>BSBM01000598.1:4937500-6340000 GCA_027924585.1 Larix kaempferi | reverse complement strand
GATGGGTTCATATGCCAAGGAATTTTGTACTTGCAAGCTACCTTACACAATATAATGTTTTCTATTACAAATCTTTAACCATTTATGTCCAAAAAAAGTATTTCAACTTTGCCTAGGTGAAGTATGAGAATTTCAAATTTGTGGAATAATTATACTAGCTGGTAAGCGAGATTCAACAAACACTTGTTGATTAGAGTTTAGTGAATTATGTCACTAAAATTCCAAAGTCAAATAAAGTGAGTAATTAATTCTAAAAACTTATATCATCAACAATAATTTAATTTGTACATTTACTATTCAAATTCATATTACTACATGAAATATTTGTACAAACATGAGATATACATGTGCTACCATGAGAGATATAGGAACCATTTCAAACACCATTACTCAAAACTAGGACTTAATATTCATTTTGCATAAGATTTTCATTAAGTTGAAGATTACAATTACAAGTTTTACTCAACTAATGTTAGCTATTGACTTGCCTACCTTTACAACTTCTAAAGATATGCTTTGTGCTTCTAAAGTGATTACTTGTAGATTTGAAGAAAGGATGATTTTTTGTTTCTTTTTTTTGCTAGTATCTTTCCATTTGGCTAGGGGATCTAGAGTTGATGAAAGTGTTGTTGTTTAATACCCCAATTTTAACCCCTAACATGTATTAAAGCATATTATGTAAATGTTGTAAATATGTGAGTATCAATTCCTAATGCAAAGCTCAAATCCAAGGCCCAACTAGTGAATGATTAGACACGTATGATGCAAATATATGTATATGGACCATGTGGTAGGATGAATGTTGCATTCAATGTAATGACCCTTTTTCAAAATTTTATTAAAATGCCAATTTTTCCGTTCCCCAATTTCGACCTTTGACTAGTTTTACTGTTTTGACCTCCAAATCAACCCAAATGCTCCCAAATCTTATGTAGGAGTGTATTAATGGTATTTAGACTTGAATATTAGGTTCAGGGATGTTTTATGGCCCTCAAAATACTGCTGCAAACTTTATTTGTATCCTGATCAATATATGTAATTTTGACTAGTAATTTGTGCATCAAATCCCCCCGGGGTAACACTGCAAATGGCCTTCCAAATGCCTCCAAACTCCCACGAATTTACGAACAGAGGTATGTAATGTGTTAAGTATGTGATTAAGGTCTCATATGCACCATTAATTTATTTTTAATACTGTTCTAACTCTCTCACATTCATCAGCAAAAACCCCCAATTCGACCCTTGGGGAAATGGCACTATTTCACCTCTCAATACAAACAAGCTGAGTAAAAATGCTTCAAATGCTCAAGTACAGTACATGAAACTTGTATAATGTATCCATGGCAGTATATGAATCACAAATATATCAAAGAATCATCCATCCATTCTAAATAATCAACCTTATAGTGTCATACATCAAAGCATTGGGGAAATGGACATTGTTTGCTCATTAATCAATAATTTTGCATACAATCAATGGGTATTTCGACCTGAGAGTCTCTGAATATGAAGAACATAGGATATGAAGCTATTACAATCAGAAAAATATCATATTAAGTTCTCCCAATGAGTGCAAGATCTCACCCAAAGCGCAATCCCTCAAGGAGCCCGAATATGCCTTCAAAATTGGAAATGGTGGAGAGAAAGTGCTGCACTAAACCAAACCATGAAACTTCCTGTAGCTGCTACCTACAAATAAAACTCCATTAAAGCACCATGAAAGACTTGAGTGGCCTCTCCAAACACCAACTTGTATGGGAATCTTTCACCCTCGAAATTGGCTAAGGCAAGAAACTAGTCATCCACTAGTTCTCTCTTCACAAATGCAATTTTTCTCAAATCATGAAAAGCCATTCTCATACTTCATTTCTACATTTTATAACCGACATTAGCCTTCTAAGGGTCAAAATCCTCTCAATAGATTCAATAGATTTCCATTTAGGAAATATTCCACATTTGCCACTTGTCTCCTAGTTCCAACCTTCCATCTTCTCCCAAATTCGATTTTGAGTCTCTTTGGCTTCTCCAACTCCCATGAGCGCCTTCCTTGAGCCTATTTTTGGGGCTGACATGTCATAGTGGTCAGATTTCAGAGGTCAAGTCTGCAATTTGTCATAGTTGTCATAGATGCTCCATCATTGGTGTCATTGGGGCTAGGGAATCTAGCCCAAGTGTCCACAAACTTCCAATTTGACTCTTTATCTTCCATGGAGGTTACCAATCCTTCCCAATTCGACCTAAGATGCTCAATTACATGTTTTATGACTTACCAAGTCACCCAAGAGTGTTCACCTTCCCATTAATTCGAATTTGCAAGAGAGAGATACTATGTATTATGAAAAATCAAGCTAGTGTGGGTCCCACATCCTCCATATGTCTCCAAAACCATTTGCCATCTAGGATTTCTCTTGAATTTCTTTATTCACTCTATTTATTAAATAATTGAACCCTTCTAATGTCTAAACATATTTTATTAGCTTCCTTATTACCATTCCACATGTGCCCATCCAACCTAGGAAACTAGTAGGATTGATGGGATTGTCTTACTATGAAATTATTTGAATGGGGACATTACATTCAAGCTATGTAAATATTAAAGTTGGAATATAATATAATATGTAATGGTCCAAGATGTCTACATGGGGCACAAGAGAAGCTATTATTCCACCAGAGGGGAAGAGGAAAGGTGGCATATGGGAAAATAAATCCTCTATTGCTAAGTGTCAACCTTAGAACTCATTCATTTTTAGCATGTGATATGTCTTTGAGTTACTAGCGCATCATTGTGTGCATTGAATAGGTTGGTGGGGAAAGGTTTCACATAGTTATGAGCACATGGGTTGAGTACAATCATCACAAGAAGTGTAAAAGTCCTACATTCACTAAGTAGTTAGAAATAAGGTCGGCCATCATTTTTCACCAATCCTCTCACTTTTTCCTCTGATTCTATCTTTCATTCCAACACTCTCGCATGCACTTCATACATAGTTCATGCTATATTATTCATTTCCAACCTTACCAATCTATAAAAGTAACCAAATTTGGCACCAAGAAGCAAAAATAAATGTAGACTTGGGAAGAAATATAGTTGGATATAGGTGAGCATAGAGGTTGGGAAATATAGGAATTCATCACCCACTATTCATTATCTACTCTTTGGATGCTTGAGAGCCAAGTGTTGATTTTGTAGGAAATTCTCGAGAAGCAGACAACAAATTAGGATCTTTCATTCCACATTGAAGAGCACTATGGGGAAATAATATCTTTGAGGCATTATTGAGCAAAGAAAAATAAGATCTTCTTCATGCTAGGTCAAGTAATGGAACTTGGAAGAGAGTTCCTCATTGTTTAAAGCTAAATGTAATGCTTGTGATTTTATGTGTTGAGCAAATTGGTTGAGCATGAGAGTATGGGTTGGGCTAAGAGAGATAGAAGCCTATAGCTTGGTTCCTTCACCCTGTTGGCCTCATAACTTAGCTTGGGGGTGGTATTTGCATTGGATACCTATGGTTTGATGGAAAATTGCTCTTACACAATGAGTCTCTTGGGCCAATTATGTTAAAAGATTAGTCTCCTTTAATTGTTCACAAGTATGGAAATTTATTATTATTATTAGTTAAAGGGAATTTATGTTTTATGCAGGTTGCATGTGTTTGTTTTTTATTTTGTTCATGGATATTTGGTTGTCAATAAATTTTGAGACATACCATTACATTCTTTTAAATTGCACTATGCATGCATTTTTCTTTGTTATGGTTCTTTAAAGGAGATTTTATTTGTTGGTATTATGGGGAAATCACCTTTGAAGGGTGGAATTTGAGATCCTCGTTCGTGGCTACCCATGCTAAAGGTTGGGAGTGATGGATGGGGACACTATAGGTTGACTCTAAACACCCTACTTTATTTGAATTGGATGGATACATTATTTTTCTTTTCGAATTTGAATTGTTTGATTCATAATGCATCTTCATCCCAATCGAGGGATTTCAATAATGTAGTTACTTGAAAAGAAGGGTTGGGGTTGGGGGGGAGACTGAGCCCATATACACATCAAAGCCCTCAAAAGGAGGATTTGGCACCTTAGTTTTTAGGGTCCTACCCCAATCCCCCTTATTTTAGGATACATAGGAGTTAGTCAAGTAATGTATGTGACCATATCCTTTGAATAAGGTCGAGTAGATAGTAGTGGATAATTAACTAATGCAAAAAAGGTCTCTCAATTAATTAAGGTCCACTAGGTAATTGGTACTCATTAATTATAGGACCACAAGTAGTTAGGGTTTTGGCTATTGGAATCATATTTAAAGAGCTAGGAGTCTATGGATTGTTTGTTGAGTATTGTTATAATTGGATCTTGGCTGAAGTGAAAGGTTTTCCAACCTTAAGAGGCAAGTGAATATTGTTTTCTATTAGATTATCATAATAAAAGAGTTTATTATGTAGCATTTCATTTCAATTGTCTTTGTGTTTGTTTATTATGCACTATAATTTTTGGTTCCTTGCATTGTAAATCTCTATATACCTGGTTGTGTTCTAAGTTTAAGAGTTAAAGAACACTACAAGTAGTATCAAAGCACTTTCCTAAGCCTAAATGCCTCCAAAAATTTTGTAATTTTATTTAGGCCAGAGACATGTTATAACTATGAAATTCAAGATCGTGGAGATGAGATTACCTCACAGTGAAAAGAATAAGCAGAAAATATGTTCAACAATGTTAATGGCAGTGAAATGAGCAGTGAAATTGAACAAGTAACAAAACTCAGTTTGCATCAGAATAATGTCTAATGATCCATTAATTAGTATATTACACAAAAGTGTTACAATAAAGAGAATTCGAATCCCACAGGATAATCCGAGTCTCATTCAGTCTAGCATAGGAATTGTCACCACTGGAGTGCTACGGAAGACCCAAACTCAACTCAACTGAACCAAAACTCAGTTAACTAAAGACACAATCAGTTAACTGACCAAGGAGGGTGCATTAGTGAGTTTTGCATGCAAAGTAGGTGGAAAAGGGAACATGAGGCCACAGACAGTGGCAATCGGAGCATGAACCCCCCACAAGAGTTAGTTAACTTAGTGGACAGAACCAGATCACTGAGTTGGCTCCTAAAATGTAGGGAACTTCCTCTAGTGGTCCTAAAATCATGCATGCAGGGCGCATTAGGTAGCTATTGGGTTCTAGATGACATATAAACACCACTATGGGGAAAATAACATCACTAACTGCTAGGAAAAGGTAAATACTGCTAAGTAGGACAAGGATGGAGTATTAATTATCCTAACACCCCCCCTTAATCCAAACTTGGACATCCTGGGCCCTGGTTACTGAGACCAAAGGTCACCCATACAATGATGACAATGATCCCCAAGGTATATCTAGTATAGCCCAACGAATGTGAATAAGGATTTTTGAGGTCGAACATTCGAGGGATTATCCGATCAGAGGTCAATAATGAAAACCTACTGTCGAATACGGGGAAACCTGCCATTGAGGCATGAAGGTACCAAGGTACTACGGTTGGTTCCTAATCCTAATTCCTGGATAATGAGTTGAAGTTGATAGGAATAGACTCGTCGAAGGAGGGCCATAATGAATCCTACATCATTGACATGAAACCAATATAGGAAAGTGGTGTGAAGTAAGGAATCAGATGGGTATGGACTGGCACAAAAAAGGTGAAGGTTGACAATATTGCAGAAGGTTGACTTAGGTTAACATTGATCCTTTGAACATATAATGGCATGAGACACTGCTTGGCAGTAGGGATTGACAAAAGTAACAACCAAAAGGTGAGAGGACTCAAGTTATGAGACTCATTACATGATGCTCACATGAAAGATGACTCACGATTGTAGTTATGACCTGTATAAATACCCAAAGAGGACAAGGTATGGATGCATGCCATGTTCAAATATAACGACTCATAGGCTTCCAAAAATGATATACTTGACATATTCCCCCATTTTCCCCCATCATGTTTGACGAGTACCTCTTTGTTGTTTTAACGAGCTTGAGGAGGATAACAGATGCTCGATATATCTCATTGTTAGATGAGTCCAACCTTGTATGTTTTATGAACGTAGGGAAGGAGAGGTTCGGTTCCATAGGATACTTCGATATTTAATTTCACGAGTCCAAAGAAGGAAAACTTGGTGATTTTTCATGTTTAAGGAGTCTGAAATAATCTAAAGAGGACTCCAAGGTTTGAATTTTTCGTAAAAGTTAGTCCCCAGACCCGAAAAAGTGTAAAATAATATCTGGAGGAACTCTCCTAGTCAAAAGCTGAATAAGGTGTACCTTTCTCTTAAATAGTCTAAACAAGTCGAAAAAGGGATAACCTGCCACCGAATAGACGACCTTTCAAATACTTTTACAAGTGTGAAAGAGACAAGTGCACTTGGCAATCTTTTCTTAATCTAGGAGTCTGAAAAGGGATTAAAGGAAACTCTAGTGGTTCAGTTTTCGTGAGTTAATCACCTTAGTCCGAAAAAGGGAGAAATAATACTAAGATGATACTTTTCTCATTGTTTTACGAACACGAGTAAAGTGGACTAAGCTCGACACCGTTTACTTAGGTTTAAAAAGCACGACTCAAGTTCAAAAAGCACTTGGAATCTCTTTCATTTTTCAGATCTAGAGCACAAAAGGGAGAAAGTGAGATCGAAGAAGGTTAGATAAACAACTCCACCAGTGTGAACAACTTAGATGGACCCGTCGAAACCTGGTAAAAAACCCTAGAAAATGGCATTAGAACATAATAAATGTGAAAACAAGCTCTAAACAAAGGTCATTAATATAAAAAAGGTAAAAATGATTAGGTCCATTATATAAAAGAGGGGAAAATGAGAAATTAATCATTGTTACTTGGTCATTTTCACTTCAAGGAGAATTTTTACCTTAGTTGGGAGCTAAACTTCACTTGACGATACCGGGAGATCCAGGGCACCATTTGAGCCATTGTTCGAAGCAGGTTAGTCTTCTCATCCTACTCTTTCATTCAATGGCTTAATTTTTTGGTCTCAAGCTGAATTGGGGATTTTAAAGGGCCTTAGGGAAAAAAAATATTACGCCCAGAAATTTTTGCACCCCTTCTATATCGAAGGATGCGAAAATTCTGGAATTTTCGCGCTATGGCTTGTGTTGGGGGCACGAAAATTATTAGTTTTCGCGTCCTCTGTGGCGGTCAAGGCACGAAAATATGCAGAGTTGAAAATTTAAAAGCTTGCCCCCATCTCATGCAATAAAAAATGGTTTCAATATTCTAACTGGAGGTTACCTTGATGATTTGCAGGAGTTTCCAAGAGAGAAAAGCAAAGATGATTGAGTGGAAAGAAACAAAACATGAAGGGGAGGTCAGAGATGCCCTCAATTATGAAAACACTCTATCCGCACTGAGAGAGTGTGGTTTATTGAAGTTTTTCAAAACAAAAGGTATCCGAAAGCAAGGGAAGCTGTTGAATCACATCATACAAATGTGGGATGCTGACATACAAGCTTTCCGCATAGGAGAGCACATCCTTGAGATAAAGCTTGAGTATATTTACTTTTTGACTGGTCTCTCCAAAAGAGGGGCACGGGTCAATTTGGCAGGGAATCGCAGTACCAAGGAAACTACGGAGACCTACATTGCTCAATAATGTAGACAAGGGTCTCTCAAGAAAAGTGGGGGAGTGCTTATATCATAGATCTTCTGTTGAGGACGATCTTGTATACTCTTGCTCAAGTAGCGGGGAGTGTGGGGGCTCACCATGATACCAAGGCTCAGATGACCTATGCCTTGGAATGTCTTGAACCCAAATTATTCAACTGGTGTGAAGGAGTCTTGGCCAACATCAAGGACCAAGTGACTAAATGTAGCAATGGAAGCATCAAACAGTTTGGATATGGGAGTATCCTGGTTACCTTCTTCTTAGAGAGGGTACCGTTATTGCGCCCGCAAATAGAGAGACCTCACCGTCCTTCATCCGAGCCACAGATGGGGAGATGGAGTGATTATGCTGGGCGGCTTGGTGGACCACAAGTTTTAGCATTCGACGAGGATTTGTTCTCTTGGCTTGAGGAGCATATTGTGATGATAAAGGATTATCCCTACGCTGGAGTAGACTTCCGTGGTGAAATTGACTTGGCATTACCATAGGATGATGACTGGGACGAGTCAGGTATATGACCTTCCAACATGTTTTGAAATTTTTTAAGTTGTATATATTATTTTTTGTTTTTTTTAATGCGTAAAAGATCTAATATATATGAGTGTAATGTTGCAGATCAAGGACCGGTGAGACCAACATGATCTTCACCATTGCAGCAACGAGGAGCATAGTTAGTACCAGGAAGAGGAAGATGAGGCAGGAGGATTCCTCAAAGTAGAGCGGAATCTCAAAGGATTGACCATGGGTATTCCTCCGATGAGGATGCCCAAGGTTCCTTATCATATTCAGAGGCATATCGTGGGTGTGCTAGAGCGGATTCGCAGATTGCTCCGCTGTGTTGCTAGGGTAGTCATATGCTATCACGAGCATTGTGTTCCTCATGACTAGATTTTAGCAGTAGCTTTTGTTAGCGTCATTTACACGATATATAGTCCAAAGTGCCAATTTTTGTATGGGTTATGATCCCAATTTTTGTCTTTTGACGCATTTATGATACTGTGTGTGACATGATAAATTTTTTTACATGATATACATATGTACCTAACTCTACTGTTTACCTACGATGACTTGTATGCTACAATTTTACATGTGTTCTCATGATGATATTAATTATGTGTGAGCTAGATGCCAATCCAACATGTAGTTAGCTAACGAATCAACTACTGTGTTCAATTGCCTTGGAATATGTTGATATAGAATATAATCAAATTATCATTCAAGGAGGCGTACCCTTCTATATAGACGAATTAAAATGGGATTGCAGACAACATAAATGTGGTTTAGTTGAGATACCACAAGCTGAGAGTCTAGGTAGATTGTAAGATGATGGATTCCAATAGAAGATACTTCAGTTAGAAGTCCAATGAAGGCATGATACTCCGCTATGTTATTCGTTGCGGGGCCTAAGAAAATTCCACCCAAGGACATCAACTCACAAGTAGAGTAATACAGTACCCATGCTGCAGAAGCAAGGTATTGGGTATGTCGACTAGCACCATTTGCAAATCCGAAGTATGCCGACATCTACACACGAAAGCACAAGTCGTGATAAATAGTTGTGAACGAGATAGGATCCTAACACAAAAAATTGAATCAAAATCACACTATAGATACACTATATACAAGTGTTTTTTTTTCCTTGGAGTATATACACGTGTTTTATGCAGGATGACCCTACACATAAAATCTCTTCAGGTAAATCCCATTACGGGGCTCTCTCAAAGGTGTTCCATCACATTCAACTAGCTCATAAGCTCCCCTCTCTAACACTCGTTTGATAACGTATGGACTGTACCACATGGATTCTAATTTGCCTTTACCTAATTTGTCGTGCATTTGATCATAGGTTAAGACTAGGTCACCTTCATTGAAAACGTGAGGTTGGACATATTTATCATATTGGACCTTAACGCGCTTTTTATGAGCCTCGTTGGCGAGCGCAGTGTCGCGACAAGTTTCATCAAGCTTAGTTAGGTATAGAAATCTTTCTTCCTCAGTGATAGTGTTGGGTAAGAGTTCAACGACCAATTTGAGGGATGGTATTTCCTATCAATCGGAAGGATCGATTCCAGGCCATAGACTAATTGAAATGGTGTAAACCCAATCTCACTTTTGACTGAAGTCCTGTAGGCCCAAAGAGATGAAAATAGAGCTAAGTGCCACTTTGAGTTTTGGGTTCCCACCATGGATTGGATCATTTTTTTCAAGACTTTATTAATTGCCTCTACTTGTCCGTTTTCCTGGGGGTAATAAGGGGATGATTTTTCGTGATGAAAACCCAATTTGGAACTTAGTTCATCCATCATATGATTCCTAAAATGGGAACCATGATCAGTTACGATGGCTTGCAAGACTCCAAACCTCGCGATGATATGATTGAATATGAAAAGTGTTGTTGTTTTTTCATCTTCTGCATATGTAGGCATGGCTTCATCCCATTTGGTAAAATAGTCAACAATGATGATGACATAACTATGCCCCCCAGCTGAAGTAGGCTTACAATGCATGAAATCGATACCCCATTTTGCAAAGGGTTCGACGACAATAATGGGATGAAGTGGAGTTGTGTGGGAACGATTCTTAGATGGAAGAATTGGCATGGGGGGCACTTATTGACCGCTTCAATACAATCTTTGAAGATGGAAGGACAGAAGTAGCCTGCGCGCAAAATTTTTTGGGCTATATCCATCCTAGAGAGGTGACCGCCACAAGCTACAGAGTGGTAGTCATTGAGTACGCATTCGCCTTCATCAAGAGTTAAGAAATGACATAAAATGAAATTGATACCACGACGATATAAAGTATCACTGATGATGAGATAGTATTTTGCATGGTGGATACGACATCGCTCATCGCGATTGAGGTCAGACCGAAAGCATTGGGTTTGGAGATATAATACTATGTCTCCATACCATGGATCAATCGTGCCAATGAGGAACAAAGACTTGTCAGGAAGAGATTCGATGGGCTCAGATTGATCATTGACATGGGGCAATGCAAAAATAAGTTCAACAAAGACCAAGCATTTTTTGGATGTCGCTTTGGAAAAATCCAAATCAAACTCCTAGAGGAATACGATCCAAAAGGAGTACTTCCCCCCTAGCACTTGACATGTTAGGATATAATATTGGATTAAAGTTTGCAATAACGATGGTCTTGCAGAGTAAAATGTAGTGTCAGAACCTCTGGACCACAAAAACGGTTGCAAGAGCTAGTTTCTCCACATGTGAGTAATGTGTTTCAGAGTCAATGAGACTCTTACTGAGATAGTAGACCACATGTTCTTGACCACTATTGTCTTCCTGTACAAGCACTATGCCAATGGTGGTGGTAGAGGCAGCGAGATATTAAATGTAATCCCGTGTATAATTGGGGGGTTGTAACATGGGAGCATTGGTCAGGGCCTTTTTCAAATTGTCAAAAGACTGTTGAGATTCATCATCCCAAATGAAAGGAACATCTTTCTTGAGAAGCATCATGTATCCCCAAGTGATCTTGGAAAAATTGCAGACAAAGCGATGTAAAAAGTTCGCATGCCCTTGCAAACTTTGGAGTTTTGGTATATTAGTTGGTTAAGGTAAAGCTAAAATAGCTTCAACCTTCAGTGGATCAAGGTGAATGCCATCCTTGGAGATTATGAACCCTAACAATTGACCCACTTCAACACAAAATACACATTTATGGGGATTCAAGCGAATGTTGTAGTGGCGGCACCGTAGAAATATGGCACTCAGGTGGTCTAGATGGTCTTCATGCACATAAGAATGAGCGGGTAAGTCATCCAGATATGGTTCCACAACATGCTTGATATCGTGAAATGCATAAGACATCGCCCGTTGAAAAGTGGCTCCAGCGTTCTTGAGGCCAAAAGGTAACTTGCGATAGGAAAAAGGTTCCCCATGGGCAAATGAAAGCGGTCTTGTGCTGGTCTGTTGGAAGTATCTCAATTTGATTATAGCCAAAGAAGCCATCCATAAATGAAAAGATGACACTCCTGGCACAATTATCGATTATTTGGTCGATAAAGGGAGTTGGATAGTTGTCCTTAGGATAGGATTTGTTCAAATCCCTGTAATCAACACAAACTCTAATTGTACCCTATTTATTAGCTACATGAACGATATTGGACACCCAGTCTGTCAATGGGACATGATAGATAAAACCAACTCGAAGGAGCTTTTCAACTTCTTCCTTAATGGTCGCAGTTTTTCTGGGATGAACGGGTCAGAGTTTTTGCCGGACAGGTCGGGCACCGGGATAAACCTTGATTTCATGGACCATGATGGATGGGTCAATTCCTGACATTTCTTCATAACTCCATGCAAAAACATCGGGGAACTCCTTGAACAAGGCTGTATAAAATTCCACCTCAGTGGGTGTATAAGTTTTACGTAAATGGATGTGTTCCACGATACTGGGTTTCACTGATATGTCTATTGGAAAGGTTTCCATGATATTATCCATATTTCCTTCGGAAAACAAATTGTGCATGAGGATGGGAATATGAGATGTTTGGACTATATTAGGTGAAACAGTGGATTTGTTGTTGTGGTCTACCATGTGGATAGTATGAAAAGATAAGCGATGATGGTTATATTTCCATGGAGGTTCATCGATGCTCATGATTTCCATAATAGAATCATCTGAGGGAAAAGTCTGTAAAAGGGAATAAAAAGAGGGTAAGGGTGAATCGACCCAAGACAAGAGAGGTGCCACCGACTGGTGGTCAATAGAATCGATACAATCAGAAGCGGATTGAATCGCATGATATGTTGCTTGATTGAGGTTCAGAGACATGCAATCACCAATTGTTTCGTACTCAGCGAGACGTGGTATAACCCAATAATCATTAGGTTCATGTGATTGAAAAGTACTTGAAGAGATCATGTTGATTGAAAATACTAGGGGTAGAAGCTCTGGGAATACTCCAATGATGGAAGAATCCTTCAGAAGACCAACACCAATGTCTTCATAATGATGTTGATATTGTGTCAACAGCGCGACATTATTAGTGGCATTGGAATGGAATATCCGGAGTGCAAAAATCCAACTGATCAATGGTGACAATTTCCCTTGATGAGGAAATTGTACCAAATGAAAAACTTAAGATGCTACAATGGTCATGGCATAAAACCAATTACGACCGAGTACGATATTATAATCCAATGTAGCATCTACAATTTCGATGTGGATAGATACAGTTCCCCCCCCTAGCTCTACGACGAGTGATGGGATGAGTCCATAAAGTTGGAAACCACGGCCATCAAAATATTTCAAAGTAGTAGGAGACTGAGTTACTTCGGGAGAGCCAATAGCTCTCCATCAAGATAGAGACATGATAGAAGTGGAAGCACCTTTGTCCAAAAAGGTACGATGGATGTTGTTTCCACAAATCTTGGTTGAATCTGAAAAGCCAATTGGTGAGAAATTATTGGCTTAAAATATTCCAAATTAAACATGATTGTGCTGGAAGAGTCGGGGTCAACAGCTTCGAGTGTTGACAACAAGGTTCTACGTTGATTAGGGAAATGCTGTAGAACTTCGAGAGTGGACATTGCACAAGGTGCTTGAGCTAAATCCTCAACAATATTGTAATTTTAGGCAGCTCGTGCGCTTGGATTGAAAGTCACTTTTCGAATGGTGGCCTTTGGTGGGCGCAACACAGTGTCAGTAATAAGCCTTTCAATATGAAGAGAGCCTGTAGGAGGAGGAGTAGAAGGAGGATATTCCATGGGAGATTTATCTTTTGAATTCCCATTTTTGTTTGAATTTGGAATAGAATCATACGTCTTTGATCGAGTGGATATATGGATAGTCTTGTTACTCATCAAGAGGATGTCACGGTTTGTGGATGTCTCTAGTTGAGTGGGATTGTTTGGATTTCCCCCTTGCGGGGGGATATGCGTGACCATTTGCTGTTGTTGGGATGGGAAAGGGTCAGTTAGAACTATTGGGTGGGAATAACCTTTCACAAATTTGTTAACTTCCTCTCGATAGGGACAATTTTTTGTATAGTGGTCTTCCTGGAAAATAAGGCAAGGGAACTTAGCTTTCCGTTTGGGTTTTTCATCAACATTGGTTTGTTGTGGTTTTTTATTTTCTCGCCGAGGAGAATATTTTTTGGATTTCCCTTTATTATTATTCTTTTTCCCTCTGGATTGGTGTGATGAGGAATGAACCGCGTTCACCTTGGAGGTCTGAGCAGGAGAAGTAGTGTTTTTGGATGCATCTTGGTTTTGAAGTGGAGCATAAGTGTTTTGTTGTCCAATAGATTTAGTTGTAGGCTGGGCCTTCACAGAACCAACTACACCATCTATAGGAGGTTTAGTAGTGGGCATGGATGGATCGCTAGTGGGGCGAAGGGAATGAGGGATCAATTCATATAGAGTTCCGAATTAGGAGTAAACCAAGTCCAGATACTGAGCATGACTGATGGCATGCCCTTCTGTAACAACCCCACCCATTGTAACATCCCTAGAAATAGGTGGTAGTAATGACTTTGTGAACCAATCAGATAATAATTGGTCAAGAATAGGAGCCTTAATTAATCTTCGGCGTCTCCTCCACTCATGAATATGATCTGAGATGTGAGTGGAAGTGGATTATCACAACGAAGTTAAGAGATCCGTGTCAATTTCATATCGAATGGGAAGCTGACAATGTGTCAAAAAATGCATGGCAAGGGAGTTGAAATCTCGGAAAGAGTGTTTTGGCAGTTTGATATACCATTTAGTTGTCATTCCAGTGAGTGTTTGTTGGAAGAGCCTTAATCGTATGGAGTCATCCATCAATGAGTTCGAAGAACACTAAAGAAGGAATGTCATAACGTGATTTTTTGGGTCTTCCCTGGGTTTTGCATCAAATTTTGGGATATCCGATGGTAGTTTGGCAGGAATAGTTGGCTAATTTGGTTCATGCCAAATGGGATCGTTTATCAATCTCAACAAATCAGGCAGGTCCAATGTTTCCAGGAAGGGAATTTGTCTATTAGGTTGTGGGTATGAATAGTATTGGTGGGGTGCTGGAATGCCTGTCGGGCCCTGCACTGCAAATTGTGGCATATTATACCCATACATGTTACAAGTGGGGTACTGTTGGAAGTTTTGTGAGTTAGGGACCATGGGGTTAACTAGTTGTTGGTTGGGAATCATAGGATTCAGAATTGATCTGTACATTGGTTGTTGAAAATGCTGCTGGGTGGGATTGAATGGTGTGGATATAGGGGGTGGTGGGACCCATGTATGGTTCCCAAATCCTTGATTGGGTGGATTAACCACACCTTGAGTAGGGGGAGGTGTTTGAAAAGGTGGATCCCATGGATTGTTCATTCTGCCTTGATTGAGAGGCGAGGTTTGGGGAGGTGGGATCCATTGATTGTTTGAGACGCCAGGCTAAGGTAGCCCGGGATTCAGATTAGGGTTAGGGGGGTAAAGAGGTTGATATTGATTTTTGTGCCCCTCAGTAGGATTCTGGTTACCAAATGTATGTTTCCCCCCCAGTAGGTGGGATTTGTGGTCCCCGTGAAGGAAGTGGACCTAATGGAGGAGGTTGGTTATCGATCCCACTCGGGGCACCAACAAAAGGTTGTCCTCCAATAGGTGGGGTGTGTGGTCCCCATGAAGCAGATGGTCCTAACGGAGGAGGTTGGTTACTGGTTCCGCTTGGGGCACCAATGAACGGTTGTTCTCCATAGATAGTGTAGATTGTGGTTGAATATTGACTTTCAGGAACAACGGGTGTTCTAACAGTGGGAATAGATGACCTTCCAATGGAAACATTGGAAAAGATTGACTGTGCGGGTTGGTTGGCTGCATGATTAGTACTGATTTGTGAAGATGAGTGTGCACGAATTCCAGATGATGCATGTAATGGAGGGAAACTATAGTTTGTCCCCTGACTAGAAATGTTCCCTGAAGAATAACCAAGGATTTCACTTGGTAGAGTATGAGGGGAATGTTGGAGGGTTGTTTCCGGTGTTAATTGCATAGGAACTGGAAAAGTGAGGAAATAATTGAGGGCTTGTCCCATATTCGTGTTCCATAATGATGAAGATGGATAAAAAAAAATTCCTGTCCCCAGATCACCGAGTAAAGGTTCGAAATAGATCCAATCTGTGGGTCCATATCGACCTACGAATGAAGTGACATAGGTAGAATCATAGGAGGTAGATTGGAGGGCTATGGAGTCACGCGGATTTACCACTTCGGATGTGTATGTCAATGGGAATTGTGAGTTCGAAGCCGTTATTTGTGCAACTTCACGTCTAAATCTGTTCGTCGCCGTCATGGGATAAACTAACAGGTTCTACTCTTATGAATGCCATGATTTCATGGCCAGTAGGAAGATCAGGAGAAGGCATTTCGAATGATATATTACTAGAAGATCCAAATTCGTAGCTAGGCATAACCGAGGTAGTAGGAATGACAAGTGGGGTCACCAACTATACTAAAGGTTGGTTAAAATTTGTATCTAATTGAATCATCGTAGAATGGAAAGCATCAGATTCCTCGATAATCTTAATATGTCCTTCGGGGATGTCATTTTGTGATGGAATATCCAGAGCTATGCTAGTTTCTGGAGTAATAATAACTTACGGGATAACATCGTCTTGTGGTGGGACACTAACCTCAGGGCCTATAGTGGTTTCCAATGTCGCACTAACTTCTAGTACTACACTAGTTTCTGGTACTGCACTAATTTCTGGCAGTGTAGGAGTTTTGGATACCGTAGCAACTGGTGGTGTCATACTGGTTGATTCTGGGATAGTACCCCGACCAACTGGTCTGCTAGTGGGGGAGGTGGGTATGCATGGAGGCGACGGGTGACTGGCTCGAGGAACAGATGGTTCGAGACTCATCCTTTGTTATCTTCGTGATTTCCTTTGGTCCGCCATGGAACATGACTAAGTGATTTGGGGGAAGTCTCGCTAAAAAAGAACTCAAAAAACCCTTAGGAAACCGAGCATGCAAAAGGGGAGCTAGAAAAAAGAAGGCACACAGGCCAAAAATCAAACTCTAAAACTTTACTGTGACCGGTGTCGTAGCGAGTGAGTGATAAAAAAAGAGGCCAGAAATCCAACAAGCAGCACTAAAAATGAAAGACACCCTCTACAAGATATAAGAGCAACAATCCTCCTATCTAATATCTAGAGACCTCAACAGATCGTATCCTCCGCAAGGTCATCCAAGTTAGATAATATGAAGTGAGAGACCAATATAGATGAAGGGATATCCCTCTACCAAAAGGGATACCTGGTAAAATAGCCCTAGAAGGATTGTCACTAGGATACCTCATTCATGTTACGTCTAGGAAGGTTTACTGGAGCTTCTGCCTTTTGACCCTTGTACAACCAGTATGGAAGCCCGAAAATACAAGGAATACAATGGATTGATGTCCTTAGGTGCTAAGTGGAGTGTGGTATTCCACAAAGTTCTTCCGGAACCAGTCCTCGCTGCTTACCCCCGTGGAACAGGATCCCCCCCAACAAATTGGTGTATAACCATGTCAACAAATACAAGAGGATTTTAGTACCCTAAGAGGAAACAACTATGCTTCAGATGTATAAAGACAGGGGGAATTATTTGGATTCCTATCCCCGATTTCCTACCTAACTACACAATTCTTTTATGTACTCAAGTGAGGTTAATGTGTGTTTAGTTAGGGAATTAATTTTAAAGGCTTGTTGTTTTACTCAAAAGATAGCGGAAGTGCAACTTGGTGATGTTGAGACTCGACTCAAAGCATGCAAATATGGATGAATCTGTGCAAATCTTTTTCCTTCGATGAACTTCTAGCTACAAAAGGAGAGAGTTATTTTTTGTTCCTAAATGAAAGAGACACAAGGTGCAACTTTTAGAAAAAGAACAATACTCACTTCTTGTTTTTTCTTTTCAATTTTATATGCCAACTCAAAATATGAAATACTCTTTCGCACTGAATATATCCAAAAACAAACCGAAAAGCAAAAAAAAATTGTTTTCGTTTCTACTTCCAATGAGTAAAGAAATGACAAGTAAATGGGAAAAAGTATTCTATAATTGCAAAAATACTTTAATCATTAAGTGAAGAGGAAAAACAGGTTTTGAGAGGTTTCGAACCAAATTCCAAGAATTCAAGACATGCATAGATTCTTCACAAAGTTAAAAAAAAAAAAATTCCAATAATCTTCTTCAAGGATGCAGATGGATGTGTAGAAATTTACTTGACTTAAACAAAATGATCACTTTTGCAATATGAACTCAAGAAACCCAATAAAACATCTATTACTTCTGTCACTCCAACTCAAAAAATACAAACCATAAATGAAAGAATTGACTCAAACCAAGCAAAATTTTATACCTTCATATTGGGAGCAGGATAATTTGTAGGTTATCAGACCAAATTCATAGGTTAAGGAAGGTGACGAAGGTGGTAGAGATGATTATGACAGTATTCCAATGTGCAACACACTAATAACTTTTCCAAATTCACTCTATAATCCAAATGAGGGATAAAAGAAAACCAAAATGAAAATCAGGATGGGATCACACAGAGCTAACCAAGATCAGATGGGAACCAAAATCCAAAGCCAAATATTAGTCAAGCAAAAACTGTGTTTCAGGGTGAGCTACAGGGAATTTTCGCTCCCTGAAAGACTACAGGGGCACGAAAATAATGGATTTTCGCGCTCTAGGACACTGTAGGGGCACAAAAAATAGGATATTTTCGCTATGTGGTATATAGGAAGGGCACGGAATTTCACTATAGGGAGGCAAGGGAGAAAGTCTGGGATGAAAATTATCAATTTCCGAAGTTTTAATACTCAGAGAGCCCGGAAATGAAGATCAGAATGTCAATAAAGATCAGGAACAAGTGATTTGCAGAGGTAGGAGATCAAATCTTAAAGATTTGATGGAAAATTAAATATTGGATCTCCCCAACGGAGTTACCATTTTCTGTGTTAGATAATTCTTCCTATGGGTAGTTAAACTCTCTCATAAATCAAACTAGAATCCTAAGTGTTTAATTTATGACAGAAACAAAACAAATAGACATTAAACTCTTCCCAAATCTGGTTCATGCATAAACTGACAAGTTGTGGAAAAGTGAAATAGATAGATGACATACCTTAACTTTGATGGTTGTCCTCGCTTCTCTTGAATTGCTCCAACTCCGGTCTTTGATTATGGGTTTGAGAACCTATTAAAGAATAGAAGACAATGCCTTCTCCAAAGTAGTATATGTATAAACAAAGATTTAAATATGAAACATAGACAATCTCATGCATTCACCATTAAAGACATGAAATGGGAAGAATAGGCTAAGTTATCTTATTAGGGAAACCAAAGAAGATAATTACAAGCGTTTATACCTTGATGTCCAAAGGAATATCATTTCCTTCCAAGTTTCTCCTCTTGCTACCTCTCCAAAACTCCTAAGACCATAGGTTTGATGCCTCCACTTGTTCTCCCTTAGCTCATGGATGGACTCCTTATTATAGGATTTGGGAGGCCAACCATTAAGAGAGGATGATGGATCTAGGTGAGTAAATGGTGGATTAAGGAGTTGAACCAGGCTAAAGAGGGAGAGTTAGGTGAGATTCGAAGGGAATCCCAATCCCAAAAATATCTCTTTCAAATCCAAGATCCAAAATCCAAGTGATAAGGAGGTTGAGGGATTTTCCTGCTCTCAAGACTAATCATAGCACGAAAAATATGTAATTTTCACTCTCCTGCAAGAATGCTGAGTGAAAAATGTTGTATTTTCGTTCCTTGGACCATTAGCAAGGCACAAAAATATGGGTAAAGTAGGCTTGATGAGGTGGAATTCAACTATCATGGGTTGGATTTGTCTCCAAGTTAGACTAGGGAGGGGACCAACATGGTGAAGTAGCTCTCAACACTTCTTAGGAGGTACAAACATTACATTTTTCATGGTGATGGGACATGAAGACTTGAAATGGCGCTCAAACTGACGATTTGAGGTATAACATGGATCTAGATCTGGATCTGGATCTGCTCCTCTGATGTACCTCCCACTATTTTGAATTTGTATTTTCCAAAACAAGTCTTTCAGGAACCCTTCTTGATACTGGAGTGAATGGCTCATTGTAGTCCAAATCATGAACCTTTGAGTACCCTTTTTCAACCAACCGAGCTTTGTACTGGGTTGTAGATCCATTATGGCAAGTCTCTTTGAAGAATTGTGGATCAAACCCCACTATCATGTAGCACCTCTTTGAGATAAGTGAATCTGTATGACATAGTACAAGGTTTGTTGATACTGAAATTTGGTTGTTCTATAGTCAGATGGATCCCCAGCTATGTTCCCATCATCTTCAAGGACTTTGTGAGCCCATATTGGCCTTGGCCATGGATTGGGAGCAGGTGTTGGATTTGGATCTGCATATGCTTGAACTTCATACTCAACATCAAGATCTTGGTCCTCATCTTCATTAGAAAATACATCATTCTGATATTCATCAGATGCCAATGGAGTAGGCAGAGAGTATGGAAAAAAGTGAGAGGATTCATATGCCTTTGAGGCATGGTTTGCAACCCCTTTCGCTATAATCTTCCCAGAAGGGATCTCTGCAATCTCAACTGTGTCAGGACCAAAGAAAACTTTCTTTGGTGAACCTATGTGAGTCATCTGATAAACAAACAACAAATTTCTGACAAAGAAGGAACAGATAGAACATTTTTGAACTTTCCATCCTCCAGATGTATTGTGCCCTTCCCCTAAGAAAATATCTGAGAATCATCTCCCATGTGAATACTAGGACCATCATTGAAATCTAGAGAGGAAAATGATTCTTTGGAGGAAACCATGTTGTTTGAGGCTCCAGAATCAATGAGGAAGGCTTGTGATTGTGAGAATCCATCCTTCAATGCATGGCATCTCTCATGGTCATCTGAATCACTTCCAGAATCAGTCTCCCTTGCGCCTTTTAGGAGGGAAATGTTGTGCTGTTCAAGAATTTTGGTAATTTGATCTATCTTATTTTTCATGCATGAACTCTTTGTATGGTTTCCTTTCTTGCAATAGGAACACTTGGTCTTATCAAACCTCTGTTGCTTATCCTTCTTGGATTTGGAGGCTCCTTCCGATGGATTAGACTTTGGATTCTGCTTGGTCTCAAATTGCTTCTTCTTTTTACCTTTGTTATTCCCTTTGGAATTGACACTTTTTGACTCTATAGCCATAAGAGCCTGATTTTTGGAGGCTTGCAAAGCGCCCATCTGAATCATTTTGTCTTTTTCTTGAATGAGAGATTCGGTGAATGCATCTAGAGAGGGAATTTTCCAGTTGGGGATTGACAATATCCCAGAATGGAAGGTAGAAACAAAGATGGAAACTCTAGACCAAGCTTGCTTAGAATGGATAGCATGACCAGCTGCTCATCCTTATTCTCAATGCCACATTGCTTGCATTGCATGACCAAAGATTTGAATTTAGAAAAGAATTGTTGAATGGTTTCGAAACTGCTGGGTTGAAGAGTAATCAACTCATTCTCTAGAATATGGCCCCTTAGCTCATCTTATTTTCCAAAGAGGGTCTCCAACTTCAACCAAACCTCTCTTGGAGTCTTCAATCCATCGAGGTGGAAGAGCAGATCTATGGAAATATGAATACACATGAAACCAAATGATTCATCCAACCTATTCAGATACTTGGCCTTCTCAACAACTGCTTGAGGTTCACCCTACTTTCCCATTGTGACCCTGTACAGTGACTTGTTGCGCAACACCATCTGCATATCATCCCTTCAATCAAGATAATTGAAGGGTGTCAAGATTCTAGGAGACAATGGAGCATTTGAATTCTCCATTAGAGATGCTGGAGTGAATACAATGTGAAACTGCTATTACTATTGCATTGAAGAACCTACAAAAACGTTTCAATTTTGGAGGTAAACTATTATAATTAATCTATTGAGAACTGTTATTGGACACTAGGCACTTTTTTTCTGGATTCTTCACACCTGGCTAGACCTCAAAGGATTTATCCAATTAATTCAATGCAATCGCACTGGGATTTGTTGTGGAAATCCGAAGGCTTCTGGTGCTCTATAGTAAGCAGCTGCTCAACATACACTCTCTCTATGGATCTGATACCATGTGAAATTCAAGATCATGGAGATGAGATTACCTCACAGTGAAAATAATAAGCATAAAATATGTTCAAAAGTGTTAATGGATCTGAAATGAGTAGTAAAATTGAACAAGTAACAAAACTCACTTTGGAGAGAAATAATGACTAATGATCCATTAATCAGTATATTACAAAAAAGTGTTACAATAGAGAGAATTTGAATCCCATAATATAATTTGAGTCTCCGTCAGTATAGCATAGGAATTGTCACCACTGTAGTGATCCAGAAGACCCAAACTCAACTCAACTGAACCAAAACTCAGTTAATTGAAGACACGGTCAGTTAACTGACCAAGGAGGGTGCATTAGTGAGTTTTGTATGCAAAGTAGGTGGAAAAGGGCACATGAGACCATAGACAGTGGCAATCAGAGCATGAATCCCCCACAAGAGTTAGCTAACTCAGGTGGATTGAACCATATCACTGAGTTGGCTCCTAAAATGTAGGTAACTACCTCTAGTGGTCCTAAAATCATGCATGCAGGGCGCATTAGGTGGCTACTGGGTCCTATATGACATTTGCACACCATTAGGGGGAAATTAACATCACTAACTGCTAGGAAAAGGTAAATAATGCTAAGTAGGACAAGGATGGAGTATTAATTATCCTAACACTAACATCTTTGAATACATATATATCTATTGTTTGATGTATAAAACTATGGTTGGGGAAGCATACATGCAGGAAATACACAAGGTTTCACCTAGTTGGACACCCTTGTAACCCCAATTAGTTCCCCTTTGAGTAGTATTGCATCAACCAACACTTGTATACAAAATTTCACTTCCATGTACCCTTAGGTATATCCGAAGTCCCCTATACATCCAAAAAACAACATTAGATAATCCAATTGATCATATTGCTTCTATAGTGGCACCAAGAACAACACTTAGAAAGAGTACTCTCTAGTATGTTGGTAGTTAAGTAGTATGACTAAGGGCATGGATGGACATCTTTAGTTATTTCCTCGAGTAATTAAGTCGAGTAATACTATTGGGCCCTACAAGTATATTATAGATATATAACACCTAACACTCCCTTGTCCTCAAGACCCTAAAAACCTTATCCTCTAACCAACCAATGAAATTCCTGCATATTTTCATCCAGAAGGAATTTTTTAATTCTGTTATTGTAGTAATATTCAATAAGGAGTAATACTCCCACCAGCATTAAAAAAAGGGGTATGGTATCCACTAAAAACCTTATGGGAGACCTATATCAAAGCATCCTTGCTAATTGATGTTCATGTTGGTATACATATCTAACCACTATTTTTTTTGTGGACCTGAAAAATACAACATTTGGTGGTACATCTCCAAAGACTTCTCTTTTTACATTGGTCATTTTGAGATAAGTTGGTTTAATACTTTCTAGATCATAAGTGGTCCCACAATCCACACCCACAACATAGAAAACATGGATAGCCAAAAAAATACTTTCCCAGGGCACCTAAGGATATTGAATCCGTGGTTCTAGATTTGCAGAAGTCAGTCGCAAATGTTGACATGAAAATGGCTCACTAGGGAAAATATTGGAGAGGATATGTAAACACATTGGTTTATATTCCACAAAGAGAATCTTGCCCTAAAATCATTTGTAAATGAATTTTAGGGCTCTTGCACTCTCTTTCTAGATACCTATCCTCCACTCTTTTAGAATAACAATTTCTGGCACCACTTTCGAAAAGTAGACATGCACAAATTTGATGGCTTGGAGCCCTTGGGTTGGGTTACCCAAATGAACACTATTTTTATCTCCATGGAATTACTGATGATCTAAAAAAGTTAAAAGTGAGGGTCTTATATGTAGATGCAGAATGTTGGCAATGGTGGTAATGGTATAATAAATATTATCGTAGCTATGTCCCTTAGACCCAATTTGTGACATACTTCATAATTGTTTTGAATGTGATCCACTCATTACTTGGGATGATTGACAAAATTATGCTAGAGATACATAGTTATGAAATATGTTACAATATTTGAGAAATTAGCTATCCGCACAAATGGCCTCTTTGATTCTTTTTTTACAGAATGTTTCACCAATGGCCTCAAAGAGGCAATTCGATCACATGTCATAATACAGTGCCCCGAAACTATGCATTATTCAGTCGACTGTTTCAACAAACCAAGAAAATCTATGAATGGAAAATCCTATGCTTAATGCTCACACTGTTTCAACAAACCAAGAAAGACTATAATTCAAGAATCCTACGCTTAATGTTCAAACTGTTTCAACAAACCAAAAGGAAATCTAATCGCAATTCCACACAAAAAAAAAGAAAAGGAAATAAGAAACTAACTAACTAGGCAACTCTAAAAGAAGGTGGGCCCTTGCCTTCTAACATAGATGCCTCTAAACACTACTAGAAATGAGGACACAGTAGCTCAGGAAAATGATGTTGATTTCATTAATAAGATGAAGTTCAAATACAGAGTTCTTCCACTCCTGTTACAAATTCTTTTCAAAATAATCCTAACCTATTTTAACCATCCTATCCTCCTTTAAATACTATAACAAGGCGAATCAGATCCTTATAATTCAGGCAACCATGAATATCAAAGATCTTCAGGTTGTCAAGTCAATACCCCAAAATAGAAACAATTATAATAATAATTACATTGAGATAAAATATGTTTCATAAGCATTCATGCTTTCACAGCTCGAACTGATCCAACGCCAAGTGAGTTTCAGCTGGTCGCATGGGAGGATAACTTGGACTACCTCGCAATAATTTGAACCGAGGCCCTTAAAGGGTGCAACTGCTTTCCAAGTACTTCTTCATCCATGTGTATTAGCAGCATGATACACCCGAATTCCTTGTGGTCTCAAATTGCTTTCATCAATCCATCACAATTCAACACAATTAGGAACAAAATCCATAAACATGGGAAAAATTTAGGAATTAATATAACAAAGTAATAATAAATTATACTTGCTCAAGTTCATTCTTTTCCTTAGGAAAGATAACAACTTGGTTATAATAATCAGGAGAAACAGGGAAAAAGGATCATAATAGAAGTGAGCGAAAAGGGTCATTTCTGGCACCCAACATCTCCCCCCAATTGTCCAATTGCATGTCCTCATGCAAAAACCTCCAGTTAATTTGAATATGAATCTGAATAAATTTTTTCCTATGGAAGTTAGTGAGATTGAAGGAAGACTCGAGCTTATCTCCACGGTTTATATACCCTTTGCAAGCAACAAATTCTGGCCAACACTTCTTCTCTGCCTTTTTGGTCATCTTATATATACTCATGTACTCCTTCTCAGGAAACCATATGAGTGGGAATCTAAATCTTAATCCTAGCCAGCTTGGTCCACATGTCTGAATACACTTGACATACTCAGGAACTCGAGATAAATCATATTTAAAATTTTCAAAACAGTAAGGATCTCTTGTTATCATAAGCTCAGAAGAAGCTTCCCACCTATGTTGAATGCCTTCTAATGCATAGGGCTCTTGCTATGATATGGTCTTGACACATGTAGATATAACCTCATCCTGAAGTGTTGTTATATGTTTAACCTTTTGGGGAGAGGAGAGGTATATCCTATGTTTTTCAATAATAACAGCAGGGGATTGTGGTTCACCTCAGATCCATAGAGTATAATTATCCTCATTCTTTCGAATGGTTTGAGAAGCACTCCACCAATTCATCTGATTAGTGATGTAGGAAGTAAATGCTGTGAGATGTATATCCCCTACATAAGGAACAAGGTTGAACCGAAGGTCCATGAAGCATTCTAACTCATGCAAATATAATTCACATAATACATTTTGTCCAGGGAAATCACTCTGGGAAAAGGTATTAAAAAATTGAGGAGTTATAACAAAGGTATTCATAAAGGAAGACTGAATAAGATGGTGATGGGGCCCTACAACTTAATAGTTCCTGAATTAAATCATACATTTTCTCCTTCTCTTGCTGCATGGCCTTAAACTTTCTTAATTCCTTCAGCTCCTCTTGCAATTTTTCCCAGTAAAACCCTTGGAAGGTCAATTCTTCGTCCCATCTCTCTCTAAGCTACTTAATGGTCTTCCTATGTAAATTAGGTAGGGGAATCATCCCTTCCTCACACAGGGTAGCACGATATCTCCATTTACTTATTTCAAGATTCAGTAGAGAAAATTCTTTTTCCAACTCTTGATCCTTTTCATCTTCTTTGTCCTTTTCATATTATGTGTCCAACTCAATAATCTTCAGAGGTTCCTGAACCTTTTCTTTACCATCATTTTGCCTGGGTAGAGGTTGGTCCTAAGTTTCTAAATCCGAAGTTTCAATAGCTAATTCTTGTGTTTCAGCAGCCTCTTCTTGACCCACCAGTTCTTAGACCTTAGCAATTTATTTTTGTGCCACTGGTTGTTGTGTTACAATGGCTTCTTTTTGGGTTGCTGGTCCTTGTCCAATGTATGATTATGTCGAAATTCAACCTCACGCACCCTTCTGATCTTCTTAGAATAAGTCTGTTGTGCGCTACCTTCGTATGCAGTCGATACTCTGTCATTGAGATACATACATCACTTGAATTCTCATTCCTCTCAAATCACACTTTTGCTGATGACTTACTTCATGTTCTATGTGCTTGCTAATACTGCAGTCCGCGTCACTAATTATCTCATCATTCTGCTAATTGCGTGATTGCAATGACCAATTGAAAATTTGGTTTCAATTGATAGTTTGTTGTTATCAAATAAAGCATTAGTAACAGATGGAACTGCACACTTACAAATGGGTCTGTTCTGCTTAAGTGCTATAGTTTCTTAGAAAATCTACGACGTCCTATGCATCAAATGATTTTTCTATTCCGTTTAACGCACTTGTCTCAGATCATCTTCATCATGATGCACACACTGGATCTTGCTACTATTATGTCATCGCGCATCAGATGGTCTTCTCAACTTCACACACTTTCACTTCTGTTCATAAGAATCAACAAGACATCTGCGCATTATCTGATAAAATTTGGTTCTATCTCTGCACTTCTATCTTTACAACATCTATGACTAATGGCGTGTTGACTGTAATGTTGTCCTTCGAAACATCAAGCACTTGCGCATACTTTAGTATTTCTTCTTTTCAATACTGGTGCATTTGTCACAGATATAGAACATCTTTTTGTGCACCATCAAAACTTCGTGCAGGTGCATGTGCGCATTTGGCTCCTCGCTAGATCATATTGTTATGCCCTTGAGCCCTTTGATGCCTCGAATATCAAACAAACACTTGAAGCTCTTATGCTCTCGCCATCAATCTTACATGAATTCTCCAACTTGCATCTCGATTTATACATGTCCTACATAGATTGTGTGTTCACAAGTTGGTCATGGCATCCATTCTTCCATACTTCATGGATTGTGCATATGCCACGTGTCATCTTCTATTCTATTGATGTGTCATATTTTAGGTGTCAGGCGCATTCATGGTCCACAACATAGTGGGACTTTACACCTTGGTGGTATACCTATGTGCCCTCGATGTACCATTTCCTTTGAGGTATGTGTGCATTCATACTCTTCATCTTGATGAATCTATAACCGTTATTGTACCATCCCTTGTGGACATTGAGCCCTTGCAATATCAATTCTTTGCAGATTCTACGCATACTCCGACTTCTACTTGGTGGGGTTATGACCCTTTCCTTGTCATTACTTGTGAAACTTGTGCACCTATTGTACCGTCAGTTGTGGAATTTGCTCATAGACTTGCTTCAACCGCTGTACCTTTATAGGAACTTGTGCGCATTCCACTTACTGAAAGCATCTTCTCATTGGATGGGATTGCATGCTTTCAGGACTATCCAACCATTTGTTGGTTCTTACTGCATGCACACTTCCTACCATCAACCAAGCAATGCCTAGACTTGCTTGCGCACTTGTACCATTTTTTCAACCAACTCCTTGTCTACTTGTGCACATGTACCACTGTCCAATCAACACCTTGGCTACTTGTGCACATGTACCAGTGTCCAACCAAATCCTTTGATTGCTACAATGAGAGAGTATGACTTGGTGGAATTGATATATGCACAAGGACCTTATCACAACAGTCTTTGTCATGATCATGCTTATCCTTTCCGATGGCTTTAAAAGCAACTTTCTTTCTGATGGGAGTCTCTTTCTCAGTTCTCATCTCGTATGCAGTGAGAATTCCCTAAATCTCATCCTTCGTCAAGTATTCAAGATTTGGTCGATCTTCTAGCACAGACACTTTAGCATCAAATATTTGAGGCGGAGTTCTCAATATCTTTTGTACCATTGATTCTTTGTCCAGAGTGACCCCAAGATTCTTGATAGAATTTAACTATCCCATCTAATCTTAAGAAGTAATATGTAATGTTCTCTTCATCTTTCATTCTCAGAGACTCAAATTGGCCAGAGTAGTTTTGCAACTTTTCTTTCTTTACCTTATCATCTCCTTCATATATACCTATGATTTTGTCCCAAACTTCCTTAGTTGATGCGCAATGCATAACTTTGACAAATTCGACACCTGGAAAGCCGCATAGCAGAGCATTTTTGTCTCTAGCATTGCTTTCATAGATTCTCCTTTGCGCTGGATTAACTGGTACAAATGATGGGACATCATAACCATCGAAGATAGATTTCCAAACATATGCTCCTAATGATTGCAAATAAACTGCCATACATACCTTCCATAAAATATAATTGGTGCCATCAAATCTTGGTGCTCTGTTTATGGAAAGCCCTTCCTGCTTATCCATTTCTGTGTAATGATCTATCTTCCAGATGTTAATCTTACTAAAGACACCCACTTTGATACCAATTGTTGGAATCAATTTTATACTAAGAGGTGGGGTGAATCAATATTAGCACAATTATCAACATTTTTTAACTTCTTTAACAGATTAGACTTTACTTAATCTTTATCTCCAGTTTATGCATCAGTAAATAAACATCCACACATATATGCACCAACATAAGAAACACATAACACACAGGATTTTTATGTGGAAACCCAAATGGGAGAAAACCATGGAATGCTTCTTTATAATGAGAAATAATACATTTGAGGAAGCCCCAACTTCCTGTGTTTTCCATCATTGACTGGAGAGGCACCAACCCCCTAGTTTTACAGGCTCCAACATGAAGGAAGCTACAACTCCTTGTTTTTCACCAGCACCAACTAGAATTAGGCACCGACCCCTTGTCTCCTTCTTGATTTACAAGAACCAACTTGAAGGAAGCTCCAACTCCTTGTCTCCTTGCCCCATTCGACCACCCTGATGTCCAATGTATCATTTTTTCGAACTTCAAACTCACTCACCCTTCTGATCTTCTGATAATAAGTGTTCTATGCGCTACCTTCATATGCACTCGATACTCTATCACTGAGCTGCATACACCACTTGACTTCTCATTCCTCTCAAATAACATTTCTGTTGATGACTTACTTCATGTTCTGTGTGCTCACTGATATTGCAGTTTGCATCACTGATTATCTCATAATTATGTTAATTGCGTGACTGCAATGACCAAATGATAATGTGCTTTCAATTGATAGTTTGTTGTTCTAAGATAAAGCACTAGTAACACATGGAACTATGCACTTACAGATGGGTCCATTCTATTTAAGTTCTATAGTTTCTTAGACAAACTACGATGTCCTGTGCATCAAATGATTCATCCGTTCCATTTAACGCACTTGTCTCAGATCATACGCATCATGATGCACATGCTGGATCCTGTTGTTATTTTGTCATTGTGCATCAGATGGTCTTATCAAATTTGCACACTTTCACTTCCTTTCATAAGAATCAACAAGACATCTACACATTATCTGATAAACTTTGGTTCTATCTCTATGCTTCTGTCTTTACAACATCTAAGACTAACAGATTTCTGATTGTAATGATGTCCTTCAAAACATCAAGCACTTGCACATACTTTAGTATTTATTCCTTTCAGTACTTGCGCATCCATCACCAATCTACAACATCTTTCTGTGCACCATCAAAACTTCATTCAACTATATGTGCGCATTCAACTCCTCGCTAAATCATACTGTTCTTTCCTTGAGCCCTGAATATCAAACAAACAATTGAAGCTCTTATGCTCTCACCATCAATCTTAATTGAATTATCGAACTTACATATCTATTTGTACATGTCCTGCTCGAATTGTATGTTCACAAGTTGGTCACTACATCCCTTCTTCCATACTTCATGGATTGTGCATATGCCACGTGTCATATTTTGCGTTGTTGATGTGTCATCTGTTAGGTGTTAAGTGCCTTAATGGTCCACAACATAGTGGGACTTTACACCTTGGTGGTATACCTTTGCGCCTTCGATGTACCATTTCCTTTGAGGTACATGTGCATTCATACTCTTCATCTTGATGATTCTATAATCTTTTCTATACCATCCCTTGTGGGTATTGCGCCCTTGCAATATTAATTCTTTGCGGATTCCGTGCATAATCCAACTTCTACTTGGTGGGGTTATGACCCTTTCCTTGTCATCACTTGTGAAACTTACGCAACTATTTTACTATCGGATGTGGAATTTTCTCATAGACTTGCTTCAGCCATTGTACCTTTCTAAGAACTTGTGCGTGTTCCACTTACTGAAAGAATATTCTCATTGGCTAGGCTTGCGTGCTTTCAAGACTATCCAACCATTTTCGGGTTCTTACTACATGTGCACTTCCTACCATCAACCAAGCAATGCTTAGACTTGCTTTCGCACTTGTACCATTTGTTCAACTAACTCCTTGGCTGCTTGTGCGCATGTACCACTGTCCAACCAACACCTTGGCTACTTGTGCACCTATACCACTGTTAGATTTTGAGCATTAATTCAATATACTCTAGGATATTTACTTAGAGAATAACATGTACAGTATATCAATGCATATCAATCATAGCAAGCTTGTCAATCATCACAAGAAGCAAAAGCATGAGAGACAATAGACACACAGAGTTTCCATGGGGAAAACCCTAAGGTGAAAAACCCCACAACTTCCTCAGAGATAGATAGAGCAATGATACAACCAAAGTACAACCAAAGTACACAAAGATAGACTCCTCCTAGAAGCTGATCCTCCTCCTCACATGTGTGCCAATTTCCGAGTCATGGAAGTGTGAGTTCTGAAGTGATCCAAATAGAGATCGGGAGATCTCTATTTATACTTGTCCTGACTGCCCAATAATATTATGGGGCTGACTTGTCTATCTTAGCACAATAACCTCATGTTACATTAATCCGGGCAGAACCCTTACAAGTTGTTCTAATAACCCATCGAAAAGTTAACACACTTGCGACACTTGTCAATACAAATGACGACACTTCCGTATAGAGGAATAATACATCTCTATAGGAGTACAATATATATATATATATGAAATACATTCCAAAGTTACATATACATCAACACTCCCTCTTAAATAGGAAGGTATTTCTCGACATAGATCTGCTAGCACAAGTCTTCTTCTCTGGATCATCGTCATCGATGCATCATCCTCGAATCATCGTCATCGTCACTGTTGTTTCTATCTCGCTCAATCTCAGAATCTACTCATCATAGGAAGTTCTACAGAGCTAGCCCTTTTTCATGCTGGATGTAGGCATAGCCTCCATGTAGGTCTTCATCATCACTGGTCATACTATGGAAACCTCGGGACTCATTACGTGCATCGACAAAACCTCGCAAGAGCATCCCAAGCCTTTTACGAGCACACAACTCAACCTATCGAATCTCCTAGGATCTTTTACATGCCACTGCACAACTTGTCCACGACCACAGAGTATCAACCTGATACTCACCATACATCCACCTGATGTATATCATCACATGATCATCCTGATCATCATCATCTCTGTGAGCAAGCCATCAAGTAGGTACACCTGAGGACTGATTACACTGCCTCTGCAAAACTTGCAAGATCTCTCAGGACTGATTACACTGCCTTTGCAAAACCTGCAAGAGCATCTCAGGACTGATTATATGCCTCTGCAAAACCTGTGTACCCAACTGTCACATCATCGTCTTCAGATCACCACATAGTCCACGGAGCACAACCCAGATGCACATCACACAATCTCCAGTATGGGAGGACTTTCCTACCACCATACGAGACCCAGTCTACCAACATGCGAGGACTTTCCTACCAGCATGTGAGACACAACACTTACATCAATGGCCATGGGAAGACTTTCCTACCACCATGCCGGAATGGCCCCGACACTTATGTCAATGGCCATGTGAGGACTTTCCTACCACCATGCCAGACTGACCCCAGCCCTTACATCTTCACCATGGGAGGACTTTCCTACCACCATGTGAGAATTGCTCCAGCCCTTACATCCTACCATGGGAGGACTTTCCTACCACCATGTAATAATGGCTCCAGCCGTTACATCCTACCATGGGAGGACTTTCCTACCACCATGTAAGAATGGCTCCAACCGTTACATCCTACCATGGGAGGAATTTCCTACCACCATGTAAGAATGGCTCGGCCCTTACATCTATCAACATAGGAGGACTTTCCTACCACTATGTGAGAATGGCCCATGTGCATCTGTGTCTCCGGACTTCATCACTTCCCCTTGGAAGGCATCTTGATCTGAAGTACACCAAGTATCCCTCTGAAGTATTCAAACTTCACTCTGGCCAGCGGCTTGGTCAACACATCGGCTATCTGCTCGTCCGTTGCAACATACAGGAGCTTCACTACTCCTCTCTGCACCATATCCCTGATATAGTGGAACTTGATCTCAATGTGCTTCGACTTGTCATGGAACACTCGGTTCTCTGACAACTTCACACAACTCTGGTTGTCATAGTATATAAAAATAGCACTCAACTGGAGATCAAACAAATCAGACAGTAGCTTCCTAAGCCATACTGCCTCACAACTAGCCGAACAAGCTGTGACATACTCTGCTTCGGCTGTACTCAGTGCCACACAGGACTACTTCCTGCTAAACCAAGGATCATACCGGATCCCATACTGAAGCAGCACCCCGAAGTGCTCTTCTGATCAATGGAACTGCCTGCCCAATTCGAATCGACATAACCCTCTAGGTTAAACTTCTGATTCGCATCATACTTGAGCCCATAATCAACTGTACCCTTCAGGTACCTCAGAACATGCTTTGCAGCTATCAGGTGAACATGTCTCGGATCTGTCAGATACTAGCTCAAGGTGTTCATCGCAAAGCAAATGTCTAGTCTCATATTCGTTAGGTACATCAAGGACCCAATCATCTGACGATACATCGTAGCATCAACCGGCTCAGATGAAGCATCACACAGAAGCTTCAAGTTCGATGCCATAGGTGTGGCCATGGCCTTGTAGTCCATCATCGCGAACCTCTTCAGGATCTCTACTGCATACTTCCCTTGTCCAAGGAAGATTCCATCTGCACTCTGCCACACCTCCATACCAAGAAAGTAGTGCATCATACCCAAGTCCTTCATCTTGAACTCGGCAGCAAGCTTCCTCTTCGTATCGACAATCAATCTATCCTCACATGTTACAAATAGGTCATCCACATACAATAGTAGAATCACAAGATTGCCTTCCTCAACCTTGTAGTAAAGGTTGGAATCCGCTTTACTCTTGGTAAAGCCCAAACTGGATAGGAATCCATCTATCCTGCCATACCAGGTCCTGGGTGCTTGTTTCAAACCATATAGGGCTTTCTTCAGTTTGCACACATGAGTTCCTCTATCATGTGTCTCAAACCCGAGTGGATGCTCCACATACACTTCCTCTTCAACTACACCATTCAAGAAAGCAGTCTTGACATCCATCTGGTGTACCTTCCATTTCATCACTGCAGCCAGAGCAAGTACTGATCTAATGGAAGTGTACCTGGCCACAGGAGCAAAAGTCTCTTCATAATCAATTCCTTCTTTCTGGGAGAAGCCACGAGCTACAAACCTAGCTTTGTATTTTTTTCTGCTGCCATCTGCAGCATGCTTGATCTTATAGATCCATTTGGAAGTCACCACATACTTCCCATCTGGTCTTGGGACCACATAATTCTTCATGATCGACGGATCATGGCATTCTTCCAATACTGCATCCCGGATCCTAGGAACTTCATATTCTTCAATATCTTCAATAGGTATCTTTGTTGCTGGAACAAATGTTGTAGTCGTTCTTTTGTAGGTGATGGTATACGATCTTTCCTACAAGACAAGTTAAATTGCATGATTAGAAACATCTCATAGTTTTCAGAACAAATTCTTATACATAAAGAAATATGTCATACAGTCATGCAATTATTTTAGCCAATGCTTCAATACAACATTTATCCATATCCTATAACTTTCTAGATGCTTGCCAATCTCTACCAGAACATTGTTAAGAGTGTGCATAACTCCCAACATGTCAGCAAAGAGGTTTAATTCTAGATAAGTAGCAATGGAATGTTGTACAGTGCCAAAGTCCACTTACCTATCACATGCATATTAGTAGTATACTGTTCATTAATGCAATTAATCTAATATGCATAATACACAACCTAAGTCTAGGAACATAAGTATATACATCATTGAATTTAAACAATCAGATATACAAGAAATGATAATTCAAATACTTATCTTTGTTTGTTTGTTGGGTGGACTTCCTCTGAATCTTTGCTTCCTTGCAGGAGCTGTTGGGGACCTATTCTAAAGTAGCTTCTTCTACACCTTTCTGTTGTGGAATGTAGAGAGTGGACAACTCCCTCTTAATCCTTGAATCGCTGCATAGCTTCTTGAAATCTTCTGAAGTGAATTTGTCGGATCTGAAAGTCTTGATATTCTTTTCAGTGTGGTTTTATATCAAGGCTTTGAATTCCTTGAATTTGCTGAATACTTCATCATTGTTCTTTAAGAGACAAATCCAAGTCTTCCTAGAGAAATCATCAATGAAAGAAACATAATATACATACCCACTCAGAGAACTAGATGACATTTGACTGCATACATCGGAGTGGATAATTTCCAAGATTACTTATGCCTTGCCTTCACTACTTGGAAATGTCTTCTTGGTGTTCTTTCCCTTCGCACAACCTTTGCAAATGCCTTCATGCTTTGTCTGGATTTCAGGAAGACCTTCCACTGCTTTGCTTGCAATTGGTAGTGCTCTATAGTGCATGTGTGCAATCCTTCTGTGCCAAATTTCACTTGGCTCTACTGATTCATGGACCATGGCTTGTTCTAGTTGGCCCTTTAGTTTGTACAATCCTCCCTCTTGCTCTCCAATCACAACTACATCATCTATAGTCTTACCCTTTGGCCACATTAGGACTTGGCCATCTATAAATGAAACCCTCATTCCTTTTGCATCCAATGCAGATATGGAGAGTAGATTCTTCTTGAGACCTGGAACATAAAGTACATCTTTCATCTTCATAGACTTTCCAGATTCTAGTTTATAGGAGGCTTCACCACTCCCTTTTATTGGATACTGGTAGTCATCCCCAAGTTTCACCTTGTGGTGTGAATCATGTTTAGATAGATTCACAAAAGATTATTTGAATCCTATCATGTGTTTAGAAGCCCCACCATCTATAATCCAATCATTACTTCCATGAGTAATGGTTCCAGTGAGAGCAAAAATCAAAACATATTCTTCATCACTAGAAGAATCTTCATTATCTTCTCTAGCCCTCTTCTTGGGAGGTTCATCATCTTCTGCAGCATGAGCATGATGTCTTCTTTTGAAGTTCTTCTTCTTGTGAGAACCCTCTTTCTTATTCTTGGTACAATCTCTGGAATAGTGTCCCTTCTCATCACACGTATAGCAATGGACATAGGACATGTTCCTTCGAGGTCTGGGACTACCTCTTTGATTCTGATGGTGATGTCTTTCTTTCTTGCCATGGTGGTGAGCTTTCTTATCACCATGTATTTTGGAGTGAGCTGTGAGAGCTTGGTCTTCATTTCCCATATTCTCTTCTTGAGCTACAATTCGAGTTTCTTCCTATGAGCATTCTTCCCATAGCCTACTGAAGGTGATGAGTTTCTTCCTAGCACAAATTCCTTGGATGAAGGAATCCCATGACCTAGGAAGGCCATTAAGAGTGGTCATCACCACTTCTCCATTCTCTATATCTTCACCCACAACTTCAAGTTGTTCTTTTATCTGGGAGACCCTTGAGAAATATGAATGCATAGTTTCTACATTCTGGATCTTGATATTCTTCAATTGATTCCTCAGGGTCATCTTCCGATTTATGTTCTTCCCTTCAAATAGTTTGGTCAAGGAATCAAACATTTCCTTTGGTGTCTTTAGGGATGACACATGGGGTATGAGATGGTCTTTGATAGAGTCAACAATGACCCTCTTTTCCTTGACCAAGTTCCTCTTGTGAAGAGCCTTAGCCTCTTCTCCCTCTGGGACAGGGACCTCTTCACTTATGTAAGTGTCCAACTCATTCTCTTCTAGGATTAACCCAATCCTAGAATTCCATGCTCGGAAGTTATCAGCCCCTTCAAGCTTATCCTCAAGCTTGGTATGGTGAGACATCTTAAAGAGTACTTCAAATGGAAATAGAAAAGATTTAGGTCTTACCACTTGATTTGCTGAAAACTGGATCTGGTGTCGGATTAGGGTTTGTCAGAGAAACCCTAAAATTTCAAACTTCTGAAAGGATAGAAAGATGCGCCTTGATGAGATGATCATCCTGGTATATTCATAAATTGAGATATGCAAAGTTTCACCCTTTAGAAATGCTTTTTAGTCTTCCTGGATTCACTGAGGAGAACCCTGAATTAGGGTTTGAGTTTCCCGGAGATTTACCCAGCCAAAAATCTCGATCCAAATCTCTAAACTTTGATTTTTCCAAGGAGCTTCCAGCTATGTCTTCAGATTTCAGAAGCCAACCAATGACTTAACGTATCGGCCCTTCTCCACACAAGCCAATTGTCAAGCCCTTCCAAGGAAGCATGAGAGTATCCAAGAGGTGAGTGAAAGTGTCCAAGAGAGATTTCACCAGCATGTAGATACCATAGTCTTCCTCCCTTTGGTATGGGAGTGAGCCTCACATATATAGGACTAAGTGGATGAGGTTATGGATAGGATAGGATGAGAGATGGTAGGAGAGAGATAGGGGATCTTCCAAATAGGTTAGGGGTCGAGTACCATCTCTCCAAGAGATCAGGGATAAGCCCCCACATAGGCAAGTTTCGAGAAGGATCTCGAAATGGCTATTTTTTCCCATTAACAGACCTCGTCGCACCTTGCTAAAGAGCAACCTGCGATGTCGCATGTTGCTAGTGTGCAACCTGCGACGACCTCTCAAAAGGTTGTGCAAACTGAGCACCAATCCTCCCAAATGATCAATCAGTCCAAGTGACTTCAGGGATGTACACACTAAATCAAGATGATGAGTAGATTTTAGGTGTAACAGAATGCCCCCCAAAGCATGAAGCTGTTAAGGATGTACAAGTGAAGTGCTTTGACAGAAAAATTGGCAAAAGGCTTGTTGGATGAAGGACGCTGCTGCAGTACAACTGAATCTGAACCAACAATCTCATATGTAGTACAACATGGCTGTCGACCAATACATTACAGATCCATGGTAGTAATGACCGACTGGACACAATCATGGCTACTAGACACAAGCGTAGATCCATGATGAGATGGTAACACAACCACGACCAATACAAAAGTGGATTAGTGTAATATGACTCAATACAAACTCCATCGCAACTTGGGTAAAAACATGACTCCCCAGGGTCTTCAAGCTGAACCTGCAATGATACGAATCTATCCATGTGATTACAAATGTCTTGACGTCGAACATGGTAGAAACCACTTGATTACTGGTCATTGATGTAAACTGTTAACAAGTGCGAGGGAGATTGTCATTAATGTCAATGATTCCCAAGGTATCACAGTACATATCATCAAGCGTGAATAAATGAGTTGAAGTCGAACGCAAGATGAAATCTTTCAATCAAGAGTCAATGATGTAAACTCATGATGAAAGCGAGGTAACCTGCCATTGAGGCATGAAGGGCCAAGGTACTTGGTTGGTTTCTAGATTCAATCCTCGGATGATGTGTTGAAGTTGACAAGGATGAACCCATCGAAGGAGGGCAATAATGAATCCCCCATCAATCGACACGAAACACGACAAAAGATGTGTAGAGTGGATCGGATGGTACAATAACATGTGAGACTGATGCAAAGTAACAACATCATGATGACGTGTGTACTGACTGCAAAATGATGAGTGAATGTGTTCTTGAACATGGGCATGGCATGACTTGGCAGTATTGACATGAGAATGACACAAAATTCTAATGCAACTGATAGTGGAAGCTTTCTCCGAATGACTCAGAGGAGTAACATGACTCAGAAAGTAAGCGGGGACTCATAGACAAACAGATGACCCAAGTATTGTATGCAATGCAAACGAGTGCCATGTTCAAGAACGACTATATACTGCCACTAAGGTATGTAACACAAACACTTTCCTTTTTCCCCATCGTGGATGATGAGTGCCTCATGTGTTTTTTACGATCTTGATGAGGGTAACCAGATGCTCGGTATAGCTCATCTCATAGATGAGTCCAATCCCAAATATTTTTATGAACCTAGGATAGGAGGGGTTCGTCCCATGGCGGGGCCTTCAATGTGAAAATTTAACGAGTCCATAGAAGGCAAACTCGGTCGTGATTTCATATTTAGAGAGTCTGAAAAGAACTAAAGAAGACTCCAACGTTCCTTTTTCGTAAAGTTAGCCTCATTGCCCGAAAAAGGGTAAAACAACGCGGGAGAGGACTCTTCCAGTCATGATTGGCTCGAGTATTCCTTTTTCGTAATTAGTGCCTCCTGGTCCGAAAAAGGGGTAAAATATCACCAGGAAGACAACCATTCAAATACTTTAACAAGCGTGAACGCGACAAGTTCGCTTGGCAATCTTTTCAATTTTAGGGAGTTTGAAAAGAGCTTAACTATGGACTCCGGGGGGTGTCCTTTTCCGTGGAAGTTTAACGAGCCCGAAAAAGTGATAAAGCATAACTCGGTACTTATTCTCATGATTTGGTGAGTACGAGAACAAAACGAAGAGTAAACTCATCCTCATGCAATTAATGGACTAATAAAAAATAATAATGACAAAACACACGAAGGGGTGTTCATACCTGTAATTACTGTTGGTAAAGCGAGAAACGCCATGAAAGAACAATTTTATGACTCCTGTACACTAGAAAAAGTGTCAAATAACCCAAATGTAACGACAAACGGTCGAAACTATAGTAAATGGCAAAAAAGCATCAAAATATTCGAAAAGGAATATTCCATTTCATTCTATAAATAGAAATATAGGCCAAAAATAGAAACATTATTCAAATTGCCAATTTGGGTGGAGAAGTACCAATTTGGAGCCAAAACTTCCATCATCGATTCCGGGAGCTACGATCTGCCATTTCACCAGCCGTCCGGACCAGGTAGGCCTAAATCTCAGCCAACAACTTTGTAGTGGTTTAGTTTTTCCATTTTTATGTATTTTTTGAGTTTTTTGATGGTTTGGGGAGGGGCCAATGCACCCAGATTTGTTGATGGACAATCCACTCGACCGGAGGTGAGCCGGATCTCCCTAGCTCAATGCGAGTCTAGAACAAATAAAACATACTACAAATGTGTTTCCTAGATCTACTTAAGGATCAAGTGCTAGACGTCTTACCTCTTTGATTCGCTATCCTTTCTCCCGCTATGTTGCTCCACATCCCATGGTCATCAGATCCAAGCTGCAAGACCTGTCAAGACACAGAAAAGAGAAACAAGTAAAGAGCATCTATACAATAAGAGATCTATGTAAACAGTTAAGTAGGTAAACAACACAACATCATCATACATTAGAGACAATATTGGTGGAAAGCATTTGTATTAATGTAAATAGAGGAGTACATGATAGAGATATAGAACTACAACCAATGACTTAACGTAGCAGCCCTTCTCCACATAATCCAATTGCCAAGCCCTTCCAAGGAAGCACGAGAGTCTCCAAGAGGTGAGTGAAAGTATCCAAGAGAGATTTCACCAGCATGTAGATACCATAGTCTTCCTCCCTTTGGTATGGGAGTGAGCCTCACATATATAGGACTAAGTGGATGAGGTTATGGATAGGATAGGATGAGAGATGGTAGGAGAGAGATAGGGGATCTTCCCAATAGGTTAGGGGTCGAGTACCATCTCTCCAAGAGATCAGGGATAAGTCCCCACATAGGCAAGTTTCGAGAAGGATCTCGAAATGGCTATTTTTTCCCATTAACAGACCTTGTCGCACCTTGCTAAAGAGCAACCTGCGGCGTCGCATGTTGCTAGTGTGCAACCTGCGACGACCTCTCAAAAGGTTGTGCAAACTGAGCACCAATCCTCCCAAATGATCAATCAGTCCAAGTGACTTCAGGGATGTACACACTAAATCAGGATGATGAGTAGATTTTAGGTGTAACAATGAGGAGAGTCAATCTATCATTTTACTTTTCCAAAATATGTGGAGAGAAACCCAAAAACAAGAAGCCCTAGCTTCCGCAACTGCACAGTGTCTTCTTCTCAGGTTAGCTTTGATACCATGTTAGATTTTGAGCATTAATTCAATATACTCTAGGATCTTTATTGAGAGAATAACATGTATAGTATATCAATGCATATCAATCATAGCAAGCATGCCAATCATCACAAGAAGCAAAAGCATGAGAGACAATAGACACACAAATTTTCCGTGGGGAAAACCCTAAGGTGAAAAACCCCACAACTTCCTCAGAGATAGATAGAGCAATGATACAACCAAAGTACACAGATATAGACTCCTCCTAGTAGCTGATCCTCCTCCTCACATGTGCACCACTTTCCGAGTGATGGAAGTGTGAGTTCTGAAGTGATCCAAATAGAGATCATGAGATCTCTATTTATACTTGTCCTGACTGCCCAATAATCTTATGGGGCCGACTTGTCTAGCTTAGCACAATAACCTCATGTTACATTAATCCGGTTCGACCCCTTACAAGGTGGTCTAATAACCCATAGGAAAGTTAACACACTTGCGACACTTGTCAATACAAATGACGAAACTTCCGTATAGAGGAATAATACATCTCTATAGGAGTACAATAAATATATATATATGAAATACATTCCGAAGTTACATATACATCAACAACCACTTTCCAACCAACTCCTTTGATTGCTACAATGAGAGAGTATGACTTGGTGGACTTGATATGTGTGCAAGGACTACATGTAGAACGATACATTACTTGTGTTCTTCTTTGAACTGGATCTGCATGATGTATCTTCCTTATGTATTTCTTCAAACTCATCATGCATGATGTATCCTTGGACACACTTCTTTAGATTGAATGCACTTCTAGATATAATTCATTAAACTAACATCCATGTCTGTCACCTTGACCATCTTGCACATATACTTATGGTATTCATGTTCTTCTTTATCTTGCGCATATACTTCTTCAAAGTGGCTTCCATATACTTCTTCACACTGTTGTAGGAATGTTGTATCCACTTCGACATCAGTTTTGATCAATGACTCATACTGAATCAATTGAAATCCTCTTTGACATTAGTTGACATCAATGACAACCAAAGTTGAACATAACAGATCACAAAGATTTGATGGTACCAACTACACCTTCTAGAGGATTAGGACGAAAGTATATCTGCAATCACTCAGAGCTTATGTGTGGTAGACTATTGAGGATGTTTATGACATTCCTGCAGCTGCACCAGTTGATCCACTTGAGAAAAGACAGTATGTGTGCAATGCAAAATCTAGGAATGCATTTTTATGTGGGCTAACATACACCTAATATACTAAAGTCATGCACTGTGCTTAAACTAATGAGGCATGGGGCAAGCTTAGAAAAATCTACGAAGGAGACGAGAAGGTAAAGAAATCAAAGCTACAAAATTACTTTGGATTATATGAGTGTTTGAAAATGAAAGATGAAGAAAAGTTTGCCTCATATTTCCTTCGAGTTGATGAGTTAGTTAATGCTATCAAAAGTCTTGGAGTTACACTAGCTGAAGAATCAATTGTGCATAAGATACTATGAACTCTGCCACCAAGATTTGAATCAAAGGTATATGTATTAGAAGACAGAGCTAATCTTGCAAATTTAACAAAGGATGAGCTTCAAGGAATCCTAACTGCGTATGAGATGAGAATTGAAAGGGAAACTCCTATCAGAAAAGAAGTAGCATTTAAAGATACCAGGAAAGCAAAGCATGAACATGAAAAAGGATCTTGTGATGAAGTAGATGAGGAAGAATCAAACTTTGAAAGAAATTTGAAAAGAGGATGTGGTAAGTATAAAGGAAAATTACCTTTCAAATGTTTTAGATGTGGGAGAGTAGGCCACTTTGCTTCAAAGTGTCCGTATAAGGAATACAGAGATAGTGACAACGAAGAAGAGTCCAGTTATAATGAACAAAGGTTGGCGAACACACAGGACAGATCTGAGAACATGAATAAAGTTCCAAAACAAAGGAAGAGTCTATACACTAAGGAAGATGGAATTTTATCCGAAGAAAGTGACTATGATGATAAGCCAAAATAAGTTATTTTCATGGATTTTTTGGAATATGAAAGCAGTGAAGAGAAGAAAAAAGGTTGCCCCTCTATCAAGAAAACCACACCAGTTGCGCAAAGTAAACAAAGAAGACTAGATAAGTATTTCTTTAGTGGATCCTTTAATACACCTCCAAATCCCGTCACATAAATTTAATCAGAAATTCAATCTGAAGAAGAAGAAACTGCAAAGGTTGATTGGGAAGGTGAAATAGTTAGTGCCTTGGATGAATTAAAGAAGTCAAGAAGGAAGAATAAACTCTTGCAGGATGATCTTTCAAAGTAGAAGAACACGTTAAGCAAGCCAAGGTGATTGAAGAGTCTCTTGAAAAATAGGTTAGTGAAAAGGAAATGAATTTTGAGAAACAACTACATTGTGCAATAGACAAAATCAGAATGCTTGATGAAGATAAATCAATATTGAAGACATCACTGGAAGAGTCAACACAGAAAAATAAATTGTTGACAAGTCAACTTGAACATAAGATAGAGAGATCTCTCGCATAGAAGGAAAATTGACTGAGATAAAAGGCAAGAAATAGGTCAATATAACATCATGATTGATACTCTAAACTGCACACATTCAGGAAGTGACAAGGATTGTCTTGAGGATGAAATGAAGAATAAATTCAAAGGAATCACATCAATCCCTAATAATATTCTGAATGATTAGAGATCACTAGCAGACAAGTCAGGACTTGGTTACGATAGAACATCTGGGAAAGTCTGCAACAGTAAGCATGGTCCACATCAAATGAGGTCATTGAGGTATGATAATTTCTTCAATGATTATAACTCTTTTCATTACACTACTGGAAGAAGGGTCAATATAATGATGTGCACAAGATGCAATTACATTGGTCATATCGCGAAGTATTGTCAAACTGTGAGATGTTATGCATGTGATGGATTTGGACTCACATAAGTCTCAATTTTGTCAAAGAAAAGTGAATTGTCTAGATAGAAACATTCTACATAAAAACTATCACAATACAAGGACCAAAAGGGAAGATAGTCAGGTGTAGTATCAAAGTGGAAGTGCGCAGATGAATATATGGGTAAGGAAAACTCCTCAAGCATGCACAAAATATCCTAACAACCCAAGTACGTCTTAGAAAACAAATAATTGCTACTCATCTTGCTAATCTCTAAGAGATTAAGTAAGATCCTGTTGTTGCTGCAACATCCCTCCCAAAATTTTGTAAATATTGGGGTCCCTCCTTACTTTTTTTTCCTTAGAAAGTTTACTTAGCAGCTAAAGCATTCCCTAGAAGGTCTTTTTCACTTAGTTTTCTAGAGAAGTTGTTTGTTTGAGTTTGTTGGTCTTTTTTCTTCTAAGTCAAAACTCAGCTTTTTCACCCGCAACAACGGCCAAACTCAACAAGTTCCGCCGCAACGGGCGCCCCATTTTTCATTAAGTTCTCAAGCTCGCGCGCTTCGGGAAAACTCGCCAAGATCACCCGAAATGGCGGACGAACTCAGCAAGTCTCGCCGTAATGGCGGACGAACTTGCCAAGATCACCCAAAACGACGGATGAACTCGATGAGTCTCCCCGCAACGGGTGGATATTTTAATTTTTTACCAAGGAACGAAGCCACTTTCTGGGTAAACTCGACAAGTTCTTCCGCAACGCGGGTGAACTCGTTGAGTTCCGCTGCAACGTCGGAACGACTCTTATAAGTTTTCCGCAACGGGCGGGCGCTTTATTAAAATGCAGAGTCATTCCATGTTTTTTCCGCTATGGAAGACTTGGGAAGTCTTGCCGCAACAGCCGAAAAACTCAGAAACTATCGCTGAAGCAACGCTTAGGACTTAAGAGTTCTTGCCGCAACATCGGGCTAACCCACCTTTTCCTCCCAGTTTCGACGGTTACATTAAATTCCAAGTGTGCCGAGGTGACCCCTACCATACATACCTTTAACACCGTTTTAAAAACCCCACCAACCTATTGAATTCCCGCACGTGTCAGCCTTTATATAAAGGGTTTGGGAAGTCTTGGTGTTTTCATTGGTAGAATTCTATGCTATATGAACGCCGTTTGAATACTGTGTTAACCTGCTCCAGCTCAGCCCGTTTGCAGCCAAGTCAACCGCCGTCAGACCAACCATTTCTTGCCAGGTAGGTGATTCTAACGTTGTTGTTATTTTACTTTTCGATTACTATCAATCTAGTCTCGGTATTGCTATCATCGCACCGGCTGCATGGCCTGTGGACGTTCTATTTTTGTTTTTGTTTGGCCATTTCCAAACATAAAATTCATAGCCGTAGGCCCTTACGACTTTATCCTAGTCCCTTGAACCTGCGCAAACTCAATCTTCCTGGGCAGCAATGACCTACCACCTCACTCGTGCTTTCGTTAAGAATATACTGAACCCAGTCTCCTTTGAAGCTCATTTAGTGCCTTCCTGAAACCGCTTATCACCCTAGGAGGAGTTTGGTTCTGTTTTAGTAAAATTCCTAAATTCCTGCTTTTATTTTCACAATACACTGTTATTTGACATTGTTACATATTTCAGTTGAGTTGTTGTGCTAATTCAATATTTTCGCTCTTGTGTTTCACTATATTCTATGTCTACTTATCCGTGGTTATTGGACAGGATTAAGCCACAATGCTGAAGGGTAGCAGAAAGAAAGCTAAGATGGCCGAGCCAGAATATGAGGAACCAAGAATTGAAACTTTGTTCGAGGACACCAAGTCTATTATAGGTGTTCCTCTTGAATTCAAGTGGGGAGATGTATATCGCATGTTAAGAGACCAAGATATCCCTGGGGCACTCTTGGAGGAAGAGCATATCTACCAAAACATCAGAAGCTCTGGTATATCGAAAGCTTCCACACGCCCTAAGCTCTTTCCTTACTCAGAAGTGATCTGTTGGATCCTGGAACATGAAAACCCTGAGACAAGAGTTTTGTCCGACAGCAATGGAGAGGCCTTTGCCTCATTTCATACAACCTACATAGAAGCTGCTTACAAATTACCACATCCTCAGCAACCACTGAATGATGAATGGTTAGGGCAGCTTAAGATGGACGATTTTGAAATGTCCAAGAAGCTATTAATCACAGGAAAACAACTAAGGAAAAGGGACAGTGATGAGTATGAGGTCCAAAACTTGAGACCCCCTTTCCATATGATCGCCCTTATGCTAAGCATAATTTTTGGCATGGCTGATGGAACTGTTTACAAGATACAATGGGCTCCTATAATTCATTCCATGTCAGTCAAGGGGATGGTCTTTGATTGGGAAACTATCCTCTCGGACAGTCTTGCGTCCGCTGTTGTAAGGAAAATGCACCTATAGTTCAGGGGAGAAACTACCAACTTACGGTGATAAAGATAGAGTTACAAGCATTCTGCAAGTACAACAAATAAGTGAAGAGATTAGGGTTTAGAGATGCATGCACCTTATTCATAAGGTTGATCCTAGCTTTGCCTCTCTCGCTCTTCAATGCTTACCCAGTGTCGCAATGCCTAGACCTGCAAAACAACTTGATACCTTTCTCAAATACATTTGACTACTTATATAAGACTGATATTCATGACAGAAGAAGACATCAGACTATAATCAAACAGTAATCAAATCTAAGACACATTAATAGGTCATATTTGGAAAGAGAAGAACGTCTAATCTTTATTAATGAATGAAAGCAAGTACATAAAGTTATACCTTCTTTCAAGCTTGGCACTTCATGAAACCTAGATTCAAGGTCTCCTGCTTCTGTTCTCCAAGGATCCCAACCTCTAATCAGCTGTGCTAGGGTTTATGAGAAACTGAGGCACAAGAGAGGGGGATGAGGGTCTCCATTCCTCTAGCATAACAATGTTCTGAGCTTGGTCCCCTCACATGGCCCTTCTACCCTCCTTATATAGTCAGTGAAGGAGAGGAAAAGAAGTTATAACCGAGTAGGAGGTTCCCCAACCAACTTAACTCACCCAAATTTCGAGATTTTGACTAGTACAGGAATGTGCTCTAATCTGCAGTAGACAAACTAGCGCACATGTGGAGGTGGGTGCTACTTTAATGAAGCAAAGTAGGGCATATGCGCCACTATCATGCTTGTGTACCAGCGCACATGTGAAAAAATGGCCAAAAACAGGCTTTTCTGCTCATTTTCAGAAGATGGTTTGGTCTGGAAAAATGTTCCTAAGGGTTGTAATCATCAAATGGGTCAAGAATGAGGTAATTTCAACCATTTTTAGTGTCCCAAATGACCCCTCAATCCACAAGTGTCCTATTGTGTAACTAAACTTGATCTCAAGAAGTGTTGTCATGCGACCAAGGGATGCAAGTGTCGTCACGGATGGAGAGGTGTCATTTTAAGATATAACAGATGCCCCCTAATGTATGAGGTCAGAGGGAGTGAGGGAAACGATGGTCGAAATACATTATAAATAACAAAGAGTTGAATCATGGAGGAACCGGAGAAACCAAGAATCATAGGCTCAAATGAAGTACATGAAAGCAAAGGCAATGTCAGACAAACTCATCCTTGGGGTAACTATCCATGTTCAAATAATGGAACATGACCTCTAGGAGGATACATTAATGATCCAAATACAGATGTATATATCATGGCCACTAAAATACAAGCGTGGATCCATGATGAACATAAGTGTAAACATAGCCACATAAATACAAGGTGGATCTATGTCAAAACTGGAGAACATAGCCATAGAGAACAAGCTGGATCTATGTCTCATCAAGAGCCAAAAAGAGTGTGACTCAGTCTTGCGCAACTTGGGCGATAACATAAATGGGGTGATGCTATCGAGGATCCCAAGGTCTTCATCCAAAAACAACCCAAGGTACAAACCTATCTATGCGAATAAATGAGTTGATGTCGAACATGGGAGGTATCGTTTGATTACCGGTCATTGATGTATACCATTAACAAACGCGAGGGTGTCCACCAATAATGAAAATGGAACCCAAGGTACCTAGTACATTCAAGCAAGTGCGAATAAATGGTCTTGCCGTCGAACACTTGAAGAATCCATTGGATAGGAGACATTGATGTATTCCCATCTATCCAATAGCAAGGGAAATTGCCACTAATGACTGCAATCCCCAAGGTACTAATCGAAACTCTAAAATTCATTCCCAGAGCACAATGAGTTGAATTCGATGGGAAGAAGTCCGTTGGAAGGGAGGCCTTAAGGCATCCTCCATCATCCAACACGAGGGACACTCAACAGGTATGGGCTGATTTGGAGTAGGACTAAACACATGATGAAACATACTAACACCAAGGAATGGCTGACGGATGAGGTCAAGGCAAATACAGAATGACCGACACAGGTTATATCCTTGAACAGTGAGCACGACACAAGGTACCCAAGGTTATATCCTTGAGGGTGTCCACCAATAATGAAAATGGAACCCAAGGTACCTAGTACATTCAAGCAAGTGCGAATAAATGGTCTTGCCGTCGAACACTTGAAGAATCCATTGGATAGGAGACATTGATGTATTCCCATCTATCCAATAGCAAGGGAAACTGCCACTAATGACTGCAATCCCCAAGGTACTAACCGAAACTCTAAAATTCATTCCCAGAGCACAATGAGTTGAAGTCGATGGGAAGAAGTCCGTTGGAAGGGAGGCCTTAAGGCATCCTCCATCATCCAACACGAGGGACACTCAACAGGTATGGGCTGATTTGGAGTAGGACTAAACACATGATGAAACATACTAACACCAAGGAATGGCTGACGGATGAGGTCAAGGAAAATACAGAATGAACGACACAGGTTATATCCTTGAACAGTGAGCACGACACAAGAGTGACTTAGGCAACTTTTAACACAAAGAGACCATGATGCAAATTTGCGATGTAGGAGACATTAACAGATTCTCCATATGATTGGAAGACTAACCAAATGGAGGAGTAAGAACTCTGAGATCAGTTTTACCCTAAGGCCAACAGTAGAACCCAACTTGTTTGATAGACTCAAAACAAGTGCTTTGTTCAAGGAAATAGTTGACTTGCTGCCATCATATTGAAAGATATTTTAACATTCTTCCCTTCCCTTTCCTTTTTAATTTTTTAACAAGATGACAAAGAACTAAAGCATGCTCGACGGTATTTTCATATTTAAGGAGTCTGAAAAACCTAGAAGAAAACTCCATACACCTATCCGTGGATTTTATATCGAGCCCGGATTGGTCTGTGCTCGGCGGTGTTTTCTTGCTTATAGAGTTGAAAAACTTAAACAATCCTCTATACACCTACTCGTGGATTTTAATATCGAGCCCAAGTAGGTTAATGCTCGCCGGTGTTTTCCTGTTTATAGAGTCTGAAAAAATTAAACAATCCTCTATCAACCATCTCGTGGATTTTACATCAAGCCCGAGTAGGTGAATGCTTGCTTGGTGTTTTCACATTTCGAGAGTCTGAAAACCCTAAAGACGACTCCAAAGGTCCTTTTTCGTAAAGTTAGTCTCCTTCCCTGAAAAAGTGTAAAATAATGGAAGAAGAACTCTTCTAGCGCATACCAGAGTATACCTAGAGTATACCTTTTTCGTAAATTATGCACCAAGGCCCGAAAAAGGGGTAATTCTATACCTAAGTGGATGTCGGTTTAGTTATTTTAACGAGCTCGAAAAGACAACTATGCTCGGCAAAATTTTCCTATTTAAGGAGTCTGAAAAGGGCTTAAAAGAACTCCATAGGGATCTTTTTTCGTACAGGTTTAACAAGTCTGGAAAAGTAAACTCAGGACCTCCTTACTATTTTTAATGAGCTCAAAGGAGATACAGAAAAATGCTCATAACTTCCTTACTATTTTTAATGAGCTCAAAGTGAAGATGAAAGAAATGCTCAAAGCCTACTTACTGTTTTTAACGAGCTCGAAGTGAAGGTGAAAGAATGCTCGTAACCTACTTACTGTTTTTAACGAGCTCGAAGTAAAGGTGAAAGAATGCTCGTAACCTACTTACTGTTTTTAATGAGCTCGAAGGAAAGGTGAAAGAATGCTCGTAACCTACTTACTATTTTTAACAAGCTCAAAGTAAAGGTAGAAGAATGCTCGAAATGGGAGGAGACGAGTGTCAGGGACATGCGAAACTAGCTCCAAGCGCATGGAACAAAGCTATGCCTAATGCAAGGAACACGAGCAAGATAAGGACACTCAGGGTGTGTCTCCTCCAAGTAAAAGGTGTCAAACTGCGAAGGAAAAATGATACAGGGATTAGCGGAAATGAGATTGGAGATGGAGGTTTATACAACGAGCTAAAAGCGTGGAAGCCGACATCAGGCTCATTAGCGCAAGCGGGATCATAACAGATGCATATGCAACTTGAACACAAATATGGGAACCTTATCAGGGATGGCCAGAAATATATGAGGAAGAAAGATATGAGGCTTCTTCTCAAAGTCATGGTAAATCTAAAAAGGCTCTCGAGCTTATGAGAAAAACTTAGCATGGGCACCAAAATGGCATAAGGGTGCTGAATAGGGTGACCCATGTTAGGTAGGCTCTGCTGTCCGACTGGTGCATAATGCATAAAGAGATGGCTAACACACCAATATCCAACAGGTTCGACCCTATGGCGAATTCGGATGGCAAAAGGTTCAAATGCAACATAATAGCGGGGAAGCCTAAACCTACATGCAAGGTTCCGAATATACCTGACATGGTCGTACAAGGTGTCGAAAAGGACCAGTAAGCAAGTATACATCCAGCTAAGAATCTTGTCTCCAAGAAACATCAGTACCAAGATCATATCTAAAACATATGTGAAGAAAGACCCGATACAAGTCACTATGGTAGAAATAATTTCAACTTCACTATCATCAACAACAGGCATAAACAAGGCAAAGTTTTCAAATGAAGACTCGATGGTACCCAAGCCCGAGGACTTACAATCAATAAGATCAACTTCAGGATGAAGATCAAAGTTGAAGGACATGATGGAATCTGCAGAAACAAATTCATCATCATGGGAGTTGAAAATTCTAGAAGCAGAATCAAACTCAGCAGGAACACCGATTTGCGGATCTATAGGAGAGTCCAAAGACTCAACAGTAGGAAGATCAGACTTTAAGGTCAAACCGAGGCTGGACATAACTGTGACTAGATGAACATCCAAATGAATGGCAGACTGTACTATGGAATCTAGGAAAACTTCATTGGAAGGAAGTATATCATCCCAGATAGAACACATATCTAAACATTCAGATGGAGGTGTCACTTGGTCAAAAGATGGGACTAAATGCCGAGAAGGTAAGCATGAACTCAGAGACTTCTTCTCAGTAGCAGTTGAACTCAAGGAACAATATGCCACATAACTTTCATGTGACATAGTAGTGCCTAATGATGAGGGATCTGACTGGTCTACAGTTGGGTAATAAGGAGGATCAATGAATGCAAGCTGGTCGATAGTGACGATGCTTTCGTTATGAGGAAAATGAATCACACGAAAGAGCGTAGACACCACAACATGCATAGCATAAACGTAATCACGCTCGAGGATCATATCAAAATCCACAGGGTCCTTTAAAACCATAAAATCAACTAAGACTATTTTTCCACCCAAAGTAACAAGTACCTAACGGAGGAATCCGATCGGTTCACTAGGTCTTCTATCGAAGGTCAACGGACAACTAATAGCTGGAATAACAATAGGGAAACCCAAATCTCTCCAAGCATAAGCGGATAAGATACTAACAGAAGCTCCTTCATCTATAATGCATCGATCAACCGTATGGTTCCTGATATCAACCTTTATCTGGAAAGGTGTTGAAGAAGGAAGATGAGGTTTTCCTAGACTATTCCAATCAAAGGAAATGGTCCTAGGGTTTGGTAGGGGTTCACATGGCACAGATGAAGTGTCCCCTTTTTCAGAAACATCCAAACTGGTAATGCAGAAGAATTTCGTAGTAGGTGCATCATTATCCAAAGGACTGATGGGATCGGTCGAAGATTGCATCAATTTGATCACTTCACTCTCCGAAGGAAGAGTGGGGTCGACCAAAGATTGCATTGGTTCAACCACTTTATCAACCAAAGGTTGATTTGATTGTAGGGAATCTATAGAAAACTCAGGAACATAGGTTCCTTCAGACATGGACCACACTCTTCGTGCCTCTGGAATGGCAAGGCATCGGTGAGTAAGGTGATCCCCCTTACAAATTTTACAAGGGAACTTTGGTTTCCGTCTGATAGGTTTAGACTCCTTTACAACGTCAGTACTCTCAGCATGACTAGCATTGGCTGACAGCTTGCCCCCAGCATGACTTGCAGTGGTTGGTTTCTCAGAAGCATAAGACTTTTGAACTAAGGACCACACTTTTTTCACTTTTGGAAGTACAGGGCACAAGTAAGTAAGGTGATCTCCCTCACAAAACTTACAAGGGAACTTAAGCTTCTATTTGTTGGGTTTGTTGACAATGTCAACTCCCTCAGCATGACTTGCAGTGGCTGATCTGGTGTCTCTAGTATGACTCACAGGAACTGGTGACTTGTCATTAATATGACTAGCAGTGATCAATGACGTGTCCTCAACATGACTGATAGTGGTTGAAGACAAACTTTCAGTATGATTTTCAATGACTAAAAGTTTTCTCCCAGCATGACCTCCAGATGCTAGGTAGGTGCCCCCTGCATGATTTGCAGAGGCAGGGTGCTTGCCCCCAGCATCACTTACAGAGGTTGGGTTGTTGCCCCCTTGTTTGGGCATCTTCTTCCCATTCTTCCTCCGTCTATTCCTTTTAGACTGCTGGTTACTAGTATTGCTACTTTTTCCACATGAGGTAGAAGGAGGAGGAGAAGATGTTACTAGAAAGGGAGGCACAGGGTTCTGATGCTCTTGATTTGAGGTGCTTACAAAAGAAGCGTCAGGAGCATGCAAGGCATTCAGAGTGGAAAAAAACCAAACCGACAGCCCTATGGTGAATCCACGAAGATTCAGAATAGCCATTAAGGTAGTGCCAATGTTTCCAATGAATGGAACAACACAAGGATCCCCTGGAATAGGGGTACCTTGATTGGAACTCCTAGAACGCTAGACATAGTTTCCTGCTCAAATGAATAAGAAGTTCTCTAAGGAAAACTAAGACAAGTAGCACAAAGAGCACACCACTAAAAAAGGTTATAGGTAAATCAAACTAGGAAAACAGATGCCTTCCGGAGAAGAGTCTGGGATGATGAGGGCCCAGAACAGATCAACGAAGGATGAAGAACAGTTACCCAGGGTCCACAATACAATGACTAAGGGTGCAAGCACTGGAATCACCCAACCGCCCTCCCAAAGAACTTCAAGGGATTTACTCCCACGTCTATCCTAGGTACAATAGATATATAACCCTCCACCGTCGCCTATGTATGAACCTATGGTCAAATACTAAGGATACTACCACACCAAAAACTCCTGGGGGAATAGTCTCTCGTCGAATCAGAAGGCGTGGGCAGGGTAACTGAGCCCGAAACTCAAAAGAGTTCCCAAACATGATCCAATCCTGGTATATGCTCAAAACAAAAAGTAGGAGGTGTATTCCCAACAATCTGATCTCACAAGACCTACTGCATAGATCCCAGGCAAGTTTTGAATGAAGTGGGTTTACTTGCGATAGTCGAACTACGATTTTTGCGTAATGTGTGATCTTGGGTGGTTTAAGGTGTTTTAAACCCAAGATCCTAACCAAGACTAGTTGGTGTATAGTGTAACCTAGAAAAGAAAATGTTACTAGTACATTTTATTAGGGTTCATTTTAAAGGTTACTTGCTTACTCAAAAAGGTAGTGGGTGTGTGAGCGTGGTTATAACAGAAATAGAATACTAAAATGAAATGCTCACCACTAAACAAATCTTTTCTTTTCAATGCAAGTCTTAAAATTACGATCTAGAATGCATATGCATATGCAATTTTTAATCTTTTGAATGCAAAAAAGGTAAAAATAAAGCCTAAATGTACAAAATTAAACTCAAAACCTTAGAATGCAGCTACTGAAGCAAATAGGTATGCAAAAGAAAACTTGTTCTTTTTGATGCAAAGCACTCTATGTTGATGTATATGTAACTTTGGAATGTATTTCACATATTCCTATAGAGACGTTATTATTCCTCTATATGGAAGTGTTTGTATTCCTATAGAGATGTTATTATTCCTCTATATGGAAGTGTCGTCATTTATTTTTTAAGTGTCGTAACTTATACTTGATGGGTTATTAGACCACCTTGTTGGGGTTGGCCCTGTATAAGTCATGTGGATCGAAGGGTTATTAGACCACCCTATTGGGGGTCAGCCATGTGGGTCAAAGGGTTATTAGACCACCCTATTGGGTGTCGGCCCAGTCAGCATTATGTTAAGTGGTTAAGTTGAGGCCGACCTAGTTGAGTAAAGGTCAAGTCAAGTTAGTGTATAAATAGAGAGTGTGTCTCTCTCATTTTACATATTCTATTCTCTCACTCACACTTTGGAGAGTGGCGCACTTGTGGAGGAGGAGGCTTTGCTGCTAGGAGAAGAATATATCTTGTATTTTGGTTGTATCATTGCTCTATCTATCTCTGAAGAATTTATTGGGGTTTTTCACCTTTATGGTTTTCCCCAAGTAAACTTTGTGTCTCTTGTGTGCTTGCATTATTGTGTCCATGATTGATATGCTGTACATGTTGTTCTCTTAGTTAAAATCCTAGATCAGATTGAAGTAAATTCTGAAAATTTAACATGGTATCAGAGCTATCCTGAAAGAAGGCATGATATGGCATGTATGACACTTGTTGCACTTACGATGCTAGGGCTTGATATAGCAAAAACCAGTCATCGTAGCACTTTCGCTATATATACGTTTTGGAAAAGTTTTCAGATCTGAAACGTTTACAGGTTGAATATCAGATCCCCATGTACCTTGTGTCCAAAGGAAAACCTCTAATTCGTTGTACTTTGTGATTTATGATCTATACAATATAGGGTTTCTGCCTTTTCCAGATCTGAGTCAAAATCAGGTGACCTTGGGAAAAAGGTCATAACTTGGGCTAGGAAACTCCAAATTAAATTTCATAAAAAGGGACAGGTAGTACACAAAATGTAATATCTCAGGAAAAATGTTCAAAGGCCGAAGTTGAACCAATGACACGTGGCACGCCGTACAAGTTCTATCTCCTATATTATCCCATAAACAGGTCACGTTGAGACACTTGACATAACTCGCTCTCAGAGAATCCAATTGAGGTCAGACCTGTCGGGATGGAAAGATAACAGGTTGGGCTATCGCAAGAAAATGTTTCAGACCATGTGGATCAAAAAGTTCGGAGTTACATCAGAAACAATCAGGTACATATTTCTATCAAAACAGAATTATTTTTGAGTACCTTCATTCATGGCTTTCGGAATTTAGGGCTTCAGAGAAAGTTGGAATTTTTGTAATCGAAGACCACGGTTGGATGCTACTCATCAAAATAAACATTTAGAGACCAAGATCAGAATTTTTGGTTGGGCAGAAGGTCGGGCTTGATGAGATCCTAGTTCAGGACTTTGATCAGAAAAGTGGAAAATTAGGGCTTCTGCAAAAATGGAAATTTTTGAAATCTATGACCACGGCTGGAAGCTCCTCATAAAAATAGAAGCTTAGAGCTTTGGATAAAACCTTTTGATTGGGCAGAAGACTGGGCTTCATCAAACCCTAGTTCAGGGTCACGTCCAGTGAATTTGGAAGTTTCAAAGGAAAAATTGAGGAGTGAAACTTTGCAGTTTTCAAATTCTGAATATACCAGCTTGATCAGCTCATCAAGGCGCATATTTCTATCCTTTTGGAAGTTTGAAATTCAAAGTTTGAATTTTTGGGGTTTCTCTTGTTAGGTTATACGAGCACACATAATTACACAAGAGAGAAATAAACAGAAACACGCAATGAAATAATAGACACACAATTTCCTAGAATCCCCATACTGGGAAAAAACCAGCACCCAATGAAGATCTTCATTACCCTTGACCTAACCGGCCAAGCCGGGCCAAGTGAGCTCACCCGCTCACCTCCAGGCCACTTTACAATGGAGCCTCCTCAAGCCTTATAAAGGCTTCCTTACATGCAATACCATGGGGCAATACCATGGGCTACAACAAACCATGTGCCCAAAAACATGTGCTAGACCTAACCAACTTTGACTCAATCCCGAGTCAAGGTTAACCCTAACAATCCCCCTTTTAAACTTGACTTGGAGTAATCACCAACCCCCCTCAAAGTTTTAACCGAGGAATCTCACATACACCCCCTATCACCTAGGTCTTTCTCCCGACTTTCCTGGTGAGTTACCACAAATTTTTTATTTTTATGTGTCTTCATGGTGACTACACCATCACCATCCATTGCTTCATCCTCTCGCTTTCCATGCTCATCTTCTTGCTCATTTTCTGCCATGCTTCTTTTGCAAACTACAGCCTCAACAATATGACATATCCCACCAATGCCACATGCATTCATTTTAAAATCCTCTTAACCACTTTTAATAAAACCCTCGGATAAAAAATTTAAACATGGAATTTCAAAAGTCTCCCATAGAACCTTCATTTGTATAAATCTTTCACAAACATCTCATTCCATTTTTTTCTTCTTAAAATGACATGGCACTAAACCTTTCTTTTTAAAACTTTTATATAGTCCATGCTTTATTTATCCATGTGATTTTTTTTTTTTTTTTAATACGCATACCGTGGCTTCTCTTCATGCTAAGGTATCTTCGAGACATTCTGCTCTCGGCTGACTCTGGCGAACTGATTTTCACACAGAAGCATCTCTCTCATAGTTATGGGGGCAACTCCTTTACAATAAACCTCAACCAAACCTCAACCAACATGAGACATTGATTACCCAATCCAGAGCTATCACTCAACTACAAAACTTACTCAGCTTTTTCATAGCAAAGGCAACGATCTAGGGTTTCTAGTCTGTGGTTTCCCTCACAATGCTCCTGTGCAGCATTCAAGGAAATGCAGGTCTTCCTCTACGACCTTCTCATGCGCAGCAACTATTCTCTAGATCCAGAATTCGTCCTCCAACTCGGCACCTCATTTGATCGATCCCATCCGTGATGTTTCTCCCTCTCCAGCATCTTGGCCGCGTGCGACCACTAGTCGTAGGTGAGAACGCTTTGCATCAGGTTCCGCCTGAACTTCCTGCGGTACGTGGATTTGGCCCACGACTTCACGTCCGTGTAGCGCCTGAGTCCAAGGGAAACCAGTGCCATGACCGCGAGCACCGCCTGGGGGTTGCATGGGCTCAGCCATGAGAGCAACGGGCGGAGGATGGATCTGCTGAACCTCCTCACGGTGGATCTATCCCTTCAACGAGAATTTGCCTCTATTACCCGTGACAACAATATCCTTCACATCATTTCTCTTTACATTTGGCAATTATCTCAAACAAATTTGTGGCTATCAAAATGCAATGTAATTAGTGGCTTCTCTCCATGATGGTGGCTCCATCAACAGTGGCAACAACGATTCCTACCAAGCGATATTTATACACCACCAGATCATGACACGGCGAGTCTATTGATGGGAATCAAACTCCAGATCTGAACGCATATCTTCTCCTGCACATCCTTCACCAGGCACAACTCCACTAGCACAACCATGCCAAACCATGGCTCTGATACCGGTTGTTAGGTTATACGAGCACACATAATTACACAAGAGAGAAATAAACTGAAACAAGCAATGAAATAATAAACACACAATTTCCTACAAACCCCATACTGGGAAAAAACCAGCACCCAATGAAGATCTTCATTACCCTTGACCTAACCGGCCAAGCCGGGCCAAGTGAGCTCACCCGCTCACCTCCAGGCCACTTTACAATGGAGCCTCCTCAAGCCTTATAAAGGATTCCTTACATGCAATACCATGGGGAAATACCATGGGCTACAACAAACCATGTGCCCAAAAACATGTGCTAGACCTAACCAACTTTGACTCAATCCTGAGTCAAGGTTAACCCTAACATCTCTGACAAACCCTAATACAGCTCCAGATCCAGTTCCTGCAAATCAAGTGGATTGGTTTAATCCTAGAAGACGATGAATTGGTCACCTGCATAAGTGAAGAAGTTCCTGTTTCAGAGGGAGATGAGGCTAAGGCCTTACATAAGAAGATTACAAGCAATCTCGACAGGTATGACTCATTGAGGTATGTTTCGAGATTTTTTTATGATTAAGTTTATGGTATGTTTGTCTTCATGATTATTACGGTTAGTACAATCTTGATTTGATATTTTTCGTATCAACTTAACAAAATTATGAATGCATGATAGAAGATATTCATTGGTTAGGGTGTTGACACTTATGATTGTACTAATGCATTATGGTGTTGTATGAGGTTTATGTTGTCTGCTAACATAAAAGGTACACCAAGAAAGACAAATCATGTTCTACTTCAATAACATATGATCATGGTGACATGAAGACAAAGATTCATCCATTGTCATGGATCACATAGAAGATCTACTTACGAGGTATGTATAACTTGGTTCTACAATGGTTAACTTATGAGACATGCAGGTTACTAGCACAAGTCACTGAAGCTAACCAGAAGACATTATGCGGGTATGTTAGACATATCTAGCTAGCATGCTAATCTAGGTATGTTTTTCCTATATCAAGCTAGAATCCTACCTTGTGTTAGGATCTTATACTGTTGTGTTGTTCATAATGATTATTCATGGAATCACATGTTTGAATAGTCATGGTTTTATGCATATTATATCTCTTATCTTAATTGATGATTTAACTAACCAGAAGAGTTCTATGATCAAATAAAAATATGCATGAGTAAAAGAAGACTTCCCTGAAACCTTGAATACTAATTCTTATTATTTCTATTTGAAATGATCATGACTATACATGCTTAAGATTATTGTGTTTTGATAGTATTAAGATTATACTAATAAATGTGTGATTATGTATGAGTCCTCAAGGATAACACAATGATGATACTAATAAGCATGCATAGTGATTAAGGATGGATATAAGTTCAAGGATAGGTAATCCAAGAAGCAAAGATCAAGAGGGAGCACACTCCAATTGTTCCTGCAAGAAAGCAAAGGAGCACACTTCAGTAGTTTCTGCAAGGATGCAAATATTCAGAGGGAGTTGACCACTTCTCACAATCCACATCAGAATGGAGTTGCAAAGATATAGAGGGAGTCCACCCAGCAACCAAACAAAGATAAGTATTTGAATTGTCATTTCTTACATAATGTTATTCAATGATGTATATGCTTATGTTCCTAGAATTAGGTTGTGTATTATGTATATTAGAATAGTTGCATTGATGAACAATATACTACTAATGTACATGGGTAAGTGGCCTATGGCACTGTACAACATTCCATTGCTACTTATCTAGAATGAAACCTCTTTGCTGACATGTTAGGAGTTGTGCACACTCTTAACAATGTTCTGGTAGAGATTGGAAGGCATCTAGAAAGTTACGGAATATGGATAAATGTTGTATTGAAGCATTGGCTTAAGACAATTGCATGACTGTATGACATATTTCTTTATGTGTAAGAATTTGTTCTGAAAACTATGAGATGTTGTCTAATCATGCAATTTAACTTGTTGTGTAGGAAAGATCGTATACCATCACCTACAAAAGAAGGACTACAACATTTGTTCAGCAACAAAGTTATCTATTGAAAATATTGAAGATATTAATGTTCCCAGGATTTGGGAAGAATGCCATGATCAAGGAGTACCAGTCGATCATGAAGATGTTTGGGATGCAGTACCAAGACCTGAAGGGGAGTCTGTAGTGACTTCCAAGAGGATCTACAAGATCAAGCATGCTGCAGGTGGTAGCATAGAGACTTTTGCTCCTGTAGCCAGATACACTTCCATTAAATTTGTACTTGCTCTGGCTATAGTGATGAAGAGGAAGATACACTTTCTTGAATGGTGTAGTTGAATAAGAAGTGTATGTGGTGCAGCTACTTGGTTTTGAGACACATGACAGGGACTCATATAGGTGCAGAACTTGGTATGGTAGGATAGATAGCTTTCTATCCAATTTGGGCTTTACCAAGAGTAAAGCGGATTCCAAGCTTTACTACAAGATTGAGGAAGGCAATCCAGTGATACTACTTTTGTATATGGATGACCTGTTTGTAACAGGTGATGATAGATTGATTGCCGACACGCAGAGGAAGCTTGCTGCCGAATTCGATATGAAGAACTTGGAGATGATGCACTATTTGTTTTTGGCATGGAGGTGTGACAGAGTGCAGATGGAATCTCCCTTGGACAAGGGAAGTATGCAGTAGAAATCCTGAAGAGGTTCGGGATGATGGACTGCAAGGCTATGGCCACACCTATGGCATCGAACCTGAAGCTTCTGTGTGATGCTTCATTTGAGCCGGTTGATATCACTATGTATCGTCAGATGATTGGGTCCTTGATGTACCTGACGAACACGAGACCAGATATTTGCTTTGCGGTGAACACATTGAGCCAGTTCCTGACAGATCCGAGGAGTGTTCACCTGGTTGTTTTAAAGCATATTCTGAGGGGTACAATTGATTATGGGCTCAAGTATGATGCGAATCAAAAGTTTAACCTGCAGGGTTATGTTGATTTAGATTGGGCAGGCAGTGCTGCAGATAGGGATCAGGTGTGATCTCCTGCGTAACACTAAGTACAACCGAAGCAGAGTATGTTGCGACGGATGAGCAGGTTGCAGATGTATTGACCACGCCATTGGCCAGAGTGTAGTTTGAGTACTTCAGAGAGAGGCTTGGTGCACTTCAGATTGAGATTCCTTCCAAAGGGAAGTGATGAGTCTGGAAGATGCAGATGCACATGAGCTTTTCTGACATGGTTGATGTGTTCTCCCTTGGTCATGATGTAATTGCTGAGCCATTTTTCACATGGTGGTAGATGTGTTCTCCCATGGTGAAAAAGTAAGGGATGGAGCCTTCCCCGAATGGTGGTAGATGTGTTTTCCCATGTCAATGGTGTAAGTGATGGATGATGTGCATCTGGGCTGTGCTTCGTGGACGATGAGATGATCTGAAGAGGACGATGCTCCAGTTACTACTCTATATATGTATATGCATCATGTTGGATGCTTGTTATGATCAGTTGGATCATTGCATCATGTTGGATGCTTGTTATGATCAGTTGGATCATTTATGTATGTATGCATCATGTTGGATGCTGGATATGATCAGTTGGATCATTTGTATGTATTTTGTATATGCATCATGCTGGATGCTTGGACCATGTATCTGTATATGTATCAGGTGGATACTGAGATCATGTATGTTGATATGTATCAGGTGGATACATTGTGTGGATCATGTATCTGTGTATGTATCAGGTGGATACATTGTATGATCAAGTAGATCATGTATGATGATATGTATCAGGTATATACTTGGTATGCATCACGTGGATGCAGTGATGATGATCAGGATGATCATGTGTACATCAGGATGATGTATGATGAGTATCAGGATGATACTTTGTGACCGTGGATCAGGTTGTGCAGATGAGCATGTCTGGGAGATCCTATAGGTTGGAGTTGTGTACCCGTAACAGCCTGGGATGCTCTTTCGAGACATTTCTCTGGGAGGACATGTAATTTGTGCCCTAGGAGATTTCAGGTCGGAGTTGTGTACCCGTAACATCCTGAGATGCTCTTGCGAGGTTTTGTCCTATGGCATGTAATTTGCTCCTGGGAGATCTGGACAAGATGAAAAAGGCCTCAGATGCTTCAGCCAGGTTTTGCCATGACCACATGTAATTTGCTCCTGGGAGATCTGGACAGGATGAAAAAGGCCTCAGATGCTTCAGCCAGGTTTTGTGGTGGACCACATGTAATGTGCTTCTGGGAGATCCGACAAGTAGAGCTGTGTGCTCGTAACAGCCTGGGATGCTTCAGCCAGGTTTTGTGGTGAGATCACATGTAATGTGCTCCTGGGAGATCCGACAGGTAGAGCTGTGTGCTCGTAACATCCTGGGATGCTTCAGCCAGGTTTTGTGATGGGTCAAATGTAATGTGCTCCTGGGAGATCTTACAGGTAGAGCTGGGTGCTTGTAATAGCCTGGGATGCTGTAGCCAGGTTTTGTGATGCACGTAATAAGTCCTGCGGATTCCATAGTATGGCCAGTGATGATGAAGACCTGCAGGTGGTGGGCCTACATCTAGTATGAAAAAGGACTGGCTCTGTAGAACTTCCTATGACGAGTAGATTCAGAGATTGATTGAGATAGCAGCAGCAGTGACGATGACGATGATTCGAGGATGATGATTCGCTGATGATGATCCAGAGAAGAAGACTTGTGCTAGAAGACCTGTGTCGAGAAATACCTTCCTAGTTAAGAGGGAGTGTTGATGTATATGTAATTTCGGAATGTATTTCACATATTCCTATAGAGATGTTATTATTCCTCTATATGGAAGTGTTTGTATTCCTATAGAGATGTTATTATTCTTCTATATGGAAGTGTCATCATTTATATTGTAAGTGTCGTAACTTATACTTGATGGGTTATTAGACCACCTTTTTGGGGTCGGCCCTGTATAAGTCATGTGGGTCGAAAGGTTATTAGACCACCCTATTGGGGGTCAGCCATGTGGGTCAAAGGGTTATTAGACCACCCTATTGGGTGTCGGCCCAGTCAGCATTATGTTAAGTGGTTAAGTTGAGGCCGACCTAGTTGAGTAAAGGTTAAGTCAAGTTAGTGTATAAATAGAGAGTGTGTCTCTCTCATTTTACATATTCTATTCTCTCACTCACACTTTGGAGAGTGGCGCACTTGTGGATGAGGAGGCTCTGCTGCTAGGAGAAGACTATCTCTTGTATTCTGGTTGTATCATTGCTCTATCTATCTCTGAGGAAGTTATTGGGGTTTTTCACCTTTATGGTTTTCCCCAAGTAAACTCTGTGTCTCTTGTGTGCTTGCATTATTGTGTCCATGATTGATATGCTGTAGATTTGCTGTACATGTTGTTCTCTTAGTTAAGATCCTAGATCAGATTGAAGTAAATTCTGAAAATTTAACACTCTAAAATCCTTTAAGCCACTTGCAAGGTACTCTATTTAGAAAATAAATCAAAATTCTTTATGCTTTTCAAAGGTAAGAATCAAAACTAAAACTAACCTACTATCAAAGCAAAGAAAAGAAACTTTCAAGTTTTCTTTATTGAAAATAGTAAAATCTACCAAATATGACTTTCAGATACTTAAAGATGTAAGCATGCCAACCATTGGGAAAAGAGTATGAAAACTACTTTTAGAACCAAACAAAGAAAATGACCTACAAAGAAGTATGGTTTGGTAAAGTCAGGTCTGCACATAAACAATGCAAACAAGGTCTTGAACAACAGCCAAAACACTTGAGCTTTCACTACAAAAGAAAACTAAAAGCATAAGGGAGGATAAGAAACCAATCTAAAAGAGAAATTTCACTCAAATAGGTACAAATAGGGTCAAGAAGACTCAATAGGTTTCAAATCCAATGGAAATGGAGCAAGCAGGTTTAGTCAGACTCAAATTAGGGTACAAAACACCAGACTGGTCCACAACCCCCCAACTTGGGTCCACAAGCCCCAAAACTTTCCAAACAAGCCCAAATTGATCAAAAGAGGTCCAAATCATGAACATAGGATCAGTACAAGGATAGGAGACCACTTACAGTGGTTTAACTCAGACCTAGGGTCATCAGGGACCCCAAAAATGCAACCACAACCCCCAAATTTGGGTCCACAACCCCAAAACTCAAAAATTTCAAACCCAGATTGTGTGCGCTACTGTGTATGAGGCATACCAACGCCCATAGCAGGGGTGGGCGGTACTGTGCAGAGGAAAACTAGCGCATGGGCACTACTGTGCTTCACAACAGTAGCGCACAGGTGGGAAAAGTTGAAAAAATGGGGTTAAAACCCCCCAACTTGGGTCCACCAGGGTCTGAAAGGGCTAGGAGGGTCAAACAAGGAGGGTCAAACAAAGCCTAAGAAGTGATTCTAATCAAGAAATTGAACAAATACCTTCAAACAAAACTAAAAAAATGACCTTGGATACCCCTAAGTAGTTAGGTTTCCCCAACGGAGTCTCCATTCTGTTGTGAGGAAAATGCACCTATAGTTCAGGGGAGAAACTACCAACTTACGGTGATAAAGATAGAGTTACAAGCATTCTGCAAGTACAACAAATAAGTGAAGAGATTAGGGTTTAGAGATGTATGCACCTTATTCAGAAGGTTGATCCTATCTTTGCCTCTCTCGCTCTTCAATGCTTATCCAGTGTCGCAATGCCCAGACCCGCAAAACAACTTGATACCTTTCTCAAATACATTTGACTACTTATATAAGATTGATATTCATGATAGAAGAAGACATCAGACTATAATCAAACAATAATCAAATCTAAGACACATTAATAGGTCATATTTGGAAAGAGAAGAACGTCTGATCTTTATTAATGAATGAAAGCAAGTAAATAAAGTTATACCTTCTTTCAAGCTTGGCACTTCACGAGACCTAGATTCAAGGTCTCCTGCTTATGTTCTCCAAGGATCCCAACCTCTAATCAGCTGTGATAGGGTTTATGAGAAACTGAGGCACAAGAGAGGGGGATGAGGGTCTCCATTCCTCTAGCATAAATTTTTTTTGAGCTTGGTCCCCTCACATGGCCCTTCTACCCTCCTTATATAGTCAATGAAGGAGAGGAAAAGAAGTTATAATAGAGTAGGAGGTTCCCCAACCAACTTAACTTACCCAAATTTTGAGATTTTGACTAGTACAGGAATGTGCTCTACTCTGCAGTAGACAAACTAGCGCACATGTGGAGGTGGGCGCTACTTTAATGAAGCAGAGTAGGGCATATGCGCCACTATCATGCTTGTGTACCAGCGCACATGTGGAAAAATGGCCAAAAACAGGCTTTTCTGCTCATTTTCAGGAGATGGTTTGGTCTGAAAAAATGTTCCTAAGGGTTGTAATCATAAAATGGGTTAAGAATGAGGTAATTTCAACCATTTTTAGTGTCCCAAATGACCCCTCAATCCACAAGTGTACTGTTGTGTAACTAAACTTGATCTCAAGAAGTGTCGTCATGCGACCAAGGGATGCAAGTGTCATCACGGACGGAGAGGTGTCATTTTAAGCTATAACATCCGCCATAGCCGTTGCCAAGGAAGGACTGGCCCTAAAGAAGTCAGAATTTTATATGGCCTCATATCTCATAGACTGTATTCTGTTAAAGCTTCCTTTCCCGAAGCTAGGTTGCATTTGGGATCAGGCCAACACCCTAGTGTATACTGCTTATAAATTGCTTTGGGCCCAAAACTATAGGATGCACTACAAACAAGTCTATGAAGAATTCATCATACCTTTGTATGAGCTAATGTTTAATGAAGAACCAAACTGCTTATCAGAGAATACCATGGAAGTTATGGAGAACTACCGTGATTTCTACTTTTCAAAGAATGGTACTTATATCAGAATGTATGCAGGCTCCAAGCCACCTTATATCTTGCCCAGATATGCTACTACTTACATAGTCCTAAAGGAGGCAGTCAGGAAAGTATTCCTAGATGGAGTTGGTGGATCCTTGAATAGAGCGAAAAAGGATTCTTTTCCTCTTGTGCCTTTTTGGGTCGGAGCCTATAAGTTCTCGAAGATCACATCGACCGAGGATTTTATCCAGGAGTTAAAAGGTTTTCACTTTGGGGAAATACCCTTCCATAGAAATGACCGACGGAAGAAGGTTGCAGAACATTGTAGGAAAATCCATGCTAGCTTTGATTATGTTCATTACTACGATGAAGATGAGGAGGTATATAGGGGAATCAGTAACATGACTAAATTTCAAATATGCCGTCACAAGGGTGGAGCTAGTTCTAGATCTACCGCTGTCCAAGATGCCGAAGAAGCCAAACTACAGAAAGAGAAGGAAGCAACCGAAGCTCTAACCAATGAAGAGCAAAGGGTAAAGGAGGAAGCGGAGAGGATCCAGAAAGAAGCTGCCAATAAGATGCGAAAGGAGCAAGAGGACAAGCTTCAACAGGTTGAAGCTATTAAGCTTCAGCAGGAAGAAGCTCTTAAGCTTCAACAAGAAGAAACTCTAGGCTGCAAGAAGAAGAAGCCCAGAGGATTCGAGATCAAGAATTAGAGGAGACAAGATTACAGCAAGCTGCTACAGAACAGGAAGAAAGGGAGGCAGTTGAGAACCAGCTAAGGGCAGAAGAAGAAGAAAGATGACTTAAAGCCGAGGAAGAAAATAAAGCCAATGAAGACACACAAGCTGGTGGTTCTAACATGCAGGATATGGATGTAGACTCATCCCAAGTGGTCCAGACCCCACCCTTGGAAGATAACATACCCATAGAAAATCTTCCACTGATCCCTTTCACCCCATCAGAGGATCATACTGTGTCCAAGTGGGATAGATTTGTGTACACCAAGAATAGGAAGTCCATTGTGCTAAAATGAGAGACAAGGTTAAAGAGACCTTTTGAGCCGAAGATCGTTACCCGAAGGGAAACTATTGTTATGAAAAACACAAAGAATGCTCCTGTAGCTATGGCATATGCTACTGTAGCGGCAACAAAATCAAGCGAGGACAACGTAATCGAAATGGATAAGGAATTTGAGTCAGCCAAGAAAAGGGCTCGTATGCTGCAACACACAGTGGCTAATGAGCAGTCCTATGGGGACCTCGTGGTGAAGAAATATTGTCTCCTTCTGTCCGATCATAAGGAGTTGTCAGATAAATATCAACACCTGGAGGAGGAAAAGGAACACCTGGCAGTCCAAATGATGGTACTTGAAGCATAAAAGAATGATTTCGAAGCTAAAGTTGTTCAATTAGAGGAGGATAAGCAGTTGATGGCTGAGCAGCTAGAAAAAGCAAACAACAGAGCAATGGACATGACTCCCTTTCATGAGAAATCCTGTGATGTGCTTAAACAAATGCATGAGAAACAAGAACTGCTTACTGAAGAGATTTGCAGGCTAAAGGCCATGATGGACAGGATGAAGGAGATCAACTCTGAAGCTATTAGGCTAAGAAACAAGTACTGTCGTGCTAAATATATAACATATAATCAACATCTAATTGTCAACCCGGGAAGGTAAGCTTAGAGGCAATGCACAGGAAATGCTGGACTGGAACCTATTTGTCTACTTTGCTCTAATCTTAATTTATCTTAAATGCTAATCTATTCTAATTGAAACAGAAGCATTCTAGCTACTTAACTTTCCTATTTAAATTCTAAAATAGAAATAAGAAATCTCTAACATCTATCTTGAAATTAATCTAGAAGCAAAGTATGAGGAATGAAACTAAATAACCTAATCAACAATCAAACTAAATAACCTAATCGAGCTAATTTATTTTGTCTACTTTAATTGAACAAAAGCACTCTAACTATTCTACTTCCCTATGTCAATTCAAAGCAGAAACGAAACATAAATGAAGTATGCTAGCAAATATCTATGAACTACTCTAGAAGCATAGTACTTCCAGAACTTACTTCAAAAACTAAGGAACATTACACAGAAAACAGAGCATGTCACAGAAAATAGAGTCTAACACAGAAAGTAAACTAATAACACAGAAAGTGAACTAAAGTGCAGAACTAAGGTGCAGAATTAAAGTACAAAATTGAGGTGTAGAATGTAATCAAAGGTGCAAAAAGGATTATGCACCTATACTCATTAACATTACATGAGAAACAGAAGCTATGCTATTTCAGAATCTAAAGCTACAGCAAGTAAACTTTCAACAGGTAAACTAATCCTACAGCAAAATAAGTAAGCTACAACAAATTCTATTTTATGAATGCAAAACAGGTAAACTAATCCTACTTTCTATTTCTGTTTCTATCTCACTAGTATTGAATCTTTTAAACTCCCAAACTAAAGAGAACTACACTAAATTCATAACTGTTAACTAACAGCAAATAAATTACAGCTAAAGGCATTTTACTCTATTCGAAATCTACAGGAAATATAACATATTAAAGCTTGAAATCAGAACTATTCCTTTAGAACAAGAACGATGCTAAACAATCTATGAGGCCTCAAAATAAGTTATCTTGTGGATGTAACAATTCAATCTTGCTTTCTGAGATGATAGCCATTCTACTCATTAATAAACACAGGCTATTGATAACGTTAAGAAAATGTAAATCTATTGTCTATACTTCTATCTATTGCAAATGTAAATCTACTTAAGATCTAAATCTATAAAGAGAGGCTTATGGTCTTCTTGGTGGATCCTTGCCAAGAAAACCACAAGTCTCTATTGAACTTGCAGGCTTTAAGAAATCTGATTTACAAGCATATTAAAGAAAAGACAAGTAATAGGAATTGAAACCATGACTTCACATATTATCAAAATGACATTACAATATTTGAAGCAAAATCCAGCAACGTAGCTCTTCTTTCAATTATTCATTCATAGCGTATCATATACATCAGGCTTTCACTGTCATAATCATCCTCAGACCCCCAAAAATATCAGCCTCAGCCTCCTAGGCTATACGTATACATCAATAGCTGCCTATATTTCCATCTCAAGCTTTATTTATACATGAACAGATGGACAAGATCCATCCCAAAATTCAGAAATTCGAGCAACTACCCAGAAAACGGCCAACACCAAATCTGGAAAAACCACGTCTGTTTCAGAAGGAATTTCTCCACATTCGTTCAGAAATTCTGAAAACGGCCCACGGATAGGGGTAAATGGGGCCAATTGTGAAGTGGGTTTCGAACCGTTTTGAATAATTCCCAACCGTTTGTTCAGAAATTGAGCCCGAAATCAGGGTCCTGATCAAGGACGGAAATGCCATTTTGAGCAAATGACATCCTCAGAACAACACTGGATAATCTTCATAAGTATCTGGAAGGCGATGAAAACTCAAGAGACACCCCAAATGTGGATCGAAGCCCCCGAATCGTTGGTGCAGCTAGTGTAAATCTTCCCTAGAGCACCGAGACCACTGCACAAAGGAAACAACGACCCATCAGTTGACCGGATATTTGAATGGAGATTTAAAAACCCAATTTATGCATAAAACAAGGTAAAGTAAGAAATAAATAATCAAAAATCACTTACCAAACCTTTACCAACGTTGGTATCCACAAAAACATAACCATGCACAAATCAACATTAATAAAACTAACTTATCATGTGGTTTCATAAGTTTTATGCTAGAAAATGTTGTATTGGACAACCAATAATAGGAGACCAACATCTCCCCCAACCCAAAGATCTTGCAGGTCCCTATGCAAGAAAGTCTCATACAACAAGATATGAAACTCAAAGTAAAGTCTGATAGAATTAAAGTCTGATCTTGCAGACTTTACTCATCATTCCCGCATTTAGCAGGTCAGACATGCTGATGAACATCTGTGGTGATCAACAATCAAGTGTTCCAGGAGCAAAACTTGCTAACAGAAGGACTCGATCTAAAACAAATCATAAAGCTGATGGCACAAAGCCGAGAAACTCAGCATCTAAAATAGAACAAAGTGGCCCTCATTCATGGCCTTGCCATCCAAAAACTCAAAGAAATAACCATGGCCCAAATCCAAATTCAGGGCCTTCTTAGAAAGTCCATCTGCTAGAGAATTATGGTAATTCATAGCTCATCGACTTTCGTATTATGGCAAAAGCATTTAATTATAATCATAATCCTTAATAACAATTAAGACTTAGCCAATCATACAACCTTCCTTACCTTCATCAACGTTCATTACCTCTACCATATACATTCCAATTTTTCAATGTTACCTCCGGCACCCCATACAGCACTCAATCTAGCACTTCAACAAATGTAAAATACAACAGTGCTTTCAGGCTGATAAAGATAAACAAAAATTACCAGCATAGTAGTAATTACCAACATCTTGAGCAGCTGCTGTGCTATTAAAGCAAATGCACTCAAACAGTGATGTAAAAAAAAAACCATTAGTTTTCCAAATATACATCACTCAGATGAGTTAATAAACAAGTAAAATGGATTAAAATTTGTTGGACCCTCAACAGTTTCGTGGCATAATTTCCTTATTGTAAGGTTGCTGCTTCATCTTAATCACACAGGAAACTAAATTGTGTTATGAAACCAATTTTTATTAACAATGCAAAACAAACAATCATGAATGCAGACTTCAATCAATCACCCTTACTTCTATGTAACTGTAATTCTCAACGATCATAAATGCAGACTTCATTCTTGTCATTCATACAGAAATTTTTCCACCAGGACATGTGCCACAAGGCAAGGGGAATACTAACAGAAGCTAATGGGGTACTGGTCCACTTTGACTCAGCTTCACACAGGACAGTTTGAGTAGTGCAAAAAACAATACTGAATTACACAACTATGCTCAGGACTCAGAAAATATCAGGCATAAACCCCTTTTTTTTTCACAGGAATCAGGTAACCAAAATTCAGAGCAGCTGGAGATGATTATCAACTGGCTATCAACTGATTTTTTTAAAACAGTTTATTTAAATTTTATTTAACCACCCTTATGACCTCTCTTTTACCTTTACATAGGTACATTGTTCATACAGACAAGTATATATGAGGCTTTTAAAGGAGATATTAGAGTTAGAACCCACTGCCAGCGAGCCCGTTCAGTACTCCGGTGGGGTAACTGTAACATCCAAGAAGTTTCTTCCCCAGGTAGATGCCCCATTGCCAACATGCCTGTTCAGCACCCTGATGGGTTTGCCTGTTTATACCACAGGTCGGTACCCGCTGCCAGCGGACCTGTTCAGTATCCCGACGGGTTAACCTCTTGCACCCGTTTTCTATCAGAGGCCCTTGTCCCAATTTCATCTTAAAGATAAATTTTATGATTTGCTCAAGCATAGATGAGTGGGGGAGCTGCTCTGAAAACCATCTAGGAGTGGGATGGTATCAAAATTGGAAGAGTGTTCTTTGTACATTCCTGTAAAGATTTTCCCAAATGAACAACTAACCTTTGCAATTGTATAAAGTGAAAGTCATAAAGTGGCTGCACAAAAATGTATATATGAGTATATGTATTTGATATTATAGAATCCAATAGATAATAACCAACAGACTACTCAGTCCTGGAGACCTTTTTCCAAAATGGTTCCTGACAGAAGAATAACTCAATGCCATAGCTGTCATTATTAAAAACAATTTTCTCATTCCATCTAGTGTGAAACCAAGTCAAATGGTCCTAGTAACCCATAAGTTCATAAGTAAAAACCACTTTTGGAAGCTTAAATCACTGATGGAGACAATGCCAGGTGGATAAGTACTCATATGAATAACAAGGACAGGTCTGAAAACCCTAGCAGCACACATCTTATTTACTTGATACAGGCATTCCAATCAGCCACTGAAACTCAGAAATTAATCCAAATTAACACAGTCTTAAAAATGCTTTGCAAAAATAATCAAAGGCTGAAATAGGGGTAGTAACGGAAAGACTTCCCTTATGCTTTCAAAACATCCTGAGCCTTACTGACAAGAATATCTGCATCCTTCCCCCATGCTGAGTCTTTTGCATGTCCTCATGCAAACGAATTCACCTCTGTAACACTGACATGGTAATAGAATGTTAACAGTCCTGAAAACTGTCCATCTTGATTAATAGGAACTGCTGAGAAGAGCCCCTGTACTCTGAGCATAGTCTAGCAACTCATCCATTCATCACTTAGATAGAAAATCTTCAATCATTTCTTATTCGAGTTGATGCTCTTTTTATTTGCAGAAAACATAAACTATCTAAAGGTGTTATCTTTTATTCACTACCCTACCTACCTACTTAAAGAAATGAAACATTTCTTTAAGTATAGGAAAATAACCAATGTAGCCACCGTCTTAGCAGAATCATCAATAAATTCATGCCCTTTGATAGAATATATAGATGCATAATTACCAAGGCATGCTGAGCAAGCAACACCGGTTGCTTGATGTCCAAGAATTGTTGAAGAAGAAGATTATCTGAAGGCTGTAAAATAGATTGAAACCAATGGTCAATATTATTATGCATACCATGTTCTTTCTCAGCTGGATTGTCTAACGGTTCATTGTTCTCTGCAGGTTGGCAAAGGTGTTCCATCAGAACCACTGAATCAACTGATTCCTCCTCCATCTCTTGAGCTGCAGAGATCTCTTCAAGTTCCTGCAAGATGCACGAAAGTTCCTGCAACAATCTCTTCTTTCGTTCATTCAATCTTGGATCCATTAGTCAATTTTTTTTTTGTTGTGTTTTTTTCTTTTTTTTCTTGTAGGGGGTTTTCTAAAAACTTTGAAAGTCACACCAACTGATAATAATTCTGAAACCCACACTAGCTTGAAATAAAATGAAATGCACTCTTGCTGAAAGGAAAACTGCTTCTACTGAATCAAATACACACCCTCTCATACTGATGAAATCAACTGCTGAATCAAATCTAACACTGCTGAAATGAAGACTCTGCTGCTGTTGAATAAAATCTACTGAAATGAAAACTTCTCTGCTACTGAATGTAATCTTGAAAGAAACCACTTGCACACTAATAAAATCAAATCTGATCTGGCTAAAAATAAAAGCACACCTACATCCACTCTCCAATCCTTTTTAGTACCTCCCCGGCAACGGCGCCAAAATGTCGTGCTAAATATATAACATATAATCAACATCTAATTGTCAACCCGGGAAGGTAAGCTTAGAGGCAATGCACAGGAAATGCTGGACTGGAACCTATTTGTCTACTTTGCTCTAATCTTAATTTATCTTAAATGCTAATCTATTCTAATTGAAACAGAAGCATTCTAGCTACTTAACTTTCCTATTTAAATTCTAAAATAGAAATAAGAAATCTCTAACATCTATCTTGAAATTAATCTAGAAGCAAAGTATGAGGAATGAAACTAAATAACCTAATCAGCAATCAAACTAAATAACCTAATCGAGCTAATTTATTTTGTCTACTTTAATTGAACAAAAGCACTCTAACTATTCTACTTCCCTATGTCAATTCAAAGCAGAAACGAAACATAAATGAAGTATGCTAGCAAATATCTATGAACTACTCTAGAAGCAGAGTACTTCCAGAACTTACTTCAAAAACTAAGGAACATTACACATAAAACAGAGCATGTAACAAAAAATAGAGTCTAACACAGAAAGTAAACTAATAACACAGAAAGTGAACTAAAGTGCAGAACTAAGGTGCAGAATTAAAGTACAAAATTGAGGTGCAGAATGTAATCAAAGGTGCAAAAAGGATTATGCACCTATACTCAGTAACATTACATGAGAAACAAAAGCTATGCTATTTCAGAATCTAAAGCTACAGCAAGTAAACTTTCAACAGGTAAACTAATCCTACAGCAAAATAAGTAAGCTACAACAAATTCTATTTTATGAATGCAAAACAGGTAAACTAATCCTACTTTCTATTTCTGTTTCTATCTCACTAGTATCGAATCTTTTAAACTCCCAAACTAAAGAGAACTACACTAACTTCATAACTGTTAACTAACAACAAATAAATTACAGCTAAAGGCATTTTACTCTATTCGAAATCTACACGAAATATAACATATTAAAGCTTGAAATCAGAACTATTCCTTTAGAACAAGAACGATGCTAAACAATCTATGAGGCCTCAAAATAAGTTATCTTGTGGATGTAACAATTCAATCTTGCTTTCTGAGATGATAGCCATTCTACTCATTAATAAACACAGGCTATTGATAACGTTAAGCAAATGTAAATCTATTGTCTATACTTCTATCTATTGCAAATGTAAATATACTTAAGATCTAAATCTATAAAGAGAGGCTTATGGTCTTCTTGGTGGATCCTTGCCAAGAAAACCACAAGTCTCTATTGAACTTGCAGGCTTTAAGAAATCTGATTTACAAGCATATTAAAGAAAAGACAAGTAATAGGAATTGAAACCATGACTTCACATATTATCAAAATGACATTACAATATTTGAAGCAAAATCCAGCAACGTAGCTCTTCTTTCAATTATTCATTCATAGTGTATCATATACATCAGGCTTTCACTGTCATAATCATCCTCAGACCCCCAAAAATATCAGCCTCAGCCTCCTAGGCTGTACGTATACATCAATAGCTGCCTCTATTTCCATCTCAAGCTTTATTTATACATGAACAGATGGACAAGATCCATCCCAAAATTCAGAAATTCGAGCAACTACCTAGAAAACGACCAACACCAAATCTGGCAAAACCACGTCTGTTTCGGAAGGCATTTCGCCACATTCGTTCAGAAATTCTGAAAACTTCCTGCGGTTAGGGGTAAATGGGGCCATTTGTGAAGTGGGTTTCGAACCGTTTTGAATAATTTCCAACCGTTTGTTCAGAAATTGAGCCCGAAATCAAGGTCCTGATCAAGGACGGAAATGCCATTTTGAGCAAATGACATCCTCAGAACAGCACTGGATAATCTTCATAAGTATCTGGAAGGCGATGAAAACTCAAGAGACACCCCAAATGTGGATCGAAGCCCCCGAATCGTTGGTGCAGCTAGCGTAAATCTGCCCTGGAGCACCGAGACCACTGCACAAAGGAAACAACGACCCATCAGTTGACCGGATATTTGAATGGAGATTTAAAAACCCAATTTATGCATAAAACAAGGTAAAGTAAGAAATAAATAATCAAAAATCACTTACCAAACCATTACCAACGTTGGTCTCCACAAAAACATAACCATGCACAAATCAACATTAATAAAACTAACTTATCATGTGGTTTCATAAGTTTTATGCTAGAAAATGTTGTATTGGACAGCCAATAATAGGAGACCAACAAGTACACATGGGTAAAAGCGGATATTTTAAGACAAATGGAATGGAGAGAAGGGAAAGTGGATTTCCCCAAGCACCTCCCTTTCAAATCTATAGCTGATTTTAAGGAAGATGTAACCTTCATGGAATTTTGTAGGAACTGCAGTGCAAAATTAATCACTGTGATCCAGGTAACGATGGGAAAATACAATGGCCTCTATCAAAAGATTCAAGAAGTTCATGAAAGGTGCAAAGTTGCATTTCCCCAGACTCTTGAAGAGTTTCCAAGTAAAGAGTAGCGCCTGTCCGATTTAAAAGATGAACTGAGCATTCAAATGGAATATGTGAAGAGAATTGTTGTGTTAACCACGGATGATCTCCATCAATGCATCATGTTGCTTTCAGTACACGCTCAGATGTTTCACGAAATCTGCCAGATTGCAGTAGCAGAAATGCAAGAGATTGAGGCAGATCTTGACAAGCATGTGACTTCTAAGAAAATCCCTCTCCCTACCCCCGCCAATGTTGTTATAAGAGACACAGGTGTTTGGTTCAGTTATATAGTAGAAGAAGATAAGAAATCAACAACAAAGGAATCAGTCGACAAAGGCACACCATCTGGAGCAGAGGCACAAGTTCAGACAGAAGCACCCTCTGAGACGCAAGCTCCAGCTGAAGCAGAGGCACCACCTAGCTGACGTGCCAGCCATAATACACTGATTTTTTCCCTTTCTATTACTAAGTCGTGAAGTATTTGGGACAACTGTCCTTTTTTGTCTTTTGTATAAAGGAGGCCACAAAGTTCTCTATTTTTGTAAGAGATTTTTGAGAAGAAAATTAAAATTTTTAGGGAGGAGACAGGTGGCAGCCCTAGAGGCATTTTGTAAAGCTATATATAGTTGTTTAGAGAATAGTACAAGGACTTTTGGCAGGTGAAAGACATTTTCAGTCTTGTACGTGAACTATTTTACTGCAAGTATATGAAATTCGAATTTACCTAAAGAAATCTTGGGAGACCGCATTTTTGCCTGAAGGATGTGTTAAATGTTTGTTGGATTACTCTTGTATCATCTATACACTACTGTGAGATCTTTCCTTACTGTTATGAATTATATCAGTGTGATGGATGATTCTCCTATTTTCTGTGCAAAGATGTCTATCCCAAATGAGTAATGGAATGTATTAGCTGAATTAAAGTTATTTTTAATATCTTTTATATCCTGCTGTAGATGCATCTTTGTGATTATATAGCTATATGTCTGATCTTTAGATGTTTCTTTCAGTTTATTACTCATCTTTAAAGTTTGCTCCTTGCAAGGATAGATTAGATTTGTTTACATTAATTTAGATTAATTCTTCTCAATTAGTTGCATTTAGTTTAAGGCACTTGCATATCATCTTTAAAATAAAATACATAAACAATGGATCGGGCCACAACCGGTGCAAAGAACAAGAATTTTTAAATCTTACGGTAGCCAGAACTGCTAACCGGACGGATTCCCTACACCAAATGATGAGCGATCTAATTGGATTGCTTACCAGGGAGAATCCCTTGCTAATTGATGCTACGATTTTCAAGGCATCAACAGTTTTTGGCGCTAGAAGGAGGGCCACCAGTGCATGGCTGATAAATGAGACTCTTCTTTAAGAGGAGATCCAACTGGAAACCCGCTTGAAACAACAATCCAAGGCAATTTAGATATGGAAATAACAAATCAAGAAAATCCCAATTCTGAATTTGAACAGTAAGAAACGTTGTATGCTATACCTTTTGCTTAAGTAGCAAACTTACGAAGACATACCCGTGCTTATGTTAAGCAACTTGGCGGTTTGAATGCAATTCCCTTACTCCCTATAAGAGGAGCTCCTAGAAGAGAAAGACATTACACACGTGATTCAGTTCTTGTCCAGAATTTTGAAGAATTAGTAGATTTATCTTTGGAAGAAATCACAGAGCCTCTTGCTGAAGTCGAACTTGAAGATCCTTTAGATCTTGAAGAACCTTTCACTCCAAAGAATTCTCCACCTCAAACTCCATACAATTATCTACCTAATTCTCCATGTGGAACCATGGCTGTACCTGCATGGAGAGCAAGAGGAGCATTAAATTTGGCTGGACCTTTTCACAATCTGCCTAAGAATCCTGAGAAAGTTCTTCCTAAATATGATCCTGGGAAAGGTATCTCTGCTGAGGATCACCTTAAGAGCTTTTATTTAGCTCTGAGCCTTTTAAATGTACAGCATGAGGATGTAGTCTGTAGGCTTTTTCCATACACTTTTGAACCTAAAGTCTCTTCCTGGTATTTTAGTTTATAGGCTAGCTCAATATCAAATTGGGAAGAATTTGAAAAATGGTTTTTAAAGAAATATGTGAACCAGAAAACTGTAGCCACACTCATGAAAGAGTTGCTATCCATGAGAATGGAGAAGAAATAAAAGGTCCAAGAATTCAACCAAAGATTCACCACTTTATTAAATAACTTTAGTGCAGCAGCTAGACCAGTTGAAGAATCCTTAGTTGAGTACTATACTACAACACTTGATCCTCCAATAGCAATGTTTGTCAAAAGAACCAAGAAAACTACTTTAATAGAGAATTTCGAAGAAGCTAGGAAGGTAGAGGAAGAAGATGACAACATTGCTAAACATTCTGTAGACGTGGAAGCAAAACCAACAACTACTAAGAAAACCTTGCTGCTTACTAGGAATAAAGAAGAGCCATCAACAGATATGGAAAATGTAGTCAAAATGATGCAAAAGTTGTCCAATAAAATTTTAGATCTTGAAAAGGATAAGTAAGCCAACACATCTAGGAAGCCTTTTAAACCTTTCTACAAGAAAAGAGAAGAAAATGATCAGCCTCATCCACCTACGAATAACTCTCTTGTTTTGAATTTAAATGAAGTAGGAATGGAACATTTCTGTACCTTTCATCAAGAACCACACTCTAAAAAAAGTTGTCTGCAATGGATAAATTCAATGAGCTTGGTAATGAACCAAATGCTGGACTCACAAATTCCAGATCAAGAAAATCCTCCAGAAGAACAGACTCTCGAATTAGAGGAACCCGCTCCAGACACCACTATGGTGTTATGGGACTAGGTGCCTTTAACTGAGTTAATTGAAGATGATCCCGAGGAAAGCCAAGTCTCAGCCGTAAACATCAATATTCGTAGTAAAGGTCCAATCGCTGATCTGATTCAAAGCTCGACTACGCCCAAGACTAAAGTCTCCAAATAAACACCTAAAATGCACATCACGGTTATTCCACCACATCCCAAAGCTAACCAGATACCTACCAAACAACCAAACGTAGAGACAACGTAGCAACCAAAAGTAACTTTAAACAAGACAGATAATCAACCCAAAGTTACAAAGGAATGTGACATGGGATATGATATAATTGAATACATAAAGAAAGTAAAGCAAATGTTTCCATATTTGACATGTGTAGTTTGCCTCAGCAATGTAAGAAGTTGTTACAAGCTCTTGAACCCCAATCTATCTCTCTGTTAGCAAATACTCAGGAAGATCCTGAAATAAATGAAGCTAGTATTGGTGGGAAATCCAAATCTCAAACATTGCCTTTCCTTTTAACTTTTGAAATTTTCAATCACAATGTGCATAATTGTTTGGTAGATTCCGGAGCTTCCTCGAATGTCATGCCACTGTCAATCTGTAAAAGGATTAATGGGAATCCAATCCCGTCCTCAGCTCAGATTATCCAGCTAGATAGAATTGTTGTTAAAGTCATTGGGGAAATGAAGGATGTCCTTATTAGGTTGTCAGCAGATCCAAGAGTGTGTCAATTTGTTGATATATGTGAGGAACCCATGTTTTGTTAGTATATTGTTGTTGGACGCATATGCTTTGTAAGTCGTCCCGTAGTATTTGTTGATCCATAGTTTGTGTTATTGTTGTTGGCGCATATGCTTTGTAAGTTGCCCATAGTTTTGTTGATCCATAGTTTGTATTGGCCCATGGTTTTGACCCGTAATAATTGTTGATCTATATTTTGTATTGGCCCATGGTTTGTATTGACACATGGTATTGACCCATGGTATTGGCACCTAGACTTAGCATATAAGTGTGTGTTGAGGTCTATGAAGGCACCGTGAAGTTAATTGTATTGAGCTTTCTCAAAGGAGGTTGCCCCCTCGAAGTGGCCCGTGATCAATATAAAAGTGATTCTGAGTTCTATTATTTCTAATATCTCATGTATTTGCATTAATTAATTATTGCAGGTTCTTCACATCTGGTATCAGAGCACTTTCTTGGGCTCGTTGGGTGGAATTTCTACCAAATTCTTTTTTCGCATCTGTTGCAGCTTAGGATTTGGGAATAATCCCTATCAGCTTAACTGTGGGAAGTACTTGGGCATAAGCCCTAAAACTCATTGTGAGGAGTACCACAGGAACCCCAAAGTAGCTGGGCAACAACCCCTACCTGATTGACTAGTTCCCACTCGTGAGGTAAACCAAGAGCTGTCGTTTGTGGCAAAGCGGTTATCAGTTTTACCTGAGCCATGGAGTGAGGGGTACTGCCCCAATACGCAAGCCGTCAGACAACATTGGTGACCGAGTGAAACACCTGAACTGTTAGGAAGCCATACATACCTAGGGTCCATATCTATTTTCAACTAAACTGTTGCCGATCACTTCCGCTCCATATCCATCCATTTTAGATCTATTCTGAAAGTCGTTCCAGATCCAGTCATCGTTTCAGATCCAGCTATTTTTTATCCCTTCTGTGCCGTTGCAGATCCATCTGTTGCGGATCCCTTCCGTGCCGCTGTTGCCGATCCATTTCTATAAAAAGAAAAGAGTAAAATTCTGTTTTTCGGCCATATCTCCCTTGTTTCAACTTTGTTTTCCCTGAAACTTGATTGACATCCCTGCAATCCCATTCTGCATATTTCATTCCTGAAGACCCTATCCCAAATTCCACTTCCCAAGACCAGAAATCCCACATTTGTCTATTTTTAGGGTTTGCCATAACTTCTTCAATTTTCACCCGATTGCCTTCAGATTTTACCATAGAGTTCCCGCTTCTGAAATCCCCATTTTTTGCTTCCCTGTCCCTCAAAAAGTGTCGAAAACCTAGTCAAACCCCAATTACCCCTCTGAGTTTTTCCCAAATCCAAATTTCCCCTTACTAAATAAGCTTGCGTTTGTGTTTTTCTATCCATTCCCCCCCCCAAAAAAAATAAAAATAAAATTCCTGGTTATGGTTGTCACTTGCACAGGAGCAAAAACCATGGAGGAGGCACTTGCAACCATCCAAACCAAACTCCAAGATCTGGATGAAAAATTTCTCAACCTCCATCTTCAGCATTCAGCCATGAACAATAACCAACAACCAGAATCTTCTGCAGCCACTGTGTTCTCTTCTTCCAGCAATTTTCGTGGGCCGAAGCTTGATTTTACTCGCTTCAATGGTACTGATCCAACTGGATGGATATACCAAGCAGAACAATATTTCAGTCTGCATAATACTTTTGATGTCCAGAAAGTTCCACTTGCATCCTTTCATTTGGAACAGGAAGCCCTTCAATGGTACCGTTGGTACATCAAAGCTCATCCTGAGCCAAACTGGACAGATTTTTGCCAACTCCTTTTGCCACGATTTGGTCCTAGTGCTTTTGATGACTTCACAGGAGCACTCACTAAACTTCACCAAATTGGCACAGTGAGAGAGTATCAGACAGAATTTGAGAAACTGGCCAATCACACAGAAGGATTGTCTGATGAATTCTATAGGAGTTGTTTTATCAGTGGTCTCAAGGATAAAATCCGCTCAGAAGTCAAAATGTTCTGTCCCAACACAATGATGGAAGTCCTAGGGTTGGCTAAGTTGGTAGAGGACAAGATCGCAGCTCAACAACGCTCCAAACCCACCTTTGTTCCCTTCAGAAATATGGGTTCCCAACGACCTCCCATCACGCCTGCTCCTTGAACAACTCCTACCAAGCATTTGTCTGAAACAGAGATGCAGGCACGTCGAGAAAAATGGCTTTGCTATAATTGTGATGAGAAATTCACTCGGGGACATAGATGTGTTCAACAAAAGATCTATCTCTTGGATGTGGATTCTTCGCCTGCCTCAGAACTTGGTGAAGAAGCTCCAGATACAGTAGATGTTCAGGTCGACATTCAGCACCCACCTGTTGACACCCCATCTCAAGCCGACCCACCCGAGATCTCTCTCCATGCTGTAACTGGCGTCACCACCCCACAAACAATGAAGGTCAGGGGATACTTCAAGAAGCTCCCTCTTACCATACTCATTAATTCTGGTAGCACTCATAACTTCATTGACTCTCGGATTTCCAAACAGGCTGATTGTTTTGTCCATCCTTGTTCCAACTTTGAAGTCATGGTTTCCAATGGGGGCACCTTACCTTGCAAGGGGAAGTGTCATAATGTGCGTATCTCTATGGAAGATTATAATCTATGCTTTGACATGTTTTCCTTGTCCTTAGGTAGATGTGATGTAATTTTGGGCGTTCAATGGTTACGCACACTTGGCCCCATCTTGTGGGATTTTGATGAACTTTGGATGCAGTTTTAAGTCAAGGGGACACAACACAAATTTATGGGCTTACAACCAGGGTCTCTCTGCATCATTAGTTCACATCGCTTGGAAAAGATCCTTAAGAAGAATTCACATGGTGTCATTGCTCAGCTCCATTCCCTTTAGATGCACCCACCAACAGTCTCCACTACTTCCTTGGATAGATATGTAGGTGTCTTTGTTGCACTAGTGGGCTTGCCTCCTTCACAAGACCTTTCCGGTAAGCATTTTTCCGCATCTACATCTCAGCAGGACATGATGGCTATTTTGCATGCAGTACAGAAGTGGTAGCCATCCCTATTGGGGAATTATTTCTGCATCAAGGCTGATCTCCAGAGTCTGGAAACTTTCCTGTAACAACGGGTCTCCTCCCCAGCACACCTGAAATGGGTTCTCCAACTCATGGGTTATGACTATGCGACCACTTACTAGAAGGGTAAGGACAATATGGTGGTAGATGCTCCTTCTTGCACATTTGATGACCCAGTTTCTCTTACAGCTATTTCTTTGCTTGTTCCAAATTTGTTGCAATCTGTTCAACGGGGCTATCTCTTCTATGAACTCCATGCTTCTTCATCAACAGGGCACTCTGGGTTCCTCAAAATGTATGACCAAGAACAATGTAACTTCTTTTGGCAGGGATTGAAAATGACAATTCAACGGATGGTGGTTGACTGTGATACTTTCCAGGTCAACAAGGGTGAAACGACCCTCTTTTCGGGACTGCTCGAACCCTTGCCCATCCCTACACAGATTTGGACAACTATTTCTATGGATTTCCTGGAAGCGCTCCAGTGGTATAGTACCACATCTACAAGGACACCATATGCAGCAGTCTCTGGACAGGCACCGTCAGTTCTTCTTCCATACACCTTCAGCAGCTCCCCAGTTCAGGAAATTGACTCAATTCTTCGAAACCGCGATCAACTTCTTCTCATTCTGCAGGACAATCTTCACATGGCAAGAATTCAACTGGAACAACAAGCCGATCAACACCGTTATGCACGCACTTTTCACGTCGTTGATATGGTTCTTCTTCGTCTACAACCTTCCATGCAATCCTCCCTGAAACTCAAAAGGCGCTAGTGGCCTGAAATGCAACCCGAGAATGCTACAGGAGACCCACTCCTTCAGATTCTGCATCAATTTCCACATCTAAAGCTTTGAGGACAAAGCTTTTTCTAAGGGAGAGGGGATGTTAGGAACCCATGTTTTGTTAGTATATTGTTGTTGGACGCATATGCTTTGTAAGTCGTCCCATAGTATTTGTTGATCCATAGTTTGTGTTATTGTTGTTGGCGCATATGCTTTGTAAGTCGCCCATAGTTTTGTTGATCCATAGTTTGTATTGGCCCATGGTTTTGACTTGTAATAATTGTTGATCTATATTTTGTATTGGCCCATGGTTTGTATTGACACATGGTATTGACCCATGGTATTGGCACCTAGACTTAGTATATAAGTGTGTGTTGAGGCCTATGAAGGCACCGTGAAGTTAATTGTATTGAGCTTGCTCAAAGGAGGTTGCCCCCTCGAAGTGGCCTGTGATCAATATAAAAGTGATTCTGAGTTCTATTATTTCTAATATCTCGTGTATTTGCATTAATTAATTATTGTAGGTTCTTCACAATATAATGGTAGTGGATATTCCTGAAGCTTATGGTTTGATCTTGAGCAGAGACTGGTCTACAAAACTAAATGGTTATTTCGCAACCGACTGGTCTCACCTGTGGTTACCATATCAAAATAGGCAAAACCAAATTAAAGTGCTGAGAGAGCCGCATATGAAGCAGAATGTAACTCAACTAGAGGAAAAGAATGAAGTCATAGCTTTTTCATCTTCAGTTTTGGGGAATTATTTCTTAGAACTCAAGCCGAGTAATTATCAATCGGAAAATGTTATCCATGAATCAGATGTACAGTCTGATCTCCTTCAATTTTCTCGGATTGATGATATTGACTATAACATAGTTAGCTTAGTTAGTGACTTAGATGATAAAGAAATTAACTTAGTTAGATCTGAGAATGTTTTTTGGGTTCTATACTTTGATGGTTCCAAAACTCAAGAAGGATCCGGAGCTGGTTTTGTTCTAGTTGATCCTGAAAACAACAAATATTTCTTGTCTTGTAGATTAGAGTTCGATTGTACTAACAAGAATGCTAAATATGAAGCTTTCGTTCATGGGTTAAAGAAAGCCATCGGTTTGAATGTTAAATACCTGAAAGTCTTTGGCGACTCGGAAATAGTCGTCAAACAGGTGAGAGATATGATTCATTGTCTTTCACCACATTTGAAAGGTTATCAGGCTGAGGTATGAGATTTAATTACACACTTTGAAGCTTTTAATATAAAAACTGTTCCTAGATTACAAAATGTTGCAGCTGATTTATTAGCCACCTCTGCTTCTAGGTTAGTGCCTACCAATAATAAATGTTCTATTGAATTGGTTTTCAGGCCTTTTGTTCCAGATAATATCACAAATATCAGGGTGTTCGATGATGACGATCAGATCATTAGTTTCCTTACGAATGAAAACATGTTTCAAGAAGCTGTCATAGATGAAGAGAAACATGATGATGATCTGCAAAATAAAAACACAGTCAAAGGGAATTTCATGCCCAAAGGAGTGAGATCACTTGAAAGTTTGTTCGATCTACAGAGCAAGTTCAAAAAACTAGCAAATGTTAAAACTCATAGCTCTTCTATGCAGCATGAATTGATAAATCTTGGCACAGAAGCTGAACCTAAGTATATTAACCTTGGTAAATGTGTTAAATTTTGAGCATTAATTCATAATACTCTAGGATCTTTACTGAGAGAATAACATATACAGTATATCAATGCATGACAATCACAATAAGTATGACAAGCGTCACAAGAATCAAAAGCACAAGAGACAAGAGACACAGAGTTTCCGTGGGGAAAACCCTAAGGTGAAAAACCCCACAATGCATGACAATCACAATAAGTATGACAAGAGACAAGAGACAAGAGACACAGAGTTTCCGTGGGGAAAACCCTAAGGTGAAAAACCCCACAATGCATGACAATCACAATAAGTATGACAAGCGTCACAAGAATCAAAAGCACAAGAGACAAGAGACACAGAGTTTCCGTGGGGAAAAACCTGAGGTGAAAAACCCCACAGCTTCCTCAGAGATAGAGAGAGCAATGCCTCAACCAAAGTACAACCAAAATACACTTAGATAGTCTCCTAGTAGCAGATGATCCTCCTCCTCACTAGTGCGCCACTTTCTGAGTGAGAGAGATGTACTTTTTCCGAATGATCTAAATAGAGATCACCTGATCTCTATTTATACTAACTTGTTTTCCCAGTGACCTTATGGGGCCGACTTGTCTAGCTAGGTACATCCACAATATAATATATATTTCAGGGCCGACCCCACACATGGTGGTCTAGTAACCCATCGACAAGTACACACACTTGCGACACTTGTCAATCCACATGACAACACTTCCTTATAGAGGAATAACACATCTCTAATAAGGGTACAATAAATATATATGAAATACATAGATGAAATACATTCCGAATTTACATATACATCAACACTCCCTCTTAACTAGGAAGGTATTTCTCGACACAGATCTGCTAGACAAGTCTTCTTCTCGGGATCATCGTCATCATCATCGTCACTGCTGCTGCTATCTCAACCAATCTCTGAATCTACTCGTCATAGGAAGTTCTACAGAGCCAGTCCTTTTTCATACTGGATGTAGGCCTACCACCTGCAGGTCTTCATCATCACTAGCCATACTGTGGAATTCTCAGGACTTATTACGTGCGTCACAAAACCTGGCTGCAACATCCCAGGCTATTACGAGCACACAGCTCTACCTATAGGATCTCCCAGGAGCACATTACATGTGACCCATCACAGAACCTGGCTAAAACATCCCAGGCTGTTACGAGCACACGGATCTACCTGTAGGATCTTCCAGGAGCACATTACATGTGACCCATCACAAAACCTGGCTGAAACATCCCAGGCTGTTACGAGCACACGGCTCTACCTGTCAGATCTCCCAGGAGCACATTACATGTGATCTCACCACAAAACCTGGCTGAAGCATCCCGGGCTGTTACAAGCACACAGCTCTACCTATCGGATCTCCCAATAGCACATTACATGTGGTCATGGCAAAACCTGGCTGAAGCATCTTAGGCTTTTTTCATCCTGTCCAGATCTCCCAGGAGCAAATTACATGCCATAGGACAAAACCTCGCAAGAGCATCTCAGGATGTTATGGGTACACAACTCCGACCTGAAGATCTCCCAGGGCACAAATTACATGTCCTCCCAGAGCAATGTCTCGAAAGAGCATCCCAGGTTGTTATGGGTATGCAACTCCGACCTATAGGATCTCCCAGACATGCTCATCTGCACAACCTGATCCACGGCCACAAAGTATCATCTGATACTCATCATACATCATCCTGATGTACACATGATCATCATCACTGCAACATCCTGCTGCATGTCATCTGGAGAAGCTCATCATCCACGATCACCCTGATCATACAATGCATCCATCTGATGCACACCAAGTATCTACCTGATACATATCATCATACATAGTGTATCCACCTGATACATAGATACATGATCCACATAATGTATCCATCAACATACATGATCTACCTGATCATACCTGATACATATCAATATACATGATCTACCTGATCATGCAATGTATCCATCTAATACATATACAGATACATGGTCCAAGTATCCAACATGATGCATATACAAAATACATACAAATGATCCAACCGATCATATCCAACATCCAACATGATGCGTACATACATATAAATGATCCAACTGATCATATCCAACATCCAACATGATGCGTACATACATATACATATAAATGATCCAACTGATCATACAAAGCAGAAACTAGAACATCATCCTGATGCTCATCATCCAGCGCTTACATCCACAGCCATGTGAAGGATCCTCCTTCCAACATGCTTGGAATGGCTTCAACAAATGTGTCCATCACTTCTTCCTCGAAGTGTCCTCGATCTGAAGAACACCAAGCCTCTCCTTGAAGTATTCAAACTTCACCCTGGCTAGTGGCTTCGTTAGCACATCTGCAATCTGCTCGTCCGTCGCAACATACAGGAGCTTCACAGCTCCTCTCTGCACCATATCCCTGATATAGTGATATTTAATCTCTATGTGTTTCGACCTGTCATGAAACACTGGATTCTCAGACAGCTTCACACAACTCTGGTTATCACAGAAGATACCAGTAGCATCCAATGGGAGATCAAATAACCCAGACAGTAGCTTCCGTAGCCATACTGCCTCACAACTAGCTGAACAGGCTGCAACATACTCTGCCTCAGCTGTACTCAGTGCTAGGCAGGACTGCTTCCTTCTAAACCAATAGATCACACCTGATCCCATACTGAAGCAGCACCCATATGTGCTCTTCCTATCTGCAGCATTGCCAGCCCAATCTGAATCAACATAACCCTGCATGATACACTTTTGATTTGCTTCATACTTGAGCCCATAATCCACTGTACCCTTCAGGTACCTCAGAACATGCTTTACAACAACCAAGTGAACACTCCTTGGATCTGTCAGGAACTGGCTCAATGTGTTCACAGCAAAGCAAATGTCCAGTCTCTTGTTCGTTAGGTACATCAAGGACCCAATCATCTGACGATACATAGAGACATCAACCGGCTCAGATGAAGCATCGCATAGAAGCTTCAGATTCGATTCCATAGGTGTGGCCATGGCCTTGCAATCCATCATCCCGAATCTCTTCAGGATATCTACTGTGTACTTCCCTTGACCAAGGAAGATCCCACCTGCACTCTGCCACACCTCCATACCTAGGAAATAATGCATCATTCCCAAATCTTTCATATCGAACTCAGCAACAAGCTTCCTCTTAGTATCTGCAATCAGTCTGTCATCTCCTGTTACAAATAAGTCATCCACATACAGGAGTAGAACCACAGGATTCCCTTCCTCAACCTTGTAGTAAAGGTTGGAATCCGCTTTACTCTTGGTAAATCCCAAACTAGATAGCAAACTGTCCATCCTACCATACCAAGTTCTGGGAGCTTGCTTCAAGCCATACAATGCTTTCTTCAATTTGCACACATATGACTCTCTGTCATGTATTTCAAAACCGAGTGGCTGCTCCACATATACTTCCTTTTCAACTACACCATTCAAGAAATCAGTATTGACATCCATCTGGTGTATTTTCCATTTCATCGCTACAGCCAGGGAAAGTACTGTTCTGATGGAAGTATACCTGGCTACAGGTGCAAAAGTTTCTTCATAATCTATTCCCTCTTTCTGAGAGAAGCCACGAGCTACGAATCTTGCCTTGTATTTCTCCACACTACCATCTGCAGCGTGCTTGATTTTGTAAATCCATTTGGAAGTCACAACAGACTTCTCTTTAGGTCTTGGGACAACATCCCAAATATCATTCTTCATTATTGATTGATATTCCTCAACCATGGCATCCTTCCATTCTTTCTTTTCCGCTGCTTCTTCATAACTGGAAGGCTCTTTGTTCATAATGTCACAGAGTAAAGCAACATAGCTGGTATGTGATCTGGTTCTCTTCGTTGCTCTGTGTTCCTCTTCTAGTATGCCAAATATTTCTGCATCTTGAATGAGCTCTCTATCCCATGCAGGTTTCCTCTTGTGAGAGTTATCCTCATGGGGTGGATCTATAGGTTCTTGCGGATCTTCAAACTCACGAACAACTTCTGGGACTGCTTCAGTCATGGTAGTGTCTTGAAATCTAGTTTCCTTAGGTTCTTCATAAACTTCGATCGGTGCCTTCCTTGATTTGATGAATGCTGAGTTCTCATCAAATGTCACATCCCTGCTGACATCAATCTTCTTGAACCCTGGAAAGTATATTCTGTAAGACTTCGAGCTTTCACTGTAACCCACAAAGATACCCTTCTTTCCTGAAGGATCTAGTTTAGTCCTCTTTTCCTTTGGGACATGAGTGAATACTGGACAACCAAATATTCTGAGATGGTTGACTTCAGGTTTCTTACCAGAAAAGACCTCTTATGGTGTCTTGTTGTCCAATATCTTGTGGGGTGTTCTGTTCTGCACATATACAGCTGTTCTAGCTGCTTCTGCCCATAGATGCATAGGTAGATCCTGGTCATGGAGCATTGCTCTTGCTGCTTCCATGATAGTTCTGTTTTTTCTTTCTGCAACTCCATTCTGTTGAGGATTATAAGGAGCAGTCAACTCCCTCTTAATCCCTGAATCACTACAAAGCTTCTTGAAGTCACCTGAGGTGAATTCTCCACCATTGTCGGTTCTGAATGTTTTGATCTTCTTGTCAGTTTGATTTTCCATCAAGGTGTTGAATTCTTTAAACTTATCAAACACCTCATCTTTGTTCTTCAAGAAGTATACCCAAGTCTTCCTGGAGAAGTCATCAATAAATGAGACATAGTAAACATACCCACTTAGAGAACTGGATGACATAGGACCACATACATCCGAGTGGATGATTTCCAGGATGTCTTTTGCCCTTCTTTCACTGCTTGGGAAAGCCTTCTTAATGTTCTTACCTTTTGCACATCCTTTGCAAACACCTTCATGTTTGGTCTTGATTTCAGGAAGACCTTCTACAACCTTGCTTTCAATTGGAAGTGCTCTATAGTGCATATGAGTAAGTATTCTATGCCAAAGTTCACTTGGCTCCATGGATTCATGTACCATGGCATGTTCAGGTTTTTCCTTTAATTTATACAAACCTCCCTCTTTCTCTCCAATCACTACTGCATCATCTATGTTCTTTCCCTTTGGCCACATTAGGACTTGGCCATCCACAAATGCAACCCTCATGCCTTTTGCATCCAATGCAGAGATGGAGAGTAAGTTCTTCTTGAGCCCAGGTACATAAAGAACTTCTTTCATCTTCAAAGATTTTTCAGAATATAGGTTTTAGGAGGCTTCACCACTTCCTTTGATTGGGTATTGATAATCATCCCCAAGTTTCACCTTATGGGGTGATTCATGTTCAGATCGATTCACAAAAGATTCCTTAAACCCAGTCATGTGTTTGGAAGCCCCACTATCAATCAACCAATCATTACAACCATGGGAGATGGTACCTGTGAGAGAAGAGATTAGAACATACTCTTCTTCACTTGATGAGTTATCATCACTTTCTGCCCTAGCCTTCTTCTTGGGTGGTTCATCATCCTCGGCAGCATGAGCATGAAACCTTCTTTTGCTGCCCTTCTTCTTGTTGTTGGAGTTGTTGTTGTCCTTCTTGTTCTTGGGACAATTTATGGCAATATGTCCTTTCTCATTACAGGTCAAGCATATTCTTCTTTCTTTGAAGTGATGTGAAGATTTCTTGGAGTGAGATGGCTCTGATACCATGTTAAATTTTGAGCATTAATTCATAATACTCTAGGATCTTTACTGAGAGAATAACATATACAGTATATCAATGCATGAAAATCAAAATAAGTATGACAAGCGTCACAAGAATCAAAAGCACAAGAGACAAGAGACACAAAGTTTCCGTGGGGAAAACCCTAAGGTGAAAAACCCCACAACTTCCTCAAAGATAGAGAGAGCAATGGCTCAACCAAAGTACAACCAAAATACACTGACATAGTCTCCTAGTAGCAGATGATCCTCCTCCTCACTAGTGCGTCACTTTCTGAGTGAGAGAGATGTACTTTTTTCGAATGATCTAAATAGAGATCACCTAATTTCTATTTATACTAACCTGTTTTCCCATTGACCTTATGGGGCTGACTTGTCTAGCTAGGTACATCCACAATATAATATATATTTCAGGGCCGACCCCACACATGGTGGTCTAATAACCCATAGGCAAGTACACACACTTGCGACACTTGTCAATCCACATGACAACACTTCCTTATAGAGGAATAACACATCTCTAATAAGGGTACAATAAATATATATGAAATACATAGATGAAATACATTCCGAAGTTACATATACATCAACAAAATGTTGTTCATTGGGTGAAAGAGATAGTTCATTAAGCTCTTTTGGAAATATAAAGATGTGTTCTCTTGGACTTATGAAGATCTGAAAACATATGATACTCATATCATTCAGCATGTCATACCAATGAAAGTAGGCGCTAAACCATTTCAGCAGCAATTAAGAAGAATCCATCCTACTCTCGAACCTCTAATTCAAAAGGAGTTGAAGAAATTACTAGATGCTAAGATCATTTTTAAAGTTCGGCACTCGGAATGGGTTGCTAATCTGGTTCCCGTGAGGAAGAAGTCAGGAGAAATAAGACTTTGTGTTGATTTCAGAAACTTGAATAGAGCCTCCGATAAAGATAACTATCCCATTCCGTCAATGGAACAAATTCTGCAGATGGTATCAGGATCGAAACTTTTTTTCTCTTCTAGATGGTTTCTTTGGTTACAATCAAGTATTAGTAGCAGAAGAGGACCGTCTTAAGACTACTTTCCGCACTAAGTGGGGAACATTTTCCTATAGAAGAATGTCGTTCGGTTTGATAAATGCAGGCGCTACTTTCCAGCGAGTAATGGACATCACCTTCCGAGGACTGGGCGGTCATTGTGTTGTAGTCTATCTAGATGATGTGACAGTTTTCTAAAAGAAGAGAGAAGACCATGTTTTCCATTTAAAACAGATTTTTTATCACTGCAGGAAGTATGGTATCTCTTTAAACCCTAAGAAAAGTGTTGTTTCCATTCTTGAGGGTAAACTCTTGGGTCACATTATTTCAAAAAGGGGAATTTCGATAGATCAAGAGAGAGTGCAAGTTATTAACAAAATTCCTATGCCTCACAACAAAAAATCTATGCAGTCGTTTATGGGTACTATTAATTTTGTTCGAAGATTTGTCCCCGATTTTGCACAAACCGTTAAACCTTTGCAACAAATGGTCAAGCAAAGCGTACAGTTCAAATGGACAGACTTGGAAAAGGATGCATTTAAGGATATCAAAGTAGCCATAGCTAATGCCCCTTCTCTGAGAAGCTTAGATTTTGACAAAGATTTTATCTTGTATACCTGTGCTTCAGACGACTCTCTCGCAGCTGTGCTTACACAAAAGGTAGAATCAGGAGATGAATACCCAATTTCCTTCATGAGCACTGGTCTGCAAGGCGCTGAACTGAACTATCTTGTTGTTGAAAAACAAGCATACGCCATATTCAAAGCGGCAAAGCAGTTCAGGTCGTATATTCTTAAGAATAGAACTAAAGTTGTAGTCCCTCATCCAACTGCCAGATCTCTTTTCGTTCAAAAGGAATTGGGAGAAAGAAGAGGAAATCGGGTCACAGCTCTTCAAGAATATGATTTATAATTTAAACCCGCTACTATCATTAAAGGTCAGGGCCTATGTAAATTGCTCACTGAACATCCAGTTGATGAAGAACAAATCTGGGAAAATGAAGCTGAGTTGAATGTGGTCGAGGTATGTCCTATTTTCACAGCTCCTGAATCCTGGTACAGAGACCTAGTGCACTATTTGCAACATGGATACCTACCAGAGCATTGGAGTTCTAAGTAGAGAAGGGCACTTTGTTTGAAATCAACAGCTTATCAAATCATTGAGGGAGTACTCTTCAGAAAAAATTATGATGGCATCTTTTTAGATGTTTAGAGAAGGATGATGCAAGTAAAGTAGTCAAAGAATTACACGATGGTCCTGCTGGGGGATATTATTCCAGAGATACAACAACTCACAAAATATTGAGGGCTGGGTACTATTGGATCACCTTGTTCAGAGATTCTCACGCCTATGCTAGGAACTGTGATGTATGCCAAAGGAGTGCTGGGAAATTACCCAAAGTGGCAGGACCATTGCAACCAGTTATTATCTCAGAACCTTTCGAACAATGGGGCATAGATGTCATCGGAGAAATAAAACCAAATTCTTCACTACAGCACCGGTATATCCTGACGACCACGAACTATTTTACAAGATGGACAGAAGTTGACCCGCTGCGCAAAATCAACGAAGATGCAGTTATCAGTTTCTTAAAAGAAAACATCATAACCAGGTTTGGGGTTCCAATTTCCCTAGTCTTTGATAATGCAACTTATTTTTCGTCCTTTAAAATAAATGAATTTGTTTATGAGAGAGGAATTAAGTTACATTATTTAGCCAATTATTATCCCCAAGGAAACAAATTAGCTGAATCTTCAAACAAAAATCTCATCAGGATTCTCAAGAAAACTGTAATTGAAAATCAGAGAAGCTGGCACATAGCTCTCCCCAATGCCTTATGGGCAGATAGGGTTACTCCAAAGAACGCTTTAGGGGTTTCCTCGTACACCCTTGTCTATGGTAAAGAAGCCATCCTCCCTCCCAACATCTTACTTCCATATTTTCAATTGGCCCAATCCTCCCGAGGTTCCATTAGTCAGGTTTTACACTCTAGAATTGACACCCTGTTGAAACTTGAAGAAGCTCGGCAGAAAGCCAAAGACCGATTCCACCAACACCAAGGCATAGTCAAAAGGTGGTTCGATAAAAAGGAAGTTTGGTAAAAGAATTTTTGAAGTAGGGGACTTAGTTATGAAATGGGACCATCCACACGAAGGTAAGGGAATGCATACAAAATTTCAACACTTATGGGTAGGCACTTACCAAATTTATGAAAAGCTCGGCCCGACTACATACAAGCTAAAGGATTTACAAGGAGCGGAAGTAACCCTACCTCTCAATGGCCTCACTTTGAAGCATAAATTCTCTTAGTCCTTTGATGACTCCTTTTGTACATAAATAAACTCTTTTGTTTCTGATTGCTTGCTTGTTTGGTTTTGTCTTTTATTTTTTTTCCTCATTCAGCTTGTTTTGTTTTCTACCTTTCTTTATGTTCACTTTTTACTTTGTTCTTTGGAAAAAAACCAACTTAGATTTTGGTAAAGGTATAAGATAGATCTTCGAACAAAACTCAAAAATCCTGAAAGGTTGAAACCTACTTACAAAGAAATGTTTTGGTGACTTTGTTTTCAATGTTGAATTTTCAAGAATTTAGAGATCCTTTCTCTGATTGGTCGAAATAACCCTGTTTTAATAACTGAGATTCAACAGTTCTTTCCTACTATCTTGGGGCTCCATTCACTTTAACATAAATAGATATCTTGAGGGGTTCACTATAACTAGACCCATGGAAAGGAAGCATGTCTCATAGATATATGGCATTTAAAATGATCCCATGCCACAAATGAAAGCCAAAAGGGATTGTACTAAAGAGTTTGATTTCCAGAAATTCTCGCCTCATTCAAAGCACGACAGAGAAATGCAAAGCATATTCAATCAAGAAAGCTGTTCAAATAAATCATCCCAATAAGGTTCTTCTCCGTCCGTGAAGCATGATAATCAAACAAACTTATCACTCACACAAAAGGACATTATGGATTGAAGAACCAAAGTAAATATGAAAGTTGAAGAAATTCATTTCTGGAAGACTCAAATGACAAAAGTCATCAAGAAATATCCAAAAGGATGCAAATAGCATGGGAATGAGGAACAAATGAATATAACTGTGAGATACTGTTACGATCATGTGGAGTCTTTTTAAGTTGATCTCTAAGAGGCATAATTCCAAAATGAACTCCATGCTTAGGCCCTGAGAGAGTTGAGAAGAAGTGTGATTCTAAGTTGCCCTTTCCCAAAATGACCATGATGATGAGAGTGATCACTATGTTCTTGGAAGCTGAACTATGAAGACAATGTTGTTGCCCATATAAATCAACAGTTTGTAAGTTTTCTACCCCTAAGGAGAGTTCTTTTTCAGAGATTTGTGTTTGCCAGAGAATCACCAATTGTTGTTGCTGCAACATCCCCCCCAAAATTTTGTAAATATTGGGGTCCCTCCTTACTTTTTTTTCCTTAGAAAGTTTACTTAGCAGTTAAAGCATTCCCTAGAAGGTCTTTTTCACTTAGTTTTCTAGAGAAGTTGTTTGTTTGAGTTTGTTGGTCTTTTTTCTTCTAAGTCAAAACTTAGCTTTTTCACCTGCAACAGTGACCAAACTCAAAAAGTTCCGCCACAAAGGGCACCCCATTTTTCATTAAGTTCTCAAGCTCACGCGCTTCGGGCAAACTCGCCAATATCACCCGAAACGGAGGACGAACTCAGCAAGTCTCACCGCAACGGCGAATGAACTCGCCAAGATCACCCGAAACAGCGGACAAACTCGACGAGTCTCGCCACAACGAGCGGATCTTTTAATTCTTTACCAAGGCACGAAGCCACTTTTCGGGGAACTCGACAAGTTCTGCCACAACGTCGGGTGAACTAGCCGAGTTCCGCCACAACATCGGAACGACTCTTATAAGTTTTCCATGATGGGTAGGCACTTTATTAAAATGCAAAGTCATTCCATGTTTTTTTCGTGACGGGCGGACTTGGGAAGTCTTGCCGCAACAGTCGGTAAACTCAGAAACTGTCGCCGAAGCAGCGCTTAAGACTTAAGAGTCCTCGCCGCAATGTCGGGCTAACCCACCTTTTCCTCCCGGTTTCGACGGTTACGTTAAATTCCAAGTGTGCCGAGGTGACCCCTACCGTACATACCTTTAACGTCGTTTAAGAACCCCACCAACCTATTGAATGCCCGCACGTGTAAGCCTTTATATAAAGGGTTTGGGTGGTCTTGGTGTTTTCATTGGTAGAATTCTATGCTGTATGAAATCCGTTTGAAGACTGTGTTAACCTGCTCCATCTCATCCCGTTTGCAGCCCAGTCAACCGCCATCAGACCAACCATTTCTTGCCAGGTAGGTGATTCTAACGTTGTTGTTATTTTACTTTTCAATTAATTTCAAACGAGTCTCGGTATCGCTATCATCGCACCGACTGCATGGCCTGTGGAGGTTCTGTTTTTGTTTTTGTTTGGCCATTTCCAAACATAAAATTCATAGCCGTAGGCCCTTACGACTTTATCCTAGTCCCTTGAACCTGTGCAAACTCAGCCTTCCTGGGCAGCAATGACCTACCACCTCACTCGTGCTTTCGTTAAGAATATACTGAACCCAGTCTCCTTTGAAGCTCATTTAGCGCATTCCTGAAACCTCTTATCACCCTAGGAGGAGTTTGGTTCTGTTTTAGTAAAATTCCTAAATTCCTGCTTTTATTTTCACAATACACTGTTATTTGACATTGTTACATATTTCAGCTGAGTTGTTGTGCTAATTCAATATTTCCGCTCTTGCGTTTCACTATATTCTATGTCTACTTATGCGTGAATGTTGGACAGGATTAAGCCACAATGCCGAAGGGTGGCAGAAAGAAAGCTAAGATGGCCGAGCCAGAATATGAGGAACCAAGAATTGAAACTTTGTTCAAGGACACCAAGTCTGTCACAGGCGTTCCTCCTGAAGTCAAGTGGGGATATGTATATCACATGTTAAGAGACCAATATATCCCTGGGGCACTCTTGGAGGAAGAGCATATCTACCAAAGCATCAGAAGCTCTGGTATATCGAAAGCTTCCACACCCCCTGAGCTCTTTCCTTGCTCAGAAGTGATTGGTTGGATCCTGGGACATGCAAACCCCGAGACAAGAGTTTTGTCCGACAGCAATGTAGAGGCCTTTGCCTCATTTCATCCAGCCTACATAGCAGCTGCTTAAAAATTACCATGTCCTCAGCAGCCACTGAAGGAATGGTTGGGGCAGCTTAAGATGGGCGATTTTGAAATGGTCAAGAAGCTGTTAATCATAGGAAAACAACTAAGGAAAAGGGACCGTGATGAGTATGAGGTCCAAAACCTGAGACCCCCTTTTCAGATGATCGCCCTTATGCTAAGCAGAATTTTTGGCATGGCTGATGGAACTGTTTACAAGATACAATGGGCTCCTATAATTCATTACGTGGCATTCAAGGGGAGGGTCATTGATTGGGAAACTATCCTCTCAGATAGTCTTGTGTCCGCCATAGCTGCTGCCAAGGAAGGACTGGCCCTAAAGAAGTCAGAATTTTATATGGCCTCATACCTCATAGATTGTATTCTGTCAAAGCTTCCTTTCCCAAAGTTAGGTTGCATTTGGGATCAAGCCAACACCCCAGTGTATACTGCTTATAAATTTCTTTGGGCCCAGAACTACAGGATGCACTATAAACTCATCTGTGAAGAATTCATCATACCTTTGTATGAGATAATGTTTAATGAAGAGCCAAATTGCTTATCAGAGAATGCCATGGAAGTTATGGAGAACTACTGTGATTTCTACTTTTCAGAGAAAGGTACTTATATCAAAATGTATGGAGGCTCCAACCCACCTTATATCTTGCCCAGATATGCTACTAATTACATAGTCCTAAAGGAGGCAGTCAGGAAAGTCTTCCTAGATGGAGTTGGTGGATCCTTGAATAGAGCGAAAAAGGATTCTTTTCCTCCCGTGCCTTTCTGTGTTGGAGCCTATAAGTTCTCGAAGATCGCATCGGTCGAGGATTTTATCCAGGAGTTAAAAGGTTTTCACTTTGGGGAAATGCCCTTCCATAGAAATGACCGACGGAACAAGGCTGCAGAACATTGCAGGAAAATCCATGCTAGCTTTGATTATGTTCATTACTACGATGAAGATGAGGAGGTATATAGGGGAATCGGTAACATGAATGAATTGCAAATCTATCGTCATAAGGGTGGAGCTAGTTCTAGCTCTACCATTGTCCAAGATGCCGAAGAAGCCAAATTGCAGAAAGAGAAGGAAGCAACTGAAGCTCTAACCAATGAAGAGCAAAGGCTAAAGGAGCAAGTGGAGAGGATCTAGAAAGAAGCTTCCGATAATATGCGAAAGGAGCAAGAGGACAAGCTTCAATAGGCTGAAGCTATTAAGCTTCAGTAGGAAGAATCTCTTAAGCTTCAGCAGGCAGAAACTCTTAGGCTGCAAGAAGAAGAAGCCCGGAGGCTTCGAGATCAAGAATTAGAGGAGACAATATTACAACAACCTGCTAAAGAACAGGAAGAAAGGGAGGCAGTTGAGAATCAGCTATGGGCTGAAGAAGAAGAAAGACGGCTTAAATCCGAGAAAGAAAATAAAGCCAATGAAGACACACAAGCTGGTGGTTCTATCACGCAGGATATGGATGTAGACTCATCCCAAGCGGTCCAGACCCCACCCGTGGAAGAGAACATCCCCATAGAAAATCTTCCACTGATCCCTTTCATCCCATCAAAGGATCACACTGTGTCCAAGTGGGATAGATTTGTGTACAACAAGAATAGGAAATCCATTGTGCTAAGATCAGAGACAAGGTTAAAGAGACCTTTTGGGCCGGACATCGTTACCCGATGGGAAACTACTGTTATGCAAAACAAAAAGAAGGTTCTTGTAGCTATGGCATCTTATACTGTAGCGGCAACAAAAGCAAGCGAGGACAACATAAAAAGAATGGTTAAGGAATTTGAGTCAGCCAAGAAAAGGGCTCATATGCTGCAATACACCGTGGCTAATGAGCAGTCCTATAGTGACCTCATGGTGAAGAAATATAATCGCCTTCTGTCCAATCATAAGGAGTTTTCAAATAAATATCAACACCTAGAGGAGGAAAAGGAACACCTGGCAGTCCAAATGATGGTACTTGAAGCAGAAAAGAATGATTCCGAAGCTAAAGTTGTTCAATTAGAAGAGGATAAGCAGTTGATGGCTGAGCAGCTAGAACAAGCAAACAGCAGAGCAATGGACATGACTCCCTTTCACGAGCAATCCTGTGATGTGCTTAAACAAATGCATGAGAAACAAGAACTGCTTACTAAAGAGATTTGCAGGCTAAAGGCCATGATGGACAGGATGAAGGAGATCGACTATGAAGCTATTAGGCTAAGAAACAAGTACACATGGGTAAAAGAGGATATTTTAAGACAAATGAAATGGAGAGAAGGGAAAGTGGATTTCCCCAAGCACCTCCCTTTCAAATCTGTAGCTGATTTTAAGGAAGACGTAACCTTCATGGAATTTTTTAGGAACTGCAGTGCAAAATTAATCACTGTGATCCAGGTAGCGATGGGAAAATGCAATGGCCTCTATCAAAAGATTCAAGAAGTTCATGAAAGGTGCAAGGTTGCATTTCCCCAGACTCTTGAAGAGTTTCCAAGTAAAGAGCAGTGCCTGTCCGATTTAAAAGATGAACTGAGCATTCAAATGGAATATGTGAAGAGAATCGATGTGTTAACCACGGATGATATCCATCAATGTATCGTGCTGCCTTCAGTACATGCTCAGATGTTTCACGAAATTCGCCAGACTGCAGTAGCAGAAATGCAAGACATTGAGGCAGAGCTTGACAAGCATGTGACTTCTAAGAAAATACTACTCCCTACCCCTGCCAATGTTGTTATAAGAGACACAGGTGTTTGGTTCAGTTATATAGCATAAGAAGATAAGAAAGCAGCAGCAAAAGCATCAGTCGACAAAGGCACACCATCTGGAGCAGAGGCACAAGTTCAGACAGAAGCGCCCTTTGAGACGCAAGCTCCAGCTGAAGCAGAGGCACCACCCAGCTGACGTGGCAGCCATAGAGGAGGCCACGTGTTTCTCTATTTTTGTAAGAGATTTTTGAAAAGAAAATTAAAAGTTTTAGGGACGAGATAGTGTTATACCTCCATGTTCCACAGTGTCGCATCTCCACCACAAAAAGAGTTGACGACACTTCCCCTACTGCTTTAAACCACCCAGAAGAGATAGATGATGTGTAATCCTTGAAGGCAAATCCACCCTGTCAAGAATTAACCCAGCTGAGACTTTATTTACCCTAACTACCGCGCCTTGCTCAGTTATAGGTGCGCAGTAGTCCGTACTACCGCGTTATGCTTTGACCCTGCCACGCGGTACTACCGCGTTATGCTCAGATTACTGGGCGCGGTACTCTTTTTATAGCCTTTTTGCCATGGCTTGTGGGATTTTGGATTTTCGAGAGATATTGGAGGATTGGGGTCCCTGATTCGATCCTAACTCATTTTCTGTGATTAGAAACCCTGATCCACTAAGTTCTCCCAAGATCCACCCATCTCTCTTGTTGGTTAACCCTATCATACACTATAAAAGAGAGGTATTCCATGGGAAAAAGGGGGAGGACTCTTAGAAGTACCAAACTTATGATCTTGCAGCCTTGTGGAGATAGCTAGAGGAGGAAGCACTTGGAGCTGGAGGATTGGCTTGGACATCAAGCAACCTTTGTAAGCATTCTTCAAGTTTGTAATAAAGATAACTTGTCTTGTTTTTCCCATTTCATGTGTATTGTACAAGTCTTTAGCATGAAATGTATCTAATCTAGATTTGAATCTAATCTTTACTTCAAGGTATTTGGAAGCTTGTATGCTTGTTCTTTGTTTGATTTCAACAGGTTCTACATTGGAGCTTTTGGATTAAGAGCTAGAAGCGGGACAAACATCAGATTGGAAGGTGAGTCATATCTTTCACTGTTTCTGAATGCATGTAATCTTGTTGTGAAAGTTATTTCAAGAATTTCAAGGTAGCATTTGTTTTGTTTTGTTCTTACGTTAGAGCCAGTTAGGAATCTGCTTTAAGTTAAGAGAATTTTGACTTATCCGTAGGGAAAAATTATACCAACAAGAATGGAGACTCCGCTGGTTTGAATTCTGTTTGATTGATTGAGTTCACTGTCATCCATCTTTTGATTATGATTTGTTTTATTGCTCTTCAAACCAGTCTTGAATTTTGGTCTTTTTTGACCTTTATTCACCCCTCCTCTCTGTATTTTTTCTCCCTGTCTGATCACTGAGTCCCCTGGGTTCGCAGCAACCCTGAAAATTTCATCTTCCTTTTCAAAAGTTGCGCTTTTTCCCACTTTGCCACAGTACTGCGACCTCTGCATTGACTACAGCACGGTAGTACCACATCTCCTCAGTTAGTACCAGAGTAGTAGTTTAGCAGTACCGTGCTATAGCCTCATTCTGCCACGCGGTAGTGTCTGCATACTGTAAATTTTTTTTCTTTCTGCTTGGTTTCCTGAGTCTCTCTCTACCTTAGGTAGTGTTTGTTGTTCCCTATTACCATTCTGTTCATTTTACAGTCTGTGTGGTGTGTTTATTGCTTGTTTGTGAGCTTAATTGTTGTGTGAATTAGTGGCATTTTTGGCACATAGGGTCCCCCCTTTACTTTGAGTGCATTGGTTTGATCTTCCCATCACAACCAGACCATCACCACTGTTCTCTGTTACTGCATTGTGTAGCTTTTACAGTCACATTGTTTCCATTACTTTTATTAAAATTCATACTGAAAGATATCATTGGAAAACAATTGTGTTATTTTGATTAAAATGGTCTAGTAGCATTGTTGTGCATTAGGAAGTGAAAAATTGAAATTTGCCACAGAAATTCTCATATTTGAAGCATTTTAGTTGTAGGATCAGTGAATTAAAAAAGAGTGTTTATTTCAGTTTGGCTCTATTTACAAAAAGAACAAAAAATCTCTTGTTTTGGTTTTTTTTGCTTGTGAGAAAAGTCATGCATTTTTGATCGAAGAACTCTCTCTCTTCTATAGCTAGATTTCATCGAAGACAAGGTTTATTTTGATTCATTCTCATTTGCATGGTTTGGGTCGTCATAACACCATCAAGTTTCACGTCCATTTACCCGATTGAGTAAGACAACCACTAAAATTAATCTCCCTAATTAAACCAACATTAACCTCACTTGAGGAAATCAAAAGAATTTGGTAGTTAGGTAGGACACCGGGGATAGGCATCAAAATAATTCCCCCTTGTCATTTTCATCTAAGACATAGTTGTTGTCCTCTAGGGAACTAAAATCCTCTAGTATTTATTGACACGGTCACAACCAGTTTGTGGAGGGGCCTCCTGACTGTTTCTAACTTTTAGGATTTAAACGGCCGCGAGATTGAGAACCGGACGGACTCTGTGGAATGCCGCACTCCACTTAGCCCTAAGGCAACATCGATCATTGTCTTCCTCGGAAGGCAGAAGTGCCCGAAACCTTTTCCAACGTGTCATGAACGAGGTAGCTTAGTGACTATTCTACTAGGGCTCTTTTACCGAGGATCCCTTTCGGTAGAGGGATATCCTTCTCATATCGGTCTCTCACGTTGTATTGTTCGACTTGGATTTCATCACCTTGCGAAGGATACAGCTTGTTGAGGTCTCCAGCTCTTAGTTAGGAGTTTGCTTGTTATCTCATCTTTGTAGAGGGTCATTTTTCTTTTTAGGGACTGCTTGTTGGCATTCTGGCCATTCTTTTTATCAGCTTGCTTATTGAGACACCGATCTCAGTATAGATTTTAGAGCTTGTTTTTTTGGCCTGCGAGCCTTGCTTTTTCTAGCTCCTCTTCTGCACACTCGGCTGCATTAGAGTTTTTGAGTTCTTTGTTACGAAACTGCCCCCGATTTTCATTTTCCTGTCATCATGTCAGAACCACCACGAAGATCACGACGAGTATAGGGCAAAAGCCCTCCACCATCGCCACTGCCACGGACCTCCGATCCACTTTCATCACGCATTCCCGCTCCTCCTAGCCGTGGTGCTGGTCGAGGGAACATTCCACCGCCGATACATACTACATCATCAGTTCCTCCTGTAACTATTACTCACAGCACAGTCTCAGAATCTCTTGCAGCTTCTGCAACCACTAGCATATCTGAGATTTCTACTGTCACTTCACCCACTGTTATTCCAGATATATCTGCCACAGTCGACACCATTACAGCGGCTGAATCTAGTACAACCCAAAATACTAGACCAGAGGTCATCCTCCTACCTGATGTCAACACCTCCCGTCCATCAGACACTTTTCACGATGACACAGACGGATCTGTCGGCATCACCGAAGGGTCCGACCAGGATATACCTGGCTTGATTTCAGTACCAAGTGGGTACGTCGAAATCATTGAAGACACTCGATTTCCTGACACACCTTTTGAACCTGATTATGGCTTCATCACTTCCCAGGAGGAGCTTCTTCCTGTTATCACTACGTCACCCAGCGTTCATCCACAGGAAACAAGTTCTTCTAGCAACGTATCTCGTACTATATCTCTCCCCAACCTCCCTCCGGGACATGAAATCATGGCTTCCATCCAGTCTAGTATGGTTAGTCTAGCAAATTCCCCGTTAGCATCGACACGGTTTAAACACGACACAGAGCAAATGCTCTTAACAGCTTCTAGATATCCCCCCATTACTCGGCCTTCTGACTATCGGGATCCCAACATCCCGTCTAGCACAGAGTTTCGTCACTCCTATGCAAACGACTCCAGACCTTCGGATGTTACTATACCTAGGTCCCCGCCGGATCCCCAAAACCCTTTTCAGGACATGAACTCGGACCCATTTTTCGATGGTCCTCCTATCATTGAACATGCTATGGACGATGCCGATACGCCTGGGTTAAATTCCCCACATTTGCTGCCATCACCCATTTTTGGCGCACATTCTATGAGGGATAACCCAATTTTTTCTCCGTCCTCTCCTGTTAGATATGGAAGACCCCCTCCGCAAATCGGCACTTTTGGCGCCGTTGGCCAATCCACACTATCGTATTTGGCTAGCGGCGGAAGGACACCAAGTCATACTGCTGGATCTTCCCTTCTGACCGGAGGATCACCTTCGGCCACTATTTACACTATCTCAGGAGGTGCACAACCGACTGCCATGGTCCCCAACTCCAACATCCAAACTCCCCCTGGTGGGCCATCAACCCAACCAGCTGGAGGACAACCCTTTGTTGGGAACCCCGCTCCTAGTCAACAGCCTCTTCCTATAGGGCCATCCAACCCATCTGCTAGAGGACAACCCATTGGCTCCATCCAACAACCCACCCAACCAGCAGCATCTGCTCAGTATGGTATGTACAACACACCTGGCAGCGGGCAACCTTATTCCGGTATTCCAACCGGGCCTCATCCTCAACATCCCCCGTCAGGTATGCTTCCTTCTTGGGAATCTCAAATCCCACAGAGTGGGGGGTACTCACTATTTGGAAACTGGAACCAAGCTGGGGGGCAATCTCAGATTCCCCCCAACTTGAATTCTGGCTTCCCTTACCCTTCAGCTGCTACAACTCCATGGAACCCATCCCTTCAATTTTCACATGCTCCTCAAGCAGGAACGAACCTTCCATGGACACCACCGTCGCAGCCACCCCCCAACCCTTCTATGGGAAACCCTCCACTTACTCAGTATAGTGGTAACATTCCTGGAACACAACAATTCCAAGGAACTTTTCCCCAACTAGGAGCAACAACCATTCCTGGGTTTCAGCAACCCCAGGGTACCATACCCACTCAGCAGAACATCCACCAACCGGTTAACCAGATGGCTTACTACCCACAAAACTTCGAGCAGTACCCCCCGGGAAACACATATGGGTATAACACACAACAGTACGCTATGCAGGGCCCCCCAGGTTTCTCTGCACTGCACGGTTATTACTCATACCCGCAGACTAATCGTCAACTTCCCTTTTTGGCCACGCTTGACTTACCTGATTTGTTGAGGCTAATTAACGATCCTATATGGCATGAACCTCACTGGCCACCCATTCCAGCCAAACTTCCATCGGACATTCCTAAGTTCGATGCTAAGCCTGGGGAAGACCCAAAGAACCACGTGATGACCTTCCATCTTTGGTGTTCATCCAATTCCTTGATGGACGATTCCATTCGACTATGGCTCTTCCAACGTACGCTTACCGGCACGGCAACAAAATGGTACATCGAGCTGCCACAACACTCTTTTCGTGATTTCAACACCTTGGCTATGCAGTTTCTGACCCATTTCCAGCTCCCCATCCGGTATGAGACTGGAACAGAACTGTTAACCTCACTGCGTCAAACCACTTCTACGCACATCTCAGATCACATCCATGAGTGGCGACGACGCCGTAGGATAATTAAGGCACCCATTCCGGATCAGGTACTCGCTGATTGGTTCACGAAATCCTTTTTACCTCCCATAGCCAGAGATATCGCTATGCGCAGGCCGGTTACAGAAGAACAAGCCATCTTGGCAGCCCAGTACATGGATTGGTATACACTCAATCCGGTACTTTACATGAACTTCTTCCCCATGTCGCCCGAGTTACCACTGATCCAACCAAACCTTCCACTAAACCTCCCATTGATGGTATTGTCGGTTTAGTCAAGACCCAGCCTACTACCAACTCGACGGGACAACAAGCTTCTTCTTCCCCCGCTTTACCCCAGGCTACTTCAAAAACTACTACTTCTCCTGCTATTTCCTCCGAAGTGAACGCAGTTCAATCTACATCACAACCATCCGAGGGAAAGAATAAAAACAATCGTGGTAAACCCAAGAAAAACCAGCAGGAGAACCCCAAGCCACAACCCACCCACAATGACCAGAAACCACGTCGAAAGGCTAAGTTTCCCTGCCTAATTTGTCAAGATGATCACTACACACGTGACTGTCCCTACAAGGACGAAGTCAACAAATTTGTTAAAGGATCCTCTTGCCCGGTAGTGTTAACTGACCCTTTCCCTCAACAGCAACAACAGATGGTTGCCAAAGAAACCCCACAAGGGGGCAACCCGACCAATCCAACCCGCGGAGAGACGTCCACAAAATGCGAAATCCTGATGACGAGTAATGAAGAGATTCATATAACCACTCGTTCAAAGACGTATGACAATCCTCCAAGTTCAAACAAACAATCGGAGATAGCCAAAGGCAAATCTCCCATTGAAGATCCGAATCCTATTCCCCCCCTACCGGCCATCTCCATATCGAGAGACCGCTTACGGATATAGTGCTACGCCCACCCAAGGGCACCGTACGAAAGGCGACATTTAATCCCAATGCTCGAGCCACCCAAAATTACAATATTGTTGAGGATCTAGCTCAAGCACCTTGCGCCATGTCGACTCTTGAGGTTCTCCAACACTGCCCCACGCAGTGTAGAACCCTACTTTCAGCATTGGGGGCAATGGACCCAGATACTTCGAACTCTATCATGTTTAACTTGGAACACGCCAAACCTCGGCTTTCTCACCAGTTAGCCTTCCAGGTTCACACAAAAATCCATGGAAATAACATCCATCGCACTATGTTAGATGAAGGTGCCTCCACGTCGATCATGTCTTTGAATTGCTGGAGAGCCTTAGGCTCACCCGAAGTCAAGTCTTCTCCCACTACTCTCAGGGCATTTGATGGACACGGTTTTCAACCTTATTGACTCATTCCCTCAATTGGTGTTGAACTGGGGGGGAAAACAGTATTCGTACACATTGAAGTCGTAGATGCACCATTGGATTACAATCTCCTACTTGGTCGGAACTGGTTTTACGCCATGACCGCCATAGCATCTACAGTCTTCCAAATTGTGCAATTTCCCCATGAAGGGAAAATTGTCACTATTGATCAACTTGATTACTGTATCCCAGAATCCCATCCGAACTTCGCCAACACCGTCCCGTTATTGGATCAACCACGGTACCGGTTCCAAGACATCGGTGTTGGTCTCATGAAGGATTCATCCCTTATCAGAGTTTTTCCAGAGCTGGGAACCCATGTTCAACCAGTCAACATGATTTCATCGAATGTCACCCCTTCCAATGATTCATGGGTGATTCCGAGTCCCGCTCAGATTGAAGACTACAACAACTCTATGCCTTTGAACAGAAACCTAGCAGCATATGAAGCGATCCAATCAGCCACCGATTGGGTCGACTGTCCTACCCATTATTCTGTGGCACAACTCTCGTCTGAGACTCATTCATACCCACCACCTATCAATCCTCTCAACTTGATTTTTCCCACTGACGAATCAATTATGGAGGTTATGTGTGGTGATGAGCCACCATGGGGAGATTTTCATCATCGATCTTCATTCCCCACCATTCAGACGCTTGAGCCTGACACAAAACCCAGTACTTCACTTGGGATGGTCCAAACCAAGTTCCCCACTTCCCTCGACGAGGTATTTTCCGAAGGAAACTTGGCTAACCTTATGGCAACCACTCCCATTGATATTTCAGTGAAACTTGGTATCGTGGAAACCATACATATCGGCAAAACATGTACTCCCCTCGAAATGGAGTTCTATAGTGCCTACTTCAAAAATTTCCGCGATGTTTTTGCTTGGATTTATGAAGAAATGCCAGGAATAGACCCCTCGATTGTGGTCCATGAAATTCCAACATTCCCTGGAACCCAACCTGTTCGGCAGAAACTTCAGCCCGTCCATCCTCGTAAGGCATCTGCTATTAAATCAGAAGTTGAAAAACTTTTGCATGCTGGTTTTATCTATCCTGTCCCATTGACAGAATGGGTATCCAACATCGTTCCCGTAGCCAAGAAACAAGGAACGATTAGAGTCTGTGTCGATTACCGGGACTTGAACAAGGCTTGTCCAAAGGACAACTACCCAACTCCGTTTATCGACTGGATCATCGATAACTGTGCCGGGAGTGTCATCTTTTCATTTATGGATGGCTTTTCTGGCTATAATCAGATCGATATCCTCCCAGCCATCCAGCACAAAACAACCTTTATCTGCCCTTGGGGGATTTTCACATATCGAAAGTTACCTTTTAGCCTTAAAAATGCAGGGGCAACTTTCCAACGGGCGATGTCCTATGCATTTCACGACATCAAACATATTGTAGAACCATATCTTGATGATCTCCCCGCTCACTCTCAGACCCGGGAAGACCATCCTGACCACTTAAGTGCCATTTTCGAAAGGTGCCGTCGCTACAATATACGTTTGAATCCGCATAAGTGCATCTTTTTTGTAGAAGCCAGAAAACTGTTGGGATTCATAATCTCCAAAAGCGGGATACGTTTAGATCCTGCGAAGGTAGAAGCTATCTTAGCCCTGCCTTCCCCCACCAATATTCCAGAACTTCAATGTTTGCAAGGGCATGCAAACTTTCTACGCCGTTTCATCTGCAATATTTCCGAGATAAGAAAAGGCTATATGAGGCTTCTCAAGAAGAACGTTCCCTTTATCTGGGATGACGAATCCCAATGCTCCTTTGACAATCTAAATGCAGCCTTAACCAAAGATCCTGTGATCCAACCCCCCGATTACACACGGGATTACATTCTTTATCTCGTAGCTTCGACTTCCACCATCGGTATGGTGCTAGTCCAAGAAGACCACAACGGCATAGAACATGTGGTATACTATCTTAGTAAGAGTCTTCTCAACTCCGAAACTCGTTATTCACATGTTGAAAAACTGGCTCTGGAAACAGTATTTGCTGTCCAGAGATTCTGTCATTACATTCTACTCCGTCGGACCACTGTTATAGCCGATTTCAATCCAATGTATTATATCCTCACACATCAAGTGCTTGGGGGCAAATATTCTTGTTGGATCATCATCCTTCAGGAGTTTGACTTGGAATTTGTCGAAGCCATGTCCAAGAAGTCTTTGGTCTTTGCAGAGTTGATTTGTAACTTGCCCCGTGCTACCGATCAATCCGAGCCCATCGATTCTCTTCCTGATGAATCATTTTTCCTCATTAACATGTATGATCCATGGTACGGGGATATTCTATTATATCTCCAAACCCAACGCTTCCGCCCCGACCTCACTCGCGATGAACGTCGACGCATCCGACATCACACAAAATACTACCTCATAGTCAACGATACTCTTTATCGACGTGGTGTCGACACCGTTCTTCGACGCTGTTTGACCTTAGATGAGGCGGAACGCGTTCTTAATGACTGCCATGCTGGAGCATGTGGTGGTCATCTCTCTGGGATGGCTACGGCCCAGAAAATACTGCGAGCAGGATACTTCTGGCCCTCAATTTTCAAAGACTGCATTGAAACAGTCAAGAAGTGTCCACCATGCCAATTCTTTCATAGTAAAGTACGCTTGCACCCTGCTCCACTCCATCCTGTTATTGCCATCGGCCTTTTTTCCAAATGGGGCATAGATTTCATGCACTGTAAGCCCACTTCAGTCGGGGGGCATAGCTATGTCATAGTAGCTGTTGAATATTTCACAAAATGGGCTGAAGCGATGCCTATGTATGCTGAGGACGGCAAAACAGCAGCGTAATTCATATTCAATCATATTATAGCTAGATTTGGTGTCCCACAATCCATCGTGACTGATCATGGCTCCCATTTCAGGAACCATATGATCGAAGAACTAAGTGCCAAGCTGGGTTTTAGCCATGAAAACTCAACCCCGTATTACCCACAAGCTAATGGTCAAGTTGAAGCCATTAACAAAGTCCTGAAAAGAATGATTCAGCATATCGTGGGTACCCAGAAATCCAACTAGCACTCAGCTCTCTTCTCAGTGCTATGGGCATACCGAACCTCAGTGAAAAGTACTACTGGGTTTACACCATTCCAACTGGTGTATGGCCTAGAAGCCATTTTGCCGATTGAATGTGAAATTCCATCACTTAAGATAGCCATAGAGCTACTTCCCCACACCACTTCCGAAGAGGAATGGTTTCTATACCTAGCCAAGCTAGATGAAACCCGCCGCAACGCTGCTTTAGCTAATGAAGCTCATAAAAAATGCGTCAAAGCTCAATATGAAAAATCCGTTCAACCTCGGATCTTCAATGAAGGTGACCTTGTACTTACATATGATCAAATGCACGATAAGCTCGGAAAAGGAAAACTAGAATCTATGTGGTACGACCCCTTTGTTGTAAAACGTGTCTTGAAAAAAGGAGCCTATGAACTAATCGATTATGATGGTACGCCATTGGCACGACCCCACAATGGGCTATACCTCAAACGCTTCTACGCATAAGGTTTCCCTACGCGGGTTACTTGTTGTACATAATGTATTTAGTTTGCTTTTACTCATTTTTTTGGTGTGCGCATGGACCTCATGTATCCACTCTTACTTTGACTCGTGATTTTATGCGCAGATGTCTGCCTACTTTGGATTCGCCGACGGTGCAAGCCGACATACCTGGAATCTCACTTCCGCAGCATGGGTAATTTATTCTCCCACTGGCGAGTTGATTTCTTCAGGAGCCAATTGTTTAGGTCCTGCAACCAACAATATCGTGGAGTACCATGCAGTCATTGGTCTCTTGACGGAGGTTGCTTCACTCGGAATTGACTCCCTATCAGTCTTTTTAGACTCCCAACTCGTGGTTTCTCATCTAAACCATATTTACACAGTTCGCGATCCTATACTACTTCATTTATTTCGGAAAGTACGCCTCTTGGAACGATCTTTTAATTTCATTTCATATCAACACGTACCAAGAGAATTCAATTGTATAGCTGATTCATTAGCTAATTACATTTTGGATTGGCATCTTGCCCATACATAAACACATCATAAAAAATAAAACGCACAAGTCATTGTCAATAAATAGATCATAAGTAGGTCCATATACTGTATATAAGAGTGTTTTTCCAAAATACATAGAGTTTGTGTCAAAGACAAAATTTGGGACCAAATCCCATACAAAAATTTGGCTCTCAAAGCCTACATATCGTATACATGCCGCAAAAGAAAAAAAAGACCATCTAAGGAGATCTGGGAGATCTATCATGTCCCTCGTCAGATTCCTCACGCTGCTGGTGATAACACACTACAACTCGAGCCACCCTACGAAGAAGTCGGCCAATACAACTAGGCACACCTAAGTATGCCGCTGGAGATGCAAAGGGACGTCATCCATCCTCATAGCAGGGATACCATGAGTTAAGCCTTGTAAGTTCCTCTCTATATCCTGGACTCCCCCTGCTTCATCTTCGTCCTCCTCCTCTTCTGGAGCGGCTTGGCGATCAACACCACCGTGACGTAATGGCGAGTACCCAGCCGGTCTCTGTGGTCCACGATCTGCGACATGCATACGAATATACATTAGAAGTCTTTTACACATTCTAAAAAACAATAAAAATTATATATTCAAAAAGGAAAAAATATATATCCATGAAGGTCATACCTGAGTTGTCCCAATCCTCATCTTCTGGCAGTGCCAAGTCGATGTCCTCGCGGAAGTCCACCCCCGCATAGGGGTAGTCATCAATCATAACTATCTGTTCCTTGAGCCAGGAGAAGAAATCCTCACCAAAAGCCAAGCGCTGAGGTCCCTCGAGACGTCCTGCATAATCACTCCATCGAGCCATCCATGGCTCGTTAGGTGGACGGGGGTGCATATATATATGTGGGCGCAATAATGGCACCCTCGCCAAAAAGAAGGTGACTAGGATACTCCCATAACCGAATTGGGAATTCTCTCCAACCCTACACTTGTGCACTTGTTCTTTGAGATTGGTCAACACCGCCTCACACTAGTTAAATACTGTTCCCGCCATACAATCCACTGCAAGGTTCATTTGTGTACGGGACGCCTGATGGGGACCCGTGCTCCCTGCTGCACGTGTGATGGTGAACAGTACGGTTTTTACAGGGAGTTCTATAACATCTTTTATGACCACTTTGCCACTTTTCTTACTTGAACCCTGACGGCAATATCGAGCAATCAAAGCATCTGTGCTCGTTTTTGAGGCTGTGTATCCGGTAAATTTCACCCGGGCTCCTCTTTTTGAGAGGCCTGTGAGAAAGTAAATGTCCTCGAGTTGAATTTTGAGGATGTGCTCTCCCACTCGGAAAGCTTGAATGTCAGGGTCCCACAATTGAATAAGATGGGTAAGAAGTTTGGCTTGCTGACGAATGCCTTTGGTCTTGAAGAATTTCAACAAACTGCACTCCCGCAATGCAGTCACAGTCGGTAGGTCATTTTCGGCCGCCAAATCATCTACTTCGTGCTCTCTTTCTTTCCAACTGACCATTTTGATTCAAACAAATTGCAAACTTCTGCAAAAGGTCATGGGAAACATTTAGTAACTATTTAACAACTTGGTTTCAGCAAAAAATTTGAGAAAAATCGATTTTTTCATCTTATATTTCGTCTTCATTGCACCTGGAGAAAATCTTACCGTGCGGTACTGCACAGTACCGCGTTTCGGTTTAAAGACACAGCATGGTACTGTCGAACAGTACCGCGTTTCCCGATATAGCCCCCGCGCGGTACTGTGGAGGGCGATTTTTGCCCAATAGGGCTTGCCCAAAAAATTAATTTTTCTTACTGAAAGCAAATTGTTCATACATGAAATGAAAGAGAAGTTTGAGAGCCCTTACCTGGCGCAAACAGTTGTTGAAACGGTGCCCTGAAACTCCCGATATGGATCCTTGAAGTTTTTGCTCCTCAAATGGGTAAAATCTCCTCTTTGGGTAAAAACACAAGTGGAATGGTAACTTTCTCCTTTTACCCATCCTTTTATAGATTTTTCACCTATTTTTTACTTATTATTTTATATGGTTAAAATAAAACCCATTTCACATTACTAATATCTGGTTTTATGAGCACTTTATTGACAGGATCTCCTTTAAAAAGCGATATATTCACACTGGCGTTTATTCATTGTTTGACCTTCATTTTGAGCCTACTTTATCTTTTTCGTACTCTGGATTAAAACTTGAAAAATATTCCAAGCGCTTTCACACCCATGTCGTGCTTGTCAAACTCAAGAAAATGGTGTCGAGTTCGGTCAGCTTTACTCATGCTCGTTAAACGATGAGGAAAGTATTATCCTGGTTGTATTTTATTCTTTTTTCGGACCAGAATAATTAAAAAATTATGAAAAAGACTATTGGAGTCCATAGTTAATCTCTTTTCAGACTCCCTAAAATTGAAAAGATTTCCAAGTGATATTGACTCTTTCACACTTGTAAAAGTATTTGAAAGGTCGTCTATTCGGTGATAGGTTACCCCTTTTTCGACCCGTCTAGACTATTTACGAGAAAGGTATACCTCAGTCAATTCTAGCTGGGAGAGTTCTCTCAGGAATTGTTTTACACTTTTTCAGGGTCGAGGGACTAAATTTACGAAAAAGTACATTGCGGAGCTTCCTTTAAGTTTTTCAGGCTCTCTAAATATGAAAAACTACCGAGTTTTCCTTCCTTGGACTCGTTAAAATTTAACATCGAAGGACCCACTTTGGGATGAACCCCTCCTTTCTCAGGTTCGTAAAACATGTGAGATTGGACTCATCCATGAGATGAGCTGCACCGAGCATTTGTTATCCTCTTCAAGCTCGAAAAACAACAAAGAGGTACTCGTCTATCATGTCGGGGGAATATGGGGAACAAGTCAAGTTTGTTATGGCAGCTTGTCAGTCGTTACCTTTGAACATGGCACGTGTCTGTCTCTTGTCTATATTGGGTATCTATTTTTTTTACTGAGTTATGGTCATCATCCTGAGTCATCTCCCTGGCCACGAGCCTACTCATTCGGTGTCTATCCTCTGCTTTCAATAAACCCTACTGCCAAGTCCTGTTACGTGTCGTTATATGTTCAAAGGGTTGCATTGTTCAAAGTCGTTCATTGTGCCAGGCCTCCGCTGTGTCAGTACATACTCCATTGTTTCATCATCTTATCGCTCGTTCCGATTTCGTAACGATGATGTGGGAATCATTATGGCCCACCTTCGACAAGTCTATTCCCGTCGACTCCAAATAACTGTCTAGGAATTGGAATTAGAGATCAACCATTAGTACCTTGGTACCTGCATGCCTCAATGGTAGGTTTCCTCGTGTTCGACAGTAGGTTTACATCACTAACCTCTGATCGAACAATCTCTCAAATGCTCGACATCAACTCATCTATTCACATTACGTTGAGATGTACTTCAGATACCTTGGGGATCATCGTCATCATTGGTGATTTCCCTCGCATTTGTTAACGGTTCACATCATTGACCGGTAATCAAATGGTTTCTACCATGTTCGAATTCAACACTTTGTAATCACATGGCTAGATTCGTATCATTTCCGATCGGGTAGAAGACCCTGGGCGCACCTTTGAATCTTGATTGCGTCCAGGTTGCGATGGAGATGTCTTTTGTATTGTCACACAGATCCACTTTTTGTATTGGTCGTGGCTGTGTTATTACTGTCTCATGGATCTACGCTTGTTCATAGTAGCCATGATCTGTCCACAGTCTATATCATCTCAGTACTCATGGATCTGCAATGTATTGGTCGGAAACCATGCTTTGAGTCATTTGTTTCCGAGCATGGGGATGCCCGCCTCGGTGGTATGTCTAACCATAGATGATTTTAGCGGCGAAATTTAGCCAAATGGTGAAATTAAAGGGGTTTGAATTATTTGATGGGCGAATTTTGTATATTAAAACGATTTTGTATAAATTAATAAATTCGTCCCCCTTTTATTATTAAAATAATGTCTTAAAACCGAAATAGCCCTCTCTTATATTCATGAAAAAAACCAAAATTTCATTTTCGTCCTCTAAAATCCCGCGAGGATGCTTGAGTTGCCGTTGATTTCTAACAAAATTTGAGTCGGATCCTTTTCTCGCCACCAAATTCCTGTAAAATTCCCTTAATATCGCCCTCGATTTCTACCATATTTTGACTTAGATCCTTGGTTCGCCCCGTATCTCCAACGCCTTACAAACTATGACGACGGATGAAGATGTCGAGGAGGTCGAGGATTCATCCTCTCCTGCTCAGAATTTTCCGGTCAGTTTTAGCAGTGGCATAACCGAAATTTCCAAGCTTGCGGCAGGTTTTTTGCCATTAAATTCCGGTAAGATGAAAGCGGAAGAGGAAGGTAGGGTTGTTGGGTTAACAAACAAAGTGCTGATTTTTGCAGCGAATATTTCACAGCACCCGGGAACTTGGTTGGATTTTCCTCTGGATGACGGAGATAGCGAGGGTAAGTTTTGTGCATTTCTCCATTTCAATTGGTCAAGTAGGGCAGGCAATTTTTTTGGTAAAATCAATTATTTGTTTTCTCTGTGGGTGTGTTTTTGGAAATGGGGAATTCCTGTGCATTTTTCCATTTGCATAGGCGAAATAGAGCGAATTTTATTTATTTCTTTGTTTTTTTTATTTTTCTGTTAAATTATTTATTTATTTTCTCTGTTTGTGTTTGAAATTGCTGATGCCTGTAGGGGCTGTATTGCGGATATTGGATTTTCTTCAGCTTAGTTACCAGGTGTCATGGTATTATTCTGCCAAAACCACCCAGGACTTGCACCATTCTGCCAATACCTCTCAGGGCTTACACCCGACCCAATCCCTTGAAATTTATTCCATTTAGGTGGGACAGACCATAATAAGAAGTGAACCCTAATGGACAACTGAACACTCTGTTTTCAGGCACTCGTTATTATGCTATTATTCCAGTTCGATTTCCTTATGTTTGGTTAAGAAATTGATATAATTTCTCGCTTTCTGTTGTTCTCAGCATATTAGGGTCATGGTCTTTTATGCACTTCTTTATGCTTTTTCTTTCTTTCAATCTTATGTTATTGAAATACATTTGGAAATAATATTTTTTGTTTGGTAAATGACCCTTTCTTAAGGAAGTGTAGGCTTTGCTTCTCGGGTATATGCCACAACTGAGGGTATATATGATGAAAAATTGCAAAATTCACCTTTGTTTCATATGCCACGACTGAGGATATCTATTAATATATTATGCCAGAATTTCCTAGGACTTGCACTTGCACTTGGCTTTGCATATTGAAATTTGAGACTCACTCCTTTGTTAGAGTTTTATAATAGCAGTATTATTTTGAATTATTTGTAGGGGAAACAAATAAATATCACTAAAAGAATGACCATCCACAGAAACAAAGAGACAAAGATTTTATCCTAGGAAAACCCAAACTCGGGAAAAACTGAGCCAACCTTTCTTATTCACAGATTCAAGATACAAGTACATCACGCAAGGAGTTTTTCAACTCTGAATAGGGTTTTTGAACTGGCAGCTATTGATATTTGAGTTTAAAAGGCCGAATGTCTTTCTTCTAGATAACAAGATTTGCTGCCATATGTTGGCCTTCATAATGCAATAGCCTTTCTTGTCATCTGCTACTAGACAACCTTAGACTTGTAGTTCTTTATGATTTTTTTTTTGTAAGACTTGTACCCACGAAGTTTCAAACTGGTGACCTTACGCAAGGAGTGCCTTAACAGTACAGCCATTCACCGTCTATTCTACGCCCCATGGGCTTGTAGTTCTTTATCATCATTTCAGAAGTAGGATTGCAATTTTTTATGGTGTTCGCCTGCAAATTTATTGGAATGGCATGATGAACATGGTTTTTTGGGCTCCCTTGTGTTTTGGGGTTTTGTTGACTGACCTGTTTTACGGCTGTGCAAGATGAATATGCGTTGTTTCCCAGTTGTGATTTTAATATTGATTAACGCAACATGCGTTGTTGTTGGTTTATATTGCAGCAGCAACTAGTAATCATTGTTTAAAATTGACTGAGATATCAATTCAACTATGCATGTGCTAGTGAACGAGTCTACCAGGTGAAGGAACCCAGGCCTCAAAAATTCGATGGCTTTTTTTATAGACAATGCCCTCTAGTTAGATAGGACTGATTTTTCTTTGTTAAATATGTATGCTCCCTTCATTGAATGGAATGTGTGCATTTGCATATTCTCAGACCATCAAAGTTAGGGATAACTAATTTGAAAATCATCAACATTTTATGATGACAAATTTATGAAATCTCAGCGATGCTTTCTTAACATTCAATCCATTACAATTTCAATTTTTTTGCACTTCAAATTATCATCTTGGAATTGTTGTCAAATACAAGTTGGGATTTCACTCTATAATACATATTCCATATAGATATGTCAATGATTTCTCTTTTCCTCATAAATTTCTTTATGCTTCATTTTGTAATTGATTGCTCATGATAAACTTTTTGTGTGCAGATTTTGATATGTCTGATAATCAGCAGCAACATGCTTTGGTTGTTGAACGTTTAACCCCAATTTTGGCGTCTTTGAGGCTGAAGTTTTCCCAGTTTATCTGAGTGATGGCCAATTCTGGAAGATATACTTTTTCCTTTTACACCCTCAGCTGAGCAAGGAAGATGCTCTTCTTCTTACAACACCCCAGGTAATCATTCTAATTTCTTTCTTTTTTTGAACATGACATCTTTTTGGAAGCAACCATCACATTAGCCAAATCCTAGAATACTACTATTTTTACTTTTAGGTGTGGATGAGAAGTCATTGTCATTTTAGAGACTCTGCTTACATACCCAGATTGTTAACAACCTTTAAAGAGGCATAAGATAAACCATGTACCTCAGCAAGCCTAAAATAGTTTTAGGATAACTATGAAGAATGAGATTAAAAGTTCAGGCATCATTTTAAGATCCTAATTATACAATAATTCATATTTTTTTATTCTTTTTGAAAACATCTAGCAAGAAAAGAAAACAAACAAACAAAAAACATTGTAATGTAGTCTTGTATTTATAGGCTATTGTTTTTTCTAGCTCATTAGTTCTTTCAAATGTCAAGATTCTTTGGAGAGGCGTGTATTTATTATCTTGCCTTTGTATTGCATGTTATCATAGGCTTTGCATTGCAGTAATATATGACCTTATGAAGAATGAGCTTAAAAAGTTCAGGCATAATTTTAAGATCCTAATTATGCAATGATTCATATATGTTTTTTCTTTTAGAAAACATGCAGCCAGAAAAGAAAGGTATACTTGACTATTATCATTTCCAGCATGGTAATAAGGATTTATGTTTTATTGAAAAACTAAAAACATTGTAATGTAGTCTTGTATCTCTAGGCTATCTGCTATTGGTTTTGCTAGCTCATTAGTTCTTTCAGATGTCAAAATTCTTTGGAGAGGCTTGTATTTATTATCTTTCCTTTGGATTGCATGTTATCATAGGCTTTGCATTGCAGTAGTATATGACCCCCTCCTCTGTTATATTTCTATTGCACATATTACACTATTTATTCTCAGTAGTCCAATTGCTCTCATAATCCATCGTCCTTTCCATATTTTTTAAACTTGTATATCTTGAGATTATGATTTTTATATGCATGCTCCTCCCGTGCTCCTAACACCTACCAAGTGAATCTATGTTCATTTCCATATGCCTATTACATGAAGTCTATTGCAGAGTTTGATATTACTACAAAAATTCCATAATGTTTGAAAGTATCATCATCAGTCATTTAAGAAATAGTACTTTGTATAGAGCAACCAAGAAATAGTAGCTTGGGTATTTCTAGGGTTTATGTCTTATCATATTTAAGTTGTACAAGATAGCTTCTTAACAAATAATAAGTTAAGCATTTTTTGTTTGGATTGGATGTGACCACCTCATGTATTTTGAACTTTTATCTCATGATAGTCCTAATTGTATTAGGAGGATGATTACCATTATTAATACCATAGCATTTTGTTCTTTGTTTTTTCAATTCATTTTTTTTACTTTGAGGCTTTCCTATTAGAATCCTCGTTAAATTTTTCACTGCTATGGTTGCTAGTTTAGTTCACGGCTTTCTTTAAACACTTCAAATGTCAATTAGATGTCCATTATTCGAGATGCAATTCAACCATAGGATGTTGATTGTGTTGATATGTTTATTGGTCTATGTAGTAGTTGCCATGCTACTCATATATAATTTTAAACAACACAACAACAATAATTTGGAAGATCTAATCGGCAAACACATGCAATTCAACCATAGGCTGTTGATTGTGTTGATATGTTTATTGGTCTATGTAGTAGTTGCCATGCTACTCATATATCATTTTAAACAACACAACAACAATAATTTGGAAGATCTAATCGACAAAGTTAATGACTAATATTTATTATAAGAATCACGAATACATTCCTGGGATTGTTCATTAGCACTTGTGGCATTTGGAAACTTCTCTGACATTGAACCTTATGTTGTAGCAGTCTCTTGACAATAGAAAATTGATTCCCACAGTAGAATTGTCCACCCAAATTGATATTAAAATGCCAAAAAATTATTCTACAATGATATGCTCACAGCTTGAATAATACATTTCAGATCTGGACTGGTAATGCTTGTGGTCACACTTGGTATTTTGACAATCACTTTGCCCACTTTACTAGATTTCCTGTAGGTGCTTAAAGCCAAATTTGATATGTTGTTTGTGTTGGAATATTTAAAACCCGTACCTATGTCAATTAATACATTAGATACATTAATTAATCATTACTATGTATTAGACTAGATAGTTGGCATATGAGTCATTGTGTACCACAAGGCACCTTTGGGGGGACCACAAGCCTTCCTGGTGTGGACCACAAGCTTCCTAATTCACTTGGGCGCATTTCTGATGATTATGGATAAGATTCTGGTGAGAAAGGCGCATTACTGCTTTTTATTGCTTTTGGGTGAAAGGTGAAAAGCTAGTTGACTAGGAAAATTGTTTTTTGGACCACTCTCACTCCTTGATGTTTCTTCCTTCCATTTTTGGGATTTAACATGTTTTTTCATCACACATCACTATCTGATCACTAAATCAGAAAGTTGTTAGCTTTTGGTGTGACTTGGGGAACACTCTTTCCACCTAGGGGGGTTTTGCATCAATTTAGTAAGTCTACTTTTGTGAGGATTCGAATGGAATCCTTATGCATTCGAATCTCTGATGTAAAGCTATATAATGACAACCATTTATTTTCCCAAGGTTGGCTGATGTAATATTATTCTCTTGAGTAATACAGTTTGCATCTTTTGTGAGTAAATTTCAGTGTTCTTGACTAGTTGTGTAAGATCTTATGTGAGTGAGTGTAATTTCTTGATCAGATCTTGGTGTGAACTAAATTTCACAGTTTTCTTGATTTTGATATTTGTTAATGGTCATAATTCAGACTCACATAAACTATTGCTAACATGAAATGAAACACATAAAATAGATGCAAACTGGATTCTCCCCCTTCATCACTCACACATTAATTTATAATAAACATAATCATATTTTGGATAGGTTGCTACAACCACAATTTGTAGAAAATAACTCAAATATATCAAAGGAGAACTCAGAACTTTGATGTGTTGTAGATGATAGCCAATGGTTACTCAAACTTTCACTTGGTTGGGAGAAAACGAGCCTATAGAATACACAGTCTAGACAACCTCTTTTGATGGTCAGGATTTGGGCACCAATATGCTGTTGGAACCCCAAATGAAACTTCCTAAGATGATATAGCCTCTGTGTAGCAGATACAAAGCACACCGGGTTCCCAAACTAGACCTCAGCAATCTACCAAGAAATGCATCCACCCTTTAGTCAATATGTTAAATAAATGTAACTACGGAAGATATTCTAGATGTACTTGTCTATTGTATTATTGTAAGCCTCCTTCAGGAGATGTAATTGATGTAATTAATAATGTAAGAGTCATTTAAAGAGTCAATGCAAACCCTAACTATTAGGTCGGCCTAGAAATAACTAGAAAATAATATTTTATTGTAAAGTGTACATGTCGGACCAGTTGGGTGAGTTAAAGCCGACCTAATTAGTAAACATGTCAAGTCACTTGTTAAGTATAAATAGATGATCGAGTTGCTCATTTGAATCACTCATCTCATTCACTCAAGTTCACATAGGAGAGAGAGAAGTTCGCACAAGTGAAGGAGAGGAGTTGATTTTGTCTTGGAGTTTTATTTTGCACTTGTGAATTCTATATTGAGGAAGTTTTGTTGGGGTTTTCTCCCTTGTGGTTTCCCCGCGAGAAATAATGTGTTCTTTGTGTTTGATGTGCTTGCATTTATTTTAGTGATTAGTTTGTTTAATGTTATTATGCTAAACAATTGAAAAAATCTAGTGGTCATTCAAAGAAATGCTAATTTGAAAGGAATACCCCTACCAACTCAAATGTGCTTGATGGTTTCGTAGGGTTTCCAATTGCTTTGTGAGCCCAAAGATCCCTTGAATATGAACTTTTCTAGGTACTAACACTAAAGTTTTGAACTTGAGATTTTATAAAATTTTGAAGTGTCTAGGGCAAGTAATGAAGTGCCCAGGCAAACATGGAAGTGGATGGGGGCGTTTTTATCTTCGTTGCGAGAAGTTTGAAGTGCCTGGGGAAAATATTGAAGTGCATGGGCGTTTTTATCATCGTTGGGAGAATTTTGAAGTGGTCGAGTCAAGTATTGAAGTGCATGGGGAATTTCTATCATCATTGGGTCAATTTAGAAGTGCATGGGGAAAGTATTGAAGTTCTTGGGGGCAATTTTGAAGTGCTTGGAAGCTTGGAATTGGTCCAAGAACTATATATCTATATAAAGGAAGTGGCCCACTACTAGGATATTCACTTAATTCTATCAGTTTGTTGTCCTGTCAAGATACATGACCCCACATGTCCATTGGACCAATAAGGGACGAGATAACTAGTAGAGTCCCTACTTGCCTTAAATCTAGTTAGTGTAGTCGTGTTTCATCGACACATTCTAGTTATGAATGATCAAATACTGCTTATGAAATGTATAAATAAATCCATCCTCTCCTCATTCATACACTTGTTCATTCGAGAGTCTAGGAGTCGAGAGAGTCCAGAGTTGAGCTTCGGTGTATGTTCTTTTGTTGCACTACCTTAGTAATCTACAGAATCAAAATCTTGAGTCTTATTGGAAAAAGATTCGCCAAATTTTTACTATATTTTATAAATCAGTGAAAGATTCACCAAGTTTTTACAATTTTTTATAATTAAGTGAAATATTTGCCATGATTTTACAATATCTTATAATTTAGTGATAGATTCGCCAAGATTTTATAGCTTTATATAATGAAATGAAAAATTCGCCAAAAAAATTATATATACATATTATATTATTGATAAAATCGCCTTCAAGTTTTCCTATATATCGGGGAGATTCGCCCATTTTTTATACATATAAATTTTGGGGGGGTTCTTAAAATCATCCCTGTGTCTAACACCTTGTTTATGTTTCAGCTCCTTGTCGCTCTCGTCGATGCTATCTCTGCACACTATATTTGTAAAGTCTTTCGGCCATCAGTTCCTTCTGACCTCACACTTTAGGGGGCATCTGTTATACCTCCATGTTCAACAGTGTCGCATCTCCACCACAAAAAGAGTTGACGACACTTCCCCTACTGCTTTAAACCACCCAGAAGAGATAGATGATGTGTAATCCTTGAAGGCAAATCCACCCTGTCAAGAATTAACCCAGCTGAGACTTTATTTACCCTAACTACCGCGCCTTGCTCAGTTATAGGTGCGCGGTAGTCTGTACTACCGCGTTATGCTTTGACCCTGCCACGCGGTACTACTGCGTTATGCTCAGATTACTGGGCGCAGTACTCTTTTTATAGCCTTTTTGCCATGGCTTGTGGGATTTTGGATTTTCGAGAGATATTGGAGGATTGGGGTCCCTGATTCGATCCTAACTCATTTTCTGTGATTAGAAACCCTGATCCACTAAGTTCTCCCAAGATCCACCCATCTCTCTTGTTGGTTAACCCTATCATACACTATAAAAGAGAGGTATTCCATGGGAAAAAGGGGGAGGACTCTTAGAAGTACCAAACTTATGATCTTGCAGCCTTGTGGAGATAGCTAGAGGAGGAAGCACTTGGAGCTGGAGGATTGGCTTGGACATCAAGCAACCTTTGTAAGCATTCTTCAAGTTTGTAATAAAGATAACTTGTCTTGTTTTTCCCATTTCATGTGTATTGTACAAGTCTTTAGCATGGAATGTATCTAATCTAGATTTGAATCTAATCTTTACTTCAAGGTATTTGGAAGCTTGTATGCTTGTTCTTTGTTTGATTTCAACAGGTTCTACATTGGAGCTTTTGGATCAAGAGCTAGAAGCGGGACAAACGTCAGATTGAAAGGTGAGTCATATCTTTCACTGTTTCTGAATGCATGTAATCTTGTTGTGAAAGTTAGTTCAGGAATTTCAAGGTAGCATTTGTTTTGTTTTGTTCTTACCTTAGAGCCAGTTAGGAATCTGCTTTAAGTTGAGAGAATTTTGACTTATCTGTAGGGAAAAATTCTACCAACAGATAGGTGGCATCCCTAGAGGCATTTTGTAAAGCTATATATAGTTGTTTAGAGAATAGTACAAGGACTTTTGGCAGGTGAAAGACATTTTCAGTCTTTTCAGTGAACTATTTTACTGCACGTATATGAAATTCGAATTTACCTAAAGAAAGCCTGGGAGACCGCATTTTTTCCTGAAGGATGTGTTAAATGTTTGCTGGATTACTCTTGTATCATCTATACACTACTGTGAGATCTTTCCTTACTGTTATGAATTATATCTGTGCGATGAATGATTCTCCTATTTTATGTGCAAAGATGTCTATCCCAAATGAGTAATGGAATGTATTAGCTTAATTAAAGCTATCTTTAATATCTTTTATATTCTTCTGTAGATGCATCTTTATGATTAAATAGCTATCTGTTTGATCTTTAGATGTTTCTTTCAGTTTATTACTCATGTTTAAAGTTTGCTCCTTGCAAGGATAGATTAGATTTGCTTACATTAATTTAGATTAATTCTTCTCGATTAGCTGCATTTAGTTTAGGGCACTTGCATATCATATTTAAAATAAAATACATAAACGGTGGATCGAGCCGCAACCAGTGCAAAGAACAAGAATCTTTAAATCTTACGGTAGCCAGAACCGCTAACCAGACGGATTCCCTACACCAATCGGTGAGTGATCTAATTGGGCTTGCTTACCGGGGAGAATCCCTTGCTGATTGATGCTACGATTTTCAAGGCATCAACAGATCCTTGAATTCAACACAAGGTTAATTAGGAATTCAAGGAATGCATTAGTGAATACTGCACTTAGAAAATATTTTTAAGTTGGTTGTCTAATTAATATAATGTTGCAAACAAAATGTGCTTTTATTCAATTATATGCAAGAATGTGTTGAATTGTTGCATAAAATATTGCATACATAGAAAGAAGAATGCAAATCAGTATTGTTGATGAAAAACATAAGGAAAGTACAAATACATGTAGATACATAAACAAAGCTTGTATTAAATTCAAAATTGCACCCTTACAAACTTGCATGAGTCCTTTGTCGCAGAGAACCGAGTGAAGTACAAAGAGGAAACATGCCAAGGCCTAATGACAATTGAAATACAAAAACGACAATGGAAGCCATAGTAAAAAAATTTGAGAATTACAAAGATAATTCAAAGTCGTAGCTCAAATTCCAAGTCTGTGTCATGGTTTGTTGGTTGTTCTGAAAGACAAAGCTCCATATCCATTGGAACTAGCTCAATGAATTCAAAGGATGGCTGTAGTGGACAAAGCTGCATAGTTGAGGGTGATGCAGTGACAGTGGATTGTTCTGTCTGAATCCGATTCAGGAGGTCTAGAATATGTTGTTGTTTCCACTCCAAAGAGTCAACCCTCCTATTCAGACTGGATAACTCCTCGGTTGTGATGTGATTAAAATGCAATTGCGCACACTAGTGATTGAACTAAGAATCCTTCAATTGGGTTTGCCAAACTCCCACATCCACTCTCAGTCGAGCAAATTCTGTCTGCTACGACTGAAGCGTCAAGTGAAGAGTGTCAAATGAGTTATTGAATCTCTAGAAGAAGGAAGACATGATGGAAGAGGATGATAAAATCAGAGGCAACGAGACGCATAACAAGCTATATAGTGAATGAACAAGGGTGATGAACCAGGGAACTCTTAGCTCATTTATAAGATCAGAAGGCGGTTCTCCACATGCATGGAAATCAATTTTTTACACCAAAATATCTTCATTATCCTGGTAATGAGAAATATGCCCTTGTATTTTCCCTAATCCCTAAAGTGTTAGTTCCAAATTGATTGAGAAGAAGTTCTACCTTCCCATTTTCCATTTTTTCTTCACCGACGTACCCTGCATGTTTACAATAGGTTTCAGACCCTTGCCGACGCACTCTGCACACTAACAAGGTGGATCAATAACCCTTTTTTCCTTCATTCAGCATGCATCACCCTCCAATGACGCATTTTTCTCTTTGATAGGGTGCAACACTACTTGTTTAAAAGAAAAAAAGAGAAGATTCGAGAGTCTTCTAGAAAGAATCTCTCGTGGAGGATTATCCCAACAAATCATCATAGGTGGCAGTTAGACTCCTAACTTCTTGGGATGATCCCTTAACTTTGTCCATTGAATACTCAACTCCCTCTATCCTCTTTGGCCTAGATATGCATGCTTACCCTCATGGGATAGGGGAGGAAAGATAGAGCACCCAAATGCTGCTGAAATACTCTTAGAGCTAAGTTTCTCTTCTCCATTAGGAACAAGGTTGGATATTTGAGGCAAAGGCTAATTGGAAGAAATTGTGACATCAAGGAAATGGTTGTAATCTGTCCCTTTATATTTGTGTTAATACAGTATTATATATACTATTGCCATAAATATTAATTGTGTTAGATCATTAGAACTTGTTTCCTTGACCACTTGTTTAGACTGATCAATATTACATATTACTTTTACTTGTGTTTCCACTTGTTTGTCTTATGTTTTTTTGCAGCTAGAGATTGAAGACTACATCAAACGAGGAAAACACCATCGCGGTTGCAAGGTAAGCAATTCCTTGTGCCATTTTTAATTTGATTAATCTATGAAAGTATACATATTATGTTGTGTTTTGTTCTAGATCTAAACCATTTAGACTAGAGAGCTTTGTCCTTGTACGCATAGACGAAGTGTCTTCAAACAAAATTGGAGACTCCACTGGGTATCGAACCCAAAATCTTCCTAATCAATGTAAGACCCTGCTATCTTCCATTGTAGCAGTGGATCCAGAAACATCCAACATTATTATGTTTAAACTGTAATACTTCAAGCTGAGGTTTTCCCATCAACTAGCATTCCAAATCATTACCAACGTTGCTGGGAAAAACATCCATCGTACTGTTCTAGATGAAGGAGCCTCCACCTTAGTTATGTATTTGTCCTATTGGAGAGCCATTGGCTCTCCTGAACTGAACCAATATCCTACAAACTTAAAAGCATTTGAAGGATGCGGTTTTCAACCGCATGGACTTTTACAATCCTTAGCTATTGAGTTGGGATGCAAGACCATTTCCATTCATGTGGAAGTAGTCGATGTACCTTTGGACTATAATATTTTACTTGGTCGAAATTGGTTTTATCCCATGAATGCAATTGCATCCTCCGTTTTATGCATTGTGCAATTTCCCCACCAAGGGAATATTGTCACCATTGACCAGCTAGATTTCTATACACTTGACACCAACTCTCATCCCGTGAATAACGTCCATTTTATAGGGAAGTCTTCTCCTATGTATGAGAGTGTGTGGGTATGAATCCTGAAGGACTCATCACTAATGGGATTCTTCCCAACACCTGATCCCCCATCACAAATTTCCACAGTGAACATGATCTTGTCCATGGCCCAACATTCCTCCAACTCGACTGATCTATGCATTGTTCCTAGTTCTACTGAAATTGATTCGATTGGAGATCGGATGCCTCTTATCCCAACTGATGCTACATATCATTCTATCCAATCAATGTTTGAACCACCTGATGACCATCACTTAGTGGCATCAAAACCCTATTATCTATCATCTTGGCTAAACTCGTCTACACCATCACTGGATTATCTCCTCCACACCTTTACCTATGATGAATCTATCATGGAAATCATGAGCTTGGATGAGATTCCCTGGGAGGACCATCACCATCGATCATCCTTCCTCCCACCCATGGATACTGTATATAATGATATGAAATCCATTGTTTCATTGGATATCATTCAAAATCCTCAACCTCCTATTCTCACACGAGATACGGTAACTGAAGGGAATTTGGAGAATATCACACCTACCATCTTCATCGAAATCTTGGTGAAACCAGGAGTCGTGGAACAAATGCACATCAGCCAAACCTGCTCTTCTAATGAAATTGAAGCTTACACGACCTTACTTAAACATTTGCGTGATGTATTTGCATGGAGCTATGAAGAAATTCCCGTAATTGATCATGCCATTGTTATTCATGAGATCAAAACTTATCCTAGGGAAAAACCCGTCCGTCCAAAACTCTGTCCTGTGCACCCATGAAAGACTACGGCTATAAAGGAAGAAATCAAAAATCTCTTGAAGGCTGGATTTATTTACCCTATCCCCTTAACAAACCGGGTGTCTAACATCATTCCTGTCACAAAAAAACAAGGAAGTATCAGAGTATGCATCGATTATATGGATTTAAACAAGTCTTATCCCAAATAAAATTATCCTACCCCTTTCATTGACCAGATTATCGATAAATGCGCCGATAGAATCATCTTTTCATTCATGGTTGGCTTCTCCAGCTATAATCAGATCAAAATTCATCTAGCTAACCATCTCAAGACTGCCTTCATCTTCCCACGGGGCACATTTGCATATCGCAAGTTACCTTTTGGCCTTAAAAACTCCAGTGCTACATTCCAGCGGTCCATGTCATATGCCTTTCATGATATCAAGGATATAGAAAATCCCTATCTCGATGATTTTCCAGCCCATTCAAATCATCGTGAATTCCATATCATCCATTTGAAAACAATTTTCCTCAGATGTCAACATTATAATATCCGCTTAAATCCTCATAAGTGCATCTTCTCTGTTGAGTATAGATGCCTTCTTGTCTTCATTGTTTTGAAAGATGGGATTCACATTGATCCCTTGAAAGTAGAGGCTATTCTAGCCCTACCTCCACCAACAAACATCATCGAACTTCAAAGTTTGCAAGGGAAGGCAAACTACTTGTGCCGTTTTGTGTGTAATTATGCAGAGAAAACACATGGTTATATGCAATTGTTAAAAAATGGAGTTCCTTTTGTTAGAGATGACTATGCACAAAGCACATTTGATAATTATAAACATGCCATAACACATGCACCTTTGCTGCATTCACCCGATTATACCAAATATTATCTCCTTTATCTTGTTTCCTCTACATCTATTGTTGGTATGGTACTAGTGCAGGAAGATAATAATGGGAAAGAACATGTGATCTACTACCTTAGTAAGAGTCTTGCTAACTCTGAAACACATTACTCACATGTTGAGAAGTTGGCTCTAGAAGCTGTCATAGATGTCCAGAGATTACGTCATTACATTTTACTCTGCAAAACTACCATCATCGCAGATTGAAACCCCATGTACTACATTTTGAATCGTCAAGAACTGGGGGTAAAGTACTCACGCTGGATCATAATTCTCCAAGAATTTGACCTATAATTCACGAAATCAAATTTTGTTGAACTAATTTGTGATCTTCCCCGTGCTGATCAAGAAGATGATCCCATCAACTCTCTTCCTGATGAGTCGTTTTTCTTGATTAGTACATCTGACCCGTGGTATGGAGACATTACTTTATATCTCCAAAACCAATGCTTTAGACCCCAAGTATCTCATGACGACTGTTGTCATATTTTCCACCATGCGAAATACTATTTGATAATCAGTGACACTTTATATCTCCGAGGTATTGACTCGATTCTACGACCTTGTTTAACTCATGATGAGGCCGAGCATGTTTTGAATGAATTCCAGACCGGGGAATGCAACGGTCACCTCTCTGGGATGGCTGAAACCCATAATATTTTATGCACTGGATACTTCTGGTCTTCAATTGTTGACACATATCTGTCGACAAGGGTTCACTTCGCACTAGTGTCAACAAAACTCAACGCAATATCCCATAGACATCGACCCAGAAAGGGTTTAGCCTTTCCAACGACACCTGCATAGCGAGTGAAGTCTCACCCAAGATATCTAAGGGGGGTTGCAGGAACCGCGTTTCCGCAGTTATGAGAGAACATGCATCATTTGAAATCAATCACTATGTAACCCGGAGATCGACATAATCATTATCTGCATCAGAACATACCAATCACATATCGCAACAACATATTATAGAATCATATTTGATCGATCTGAATTAGATAGAACTACTGCGACATTATGGCTTCATTCATACTTAGTCATGCTGAAAAATCATACATTCATTCATACTGCGATAACACACAATTAATCACACAGCGACAGGTAAAAGGGACATAGACATAGTCAAAAAATTCTTTGTAATTACTCATCAGTCTGTCTTACATCGCAGTATCTGAGATACACATCCGCAGAAGCAATACAAAATTAGATCCACAGATCAACATCAAGAAAATAGGAAAAGTACGCCCAAGGCTAGATCAGATACAACTTCGAACATGGATTAGGATCCGCTCCAAAGATATAAAGAGATACTCTCCTAAAATATGCATAGCAAAAGATAATGATCAAGATGGATCCAAAAAATAAAGATTAACTTAGGATTACAATTCTACTCCTATTTATAGGCTCATTTGGTCGTTACACTTGATCCACTTTGCAGAGTGACACATTAATTAATTGAATAACTAACTACTCCACGCTATTCGCTTATCTTCCGCTTTATCTGCTCTGCAACTGGTCCTTTACCCTTGTCACAGTCTCTTTCATTGCTGAATGTACCAAAACTTATGCGCCTTGACCCCGTGCCAACAATCCCCGAACAAAAACTTGTGGCTCGCCCTCGAGCCACCTCAGCTAGAGGTTGTTGGTGCATTCACCTGCATCTTGAACTCGTCATAAGACGCCCTGATCTAGTCGACAGCTTCCTTGGCCACAACTTTGAGTGTTTTGCAGTATTCAACTTCTTGCGTTGTCGGGTGATCACCTTCTGTCTGCCGCACCTTCTCCAAATTGTCCTTTAGCTGCATCAGTACTTGCATTGACTCGATCGCTACTTACTCCACTTTTGTCTACATCTCATCCAATTGCATCATTATTCTTTGTTGCCTCGTTCTCACCTTGTTGATGCGATGTTGTAATTATTTCAACTCAGTCTCATTTGTTATCTGCGCCAGTAGGGGCATCGCCTTCAACGATCCCCTCAGTGCCTCTAACTATGCCTCTACCTCGCCTAGTTGCACATTTAGCTAGTGCAACTGCTCGTCTTGCATGAGACTTCCCCAAAATTGTGATATTTTCTCTGCGATGCTCTGCGCCGCTTTTTATAACTCCGCGATCTCTATCGCGGCATCCTCAATTGCGCTCTTACTTTCCTCAACTTTCTCTGGTGGTGTTCTTGGCACCACCCTTATCTGTAATTCTTCATTTTATTTCCGAAGACCTGCGATGAGCGTGCCCAACCTTAATTATTTTTCTTCCATAAACATTTCTTTGCCGATTTATGGTGCATCTTCACATGCCATGGAGATGGCATGTTCCAATCTTCTTCGATCCTCCACCACCTTCGCCCTTTCATTCATGACCAACTCTTTTTCTTCGCAGAGGAATTCCTCCTCTTTAATACTTCATACCTGGCTCTTATAACTGACCATTTGATCATGTGCTAATGCTTCACGGTCATTTATCTCTTCACTCACCCCAGTGTGAGTGCACTGTAGCATAAACATGGGAACCATGTTTAAGTCGATGCTGATGGTGTCTAATCCTTGTATTGCAGCATCCAATTCTTTGTTTCCGGTCGTGATTGTATTAGGTAACACTTGTACGATCCTCCATTGGGTGCCAATATCTACCTCGAACCAGCGCCCTTCTGGCACACTTGGCCTTGCTTCTGGAAGCATCCTTATCTCCACGATTGTGGTGCTCAATTTCTGCAATAGCTGCGACACTTGGTGAAAATAATCCGTCGCATGTTGGGTGACCTTTGCGCGGTCCTCCTCCACCACAGTTGTTATTTAATCCATCAGCTTTTTCATCTATTCCTCAGGGATACCGACAGTAGTACTCCTCTCACCTACCTCCATCCCGTGCTTTGTCCTGGATTCATGTCGCTGAGCCTCTAGCTCGAAATCCATTTGGGTATCTGTCGATGCCCCATCATGACTTATAGTGCGCGAATGGTCATCCGCACCTTCATCTTCCTCCTCTTATTATCTCACCTCTGATTGTGTATTTGGCACGTCTGTCAGCTACCCATCCTCAGGGTCCGACATCTGGTCTTCGTCGACTGGCACCTTCCACTCATCCTGCCATTCCTCGATTATGGCATCCAGTTCCTCTTCATTCAACTTGTATTACATTGTTAGCCATTGGTGTGCAGGATTTGCGCGTGCTTGGATGAATATTGCTTGCGGCCCTACAACGGGATTCATGATCCTTCGATACTTCCTTGCTGCAGTATCCATTAGTCATGGAACCTTCACCGCATCTGTCCACAGCTCTTCTAAGTAGATGAAAAACTCAATGTTGTTACCTTTTTGTCGTTCTTTGTCATTTAATGCCCAAAGGTTCTGCTATCTTTCCCCTCAGATCACTTTTGCGATCTCGGTCTCGATACCCTTGTATTGTGGAAGCTCCATCCATGAGACTAGAACAATCAACAATAGGAGCCATGAATATGTGAAGGGCTTCCCCTTCTCTTGTGCTGCCACCGCATCCTCTATGAGCTCATTAAGCAGGAACAACGACCAGTTCATTTGAACTCTGGCTGAGCATTGTTCCGTCGATGCAATCACCCCTGATTTACACTGATTGGGGCGATTATTTATTACAATCTTGATGGTGAGAAGCTTTTCCATGAGCCTTATAGTCCTATCATTGATCGTGTCGATCAGATATTTGTGGGTTTTTTCCTCCACCCCTTACTTCGCCTTCATCTTCGCAGCTAGTTTCTTGTCATTTTCCTTCCCTTGGAAGTACTGCGATGGGTCTACCCCTAATTTGGGTAACCCACTGATCTGTGTGATCATGTCCACGGTGATTTGGATCTTTGTATCCACCCATAAGTATCAACCATGAAAGAATGCAAGAAATTTCTTGATGTATGCATTCACCTCCGCCGATCTCCCGAAGTGCGACATGTGTATTATAGATAGCATCCCTGAACGTTGCAGCCCCAACTCCCATTGCGTTGGTTCTATGGTGATGGGTCCTCCATCTTCGTGCACTTTGTCGCAAATATGTTTTGAGTGCACTCCGGATATGCCAGTATGTCGTGTCCTTGTATTGCAGTCGTTGTAATTACTGCAATACATCCCTAGTAGTGTGGACACCTTATGGTGTAGTTGGATCATAAATGGTGTATTTTGTATTATTGCCAAGTTTTATCGCCAGAGACCCTTCCTTTCGAGACAGCACATACCCTGGTATGTTCGCGTTGTTGGGCCTTGGTGCCCTCCTCTTGATGTCCTTTCTTCTTTTGCAGTGCTTGATGTGCCCGCTTCTCCTGCTACAATTGCAGCTTATGCTGAAATACGAGTATCTCGCTTCGGCCTTCGGTCGGTATCTGCCGGATGGCTAACACTTCTCTTCTTTCTCATCATCAACACTGATGCAATACCCAGTTGCTCATGGACAATTTCCGTCGACTTAGGTCGGTCTTCCGTACTCGTGCTGGAAATGAAGTGTGCCATCACAACTCTCTAAACTCACTCTTTTCTCGGCTCTATTCTGCAACTTCTTCACTAATTCGTAAAACGCACAATGAGTCGAACTGTCCATCGGTGCATGTGTTTATAACTTTTATTTCCCTCTTCCCATCCATCTTGTCGATCTTGGACACTTATTACAAAATCCTCCGTCAATTGACCGAATCATGCTCAATGATTGGGCATTAAATGCGCCTTCAACTCGTTCTCATTTCGCTGGATCCGAACCTCATCATCGTTTTGAATTGTGTTGCTATTCCATCAATAGACATAGTGCGGTCGACAGACTCCGAACTTCACAGTGTACCTGTTTTATCTATTTCAATTTTTTTTTATGTCGACTGATCCGCTTTCTCAGTCGATGTGCGCCTGGCTATACCGATAGGGATTTAGCCGGCTCCCATTCACTAAATTTGTTAACAATGTTCCATCTGACTTTTGCAGCTACACTGCACCTCCGTCAGTAATCAAATTTATAATGTATGGACCTAGCCAATGCATTTGGAGCTTACTTAGGTGCTTCACAAACTTGCTGTCGTATAGAAGAACCATGTCTCTACATTGAAGGTGCTTTTCCTTTATGTGGAGATCATGCCATGCCTTCTATCAATCATTTTATACCTGCTGATGAAATCCTACGATGAAGCGATCTTATTCAAGCTATAGTAGCTGCAACAATATTTCTTCAATGGCTCCGTCGTCACTCATTCCTGTCATTGTTGCAATGCGCAGACTAGGGACAATATACTGACCTGTCGACCTTTTTCATTTCGTTCTGTAGGCCCATAGTATCGATGGAATCTTCAAGTCCCAGTTGTCCTAGTTTGTGTTACACACCTTTGTGAGCGCATGCTCCAATATCTTGTTCAGTGCCTCAAATGTGCCATTCTCTTGTGGGTGATATGGTATAATCCTTCGATGCTTAATTTGGAATTCCTCAGTCATGGCTCTGATGGTTTGATTGATGAAATGTGTGCCTTGATCGCTCATCAGTATCTTTGGACACCCAAATCTGGTGACCACATTGTCAAAGAGAAACCTTGTTGTTGTCACAGCTATGCAATCCTTTATCGATGCTACTTCAGCCCATCTTGTCAAGTAATTAGTCGTAGTAATTATGTATCTCGAACATGTTCTTCTTCCTGGTGGGTTGATGGGTCCCAAGAATTCAACTGCCCATTTGTCGAAGGGTTGTAACGTTAAGTGAGGTACTAGTGGCATCTCATCCCTTTGCGACGGTTTCCCCGTTCTTTGACATACGTCGCAACTTTTGGCATAATCTACGGCATCACCATGCACTGTTGGCCACCATAATCTAGCCCTAAGTATCTTCTTGGAAGTTGTGCGCCCTCCATAATGACCTCCTGTGATCCCATCATGAGCTTCCACCAACACTCTTTCTTTTCATGCGGAAGGACATAGCGACAAAGAACTTCATCTAGCCCCATCTTATATAGCTGTCCTGCGATTAGTTGGAAATCAACGGCCCTGATGACTAACTGCTTCTTCTGGATGGTAGTGAAATCCTCAGGTGCTCTTCTTGTAGCCAAGAATTAAACAATCTATTCGTAATGGTCATCGACCATTCCAATCCTAAATAGTTGTGCATCGGGAAAGCCTTCATCGATGATCCTTATTTATTCTCCTGATTCAATCCTTGAAAGGTGATTAGGTCCTGCATTCAATCACCTTGGTTTCACAATGATTTCAAAATCAAACTCCTGGAATAGCAACAACCATCGACGAATCTTCCCCCCCAACACATGCTTATTGACTAAGTACTTTAATGCAGAGTGGTCAGTGAAAATTTTGAAGTGTCCTCCAAGCAGATAATGTCAGAATTTCTACAGCGAATAGACCATCGCCAGGCCTTCTCTTTCTGTCGTCGTATAATTCTTCTCTGTGGTGGATAACTTCCTGCTTGCGAATGCGATCGGATGGTCAATTGGCCCTTCTCCTGGCTAGGCTAATATTACGGCCAGCGCTACTAATGAAGCATCTACATGGACACTGAATTATTTCTTCCAGCCGGGGAAGACTAATATCGGTGCTATGACCATATTCTCCTTTAGTATGTCAAGGTTCTTCTAGCATGCGTCGTTCCAATCGAACTTTGCATCCTTCTTTAACAGCTTCTCCATAGGTGCAGTAATCACTGCATATCCTCTTACGAATTTACTATAATATCCTATATGTCCTAACGTCGCCCTTAGCTGCTTTACTATTATCGGTGGTGGTAAGTCGACAATGATCGCAATCTTTGCTGGGTAGACCAACATGCCTTCCTTGCATACAATATATCCCAATAGGATCCCGAATGGGGCATAGAAGATGCACTTTTTTAGGTTCAGTGAAATCTGATGCTGTCGACACCTTTCCAGCATCATCCTTAGGTTCACAACGTGGTTCTTAACCAACCCATATACGGTCCAGTCATCCATCTATACTACTAGAAACTTGTGAATGAAGTCTTTAAACATAGCGATGACTGGCCTTGAAAAGATTGCAAGGGCGTTTTTAAGACCAAAGGACATCACTGTGTACTGAAAGAATCTCCATTCTATCACGGAAGTATTTTTTATGTCGATATTCCTTCGCAATCCTAATTTGGTGGTATCCTGAAAATACATCTATAAATGAGTATACCTCGTGGCCTCCAACACCTTCAAGTACTTCATCGGTGAACGTCATAGGGAATGGATCATGAAGGCATGCATCATTTAGCTTCCTTAAATCGACGCAAATACGGATTTCGCTGGTCTTATTATCTTGGACGACCATTGGGCTGATCCATTCAGACTCTTTGATAGGTTCAATGATCCCTACATCCAAAATTCGCTCTATCTCAGCCTCCACTATCTCCTTATATCTGGGGTTCAGTCTATATGGTCACTGCTTTACTGGTTTCACATCAAGTTTCAGAGGGATCTTCATCTCACCCAGGTACCCAGAAATGCCCTTCATTTCAGAGAATTTCGTTGGGAACAAGTCTTGAAGTTCATGCAGTAGATCAGTGACCTTTCCAATAGTTGAATCATCCCAATAATATCCAATACTAGCGAACTTGGGATTTTCCTCTGACCCAATATTAACCTTCTTAATTTTCAGCAGCTATTGGAATTTGTCGAATAACATCTCTAGTGCTCCGATGTCACGGCTTCCTTCCGACTTTGGGCCATAAACGGATCTAGGAAATTCCTCATCGTCCGGTCCTCTCGACACATTATAACATTCCATCATAATTTTCGTTGTCGCATTCCATTGTAATCCCATTGGTATTTCTATCAGAACTATCTCGAGTACCTTTTCGCAAATCTCCTGGAGCGCACTGTGGATGAAAGGATTCTCATCAGGGAAGCTGAAGGTCTGACTGAAACTAGTGGTCAATTCTTCCCATGTAGTTGTTCCTGGTCACAGTTATGCTACAATGTACTAGCTCCGTGGTAATTCATTTAGTGTATGTATGAATGCATGAACCCATTCCTACTTCGGTCTCATCCTCCATGCGCTTTGACATTCTCCCACATGATCCCTTGGATCACCCCTTCCATTATATTTCTTCCCGTAGTAGCATTCAGTCTCCCCAAACCTGAATTCCATCAATTTTCGACATAGTTTCCAGCTCGTTATCGATGACTTGTGTGCATCCCACCACCTTGTTGGAGTATCCTTCAATGCTTCTTCTAGTGCCAACAGTCACTGTGGTTTTCATACCTTGTCTTTGAATTCAATGATTAAGATAGCCAGATTAGTTAATCCTTCATATGTCAGTAGATCACATACCTCCATTGCTACCCATGTCAACGACTGAGTAATTCGTGCACACTTTCTGAATGACCCCTCATGCAACCGATTCTACCAGTTTTCCAGCACCTCGTCAGAGTCTGACGAGGCCAAACTGATATTCTGCTACCCCAAGTCCCCATCGACGATAGGATTGATGTAATCTTCTGAAACATTGAAGACATTGTCCCATCCTTCTGTAAACTCATCCCTCATTAGTTCGACATATCTTTTCCCTTCGAGTGGATCAACAGGGGCAATGACCCTCATGTAACGGTTTTCAAAAGACATTGTCCTTTTCTTAAAATTGATGATAGCTTGATTCTCCATTTCCCAGTCTATTCCCAACATCACAAGATATGGGCTTGTGTTGTTGACTATCTATGACATCGAAATATGCGTAAGTCTTCAGTCCTTCTACTTCGACAGGTATATGAGGCAGTCGACCGATTGGTGTCACTTTGCTCTGATTTTCCAATCGAAGCTGCACATGGGACCATACCACTTGTGGCTTCCCCATCATTTCTCATGTTTTCTTAGTCAGGATGTTTACATATAATCCTAAATCCAAAATGATGGAATCTACATCATATGCACCAATATGGGCATTCATCCTCATTTCTCTTCCCGTCTTCTTCTTGTGCAACCGGTTTACTGTTTGATCCTTGATACGAACCGTTACACCAAAACCTCGAGATGTTAGTGAAGGCCGTCCATTAGGATCTTAACATCCCACCACGCTCCGCAGTCCAGACTCTGGGTTGGATGTGTGCCCGTACGGTGGTGTCCCCTTTGCGCCGTACGAGCCTCGGGAGAACACTGTAATGCCGACGTTGCCACCCGCTCTGTGACTTGAACCTGGGTGGAGGCTCTGATACCAAATGATACGAACCGTTACACCAAAACCTCAAGATGTTAGTGAAGGCCGTCCATTAGGATCTTAACATCCCACCATGCTCCGCAGTCTAGACTCTGGGCTGGATGTGCGCTAGCTTCACGATGCCTTCATAGGTCTCAACACACACTTATATACTAAGTCTAGGCGCCAATACTATGGGTCAAAAACATGGGCCACTACAAACTATGGATGAACAATACTACAGGCGACTTACAAAGCATATACGCCAACAACAATAACATAAACTATTGATCAACAAATACTACGGGATGAATTACAAAGCATATGCGTCCAACACCAATATACTAACAAAGTAAAGACATGGGTTCCTAACATCCCCTCCTCCTTAAAAAAAGCTTTGTCCTCAAAGCTTTAGATGTGGAAATTGTTGTTGAATCTGAAGGAGTGGTTCCCATGTAGCATCCTCTGGTTGCATGCCGTGCCACTGAATTAAGACCTATGTGATAGAGCGAGAGCGAAGCTGACGAGTGCGCTGATTGAGGATGGCCTCCGGCTCCAAAAGGATGGATCCTTCATTATCTAGTTCGGGTAAAATCGTTTGTCCAGTGATGTTGGTGCCAAGAACTTTCTTCAGACAAGAGACATGAAAGACTGGATGAATGTGGGAAGAAGGAGGAAGTTCCAATTTATAAGCAATGGACCCAATCTTCTGAAGAATCCGATATGGCCCATAGAACTTTGGAGCGAGCTTATGAATCCCTTTGAGTTTCAGGGAAGACTGCTTGTACGGCTGGAGACGAAGAAAAACCATATCGCCGACTTGAAAAGTGCGCTCAGAACGGTGCTGATCAGCTTGTTGCTTCATGCGATTTCTTGCCATGTGAAGATTGTCCCGCAAAATGCGAAGAATCTGATCACGGTTTCGAAGGACCGTGTCAACTTACTGAACTGGTGAACTGGTGGGGGTGTATGGAAGAAGAACTGGAGGTGCCTGACCATAGACTGCTTCATATCGGGTCATTTTAGAGGCAGTGTGGTAAGAGGTATTGTACCACCATTTAGCGAGAGGGAGCCACTTTTCCCACTGATGTTGTTGTTCAGAGGTGAAGCAACGAAGATAAGTTTCCAACCATTTATTGATAATTTCAGTTTGACCATCTGTTTGTGGATGATACCTTGAACTCATCTTCAGTTTGGTGCCAGTGTGGTGAAATAGTTCAGTCCAAAAATGACTGGTGAAAGTTGCATCACGATCCAAGACAATGGAAGAAGGGATGCCATGAAGATGAAAGATCTGGTCCAGGAAAATTTGAGTGACTCAAGAGGCTGTATAGGGATGGATGAGAGCACAAAAATGGCTATATTTGGAGAGGTGATAAACCACAACGAGAATCGCTGTCTTCCCGCCAGATTTAGGGATCCCTTCAATGAAATCCATAGAAATATCTGTCCAAATCCGTGTAGGTATGGGCAAGGGTTCGAGCAATCCTGGAAGGAGTGTTGTTTCACCCTTATTGCGCTGGCAGGTATCACATTCGGCCACCATCTGTTGAATTGTCCTTTTCATGCCCTGCCAAAAGAAGTTACGCCGTGCCTGTTCATACATTTTGAGGAACCCAGAGTGCCTTGCCGATGGAGACGCATGGAGTTCATAGAAGACAGCCTGTTGAAGATCTATGCTCTGGGGAAGCACCAGACGACCCTTGTATATCAGAGAAGCACCATCCCAAGAGTAATGTGGTACATCATAAGGGTTGTTGGTCAAGCGTTGGATGATTTGAGATAAGGAAGAGTCATTGACATAACCCTGTTGAACAGATTGCAACCAATTTGGAACAGGCATAGAAATAGCTGAAAGAGAACCTTGGGCATCAAATGTGCGAGAAAGAGCATTTGCCACAATATTGTCTTTACCCTTCTTGTAAGTGATCTCATAGTCATAACCCATGAGTTTGCTAACCCATTTCTGTTGTGCCGGGGAGGAGACACGTTGTTCCAAGAAATATTTCAGACTCTAGTGATCAGTCTTGATGCAAAAATGATTCCCTAATAGGTATGGGCGCCACTTCTGTACTGCATGCAAAATAGCCATCATTTCCTTCTCATAGGTAGAGGCAGCTAAATTCTTACCTGAAAGGGATTTGTTGGTGAATGCAATGGGGTGTTCATCTTGAAGGAGAACATCACCAAGTCCATTGCCGCAAGCATCACTCTCAATAGTGAAGGGCTTGGAAAAATCGGGCATAGCTAGAACAGGTGTAGTACACATAGCTTGTTTTAGTTTGTCAAATGCACACTGAGCAACATGTGTCCATGTAAAAGCATCCTTTTTCAATAGAGCAGTTAATGGAGCTGCAATATTCCCATAATCCTTGACAAACTTGTGGTAGTAGCCAATCAACCCCAAAAAACCATGAAGGCTCTTGAGTGTCTGAGGATGCGGCCAATTGTTCATGGCATCGATTTTGGCAGGATCCACGCGAACCCCTTGTGCTGAGATAATGTGCCCGAGATACTCAACTTCCTTCTGTCCACAAACACATTTAGACTGCTTGGCATGGAGATGATGGTCAGAGAAAAGTTGCATGACAAGATCTAGATGCTGGAGATGTTCATCCCATGTTTTACTATAGATGAGGATATCATCAAAGAATACCAGAATGAATTTCCACAAGTAGGGTCGAAATATTTTATTCATTAATGCATGGAATGTGGAAGGAGCATTAGTGAGGCCAAAGGGCATGACCAAAAACTCATAATAGCCAACATGTGTGCGGAAAGCTGTTTTAGGGATATCATCCTCATGAACCCGAATTTGATGATACCCAGAACGAAGATCCAACTTGGAGAAAAAGTGAGCCCCATGAAGCTCATCAAGAAGCTCATCAACAACAGGAATTGGAAACTTATCCTTGATGGTGAGGTGATTAAGTGCTCAGAAGTCAATGCAGAGGCGCCATGACCCATCTTTTTTGCGGACAAGAATAACTGGAGAAGATAAGGAACTAGTGCTTGGGCGAATAATACCTTGCTTTAATAAGTCCCGAACGAGCATTTCAATCTCTGTTTTTTGGTGAAATGGGTAGCGATAGGGCCTGATGTTGGGAGGAACGCTACCAGGAAGTAGCTGAATACGATGGTCTTCTGGCCTGGAAGGTGGCAATCCCATTGGTTCAGCAAAAACACCTGTATATCGATCCAGAATTTGTTGTAGATCCAAAGGAGTAGTGGAGACCGCTGAAGGTTGCATCTGAATGGAATGGAGATGAGCGATGACCACATGTGAATTCTTCTTGAGGAGTTTTTCCATGCGATGTGAACTGATGATGCTGAGAGAACCTGGTTGTAATCCTGTCAAGGTGTGTTTTTGGCCATTTAGGGAAAACTGCATCCAAATTTCAGCAAAATCCCATAAGATAGGGCCAAGTGTGTGTAGCCATTGAGCGCCCAAAACCACATCACATCTTCCTAAAATCAAGGAAAACATGTCAGAGCACAAGGTATAATCTCCCATAGAGATACGCACATTTCGACACTTCCCTTTGCAAGGTAAGGTGCCCCCATTGGAAACCATGACTTCAAAGTTGGAGCAAGGATGGATAAAACAATCAGCTTGTTTGGCGATCCGAGGGTCAATGAAATTATGAGTGCTACCAGAATCAATGAGTATTGTAAGAGGAAGCTTCTTGAAGTAACCCATGACCCGCATTGTTTTGGGGGTGGTGATTCCATCTAAAGCATGGAGAGATATCTCTAGCTGGTCATCCTGAGACAGAGGGTCAATAGGCGGTTCCTGAATGTCGACCGGAGCATCTAGTGTTTCTGGATCTTTGTCACCAATTTCAGAGGCAGGCGGAGAATCCACATCCAAGAGATAGAACTTTTGCTGAACACATCTATGTCCCCGAGTGAATTTCTCATCACAATTATAGCAAAGCCCCTTTTCTCTGCGTGCTTGCATCTCTGTTTCAGACAAACGCTTGATAGGAGTTGGTCGAGGAGCCTACGGTATAGGTGGTCGTTGAGAACCCATATTTCGGAAGGGAACAAAAGTGGGCTTGAAGCGTTGTTGGGCTGCAATCTTGTCTTCTGCCAACTTAGCCAAACCTAGGGCTTCCATCATTGTGTTGGGATAGAACATTTTGACCTCAGAGCGGATGGCATCCTTTAGACCACTGATAAAACAACTCTGGTAAAAGTCATCAGACAATCCTTCGGTGTGGTTGGCTAGATTCTCAAATTCGGTTTGATACTCTCTCACAGTGCCAATTTGGTGAAGTTTAGTGAGGGCTCCTGTGAAGTCATCAAAAGCACTAGGACCAAATCGTTGCAAAAGGAGCTGGCAAAAGTCTAGCCATTTGGGCTCTAGATGAGCCTTGATGTACCAACGGTACCATTGAAGAGCGTCCTGTTCCAAATGAAAGGATGCCAGCGGAACTTTGTTGACATCAAAAGTATTATGCAGATTGAAATACTGTTCTCCACGATAGATCCATCCAGTTGGATCGGTACCATTGAAGCGAGGAAAATCAAGCTTTGGACCACGGAAATTGCTGGAAGAAGAGAACCCATTGTCTGATGAAGACTCGGACTGCCGTTTGTTGTTCATAGCTGAATGTTAAAGATGGAGACCTAGAAATTTTTCATCCAGATCCTGGAGTTTGGCTTGGATGGCTGCAAGTGCGTCCTCCATGGTTTTTTCTCCTGCACGGGTGACAACCATAACCAGGAGTTTTTTTTTTCTCGGAATGGAGCGGCTACAGCTCGGAAGGGATCTGAAATGGCGCCGAATGGATTGAAAATGGCTGGTTCTGGAACGACTTGCAAAATGGATCTGAACGACTGGATCTAAAACGACGCAGCAACGATCGACAACAGTTCAACTGAAAATAGATATGGACCCTAGGTATGTGCGGCTTCCTAACAGTTCAAGGGTTTCACTCGGCCACCAATGCTGTCTGACAGCTTGCGTATTGGGCCATTACCCCTCACTCCACGACTCAGGTAAAACTGATAACCGCTTTGCCACAAACGACAGCTCTTGGTTTACCTCACGGGTGGGAACTAGTCAATCAGGTAGGGGTCATTGCCCTTTTAGCTGGCAGGTCCTCTCAATGGGCCAGCTACTTCGGGGTTCCTGTGGTACTCCTCACAATGAGTTTTAGGGCTTATGCCCAAGTACTTCCCACAGTTAAGGGGATAGGGGTTATTCCCAAATCCAAACCTACAACAAATGCGAAAAAAAAATTTGGCAGAAATTTCACCCAGCGAGCCCAAGAAAGTGCTCTGATACCAGATGTGATGCACCTGTAACAATTAATTAATAAAAATATGTGAAATAGCAGAAATGACAGAACTCAGAACCACTTTTATATTGATCACAGGCCACTTCGAGGGGGCAACCTCCTATGAGCAAGCTCAATACAAATAACTTCACGATGCCTTCATAGGTCTCAACACACACTTATATACTAAGTCTAGGCGCCAATACTATGGGTCAAAACCATGGGCCACTACAAACTATGGATCAACAATACTACGGGTGACTTACAAAGCATATGCGCCAACAACAATAACATAAACTATTGATCAAAAAATACTACGGGACGACTTACAAAGCATATGCATCCAACAACAATATACTAACAAAGTAAAGACATGGGTTCCTAACAATCCTATCGTCCTTCCTCCTGTCAATACAATAAACTAGCTATCTATGCTAGTGCGTCTTGATCCTTTGCTAATGTCAAACAACTTTCTAGAAAATTCCTCAGAGTACTGGCCTTCCCTGGAGACCTCTGCAAATTTTTCTTATAAAAAAACGGTGGCATATCAAAGAAAGGTTCCTTATGGACTATAGGTGGCAACTTATTATTATTCTTTCTCATCACATCTAGTGCTTCCAAAAATGTTTCCTTCTCTTCTTCCACATCAAATCGAACCTGTTTCTAGGTTGTAGGTCGGACATTTGGCAATGGCCTATCTTCTCCTATCGATGCTCCTCCTCTAGTTACCACTGCGACATTCACGGGTCAAATTCTTATTTTAGCTGATATCTTCTGTACATTTGGATTAGGGTTCTGATTCTGATTTACATTCGGATTTGGTGTTGGTTGTGGTCCATTCTTAGTTTTCCACTTCGCGATTAACTGAGGACAATATTTGACATTATGGTCCGCTGCACTGCAATTGGTACACTGCGGGGTTGGATTCAAGTAATCTATCTGATAATGTCCAGTCTTGACATAATTATAGCATGTAACTGGTCCTTGACCTCGACCAAAAGTTTCTCCACAACCAAAACCTCCACCACGACCCTCGCGGAATACCCCTCTGAATCCACCTCACTGCCGATTATATTGTGGTGGATGGTACTGCAGTTGTGGTTGATTGTACTGCGGTTTATTATACTGTGGTTGTGATTGATTATATTGCGGCTGTAGTTGATTGTACTGTGGCTGCAGTTGATTATACTGTGGTTTCATTTGTACAGGAGGTTGCTCCTCTCCCTTCATGAAATAAGTATCCGCAGTTCTTTCTTCGAGAAAATCATATTCTCTACAATCCTTCTCCTCATGACCGAACAACCGACAGAAATTACAAAAAAAATTAGCCGACTTCGACACAACCTTATGCAAGTACACACATTCTTCTGAGCGATGTCCCCTCATTTGAAAAATTCGACACCGGGGCATTCTTCCTTGACTGAGTGGATTTGGTGCACCAGACTGTAAATATTCGTGGAATTCAGGACATTGATCTTTATGATGTCCTTCATATTTGCATCGACTGCACCATACCTCTTCGTGAACTTCCTTTCCCTTGATATCCTACAGTTGGATCGTCACATTCACTAACTGTGATTGGATCTAGCTCATGCCAATACCTGTTTCTCCAATCGGCGAAGCTTCCAGCTTCATTGCAATTTCCAATGCCTCTGCCTGGGATACGATCTTCTGCTGCATTAGCGGCATCCAAATGTGCATTATCAATTCTACGATAAAACATTCTTTATGCTATATGTCGTTCATTCCAAAAATTACTTTGATCGTCGGAGTTTTGTATCTCTGATCAAACTCCCAGGCTGACTCATTAGGGAATTGCTTTATTTCCTTCAACTCTGTGATATACTGCAATTTCGACTTCGATTTCCTAAATTTATCTATCAATCCAGATTTGATTTCAGCCAGGGTTTTATGCAGAATCCATGTATGTACTTGTACAAACTTCATAAACCAATCCAGCGCACAACCCCTAAAGGTCGTCGCCAATTGTCCTTTCTTAATATCGTCATCCTGTACTTGTTTCATCATCCACATCGCTTCGCATAAGAAACAGTATTGTTCGGGATCCTTGGTGCCATTACCTTGAGAAATATTAATATTTACATCCTCACCCGCCATCCTTGGTTTTCTACTAGTGTTTGTAGATCCGCTACTCTTACTACTATTATGACACTCAAGAAAACCCTGCGAAGAGCTTGTGTTTCTTACTCCAAAGTTTGGTGCAGTGCATGGGGTTGTGGGTACATTATAACTTTGGGTCTGTCCTTCCTCAGGTTCGAGGGTATCCTGGTCATCCTCTTCATCACAGTACGTTCGCTTAGTCCCTTATGGTCCCATTTCGCATTTATCTATTCCGGTCGCACTAGGATATTCTCTCTTTATCTTAGTCCTCCTCTTCTTCTCCAACCGAAACCTCACTCCACTTCTCAGGTGACCACAATCTTCCACAACTTCCCTCACAATTTTTTCATAGCTCATATCCATCTACCCCGCATAATTCTATCATACCTGCATCTGCGCGATACCCACATCCTCTACACACCCGAGCTTTACTTGTCGGAGTTCGTCTTTAATATGCCCTTTTCACAAATGAGCATATTGATCCACAATTTTAGCGACAATAGATACCTTCCTCTGGGTCCCTTGAAGAAATTCCTTTTTGCGTCGACGTATGAATTAACTGTGTTGATAGAAAACTCAGTAATGTATCCTTCCAAAATGCTATCTACCCAAACCTGGACGACCCTTGAAGCTTTGTTGTTAACTTGTCTCAACTGCTAGATCAACTCTGGGGTCCAGTGTTGAGGATCACCTCCATGGAAATTCTTCTTCTGAAAATTTAGTTGCGCCAACCATTCATATATAAGTATAAAAAATTCATAGAAGAATACTTCATGGATATCAGAGTAGATGTACTTCTGCAACTAATCGGTCGTCGACCATCCAGGGTTCTGATTTTCTTCCTCAACAAATTCTCGCGTCTTCTTATGGACCCATTCCGTGATCTCTGGCTTTTTTGGATGCCACAACATGTCCTCTCTCCTTTTTGCACTAGGGTCCTGGAAACATAACCATTTGTTGACACATATATGTCGACAAGGGTTCACTTCGCACTAGTGTCAGCAAAAATCAACACAATATCCCATAGACATCGACCCAGAAATGGTTTAGCCTTTCAGCGACACCCACGGAGTGAGTTAAGTCTCACTTGAGATATCTAAGGGGGGATGCAGGAACCAAATTTCCACAGATATGAGAGAACATGCATCATTCGCACTCAATCACTATGTAACCCAGAGATCGACATAATCATTATCTACATCAGAACATACCAATCAAATATCGCAACAACTATTGTAGAAACATATTTGATCGATCTGAATTAAATAGCACTATTGTGACATTACAACTTCATTCATACTTAGTCATGTTGCGAAATCATACATTCATTCATACTGCGATAACACACAATTAATCACACAAAGACAGGTAAAAGAGACATAGACATAGTCAAAACATTCTTTCTCATTACTCATCATTCTGTCTTACATCACAGTATCTGAGATACACGTCTGCAGAAGCAATACAAAATTATATCCGTGGATCAACATCAAGAAAACAGGGAAAATACGCCGAAGGCTAGATTAGATACAAAATCGAACATGGATTAGGATCCGCTCCAAATATAGAAAGATATACTCTCCTAAAAGATGCATATCAAAAGATAATGATCAAGATGGATCCAAAAACTAAACATGCCCTTAGGATTACAATTATACTCCTATTTATAGGATCATTTGGTCGTTACACTTGGTCCACTTCACAGAGTGACACATTAAATAATTAACTGAATAACTAATTACTGCGCGTTATCTGCTTATCTTTCAATTTATCTGCTCCATGATTGGTCCTTTACCCTTGTCGTGGTCCCTTTCATCGCCGTATGTACCAAAACTTATGTGCCTTGACCCCATGCCAACATCAATTTTCAAATATTGTATGGAAGCCGTCAATAAGTGTCCTCCCTACCAACTTTTGTTACAAAAATAGGATCACAGAGCAATAACAATAAACAAGATGAAAATATAAATCACATAAACACAATACAAGAGAGACACCAATATAACGTGTTTCACCCAATATGGGCTATGTCCACATAGAAATTGTCAGTCCTTATTATTATATCATCCAACAAATGAAGGGATACAACCTGCAACACATCCACTGCAACTTCCTCTTCACTCTCTCACATAATCATAGAGACCTATACAATCCTACAATACAAAACTGTATTACAATGCCTTCCTTTTAAAGAGTGATTACCATGGGAAAATACTATGGAACACCCAATACCATGGGCCCATAAATTGTTAATTTTTGAGCATTAATTCAATATACTCTAGGATCTTTACTGAGAGAATAACATGTACAATATATCAAGTATAACAATGCATATCAATCACACCAAGCAATCACATGAGACACTAGACACACAGAGTTTCACTGGGGAAAACCATAAAGGTGAAAAACCACACAACTTCCTCAGAGATAGAAAGAGCAATGATACAACCAAAGTACAAGAGATAGTCTTCTCCTAGCAGCTGATCCTCCTCCTCACATGTGCGCCACTTTCCGAGTGATGGAAGACTGAGTAATGAGATGATCAAATAGAGATCTCCCAATCTCTATTTATACTTGTCCTGTCCTGCCCAATAAACCAGTGGGGCCGACTTTGCTAACTTAGCCTAATAACCCATGGTTACATTAATCCGGGCCGACCCCTTACTAGGTGGTCTAATAACCCATCAGCAAGTTACAACACTTGTCAATACAAATGACGACACTTCTGTATAGAGGAATAATATATCTCTATAGGAGTACAATAAAATACATAGATGAAATACATTCCGAAGTTACATATACATCAACACTCCCTCTTAACTAGGAAGGTATTTCTCAAAAGAGATCTTCTAGCACAAGTCTTCTTCTATGGATCATCATGAGCCAATCATCGTCCTTGAATCATCGTCATCGTCACTGCTGCTGCTATCTCAATCAATCTCCAATCTACTCGTCATAGGAAGTTCTACAGAGCCATCCCTTTTTCATACTGGATGTAGGCCCACCACATGTAGGTCTTCATCATCACTGGCCATACTGTAGAATCCTCAGGACGTATTACGTGTGTCACAAAACCTCGCAAGATAATACAGGCTGTTACGAGCACATGGCTCTACCTGTCGGATCTCCCAGGGCTGTATTATATGTGACTATCACAAAAACTTAAAAGAGTGTCTTGATTAGAAAGAACTATAAAGAGTATCTGAGGCCTTTTACGTGACTAGTACAACCTGTCCGGATCTCCAGGGCATATTACATGTGACAATGGAAAAACCTTGAAATAGCATCCCAGGATTGATTACGAGCACACAACTCAACCTATTGGATCTCCCAGGGCTGGATTATATTCCATAGGACAAAACCTCGAAAGAGCATCTGCTAGATATCCCAGGGCCAGATTACATGCCATATGCAAGACCTCGAAAGACTATCTGCAAATCTCCCAGGGTCGGATATATGTCCTTCCAAAGCAAAACCTCGAAAGAGCATTTTCCAGATATCCCAGGGCCACATTACATGCCATAGGAAAAACCTCGAAAGACTATCTACAAACCTCCCAGGGCTGGATTATATGCTTATCTGCACAACCTGTTCCATGGCCAGAGAGTATCAAATTGATACTCACCATACATCATCTTGATGTACACATGATCATCCTGATCATCATCACTGTATCATCCTGATGCATGTCATCTGGAGCAACATCTTGAAGCTCATCATCCATGATCATCATGGGCATACAATGCATCCACCTGATGCATACACAGTATCTGCCTGATACATATCATCATACATGATCTACCTGATCATACAATGTATCCACCTGATACACATACAACTACATGATCTACCTGATCATACAATGTATCCACCTGATACATAAACACATGATCCACCTGATCATATCAAGCATCCAACATGATGCATATACATATATATCAAGCATCCAACATGATGCATATACAAATATATCAAGCATCCAACAGATGCATATACAGAGCAGTAACTGGAGCATCATCCTGATGCTCATGATCCAGCACTTACATCCACATCCATGGGAAGAATCCTCCTCTCACCATGCTTGGAATGGCTCCTGCAAATGTGTCCATCACTTCTTCCTCGAAGTGTCGTCAATCTGAAGAACACCAAGCCTCTCTCTGAAGTAATCAAACTTCACTCTGGCTAGTGGTTTCGTCAACACATCTGCAATCTGCTCATCCATCGCAACATACAGGAGCTTCACTGCTCCTCTCTACACCATATCCATGATATAGTGATATTTGATCTCAATGTACTTCAACCTGTCGTGGAACACCGGGTTCGCAGACAGCTTCACACAACTCTGGTTGTCACAAAAGATACCAGTAGCCTCTAACGGGAAATAAAATAACTCGGACAATAGCTTCCGGAGCCATACTGCCTCACAACTAGTCGAACATGCTGCAACATACTCTGCCTCGGCTGTACTTAGTGCTACGCAGGATTGCTTCCTGCTAAACCAAGAGATCACACCTGATCCCATACTGAAGCAGCACCCAGATGTGCTCCTCCTATCTGCAGCACTTCCTGCCCAGTCCGAATCAACATAACCCTGCAGGTTAAACTTTTGATTCACATCATACTTGAACCCATAGTCAAATGTACCCTTCAGGTACCTCAGAATATGCTTTACAACAATCAGGTGAACACCTCTGGGATCTGTTAGGAACTGGCTCAATGTGTTCACCGCAAAGCAAATATCTGGTCTAGTGTTCGTCAGGTACATCAAGGACCCAATCATCTGACAATACACAGTGACATCAATCGGATCAGATGAAGCATCACACAGAAGCTTCAGGTTTGATGCCATAGGTGTGGCCATGGCCTCTCAATCCATCATCCCAAACCTCTTCAGGATCTCTATTGCATACTTCCCTTGTCCAAGTAAGATTCCATCTGCACTCTGCCACACCTCCATGCCTAGAAAGTAGTGCATCATCCCCAAGTCCTTCATCTCGAACTCGGCAAGCTTCCTCTTGGTATCGGCAATCAATCCATCCTCACCTGTAACAAACAGATCATCCACATATAGAAGTTGTATCACAAGATTGCCTTCCTCAACCTTGTAGTAAAGGTTGGAATCTGCTTTACTCTTGGTAAATCCCAAACTGGATAGAAAGCTGTCTATCCTACCATACCAAGTCCTAGGAGCTTGCTTCAATACATACAAGGCTTTCTTCAACCTACATACATATGAATCCCTGTCATGTGTCTCAAAACCAAGTGGCTGCTCCACATACACTCTCTCCTAGACTACACCATTCAAGAAAGCTGTCTTGACATCCATTCGGTGTATCTTCCATTTCATCACTGTAGCCAGAGCAAGTATTGTTCTGATGGAAGTGTATTTGGCTACATGAGAAAAAGTCTCTTCATAGTCTATTCCCTCATTCTGGGAGAAGCCATGAGCTACAAACCTCGCTTTGTATTTCTCTATGCTACCATCTGCAGCATGCTTGATCTTATAGATCCACTTGGAAGTCACAACAGACTTCCCTTTAGGTCTTGGGACTACATCCCAAACATCATTCTTCATGATCGACTGGTACTCCTCGATCATGGCATTCTTCCCAAATCCTGGGAACTTCAATATCTTCAATATGATAGATAACTTTGTTGCTGAACAAATGTTGTAGTCCTTCTTTTGTAGGTGATGGTATATGATCTTTCCTACAAAACAAGTTAAATTGCATGATTAGAAACATCTCATAGTTTTCAGAACAATTTCTTACACACAAAGAAACATGTCATACAGTCGTGCAATTATTTTAGCCAATGCTTCAATACAACATTTATCCATATCCCGTAACTTTTTAGATGCCTTCGAATCTATGCCAGAACATTGTTAAGAGTGTGCACAACTCCCAACATGTCAGCAAAGAGGTTTCATTCTAGATAAGTAGCAATGGAATGTTGTACAGTGCCATAGGCCACTTACCCATCACATGCATATTAGTAGTATACTGTTCATTAATGCAATTATTCAAATATGCATAATACACACCCTAAGTATAGGAACATAAGCATATACATCATTGAACAATATTATTTAAACAATCAGATATACAAGAAATGACAATTCAAATACTTATCTTTGTTTGTTTGTTGTGTGGTCTCCCTCTCGATCTTTGCTTCCCTGCAGGAACTACTGGAGTGTGCTCCCTCTTGATCTTTGCTTCCTGGATTACCTGTCCTTGAACTTATATCCATCCCCGATCACTATGCATGCTTACGAGTATCATCATTGTGTTATCCTCGAGATCTCATACATAATCATACATTCATTAGTATACAAAATAATCTTAAACATGTATAGTCATGATCATTTCAAACATAGATAATAAGCATTATCATTCAAGGTTTCAGGGAAGACTTCTCTTACTCATGCATATTCATATTTGACTATAGAACTCTTTTGGTTAGTCATATCATCAATCAAGGTAAGAGACATAATATGCATAAACCCTAGATTACTCAAACTTGTAACTTCATGAGTAATCATTATCAATCATACAAAAGTATAAGATCCTTTGATATAGGAAAAGCATACCTGGTCATCATATTTGCTAGTTATGTCTAGCAATGTTTTCTTGTTCTCTTCAATGACCTGCATAACTCATAAGTTAACCTTTTGCAAACCAAATTATACATACCTCTATGTGATCCATGACTATGGATGAATCTTTGTCTTCGTGTCACCATAGCATGTTCAGGTTGTCCCTTCAATTTGTACAATCCTCCCTCTCGCTCTCCAATCACTACTACATCATCTATGGTCTTACCCTTTGGCCACATGAGTACTTGGACATCTACAAATGCAACCTTCATGCTTTTTGCATCCAATGCAAATATGGAGAGTAGGTTCTTCTTAAGCCCAGGTACATATAGAACATCTTTCATCTTCAAAGACTTCCTAGATTCTAGGTTGTAGGAGGCTTCACCACTTCCTTTGATACGATATTGATAGTCATCCCCAAGTTTCACCTTATGGGGTGACTCATGTTCAGATAGATTTGCAAAAGATTCTTTAAACACAGTCATGTGTTTGGAAGCCCCACTATCAATACGCCAATCATTACATCCATGAGAGATAGTACCTGTGAGAGTAGAGATTAGAACATATTCATCTTCACTAGATGAGTCATCACTTTCTGCTCTAGCCTTCTTCTTGGGAGGTTCATCATCCTCAACAGCATGAGCATGATATCTTCTTTTGTTATTCTTCTTCTTCTTGTTGAAGTTGTTGTTGTTGTTGTCCCTTTTGTTCTTGGGACAATCTGCAACAAAGTGTCCTTTCTCATTACATGTAAAGCACCTTAGATCCTTCTTATTCTTTTGATGGTTGTGAGAGGATCTCTTGTAATGAGAGTGCTCCTTCTTGGGCTTGCTTCTTTTGGTGTGAGCTGTGAGATCTTGATCTTCACTTCCCATCTTTTCTTCTCGGGCTACAAGCCTAGCCTCTTCTTGTGAACATTCCTCCCATAGTCTACTGAAGGAGATCAACTTCCTTCTGGCACAAATTCCTTGAATAAAGGAATCCCATGACCTAGGTAGGCCATTCAGAGTGGTCATGAAAATTTCACCATTCTCCACCACTTCATCCACAGCTTCAAGTTGTTCCTTGATCTGAGAGACCTTGGAGAAATAGGATTCAATGGTCTCTCCATTCTGAAGCTTTACTCCTTTCAATTGATTCCGTAGAGTCATCTTCCGATTTATGTTCTTTCCTTCAAATAGAGGGAATCAAACATCTCCTTAGATGTCTTCAGAGATGACACATGTGGGACGAGATGGTCCTTGATAGAATCAACAATGATCCTCTTTTCCTTGACCAAGTTCTTCTTGTGAAGAGCCTTAGCCTCTTCTCCCTCTGGGATAGGGACCTCTTAACTTATATAAGTGTCCAACTCATTTTCTTCCAAGATTAACCCAATCCTATACTTCCATGCTCGGAAGTTATCAGCCCCTTCAAGATTATCCTCAAGCTTGGTGTGGTGAGACATCTTTAAAGAGTACTTCAAATGGAAATATAAAAGATTTAGGTCTTACCACTTGATTTGCTGAAAAATGGATCTGGTCCCGGATTAGGGTTTGTCAGAGAAACCCTAAAAATTCAAACTCTGAATTTCAAACTTCTGAAAGGATAGAAAGATGCGCCTTGATGAGCTGATCAGCCTGGTATATTCATAATTTGAGATCTGCAAAGTTTCACCCTTCAGAAATGCCTTTTAGTCTTCCCGGATTCACTAGGGACGACGACCCTAAATTAGATTTTGAGTTTCTAGGAGCTTCACCCAACCAAAAATCTCGATCCAAAGCTCTAAACTTCAATTTGTCCAAGGAGCTTCCAGCTATGTCCTCAGAATTTAGAAATTCCTATTTTTGTGGAAACCCTAAATTTTAGGGCAAAAAATGAAAGTGCCCAGAATTGAATTCTGATTGGACAGAAAGATTCTCCTTGATGAGTAGAGTCAATCTACCTTACTGCTTTTCCAAAATCCGTGGAGAGAAACCCAATAAACAAGAAACCCTAGTTTCCACCACGGCACAATGTCTTCTTCTCAGGTTAGATCTGAAACCATGTTAATTTTTGAGCATTAATTAAATATACTCTAGGATCTTTATTGAGAGAATAACATGTACATCATATCAAGTATAACAATGCATATCAATCACACCAAGCAATCACATGAGACAATAGACACACAGAGTTTCACTGGGGAAAACCATAAAGGTGAAAAACCCCACAACTTCCTTAGAGATAGAAAGAGCAGTGATACAACCAAAGTACAACCGAAGTACAAGAGATAGTCTTCTCCTAGCAGCTGATCCTCCTCCTCACATGTGCGCCACTTTCCGAGTGATGGAAGAGTGAGTAATGAGATGATCAAATAGAAATCTCCCAATCTCTATTTATACTTGTATTGTCCTGCCCAATAAACCAGTGGGACCAACTTGTCTAACTTAGCCTAATAACCCATGGTTACATTAATCTGGGCCGACCCCTTACTAGGTTGTTTAATAACCCATCAACAAGTTACAACACTTGCGACACTTGTCAATACAAATGACGTGTTCGGGTACACAGGGTACTACCAAAGGACCGAACAACAAGAGAAACCACTTCACACAAATAGATCACAGATCAACACACCGATGTTTTGACGTGGTTTAAACCCTCTTGAGGGAAACACTCCACGACCCTGGAAAAATAGCTTCTATGGGACAATTTATTATGCAAAGAAAAAAATTTACAAATGAGATTCTCATAATCGATCAACTAAACAATGACCCTCCATGCTCTTTAAATAGAGATCATGGACCAATCGGGTGTTAAGCCCCAGATCAAGGTTAGGTATGATCTAAGAGAAGTTGAGCCATCGGATCATTCTATGTCGGGAACATATCGTGACCGTCGGATTAAGTATTTACAAATGCATACTAAAGAAACACACTATCCCTAACGGATATATTACACAAGTTGATCTTAACTAACTCCTAAGTGTCTAAATATCCTAACATCCCCCCTTAAGAATAAATTGGGATAGGATTGAAGGATTTACAAAAGTGACACTATTAGGAGAAGGAAGGAGGCATTAGAGCCTATCCCCCCTTAATGACAAGTTCCTGAACTCCTAACATAGATTGAAGTTTAGAAAACTTTGCTTCTGTAAGAGACTAGGTGAAGATGTCTACAACTTGATCATCTGTAGGGAAAAAGAGCACTTCAAGAACATGATCATGAACAAGATTTCTGATGAAGTGCATATGTAGCTCAATGTGTTTGCTGCGTTGATGTAGAACTAGATCTTTGGCAAGCTTGATGGCACTTTGATTGACGCACCAAAGTGGAGTAGGCTGCTGCTGCTCGAATCCAAACTCTTAAAGGATCTGTCGAAGCCATAAAGCTTCCTGACTGGCATTAACTGCAGCTCAATATTCTGCTTCTGCTGAAGAAAGAGCAAGAGCTTGTTGTTTCTTACAATCCCAAGTGATAGGTCCAGATCCCAGATTGAAAACATAACCTGCAGTAGACTTTCGATCATCAGGATCGCCGACCCAATCTGAATCAGTGAAACCAACCAACAAAGGTTTTCCCCATTTATTGTAATGAATCCCAAACTGAACTGTACCTCGAATATATCGAAGTATTCTTTTAGTTGCTTTCCAGTGAATTTCATGAGGTGTTTGCATATAACAAGCAACACGACCAACGGCAAAGAAAAGGTCAGAACGGGAATGAGTCAAGTATAAGAGACTACCAACAAGCTGACGATACAAGGTGACATCGACTTCAGGTGAAGTACAAGTGGCAGAAAGTTTGACTCCAGACTAGAAGAGAGACGGGGCTAGTGTACAATCTTCCATGTGAAAGCGACGAAGAAGGTCACAAGCATACTTAGACTAAGAAAGAAAGATTCCTTCTTTGGTTTGGAGGACTTGGAGACCAAGAAAATAATGCAAATGTCCTAAGTCTGACATTTCAAAATTTTGTTTAAGACTGGATTTCACATGGGTTATAAGCTTAGGGTCACTACCAGTAAGAATAAGATCATCAACATATAGAACAAGTATGATGAGATGGTTTCCTACTTTCTTGGTATAGACATTGGGGTCAGAATGGCATCTAGAAAAACCAGTGTCAAGGAGAAAGTTATCCATTTTGGCATACCAAGCTCTAGGAGCTTGCTTAAGGCCATATAAGGATTTCTTAAGGCGGCAGACAAGGCTAGAGTTACTCTGAACATATCCAGGAGGTTGTTCCATGTAAATTTCCTCCTGTAAATCACCATGTAAGAAGGCAGACTTGACATCCATTTGATGGACTTCCCAGTTATGTAAGGTTGCAAGGGAAAGCACAAGGCGGATGGAGTTCATTTTTGCGACGGGAGCAAAGGTTTCATTGTAGTTAATCCCTTCAACTTGGGAAAAACCTTTGGAAACTAACCTTGCCTTAAGTCTTTCAACACTTCCATCTGATGCATACTTAGTTCTGTAGACCCATTTACATCTGACAAGTTTTCTTCCTTTTGGAAGAGGTACAAGATCCCAAGTATCATTCTCCATTAAGGAATGATATTCTTCATCCATGGCTGCATCCCAATATAGATTCCCTGAAGCTTCTGCAAAATTTTCTGGATCATGATTCTTGAAAACTTGAGCCAAAAAAGAAGAGGCTCGTTGAAACTGAGAACGTGTTCGACGTTGATCTGTAGGATCACTGGCAAGATCACCAGCTGCTTCACATGTTGAATGGACCCATTGAGGAAGCACTTGTGCTGGTGCAACTAGAGGAACATGAGCAGGCGAAGGTGGATTTTCATCCTCACTGTCATTATCAGAAACTGAAGTTGGAAACCTGTCAAGGAAGTTGGAAGAAGAAGAAGAAGGCACAAATGCCGAATCAGGCTCGTAGGCCAAAGATGGCACAATCGTCGAGTTAGGCTCGCAGGCCAAGAGATTTTCATCAAATTTAACATCTCTTCTAATGATTATATCATGAGAATGTTGTTGAAGAAGTCTATAACCTTTTACATCTTCAGAATATCCAAGAAATATGCACTTTTCACTTTTAGGCTGCAATGCTTTCCGTTTTTCATCCGGAATGTGAGCCCATGCTTCACTACCAAACACACAGAAGTGACTTACATCAGGTTTAGTTTTACTTCATGCTTCTTTCGATGTTATACCTTGTAATGCTTTAGTGGGGGTGCGATTAACTATGTAATTTGCACAATTAATGGCTTCAGCCCAAAATTGAAGACTTAGTCCCTTATATTGGATCATACAATTAGCCATTTCTTTTAAAGTGCAGTTCTTCCGCTCAGCTACACCATTTTGTTGTGGTGTATATGGAATAGTGTGTTGTTGTTGGATGCCTTGTTCAGTGCAGAAAGTAGTGAACTTTTTGTTAACATATTCTCCTCCATTGTCATATCTTAACTTAATAATTTGATGACCAGATTGTTTTTCAACAAGGGCCTTGTAGGCCAAGAACATGTTAAATACTTCGCTCTTAAGTTTTAGGAAATAAATCCAAGTGCGTCTGGTGTAATCATCAATGAAAGTTAAGAAATATTTGAAACCAGAAAAGGAAGTAGATGGAAGAGGACCACACAAGTCACTGTGCATAAGCTCCAAGGGAACCGAGGCGTGCCAAGAGGCACGTTTGTCAAGACTGTCCCGATGATGTTTTCCGAGTACACAACCTGAACAAACACCATCCCTGCAAAATACCATCGGAAGACCTGTCACCATATTGTCTTTACATAGTTGTTGCAATGAGCGATAATTTAAGTGACCAAATCGCTCATGCCAAAGTTTGCTCAAGTTATCACTATGAGCAAAAAAAACTGAAGGGAAAGGTGATGAACCAAAGTTGTTAAACTTATACAACCTAGTAATATCATCAACAATTCCGGTAGCTAGGACCTGTTGAGGATCTTTAAAATTCTTGATTACAACTTGGTGAGGTGTAAAGGTCATAGTTTTACCTTCACCAGAATGAGTGATCTGATAGACTGATAAAAAATTGCAGGAAATTCTTGGAACACATAGTCAATCACTAAAATGACCATTATCTACTGGAACTGTTCCAACTCCTACAACACTTAGAGATCTATCATCACCAACAAATATTTGTTTGGTGTTACATTCATGCATAGTAGAAAAGATGGCTTGATCCTTAGCCATATGATAAGATGCTCCAGAATCAATGAGCCATTCATTTGAAGTAGAAGAAGAATATGCATTATAAGAATAACCAGAAGCACAAAGTGCATGTCCATGAGAGGCAGATTCTGAAGGTGAATCTAGGCTGATGTGGTGCTTCTTCATTGCTGCTTCCAAGGCTGCCATCTTCTTGAAACACTTAGATTCATCATGATTATCTTTCCCGCAATAGTTGCAATGACGCTCAGTATTCTTGCCTTTTGACTTATTATTGCGAAAATTTTGTTTCTTGGGAGGCTTGGACTTTTCTTTCTATTGGGACAATAAGGCTTTCCCAGATGTATCTGCATTGTTGATTATTCCAAGATGAATGAGTTTATCTTTCTCTCTAATCAAGGAATCACAAAAGGATTCAAGACTAGGCTCTTGATAGCTAGTTGCATTCAAGGATTCTTTCATGGAGTAAAATGTAGATACAAAAACAGAATATGCAGGTCCAAGTTTGGAAAGAATATGATAAATGCATTGTTTGTCTTCCCTCTTAATCTTACATTCTGCACATAAGAGTTTAAGAGTTTTTTACTTAGATAAATAATTTTAAATGCATGAAAAGTCACTTGGATTTAAAGAAATCAAGTCATTTTCGAGTTGGTGACCTCGAATTTCATTGTGTTTACCAAACACAGATTCCAACTTGTCCCAAGCAGCATTAGGTTCATCAATTCCAGATATGTGGAATCGCAAATTAGTAGAGATTGACATCCCAATTAATCCACGAGCTTCGTCACATCTATTTTCCCATTTGATTTTCTTATCATCATCAGTATGTTCTGTTTCTCTCCCTGAGGTAATTCTGAAAAGTCCTCTACTTCGTAGAACATCCTCCATACGAGATTTCCATGTGAAATAGTTGGAACTGGTAAGTAGAATATCACAAGGGGCAGCCATATTTGTAAATTAATTGCTGTAAAAGCAGAAACCAATAGTTTTTATGTGAAGAGCTCGAAAAAATAGGCGGTTTAAAAAAAAACAGCACTGAAAACTGACTCTCTATGATGAAGTTATACTTGAACAAATAAACTGTTGAAGATGTCCCTAATAGTGACGTGGCACATAGAGAATGACCAGCTAAAACAAAAGAACCCCCCTTTCCCAAGATGAACCTTTGACAATCACTTTATAATAAAGTTGCTTTAAGTGAATCACTTTTACAATGATATTACTTTTAAATAGTGCAACAATAAAAAAGAACTTAAGTGACTCACTTTTTATTTTTATTTTTTATTATTTAAGTGAGATGCACTTTTACAATAAATTAATTTGAAAATAGAAATTGCATGCATTTTTTCTTTTAAAAGTAACTTCCTAAGACTTGAACTCAAGACCTCTTAAGGAATAAAGCAACTTTGAACCAAGTGAGATAGATTAAAAGGTATGTAAAATATGGGAATGAGGAAGGGTTTTTTTTTTTTTTTTAAACTCTTCTTGCTCAATTTGCGTGCTTGCCCTTTTTCTTGCAAAACACACAACAAATTGAAACAAAAAATCTTTTTCACACTTGTGGAGTTAGATCTCGTTACGCAGCTGAGATCGCGCAAGGTGCACAACAAAGAGCATACGCAGCTGAGAAAAACCCTTTCCCTTTCTGTTTCTGATTTGCCGAGATCACTCAAGGTGCACGGAAAAGAGCATACGCAAACGGAAAAGCAACAATCCGAACCAAAAAAAATCTAACAGTAAAAAATGATAAAATATGAGATTTTTTTCTTTTAAAAACAGAAAATAAAAAATGCGTCACTGTAACATTATACCTTCAGATCTGGTGAAATACGCGTTTCTGGAGCAACTGGGAACCATTTTCGATCAAATGAAAACTATTTCCCAATGGAAACGGCGCTCCGGACGCAATGGAACACCTCCCACAGCCCAAAAATGCACAGAAATACCAGAACCAGAAACCCTTTCGAGTTTCGGCAACAACAGTTCAAGATCTAGATCATAACCGGAAGCGACACTTCATAAAAGCTCTGATACCATGTTCGGGTACACAGGGTACTACCAAAGGACCGAACAACAAGAGCAACCACTTCACACAAACAGATCACAAATCAACACACCGATGTTTTGACGTGGTTTAAACCCTCTTGAGGGAAACACTCCACGGCCCTGGCCAAATAGCTTCTACGGGACAATTTATTATGCAAAGAAAGAAAGTTACAAATGAGCTTCTCATAATCGATCAACTAAACAATGACCCTCCATGCTCTTTAAATAGAGATCATGGACCAATCGGGTGTTAAGCCACAGATCAAGGTTAGGTGTGATCTAAGAGAAGTTGAGCCGTCGGATCACTCTATGTCGGGAACATATCGTGACCGTCGGATTAAGTATTTACAAATGCATACTAATGCATACTAAAGAAACACACTATCCCTAACGGATATATTACACAAGTTGATCTTAACTAACTCCTAAGTGTCTAAATATCCTAACATGACGACACTTCCGTATAGAGGAATAGTACATCTCTATAGGAGTACAATAAAATACATATATGAAATACATTCCAAAGTTACATATACATCAACATAAATCACCCATTATTGACCAGATCATGACTATGAAATTACAACATTTTATAAGGCATTTTTTCAAAATTTTCGCTACGGGGGCACTGCCCTTGAACCCCTACCAAGGGGGAATATCAAAATAGTTGTTTCCCCCCCATGGACCCCCCATGGAAACTATTTGGGGGGGGAATCCTCATTTTGGGGGGGTAATCCATCCCAAAACCCCCCGTCATGGGTTGAGATCCAGACATGACTGAAACATGACCTCTGAATAAGGAAGATCAGGATCCACAACCAACAATCTCCCACTTGGAGACTAATCACAACAACTCCACCGCAACTACACTTGCTGGACTATGCTCTGAATCTTGGATCTGAAAAATTTCTCATTTTCACCTTCATGCTTGAAGGCCAACTGAAACCGAGCAGGAACTCAGTTTATCTCTGGTTACTACCTTTGTCAACATGTCTGCAGGATTTTGGCTAGTGTGTATCTTTTCCATCTTCAATAGTTCATCTTCCAAAAAAGACCTTATGAAATGGTACTTGATATGTATATGTTTAGTCTTAGAATGGAAGGATGAGTTCTTTGCAAGATGAATGGCACTATGGTTGTTACTGTACAACCTGTTATTCTTCTTCTTCTTACCCAATTCCTCCATGAACCTCCATAACCAAATAATCCCTTTACTAGCCTCTGTAGCAACAACATACTCTACTTCCGTTGTTGAAAGTGCAACACCCTTTAATAGTTTTGAAATTTAACTTACTGTCGTTCCAACTACAGTAAAGACATACCCTGTGGTGCTTCTCCTTCTATCTTTATCACCTGCCATATCTGCATCAATGTATCCCTGTAGAACAGTGTCTGAAACTCCAAAACATAATGCATAAGTGGTAGTACCTCTCAAATACCTAAGAATCCACTGTATTGCATTCCAATGTTCTTTACCTGGATTGTTCATATACCTGCTCACAACTCCCAGTGCGTGTGCAATATTTGGTCTTGTACACACCATGGCATACATCAAGCTGCCAACTGTTGATGAATTGAAAACCTAGACATGTAATCTATCTCTTCCTGTGTCTTGGGACACATCTCCTTACTTAGTTTGAAATGGATGGCCAAAGGTGTACGAATTGGTTTTGCATTCTACATTCTAAGCCTTTCCAACACCTTTTGTATGTACTCACCCTGAGACAATGTCAATTTGTGATTTTTCCTATCTCTTTTTATTCTCATACCAAGGATTTGTTTTGCACCAGCCAAATCCTTCATCACAAATGAATTAGCTAACTTCCTTTTGAGCACATTTGTATCCTGCATGTTAGACCCTGCAACAAGCATGTCATCCACATACAATAACAAGATAATATATCTTTCATTATCTAGGCTCTTGAAATAAAGATAGTGGTTAGAATGACATCTACTATAACCTTGTTATGTCATAAAACCTGCCAAATTTCAAATACCACTGCCTTGGGGATTGCTTCAGGCCATACAAGCTCTTCTTCAACCAGCATACCAAATTCTCCTTCCCTTTGAACTCATACCCCTGTGGCTGTTGCATATAAATCTCTTCTGCCAAATCCCCATGGAGAAAGGTTGTTTTTAGATCTAACTGTTCAAGATGCAAATCTTCTACCACCACTAGACTTAAAATAGTTATAATTGAAGTCATTTTAACAACAGGAGAAAATATTTCATCAAAATATATACCTTTATTCTGTGCAAACCCCTTTACAACAAGTATGGCCTTGTACCGCTTCTTTCTTACATCTTCTTCCTTCAACCTGTAAACCCATTTATTCTGCAATGCTCTTTTACCAGCATGAAATTGAACCAAATCTCAAGTCGGGTTTCTTACCAATGAGTCCATCTCCTCATTCATGCCTTGCTCCCACTTCTCTCTAGTTTCCACCTGCATTAATTCTTCATAACATTCTGGTTCACCAGAATCAATCATCAATAAATAATACATTGAAGGAGAGTATAGTTCAGGGGGTCTACTTAACCTGGTATATATTCTAACACTTGTAGGAGTTTGAGGTACCTACTGTTGTTCTTAATATTCTGGCACCTTTGGAACTTCATTTTCTTTGATTTCATCAAGCATCGTGTACTCCGTGTTTTCCTTTTCTTGTTTCTTTCCCTGCAACTGATATTTATACATGACCTTTTCATTGAATACCACATATCTAATCCTAATGATTTTTTTATTTTCATAATCCCATAAGTAATAACAAAAATCATCAACCCCGTATCCAATAAGGTACATTTCTTGGATTTAGGCTCAAGTTTTGTTCTATTTTCTTTATCAATATGGACAAATGCTTCACAACCAAAAGTTCTCAGAAAATATTAGTTTACCTTTTTACCTACACATGCCTCCTCTGGAATACCACCATCTAAAGCACTTGAAGGTCCTCTATTTATTAAGTAAAAAATAGTATATATAGCATCTTCCCAAAACTATAAGGGAATCCCTGCATGCAATCTCATACATCTTGCACGCTCCATGATTGTTCTGTTCATCCATTCTGAAAAACCATTTTCTTATCGTGTTCCTGGGATTGTCTTCTCTCTACGAATCCCATGATATGAACAGTAACTATCAAACTCCTTTCCACAATATTCACCTCCATTATCAAATCTAAGACCCTTCAACCTTTTTACTGTAGATGTAATTGACTGTGATGAAGAAATAACTTCACCTTCTCCAGTACCAGTAGTGGAAGAGGTCACTGGAGATGCTAAGACTGATGCTGAATTGTTGAACGATATTGATATGGACCAGTCTTTCCCTGAACAATCAGTGTTGGAATTTAATGATGCCCCTGGTATCACATCATCAGTAATTGTGTTGCCATCTGTGAAGCCAAATTCTACTGTTCCTCTAGGAGGAACACTTCCATTTTCATTATCCCATTTGTATGATACCCTCAACAACACCACTACTACATCACCAAAGTACTCAGTTCCTTTATCCACCTCACCCCCTGTTATTGCAGAAGTCTAGCCTTTGGTTGTCCCTCTGCAGTCATCTACACTTGATTTGTCAATAACCTCCATCGATGCATCTTCTAAGCCTTCTCCTCCACCTTCACCTAGCAAAGCACAGAGTCCACTTCCATTCCCAGAAGTTAGTAGTCATGTTCAGGTTCTTCTTTCTGAAATCTCTATCTCATTACCCTCCCCAGACAAAGTTGTGTCATCTCTTGAAATTAGTATTACATCTCTAGCCTCCACTCAAGTTACTTTACCTATCCCTACTTCTGTTGTCACACAGACACCTTCTCTTATTTCCACGGTTGGTGTCACTTTTGTTCCTGCACTATCCATTACTGAGTACACAGATATAGATGTGGTTCCTCTTGGAAATTATTTCTATCGTCAAGATGACAAGGAAGTAGTTAAAAGAAGCAGGAAAAGGGGTCAAGGCCAAGGTGGCTTAGAAGCGGATGAGCCAAATCAAGTGATATGGGCTACCAGAACTAATAATCCAAGAATTGAAGCAGTTGAAACAACAGCAGCCTTAGGGGCTTTTGCCACTACTAACTGGGATTCAGTCCAGGTCTTGGATAAAGAAGTTGACATCAGGGAGGAAGAAATTAGAAACCTGAAAGAAGAATTAGTTAAAATAAGGGAACAACATTCTGTTGATGTGGCTGACCTCAGGAAAACTTGGGCAGACAAAGTACAAGATCTAGAACAGAAGAATGCTACTCTTCTGACCGAATTTAACCTTTTGCAGTCTCAACATTATGCTGGTCTTATAAAGACAGCCTCTTTAGAAAAGCAGATGGAAGATGCAACTGCAAGTGCAGCTTCCTCCAATGTTCTCAAGTTCACACCATTGGACCTCAAAAACCTAGCTCTTGAAGTGAATCAGAGTCAGCATGAATTACTGAAGAAGTTATATATTGCCTTAGACGAGATTAGGGAAAATTTCATTAATTTTTCTAAGATGTCTTCTACTCTTAAGGAATAGAAGGAAAAAAGGCTCCAAGCTTGTAAAGCTGAAGATGAAATTGGTCAATGGCAATTGTATATCAAGAATGTTCCAGAGGACATCCCAATCCTTAATACTTTCCAGATGAAGAAAGTTAAGGCATCCCTGAACTCATGGCTTGATTTGAATGAATCAGCTAAGGAAATCATTATTAAGTCACAGGACACCTGCACTAGATGATGGTATGCCGCTGATAATATCTTGAATGAATTAGGTTTGCCACTCATGAATCCTTTTTTGGAGGCTCTCCCACCAAAGTGCAGACTTGAAGAACTTGACAATAGATGTGAACAATTCGCACAGAAGATTCGGGACTTGGAACAAATCAACATCCAAGATGTGGATCGTTTGGTTAAAGAACAGGTCATCATGGAAGGAAGGATTCTCATGTACCTGCACATTTGGCATAAGTTAGCAAAGCATGATATGGATAACAACGCATGCAATGCTCAGTTGTCCCTCGAATCAGTTGTTTTTCCAAATATAGATGAGTTGTTAGATATTTATGAAAAATGGCAGGATTTTCTGGATCTTTAAATTAGACCTGATTTTGTAATCCCTGTTTTGTAGAATCTCTCCTTTTAGAACTCTGATGTAAATTTAGTATTTAAGGAGGAATGTTTCCCTTAGCAAAGGGTTGGGAATTTTGGAATTTTGATTCAGCAGGAGTATGGACTGAAGATGCTCTGTCTATTCGAGCCATTGTAATTTTTGTACAAGACTTTTATATGCAGTAAAGTTATCTCCTATCCACCTTCTCGTGTTCTTCAAATTTCTTTGAGAATCGCTGAGTTAAATGTTTCAAATTGTCATCAGTTATATGTTCAATCTATTGCAGGTTACTTATTGATGTATATGGTCTTTCATATTGATTTTTCTCTATGTTTTGACTCATGTTCTGAATTGTTCTATTAAATTTCTTTAATCGAACAGCTCTCACTTTTATATTTCTGCAAATGATTCGATGCAATTAAATATCCATAATCAATTGTTAATTTTTCAATTAACACAATGATTACAGATCAGGTATTTGAATGGGCTTAAACATTTTGAAGAATTGTCACTTAATTTCTTAATTGATAAAACTTGAATTAAGAAGTGAAGAACCCGAAGAGGTTTCTGTTTAAAGTACTTAATCACTTGTCCTTCATACTTCAGTTCTGATCTGCACAATATCAACTTTCCCTCTTTAGGTTAGATCTGACTTAGGATAGATTCTTTCCTTAGGTAGGTTAGGTTAGGTTTGTTAACCAGCTATCACACTTTGTTTCCCTTAATAGGAAAACTGATCTTTGAAAGATCAAACCTTTTACTCTTAGAGTGCCAACGGAGACCAAATATCTGTGGGTGATTACCACACCAAATAGCTCGAGGATAGGGTAACTCTTGCGTAGGGTTGACTGAAGCCTTTGGCTGGGTTTTCATCCCTTGTTGTGTGCCTTGGAACCCATTCCAGCACTTTGCACTTACCCTGCACCCCCGAGGCATCAACAAATGGCGCTAGAAGGAGGGCGTGAACTGGCACATTGCCCACAATAAGAGCTAGCTTCCAGCTATTATGATTCCATGTCTCTTTCCCAAATCCCTGCATGGGAGTCTGACACCGCACTGAGCCTACCAAGGCCTTTACATGAACTCCCTAAAAAGGCAGTTAAGATCTTGCCAAAATTTGACGGAGAAGGTAATGTCTCTGTCACCGAGTATATCAGAAAGTATGAATCTATTTTGCGTTTATTTAATATCATACATGAAGATATTGCTTGGAGATTATTTCCATTTACCTTCGAATGTAAGGCCTCTCTTTGGTTTTATTTTTTACCGCTGAATTCAATTTCAAGATGGTTAGAATTTAAGAATGTTTTCAGAGATTCTTTTGAAGTTTATGATGCAGTTGAAATTCATCAAAACCTTATTCAAATGCAAGTACTTGATGGAGAATCAATTCGGGATTTCAACACACGCTTTCGACAAGTGTACTATGGTTTACGCGAAGAACACAGACCTGCAACACAACTCACTTTCTGTTGGTATGTTAGATCTCTTCCCAAGATTATAGCAATGTTTATTTTGAGACAAGGGATAACAGATTTCAATGAAGCATGTAAAGAGGCTCAAGTTATTGAGAGAGACTTGAAGGGGTATCCTTCAGATTTATTTTATCCTTTCCTTTCATATGATCTTGAATCTGTTAATGAAGAATTAAATCCTTCACAAATTGCTCAATTAAATTCTCGAATGAATGACCTGCACGATGAAGTCATGTCTATAAAATAAGAAAAGGATATTCAAGATACCTTACATCATTTCAAACAAATGTTTTTTGCATCCAATTCAAGATCTTCCCCAGATACAAAAAAGGAATTAGGTGCAGATTCTAATAAACGTTTTTCTCTTTCAAATAGATGTGAGTATCACGAATGTTTTTCATCTTCCCTTCGTTGTTTGGAACCAGAAACTGTTGAAGAAAATCCTCATATTTCTGATCCATGTAATGAACCATTGGTTTGAACAAATTTTGAGCATTTCCCTTTGTATCACAGTGATCCAACTATCAATAAAAATGAAGATTTAAGAATCCATGAAGAGGATCTTCTATCTATTTCAAATAATTTTGGAAGTCCTTCTTTTACAACTAATACTCATTTTTCTTCATTTAATCAAAAGATGGGTGTTCGAATAGAGAATTTTCAAGATCTTGATTGTATTTCACATTCTGAACAACATAATGATTTTTCTCATCTTACATAATCTGAAAATTCTTTTTCTTCATCCTTTGATTCTGACTATTATGAGCAGAATAAGAACCATAAGTCTTTAGATGATGAGTTAGCTGAGATCGAGATTGAATTTCAAAATATTTGTTCCAAATATACTTTTTCTATAAATCAAATCTCAAATGAAAAGTTGTTTTGATCAAATGCTTTGAAATCAAATAAATTCGGTATACTTGACAAGAACGAATATTTAAAGGACGAAGTTGATTGTTCACAAGATGTGAATTTCGATATTTCCTTTCAATACAATAATGATGATATATTGTTAAAGGAAATATTCTCCACTCTCAATTTTGATGAAAACATGTTGGATCACAATCTTAATAGTTTCAAACATACTTTTTATGATTCAATTTATTTATGGTTGGAACAATCATTTTTGACCAATTTCCCATGTCATTTTCATTTCTTTGTAAATAAAAAAATTAGTTCATTTTTTCTTATTTTTGGATCTTCATTTTCAAAAAATTTGTTGCTGATTCGTCATTTCTTTTATCTTGCAGGCTTAAAGTTGCTTGATTGGCTTCATTGGATATTCGAGTATACTTAATTTTTTTTTTTATTTTAGAATAAGTGTAGGGATAGGTGTAGAACAGATTAGTTTTGATAATTTCTTAATAAGTAGAGCACACTTTTGATCCTCTTCAATGAGCATTTGTGACAACGATTTGAGTCCGAGTTGGGTTCTAGTACTGTTCAATTACTAGAAGGAGTTACGCACACCTATCCAGTGAAGGTTTTATTCTTCGAAAGTTATTTTGTAAAGATTGGGCTGATGTTTTGTACATAAGTTGATTTTGCTTATTTTCTGTTGTTTGGCTTGTTTCATTTCCTTCATCTATTTATCTTATGATGTCACAGCCCCACACATATAGCAATATCCAAAAATCAGTTTATTTCTTGGTGATGAGTCCAGTTTTGATTTTATGACTATCTGCTAGCTATGATTTATAAATTGTTCAACTTAGGACATACAGTTAATGACTACAAGACCTCAAATTAATATATCTCTACGATGGTCATTATCTTACACATGTATTATTTGTTTAATTGGGGCCTCAGGGATAGCAGATTCTCCATTGTCTTATGTCTCATGGTTAAGTTGCATATCATAATAACCTTGCCTACTTGTTCTGCTCTGGTTCCTTTTACCATCACCTTAAGAATAAACCTTATAATAAAGTAAATTACAAGGTGAGAGGTCTTGTTATCAAGCCTGCTCATTGGGTTCATAAGTGCCAAGCAGAATGACATCTTCACAACAAGCTACCACACTTGGAAGATGAATTTCAGTTTTACTGGGAGTTGGAATATCCTATCACAGGTCGGTCCATTCATGATCAGCAAAGCACTGGTGAGTAACGTTACCAACATATGGTCACCAAGCCATGGTAATGCCTTGTAATTTTCCAACTTAATGAAACATGGATTAGTACATATCTTTCAGCTCAAAAGATACTTGTGTATATAAGAATGGGGGGGTCTTACCACAAGCCAGCCCCGCCACGATCATGAGTTCAATTTGGACTGAGGCTATCAAAACATGGTTACCAAGCCATGATAGTTCCTTTCAGCACCTCAACTGAAAGGAAAGGAGTCTCGTTATCGAGCTAGCTTGATCAGTTTCTGAATTTTTCCTGTTAGTGGCACTGCTTACATCTGATCACCAAGTCAAGGCAGTGGTTTTATACACACAGTTATTTTTCTTTTATCCCAAAACAAAAAATGCATGTAAATAGTGTTTCAAAGAAGCGAGGTGATGTGTAATTGGGATAGCCAGAAGCATTTTTCGAGTGTGGCTAGGCTCAACACAAGCAGCCTTCCATGACTACATACATGTGAAGGGTCTCATGTTATTTTTCAAACCCCTTTATCAGATTTTGCATTATTCTTAAATATGACCAGACAATGAGTATTTATTAATCTAGGTTCCATGCTAGTTAGTTGTGTTCCTTGTGATCATTTTCGAAAATTCAGGCTGAAGAAAGAATGTATGGCTAACATGTTTGAATGTCTTCTTTAAACTGGATTGTCATTACAGAGATAACTGGTTCTTCCCAACCAGTCGCCATTTTTTGTGGGTACAACAGATCCCATGCTTCACTTAAGCAAGGGAACCCCATTTATAAATAAACGCAAAAGTGTTTGAGGTGAGTTATCCTGTAAATATTAAAATCTTGATTCTACTTTCAAAGAATTCTTGACCCATGCCTTTGGCTCCCTTGGTTTCAACCGTTTGATTATATCTTCCAAAGTGTTTCAGTTTCAAAAGGCCAAAATTTTTGAGTATTTTGTTCACTGATAAAGTCATCCCGAAACCCGACGTTTGAAGAACCCGCAATCCGCAATCCGACAATTGCGGCTTGCGGGACTGTTGTTTTTAAATTTTGGGTTTTGATGGTTTCGAAACCCGCAACCCGACGGTTTCGGACTACCGAATCACTCTGTAATAAGATTGGAAAACAGTTTCTGCGAAACCCGAATCCCACAATGGTGACATTCGGCTTTCGGGATTGTCTTTTCTTGTCCACTTCGTTTTTTCCTCCACAACCCGTAATTTCGGGATGTGGCTTCCGGGATTGTGTCTTTATGGTTATTTTTGCGTAGGCTCCCGCAACCCGCAATCCACATTGCGGAATGTGGCTTTCGGAGTAGTTTTTATTTTTCACTTTGGCATTTATGCTTCCTGAAACCCGCCACCCCTGGTCGGTTGTCGGCTTTCGGGAGTCCTTTTCATTGTTCATCATTTTTAACAACCTGCAACTTGCAAATCCATACTTTCAGGTTTCGGCTTGTGGAGATTTGAATAAAGAGTTTCATGAGCGTACCTGAACCCAATTTTGCGTCGTCCATTTGTTATGATCACACGGTTGGTTTTATTTCACTGAATGTATTTAATAGGGTTTTTTACTTTTTAGTTTTACATTTTTACTGCTGAAGAAAATATGCTGTTGCATTTTCATTTTACTGAGGATTGCATGTCAGGTGCCGTTGTTCAGTCTTTTCGTTATTTCAGGTAAGTCCACTGTTATCCTTACGCTACTAGCCTGCATTTTTTGCTATTTTTGGGTTGAATTTTATTTAATTTTCTACATTGATCAGATATTGTAAAATTCCTCCACTATGTCGAAGAATACATGGTCTAAAACGTCACTCAAAGACCCCCTGAACAAAGACCCAAATTTTGGTTTTCTTTCTGACACCAGTGGAGGAGTTACATAGACGTACCAAATGGACTGGTCCAAGATATATTCCATTTTTTATAATGACGAATTTTCCATATCGAGGATGATAGACCAGTCTACGAGAAAATTAGGGCTTCCCAAATCCACGCCATCACTGCACGCCCTGCCGTCCTACCCTACACAGATGCAGTTAAGTGGATAATTGAGAATGTTGATGTTAAGGACCATTCATTTAATGACAGTGTAGGTTTCCAATTGACAAGTTTTCGCCCGGAGGTTTTTGTTCGAGCATTTGCTCTAAAACCCTATGTACAGACACTCTCTGCTGAGTTCATTCAGTCATCCAAAACCCGGTATAATTTTGAGCAAATGATTAAGTCTTGGATGCTCAAACCCAATGCCTTTGTACCTAAGTCGGATAACCTTTATCCTATTATCTGGTTCAAAGAACCCTATTCTCTACTTGCAGCCATGCTTTGCCGGCTTTTTGGTCAAACCAATTGTTCTCATTTTAAAGCAGAGTGGGCACCCATAGCACATCATGTGTTACTTACAGGTAAATCTTTCCTGTGGGCCTCTATTCTATCATCGAAACTTAAAAACGCCATTCAAGATTATCATAAGGCACCAGCTCATAAGAAACCACCCTTCTTCCTATTAGCATATGTTTTGGACGTTTTCTGTTCGGAGTTCCAGTATCCCAATTTGGGTTGGCATTGGACTCCTTCAGACCCACCTGTACATATTTACCATTCGACACTTTGGGAGGGAAATTTTGCACCTTTGATATATGAAATTTGTGATTGTTTTGTGGGTACCATTTATTTCAAGATCTTCCAGCAGCAGCCACCTGCATTCTCAGAAGATGCCAAAGTTTTTATCAACACAATGGGAGATTGGTATGTAGGCGAGTACTTCACATACATTAGAATCTGGGGAAGTGAAACAGTTCATTTCTTGCCCAGAATAGTCCCAGACAGGATGGTAATACAGGAGGTTTTCTTTCAGACTTTCATTAATGGTATGTATCAGAAACTCATGGGACCTAAGAAGAAGAATTGGCCTAAGTTTTCACTGAATCTGGGTCAATTGGTCATCCCAAATTCAACCTGGGCTACAGTTATGGGTGATCAGATAGCTGCTCTAAGATTAGGTGTTTCCCCGAAAGGGAAACATGACCCCAAGAAGTTTTTGGATGCACAACTAAAGCAAGTTCATAAGAAGATGGACTACACACATGAAACAATCCCCGATGATTCCATATACCAAGGGGTAGACACCTTTTCTCAAGTCTTGGCCAAAGTAAAGGACCCTCAAGGACATCATCATATTCTACAATATCAGAAGAAACTGAAGGACGTGATCTTAAGCTATAGGGCCATGCACATGAATCTTGTTGAAAAAGCAAGAAAGGACAGGGAAGAGAAAGAAGCTCATAAGGCTACCAATCCTCCTTTGGTCACTAGTCATGATGAAGACAAAGGTAAAGATATTCAAGGGGAACTATCTAAAAAGAAAACTAATGAAGAAGCTAAAATCATGCTGCAGACAGCCCATGAATCCAAACATCAAATGGCACAGTTGTCATCAATGTTACAGACTCAGTTGCTAGAACCTCCAAGGCCTGCGGACAAAATTCAGCCACTGGGTACACTGGATGGTCACCTCCCTACTCAAGATACTCCAGAAGATGATGAATTGATCATAACCAAGGCTAATCTAGCTAAGAGACAAAAGGTCATGCCTTCCTCATCACAAGTTTCTATTGTAGATGTAATTGACTGTGATGAAGAAATAGCTTCACCTTCTCCAGTACCAGTAGTGGAAGAGGTCACTGGAGATGCTAAGACTGATGCTGAATTGTTGAACGATATTGATATGGACCAGTCTTTCCCTGAACAATCATTGTTGGAATTTAATGATGCCCCTGGTATCACATCATCAGCAATTGGGTTGCCATCTGTGAAGCCAAATTCTACTGTGCCTCTAGGAGGAACACTTCCATTTTCATTATCCCATTTGTATGATACCCTCAACAACACCACTACTACATCGCCAGAGTACTCAGTTGCTTTATCTACTTCACCCCCTGTTATTGCAGAAGTCCAGCCTTTGGTTGTCCCTCTGCAGTCATCTTCAGTTGATTCATCAATAACCTCCATCGATGCATCTTCTAAGCCTTCTCCTCCACCTTCACCTAGCAAAGCACAGAGTCCACTTCCATTCCCAGAAGTTAGTAGTCATGTTCAGGTTCTTCTTTCTGATATCTCTGTCTCATTACCCTCCCCAGACAAAGTTGTGTCATCTTCTGAAATTAGTATTACATCTCTAGCCTCCACTCAAGTTACTTTACCTATCCCTACTTCTACTGTCACACAGACACCTTCTCTGATTTCCACGGTTTGTGTCACTTCTGTTCCTGCACTATCCATTACTGAGTACACAGATACAGATGTGGTTCCTCTTGGAATTTATTTCTATCGTCAAGATGAAAAGGAAGTAGTTAAAAGAAGAAGGAAAATGGGTCAAGGCCAAGGTGGATTAAAAGCGGATGAGACAAATCAGGTGATATGGACTCCCAGAACTAATAATCCAAGAATTGAAGCAGTTGAAACAGCAGCAGCCTTAGGGGCTTTTTCCACTGCTAACTAGGATTCAGTCTAGGTCTTGGATAAAGAAGTTGACATCAGGGAGGAAGAAATTAGAAACCTGAAAGAAGAATTAGTTAAAATAAGGGAACAACATTCTGTTGATGTGGCTGACTTCAGGAAAACTTGGGCAGACAAAGTACAGGATCTGGAACAGAAGAATGCTACTCTTCTTACTGAATTTAACCTTTTGCAGTCTCAACATTCTGCTAGTCTTATAAAGATAGCCTCTTTAGAAAAGCAGATGGAAGATGCAACTGCAAGTGCAGCTTCCTCCAATGTTCTCAAGTTCACACCATTGGAACTCAAAAACCTAGCTCTTTAAGTGCATCAGAGCCAGCATGAATTACTGAAGAAGTTATATATTGCCTTAGACGAGATCAGGGAAAATTTCATTAATTTTTCTAAGATGTCTTCTACTCTTGAGGAACAGAAGGAAAAAAGGCTCCAAGCTTGTAAAGCTGAATATGAAATTGGTCAATGGCAATTGTATATCAAGAATGTTCCAAAGGACATCCCAATCCTTAATACTTTCCAGATGAAGAAAGTTAAGGCATCCCTGAACTCGTGGCTTGATTTGAATGAATCAGCTGAGGAAATCATTACTAAGTCACAGGACACCTGCACTAGACGATGGTATGCCGCTGATAATATCTTGAATGAATTAGGTTTTCCACTCATGAATCCTTTTATGGAGGCTCTCCCACCAAAGTGCAAACTTGAAGAACTTGACAATAGATGTGAACAATTCGCACAGAAGATTCAGGACTTGGAACAAATCAGTATCCAAGATGTGGATCGTTTGGTTAAAGAACCGGTCATCATGGAAGGAAGGATTCTCATGTACCTGCGCATTTGGCATAAGTTAGCAAAGCATGATATGGAGAAAAATTCATGCAATGCTTAGTTGTCCCTCGAATCAGTTGTTTTTCCAAATATAGATGAGCTGTTAGATATTTATGAAAAATGGCAGGATTTTCTGGATCTTTAAATTAGACCTGATTTTGTAATCCCTGTTTTGTAGAATCTCTCCTTTTAGAACTCTGATGTAAATTTAGTATTTAAGGAGGAATGTTTCCCTTAGCAAAGGGTTGGGAATTTTGGAATTTTGATTCAGAAGGAGTATGGATTGAAGATTCTCTGTCTATTCGAGCCATTGTAATTTTTGTGCAAGACTTTTATATGCAGTAAAGTTATCTCCTATCCACCTTCTTGTGTTCTTCAAATTTCTTTGAGAACCACTGAGTTAAATGTTTCAAATTGTCATCAGTTATGCGTTCAATCTATAGCAGGTTACTTATTGATGTATATGGTCTTTCATATTGATTTTTCTGTATGTTTTGACTCATGTTCTGAACTGTTCTATTAAATTTCTTTAATCGAACAGCTCTCACTTTTATATTTATGCAAATGATTCGATGCAATTAAATATCCATAATCAATTGTTAATTTTTCAATTAACACAATGATTACAGATCAGGTATTTGAATGGGATTAAACATTTTGAAGAATTGTCACTTAATTTCTTAATTGATAAAACTTTAATTAACAAGTGAAGAACCCGAAGACGTTTCTGTTTAAGGTATTTAATCACTTGTCCTTCATACTTCAGTTCTGATCTGCACAATATCAACTTTCCCTCTTTAGGTTAGATCTGACTTAGGATAGATTCTTTCCTTAGGTAGGTTAGGTTAGGTTTGTTAACCAGCTATCACACTTTGTTTCCCTTAACAGGAAAACTGATCTTTGAAAGATCAAACCTTTTACTCTTAGAGTGCCAGCGGAGGCCAAATATCCGTGGGTGATTACCACACCAAACAACTCGAGGATAGGGTAACTCTTGCGTAGGGTTGACTGAAGCCTTTGGCTTGGTTTTCATCCCCTGTTGTGTGCCTTGGAACCCATTCCAGCACTTTGCACTTACGCTGCACCCCCGAGGCATCAACAAGACCGAAAAGTTTATTCTTGTAAACACACTTGGAATTTGATGTTTTGTACAACATTTTTTTCAGTTCAGAACGTATTTGACAGGTAAATATAATACAAACACATCAATATTGATAGGTATGAAAAATTTTGAAACATCACTTTGACATCTATGTCTTTACATTTCTCCTAAAAATTGTTAATACCTCTATGAGACTACTGTGAGTGCTCGTAATTACCCATAACCATTGTGGTAGGTTGTCCCTCTACACTACTATGCTTTGTTCCCCTCCCAATTCCAATATTTGTAATGCACACCCTCAGATGGCTACCCATGTCCTTGAGACCACTCAACCAGTGTCCAACTAGTTACTCTGAGTTCCATTCTTGATATGTCCCTAGGCCCACATTTAAATTGACACTTTGTAAGATTACATAAAGCTTAAAATGACAAGCACTGGAAATGTGTATCCGTCACCAAATTTTCAATTGACAGACACATAGAATTTGAAATTCTAGGCCTGCTTGCGAACCATGTAGTTGGAGTACCCAAAAAACAATTTGGAATAATTGTGACTAGGGATTGGTGAGATTGTTCCAACATAACGGTGAACAAGTGTCAGCAAACAAAATGGTGAACATGGTGCATTTATAGGTGTCACAAATAGAATCCTAAACAAGTTGTAGTATTGGAGTTCCATGGGTAGACTGTATATATCCAAAATGGAAAATGATCTTCAACAACAAAATGCTCTATAGCCATTCAAAATAACAATCACCATATCAATACACGTCCACAAATTTGAGTATGAATGAAACAAATTACCCACTATGATGACACAACATGTAAAAAAAACCAAGGTCACAATCTAGATCTCTAACATATCTGATGGCCAAATTGTTAGGCATCAAACAAGAGACCAACATATCTGAGAAACAACCATCCATACCAGATTAAGAACCCCTGCATCAAATCATAGATCAATCTTAGAAAATTCATATTTCAACATAGAAAATGGCGTCGCTCCCAAAGAAATGCCCAAATCCTAGATTTGAGATAATTGTGCCCACCAACCCAACCAAGATATGTGCAGACACACCCATATATGAGATAATGGCCCATAAAATCGAGGAGATTTGTAAACCACATGGTAGATAATGGCTAATCACAGCCCCTCTCGTGAGAGAGTCAGGACTGTACTAGCTCTTATACCATGTAAAGATCTCGGACTAACCCAGATCGCAAATGAGAATCATGTTAATAGAAGAAAAAATCTATTAATCAGAATATGTTTAATTACAAGTAAATTCCTCCATCTATAATAATGGAGTAGGCCTAGTCACAACTAAGAATAGTTGGGTGGATAATGATGCCTACATCAACTTAACTAATGTAAGTTAGATGCATTGGAAAACATAAACTCCAACCAAATGAAAATTATAATTTTTATTAATATAATAAACAAAAGTAGTATCTTACATGATTAATACACAAATATAATGATTTACATTTTTATTATTTTATATATATAATTTCATTTAGGAAAAACCACTTCTTTCCTTGTATGCATTAAAGACCATGCATGTTTATATTGAATGTTTTTTTTTAAATTAATTCATTAGACAATTTCAATTTTTTTAAATAAAAATTTGAAGAACTACCATCCCTTAAAATAATGAATCCATTAAACAAATGAATCATTTTTCATGGACACTTCACCTCTTAACCATGGACAATACCCATAAAAGCTTTAATCACCTAGTAAACCATTATTTTCTTTAATAGAGATTATCATTGCTTTGCCTGTTTCATCATTACTTTGCCAAAAAGAAAGTTTATGGCCATGCATTTTTCACACGATCTCTTTTAAAGTTGGTTACAATGCAAATATTGCTTACCATAAGTAAAGTCTATGGCCATGCATTTTTCACACTCTCTTTTAAAGTTGGTTATAATGAAAATAAAATTAGAGATTTTTACAATTAAATTAACGCTTCAAACATTACAACTTTTACCATGATTACACCCCATCAAACATATTCAAATTTTGACTGGACGTATGTATTGGGAACACTCCATTATGAGCTCAAAAACAAGCTTTAAACATTACAACTTTTATCATTACACCCAAATAAAATATGTTCAATTTTTTTTTACTAGACAAATATGTTGGGAACACTCCATTATGAGCTCAAAAGTATGATATCCATCCCATATATATATTATGAACACTCCATTATGAGCTAATAGGACACTCCAACTACATGTGGGACTCTATGAGCGTTCTTTGAAGTTTGTTATACGTGTCAAATTTGATTGGTGCATCCAATTTGAAGTCCAACCTATCATCGCCATGACAAAATTTGGAGTAAGAACGCTCCAAATGCAAATGAGAGTCTATAACCACTCCTTCAAATTTGTTAGATTTGATTTGAAATGCAACCTATCACCCTAACAAGAATTAGAGTCACATGCAATGATTATGCTTACATTTATTGAGGCAACCGCCCTAATTTATGTTAAGGATAAACAAGGGAGAAATATAATTTACCAAAAGAATGAAGTTTTATGGGGCACATGATATTTTATCATGTTCTTTCAATGTGTTCCTTCTGGTCGGTACTATTTCTATGTCATCATATATGTCCCTTTATATTTATAACGCGCTCCATTTTCTTCACATTTCTTAAATCATCTTTAAATAAATGATTATTGTCTCATTGTAGGAAAACAACACTTGAATATACTTCTTATCCAAATCTAAATAATGTCTTCGGTTTTCTTGAAGTAATTAGACGTTAGAGGTTTCATACTAATTGATCTTGAATTAGTTTGACTTTAGATGTATTCAATAATATTTGTAGAGTAAGATTGAAGGGTTTATCACACGGGCTTGCTGGTTTGACTTTAGATGTATTCAATACTAATTGTAGAGTAAGATTGAAGGGTTTATCACATGGGCTTGCTGCACCAAGCTAAAGCTATTAGTGGGATCTTTTGTTGCAATATCTTTGTGATTTTGTGGAATGCCCCAACATTGTGTTTAATAAGATTTCCTTTTTTTATTGTCATATCTTGATAAAAATGTTATTATAGGGAGGGGTGCTAGGTATGAGGGATCATAATCGATATTAATGGACAATAATTAGTTTGGCATGGAGCTTAATTGAAGAAACCAATAACTAGGTTGAAGTTCTTACTCTCTATCAAGGACTTAAGATCCTCGATTGAAGGTAGATTGAGAATTTGATAGTGATTGGAGACTCGACAAACATAATGAGGTATATGTATTTATCCCACTCCTTATCTGATATGTTGTAGGTGTTGTTATGAACACTTTAGTGAACTAGTTGGTTAATCTGATGGGGTGAATGACCATCAATTCATCCCCTCACTCAAGGCAATGTAATCTGCAATTCGAACCTCCAATGGCGCAACTTCTTCAAACTTCCTTGATAAATCATCTTTTGATCTAGCAATTGGTGGTTCATCCCATTAGTATTCATCTTTTTATATGAAGTGACAGGAAGAGTGGCAAGTTGGTTCTTCATCCATGGAGTTGTACTCTTCTCCATATAGCTCATAATCACCTTCTTCAACTGCAATAGGTTGGCTACAAACTTCTCTTTTTCAGGGAATGGGTAGCTTGATGACCTTTGGAATATTTTTCTCTATAATTCAAGAAGAAATTAAAACCTACATGTGTAGAGGACCATACTCTGATACCACTGTAATGTACCCAACCCCCTATCAAGCACACTAACTCATAATTACAAAAAACTTGGATTCACCATAGATGGTTTTAACACAATACTAACAACTTGGGACCAGTAGGATAGATTAGACACACCAAAAACAACAAATATGGTGGACTCAAGTTCAATACTTTGACAGTGCACTTTTGGGAGTCTATCGTGCCCAGGTAGACTCATTGGGCTAAACCCAAGACTTCAAGGCAATTTCCCATGGGACTTCTGTGGAAACTACACTGATTCTGGTGTATTTTGGAAGTAATATAAACTTTAGGGTACTGATAATACTATTATAAACCTATTTCAGACCTGATCTATGGTTGTGACTGATATCTGGTTGATAGAAAGTAAATTAGATACAAAATCCTTCACTTGGACTAGTGAAGAGGTTGTTTTCAAGGAGATTCCAAATGGGGATAAAGGTTCCCAAATATTTGATCCAATGGTACATATGTGTTAATTGAATCATAAACTAACTATAGGTATATTTATAAAATAAATTAGGGAATAAGATAACAAGTAGATATTGAAAACTCAAAAACTAGTCTAGTTTTGACCCCCAATGCACAAGTCTAGTTTCAGAATCTTCCAAGTGACTCAGTACAAGATCGATTTATGAAATTAATGGATTTTATGATTCACATAAGATGTAAAATAATGACATAAAAAAAATTAATGTATTCTGAGGATCCATCAAAGGATTTTACATTAAAACTGCTTGAAAACCCCCAAGGGGTTGAGGATTTTACAAATGAGAAGAAGAGATAGATAGAAGGAGAGCGAGAATGGATTATTCACCCCTATAGCAGATTCATGAATATAAATAGAACCTTATAACAGTTACTAGGGTGCACCACGTTCACTGGATCTTCATAGAGTGCACACTCCTTCAAGGGTTCTCTTGACTAGATGAGGTTTTGGTGTTCGAGCATTGCTTCACTATGCTCCTGCATCAAATGAACTTGTCCAAGTTGCAATGGATTGTAGATAATACCTACAATATCACTGATTTGGATGCAATAAACTTACTGAAGAGGAACATATATCCTCTTCCTCAATCACTAGTAGCTAGATCTCACAATCCTTCATTAGTTCAATGGTCCAATGGGGCACATCACCCAAAGAAGCTAGGGGCACATCACCCAAGCTAATACAAGTGTATATTTCTCATGAATAAAATCACAAAGTAGAAAAACATGTGAATGTGTATGTTCATCATTGTTTTATGAACCTCTGTTAGATTTTTTTCCTACCTTTTAGGACTTGCCATCTGTGAAATTCGAATTTGTGACAAGTGGAGGCTTCTTTGGGAAGTTTCTTTTGCATTTTGGACCCACTTGCCTCATGAATTCTCCCTCACTGGATAAATTTATCCCCTTAATCTTTTCTGAGTACTTTTAGTTGATTTCTACTTTTGCTAAACTGTGCCTTATCTTCAAAATCATGAAACTTATGCTTTGTTGATTTTGTTTTGCTTTTATTGTTTTTCCTGTTTTTCCTGCTTTTGACTACTTTCTGCTTTTGGGGATGCTTTCCTTCCATATTTTTATGAGGAAAAATCATATGAGTTATCCTTATCCAATGCACCCTCCTTGATCCACCTAATCTCATGACAACTCATAAACAATTACTAAATAAATTAAATTAAATAAAAATGGAGGCCCACCATAGTTTATTAATTTCCTAAGTGACTATGGTCAAAATTAACCTCTTTATTCACTAATGCAAGTATTCCACTAGGATCCATGGGGGTTCTAATGGTTCTAGTGATGAACCATGATGTATCTAAAATGGGGACATTACAATTTGAAGGGTAACTTACCCTTATAATTTCCACACCTTCTTTTCAACTTTATCACAAAGTTTGCCTATTCCCCATCTGATTCATCACAAGAGTTGTTGTCATGCTCGTGTTTTGCTTTTTCGGTGGCTTTGAAGGCTGCTTCTTTCCTAGTAGTATTTTCCCTTCCGTTCTTCATCTCATACGATGTGAGGATTCCATGAGGCTCATCTTTTGTCAAATTTTCAAGATTAGTCATGTCTTCTAACACAAACACCTTTGAGTCAAATCTTGGAGGCAGAGTTCTCAGCATTTTCCGCACAATAGATTCTTCAGTTAGTGAAACTCCAATACCTTTGATAGTGTTGATTATATCATCGACTCGAATAAATTATGATGTAATGTTTTCTTCTTCTTTCATCTTCAAGGACTCAAATAAACTAGAATATGTCTGTAGTTTTTCCTTCTTGACATTATCGTCTCCTTCATAGATATTCTTGAGTTTATCCCATACTTATTTTGCTAAGAAACAATGCATTCCCTTAGTGAATACTACTTATCCATATCTGCACAAGTATCTATCTTCCATTTTTTAAGATGTTACTGAAGACACTCTCTGATACCAATTGTTGGAAATCTTATTAATATTGAGAGGGGGGGTGAATCGGTATTAAGCACAGTTATGAACAATTTTCACTTTTACCAAATATAACAACAATTATATTTTGCATTCATTATAAACAATTTCGTTCAACATCACATGCGAAATATGCATAACAAAAATATTTAACGTGGAAATCCAAGCGGGAGAAAACCACATAATTATTTCTTATATTATAAATATTACATTCATGGAAGCACCAAATTCCAAATTTCTCCAGCATCGACTGGAAGGAGGCTCCAACCCTATGATTGAAAGGATACAACTTGAAGGAAGTACCGACTCCCTGATTTACCAGCACCGACTTGAAGGAGGCACCAACCCCCTAGTTTTACAGGCATCGACCTGAAGGAAGCACCAAATCCCTATTTCTTGCCCCATCCTATCGCCCCGATATGTCTATAGAAGTTTCTTCTTTTCTTTCTACCGATCTATGCACTCTTCATATTTACTACAATACATTCCATTGTGTGCACTTGCTATATACTTTGATTTTGCAATTGTTGTATTGTACCACACACTTCACTTCACTACATCAATATTGCACACTAGTTCTCATATTTCATAACCTTTTTCAATCTGCGCACTATTTTGACATATTGTTTCTATGCATCTACAAACTCAACTGTCATTGCACATCCTCCATTGTTCTACAGTTCCATTCTTGCGCATCTATATCAGATAAACTATAACCTTATGTGCACCATCTGCGATACTGCCTTCATGTTCTTGCGCACTTGTCTCATATAAACCTCATTATATTGTGCATCATCTACTGTTCTGATCTTCTATCTTTGTGCATCTGTCTTAGATAAATCACATCATCTTGTGCATCATTTTTTGTGCTACATTTATGTTCTTGTACATTTGGCTCTCTGCTAGCTTATGTTGTTCCGGTTCAATAAGCCATTGAAACCCCAATAATTTTAAGCTTTCCAAATAAAAATACTACAACTTTCACATCTTCAATCTTACTTTTCACTCTCCAACTTGAATTCTTATTTATACTTGTCCTACGTATACCGTGTGTCCACAAGTTGGTTATAGTATCCCCTTTTCCTTTCTTTACGGTCAAGTTGACTTAAGCATATGCCACTTGTCATGATCTGCACAACTGAGGTATCATACCTTGTAGGTATTGCACATACATAGTCCTTTGCATAGTGGGACTTATACACTTGGGAACCACTACCCTTGGGTTCTTTCTCCCTTGAAGTACCATCACTTGGTGGGTCTTGCGCACTTGAATTGTCCAACCATTTCTTACTTCCAAGAGTCTTGTGTGATTCTGAGACTTGTATCCTTCTTTCGCTTGGTGGGTCTTGTGCACTTCTGATACTTGCATACATGTCCAACCATTTCTTACTCTTGATCCTCTTGTGCACTCTCGATACTTGTCCAACCACCTCTTTGACATTACCTTTGAAGTATCATGACTAGATGGATTGGAAATTATGCATGTACCTTACAGTGTACTTCTTCAAAATGGATTTCATATACTTCTTCAAACTGGCACAAGGATATTGAGTCCTTTTTTACATCAGTTGACATCAATGACAACCAAATTTCAACACTATGGAGAAGAAATATTCCTCTAACATGTTTTCATCTGAAGAGAAGCAGTCTCGAGACCCTATATGAATGGACCCATCATTATTTGTAGAGGGTATGAGATCTCTTACTTGATTTGGGTCAATGTAGGCAGCATTATCACTTTGTGGGAGGGGTAGCGAGTCAATATGAAGTATATCCACATAGCTTATGGGGCTTGGTGGGGTGGGAGTATCTCCTCTTGGGAGAGTATGATAGGATGGTGCTCTTCTTCCAGCATTAGTGATGATCCAAGATCCTTCTCGGTAAATGATGATGGAGGGTCATCACTACTAAGTGGGAGAGAGATAATCGGTGTGTCTAGATCCTCAATGTCATCGGTAGATATATTATCTTCTTTGAATATCGTGGGAAGGGTGGTTCCCAGATGGATGAGTTTATCCGATAGTCACTTCTGTGCAACACAAAGTGTGCATAACATGCCCAACATAGGACACTGAAAGTAATGGTGAGTCAACAACGTACATGATATGCATGGGCGAGTAGCATAGGATTGATTAAGAACATGTGATTTTTTTTAATGCACCTAGGCTGCAATGTTTGATTGGGGAGGTGCAGGTGTGATTCGTCCAATTGAAATATTTTTTAGGTGCACATGCTTGGTGTGGAAACTATTGTAGTGATGATATTTATGGAATTCATTTCCTGCTATTGAGGTGAAGGAATATCAACCAAAGGGAGGGTGAGGTGAATGGTTTCCAAAGCATCCCAAAACCAAGGTAGGTCAGGACAAAGGTGCATATAATTCTCAAACTGAGAGAAAATTGAACACACATGATTGGTACATAGTGAATTGGACTTAGTTTTCGTATTGGGATAAGCCAAGGTTGAAGGTGTTCCCCCTACTATTGTATGTGTCACATGCCTCACACTAATAGGGGTATTAAGTAGATTCTCGAGATCTTGCGAGGTTGGGAATAGATTGGTCGCATGACCTTTTTTCCCACATATGGAACATAGTGGGGTGACCCTCATCACAGGATCAGTGGTGGTCATTTCTGGGGATTTCAACCTAGGTTGGGTTATGCACCCTTCTTTAGGATTAGTGATTGTTGATGGTGGTTCAAGAAAAGTGTTGGTCGCAATGGGGAATTTCAAATTTGGTTGTTTTATTCCCCCATTACTGGGTTTAGTGACAAATGGTGGTGGTTTAGTCACAAATGTCATAGGATTGGTGTGCGGTACAGATGGCGTAACTTGCCTAGATGGTATCACTGCCGATACTGGTACAAACTCATAGTGGAATACTAGTTTTGAGGCCATTTCTAGGTAGGGTGGAGTGAGGTACCACACAGGTATTCCCAAAGTGATCCCAAGTAGAGTCAGATGAGCCATAATCGATGTCCCTTGCACTCCCATGGGAGGTACAAGAATGGTATTTGAAATATGGGAGGCACAGATGGACTCAATGTGTGTTCAATACCATGACTCGTCGGAGGTGTTGATGATGATTCCTAGGGAGTGGTAGAGACATTTTAAAGGTGAAAATGGTGCAAATAAGGCCATTTTTCGATGTTGGGATTTTAGGTGGGGATCCTGACTATACCCCTAGAAAGTTGGAGTCTTTGTACACTCCTATTCATATATCAATGTAAGGAGGTTAAGTCGCTCCGCCTATAGTGGATAGGACATTGTTGGGGTTGGTACTGGTATGAGGATCATAGTAATTGAGCTGGTCAAGGGTGACTATATACCCATTAAAGGGAAAAATCATGATGTGGAATACTAAAGAGGAACCTACTTTCCTTGGGTACATATTACTATGACCCAAAAGGATATTGTGGTAATGTTGTTCATCGACTACTTCAATATCAATTAGTACCATTTTCCCCCTAGCTCGATGGGGGCATTTTGATACAAACCCTTGGGTTGTGATGGCCTCCCATCATATGCACAAAGGGAGATATATGAGGGATCTAACTTGGGTGAACCCAACCATTTCTATACATTATATGGCATAACACATGTGGATGCACCTTCATCGATAATGCGTCGATGAATCATAATATTTTTAATTGTAACTAAAACTTGGAAATGCGATTGACGAGGGTAGTCGTGATTCACATTTATCGAGATCGAAGGTCATAAGGCATGAGTCTGAAGGGTCAAAAGAAACACATGCATTAAGTAATGCCTTTCGTTGGGTAGGGGAATATTGTAGCACTTCTAAAGTGGACATGGAAACTGGTGACTATGCCAAGTCATCCACAATATAGTGGTTGTGGGAAGCTTTGATGTGAGTGTTATGGGGGGTGCGCCTAGGTGGTACCTTTGGGACCCTTAGGAATTGTTCACCACTTGGGCATGGTATTTGCAAAGGGCCCCCTGAAGGGGTAGGTACATTCTCCAATTATGGAGGTTCATGCTTTCCATATCCTTTGGCTCGAGTTTGTAGGTTAACTTATGTCGTGTTCATGTAGATGTTCTAAAAGGAACCATCACTACGGAGATGGGGATCCTGTTGTTATGCCACAACCCCTTGATTGGAAAAGGGTTGATGCAAGCCAACTAGTTGGGGTTGTGGAACATTAGGTTCTTGAGGATGATTCACTATTGTCTCTTTCTTTGCTTCTACCAATTGTTGACAATTGGGGATGAGTGGACAATGGTGAGTGTTGGCTTGGTTTTGCAACCAAGCTTAGTGCAATGGGCACCTGCTAACTAGTAGCAGCGGTTTCAATATTAAGCAAAAACAATAAACTAAATCTAAACTAAAACTAAACTAGCATGTGCATCTTTGAATTAAAAAACAAGAACAAGAAATATAAGAAATAATTTTGTATTAAAAATGGGGGCAAGCAAGTGCTTGCAATAACAATACCTCTGAGTGATGAAGATAGTTGAGAAGCTCCAAGGATGAGCAGCTCCAAACTCCAATGGGTCCTTTCTCCAAGGTTGCTACACTGGCCAAAAACTCAAGGGAGATTTTGGCAGCATGAGGATAGGAATATGGATGGATGTGAAATGAGGAGCCCCTACCACCTTTGTATAGGTTTTGGTGGTGGGGAATACCATTTGTGGTTTTGTGGAAACCAATGGTATTGACCAACATGGTTTAGGTACTTTTCCCTCCTTTTTCCTTTTTTAAATAAAATTAATATTTTTATTCCCTTTTTAATATTTTGGGGAATTTTGGACCCTTTTTGAGGGTTTTTTATGCTTTTTTAGGAAAAATAATCTTTTTGAGTGGGAAAAGGGGTGTACTAAGGTCTTTTGGTGACCTTTTGTTGGCTTTAGAGGCTCAGATGGTGGAAAAAGTGGACAAATGGGTCATGTGAATAAGGGAATGAGCTAGTGAGCACTTTTTGGGTGTTAACAGATGGCCATTGCCATTCGCTTGGGATAATTTCTCATGCATTTACTGGTTTATATCTCACCTCAAATGGTTCAAAGGAGATCTTAAGAAAGCGTATGATTCAATTCTTGGATCTTATTTGGATTCCAAGCAATCAGTGATATTTAATGGTTCTTTTGGGCATAATCTCACCCATGATGGCCATTGCTATTCACTTGGGATAATTTCTCATGCATTCAATGGTTTAGATCTCACCTCAAATGGTTCAAAGGAGATCTTAAGAAACCATTCTTCAAGTCTTGGATCTGATTTGGATTCAAGGCATTTACTATCATGTGATGGTTCTTTTGGGCATAATCTCACCTATGATGGTTCGAAGGAGAAGACAAAAGACTATCTGCACATTCATAGATTTGATCCTACCTCAGTTGATTCAAATCATAGGTTCAAGGATCATCCTCATACTTTTGGATTTGTTATCATCACATTCGATCCGAAGAGCAAGTACAAGCACATGCTTTTTGAGCATGATCCACTTCTTCCCAAGAAGAAGATACCTCTAGACATATGACCAAGCATCACACCTGCTTGAGTTTGGAGCATTTATTTGGTGTGCCCTACAGTTAATTTTGAAGGGGGTATTTTTCCCATGAGGTTTTTCCCCATTTCCTCAGTTTATTGACTGTTATTATTCATTGTATTGGGTGACCTTTGGTCTCAGTTACCAGGGCCCAGGATGGATTAAGGGGGGTGTTAGGATATTCCTATACTCCATCCTAGTCCTACCAGCATCTTCATCATGCAGCATGCATTCTGCATGCATCCCAATCATTAGTCCCAGTACCTAGCCCTCAGCTAGCTAGCCCCGGGAGCTTCTCACGGATCAGTTTTATCCCTCCTAGAGCTTAGTGCACCCTTCTTCCTTGATTTTAGGAAGCCACTCATCCCCTCTCACCTACTACTCAGTTGCACTTCAGTTACCTTTAGTTCTTTCCTTGATTTAAGGAAAGACTGACTCTCAACTGACTGTATCACTCCGATGGACCTCCGATGAGACTAGACTGCCCATTCTGACTCCAGTTAGCTCCTCATGCACCCTCCACTGAGCCTCCTTCATTCAGTTAGTGCCTCCATGTGTCAGTTACACTCAGTTAGACTCAGTTTGACTGATGGTTGACAATTACTTGTGCATTGATGACTCCACCGATGATGAGATAGACTTCTAGTTGTGCTTTGATGACACTCCAGTGATCTTTTGATCACTCCATGAAGGCTAATTCGAATTGCCACCTTAGCATTCGAATCCTCATGCATTGTATTATTTATTTGTCCATTTTTTATTAATGAATTAGTGTGAGTGAAGTTATTTTGCTTCTATCCGAGTTCTACTGTATTATTATTCTATTGCTCATTTTACTGCATTGACCACTCTTAATCTTATTCCTAAATTCTTTCATTGTGAGGTATACATCAGCTCTTAGATCTGTTGTGAGGATTTTCACAATCGTTGGCTGGGTCATCTCATTATTTCCCTTCAAATTTAGAGATATGTGAGGGGATATTATCGGGCATAGCTATCCATGTTGGATCATATGATATAGGATCATTGATCAACTTGGAAAGATTAGGGAGATTCAATCTATCCATGAAAGGTAGGTAGGTATTATGTGTCTCCATCGTATGTCGTGGATTTTTCCCTCGAAGGGAAGAACTAGAAGTATGTGGTGGTGATATTTGTCTCTAATGTGATGACATTGATGTTGTATGTCCTCCTCCTGAAGAGGGAGAAAAAGTACAAATATTTCCTCTAAGGTGGGGGGAATAAAGGGGGGTCTCTTCTGTGAGAGGGTGTAGAAAAATGATCTAATTTTTCTCCAAGGGGAGAGAATGAATCAGAATTACAAGTGATTATTTTAAGGGTCCAAATTCAATTCAGAAGTGTGAGAGAGGTATTTCACAATCCTACTTCTTTCTTATCCATCAAGGTCTAAGGTGCGAGATGGAGAACATACTCAAAGTAAGAGAGTTTTTAGGTATCTTAGTGTGTTCTAGAGGAGGCACATGTGTGTAATAAGACAATTTTATTGTTGTTGCAACTAAGTAAATATATCAAAATAAATGTATATGTAGTTTCTACTTCAACTCAAAATATGCTAAATTTGCTTGCAACTAACAACTTTGATCAACAATGATTATGAAATTGAGAAGTCTGCAATGAGGGTATTTCACACTTCTCTCCATTTTCTAATTCACTAATATCACATGGAATGCGAGGTGAAGAGTATAATTCAGGAGATTAGAGTCTTTAGGTCCTTTCTTGTGTGCAAAAGTGAATTACACTACTTTTCCTAAAACATGGGAAATAAGCAAATAACATGAGAGGTCAATACTTTAACAACTTCTATGAAATGGAAAGCAGGATGTTCTTGAATACTAGTGATGAATAGGAGGCCCTTTGCAAGCCCCAAAGTATTTTACCTAAGTAAATTTCAAGAGAAGACCCCTTTACTTCCTAATATTGGGGTAAGTGAGCTAATTACTAAAGAAAAATTTAACTATTGCAATTTAATTTAATTTTGGTTCATTAGTGAGCAGTCATTGGGACTGCAAGATTTGTGCGAAAAATGATAAAAATAAAAATAAAAGACAGTAGCATAGGTTTCCACAATACAGACATGCTAGTAGTGTGGTTACAACACAATAGAGTTGCACTAGTGGAAACCAGATTACCGCATAGAATAAAGACCGATAAACTATGCAATAGTGCAATTGTCGGGGAAATTATGCATGGGTAGAGCGCACAGGGAACTAGGATCCATGCTACTATGTAAACAGTAGTTACGACCAAGATGAGGCTGAATTCCTGAAATGAAGGGAATGGACCTTATATCCTACACAAGACAATAACCTAGAATTAGCCATTTAGCAAATAACAACCTATTTAATGAGAAATGAACACAAATGAAGTGGAGTCGCCATAAATACTGTTGTGGGAAAATTTAGACAAAGGTGTGCAGATATTCCCACTTAATTAAGGGGGAAATAATTTGAGGTTGTTAACAAGGACTAGTATTGTGTTACTAAAGAAAATGTGAATGACTCCAAATTGATCCTGCAAGCTCTTGTTGGCAAAAAAAAACAAAATAAAACAAATAACTTGAAATAAACAAAAGGAGTGAGGATATTCAAACCACAACAAGAATCCAATGCTAGAACCAATTTAGTTTTCCCAATGGTCAAGCTTGTTACATGTAGTGTCACCTAGGAGGTGTGGGATTCAAGGGAATCCAACAATATCCCATAGAGAGGTCCTTTTTTCCACACTAAATGCTAAATAACTTGAAGAAAAAATGAAAGAAACACTTTCCCCTTGGAGGAATGTGGCAAGGGAGCTTGAGGAATGTTAATAGGTGTGGGAAGAGGTGGAAGAAGTCCCAACACAATTCCATAAGCATAACCTTGATCAATTTTTCTCTCTTATACGCATGCCAATGGATTCCTTTTATAGGCCAAGAGGTGTCCAAGAAACAACTAGATCCCAATGTGAACCCTACCAGCTCATGAACTATCTCCAAAGTACACAAAGGGGGCTATTCAATGCTTGAAGAGACAAATTCGAATTTCAGGTCGTGAGGGAGATTTCACGAGAGTTCAATGCACGGATAGTGGTTGAGATCCCACCATTTTTTACAGTATCATGGATCTCGAAATATAATCTACGCTAGGCTAGCATGGCCATAGAACTGATAACATGCACGATAGCACAGGCTAACATGGCTTTACCTGTGCTACTTCTTCTTTTGACTATTTTTTGGCATTTTTGGACTCATGTTGTTTTTTGGATCTGATGAGGATGTCTTCGATGAGCTGCATGCTATATGTTGATAACACCTTTCTACAATATTATCCAAAATTTCACATGTGTGTGAAATTTAGGCGTTAAAAGTACCACATATAATCATTCCTAGTACATTGCATTCCATCCCTCTTTTCACATTTCACTCTCAAAGCATGAGAGGGAGCCATATAATATGAGTGACTAAGTAATGTAGTCAACTAATACCAATCATGAGCATCCATTTTTCCTAGTGAATGTGAGCATGGGGTGCAACTACTTCCTTGTCACATCTATCTTGATTTTGGTTTTCCCTTTGGCTCCATGTTGTCATTGTGCAAATTCATGCATTGTTTTTAGTTCTTCGTGTGCATTCATAGTAGTCCCCTTTTTTGTTACATGGTTGTCCACAACAAGTTTTTGAAGGCTTGTGGCCTTTCATTGATGACCTTGGTCACTCATGGTTGTCTGGGTGGATATATATGACAACTTTATTTATTGGTTCTTATTTCTTTGACTCTTTAGCATGCCTTTCCTTTGATTCATGTAGTTCCTTAATTTCTTATTCATTTTTATGTTCTTCTTGGGTCATTCCTTCAGGTGCTTCTATAGGCCCTTCTTCTAATTCAAACTCATACTATTTATCTAATTTGTATATAGATAGTTTAGTTAGTTTCTCTATATGAACTTATTCATGTACTTCTCCCTAGTTGGGACCTTCTTGTTTAGTAAGATAAGTATCCCGCAATGTAATTTTATTTTTTGTGTACCACATATTCATAAAACTTATTTTGTAAATTAATATTAAATGCAACTAAATCCATCAAAGGGTATCCCAAAACAATATCCGCATCATCCATATCTATAAGATAAAAATTTGAATGGAATACATATTTATCTATAGAAATCTTCAAATATTTAAAAATTTGAATATGCTTACCCTTAATATGTGTACTTTCAATATGCTTTACAGGGAATTGTAATATTTTAGCCAAGTTAACATTGATGAAATTACGCTTGCTACTAAGGTTTATAGAAACAATAATTTTTTCACGTCGAATACATCCATGAACCTGTAATAGTAAGTTTATGCATGAAAGTAAACCCTCAGTGATCTCTTTATCATTTTTCTCGGTATTATACCACTTGTATAAACATACATTTCCATATTCTTCATTTGGAAGTGCCTTCATATTGTCATTGTTAAGCAACTTCCACCATATGACAACATATTTTCTTAAACCATAGGGTAAACAAGATTTGCAATTCCTCTTCCATGATGACTTTGTTATACATATGTATTCTTCAATTGTAGGACCATTGGATTTCCTTGTAAAATGTTTTTTTAATAAAACCCACAACCAAAACTAGGCTTTAAATAAATAAATTACTTTTTCATGTAGTTTTTTTTTTAATAGGGTTTTCAGGTGACATATTTAAAATGATCATAACTCCCTGAATATTCCTTGGAATCTCTATTATGAGAACAAATATGAAATGCTATGGTCATTTTTCATTTATTGACATTGGTTTGACATAAAACTTGGCCATCTTTAAAAAAATTATATGAACTGCAATCTACACATCATTAGAAACAACCCCAAAACAATTTATATTAAATTAACAATAGTTCCACTTCCCACACTCTAATTTGGATGATCTTTTGTTGAAATTCCATGCCTTTGATATGAATATAAAACATAGAATTTAACCTATGAATAACAAAATCAATCCACACAATAAACAACAATATAATGAACACCATGGGCTATGTTATGTCCAATTCCACTAGTGAAACTCAAATTGGACCTTTAACTATTTACACATGACCATTTTACTTAAACCTCTTTAAACCTAGTTTGAGGGTTGGACAAAAACCTTAACTTGTATAGCCTCTAAATCCAAAAATATTGTGAAGCAAATTTTGAAATTTTACCTAATATACTTCATTTTTTCCTGCACCAACCCTAAAATATCCACACAATTACAATGATCCAAAACAAAGTTAGAGAGAAAATTATATAACAACTTGTACAAAAGAGCCCAACCAAAGATAATTATCTTCTTTGATACCAAATATCCAAATAAACATAAACAATACCCAATTCAATAATGCCAAACCTAAATAATATGAAAAAGTGAATGGATAAATAACATTTTGAATAAAAAACTCTAATTACACAAGATAAGATGATCCTCATTACTCGATAATCCATTTGTCAAATGAAATACAAAAGGGAACAAGGTTGCGTTGTGCAACACAATACATGCCGAGCAGATAGGAAGCATCAATATTAATAAAGTAGCATTGTGTCTTTCATTTCAGCCTGTTGAATTGACATGGAACAAAGATATTAGTGTATATGTTTTAAATGTAGCAATTTGTAATCTAAAGACCTGAAACAACTATTTTCATTTATTTAGTGAGACTCGATTTATTGTATACAATGACATTCAAATTTTGATTTTAAATATTTCATTGTGCAACATTCTTGTGGTTGTTACCAGGAAAGTTATCATGTAGTTGGTTTAATGGCGTTTAATTTATCTTGATATATAGACCCGAAATGCATGACTTAAATGTGAACTATTACTAAATTTTAAAACCTACGAAAACAAATATCTATCTTCCTAGATTCCTTATGAAAAATATATACAATGCGGTAAGAAGAGGACAAAGATGCATTTGGAAGATGGAGCAAAGATAATTTACAATCAGAAGGGATTAAAGAAGTGACAAAATGCAGAAGAGGAAATGACTACACAAAAGAGAGAGTCGTAGAGTAAAATGGTTATGAGGAGAAGAACTAGGATTATATTATAGATAATTCTAGCTTCATATGGAAATAGGAAGGACATGAATATGGCATTCACATGCTTCAAATAATTATTGTTGGAATATAATTCTCATGTATACCTTGGTTAATAATCCTTGCTTAAAGTTCCAAGTGTTTAATGTAAGTTATTCCATGGTTTGGCTTCATAGTGTCTAGTCTAGGGGGTTTGTCCACATATTAGACTATTGGTTTACCATAAATGCCAATTTTGTCCACAAGTGTGCCCATTTACTTATTCTGGGGAGTCAAAGGGGCCCTACTTAATTCATTTAATGAGGGAGGCACCCCACTTCCCTGTTTTATGGGATAAGGTTGGACCAAGGGCGCTTAGGCACTAGATTTGGTCAAATTGCTCATTAATGGCCACTACCAAAGCCCTAAACCACCTAATTCGACCTCATAATGATTCCATCCACATTTATTGACTTTCCTAACTTCCTCATGGTCCTCATAGGTTCATTTGACCTCATTATGGCCCAATATAGGAGTTACACTTGGCACAATGTCATAGATTGGGGGAATTACTCCACTAAGCCTAACATTAATGTGAGCTACTCAACTTTCCATTAAGCCTCTCAATTTTTTCTCTTCAGAGAATCTATATATTGTACTATTTTTTTCTCAACAATGCATAATGGAAATAAAGCTCTAGAGTGAATTTCTCTAATTTTGTCTCAATATTCTTCTTCTCATATTTTTTTGCTATCTCTTGATATATTCTAAGTGAAGTTGTTATTGAATCTAGATCTATATATATGTTTGGTTTTTCACATATATCGGAGCCTATAGTTGTGATTGGTGTGCATTCCAAATTTCACATGGTATCAGAGCTAGACTGATTCAATGCAATTTCCATATTCTTTCTTCAGTGTTTTTTGCAAGTCATTTTCATCATCAAGAGTGCATCAGCAAATTATGGATCAAAATCAAGCCATGATTCTCACACCATTCAATTACTTTGAATGGAAGTCCCACATGATCATCCAGCTTCAAAGTAAGCGTATTTATAGAGTCACAATGGGACTTGAACCTGAGACAAACGCTGCTGCTCAAAAAGCTAAGTGGTTCAATAGGCTTGATTTACTTATTGTTTGCTTTGTCTCTTTGTCTCCTGAGATCTCCTATTCCATCTTGAAAATGACTCTACACCAAATGAATTTTGGCTCAAACTTGAGTCATTATTTGGGAAGCAAGATGAAATGAGAGGTCATCTATTGGAGAATGAGTTGATCTCATTGAGTCCAAGCAATTTCGAAACCATGGAAGAGTTTATATAAAATTTTAAGAACCTAGTGCCTCAGCTCAAATAGTGTGCCATTGAAAATAAATAAGATCATCTAACACTTTCCATTCTATCTAAACTAGGTCCCGAATACTTAGTATTTGTGTCTACATTCCATGCTACAAAGCTTGTTGTTCGAAATTGGAGGATGCCTTCCTTGGATGCATTAATATATTTGCTCACCCAAGAGCAAGATAAGATAGTGAAAATGGGGTCTTTGAGTTCTTCCAAATACCATTTTCTTGCTTATAATGGAACTAAGAGTCCCAAAAATGATAAATTCAAAGGAAAGCAAAAGATGAAGGAGAAGAAGCAGTTAGATGAAGAGAACTCAAGTTCAAGTGATGAGGATTCAAAAGACAAGAAGATGAAGAGCAAGAAAGAGAATCACAAGTGTGGTTATTTAAAAAGTTTTCATTGTGAAAAATATTGTTTTAGAATGAATATGGAAATCATGACCAAGCTACTTGAAGAGCATAACATTGATGTTCCAAATTTTGCAAGAAAAGAAGAAGTCGAGCTCTCTTTGGAACAAGAACATTGTCTCCATGCTACCTTCCAAGGTAATAATTTGTATGCTTTGGGTGCTAGAGTTAAATATATTTCTGATGTATCTATTTATGATTAACATTATGATATATCAGAACCAGAAACCTCTATCCCTTCCTTGGAAGAATCTCCATCTAGTTCACCAAAGTCTCCTCCCAATACTAGTCATTTTTCACTAGTTTTTGACATGCCTTCTGAAAGATCTTTCCAACTCCATTCGGATCCTTCCTATTCTGATATGGAAGGTTATATTCAGGATTATATGTAGGTTATGACATCCTTCAAATCATTTTCCAATCCATTGGATTCCCAAAATACCATACAACCCCCAAGTTCTCCAATTGGAAAATCTCACAATTTCACTGTTTCCAATATTGTGTCACTTGTCTATGTTGTATTTATGTCTTGCATATAATTACTTGGTTGGAAATCCATGTCATTTTACATCATGGGACTGATGTTCCACATGTATGGACCTGATCTCACCACCTATGGTTCAAATTTCAAGTCTCTAGACCCTTCAAGTTCACTCAACTGTCAGTGTGATCTAGTTGCACACTCTTTTCCTGCTATGGAGGCATTTGCTCATGGAGACACTATACCTATGTTGTTTGATTCTCCATATGACTCCTATTCTGATATTTCAGAGCCTTATGAGTGATATTGCATAGTTAGGAAGGTGCTACATCAGTTTGGAAGGAAGATACTTTGTTTGATTCGCCATATGACAGCTGCTCAAGAAGTTGATTTTGTTGAGTCTTTTGATGCTCTTTGGGAAGGATTTTGCATAGATATATTTTCCATTATTGATTATGTATTTAGATAAGAGTTTGTATGTAGAAATAGGCATTCTTATGATGCTCCTCCATCATCAAATGATGAGTTTCAAGGGGCCTCTCAACATGTTTTTTGTCTACACGACATTGTTGCATTGGTGCATGATCATGGCATCCACAACATCTTCACCAAGTCTTCCACCAAGAAGTTGTGCATTCAAATCATTCAAATGAAGAAAAAGACCTATTGAATACATTTTTTTCATCTCTGTTCCATGTCCCTTCCTTAGGGAGTATTTTCCCCATGCAGTTTTTCCTCTTTTCTCATTTTAAATGGACAAATAAAATTGTTGTAAAGGGTGACCATAAGCCTTTGTTGCTTGGGTCCTATTTTTGTTGCTGACTAGAATTTTGGATTAAGGGGGGGTTTTGGAACATAATTCCCATCCAAAACTTTGTTAATAATTCTTTCATAAGGTTCCAAGTATTTAAGGTAATTTTTTCCATGATTTAGCTTCATAGTGCCTATTCTAGGGGGTTTTCCCACATATTAGACTAGTGGTTTACCATAAATGCCAATTTTGTCTACAAGTGTGCCAATTTCCTTATTCTGGGGAGTCAAAGGTGCCCTACTTAATTCATTTAATGAGGGAGGCACCCCACTTCCCTATTTTCTGGGATAAGGTTGGACCAAGGGCGCTTATGCACTAGATTTGGTCAAATTGCTCATTAATGGCCACTACCAAATCCCTAAACCACCTAATTTGCCCTCATAATGATTCCATCCACATTTATTGACTTTCCTAACTTTCTCATGGTCCTCATAGGTTCATTTGACCTCATTATGGCCCAATATAGGAGTTACACTTGGCACAATGTCATAGATTGGGGGAATTACTCCACTAAGCCTAGCATTAAGGTGAGCTACTCAAATTTCCACTTAGCCTCTCAATTTTGTCTCTTGAGAGAATCTATATATTGTAATATTTTTTCTCAACAATGCATAATGGAAATAAAGGTCTAGAGTGAATTTCTCTAGTTTTGTCTCAATATTCTTCTTTTCATATTTTTCTGCTATCTCTTGAAATATTCTAAGTGAAGTTGTTATTGAATCTAGATCTATATCTATGTTTGGTCTGTCACATGTATCTATGTTTGGTCTATCACATGTATCGGATCCTAGAGCTATGATTGGTGTGCATTCCAAATTTCACAATTACAAAAAATACTTTTTATCTAATAAAATCTTACATGATATTTTTTTATTCTAAACTATATTTTGTATAATTAAATAAAATAAATATTTATCATAGGGTGAAGTTTTTGTTTATTTGAACAATGCTATAATAAGTGAAGTAGTGCTTAGAATTTTATATGTAAACATAGCCTATCCATGTAGAGAACAATATTAACTTGAATATGGATTATACTTCAGTGTATTCATGACCTTCGAGTTAACTAAAGATAGATGGCATCCCTTGGTGATTAAATCCTAGGTTACTTACTTTAGTAAACTCCATTTGTCATTGGGGTGTATATTTTTTGTTCATTCTATGATTTTTGAAGGTCTATTATGTAGAAAGTGTTAATGAACCAGGATAGATCCAAATCCTAGGCTCTATCAAGTGCCGAGAGGGATCAAATCTCCCAGGTGCAAACCTCTTCTTGAATAGCTTCTTGAGTGCAATAACTTAGCCACCTAATCCTAAGCTCTAAAGTATCTAGTTTAAGTCTCATATTTACTTTTTACTTTGTATTATTCTTTTTTGTTTATTGCCGACATAATATTTATTACTTTTTACTTTGTATTATTCTTTTTTGTTTACTTTGTATTATTTTGTTACTCGACAAACACTCTAAAATCTCATATTTACTTTTTGCTTTGTATTAGAAGTAAAAAGTAAAGTCTATAGTTTAAGTCTCATATTTACCTTTTATTTTGTATTATTCTTTTTTGTTTATGACCGACATAATATTTATCACCTAATCCTAAGCTCCTAAGCTCTAAAGTCTCTAGTTTAAGTCTCATATTTACTTTTTATTTGTATTATTCTTTTTTGTTTATGGCCGACATAATATTTATTACTTTTTACTTTGTATTATTCTTTTTTGTTGACTTTGTATTATTTTGTCACTCGACAAAACTCGACAAACTCGACAAACACACACATGTTACAAGATCTCCCTCATACTAGGCTGTAGAGCGCCTCTCAACGCAATAAACTACTAAAAAGAATCCTTCTTCATTAATTTTATGGAGTTCTATTATTGTCAAGTTGGTAAGAAATCATTATTATTGACAAGTCGGTAAGAAAGCATTAATAATGGGTGCACCATAATAAGATTTCCATGATTTTATTATGACTGAGGTTTGGAATTCATTTGGAATAGGAGAGTGATAGTGTACCCTTGATCCCTCCACACTTGATTTTGGGATCAATGATTTGTTATTCATTCCACGTAGAAATGGTGTTTTTCGAGACCATCGATACTGGGATCTAGGACTCTAGGCGGACACGTTTATTTAGTCATTTGCACTACATAATGCTTAAACCTTGTACTTAAAATATGCACACTATGTTGATTCATGCATGCATAGCATGTGGCATCGGATTTATATATTTGTTTACGAATCACTAACATGAATTTCCATATAGAATATCAACGTTACATGATGAATTAGATGTCGAGAAAGGGGAAATACTACGTGGAAAATGGGACAGCTAAGCCTCCAAAAAGTCAGGGATATGAAACTATCCAACCACAAGCAAATTTTGTATACCCAATACACTAAGTTTTTTCTGCGACGCTAACTCTAAGTCTTCATAGAACATCCGATGCCGGGAAAAGTTGGTAGAATTCGCTAGAAGTAAGCTAAATTCTGGCAAAGTAGAAAGGAGCCACTCATATAACTTCAAGGATTCAACTTCTTTATTTTTAATCCATTGTATGAAATTTTCCTTTTGGTTTTCTTGATCCTTTTAATACAAGATAGAGGGAGTGTACTTCTTCTTAATTGCAACATGAAAGGACTCCTAGTTAAGAAAACTGCATCAGTTTCTTGCAAATCAAACTGCACTAGATTTGTGTTCTATGATCAGACACATTGTATTCAATGGTGAAGAAAGTTTCTAAAAGATTACCCAGGTGGCTATCTCTAAATGGATAAATGGACATAGAATTGTTGATAGATTGAGTAAATTTTAAATTATATTGGATTTGGTGTGAAATATTGGAATGCCAAGGGACACTGGATATGCAAGGAATGCAAGAATGTGGGTTCCCATCAGGTGTTTAGGCCATGGCTAGATGTTTTTTTTCACCATATGGGTGGGACACTTTCATCATATTCAACACAGGGAAACCAAGAGAGCTTATTCATAGAACCACTAACATTTCCTATTTGGGTATCACATGTTTGCATAATAAGTAAGTCAGTCCACTTATAATCATCCAATGAATATTTCAAATCCATCATGGGTATACAAATGGATTCCCATACTATACCAATAATTAATGCATAGCGTACCATGGTTGAATTGGAACTCAAACATATGGATCTCGCAAAGGAGGAAGTACAGTGATAAAGAACTGGTATGTTTGGGTTGTCAAGAACCTGTTGCAAACAATGATGACAACAATGGTTCATAGACAACAAGTAAACACTCAACTCTGTTTCTCTCCATAAAATTTCTTTCATATGTTCTGCATACGGAAATAGATATAATTAATAGGGAATGTATTGATCTTTTTCATATTCACTTGCAGAGATTGGCAGTTGTATTGTTGATATGATGTTGATTCAAAATCGGTGAAATTCGCTTGTGAGACCAAGGATGATGGCCTTTTAGTGGTTATTCCTCAGTTGTATGTTGTTGTTGTTCCAAGGTGGGTCATCCTCTTTAGGGTATCAAAGCACCCTAAATGGATATTCCTCCTATTACTATGTGTAACATTCCACTATAGAGATTAATAGATTATGTTTCCTTTTACACATGCACGCTAATTCAATTGATTACATAGAGAAATGTTATCTGAAAATTGTAGCCTCTATACATGCTAGATTCACTTTATTCTTATTGTTTCTATTGGAATGGAACAACATGCCTGCTAATAATACCACCCAAGGATAATAAGACAATTTTTTTTTTATTTTTTTTATATCTTTAATTCATATCTGCAATAATACTTGAAATCAAATAACAATCATACACAAGCAATCGCATTCAACACACGAATTTACCTGAGGGAAACCCTCTATGACTTGAGGAAGAAAACCCCAGCAAAACCTTCCTTAGTATATTGATTGATAGAAAATAATGTCTTTTACTTCAAGCCCCCACGGTGCAATTTACAGATCAAGAGATATAGATATAGAAGAGAGACTCAGAATAATTATTCTCCACACAATCAGTTCACTTGTCTTGGTCATATGCACAATATAGCCTTTAATAGAATTCGCTCCAACCTTGGATACATCAATGTTGCATGGAGAAGTGCACCTCACTTCTCATGCAATGCATTAAATCACTGAACTGACTTCAGGACGAACTCGCCCCTTGACTAAAAGATTTCCCACTTAGTTAGGTGGCTAACTTAAGTGTCGTCATGAAAGTGTCGCAACTCATGTGTCCTCTTTTAGTTTAACATAAGTGTTGTCATGTAATAACACTTAGTTAACTAGACCTTCTTTGTTATCACTTATTTAACTCTATTAACTGAAATATTATTAACTGAAATATTTCTTGTTGACATCACTATAGTAATCAATTCAAGTTCTCCTTTGATTGACCGAAGTCTTATTTGTTAATATCACTAAGTTTTAACAATTTGAATTCTCTCTTAATTAATTATTTATGTGCAATTCAAATTCTCTCATATCTTATCACATATTATCTTTATCTCTTGTCTTATCTACATGGTCCACATGTGATAGCTTAATTATCATATCAAATATACTAAGTATATTTTCCCAATGATGTGATCATGTTGTTTTACTATCGTTGCAAGTGGTTATATGCTAAAGTAATTCACTCTAGAGGTGGTAGGTCTCTAGAGGAGACTTAATAGCTCAACCATGGTTAGTAGTACATCACACACCATACATGATTCGACATACAAAGCATAACCTAAACACATGATGCACCACCTCAACACATGAGGATTTTTTTGACACACAAGACCTTAGCCTTGAATAACAAGACTATACAACATGATCACTTTGACATACAAATCACTTGCCTCAACAAATGAAGCTTAACCATTTATGAGTCCAACTCAAGATTATTCTCCAAGTTTCCTTGGTCCAAATTAGGCTCCTATAAGGCACTACCTTGACACACGAGGCTCAATCTTGACACACAATATTGACCTGGAGAATAACTCATGATGTTGTAACTTTAACACTCCCTCTCAGCGAGGGAGGAATTCTCTACCATGCCAAGATTGTCTCAGAAGTACCTATAATTCGTCACGGACATAGTACTAGTCAAAATATTTGCAATCTACTCACCAATAGCATTATATTGGTATTATGGAACCTCTCTGGACCAAGTCTCTGATGTAGTGATGCTTCATCTCAATGTCTTTCGATCTATCATGAAACACAGGGTTTTCTGAGAGCTTTATGTAGCTCTGATTGTCAAAGCCAATGACAATAGTCTCAATATTCTCACCGAAAAACCCATCAAGTAGCTTCCTAATCCACACAGATTCTTGGAAGAAGGTACTACATGTAATATACTATGCTTCTGTAGTACTCTAGGCTATGGATCCCTGCTTCCTATTGGACCAAGATATCGTCGTTGATCCCAAGCTAAAACAAAATCCTAATTGTTGGGTATGTGTTATAATTGTTGCATATGTATGGGGGGGTTGCGCCTGCCAACGGCACACCTGACGATCCCACCAGCACCTTCACGGAAATGGCCGGTAGGTCATTTTTATCCATGAGCGTAGCGAGCGCCAAATGTTTTTGGGTTGTTTTCAGCTATTTTTAGTGAATGTTCTAAAAATATGTAATTTAATCCCAGTTAAGGGATTGGGGTCTAATCCAAGTTAATGGATTAGGGTATTGGATGTTGCATAATACCTATATTGTATTATGAGTGATTCATAATGAGGATGAGAAAATAAGAGGTGCAACTCTATGTTTTGTTGGTTTTCCTGGTTAAGGGTTTCCAAGGTAAATATCTATGTACTATGTGTGAATGTTGTGGTGTAATCTCTATTTTTACTAAAAGAATTTATACGTTTTGCTTCTCTACAAACGTTTAAAACTTACATGTGGTATCATAGCTCGATTATTTGGTTTCAGGGGGACGCCTATGTTGTTGAGGGTTCGATGTGGTTGATAGATCTTGGGTCTGTGATAAACCTGGGTTCAGTAGGAGCTTTGCAGCTTTTATTTGTGGATTGAAAGAGAATGGAGAGCAGTTCAAGAATTTAGATCAAGAAATTTAACAGCTAGAACTTTGAGCTATGGAATCTCAAAATGGAGGATCTTCTTGTAGATCGAGAAAAGTGGATTGCTGTGCATCCGGGTACACCACCCACTGGAACATCGAAATAATATTGGGATAAATTAGATAGAAGAGAGATGAGTACAATCCAACTATGCTTATCGGAATCTGTGTTGTTGAACGTATTTGGAGAAGAGACTACGGTAAATATTTGGGAAAAACTAGGGAGTTTGTATCAATCACAATCCCTTGTAAACAAGTTGTTTCTACAAAAGAAACTGTATCACCTAAGAATGGACGATAATGACATAGTGACAGAGCATCTGAATGTCTACAATAATATCGTAAGTCAAATAACCTTTGTTGGCATTAAAATGGCTGAAGAGATAAATGTATTACATTATTGTATTCTTTTCTAGATTCCTAGGACAACCTAATTGTAGCAATAGGGAGTGCTAATCAAGTGGCTTTAAAATTTGATGAAATAGTATCATCCCTTTTATCAAAAGAGATGAGGGGGGAAACCATGGATACTCATAGAATGGATTCCTTGTCTGTGAGAGGTCGCCCCCGGGAGAGAAACAAAAATAAGGGATCCCGGGGGAGATCTAAATATAAGGGTAGATCTAAATCCCCAAGAAAATTTATAAGGAAGTGTTGGAAACGTGGTAAAGCTAGAAACTGTAAAAAGGATTGTATATCTAAGAATGTTGAGAAAGGAAATGGATTTGAGGATACCTCTACCACAGAGGAAAAGACTTCTTTAGAAGAAGGAGGGGATGTGTACCTAGCTTCCACTGGTAATCATTTAGAACGTGATATATGGTTGATTGACTCAAGTGCATCATGTCATATGACCCCTCATAAGGAGTGGTTCTGTGAATATGAAAAGTATAATGGAGGCGATGTGTTCTTGGGAAATGATTCACCATCCAGTATCATTAGGCATGGTAGATTCAAGTTGAAACTCAAGGGTGGAAGGATTATAACTCTCCTTAGAATACTACACATTCCAAATCTAGCGAGAAACTTGATATATGTCGGAAAGATGGATATTGCAGGTGTAAATACTGTGTGTGGAGATGGTGGTTTCAAAATGGTTCGACGATCAATGGTATTGATGAGGGGAGTTCATTATGGAACTCTGTACAAACTATTGGGAAGAACCATCATTGGTAAATGTAACCATTTTTTTGTTCCTAAGGGGGGAGATACAGAATATAGAACCATGAATAAATCAGGAGGAAAGATAATGCTATGGCATCAAATATTGGGTCATATCAGATAAAAGGGACTTAGAGCATTACAAGGTAAAAGTATGGTTGAAGGTATCACTGATTGCACTCTAGATTTTGATTTCTGTGAACATTTCATATATGGAAAACATAATTGAGTAAGATTTGCATCTGGTGCTACAAGAGCAAAGGGAATTTTAGATTTAATACATAGTGATGTGTTTGGACTTGTGCATGTTCCATCACTAGGTATAACTGTGTATTATGTTTCATTTATAGATGATTTCTCAAGGAAAACATGGATTTATTTCCTTCGAAAGAAATATGAATTATTTGCTAAGTTTAAATAATTTAAGGCTCTTGTAGAGAATCAAACATAAAAGAAAATAAAGCTGTTGAGGATATATAATGGTGGAGAGTTCTCTGGGAATGAATTCAAGGAAATATATAAGAAGTGCGGTATATCAAGGTAGAAGACTACTCCATACACACCTCAACAGAATGGAGTTGCTGAAAGGATCAATAGGACGCTGATGAAAAAGGCAAGGAGCATGCTAAGAAGTGTCGGGATAGGACAAGAATTATGGGAAGAGGCAGTGGAAACATCATGTTACTTGGTAAATTCGATCACCCACATCAGCATTGGTTAACAAAACTCCACAAGAGGTATGGAATGGTAAGAAACCCTCTATTAAACATATGAAAGTTTTTGGCTGTGATGCTTATGTACATGTTCCAAAGGAGAAAAGGAGTGAGATGGACAATAAAGATGAAAAAGGTATCCTTATTTGTTATAAATATGGTATGAAATGTTATAAGATTTGGAATCCCATAACTAAGAATATTGTTTAAAGTCGAGATGTTGTGTTTAGAGAGGTCAAAGAACTTCCAAGACAGGAAGTAAATCCGATGGAAAAGGAACCAGACAATATAGAGTTTGAGTTAGAATATGAAGAATATGACTTAACGGAAGAAGCTGAATCAGAAGAAGAAGAACCTCATACCTCAGTTTTGAGGAGATCATCTCAAGAAAGAAGGAAAAGCAGAAAGGCATTCCCCTCTTGATTTTCGGTCTATTTTTTCTCTATCTATTACTGGTGATGATCCTATAAATGTGAAGGAATTGATTGATTTAGAGGATAGTGATCTATGGAAGAATGCCATACTTGAATAAATGGAAGCCTTGGACAAAAATGAAGCGTGGTATCTAGTTCAGTTACCTACTGGAAGAAAATTCATTGGCTGCAAATGGATATTTAAAAGGAAGTTAAATGCAGAAGGTAAAGCGGAGAAGTACAAGACCGCTTGGTTGCAAAGGGATATTCTTAGGTAGGGGAATTGATTTTGGTGAAATATTTTCTCCAATTTCAAAATTAACTTCCATTATATTTCTTCTTTCTATTGCTGTTGTTTTTTATCTTGAAGTAGAGTATATGGATGTGAAGACAACGTTCTTACATGGGGATCTAGAAGAATAAATCTACATGAAACAAACAGAAGGGTTCACAGTAAAGGGAAAGAAAGAGATGGTATGTAAACTAAATAAGTTCCTTTATGGTCTAAATCAATCTCCAAGTATGTGGTACCAAATTTTTGACACATACATACTTGGATTGGGGTTTGTGAGAAGCAAGGATGATCAATGTGTATACTCCAAACAAGTTGGTGATCACTTCATTAACATAGTATTGTATGTTGATGACATGTTTCTAATTAGAAACAAAAAATATGTCATAAAGGAGGTGAAGTCTCAGCTATCCTCCAAATTTGACATGAAGGATCTCGGTGCTGCAAACTTCATACTAGGAATGGATATTAAAAGAGATCATGCAAACAGGAAGATTTGGTTAAATAAAATAAAATATGTTGAGATAGTACTACAGAGATATAACATGCAGTAAATTAATCTAGTCCAGGTCCCTATACTTGTAGGTGTAAAGTTATCTATAGATCAGTTTCCCAAGACACAGGAAGAGGAATAAGATATGGCACAAGTTCCATATGCTAGTGCAGTTGGAAGTTTGATGTATGTAATGGTCTATACTAGACTGGACATTGGTCATGCATGGGAATATTGAGTAGATATATGTCAAAACCAGGGAAGGAGCATTGGAAAAATGTAAAGAGGGTCTTCATATATTTGCGTGGTACTATAGATTATGCAATTTTCTACCAAGGAAGACCTATACTAGACAAAGTAATAAATGTACATGGATTTGTTGATGCAGACTGGGTTGGAGATATTGATCACATAAGATCTACAAGTGGGTATGTGTTTAACCTACTTGGAGGAGCTATCATTTGGATGAGCAAGAAACAGGTTGTAGTTTCACTCTCAACTACATAAGCTGAATATATAGCATCCACTCATGCAAGTAAAGAAGTTGTATGGTTGCAGAGATTATGTTCAGGTGTTGGGTTTGTACAGAGAGTTGTAAGGCTAGATTGTGACATCCAAAGTGAAATATTCCTAGCAAAGAACCCTGATTATCATGCTAAGAAAAAGCATATTGATGTGCAATATCACTTTGTGAGAGATATGTGTCATGTCCCCAAAATTTTCATTAGGTCACAATGGCCTAAGCCCCTTGGCCATATTCATGATAGTTGTCAAATAAATGCTAAGGGTCAAATAATTTCCAAGAATGATGTCCAAGTTAGTAATAATGTAAAATTAGATCCAAAGGTACAAGGTGGTTCACATTAAGAGAAAAAATCCCAATTCAAAGTTTGTAATATCCTCATCCAAATGAACTATCATGGAGGAAAAATATTAGTTCCCTAGGTTGGGGATGGAAGCATTAAAACTTGGAGTAAAGGAGATACAAGACCCAAAATTACCTTAGAATTACAAATTCACATTAAATGGGTCAATTAAATAATAATAAAAAGAAAATAAAGTGGCATTGGATCATGAGGGAACATAAGAGGTTGTGGGACCCACATGTGGAAAGATTCCCCACTACACTTGGCATGATTCTCTCACCAATTCGAGTTCAAGATGAAGGGTAACATACTTGGGGGAGTTTAAGAGGTATTATTCATGGCATGAATCATGTAAGGTTGAATTGGAGTGGAAGAATAACTCCCATGGAAGAGGAAATGACATCTTAGAAGAATTGTGACACTTGGAGCTAGATTCCCTAACTCCTATGACAACAATGATGAAGATTCTATGACACCTATGAAAACGTTCAGACTTGATGGCTAAAATATGACATTTCAGGGCTAAAAATAGCCTCCAAGAGGGTGCACAAGGGGATTTATGGAAGCCAAGGTTCCCCCATTCGAATTGATGGAAGAGGAGAGCTAGGAAACGTTGGACAAGTGGCATTCATGGGAATCTCTCCCTAACTCAAGTTGGGATGAGTCTCTTGGATCGAATTCTATCTAACGAGTCCTTTGGGGGTTAATAAAATACAAGAGTAAATAAGGATACCAAATTTTTATCATTTCTCATTTTGCAAATTGGAGAGCATAGCTTGTCCATGCTAGTGGAGTGTTTACTCTGCTTTCCTTAGTACCAATTTCGAGGGTGCAATATTCCCATCCTAATTGGAAATTGGAGAGGCCATTCAAACCTTTAATTTGGAGCTAAAATGGAGTCATTTTTTTTAGGGTGAAGCTACAGGGCTGCTCATGATATTTTCTTCTTTAACTTGTTCCCACATCTCTTCCAATTTTCTCTCTATATTCTTGCTCTTGGAGGAAGGGCGCACATGGAGAGATGTTGATATCTTTGGGGGAGTCTAAGGGAACCCATTTATTTGTAATATGATGTACACACTCTGTGTTTTATGCTCATATATATCTCATATTTAAACTCCAAGTAAAACCATGTAAAAATGCCAAACTATGTATGAATGGTGCCATTTTCCCATATATCTTGTTGAGAGAGCTTGAAGTTTTTTTGTATCGACTTGTATCAGTAAATATATGTAGTTTTATTTATATTTGGAGAGACATTAATATATTGAATAAGTTTCATACACCTTATGCAAGTCCTTGTAACATTTCTCACAAATTTCATAGCATGTTATAGCGTTTTTCTCTCATTTCCCCCTATGTTAAGACATGTTTACAAATATCTGATTTATGGGAGTTGCATTCACCTTTAGGAACTGATTAATGATGCATTTGGGTTCCCATTGAAGTCATATAGCTAATCCATGTATCTGTTCTGAAATTTGGGAGGTTCTTGCTTCATTTGGGAAGCCATTAGTGACCTCTACCCTTGGGGATTTGAACCTCAAATTTACTAGCAAATTTCCCTATTTTCTCCTAAACTTAAATGAATGTTGCAGAAGTATTTTGATAGTGTATAAGCACCCATTAGGATAATTTTTGTGTCGTAATACCTTTCAAACACTCTCATACCCAATTCAAAATCCTTAGGAGTCTTTTGGAGCCATCTACCCTTGGGGGTTTCAACATCGATTTTACTAGTAATTTTTCCTTTCATTCTCTAATTGTAAATGCAAGTTGTTGAAGTATTTAGAAAGTGTCCAAGCATATAATATATGCATTAGTGTGTTGATGTTAGGGAAAATTCCTTATAATAGGGGAAGACTACCAACGTACTAGGGGTTGACAGATAGACAAATAGGGATTCGCATACATTGCTATAAGCCAATAGGATCAAAGTTGAGAGAAAATGTACCTTGTTTATGACGACCGGTCCAAGATTTTCTCCCACGATATCCACTGCAACAAACCTGCAAAACACACACAGACCTTCCTCAAACCAATTTGACTATAAACAAATATTGATATTAATGAATAACATACCATCAAATTATAATCAAAACACAATAAACATTAACACTTTTATTGGGAAAGGAAGAGTGTCTCAATCTTTTACTGTCAAAGAATGCAACAAGTACAAATGTTATACCTGAATCTACATCAAGCACCTTCGCAACCAGGCCCTAGGTTCCTGCTCCTCTCTCTCGATTTGGAATTTCTTCAGCATAACAATAGGTCTCCAATTGATGTGTCTTTCTCATGCCCTCCCCTTGTATTTATGGCAAGGCAAGGAGGATTGGTTCGAAAGATAGTTGAATTGGAAAGTTGGGGAAGTTGGAATACCTGACTCAACTAATCCCAATTCGTATTCTTAATATATTTTTTCAACTTTTATTAAGATACCTGTGACTATGACATCTAGCAACTTGCGAGTGACTCGCGACATACTAGCTTAGCAACTCGCGGTTAAAACTTTTAGAAAATACCCGCGGGTTGTCAATATAGAGACCCACGGGTGACCCATTATATGTCAAGTATATGGGTCGCGGTTTTATACTGAAATTGTCATTAAAAATATGTTTTTGAACTAAAGAAGGTAGGGTTCAGCTCCTAAGTCATGTAAGACCAAGTAAGCTCTTCCATCCATAGTGTCCTTTTGTGTGAGCAATGGGTCAATGTGGTCACGGATGAAGAAGTTCTAATTTGAATGATAACAAATGCCCCCTAATGTGTGAGGTCAAAGGGAAATGATCGCCGAAACACATTACAATCCAAGTTAGAGGAGAAGCGAGGAAAACATGGGATGAAGTCACAAAAGTACCTGAAACAAAAACCAGTTCAACGGACAATGACAATCTTGATATCCAGAGATGTTTAGAATGATAGAACATAATCTCCAATACATAACTGAAAGATGTATATAGCATGGCCACTGAAATACAAGCGTGGATCCATGTCAAATAGGATATCATAGCCATAACAACAAGTTGGATCTATGTCTCATCAAGAGCCAAATATGGGTGTGGCTCAGTCTTGCACAACTTGGGAATTAACAAACTTGAGATGATGTTATCATAATCCCAAGGTCTTCCTCCAAACTGTCTCAAGGCACGAATGCTGACCATGCGAATAAATGATTTGGAGTCGAACATGGGGGATACCGTTTGATTATCGGTCATTGATGTATACCATTAACAAATGCGAGGGCACCCATAGATAATGAGAATGGGGCCCAAGGTACCTAGTACATTCTAACAAGTGTGAATAAAGGGTTCTGAGGTCAAACACTTGAAGAATCCATCGAGTAGGAGACATTGATGTATTCCCACTACTCAACAGTGAGGGAAATTTTCACTGATTACTGCAACCCCCAAGGTACTACCAATAACTCAAAACTTCTTTCCCAGAGCAAGATGAGTTGAATTCAATGGAAAGAAGTCCATTGGAAGGGAGGAATTAAGGCATCCTCCATCATCCAACACAAGGACTAACCAAAGGTTGATATGATTTGGAATAGGATTGAATACATGACGAAACAAACTGACACCAGGGAATGGCCGACACATGAGGTCAAGGTAACTGTAGAATTTTCGACATAGGTTGTATCCTTGATCAGTGAGCACGACACAAAAAGTGACTTAGGCAGCTTTTGAAAACACAAAGGGACCATGATATAAATATGTAATGTAGGAGACATTAACAGATTCTCAATATGATTGGAAGAGTAACCAATAGGAGGAGTAAAAAAAATCTAAGATCAGGTTTTATCCTAAGGTCAAAAACTAAACCCGACTATTTGATAAACTCAAAAGGTGCTTTGTTCAAGGATATGACTGACTTGCTGCCTTGAAACTAAACAGATGTGTGACATACTTCCCTTCCCTTTTCTCTTTTTATTAAAGAATATCCTTCTTGTTGGTTTTAGTGACTCCAAGAAAGAAAAATCAATAGTCCTTCTTCATTTTTAAAGCAAGATCGAAGAAAGAGGGAGAAGACAGCTTGATACAAGTCCAACCATGTGTAAGTTTAACGAGTCCATGGGAGGGAAACTCAAGACCTTATTCATTTTTTAACGAGTTTGGAGAAGAGATAGACTAATACTCTATAACAAGAATCCATGGATTTTAATATCGAGCCTGTATCTTTTCATGCTTGCTGGTGTTTTCAATTTTAAGGAGTCTGAAAAACTTAAACAATAACTCCATACACCCACTCATGGATTTTAGTATCGATCCCAAGTTGGTATGTGCTCACTAGTGTTTTCATATTTAAAGAGTCTGAAAAACTTAAATAAGAACTCTATATACCGTCTCGTGGATTTCACATCGAGCTCGAGTTGGTGAATTCTCGTTGCTGTTTTCATATTTCGAGAGTCTGAAAACCCTAAAGAAGACTCCTAAAGGTCATTTTTCGTAAATTTAGTCTCCTCATCCAAAAAAGTGTAAAACAATGAGAGAAGAACTCTTCTAGCCACGTATGACTAGAGTATTACTTTTTCTCAAGTAATCCACGAAGATCCAAAAAATGGGTAAACTTATACCTAAGTGGATGTGTGTTCACTTCCTTTAACGAGTTTGAACAAAACAAGTATACTCGGTGATCTTGTTTGATTTTAAAGATTCTAATAAGAGCGTGAAAGAACGCTATAAAAATATTTTTCGTAAAGGTTTAACGAGCCCAAAAAAGTAAACTCGTGACCTTCTTACTGTTTTTAATAAGCTCAAAGGAGAGATGGAAGAATTCTCATAGCCTCCTTACTGTTTTTAACGAGCTCGAAGTAAAGGTGGAAGAATGCTCGTAGCCTCGTAACTGGATCAATACCCAAAATGAATGGCAGACTATATTAAAGATTCTAGGAAAACTTCATCAGAAGGAAGTATATCATCCCAGATAGAACACATATCTAAACATTCAGATGGAGGTATTACCTGGTCAATTGTTGGGACCCAGTCCCGAGAAGGTAAGCATGAATTCAGAGGCTTATTCTGAGTAGCAATTGGACTCAAGGAACAATATGCCACATAAGTTTCGTGTGGCATGGTAGTACCTACTAACGGGGGATATACTTGGTCTATAGTTGGGTAATAAGAGGGATCAATAAATGTAAGTTGATCGATAGTAATAATGCTTTCTTTGTGAGGAAAATACATCACATGAAAGAGCTGTTAAGATCCTAGTGGGAAGAATTCACTAACACCTCGAGGTTTTGGTGTAACGGTTTGTATCTTTTGGTATTAGAGCCTCAACCCAGGTTCAATTCACAAAGCGGGTGGAAACGTCAGCATTGTAGTGTTCTTCTGGGGCTCGTACAACTCAAAGGGGACACCATCGTACGGGCACACATCTAGCCCAAAGTATGGACTGCGGAGCGTGGTGGTATGTTAAGATCCTAGTGGGAGGCCTTCACTAACACCTCGGGGTTTTGGTGTAACAGTTCGTATCAAGAGTGTAGACACCACAACCTGCATAGCATATACGTAATCACACCCTAGGATCATATCAAAATCCATAGGGTCCTTTAAAACCATAAAATCAACTAAGACTGTTTTTCCACCCAAAGAAATAGGTATCTGAGGGAGGAATCCCAACAGTTCACTAGGTCTTCTATCGAAATTCAACGACCAATTAACAGCTAGAACAAGGTTAGGAAAACCTAAATCTCTCCAAGCATAAGGGGATAATATACTAACAGAGGATCCTTCATCTACAATGCATCGGGGAACCGCATGGTTGCCGATATCGACCTTTATCTGGAAAGGTGTAGAAGATGGAAGACGAGGCCCAGTTAGACTATTCCAATCAAAGGAAATGATCCCAGATCTTGGTAGGGGTTCACTCAACATAGATGAAGTGCCCTCATTTTCAGAAACATCTAAACTGGTAATGCAAAAGACTTCGGGGATAGGTGCATCATTCTTCGAAGGACTAATGGGATCGGTCGAAGATACATCGATTCGATCACTTCACTCTCTGAAGGAAGAGTGGGGTTGGCCAAATATTATTTTGGTTCAACCACTTTATCAACAAAAGGTTGAATAGGCTATTGGGAATCTAAATACAATTCAGGATCAGAGGATCCTTCAGACATGGACCACACTCTCCGCACCTCTGAAATAGCAGGGCATAGGTGAGTAAGGTGATATCCCTTACAAAGTTTACAAGGGAAATTTGGCTTGCGTCCTATGAGCTTAGACTCCTTTACAACATCAGTACTCTCAGCATGACTAGAATTGGCTGACTTCTTTCCCCCAGCATGACTTGCAGTGGGTGGTTTCTCAAAAGAAGAAGAATTTTGAATTACATACCACACTTTTTGAACTTCTGGAAGTACAGGGCACAAATAGGTTAGGAGGTCCCTCTTGTAAAACTTACAAGGAAACTTAACCTTCTGTTTATTAGTTTTTTCGACAATGTCAACGTTCTCAACATGACTTGCAGTGGTTGATTTAGTGTCTCCAGTATGAATCACAGTAACTCATGACTTGTCATTAATATGACAAGCAATGATCAATGACGTGTCCTCAACATGACCAACAATGGTTGAAGAAATTATTTCAGTATGATTTGCAGTGACTGAAATTTTTCTCCCAGCATGACCTCCAAAGGTTGGGTAGGTTCCCCCAGCATGACTTCCAGAGGTTGGGTGGGTGCCCCCAGCATGACATCCAAAGGTTGGGTGCGTAGGTTCAATATGATTTACAGTGACCGATTTAGTTCTCCCAACATGACCACCAGAGGTTGGGTAGGTGCCCCCAGCATGACTTCCAGAGGCTAGGTGGCTGCCCCCTTGCTTTGGCATCTTCTTCCTACTCTTCCTCCATCTATTCCTTTTAGATTGTTGGTTACTAGTATTACTACTTTCACCACATGAGGTAGAAGGAGGAGGAGAATATGTTACTGGCGAATCATGCATAGGGTTCTGATGCTCTTGATGTGAAGTGCTTACTTGAGAAGCATGAAGAGCATGCAAGGAGTTCGGAGTGGAAAACAAACAAACCGGTAGCCCTATAGTGAATCCTGAAAGATTCAAGGTAGCCATTAAGGGAGAACCAATGTTCCCAATGAATGGAAAATCACAAGGATCCCCTTGATTGGTGCTCACCGAGATGCTATCCATAGTTTCTGACTCAACGAGCCAGAAATTTCTAACGACAACTAAAAACAAGCGGCACAAAGAGCACACCACTAAAAAATGTCCTAAAGTAATCCAAACCAGGAAAACAAAGATAATACTCTCAAAATTAAGTCTGGGATGATCATTGATGAGGGCCCAGAACAAACTAGTAGAATATCGAAGAACAGTTACTTGGGGTCCACATACAGGTTTTTTGGGTGCAGGCGCTTGAATCACCAAACCAAATTCCCAAATTGCTGTAGAGGTTTTCCTCCCACATTTGTGCTAGGTACAACAGAAATAGCCTTCTATCGTCACCTGTGTAGAGCCCTAGAGGTCAAAATATACTAAAGGATACCAAAATTGAAGCAAGAACTCGGGGGGACAGTCGCAGGTTTAGCCAAGAAGCATGTGCAGGGTAACTAAGCCTGAAATCCAAGAGTGCACAAGGCACTAGTGGACCCACGTACGCAAAAATGCTCTGGTGTATGCTCGAAAGAAATGTGGGGGGGTATCCCCAACAGTTCAATCTCACACGACCTCGTGCTTAACTCTGGTTTAAGTAGAGATTCCCGGATACTTCCACAACAGTGGATTTACCTAAACGATAGTTGCACTACAATTTGAGATTTGAATGGTTTGGAAAGTTTAAGGTGATGTATTCCAAACCCTAGCCTAATCTAGTTAATGTTGTGTAACCTAAAAAAGGAAAATGTTACTAATATATTTTATTAATAATTATTTTTAAAGGTTGTTACTTACTCAAAGGATAGTGCAATGTGTGGTGATGGTTAGGACTGGAAATAAAGTGGATATAAAATGTAAAAATTCACAATTGTGCTTTCCGTTTCTCTTTCAAAACTGAAAATCAAAGTAAACCTAAGCATAAAAGTTCTTTTTTATTATTTTCAAAGATAATAGAACGAACAACTACCACTACTTTGAAAACTAAATGAACATTCTTGCAATATAAGGGAAAGTTCTTTTGTTTTTCAAATTTGATATTTTCTTTAGATACGAAAGAAATAAAAATGAAAATAATGAACAAGCAAGACTTATCAAGAGTGCAATTAAAGAAAGATGACACAAACCAAAACAAACAGACCTGCAGCAAGATCGACAAAGACTAACCCAACTAGTTGCTTCTGAGACGTAACTAGACCTTTGGAATGAGGTGCCAATAAGAAGACTGATGTGTAAAATGGAAAAACAAAGACCTCTATGGAGAGATCAACCTTCTCCCGAACATCAGTAATAAATAGAGAAACCAACACTCACCAAATAAAAATGAGCTAGCAGGCTAGGGTAACTTTACAAACACAGAACTCAAAGAGAAAAAATTTCAAAAGGTTCAAAAAATATTCAAAGCACCCAGAACAAAGTCAATAAAGGTATCAAATCAGACAATGGCTTCCAAAACCACAAACAAACCCCCCTGAGATCAAACCCTAAATAAAAAGGGAAAACTCAGGAAAAACTCGTGACTGCGATATGAGACGACTTGTGGTGGACCCACATGTATATATACTAACAACTCACGGCTAGGGAAGAAAGTTCGTGACTATGTGTACTAACAGGTCGCGGGTGATCCTAAAAAACATTGAAAGAAGAAATGAAAACCAAAATCCACTAAATCAAAACCAAAACAGAAAAATATCTCCAAAAGAGGCTGTGAAATGAACTCAAAGGAAACACATGAGTGCTTAACATGTGTCAAAAGAACAAAGCAAACCCCGAAATCAAAACAAAGACCCCTAGATCAAACCCTAAAATAGAGTTCATATCTTTCAAGGTACTCGCAACTGTATATACTGACAGCTTGCGGGTGAAATTGAAAACACGTGGGTAGCACTGTGTGCGACTAGCGAGTACAATAAAAAGTACGCACCTGTAACTACAGGAAACACGTGGGTAGGTCCTGATAGAAAGGGAAAATGAAAACTTTGTAGATCAAAAAAGGTTGAGTCAAACACAAAGGATCTAAAAGAAACCCTAAAATCCTCAAAAGAGATTGAAAAAGTTATGAAACTGAAGAAAATCTAACAAAGATCCCCAAAGCAGAAAAACAAAAAGGTACTCCCCAGCGGAGTCGTCAGTTCTGTTGTTAGGGAAAAGTCCTTATAGTATGGGAAGGCTACCAATGTAATAGGGGTTGATAGATAAACACATAGGGCTTCGCATACATTGCTATAAGCCAATAGGATCAAAGTTCAGAGAAAATGTACCTTGTTTATGACAGTCGATCCAAGCTTTTCTCCCACGATCTCTACTGCAACAAACCTACAAAACACACATAGACCTTCCTCAAACCAGTTTGACTATAAATAAATATTGATATTAATGAATAACATAACATCAAATTATAATCAAAACACAATAAACATTAACACTTTTATTGGGAAAGGAAGAGTGTCTCAATCTTTTATTGTCAAAGAATGCAACAAGTACAAATGTTATACCCGACTCTGAATCAAGCACCTTCACAACCATGCCCAAGGTTCCTTCTCCTCTCTCTTGACTTGGAATTTCTTCAGCATAGCAATAGCTCTCCAATTGATGTGTCTTTCTCATTCCCTCCCCTTGTATTTATGGCAAGGCAAGGAGGATTGGTTCGAAAGATAGTTGAATTGGGAATTTTGGGAAGTTGGAATACCTGACTCAACTAATCCCAATTCGTATTCTTAATATATTTTTTCAACTTTTCTTAAGATACCCGCAACTATGACATCTAGCAACTCGTGAGTGACTCGCGACATACTAGTTTAGCAGCTTGCAGTTACAACTTTTAGAAAATACCCACGGGTTGTCAATATAGAGACCTGCACTTGACCTGTGATATGTCAAGTATACAGGTCGTGGTTTTATACTGAAATTGTTAGAAAAAAATAAGTTTTTGAACTAAAGAAGTTAGGGTTCAGATCCTAAGTCATGTAAGGCCAAGTAATCTCTTCCATCCATAATGTACTTTGGTGTGACCAATAGGGAAATGTGGTCATAGACGGAGAAGTGCTAATTTGACCGATAACATGTGTCCTAATACACCTCAATACACTCTGCACATAATTCAAAACCATTTGGGATCATTTGGGACAGTTTGGAGTTTCACTAGTCCAAGGTTCGAAAATTGGCCAATGAGTACAATGATTATGAGCAATATGAAGAAGAATGTGAATGGTATGAGGAAGAGGTGCCATCACGCAACACTTCTTACAATTTCATAAGGAATGAGGGTTCTTCTTATGACCTTGAATCTGATGAAGATGAGTGTGTCACACTACCAAAGGATAATTCTATGAATGAATTACAAATATTGAGAGAAACATGTAAAATCTCGCCTCAACAATATCAAGCATTTCATGCTTTGAAGGGAGATATACAAAAGTCCATTCATTTTGAAGACTTTGCTGATTGGGTGTTTGAAAATAGGCCCAAAAATGAAGATGTCAAGTTAGTGAAGAAAGGTCTATTCCCTTCTTGCAAAAAACCTTGGAGAGAAAATCACATACGTTTGAGTGAAAAAAGAGGATACCCATGAGCCACCTAGTTCTAAAATATGTAAAGCAAAAGAAGCATTACATGAAGAGAGTCGAAAGTCACTCCCAAGTGACTTTAAAAAATATGAAGAGACATCACATGAGCATGAAGAAGACTTTATTGAAAATATTGAAGATAATTTCGAGACACATTCTACCTTGGACATGAATCAAAGAGCATCTACTGATGGATGCTTGAACTATGAAGGAGTACCTACTGATGGGTGCTCACACCTCTATGTTGGTGACATAGAGATCACTTTTGAAAGTGTTTCTGCAAGCAAAAATTGCATTAAGCCTGAAAATGAAGACCTTTGGCAGTTGAAGAAGAACCAAGATCAACTTCCCCATCACCACTTGAGTTTCATGAAGTTGGTCCAAGAAAGAAGGAATAAGATGAGGAAGTTCATTTGCAAGAGCCTCATTTTCTTGAAGGTTCCCTGAAGGTGGATGAAAATAATATTCAAGAGGACTTGAAAACTATCCATGACACACATACATTGGTTTCAAAATTTTTTTGGTGTCTAGAGGAGAAATATTCCCTTGAAGACATGGAGAAAATCCAGAAGTCAATGTTGGACACCAAAGGTAATTTTTTGAATTTGCTTTCTGATAGAGATTATTTTATTGAGATTGTTGGTTTGTATCATGGAATAACCTTGAAGGATGCAAAAGAGAATGACAAGCTCTCAAATGAGTTGGATTCCACCCAAAATACACTCCAAAAATCTATGGTGCATATTGAGCAACTTCAAGAGAAGTTGAAAATGTCCTTTACACCCTCCTACATATCAGACAATCATTCAATGGATGAAATAATTTATGTTACAAAGGAGGAACCTCATGTGATGGTGGAACATGAGGCACATGTTGATATGCAGGTGCTTGAAGATGCTACACCCAAACAAGAAGTAAGACAATAACTTGTCTTTGTTCAGAGGGATTATGAGTTGCCTCATGGAGATAGTTGCAGATCCTTGGAGGAAGCACATGATCTCACAATAGTTGGACCAGGAAATTATGGAGAAGATGAATTATAGATTTTGATGGGTAAGAGTTGAAAAGAGTTAAGGTTGGTTCATAATTATTCACCCTCTACTTCTTTTTCAGCCACATCAATTGGGGATGAAAATTGGGTGAAAGGTTTCTTTCTAATGGTGCCACATGAGCGGTATGAAACTCCTATCTCTCCTTTTGATGATAACATGACTAGAGCACCTTATTATTTACATTTGAAGAAACATCCTTTTTTACCGTATGATGGTACATATCTTCATGGATGCACCTATGATGTTTACTTGAGTCACTTGAAGACTCATGATTTTCCTTGCTCCTTGCTTAGTTCAATTGATATTGGAGGAACCTCATCCAATACTTGGGTGAAGAGACATATGATTGAAGCAAATTCTTATTGGAAGAAACATCCTTTATTATATCTTGATGATGCACATATACATGGATGCACTTATGATGTTCACTTGAGTCACTTGAAGACTCATGATTTTCCTTGCTCCTTGCTTAGTTCAATTGATGTTGGAGGAACTTCATCAACTACTTGGGTGAATAGATATATGATTGGAGAAAAAATTTATTGGAAGCAACATACTTTGTTATTTCTTGATGATACACATATTCGTGGATGCATAAATGGTACTTATGTGAGCCCCTTGAAGGCTCATTGTTTTCTTTGCTCCCTAATTGGTTCAGATTTGAGTGGAGGTTCTTCATTCACTTCTCGGATGAAAGAACACATGGATGATTATTTTGATGCATCATGCATCTTTTTGGAGCAGCATTATAGGGAATGGGATCCTCACCTATGTCATTGGAGCATATTTGATTGGTCACTAGATGCTTGTATGCACTTGGCAAATGGTGGTCTACTTACTTGGAGGTACAAGCACTTTCATGATTCTTTGATGAGGCACCTCCTTGATGTACATTTTTATTCTGTTGTTATGTACTTTGATGATCTATATTTTGTGCTTATGATGTTTGGAATAATTCATACAAGGAAATGGGATCCATGAATTCTCTTTCTTGATGGTATGGGTTGGAGAGCACTCATAATTGTTGGAGTGCAATACAAGCAATGGGACCCTAGAATAATTTTTAGTCTCATTGGTTTCAATTCTTTTGGGGGAAATAAAGTAGTATGGGAGATTGAGTTCCCACTTAATAAGGTGATTTTAATCAGAGTAGTGCAGCAGCAAGAATGGTGGTTCCTCTCTAAATTTTTCATGGCATCTTCAAGACTAAAAGTTGGGCAACTCAGTGACAACTTCAAAGAATTATACAATGGTATCAGAAAGGGTTTCCAAAATATGAAAGAGTTAAAGAGTGATTGTGCAAACTTTGTTTTGATGGATTTAATTAATGTTTTGGTTTTAAGTGGTGATGTTACAGGGGATATCAATATGAAAAATAAAACCCACATCTCGTTGCTTTTGGAAACATGCAATTGTAGTACATGAGTGCCACTACTCAGAGTTTTGGAAAGAAAGTTTTGGAAAGAAAGCAAGTTATTCAACATCCATGTTTGAAATTGCTTGAGGACAAGAAATATTGGGAGGGGAGGATATTTCATGTCCCCAAAATTTTCATTAGGTCAAAATGGCCTAAGCCCCTTGGCCATATTCATGGTATTTGTCAAATTGATGCTAAGGGTCAAATAATTGCGAAGAATGATGTCGAAGTTAGTAATAATGTAAAATTATATCCAAAGGGACAAGGTGGTTCACATTAAGATAAAAAATCCCAATTCAAAGTTTGTAATATTACCATCCAAATGAACTATCATGGAGGAAAAATACTAGTTCCCTAGGTTGGGGTTGGAAGCATTAAAAGTTGGAGTAAAGGAGCTACAAGACCCAAAATTACCTTAGACTTACAAATTCACATTAAATGGGTCAATTAAATAATAATACAAAGAAAATAAGGTGTCATTGGATCATGAAGGTACATAAGAGGTTGTGGGACCCACATGTGGCAAGATTCCCCACTACACTTGGCATGATTCTCTCACCAATTCGAGTTCAAGATGAAGGGTAACATACTTGGGGAATGGGTAACAACGAAAATGTCGACCGTGGATTATCCGGAAACCCATTCTAACACTGCAAACCAAAGAAACCTAAAATATTTAATACTTGGGGGAGTTTAAGAGGTATTATTCATGGCATTAACCATGTAAGGTCGAATTGGAGTGGAAGAATAACTCCCATGGAAGAGGAATAGGCATCTTATAAGAATTGTGACACTTGGAGCTAGATTCCCTAACTCTTATGACAACAATGATGAAGATTCTATGAAACGTATGACAAAGTTCAGACTTGATGGCTGAAATATGACATATATGACATGTCAAGGCTAAAAATATCCCCCAAGAGGGTGCACAAGGGGAGTTATGGTAGCCAAGGTTCCCCCATTCGAATTGATGGAAGAGGAGATCTAGGAAAAGTTGGACAAGTGGCATTCATGGGAATCTCTCCCTAACTCAAGTTGGGATGAGTCTCTTGGATGGAATTCTAGATAAGTAGGCCTTTGGAGGTTAATAAAAGAAAATAATAAATAATGATACCATCTTTTGATCATTTCTCATTTTTCAAATTGGAGAGCATAGCTTGTCCATTCTAGTGGAGTGTTTACTCTACTTGCCTTAGTACCATTTTCGAGGGTGCAAGATTCCCATCCTAATTGGAAATTGGAGAGTCCATTCAAACCTTTCATTTAGAGATACAATGGATTCATTTGTTTCAAGTTGAATCTACATGGCTTCTCATGATATTTTCTTCTTCAACTTGTTCCCACATCTCTTCCAATTTTCTCTCTATATTCTTTCTCTTGGAGGAAGGGTGCACATGGAGAGATGCCAATCTATTTGGGCGAGTAAAAGGGGCCCCATATATTTGTAAGATTACTTTCACACTCTGTATTTTATGCTTAGATATATCTCATATCGAAACTCCAAGTAAAACCACGTAAAAATGCCAAACTATGTATGAATGGTGCCATTTTCCTATATATCCTGTTGACAGAGCTTGAAGTTGTTTGGTATCGAATTGTATCAGTAAATATATGTGGTTTTATTGCTGTTTGGAGAGAAATTAATATACTGAATAATTTTCATACACCTTATGCAAGTCCTTGTAACATTTCTCACAAATTTCATAGCAAGTTATAGCGCTTTTCTCTCATTTCCCCCTATGTTAAGACATGTTTACAAATATCTGATTTATGGGAGTTGAACCCACCTTTAGGAACTGATTAATGATCCATTTGGGCTCCCATTGAAGTCATATAACTAATACATGTATTTGTTCTGAAATTTGGGAGGTTCGTATTACATTTGGGAAGCCATTAGTGACCTATACCCTTGGGGATTTGAACCTTGAATTTACTAGCAAATTTCCCTATATTCTCCTAAACTTAAATGAATGTGAAGAAGTATTTTGATAGTTTATAAAAACCCATTAGAATAATTTTTATTTCCTAATAAATTTCAAACACTCTCAGACCCAATTCGAAATCCTTAGGATTCTTTTGGAGCCATCTACCCTTGGGGGTTTCAACATCGGTTTTCCTAGTAATTTTTCCTTTCATTCTCTAATTGTAAATGCAAGTTGCTGAAGTAGTTAGAAAGTGTCCAATAATTTATTAGCTGAATTAGTGTGTCATAATACACCTCAATCCACTATGGACATAATTCAAAACCATTTGAGATCATTTGGGACAGTTTGGAGTTTCACTAGTCCAAGGCTCGAAAATTGGCCAAATTGGATAAAATTCCAAATTGGGGACATTACAATATAGTTGAAGACAAGAAAGTGTTGTTGGATAGGCTGAAACCTTGAAGAATGTTGCAGAATCATTAACAAATTTTGTCAGTACAGAGAATTCTCTTGGTGTAGAGAATCTATGGGCATTAATGCCCCGAACCTATGAATTTATGAGTACATGACTCATTGTTATGAAAAGAAAAAAACAAGTGGGATAATTTTGAGTATGTGTTACATCCTTTGCATATTTATGTCAGCAGTAGGTCGTTTTCCTCCGCGAGCGTAGTGAGCGCCAAATTATTTTGGGTTGTTTTCGGCTATTTGGGGGAATGTTCTAAAAATATGTAATTTAATCCCGGTTAAGGGATTGGGGTCTATTTTATAATCCACATTAATGGATTAGGGTATTGGATGCTATAAAATACATATATTGTATTGTGAGTGATTCATAGTGATGATGATAAAATAAGAGTTGCGGCTGTAAGTTTTGTTGGTTTTCCTGGTTAAGGCTTTCCAGGATAAATCTCTATGTATTATGTGTGAATGTTGTGGTGTAATATTTGTCTTTATTAAGATAGTTTGTATGATTTTCTTCTCTGCACATGTTGAAAAATTACACTAATGTACTCTTTCGGGCCACAATACTACTAACCCAGTCGAAGTCGACATATCCAAGTAACATCACTCCACCATTGGAATCATGTATGAGTCAATAAGAAATAACACCTCGAAGGTATCTAAGCACATTCTTAGCAACAACCCAATTCATTTCTTAGCTCAGACATGAACTGACTCAAGATACTCATTGCATAACATATGTCTGGTCAACTATGTATCAAATACATCAAGGAACCAATGAGCTATCTGTACATGGCAGGATCCACTAGATCCGATCCGGAATCTAACTCATGTAGTTTATCTAGATTAGACACCATTGGAGTAGACATGGACTTACATTATGTCATACCAAATCTCTACAATACATCAACTGTGTACTTTCCTTGAGAGAGAAATATGTCATATTTCCTTTTCCAAACTTCTAGACCAAGAAAATAGTGCATAAAACCTAAGTCTTCCATTTCAAACTCATAAGTGAGCTCCCTCTTGCACCAAGCTATATGTTTCTCCTCTCCAGTAAGGAACAATTCATCAACAAAGGGAACCAATATCAATGGTTGGTTCTTCACAACCTTTAAGTATAGGTTGGGGTCAGCTTCGCATTTGGAGAACCCAAGTTCATAATATAGATGCCAATCATTGAATACCAAGCCCTCAGGGCTTGCTTAATCCCATACAAGGCTTTCTTAAGTTTCCATACATGGGACTCCTTCCCATGAACTACAAACCCCTCATGGTGTTGTATGTAAACCTCTTCCTCAACCTCACCATTAAGGAAGGAAATATTCACATCCATCTAGTTAATTTTCCAACCCAAAAATGAAGCAAGGGAAAATGTCTCATCATAGTCTATCCCTTCTTTCTATGAGAATCCATAGGCCACAAATATTACTTTATACTTTTCAATATTTCCATCAAATGCATGCTTAATTTTATAAATCCACTTGGAAGTTACTATTGACTTCCCATCAGGTTTAGGAACCACTTCCCACACATCATTCTTCATGATATATTTGTATTCTTATACCATGGCATATTTCCATACATGTTTATTAGAGGATTACTCATAGCTAGAGGGTTATGAATCACTGATGTGACTCATCTGTGCTACATATCCTAAAAATATTCCAGGTATCTTTCGCTCTCTAGATGATCCGAGAGGTGCTCCATGCTTTTCCTCCTCTTGCAGAATGTCTAAACACCATGCATATCTCATCTTAGCAGGAATTTCATCAAGAGATATTTCTATCAGATCTTCTAGCTATTCAGGATCAAGTGGATCTATGGACTCATATGGCTTCTCCTTCTCACCATATGAAAGGGGAGAATTAGAAACTAGATCCTCCATCAGAAGAGTATCATGCTCCTCTATGTCTAAATCACACTGAAGTTCTTTGGAGCGCTTGAAGGAAGCCTTTTCATGAAATGTTACATCTCTACTAACTTCAATGTTTCTTTGTCCTGGAACATAGATTATGTAGGATTTGGAGGATTCATTATATCCAACAAATGTTCCTTTATTTCCGAATGGCTCCATCTTTGTCCTCTTCTTTTTTGGTATGTGAATGTAAACAGGACAACCGAAAATATTCAAATGTCCAATATCTGGTTTTTCACCAGTGAAAACCTTTTCATGAGTCTTTTCTCCCAATATAGCATGAGGTCTTTTGTTCTGAATATAAAAAACAGTGATGGAGGCTTCTTCCCATAACGATGTGGGAAGATCTTGATCACACATCATGCATTTTGCAGCCTCACATATTGTTCTATTCTTTCTTTTAGCAACCCCATTTTTGTTGGGGGTTGTAGGGTACAGTCATATTTATTTTTATTCCTACATCTTGACGGAATTCATTGAATTCACGAGACTCAAAATCTCCTCTATTATCATATCTCAAAGCACGAATGTGCTTTCCAGTCTAATTCTCAACCAGTGCTTTAAACTCTTGAAACTTGTTGAAATTTTCACTCTTTGCTTTCAAAAAATAAACCCATGACTTGCGAAATAAGTCATCTATGAAAAGTACACAATAAAAATAACCACTCGAGGATGGTGCAGACATAGGACCACATATATAAAAATGAATCAAGTCAAGGATCCCCTTGGATCTTTTGGTATTGCCTGGAAAAATCTTCTTAATGTTCTTTCCAAGAGCGCAACCTCTACAAACACTATCAAAATCAGATTTAAGCATGGGCATACCTTTCACCATCTTTTGAAATCTAGTTTTGATGCCTGGAAAAATCATTGCATCAACAATAGGGATTCTCCCCAATGAACAATCCCAATTAGATCATTCACTGTTTGGAATAGGGAAACCATCTGGTTAACGACCTGGCTACCGTAGAATTCTTTCAAATAAACTTTATTGGTTGTGGCTCGGCCTACCGTTTATATTTTATATTTATGTATGTGTATGCAAGTGTCCTAATATTAATAATGCATAACCTATAATTGACAGGTAGAATCCTCACAAGTGATGCGCAGGTTCTTACCTCTCGTCTTATCACTTCTGACCTTATCAATCAACTAAAATTATCATAATTTAACTAATATATCCTTGCAAGGAGAGAGGTTATAAAAGAAGAGTAATATATAATATTGCCTGTATGAATTTAGCAGGTAGCTACTGAGATGTAGCACTTACAATCATAGCATAAATGATACCCAAAGATTTCTTTGATAAAATTGAATTTCATTTATTACCCTTTACTACATAGATATTTGCATTTTGTAAACAAACTAGTAAAATCATTGCATACCATTAGAATAATCCAACAAAGTAAGAAAGATATCACAGCATACAGATGAACACATGAAGAAATAATTATGAGCCTTGATTCATGACATTCCATGCAAACTCCATGTAAGCTTTTTACCTAGAAAAATAGTTCCTTCTCATTAGAAGAAAAATAAATTTCATACAGAATGTTACTAGCTTCTAGTACACCAGAAAAATCCCCTCTTCTCATTACTCCTATCTACTATTTATCTTTACAAGGAAATTTTCTTTACATGACTAATCATTTCACCTCCCCTTCAACTCTTGGTTTGTTGAATTTTCTCCTTTTGCACTTGCTCAGCCCAAAATAGATAATAAAATATAAATTACATTATTCTGTTGGAGGATTTTCTAAATTTGAAATATAATTGTCCCAAAGATCAGTTTCATCAGATATTACATTAAATTGTTGTGGTTCCAATACTTTCAAAGCAATTTCAGTAGTGGACAATTATTTCCCTAGGTTTATTAACCCCTTTGTTGTTGCCTTGTGGCTTTGTTCCAGAAAATTTGCATTCATGGTTGCTTGCCCACATGTTGTTGAATATCTTCTTCAGTAAGCACGTTCAGTCCCTTGATGTATTTCAGATCTTCCCTTAAGTTGTTTTTCAACTCTGCTAAACGCTAATCTTTGGATGGTAATTCATACATATCTTTAGAAATTGGAACGTGGCAATTTTCATGCGCTTGGAAGACATCAAGGATAATTTTAGGGGTGAAATTTATCCCATGGGCTATTTTCCATGTTTTTTTCCAAAAAACGATTCGCCAATTTGCATTTTTTGAAGCCCCGTTTCGCCCTATTTTGATGGGGTAAACTTTTTTCACACTAAAATTCACCAAATTATTATATAAACTTTATAAAATCCTTAGAAATTGAAATAATTTTATAAAAATATCGCCAAATATTTTATAGTTGACATTTTAATAATTGGTAAGATTCACCAAGGTTTATACACTTTTAAATAAGTATGGGTCCTTAAAATTATCCCTGCCATACATTTTGATAAATTCTTTTATATTTTGTAATTGTCTTCTACACATCATTTTGTACCTTTCTAGTAGCCTTCCGACAACTTTCCAAAAGAGCTATATCTAGTTTTAATTCAGCAGTTGTCTTCTGCGAAAAGTGATCGGGAATCTCCTAATTTAATGTAACCTTTTCGCCTTGTTAAATGTATCTATCAACTTTTGTTTTACAATGGCGGCTTTTGCCAAGATTTCTTTCATTCTTTCTATCATTCCTTTTAATTTATAAACTTCTTATGTCAATAAATCCCGTGAGTGACAAATATGTTCTTGTACTTTACGAGCATATTTGTAAAAATGTGTCATGTCCTGTTTCTGATTCTGAGCAATTTTGATATGCTCTATCAAAGATTCTTTTTTGCTCATCCATTCATTTACCTGAGATTGTAGAGATCCCTTTTCAATCATTAGGGATTCTACCTGCTGATTTAATTGAGTTTATTTTTCCTCTAACTCATTGATTTGGAAATGGAAATCAACTCATTCCCCTTCCATAATTACTAGTTGCACATTCAAAGAATCTCTTCAATCCTCAAGCGCTTGATAATCCAGTAGTAGTTTTTCTTTTGCGGATTCTACAGCATCCTGCTTTCTCTTCATTTCAATCCCTTCACTCCGATATTGTACCAAATTATCTTTTATTTTCAACATTTTTGTTTCACTACATTCTAGATCATTCATCAGTTTATCTACATTATCTACATTGGCTTGTGTTGTCTCGATATTAACTGGAGCAATAAATTTTGGGTATTTGTTAGTGCCTTCTACTAGGGTATTTTCTTGTATGTTTACAATATTAGGCTGTGTACCCATATTTAACCTCTTTTATGTTCTTCTTAGAATCATCTTCCTCTTAGGATCAAAGATGATAGTGTCAATCTTTGCCACATAATGTTGTTTTGAGGGGGTGAATGGTGTGAGCCCAAACTCAGCAAATGGCAGATTCACCCCTGTAAGTGGTACTTCCAAATCAACAGGTGAATCTATGTCCATGTCTTGCAAATTCCGATCTTCTTCTTGAATCTTCTTTTCTTCGACAACTTTCTTGATCCTTGCTTCTTCTTCTATTTGCTTCTATAACTCAGCTGCTTTCTCTACTGCTTCTTGTTCTTCCTTTCTTTTCTTTTCTAGCTCGACATATTTCTCTACTTCCTTTTCCTGCTCTTATTTCCTCTGGAATTCTTACTCTTTCTGCTTTCTTTCTTCCTCTTTTTTCCTCCTTGCTTCTTCAACTGCTAAAGCCTCTTCTCTGGATTTCTATTGCTCTACTTCTTTTGCAGTTTATTTCATCTAATTGGAACTCGTTCCTTCTTTCCTGTCAAACCTTTTATTCAAATCTTACATTTTGTTTTCTCTTTTATATACTTCCTTGTATTTCGGGAAGTTATATTTGTACTCAAAATTAATCTTGCACGAAACGCAATGCTTAGGTCCCTTTTGCAACTTGTCATTCCTAATAAAAATATTTTCCCCGAAATGATATGCCTCTAGGTATTTCACGAAAATATATGTTCCTTTTACCTTAGTAAATTTGTATGCCCCAATGGTGAAGGGGAGCGGAGGATAAGAAGCTTTCTTATTTTCGTTTAAAAAATGTCCAACCCCGTTTATGAATACTTTCCTCACAGCTTCTTTATGTACTATGTAATGTGGGACATATCTTGGAATTAGGGAAGGACTTTTAGTTCCCCCATACATCCGAATGTAGGTTCCTTATGGGGTGAAGTAGTAATCTCCATATTCGCTAATTACCGCTAATCCATTGTCTGACAGGAAATTTGGTTCTTCATTAAAAATCAATTTATACAAAGGAATTATGAACTCCTCACATAAGATCTTGTAAAATCTTGCATACTTGTAAGCCCACATAATCTGATAGGAAATGTAGAGTGGGGTCTCATATGGGACCCAATAAAATCCCAACTTATGGAAAGGGTTTCTTATCAAAATGAAATCAATTAGATAGGAAGACATAAAAAATTCTACTTTCTTCTGCATCATGCCTCCTTGGGCTGTGGACACTGCTATAACCATACTTTCCGAAATAATGTCTGCCCAATTGAAAACAGTACCGTGAGAAGAAATATGGTACATGATTGGCACCCAACTAAGATTATATACAAATTTTTTAGTTGCTCTCCCAAATACCCTATTCAACATCATTGTTATAATTTTAAAAGGGGTCTTTAAATTTTTCGAATCATGCTCCCCGTTGGATCTCTGCCTTAGTTGTTTATCTAGTATAAGGATATTCTTGGCATACTCTGAATGATGTATGTTAACACCTTTTATCCAATCATCTGTCATCAGAATTTTTGGAGCAAGTAACTTGTAGGTTTTTCTTATGTGAGTGGGTTGAAATGAAGCGAACCCTTTCCCATTTTCTCCCTCCATGATCCTATATTTGACATCTATATGAGATAATATCCATCCTATCACCTCCGAACAAGGGAATAAATATGGGAGAGCCACAACCTTATCAAGAATTGACCTCTTTATGTTTTGATAGACCATCATCTCTTCAATGGAAGCATCCGGAAAATTTTGGTCTTGGATAAGGTGATATAATTCACCCCATTTGTACTCGGGGACTATTCTGGTTATTAATTTGATGTCTTCAAAAAAGGTCTCCATCATGCTTTCTGGTACAACCTCAATGTCTAAGTCATATTCTGCAATTTTACCCTTTGCATTTAGAGGCCCTCATGTACATTTCTGAATCCTGTAATCAAAACAATGTTAGTGTATAAATAACATGTCAAATAGAACATTGTTATTTTTTCCAACACTTAATCAATAGAAACCAAACACAAGCATACTGGTAATGAGCGTATAACATCACTATAATAAAACCAACTCAAGCAAAAAACTGCAAATTTAATAACCTATCCAATATGCATTATTTGTAAGGAAATATATAAGACAAGTTTAAAATTCTTATTTAAATAATGACCATATTAAACTTAGGTTCGAACCAAGCGGCACTTCTCATGGGGATATTTTCGGGCCAAGCGCCAAAGTTAAATCATTCTAGGGTTCAAAATAGAGAGTTTCGGTTTGACATATTGTTGAGGGAGACTCCTTCGCCAGGGTTTATGGTGTATTTTCACCCAAACGATACAGATTTAAAGCCCGAGGAGCCTAGAGTTAATACTATGTGTAAAAAATGAATTTTGCCGCTAGCCACTAGGGTTCCTCTGATCCCTGTGTGTTGGCTTGGTATTTTAGGGCTTCTCTCTTCATGCATATGACCTGATGGACCCTCCTCAAGATATGACCCCTGCTAAGAAAAGGCTCCGCCTGGATGAATCCTTCCGCACACTTGTTGCAGCATCTCCATCGTCGTCATCAGGATATTCTTCCTCTAATGATGCCTTTGTAGAGAGAGAAGCAGCTCCTTAGATCCAGATCACGTCGGTAGCTTCACACCTTAAATCCCTGGCTCTGAGTGAGAGAGGTTTGATTGGTAAGTTCACCGGGATCTAGCCTTCACCTAAAACTATGGACGCTTGGATAAACAAAAATTGGATGCCCTTGATCTCCGGGGGATTACAACACTATTTTTGTGGTAAGGGTTTCTTCACCTTTCTTTTTGAACATAAGGTAGACCGTGATCTCATCTTTAGAAGCGGTCCTTACTTCCTGGGTACTCGTGGCCTTTATTTAAATTGCTAGAGTTTATCCTTTGATCCAGAAAAAGACATTCCCTCGGCTGTACTGGTTTGGGTCCAGCTTCCACATCTCCCACTTCATTGTTGGAATGATGAAACCTTGCAAGCTATCGGGAATGCCCTGGGTACCTTCATAGACAAAGATGAGCCCAAAGGGCTGTTGTTCTCATGCGCTCGAATTTTTGTTGAAGTTGATCTAAAAAAGGCCTACTGGAAGTAGTAAATTTACAAATGGAGGGATGGGAACATTTACAGAAAGTTGATTACGAGCAGTTACCCTTTAAATGTAAGAAATTCCATGAGTATGGCCACTTTGTCAAAAATTGTCCAAAGACAATAAATGAAGCTCTGGATCAGAACCAAGAAGAAGGATGGAAGAAAACTAAGAAAGAAAGGAAAAATATACAGATAACAAACACAGAATCTGGACCACAGCTAGAGAAAAACAAAGAAAAGGAACAGAATGAGAAAGATGTCACGGAAAGCAACCAATTCCAAGCACTAGTCATGGAGGAAAGGGAAATCCCCCCCCAAGTAAATCCTGAGATCTAGATAGAGAATGTTGATGCTAGCATACCCATAGATACTCCCATTCCCTCACCCAAGAAGGACATAAAAGTCGTGATGGATGGATCGCCGACTCCAGGAGGTGCCTGGGCAGATAGAGTAAAAAAACTTACCCCCCAATTTTTTTCTCCGGAACCCTCGTCGTCTCAAGAGCCCTAGATCTACAGGATATTCCAAACACGGGAGGAAGGAAAATGTTGAGACAGCTCTGGGAACAGGAAGCAGAGTGGGAACTAGAATTAGGAAGACAAAGAAGTCTAGAGGATACCAAGTTACTCCAATTCAATAAAAATCAGAGAGGAAGCAAACAAGATGGAAAACCCCGAGCAGGGTCACACTCTAGTAAGAAGTGATGAAACCCATCTCCTGGAATTTCTGGGGTCTGGGAAGTAATGCCAAAATCAAAGTGTTGAGGGACCTTATTAACACTGAAAAACCAGACTTAGTACTCATCCAGGAGACAAAAATGCAAAGCGTTGATGTTTTAGCGCTCTCCAATCATTTTTGGAAGAACTGCTAGGGACAAGCAATAAGCTCTAAAGGAGCATCCGGGGGAATTGCTATCTTCCTCTCAAGCAATTATATGATAAAGTCTTTTAAAGAAAGACAACATTGGATTCTTCTTGAAATACAAAACAAAAACGATCAACAATCTTTATTCACCTGTAATGTGTATGGACCGACACATTACAAGGATAAAGAATTGTCTGGGATTATCTTCTTCAATTAAAAAATGATCTATAGGGAAAAGAAGTGATTATTGCAGGTGATTTCAACACCACTAGAAACCAGCTAGAAAAACGAGGCGAGTCTAGGGTCAGGGACCCATTCGGAGAAAGGTTGGAGGATTTATCTTCTGAGCTGGATCTCTTGGATATTGAAATCAAAAAATGGAAAGTTTACTTGGAGCAACCATAGAGCAGGAATTGGCCACATAGCTGCTAAGTTAGATAGGTTCTTAGTCAGTTCAAATTTTCTCATGAAAAACTACATTATCACTACAAAAGATCTCCTGTCAGCTGCTTCTGACCACAAGCCAATCTATCTGTCAATCTCTTCTCCTGAAAATCTAGTGCCAATTCCATTTCGATTCAACCCCCTCTAGTTGTTAGATGGAAACATCTTAAGCATCACTCAAGACGTATGGAACTCTACTTTCCATGGCTCGCCTAGCTACATTTGGGAGTGTAAATTAAGGGCAGTTCGTGCCGCTATAAAATCTTTGGTTAAATCAAAATACCAGAATCCAGGTTCCATCAAGCAAAAGCTAAAATCTGAACTAGCCGCTCTTCATTGCAGCATGGAGGAAAGCGATATCACTGAATCAACTCTAAATCATGGAAAAGATTTAAACCTCATAATTCTAAGTGCATCTAGACATGAAGAGGAAGTGTGGAGAACTAAATCTAGGAAGACATGGCTTAAAGGGGGGGACAACAACACTGAGTATTTTCACAAACAAGATAAAGCTCGGCTCAACTACAACTCGATCAGGGAGTTGAAATACATGCACGGAAATCGCATTGAAGGTCAGGAGGAGATTAAAAATCATGTTGTTGAGCATTTCCAAAGTCTCTACACAGACAACAACGACGTTGATCCGGAAGCGCAAGTTGAACTTCTAACAGGTATCCCCTCTCTCATTTTTGACATAGATAATCATGAGCTAGAAAAACCTATTTTTGAAAATGAAATCAGAGATGCAATTTGGTCACTTCACATGGACAAAGCTCATGGGCCCGATGGCTTTACCATCAATTTCTATCGGGCGGCCTGGGATATCATTAAAGAGGACTTGAAGAAAATGTTAAATTAGACTAGAAAGAAGGACAAAATCGATGGAGCCCTAACTCCTCCTTTTTGGCTCTCATGCTGAAAGACAGTCATCCAAACTCCATTGATAGATTTAGGCCTATCTCCCTGTGTAATACCTCCTACAAGATTCTCATGAAGATCATATCTACTCGAATGAAAAAATTAATGGGTAAGATCATTTCTGACTCATAAGGCGGGTTTATTGTTGGCCGTCAAATTTTGAATAATATTATCATTGTGCAGGAGGCTATCCACTCCATCATGGAGAGAAAGCAACAGGGTATGGATATTAAGTTAGACATGGAAAACGCTTTTGACAGGGTGAACCACTTCTTTTTATTCGAGATCATGAATAGATTCGGGTTCTCCAGCAGATTTGTCAGATGGGTTAAAGCTTGCATAAGTAAGCCCTGGATCGCCCCATTTGTTAATGGAAGACCCACTTCCTTTTTCCAAGCGACTAGAGGTCTAAGACAAGGATGCCCCATGTCCCCCTTTCTCTACCTTCTGGTGGCTGATTCTTTGAGTAGAAATTTAAGTCACCTTCAAAGGTTAGGGGAAATAAAAGGACTGAGGATTGTAAGAGGATTTAAAGCAGTCACTCATCCGCAGTTTGCAGACGATGCAATTTTTCTAAGCAGAGCCTCCACGATAATAGCTGAAAGATTCAAGAATGTCGTAACTACCTTTCTCAAAGCATCTGACAGAAAAGTCAACTACATGAAATCTGCAATTTATAGCTGGAACTGCACGAAGGAAACAATAGTTATAATCTCCAGGATCCTAGGATTTGAAGGATGTTCCTCTTGGAATTATTTCATCTATCTCAGAATCCCAATTTTTAAAGGAAATAAGAAAATGAAGGATTGGCAGGATCTAATAGAAAATATTAAAGCCAAAATATCCTCGTGGGGATTCAGGTGGCTCAACTTGGCTGGAAAAATAGTTCTAATCAACTCAATTATCTCTGCATATCCCTTCTACATTAGATCTATCTCCTTAGCCCCTAAGAGTGTAATTCTGAAGATCACTAAAGAGCTTCGTAGATTCCTATGGCGAGGGAATTCCAATGGAGCCAAAAAATTTCACTTAATTAGTTGGGATAAGGTATGCAGAACTAAAGATGTTGGAGGTGTAGGAATTTGAGATCCTTTGCTTATGAATATAGCCATAGGGGCAAAATTTTATGGAGAGTAGTCACAGAAAAGAAATCTTGGTGGAAAGAGATCTTGGTTAAGAAATACATGCCCGGGAGCAGAAAGCATTGCATGGAAAGGATTGATCAGAACAAAGTCGGATCCCTAGTTTGGAATCTTTATAAAAAGGCAGTGCCTCTTCTGCAAAATCATACTTACTGGATCCCCGGTAACGGAAAAAAAATCAAGCTATGGGAGGATAAGCTAGGGTCGGATGCAAGATCCCTAGTCAACTTTCTTCGAAACTTCTTTGATCTTAAAGATTGGATGGATCAAAATAATATCTCTACTCTATATGACCTTTCGAAGTGAACTGATAAAGGAAGATGGGAAGAATGGAACGCACTATAGAGATTCCAAGTCATCTTCTTTCTGATTATGAATCCCTTCTAGAACTCTTACATGGTGCTGCTCCTGTACATCAATCCATGCTTGACAAAAGAGGTTGGAGTAAGTCAGGGAACTATACCGTAAAAGAAGGGTATCAGTTACTAGACAACAATAGCATCCAGAAAGATAAAAAATGGCTCAAAGTGTGGAATAAAGATTGCCTTCCTAAGATCAATGCTTTCACTTGGATTCTAGCACATCGAAAACTCCTCATGGCTGAGAACCTTAAAAAAAGAGGAATAGCAGGTCCTGCGAGATGCACCCTCTGCAAAGCATCGGATGAAACAATTGAGCATTTTTTTATGGAATGAAAATTCTCTAAGGAAGTTTGGCACAGGGATTTTTATGAACTAAATATTGCAGTGACTTTACAAACAAACTGGAATGATCTATTCGCAAGTTGGAAGGATTACTACATGGGATATCTTCGCAACAAACCCGACTTCAAGAGAGCATGGTAATCCCTCTCAAAGTTCATATGCTGGAAGATATGGACATCTAGAAACAAGGAAATATTCGAAGGAACTATTTCTACTCCTGCTCGCGTACTAGCCTCAACCAAAGCTCTGTGGATCGAAGCCATGCTGGATCAGGGAATGAAAAATATAAAAAAGGAACCTTTGACTGTAGAAGAAAAAATATGGACCTCAGATTTCTTATATACAAACTCCTCTTATTGTCTGGCTTCAATGGAAAAGAGACCCTACACTGCAAATTGGCATATAACAATGAAAGCAGATGAGCTTCAAAAATGGAAGGAAAGTGTTGGAAGACACACACTCTTCTTCGATGGAGCCTCAAAGGGTAATCCTAGGTTGGCAGGTGCGGGAGGAGTGCTCTACGACTCCGAAGGAAAAACAAATAAAGACTATAGGTAGAAATACAAATAACAAAGCAGAATCGTTAGCTTTAATTAAAGGACTAGAGGTCGAAAGGGAGGAAGGAGTCAATGATTTAGCAGTTTGTGGCGACTCGATGCTAGTTATTAGAAAGGCCAGAAGATTAATAATGAACAGAAAGAGTCCTTCCTAAAAAATTCACAGTCTTCTGAAATATATAGTCAGCGAATTCAAAGCAATAAGTTTCTTCCACATTATGATAATGAATAATCAAGCAGCCAATGCAATGGCTAATGAAGGAGTGAAACTAGACCGTGTTGTTCTTGTCAGTAACCAGGTGATGAAATTGGAGGTCTGGATCCCTTGACATATTATGCTTTTCTAATCTATGGAAAATAGCCTAAGTAAGGTTGAGAACCTTGGTAATTACCTAATGGAGCAAAAGAGTTACAACAACTTTTTTTATATAGTTTTAAACCCTGTTTGCGTTTTTGAGGATCGGGAAGCTCGCATGAGTGTTTCACATGGGCTTCACAAGGGAAGCATGAATTCAGTTTCTTCGGAATCACATCAAGGAAAAGGGTTATATCAAGTGGTGGACAGAGCATATTTGCACAACTTCTGTTCTGTATCGCCAGAAAAAATGGAGAATAACAGTTATCCTCTATGCATGAAAACCATATCGCAACATCCCATTCCAGATTTTAGGAAGAGACACCCATCTTGGCCAAAGGTTCAGGAGGGAATGTCCACGGTTCCTCCTAGTGAAGGCTCTCCGATAGAGGACGGGGGACATGAACAAAGAAAACGTTTCCGTTCTGCTTCAGAAGGGGTTGATGAGGCTTTTGTTTAGTACAACGAATCGAATTCCGGCCTTGGTATGGATAATTTACAGGGCTTGGAAAGCTCCCATCGTGTAATTGAAGACCATCCGATAATTCTAGATGCCCAGATTCATGTTTTAAGGATTGAGGTATCTGAAAATAAAAAATCCCTACAGTTCTTGACAATCTCGGAGCGTGCAGCTCATCTAGAAGCCCGTGAACTCATAGAGAAACTAGAAGCTTTGGCAGCTTCTATGGAGATGATTGAGGCTCAGGGAACTGTCCAAGTTAAGGAGATATGTGAAATAGCTAGAAGGATTGATGAGAACGTGAATTGCATCTGTGCGGAAAACGAGGAACTCAAGCAGGCCTTGATGAACATTAAGGGCAAAGACGTTGGGTCCTGAAGCTATCCAGTAGCGGCTGTTAGGTAGAATTTCTTCTTCCAGTCACTCTGAAGATCTTAACTTCTTTTTTGCTCAGAACTGAAAGCTTATGCATGAAAGCTTATTGTTAAATGTCGGAGTTTTATGTTAGCTTCTGCCAATTTTGATGTAAGGTCATAGGTTAGCCATGAATTTTGGAAATTGAACAATGATGATTGTAGAGACATGGCCGATTACCCCTACAGGGGCCAGGTCTGCTCTTACTATATGTAATCCTGTATTTCTACTCTTTTATATGTAAAACAAAAAATCTCAACCATTTATGTTAAAAAATAAATACTGTGTGTAAAAAAAAAAAAAAAAACGTTATGCCATGGATTATTAAGCAAAAAAACTCCGTGCAAAACAAACCACACCTCTCTCGTAAATGTATGAATTTTAAAGAATAAAAAAAGGACATGTAAAAGCTCTGAAAACCCCAATCCGTTGGTCAAACACGCGGTTCCAAAGGTTGAGTACAGTCCCAGGCCCGGAGGCATTTTCGAAACCCTACACGCATTTGAAGGTGAGGAACCTAGGGTTCATACTATGTGCAAAACCTATACAGGCTTCGGGTTCATGGCCCCCTTATTTAATCATAAGTATTAACAAGTTCCAGGGCTCGACAACACAAAAAAATAGGCCATGAAAATAACGGTTAAACTCATTTTCTACCAACCCTTTGAAAATGCCATTCCTACACAAACAAGTGTGAAAATCAATGGATACAAGAAAAACCTACCCAGCTGTGTGATGACCGTGTCAATGATATGACATTTGAAAGTTCGCAATAGGAAGACTCTAGGTGTCTATAAATATTCACTCTAACTCTCAACCAAACAACATTTGCAAATGTGTAATATGTGAAACAAACAAATAAACGCCCTCCCTTTTAAATCAATGAGATAACCCTAGTATTAAATGCACATTTACATTTTGATGGTGTATAAAAATGGACTTAAAAATTTATTTTAAAGTTCAACTTTTCTCAATGCCCAAAATTTTTATCTCGATCAGTTTCGGAGAAAAAATCCTTTTAGCGCTGGGTCAATTTCAGGTCAAGATAGATTTTAATGTTGATCCCAATTTCGGAGCAAAACGAGTTTTGTCACCGGGTTTCAGATCAAAATTAAGTTTGGGGCTGAGCTATTTCGAGTCAAAATAGATTTTGACACTGATCGATTTTACCCTAGTCAGTTTCGAAGAAAATATCGTTTTGCGCTAGACTAATTTCGAAGCAAAAAACATTTTTTGCCAGGTGCATTTCAAATAAAAACTAAGTTTGATGTTGGGCTAATTTTGAAAGCAAAAAAATTTCCAACACCGACTTCCTTTCGGAATAGACATTCTTATTACATATCGGCAGATAATCACAAATTTAAGCGACATGTTTGACCAAATACCGGTGCAAAATATCATTTTTCACTGACCATTTCAGTGTCAAATCTTGTTTTGTTCCAATTGTTTTGGCATAAAATCAAATTCTACTCCGATCGCATAAAACTTGTTTTCTTCCGACTGTTTCGGCGAAGAATAAATATTTCTTCCAACTGTTTCAACGAAGAATAAATATTTCTTCCAACTGTTTCAACGAAGAATCAATATTTGTTCTGAAAGAGGAAAACTTGCAAAACTATTATAAGTTCAAGATTTTCTAAGAACGAAAATTGTTTGAAATCAAAAGGAAGATAAAGACCAATAATGCCCTCATAAATCAAAAATTAAAGGAGGGGCCCTACACTTTTATGCAAATTTTGGGGAAATAGTTGTGGCTGCAACATCTGGGTAGCACTTTGAAATGGATATGACCAAGCCTTCTATGCCACATCTCACAAGGATTAACTGTGTCATGGATCATGGATTGAATGAGTTTTCTAGGAACTTTGTAGAGACCTCCCTCTCTAACTCCAATCACAGATGCAAAGTTCAAGTATGCATGCTTAGGCCATAGGATCTCCTTTTTGTCCATAAAGATTACTCTGAATCCTTTATCTTCTATAACCAAAACAAATAGGAGGTTCTTCTTTAATTTGGGGACAAACATAATTTCATCAACATGTATTACATATCTTGAATCCAACTGAAATGAAGTGGATCCAACTCCTTGGATCAAATACGTGGTATTATCTCCAAGCTCTGCCTTACATGAGAACTCATATTCCTTTAGATTTGTGATAGCACTCCTATATCTAGACATGTTCGTGGATGCACCACTGTCCACCATCCATGTCTCATCACTATGGTAATGGATCCAGGAATAGATGGTACAAGATAGTAATCCTTCCTGGTCTCTTGATCATTGGATGAATTCTTTCTTGTAGGTTCATCTTCTGTAGCAGTAGAAGCATGAAACCTACCCTTGAACTTTCCTCTTTTCTTTGCACGACATTCTCTTGCATAATGACCCTTCTAATTGCAATTGAAACATTTAACTTTAGACTTATCAAATTTCTTGAAATCATTCTCCTTTAGACGAGAGAATTTCTTGTGATATTTCTTACCTCTCTTCATCCGTTCCGCAAGAGCGAGGTTGTCTTCTTTGGAGGAAGTATATTTGCTTTGTATTTTCCCTTCTTCTTGTAGGAAATAATTCCACAATATCTCAATGTTAGGTTACACTTCTCGACCATTTACTGCAGCCAAGAATGTCTCCCATGATGATGGAAGACCATCGACGTCAGTATGAATGAGATCATCATCATCGACCATCACATAATTGCTCATGAATTGATCTCTTACTTGAGAGATATTTATGAAGAAGGAAGCAACAACTTCATCCTTATCTATTTTTAAATTTCGAAGCGTGTTCGTCAATGCCTTCTTTTGACTGGGTTATTTCTTCTCATAAATATTTGTCAAAGTGTTGAAGCATTCCTTTGTGGTCTCCAATGGAGTAATCACGAGCATCAAATTGTATTTCACTGAATCATAAATGATCCTCTTTTCCTTATCTTGATTATTCTTGAAGTTGGTGCACCCAACATTAGTAGTAGGCTCTTCAATGGCATTGGATACATAGCCATCCAGATCATGTTCTTCTAGGATATTCAGAATCCCAACCTTCCAACTATTGAATTTTGAAGTTCCTTCAATATGGTATTCTAGTCTTATTGATATTGAAGCCTTAATTATTCAAGTACCATGCACACTCAGGATCTATGCAGGCTCAAGCTTGATTGTTGAACTTAGCTCTTTCACACCTTGAGCTCTAATACCATGTTATTTTTTTATCTTTAATTCAGAGATGCAATAATACTTGAAATCAAATAACAATCATACACATAAGCAATCACATTCGCCACATGAATTTACCCTGGGGAAACCCTCTATGACTTGAGGGAGAAAACCCCAACAAAACCTTCCTTAGTATATTGATAGATATCAGAGAATGTATTTTACATCAAGCACGCATGGTGCAATTTATAGAGCAAGAGAGATAGACATAGAAGAAAGACTCAGAATAATTATTCTCCACACAATAAATTCACTTGCCTTGGTCATATGCACAAGATAGCCTTTAATAGAATTTTATCCAACCTTGGAGACATCAATATTGAATGGAGAAGTGTGTCTCACTTCTCATGCAATGTGTTAACTCACTGAACGGAATTCATGATGAACTCACCCATTGACTGAAAGCTTTCCCACTTAGTTAGGTGGCTAACTTAAGTCTTGTCATGCAAGTGTCACAAATCAAGTGTCGTTGTTTAGTTTAACATAAGTGTCATCTTTTCGTTTAACATAAGTTTCATCTTTTAGTTTAACATAAGTGTTGTCATGCAATAAAACTAAGTTAACTAGATCTTCTTTGTTAGCACTTAATTAACTCTCTTAACTGAAATATTTCTTGTTGACATCACTATAGTGATCAATTCGAGTTCTCCTTTGATTGACTGAAGTCTTCTTTGTTAATATCACTGAGTTTTAACAATTCGAATTCTCTCTTAATTAATTCTTTATGTGCAATTCAAATTCTCTCATATCTTATCAGTACATCTTATCTTTATCTCTTCTCTTATCCGAATGGTCCACATGTGCCAGCTTAATTATCATATCAAATATACTGAGGAGATTTTCCCAATGATGTGATTATATTGTTCTACTATCATTCCAAGTGGTTATATGCTAAATTAATTCACTCTAGAGATGGCTAGTCTTTAGAGGAGACTTAATAACTCAACCATAGTTAGTAGTACATCACACACAATACATGCTTCGACATGCAAAGCATCACCTCAACACATGTGGATTTGTCTTGACACACAAGACCTTAGCCTTGACTAGCAAGACTGTATGACATCATCACTTTGACATACAAAGCACTTGCCTCAATACATGAAGCTTAATCATTCTTGAGTCTAACTCAAGATTCTTCTCCAAGTTTCTTGAGTCCAACTCCGTATCCTATAAGGCACTACCTCGATACACGAGGCTCAATATTGACAGACAAGATTGACCTGGATAATGACTAATGATGTTGTAACTTTAATAGAAACAAAAAAATAAGGCGTCAAAAAATTCAACCCAAGCTCAAGCTACTCCCATGGTAAATGAATATTAGGTTTTTCACTAATGCATAACATAAACAAATTATAGGTTTCTCAAGTGAGGGCCATGAAGAGCTGCTATCTAGTATTCTGCATCAAATTTTTGGAAGTGATTCATACACTGACCTATGATTTTCTACCCAGAATTCATTTGTTGCCTTAAGGAACTTCCTAAGAATATTTTCAAATATATGTTGCCTCTGTACATCGATGACAGATTCCGCAAATCATGCTAATTAATCCAAACTCCAAATAAGAATTTGTTGCTCCCAATAAGGATGAAATAAAAATATGTGCTCCCCCCCATAGTCATTTCTATAGAATGAATTTGAAGTAGGAGAGAATGAGTGGCTGCCGGAGAAAAGATCAAAGCTTTTAGAGTAGACATGATTTCAACTAAGTATCCTACTTGGATTTGCATCTGCACTCATATCCGTTGCTTATACTTGAGAAATTCGTTATTCCTATGGAGAATCTACTTATACTTGAGAATAGGATTTCTCTGTTAAAACTATTGCTCGCTTTGCATCTATATAAGTAGAGAAGGAAGGGTCAAGTGGCCAACAAGGAAGGTTTATCAAGCATTTATCTCGGGAGTAATATTACAGATGGTGGATTCATAGATAAGTAGCCGATGAGAAGGTGGTGCATGCAGTGAAACCAACGATAGTGATGAGAAGGCGCTGGTGTCCTCATTGGACAAGAAAAAGTTAATACATGTCAAATAATACATGTTAATGCATGTCAGATAATTGAAATCTCAATGTTGGGACCAAGAATTTCACCGCCCCAACAATTAGAGAGTGAAGTTGATGGCTCTTGAAAACTTTAAGTAACAAAGTCACATGAAATTATAAAATGACATAACTTGGGGTAAAATGAAAAGATGAACGAGAAACTAATACTTGGTCAAAAAAATAATAAGCGGTCCATGAAGAACTTATCGCTATATACCATGTTTGTCTACCAGTATAATAAAACTCACAATCATATTTATATTTAATTCACATCTAATGATTTTGATGTTTAATTAATTCACCACCCAAAAAAATTCATTTGGGTTTTAAAAAGAAGTAAATTCAAGTGTTGTACTCCTATAACGACACACTAATCATTTATTTGATAAGATCGCTATCTAAAAGTCTGAAATGACAAGAAAATAAAGGAGTTTGGATTGTTCATAAATATGAAGTAAGAGATATTCTTTCACACAAGATGTCCGAAAGAATATGATGAAATATTTGGTACACCGTTGGAAAAGTTCTAAAGAATGATGAAATGTCTGTCACCATTGTGATGATAGGTTGATAGGTTGCACTTCAAATTGGATGCACCAATTATGAAATAACAAGGAAAAGGGGAAGGAGGGGGTGTTTATAAATATGAAGATGATAAAATAAATCAACCTACAAGCTGAAAGAATATCATAAAATAGTTGGTACCTTGTGGAAGAATATGATGATGAAAGAATATCATAAAATAGTTGGTACCTTGTCAATAAATATTTGAAATAATAGGATGATGGTGATGATAGGTTGCACTTCAAATTGGATGCACCAATCAATTTGAGACTCATTTGTAGTTGGAGTGTTCTTACATTACATTTCCAAATGTAATGGATATCATATTTTCGACTTCATAATGGAGAGTTCCTAATATACATGTTTCTTTAAAATTGAATATATTTGATTTGGATGTAATTATGATAAAAGTGTGAATATAATTGATTTAGGTGTAATAGTTGAAAATTTTTAAGTGAAGTAAAATTTTGTTTTTATTTATTTATTTTTAAATTTTGATGATTTCAACCAACCAAAACTTTTAGTGGTAAAATTTTATAGTCGAAATTATCATTAATCGAGAATTTTTAAAAACAAAGTTTTATAGTAAAAATTGTCATCAATCAATAACTTTTAAGAATAGTGTTTTATAATCAAAATTGTCATCAACCAAATAGAATATAACTAAAAAATTTATATCAAATTCGAGAAAAAATCTAAATATAAAAGAAATTGCGTTTATCCATGTTTAAAAATGGTACTTCTTCGTATATTTATTTATAATCTACTATTCAAGTCTAAATTCACATTTTTAAACACTTTTTTTATCTTTATTTAATTTTAAAAACTTTTCAAACAACATGTTATAAGAATTTCAAACACACTCTATTGAGAAATTAAGTGATATCTTATCTAAAAAATCACTTATTAATTATTTGATATCCATATAAGTGGGTCTACTTATATTGAAGTGAAATTGCCTCTAATGTTTCCTCAATGATTTAGTCAAGACTTGCATTTTTATGTCAATCGTACTTGAGACATAGGTGGTTTTTATAGGAGTTTGAAGGAATTTTAGGAAGCCTCTTGTCTTTCATGTTGTTTATCTTGTTATAGTCATGCTTTTAATCGGGGAAAGACTCGCTTCTACGAGGAGGATATGATAGGGTGTATTGCCTTGAATTTTGAGATTATAAGCAATAAAATGATTTTGGATTTTATCTATCTTTCTGCATCATTCTCTAGAGATGATGCAACCCCAAACTTCACAAATATATAAGATAACATAAGTGATGAGAGTATCAAACATGATTTTTTTTATTCAAATCCAAAATTCCATTAATTTACAATTGTTTTTAAATCCATAATAAGATTTCCACCTCCATTTATCACTTCCTCAATGCTATAGTTCCAGTAAAGCTTGTGATAAAGATCGTTGCCGAGATATTTGTATGATCCTTTAAGTTGGTGTTGTCATACACAAAATTAGCGTAAATGATTTTTTCAGATTTGATGGTCATAATATTTGTTTACTATGTTAATAATCATACACGTATTAGATAAAAAAATTCTTAATAAATTTAAATTGCTTATTAAAATTGTAAAGATTCTCCACCATAAAAGTAATTAATTATAAAAATTATTTTATTAAAAACTTATAAATTAAACCATAAACATCTTAATGCTCTAATTTTGATACATATTTTTTTATAAATATAAATATTATATACTAAGTAATAATTCCAATGAATTGAATTCTATTCAATTTTCTATTCTTTTTGTCTTTAAATTTGAGTCACAATCAAACCCTTTTTTTCAGTGGAAAAATCACCTTCCTGCTATTCCGAAGGAATCAAGGAAAGCTAACAATGCATGGAAAATCTCAACAAACTTCCTCACATATCGTGGATGGTAGGTCGAGCAAACCGTCAGCTGGTAATCCAAGCCAGAAGATGTCTCAACGGAATTGAACCCAAGTGGATGGAATGAAATTGATCCGTATCGTGTCCAGGAAGCATGAGGGGGACAACAGTTCGACCGAATGAGTCGGCTCTGTTATGGCGGAAGCTTAATAAACAGAATGAGCAAAAGCAGGATTACGCAATACAGATGACACAATACACACAGACAATATGTAGGAATGCAAATTGTTCTAGATTGATCAAGATAAGATCAGATGTATGTTACAATAATTTACATGCTTATATAGAAATCTGAGATGCTTGGGTGCCTGCTCGTTACATTCAGTTACAAAGAAGAAGTTAGAGCGGTTCAACTGTTCAACCATTACAGTCGACTGGAAGACAGAAAGACAGTCTGTCGAAGTTCGACAATCATTGGTCGCATGTCGACATTGTATGCCAATGTCACGAACTGTGAGGTTGCTGAACATGTCGAAGGTGCAGAACATGTCGCAGTATGTCAAAGTCGAGACTCGTCAGATTTGTGTCGAAATCGATAACCTATCGAAGTGCTGAAGTTGTCGAAGTCCTGTTGCGTCGAAACTTGTCGAAGTTGTGTCAACCGCGAAGACTAGTCAAGAATGTGTTGAAGTTAGCATCCGACAACAAATGCCAACTGCAATGTGGATCAGACCTCCTTCCTTAAGAAACAATGGACCCCATTGTTTGCTCATGAAGGTGAGGAAACTTGTCGTTCATTTCAATAGCAGAGTACCACTTTCCTTGAGATGGGATTTGGCCAGCTTTGGCAACCTGAAACAAGGGAATTGTGTTCATCCTCGTAAGGCGTACCCGTCGTCCCACAATGGTGTCGCAAGGAAAAGGCTCCTGAATATCTGGATTGATGTCTGCGGGATCTACTGTTGAGAAATCATTTTGTTCCAACAAGGGTGCATGGTATGGTCGAAGTAGATCCACATTAAGGACTGGATGCAGACCCAAGCAAGCAGGAATGTCGAGCTGGAAAGCGTTCTCGCCAATCTGTTGAAGAATACTATATGGACCATATCGCAAAGGTTTTAACTTCTTGAAAGGACCTGTGAAGCGCTCCTTCTTAAGATGTAGCCAGACCTTATCCCCAATGCAAAATGTATGAGGAATGCGATGCTTGTCGTGTCAAGCCTTAGCTTTCTCGTTTGCTCTATGCAACATATCATGTGCTTGTCGCTGAATGTCGCAAATCTATTCTCGAAACTTGACTGCTTTATCAACTTCTCACTGACTGCGATCTGTGTCGGAGTTTGGCTGTGTCGAGGAGCTGATCAAGTCGATAGGCGCTGAGGCTTGAAATCCATAACAGACTTCAAAGGGACTCTTGCCTGTAGAGCTGTGCTGAGCATGATTGTAGTTGTGTTGAATATATGGAAGACTTTCATCCCATGTGCGTCGATGCTGGTGATTGTACATGCGAAGCAGTTGTACTACCAAGCGATTCACAACTTCCATCTATCCATCGGTCTGAGGATGGAAAGTTGTCAAAAATGAGAGTCGCGTGTCTAGCTGTTGCCAAAGGGTCTTCCAAAAGATACTGACGAATCTAGCATCTCGGTCGAAAATGATGGTTGTGGGTAAACCAAAGTGTTTCCAAACATGTGTAAAGAAGAGCTGAGCAGTCTGCTGCGCTGTCGTGGTCTTCTTACATGGTATGAGAATGGCCATCTTGGAAAAATCGGTCGACTACTACTAATATCGCGTCATGCTGATGTTTGGTAGTAGGATAACCCGTCAAGTAGTCCATAGAAATAGATTCCCATGGTCAACTAGGAACTGGCAGAGGTGTGTACAATCCCTGTCGTCGATTAGGTGGCTTAGTAATGGCACAAACCATGCATGATTGAATGTACTTGTTGACGTCAGATTTAAGTGTAGGCCAGAAGAAATACTTCTGCAGAATAGCAAGTGTCTTTGCTACTCCAAAGTGTCCTGCGGTCTTGCTGTAGTGCGCGTCCCAAATGAGCTACTATCGTTGCTCACCGGTCAGTACACAAAGCTGTCAAAGCTTGTATAGCAAGTTATCTTTTAGGAAGTATTCGGAGTCTGAGGTCGACGACTTGTTAGTCTGTAACTATCAATAGACTACTGAAAATTCATTGTCGTCCTTGTACAACTGTTGCCAAGTGGTCGTGTCGTAACCCTGCATACTCATCACTGTCAAGAGGAGAGTAATAGTTGGTAGACTGAGGCAATATGCAGTGGCATTAGCCTTGCCTTTTCGATACTTAATCACCAACTGAAATTGTTGTAGGTAATTAATCCACTTGAGTTGTCGGTTTGTCTGCAACCTTGATTGTGTCGGAGCGAACTATAGAGGCTTGTGATCAGTGAGAATGACCATTTCCTTGCCAAGGATGTAATGCCTCCATTGCTTGAGAGCTTGCACAATGGCATACAGTTCTTTTTTGTACGTCGAGTATCTTCTAACCGTGTCGTTAAAAGTCTCGGAATGAAAAGCGATTGGGTGACCAGACTGAGTGATCACTGAGCCCAAGGCATAGCCTGATGTGTCCATCTCAATCTCAAAGGGATGAGGCAAATCAGGTAACACAAGTACTAGTGCAGTGCGGAGCCTATGTTTGAGCTGTTCAAAAGCTGCTTGATGTGCTTCTGTCCATTGGAAGACAATTTTCCCGTTTCCCTTCGTCAACTGATTCTAGGGCCAGGCTATGTGACTGAAGCCGAGTATGAATCATCGATAGAAATTCGCTAAACCAAGAAAAATTCTTAGTTCTTGAATGCTTCCAGGAATGGGCCAATCTTTGAGGATCTGTACTTTGTCTGGATCGACGTGAATGCCTGCAGAGTCAATTACATACCCCAAATATTTGATGTTGTTCATCGCAAAAGAGCACTTTTCCATGTTCAAATAGAGCCGATGTTGCTGGAGAGTGTCGAGGACTTGTCGAAGATGTCCGACATGTTCTTCCCATGATCGACTGAAAATCAATATGTCATCGAGATAGACAATAACCCATTTGCCGATGAAATGTCGGAGGAGGTTATCCATATGTCGCATGAAGGTCACAGGTGCGTTGATTAAGCCGAAAGGCATGACTAACCATTCAAACAATCCTTCCTTGGTCTTGAAAGCAGTTTTCCACACATCTGAGGGCTCGATTGGAATCTGATGGTATCCCGACTTGAGGTCGAGCTTAGTAAAGAATTTAGCACCTTTCAGACAGTTGATAAGCTCGTCTATCCATGGCAGAGGGTATCGATTCTTCACCAATATTTTGTTGAGAGCTCTGTAGTCGATGCACATGCGCTAAGTCCCGTCTTTCTTCGAAACTAGGATGACTAGAATTCCACAAGGAGAGGAGCTGGATCAGATAGGACCTTTGTCTATTAACTCTTGGATTTGTCTGCGAATCTCTTTATTTTCGAGAATGGATCTTCTGTAAACAGATGCGTCAGGCAAAGAAGAACCAGGAACAAGTTCAATGGAGTGTTTTACCTGGCAATGCTGAGGTGCTCCGTTTGGTGCTTGAAAGAGGTTCTGGTACTCATCAAGAATATGATCGACTTGCTGCTTCTATCGAGAACTGCATTGGTCGGTGACTCGAATCGTTGCTGCAATCTTCTTAGAATGTTGCAGCTTGATCATGATTAATGCAAATTTCTGAGCATGATTGATGAGATTCTTGATCTGTTTGGTAGATATCAGTGCAATTGTCGATGTAGGTTGACGGTCTGGTATGCTGAACCATCGATTTTGGATTCTGACAATCACCTTCTGAGGCTGTGACTGATAACTTCCATGTTTATCCCAGAGGTAAGGTTTCCCAAACAAAGCGTCGGCTACGGAGAGTGGTGCCACGTCACAAAGTACTTCATCTTCAAAAGGTTTTATGAAGTAGGTGAGCTTTTATTGTCGAGTGATCTGTAGTTCTTGTCCATCCTTCATCCAACCGATGTTGTAAGGCTGAGGATGCGGAGTGGTGACAAGACCTAATTTCTTCACCAGTTCTTCGGAAACGAAGTTCTTTTGGCTCCCATTGTCCACAATTAGATGCAATGGGTTGCTTTGGACCCATATCCGTGTATGGAACAGGCGCTCTTGTTCCTCCTCGTCGACAATAGTCGAGGCTGCTTGAGTTGTCGAGGTCAAAAGGGTCGTCGCGTCTGGATCAGATTCTTCCACCATCTTGTCAAACGCGTCGGAGGTCGACACTTTCACCAAAAATGTCTTATGAGCTTTGGATTCAGACATATCATGCCAAGTTGAGTGGTGGTAATTGCACCATTTTTCGGTCGACGGTTGTTTGCTACGTTCCTTCTTTTAAAAAGACTTATTACCGTTGTCAGGCATTGGCGGTGTCGGCTGAGAAGATCTCGACTTGTCGTAGTCGGCTGGTGTCCTTTTATTGGGTGGTCTTCCTGATGTCGGCTTTGTCACGAAACGTGCTTTTCCTTTCTGCTTGGTTTCTAGTTTGCTGGCATAGTGGAAAGCATCCTCAAGTGTATTGACAGTCAAACATTCCATCTCCTGCTGGATGTACTGAGACAATCCGCTGGTGTATTTCAGAACAAGCAATTTCTCTTCTTCTTGGACGCCAAGTCTTGCCATGAGTCAGTAGAACTCGTCAGTGTAACTCTGTACCGATTGGTCTTTCCATTGCCTTAGCTGCTGCCACTTCTTATACTGCTGCTCGAGGTATTTCGGTGGGTAAAATTCCTTCCGGATGTGTTCAACGAATTTATCCCATGTGTCGATGGGGTCTCTGTTTTTCTCCATCTTTGTCGAGAGGTTCTCCCACTAGCAGTGCACGGAGGTTGACATCTTTAAGGACGCAATGGTGACTTTTTCAGCTTCAGAGAGTTGATTTACAACGTAATAGGATTCCAATTGTTGCACCCAATTGTCGACGGATTCCGCATCAATATTTCCTTCAAGATTCGGTATATCGAGATTCATTTGTACTTTGAAGGGGCTGATTTTATCGGAGTGAGTTCTCATTGAGGATCCTCCGGATGTCGAAGTGAATCGCAAGAGAATCTCATTGAACTGGGCAAACATTTCAGTTCGTTGTCGAGCCAAAGCTTGCACAATAAGCTGTGCTGTCTCTTCGGCTGCATGTCTATCATCTGTTTCTTCTGTCATATCTGGAGATCGCGTCTTCTTGGATTGTTGAGATTGCGAGCGAGTTTGAACCGGCATAAGTCAGGTAACTTCAAGAGAAGTGTATACGCAGAACTTAAGCAAGAAAATTGAATATGCTCTGATACCAATGATCCGTATCGTGTCCAGGAAGCATGAGGGGGACAACAGTTCGACTGAATGAGTCGGCTCTGTTATGGCGGAAGCTTAATAAACAGAATGAGCAAAAGCAGGATTACGCAATACAGATGACACAATACACACAAACAATATATAGGAATGCGAACTGTTCTAGATTGATCAAGATAAGATTAGATGTATGTTACAATAATTTACATGCTTATATAGAAATCTAAGACGCTTGGGTGCCTGCCCGTTACGCTCAGTTACAAAGAAGAAGTTAGAGCGGTTCAATTGTTCAATCGTTACAGTCAACTAGAAAACAGAAAGATAGTCTGTCGAAGTTCGGCAGTTGCTGGTCGCATGTCGACGTTGTATGCCGATGTCGCGAACTGTGAGGTTGCTGAACATGTCGAAGGTGCGGAACATGTCAAAGTCGAGACTCGTCGGAGTTGTGTCGAAATCGATAACCTGTCGAAGTGCTGAAGTTGTCGAAATCCTGTTGCGTCGAAACTTGTCGAAGTTGTGTCAACTACGAAGACTAGTCAAGAATGTGTCAAAGTTAGCATCCGACAACAAATGCCAACTATGATGTGGATCAAAAATCTATCTAACCCACCAACAAACCATCGTATCCTTGACATAGTCACAATCAAAACAATACTTTTTATTTTATTTAAAACAAAACCCATACTATTCAATAATCAATACATCCAACACTATGATCCATGAGTTTGACATGATATCTATTTTGATTAATTTTGTTATCAACAAATTCTAATATTAATCTTTCACATATTTTATATGTTTTTTTGTGAACTATGTGAAACTAAGTCTTCGTCACATATTTTATATGTTTTTTTGTGAACTATGTGAAACTAAGTCTTCGTCACATATTTTATATATATTTTTTTTCAACTTTGTGAAACTAAGTCTTCTAACTTTCACATTTCAAAGGACGTTTTTTTTTCAGTGGATTTCAAAGGACGTTTTAGAAATGATTCTACATCCACAAATACATTCAAAATTGTTATTAAATCGAGTTGATAATGATTTTTTAATTGATATTTTTTAGTTGACTTAAAGGGTAACCGATGTTTTTAAATGCCGTGCGTTTAAAGATTCTCCATCAATATATGTACTTTAAAAATATTATTACATTTAATTATAAAAATTACTATAATTAATTTATAAATTAATATTCAATTGCAAAGTGCATTGGACTTTAACAAAATATTATTGAACAAAATATTATTGAAATACATAATGGAATGCATAATAAAGTAGAACACCATAAAAGTAAAACCATTGTAAACATTATATTTCAAAGATAGATTGGAAAATTATCATGAGTTTGAGCATGGTTATCAACGTTAATTGGTTAATTTTATGGTATTTAATGTTTGGTGAATAAAGAGCCGCAAATTGATGGCTAACAATGACTATCATTTCATAACCTCCATGATTATTTAATTAGGTAATAATAATAAGTAAGCGATGTTTTCTTGTGAAACCTTTAAAATATTGGTGGTTATCTTAGAGTAATATTAAAATTTGGTATTTGTCGCTGTTGTAAAACATAAAATGTATAATCGAATTAAATATTTTCATATTTTTTAATTTATAATTGAATTAAATATTTTCATATTTTTAATTTATATTTATATGTAATTATTTTTTTTCAGATAAAAAAAGCCATAACGTGTTATTTTCTTTCGAAAATCAAAGTTACAAACAAGTACATAGTGTCATCTTAGATCATATCATCTCGATACATATAAGGACACCGATCAATACAACTAGAAACATGACTCCAAAACTACACATAGAGCATTACACTAGTTTCCATAGCACAAAAAGTCAAATCTTCTCCAAAATGTTAACATCAAAACTGTGCCAAAACTAACCCACCAAGAGCACACAAAATAGTGTAGAAATTAGAGAGTCAAAACAGAGCAAGAGTCCACAAGGGAATCATCAACAAATTCTTCAAAAGATAGATATCCATCCATAGTACCCAAAGCCTCCTTTGACAAGCTGTCAGCATCCTCATTGATCTGTATATATGATGAAAGGAAATATCATCACAGGATTTGATTAGATTTTCCATATTTTTTTATCCAAGGTGCCAGAAGAATTGTATGAATATCAAATTTACCAGCTACCCAATTGATGATAACCTGTGAATCACCAAAAATTTTGTTGGAAAAAATTCCCCTTTTCAATGCGAACCATAACAAACCCCATAGTGCCAAGATTTGCGCCTTTGTGTTACTTCCTGTCCCAACCCCCATCTTGATAAGTATCTTATGGCCTCTTTTAATAATTAAAACAATTCCCACACCACATATACCCTGCTTTGTCGCTCCATCGAAGAAGCCATATGATGAACTACTATTCATAACATGTATTTCAAGGATTCTACATTTTTGTTTCTTTTCAGGAACTAGAAATTCATACAAAGCATAAATGATTCTTCTACAAGTGTCGTACACAGTGGGAGCTAAGTTCTCAAAGATGAAACCATTATGGCACTTCCAGATCGCCCAAATCATAAACAGTGGCAAGTTTTTATATTTGACTTTCCTATGAAACCATCTAAGTAAACAATCATTAAAAGAAATGTCATACCACTCATATGTAATCCTCAACAAAATTTGGAGTTCAGACCAAACATTTATGTGGAAACTGCAATGAATAAATAGATGAGAAGTATCTTCTGCATCCATCCTACAGAGGAGACAGATATTTGGCCCATTAATGTCCTTCTTCATTAAATTTGGCCAAGTGAGAATTTTATCTTTGAAACAGAGCCATAGGAAGCACTTTAATTTCAATGGGATTTTCCAAGTCAAATATTTTTATGCCACCATTTTTGGACAGGCTAAGTTTGTTTATTTAAGATGACATTATAAATATTTTTGACCGATAGACATCCATTTGCATCATGTCCATCCCAAACCAACTGGTCCTGTGTATCGGATAATAATATCCCAGCTAATGTAAGGTTTCTAATATAAGAATCCATTCAAATGCAATGTTAGTAGGAAGGTCCAATTTTTCCGCATTTAGCCAATGGGGTTTAGACAATTCATCTCCACTGCGAAATGCTTGTGACAACGCCAAAATATGTCTTTTGTGAAGCTCAGCCAACTCCACCCAATATAACTTGCAATTATCCCCTGCTCCAACGTAGGGATCAATGCCGATATAAACTTGGGAACCACTACCAATACGCCAGCTAAGAGATTCCCCAATGTATGGGAAAGTGCCAATGAGACCACGCCATATCGAAGAAGCATTCTTGTAATATGTACTAGGCTTTCTAATCTACTGTAATGTTGAGAAAGTCTTAAGATATTTATGTATGATTACCAAGATCCATAAACCATTATCAGATAATTCCCTCCACATAATTTTTGTCCTAAGTGCCAGGTTCAAAATAATCAAGGTTCAAGAGACCCCAGCTCCCCAATTTCTTTGGGCAAGACAAGCTCTCCCATTTTGCAAGATGAAATTTATTTAACTGAGATTTACCTTCCTAGATAAAGTGAAATATCTTACTACGAATTGTGTTGATAATAGATACATGGACCTTCATCAAACCAAACTAGTCTATGGGAATGCTTTGTAAAATAGACTGAGCTAGTATAAGTCTGCCCCCAATTGAAAGCCAACGAAAAGCCCAGTTGTTTATCCTCCTATCCACTTTCTGAAGAATCCACCACCAGTCTTCGGTTCGGTATTTGTTTGGATTGAGGAAGTAACCAAGATACTTGAAGCCCAAATCAAGAATCTCAATTTTATAAGGAAGCATAGCCTTTATCAGATCTACACATTCAGAGTCAGAACAGTTGTAGAAAAAAAAAATTTACTTGAACTGATGGCCATACCCATTTCCAAACAAAAGACATCAAATATCTCTTTATATGCCTTCCATTCATCCACAGATGCTTCACCAAAATCAACGCATCATCACAAAGAGCAGGTGAGTAAGAGAAAGGGCTCTGGAAATTTTGATACCTTTGATTTTAAGAGAAATTGTTGCTTCATTAATGAGTCTTCTTAATCCTTTAATGACAAGGATGAACAATAATGGTGATAAAGGGAATCCTTGTCGAATACCCCTGCTGCTATAGAAATAATTAGTGGGAGATCCATTAATCAGTATAGAAAATATAGAAGAAGAAATACATGCCATAATCCAGTTTGCAACCTCTAACAAGATGATGCAGGTGGGATAGGAAAAACCAATCCAACCCGCTTACCCCAGGAACAGTTAGGATCCAAAATTAGTAGAACCTCCAAGCTTAGCAAACAAGTCTAAGTCTTCCTCTAAACAGTCGTTGAAGAGCGGATCTCAAAACTTGCTGTGAGCTAGATTACATAAATATTTCGGGTCTCACCTGATTGCGGAGCGTTGAGCAAGTATGCCTTCCGCAAATCTCTTTTGCAATTCACCTTCCCGCAACCGCCTTCCTGCAACGACCTTCTTCTGCAACTTGTGGGCATTCCTTCACAACTTCTTCCCACAATTTCCTTCTGTAATCAGCATCCACAACTGTTCCTTCTGCAATTACCTTCTCTCAGCAATTGCGGGTGCCTTCCACAACTTTCTCACAATTTCCTCCCGCAACTTACCTTCCACAACTTCTGTGGACCGTCAGATCGGGAAGTGTTCCTTCCGCAGCTTCTTTGGACCATCGGATCCAGATCAACGGTGGACTCCTCACATCCGTTTTGGTCATTAACCCCTGAACTCTTTCCTTCTGTGGAATGTTGTACGAATTGTCAATCTCTTGCGGCTTTGTTCCTGTCCATCGATCTGTGACCAATGCAGAACTTCACCTTGGCACTTCGGAAATCTATCTTTCGCACATGTTCACCTCACGTAATCCTTTCTGCATCGTCAATCTATCTTCTTTCTTCGATCTGGACCGTTAAACCTCTGTCAAACGAACTGACTACAACTATGAAACTTTGCGTTGATTGATCATAGGATCGATCAATCAACCTCGTTGGTTCCAGACTTGATCTCCTTCGCATCAAACCTACACATCACCTCCGTGAATTCGTGTGTGCAGAGCATTGATCCTTTCAATGATCGATGATCTAAGGGTTCTCAGACAATTGTATCAATTTCCCTTTTAAGCGTCGAATACCTTCTGCGCTCATACACATATACTTATCATTCTATCTACAAATGCTCAACTGTCATTCAATTCATGAATTAGATACATACACGGTCATTCAAACATCCCTGCAACATTAAGACCCCAATTTCGGGCTACTGCATATACATATATTGATCAGGCATGGACAGAGTTCTTCCATTCATTCAATACACATAATCATACACAGAGAGATAACTATCCTTCTATCTCAATTCAGACATAATTAAACCATTGATACAAAGACATGCATAATGGTCTTTCTCCATTCAATCCTCAACAACCTATACATTCATTATTGCCACAGAACCTATGTTCTGATCCTCTTAGACCTGATACAAGCATGACCAGCTTCATTGGCCTGATTTCTCACTGTTTGGCCACACTCTAGCCAGATTTACATTCTTTGGCTACCTGTTTATGCCTCATAGCCTCATACAATATATACACAGAGGATTCTAAAACCAATTCTGGTTCATATCCACAATACACTCAACAACCCCTAACTTGTTGCTAACTAATTCTAAGATTAGAAAACTCATAACCCTATCTCCATGACTCGCTCAAATGAGATACTAAACCTCCATTGAATGTTGCCATTAGATGAGGGATTTGTTACATGACTCACCTAAATGACTCATCACTCACCTAGTGACTCAACACCCATCTAGAATCACACTAAAACATAGTATTATTTACAATATTTCATCAAAGGACTCTAATTCAGAAAATGAAGACCACTAAGGTCTTGATCAAACATTGGACTTGGGTGGAGAGTAGGATGCTCCTGCATCAGAATCCCCAGGAAGAAAGAAATATGACTTCCTAGTCATAACCTTCAATATTCAATATGCTTGGATCCCAAACTTTATGTTGAAGCTTTCCAATTACTTCATGGTTGTCCTGTTGTCTTGTTGCTGACTGCAACTCTCCTAAATTCCATACTTTTTGCTACAATGCTCCACTAGCCTTGCTTTTGCAATATTCCCTTGTCACTTGTCTTCTACTGCTACTTTGATTTCTTGATATGCTGATGTATACATTCATTTTATCTTCATGTCTTCTCTGAGACACTTTCATTATCAGCATCCTCATTTATTGAATCTCCATGTCTAGTCCATTCTTTGACTGGTACACCTACTTGCTCTGCTTGTATTTTGTCTCTTTGCTGCTATCCACTAGCTATTGTATCCTCTATTTTCTTATATCTTCAGGATCCTTATCAATCCTTGGATTGATCAACCAATCTTCTATCATTTCTAACTCTTCATCATACTTTCTGAGATCAAAAAATTTCTCTCTGTCTTCATTAGCCAACTCTGTAACAACAAATTCTTCTAGGTACTGATCATCTTTTTGAGACAATATGATCTCTTCTTTTGTTATGCCAGATTTCTTTTTCTGCCAGCCTTCACTTTATTCAATACCTGCAAGCACACACCAAAAATCAATTTCAAATCATGAGACTTTGAGGTCTTTGTTGATATTCTTCCTAGCATCTTCCTTTTGTCTTCACCAACATCTTTCTTTCCAATAGTCTGAGCTATAGGATGCATACAATCTTCATCCTGACTGCCTTTATAGGATACCATCTCATCTTCTCTTACAACAGAATTATGTTCTGTTGCTATGCTTTTGGAAAGCATATCTTCTCCTTCTTCAATTTCTCTGGCAGCCCAAGATGACTGTTCAATTTCTTCCTTTATCAGAATGCAATTTTGATCCTGTTCTTTGGAAATGTCTTTATACATTTCTGTTTTTTCCTTCGTCTTCATAACAAATTCAATTGACCGCTTTCTTCCGTTAAGAAACTCATCAATGAGTTCCTTTTGTTGCAACACTTCAAACATTTTCTCACTTGAGAGACCTTCTTCATCATATTTGGCTTCATCCATTTTTGAAATAATTTCAAAAGACTTCCTATCATCTGATGTACCTGTAGTCACAAACAAATCATCAATTTCAAAAACATAAGACCTCTTGGTCTTATTTTCACTTCTTAAAGAATCCATGAGACTTCTAGTTAGTCTCTCTTTTCCTTCCTCATCATCCTCAGTCACATCCTCTCCAAGCAAAGGACCCTATTTTGGTTCACATTCAAAAACTTCCATCTTAGACTCAGTTGTCCTGAGTTCTTCCTTCAATCTGGCAGACATCTTTTTCTTTAGCTTCACCTGTAGTGAATTCCATATCACTTTCTTCTTCTTCATTATCCACCCATACCTTTGGTCTTTCTTTTGTAGTAGCATCTCTAAATGAAAGTTTCAATCCTATGTCAACTAATTCTCTGTCATACTCCTCTTGACATCTTTTCTTCTGTTGTGGCTTTCCTTTGAACCTCTGCAATGACCCTTAGTAGTCATTGTCTCCATTTCTTCTTTCTCTATGAACTTCAACTTGTTCACTTGTGGACTGCTCCTAATCCTTCTCTCAGCAAGTATTCATACCTTCCATACCTCAACAAGCTATCTCTCCTTAAGCATGTCCTTTTGGTACCCTTGCTTCCTTCTTCTATAGAACCTCTTGAGCAACTTCCTTTGCTCCTCTTGGCTTCTGCAGGTCCATTTATTCTCCGAGAACATTCAACTTGTCCCCTTCTTGTCCAACCATCTTTTGGATCCTTAGGTTCTGCCACTTCTTCCTCCTTTTTTTCTAAGAGTTCACAACCTCTTCATCAAGAACACAATTATCCTTGATACATCTCCTCTAGCTGTCACTGTTGCTATCAAAAATTTCTTGTTTGCTTCAACAAATTCTTATAACCATAGTTAAATTAAAATATCAATCAGTCCATACCTTTAAGATTCTTCCACCTATACATTTGGATGAAACATCTCTCCTGTCTACAATTCTTTTCCCGCCGTTATTTGTAATCATAAATTGAAAAAAAAATACCATTACCTCATTCCAAGAGCGAACGGTGCGCTGATTTCTCCTTCTAATGCATGCAAAATATTTTTCTGCTCCGATATGCTCTGATACCAAATGATGCAGGTGGGATAGGAAAAACCAATCCAACCCGCTTACCCCAGGAATAGTTAGGATCCAAACTTAGTAGAACCTCCAAGGTTAACAAAAAAGGCTAAGTCTTCCTCTAAATAGTCGTTGAAGAGAGGATCTCAAAAATTGCGGTGAACTAGATTACATAAATATTTTGGGTCTCACCTGATTGTGGAGTGTCGAGCAAGTATTCCTTCCGCAAATCTATTCCGCAATTCCTTTCTACAATTCACCTTCCTGTAGACGCCTTCCCGCAACGAACTTCTTTCGTAACTTGCGGGCGTGCCTTCACAACTTCTTCCCACAATTTCCTTCTGCAATTGTCATCCGCAACCATTCCTTCCGCAATTGTGGGTGCCTTCCACAACTTTCTCACAATTGACTTCCGCAATTTCCTCCCGCAATTTACCTTCCGCAACTTCTGTGCACCGTCGGATCTCCAAGTGTCCCTTCCGCAAAATCTTTGGACCGTCGAATCCGGATCAACGATGGACTCCTTGCATCCGTTCTGGTCGTTAACCCCAGAACTCTTTCCTTCTGCGGAATGTTGTACGAAACTTCATTCTCTTGCGGCTTCATTCCCGTCCATTGATCTGTGACCAATGCGAAACTTCACCTTGGCACTTCGGAAATCTATCTTTCGCACATGTTCACCTCGCGTAATACTTTTCGCGCCGTCAATCTGTCTTCTTGCTTCTATATGGACCGTTCAACCTCTATCAAACGAACCGACTACAACTCTGCAACTGTGCGTTGATTTATTAGAGGATCGATCAATCAACCTCGTTGGTTCCAGAATTTATCTCCTTCGCATCAAACCTACACATTGCCTCCGTGAATTCGTGTGTGCAAAGCATCGATCCTTTCAGTGATCGATGACCTAAGGGTTCTCAAACAATTATATCAATTTCCCTTTTAAGCGTCGAAGACCTTCTGTGCTCATACACATAGACTTATCAATCTGTCTGCAAATTCTCAACTGTCAATCAATTCATGAATTAGATACATAGTCATTCAAACATCCCCTGCAACATTAAGACCCCAATTTTGGGCTATTGCATATACAAAGATTTATCAGGCATGGACAAATTTCATCCATTCATTTAATACACAGAATCATACACAGAGAGAGAACTATCCTTCTATCTCAATTCAAACATAATTCAACCATTGATACAGAGACATGCATAATGGTCTTTCTCCATTCAATCCTCGACAACCTGTACATTCATTATTGCCACAAAACCTGTGTTCTGATCCTCTTATACCTAATACAAGCATGACCAACTTCATTGGCCTGATTTCTCACTGTTTGGCCACACTCTAGCCATATTTACATTATTTGGCTACATGTTTATGCCTCGTAGGCTCATACAATATATACAAAGAGGATTCTAAAACCAATTCTGGTTCCGATCCACAATACACTCAACAACCCCTAACTTGTTGCTAACTAATTTCACGATTAGCAAACTCACGACCCTATCTCCATGACTCGCTCAAATTAGATACTAAACCTCCATCGAATGTTGCCATTAGATGAGGGATTTGTTACATGACTCACGTAAATGAATCATCACTCACCTAGTGACTTAGAACCCATCTATAATCACACTAAAACATAGTATTATTTACAATATTTCATCAAAGGACTCTAATTCAGAAAATGAAGACCCCTAAGGTCTTGATCAAACATTGGACTTGGGTGGAGAGCAGGATGCTCCTGCATCACGAGAGCCCGATCTGTATTAAGACAAGTCTCACAAAATACCAGTTAACTCGGTCATATGCCTTAATTAGATCCATATTAAATATGAATGCTTGCAAATATTTGATTTTAATAAAGTGCATACATTCCTGTGCCACCCCGACAGTGTCAAGAATTTGTCTATTAAATAAAAGCCCAAACTGCTCCATAGAAATTGACTTTGCTAGAACCGGTTTAATTATATTGGAAATTATTTTAGTAATCACTTTATAAAGGAGATTACATAAATATATAGGCAAAAACTCATTGAATTCTACCGGTTTATCCTTCTTAGTAACAAGTGTGATCCTGACCATTCATGGGATTCTACCCCAAAGCACCTAAATTACAATGGACATAATCCTAGAGGATCTTGATGACATGGACACAAGATTGAATAGGAATATGACATGGAAAAGACCAGATATTCCATGTGTGTTCCACACTTGGTATGTTTCCAGATCACCTGTCACGTTCCATGTTGCATCAGAATAATGCCACACCATGAGTACGGAAAGTCACCAATTTTGGGGGAAAATGTAGAGTTTGGGGAAATTTTTTGATGGTTTCGTAATGCCTTAATTTAACCCTATGATATATGATTTGAGTTTGGATAGTGTCGTTGGAAATATAATCCATAGGGGAACAAGCATGCAGGTTCAAATTTTGAAGGAATGCTTTAGATGCTATGGGAAATTAAGAAGAAAGAGGGCTTGTAGACTTGTTTAACAAGATTGCCAATATGAGTAATTTATAGAATCCATGAAAATTTAATTTTTTAATTATATGAGGATGTGAGGAAGATAATAATGTGATTATATGAGCACCCTTGAATATGCAGTGGCATTGTAAAGATAGTGTCAACAAGCAAGAAGAACATATCCTTTGGGCTTGCTTGGGAAAGGTAGTTTCAAAGTGGGAAACTTACAAGGTTTCCTGAACTTTGGAAAAATGTTATAGGATGATATAGGAGTGTACCAACGAGGAAATTGATCCTATAGGATAATATAAATTCCATAATGGTGCTTGTGTTGTGAGAGTATTATAATTTGGGAAATCCAATTAGGATATATTGTTGCTTACTTACTAGTAGTGTGAGTGATTGGTAACATAACAATATTATTGATGAGCAAGAATATTCAAGTGAGTGCTTGTTAGTAGAGGGATAAATATTAACAACAAAAATTTTCACACTGCATCTACTTCATGGACCTTATTTAATGGATATGGCCTTCATACATAGAATCCTAGCTACCTACTTAAGGGGTTAGGTTATGACCCTAATATATGAAATTGATGCTAAGGTTTCCCAAAGTGATGTGTAAAGGTGATTATACCCATAATGAAGTGAAAGAAAAAAATTAAGTTGTTAATACATTCCTCTAGCTTAACCTTGGAATTCATCTCTTCTTCCAAATGCTACCCCATGGATCTTATTGATAGACAAATTCTAAGCTCCATTGAAGAATTGGTTTCAATGTGAATGTGTTTCAGATAAATTTATCCTAAGATCTATGGTTTAAACTATCACAGATTAGTGACAAATATCAATCTTCTTCCCCTAAAAGATAAACATTCATGATCTACAATCAAAAAAAGAGAAAGTGACATACCTTATTTTGGAGGTTTTCCAATGAGATCCTTGGCTTGATGATCCAGATCTACCTTGTATCCACTAGACCTAAGTTCTGAGACCTGCAAACGTATCACAAAAAATACCTTTCCCAAATACAAAAGAAAATATGAACAACAATCTAACTTCTAATCGATCTATCAGGCAAATTTAATTCTCCAATTCAAATACTAGTTAAAGAAGATAGTATTTAGGGGAAGAAAAGAAGAGATATATTCAATTATAAATATAAACATCTATTACAAATTTGATATTCTTGTTGGAGCCTCTCTTCACCATCATCTAGGTTCCTCCAATCCTGAGCCACTTAGAGATATTGAAAGCTCCAACTCCATATGCATAGGGGGAAGAGAAAAACAAGATTTTGTAGGTCCCTAATCCCACATAGAAGCTATAGAATAGAGATATAAATATTTGTAGATATGAATATTGTGAACCCAAGGAACAACCACTTGTGATTTATCCAATGTGAGGATACACAAATGAATATCTATATTTTACTCTAACTCTAGACCTCAATCTATAGACTTTAGTATATTGAAATAATTGGTAGTGTTTGACCATTTTGATGAGCAATCTCCCTACAATTAAAATGTGTTTTAATTCTAACTATTTCCTTAAGATAATAAGTTTTTCCTACCATCTGATTTGTTCCTTACACCTCTCACCTAAGAAATATAAACTCTTGAAAACACATAAGAAAAGGGGGTCCTACTCTTGAGAAAAGAATGTGGAGATACAAGTGATAAGAAGGATCAAGGGGAAATATTATGCTAAGGGAAATATTATGTTCATGATCTACAATCAAAAAGAGAGAAAGTGACATACCTTATTTTGGAGGTTGTCCAACGAGATCCTTGGCTTGATGATCCAGATCTACCTTGTATCCACTAGACCTAAGTTCTGAGACCTGCAAACGTATCATAGAAAATACCTTTCCCAAATACAAAAGAAAATATGAACAACAATCTAACTTCTAATCGATCTATCAGGCAAATTTAATTCTCCAATTCAAATACTAATTAAAGAAGATAGTCTGTAGGGGAAGAAAAGAAGAGATATATTCAATTATAAATATAAACATCTATTACAAATTTGATATTCTTGTTGGAGCCTCTCTTCACCATCATCTAGGTTCCTCCAATCCTGAGCCACTTAGAGATATTGAAAACTCCAACTCCATATGCATAGGGGGAAGAGAAAAACAAGATTTTGTAGGTCCCTAATCCCACATAGAAGCTATAGAATAGAGATATAAATCTTTGTAGATATGAATATTGTGAACCCAAGGAACAACCACTTGTGATTTATCCAATGTGAGGATACACAAATGAATATCTATATTTTACTCTAACTCTAGACCTCAATCTATAGCCTTTAGTATATTGAAATAATTGGTAGTGTTTGACCATTTTGATGAGCAATCTCCCTACAATTAAAATGTGTTTTAATTCTAACTATTTCCTTAAGATAATAAGTTTTTCCTACCATCTGATTTGTTCCTTACACCTCTCACCTAAGAAATATAAACTCTTGAAAACACATAAGAAAAGGGGGTCCTACTCTTGAGAAAAGAATGTGGAGACACAAGTGATAAGAAGGATAAAGGGGAAATATTATGCTAAGGGAAATATTATGTTTATGATCTACAATCAAAAAAAGAGAAAGTGACATACATTATTTTGGAGGTTGTCCAACGAGATCCTTGGCTTGATGATCCAGATCTACCTTGTATCCACTAGACCTAAGTTCTGAGACCTACAAACGTATCACAGAAAATACCTTTCCCAAATACAAAAGAAAATATGAACAACAATCTAACTTCTAATCGATCTATCAGGCAAATTTAATTCTCCAATTCAAATACTAATTAAAGAAGATAATATTTAGGGGAAGAAAAGAAGAGATATATTCAATTATAAATATAAACATCTATTACAAATTTGATATTCTTGTTGGAGCCTCTCTTCACCATCATCTAGGTTCCTCCAATCCTAAGCCACTTAGAGATATTGAAAGCTCCAACTCCATATGCATAGGGGGAAGAGAAAAACAAGATTTTGTAGGTCCCTAATCCCACATAGAAGCTATAGAATAGAGATATAAATCTTTGTAGATATGAATATTGTGAACCCAAGGAACAACCACTTGTGATTTATCCAATGTGAGGATACACAAATGAATATCTATATTTTACTCTAACTCTAGACCTCAATCTATAGCCTTTAGTATATTGAAATAATTGGTAGTGTTTGACCATTTTGATGAGCAATCTCCCTACAATTAAAATGTGTTTTAATTCTAATTATTTCCTTAAGATAATAAGTTTTTCCTACCATCTGATTTGTTCCTTACACCTCTCACCTAATAAATATAAACTCTTGAAAACACATAAGAAAAGGGGGTCCTACTCTTGAGAAAAGAATGTGGAGATACAAGTGATAAGAAGGATCAAGGGGAAATATTATGCTAAGGGAAATATTATGTTGCTAAGTTTCTTTTTGCCTTGTGCATATGTTATATAAATCAATAGTCCTTATTGTCTAATGAGGAGCTGCATTCATAAAGTATTTAAAAGATCTTAGGCATGATTGGTTACGAAGTGGATACAACTTTTTGGGATGTATTGTTAAATAAAAGGGTTATTTCCTTACCTATCAAATGGTATGTGTGGTTTGACTACAATGAAAATTTTGTTTATAACAATATAAATGTTGGTGTATATCGAATAATATCCTTTGCATGTGGATTTATGCACCAAACATTACTCATTTGCAAAGTGGAGATGGTCAAATTAATACGTTCCAAGCTTGATGGTTTTGAAGGCTTGTTCATTGTTTATAACCAATGCCAGGACCTACTATTAAATTATGGAAAAACGATTCGGCTTCATTTCATTGTTTATCAGTGTAACGAATTAGCTTGGCTCACAAGGCTATATGTTACATCCTTTTCACATCAATGCATATTTTTGATGACCCTATGCTAATTTTTTAATGCACAATTGATAAGCCATGGTTGGATGAGTGGTTTGATTGCTCAGGGCTCCAAAACATCCTTCAAACTATTTGTGCACGTTCCTCTTTTTATCTCGGCATGCATATATATCTCATACATTGTGTATTTGACGATTTTGAGGTCCATGTGCATGGGTGTTTCAACACTTATTGTCGTGTTGTTTTGTCTTTTTCTTTTTGAGACATAGGGACATGTATCTGCTTTTAATTGGCTATCTAGATGCTGATTGGGATAGGTCTAACACGTGTCTTGGATTGCTAGCGATGAGTTGTCACTAAGATTCTGTTGAGGTGGTGGGGTGGAATCCACAAGGAATCATGAATATCATTTTAATGTTCTTGGTTGATCCTAGACCATCAATATTACACATGGATGCAAGCTGATTCATTGAAAAGATTCCCCACGTGCGAAAGGTAATTGACTCTCCTTCCTTACGAATGGATGAGATTAAAAGTAGGCGTATGTGTGAGTATACCCTCGCTGTTTGTGGGGGTAGAGCTTATGATGGGACCAATAAACTTATGATGGGCCCAATAAACTCACATCTCCTATGAATGGCTAGGATTTAAAGTTGAAAGTTGCACAAATAGATCCTATCCATTCATAGGGGTCCCCTCCTTAGTACCGCTCAATCATGTATATCCCTACGAATGACTAGGATTGAACATTGGGAACTACTTAGATGAATCCTAGGCAGTCATAGGGGTCCCCTCCTTGGTATTGCTCAATCATGTGTATCCATATGAATGACTAGGATTGAACATTGGGATTTGCGCTTGTTGGGTTAAATTTATGTTATTTAATGTTTCCAACAATTTAATGTCAATCCGGGCTCATAGCCTAATAACCTAAAAATCTACAAAAGCTCAAAAAGAATTGTAATCTTCTGTTAATTACCATGTTTAGTGATCAAAACCCACTTAATTATGTAATCATCATGAACATAATAATAATTTGACCTTACATACCTTAAAGGAAATAATCATGGATTCTTAAGGTTATCATGGAAAAAAGATAGGATTTGAAGGAAAAGGGCAGAGTCTGCTAAGCATGATAACCAAAACCATTGTGCAAAATAAAAAAAATTTGTAGGCCTATCATTGGATAGGTGATAAACTATTCTAAGGAATTCACAGAGGGGTTTCTTCGCATAATTCAAAACAATACTAATGAATAGGTCAAGGCAGGGCACTCAAAAATGGATTTCAATTTTTAACATGTTTGATGCCTTTCCAGTTGTGAGATTTTCTAGTGAGACTTGTACACTATTTTTTCCTTGCCACTACTTGGAAAAGATAAAAATACAAGGATTTATTCTAGATTTTACAGTTTGTAGGAGATATTATTCACAAACAATTCCTTCAAATGGTTGTCAGTTTAGTAAGATCAACAAATACACAGTATCAAAATCCATTGTGTGATTGACATTTCCATATTAGACCTCATACCATTGCAACAATAGCTAATGATACTCAGGATGAATTGACAAAGGTACCAATTCAATCTTTTAGCAGGGCAATAGATTGCATTTTCCCATTAACTAATATACACTTGTCACCTACCTTCTTGATATAGACCTTAATTTACTGTAGCTTATACTTATACATACGAGAAGAAGGTATCTGGGCTGCTACATACATGTCTGGTTGGTGAAAAAACACATCTGCATATTTCCACTTATATAAACAATGAAATCATTTTTTCTGTCATGCAGATTAAAATCAGATCTCACATAAGTCTATTATACCAACAAGCTACCTTACAAATTATTAGCATTCCATGTCTTATTTGGAAAGCAAAAAAAAAAAAATTGCACTATGATTATACTAACTATGTGTAACATTTATTAAAATATTATTTATTTACTAGCCTACTCTACTGGAACTAGGAAGGTTTATTCAAGTATATGCATATTTCCAGTGTAACCCTCTACAGATCAGGATCTCCAAAATACTCATATCCACTACTGAAAAATATACATTAATAAATACTTGGATTTGAAGGGCCAACGTCTCACATAATTTGGATGCCAATAGTTGTTAAAGAATGGAAGAATTCTTTGCATGCCGACTATTTGGAACCAGATTTCAATGTAGTATTTTTCTTGTTGGTCACCCTCATTGATTGTTACACCAAGAAATTATTCTAGAAATTGCTCATCATTCTCCAGAATGCACAAAGGATCTACTGATAAACATGCTAAAAATTCTTCAATTTCTGGCTCAAATGGTTTCTCTTCTTCAGTTGAAGTCCATGGCTCTTGGATTTCTTCCAGATCAGAGTTGGAAGGATGGATTAAAAGGTCCTTTAAATATTCATTCTGATTATTTTCATGGATTGTTTGCCCCTCTTGTGAGGCATATTTCTCACCAAGTATGGATTTAACATTGATACAAGGATTGAAGAAATTCCTTGCGGTGATAAGCCCTTCCTTGCTCAACAAGTTCTTGAACATCTTTAATCTCTCACTAGTCTAGAAGCCATACTCATAGATAGATTAGTGATTTAACGAAAATGGATTAGTACTTAAGGAAAACGGATTAGTACTTAAAATAAGAGTGTTCTTCTAATGGCAGAAAATGGAAATTTTAGAATTGAAATTTATTCTACTGCTAAATCTACAAGCATGACAAATATTTGGAATATCTTCACTAATGATTGCAGAGCAGGAATACTTGCCTTCTTTCAACAATGGTGGCAACATAGGTTCTTACCTCTCGTCTTATTATTCGTTCCTCCTCCTTATCATAATTTAAAAGAAACCTACCTACCTAGACTTCAGTCCCTTAGAAACTCCCCTGCAACGACACCAAAATGTAGGGTTAAATTTGTGTTATTTAATTTTTCCAACGATTTAATGTAAATCCGGGGCTCATAGGATTGTGAGGTACAAGTACTATATGTGCAGGACTAAAGCTAAGCTGACTTATCCTAATTACAAAACTTGAAGACTCTTTATGAAACCAGTTAATCTCCCACAAGTTCTTTATTGGAGTTATTAGAGCTCGGTCCAGCTACAGGTGACATCGTTCCAACACGACCTATGATCATTTGCTGCATAGGAATTATGTTTCCAATATCCAACTTAACTTGACAAAGTGTCCTTGAAAGAGTTTTCAAGCATCAAAAGAAAATACACACTTGCTAAAAATATTAAATCAAATTTGTAACTGTAAATTCTCAGAACAGATCTATGTTGATCTCAGGTAGAAACACAGGTGAACAAAATCCCTTGTGCCTTTAAAGGTCACTCCTTTCATAGTACTCCTTTTACAAATAGATATTGTTGACTATTACTCTCTACAGACCTACATGAAAAAGATAAGACAACTATTTCTCAAACCATAAATTTCATAAATAAATTATCATTCCAAGATGATGTATTAAAACTCAATCAAAGTGCAGGTAAAAGCAATATTTTGTGTCTAGGAAACAAATAGATCACTCACTTCTACAGTAATTTTAACTCTGTGTATGATCACTTCTTCAAAATTATGATTTGAGAATCACTACTTAACATGTAATCACACAAATGAATGAAAACTATGAATTAATGATGGAAACACTACCCAAACTAGAGATCTTAGATAATTGTGATACAATTTTCACATGCAGAAACAAATGATTAGACTCAAGAAACTGAGTACAAAGCATCACTACAGCAGATTTGAAACAATATAACATAAATCATACCTATAACACAATGAAAATAGAACTACATCAAATAAATAAAAAATATACACACCAAATGATGTATGAGTGCAGCTAGTGAAAGGGGACCTTCCTCCTCAGCAACACCCTACAAGATAAACCCAGCTACAAAAATTCAATGAACGGAGCGTAAGGGAAAAACAACGATTCTTCTTTCCATTGCTTAATAAATATTACAATAACAACATCAAGTGCTCAAGAGAAATCCCCCTTTCTTCACCTATGAATAGGTATTTATACATCATACCTCCATAGCACATGATCAAATCGAATCCCCAAATGGAGAATTCGAAATTTACAACTTCAGCTAAAAATCCCAAAATCTGTGTTTTTTATTAATTTGGGAATATTTGCTTTAAAGCGCCCCCTATCTCTCAAACCGAAGCATTTTTGGCAAAACTGTTTTTTATTACTCAATTTGGTGATTTTTGAGAAAAAATCATGTCTCAGAATTTTTATATTTGCATCCATCGACATGCAAATCAAGGCCCAATATGGCTATCTGGAAAAACTGTTGCAAAAAATCTGAGTTTGAATAGAATTTTGAACAAGCCCTGGATCTTCACACGTGTGAGCTGGGTGCAATCCAATGGACATAGAACCATGCTAGAGACATATTTTACCAAATCCAAGTGGTGGATTTTAATTCGACAACCTGCAACTATCTCAAATTAATCCAATTACAAGTTTCTGGAAAATTTGTAAACACTGGGAAAAACTTGTAATTAGCTGTTTTTGAGAAAACACCAAGTATAATCATCTTTAATTCATTAAAAATGAAGGAAAACGACCATGAATTAACCATCGAAGAATAAAGGGTGTAAAATGGTCATTTATGAGATATTGTGACAAATGGAGTGATATAGGAATGGAAAACGAAGTGACAATGATAAAATGGATGTCTGCAAATGATGATGATGGTGAAATAATGGTGAAAAATCGGTGGCCTAACAATGCTAATAGATCATCGCCATTCACGAGGGTCCCCTCCTTGGTATTGTTGGATCATGTGTATCCTTGCAAATGGATAGGATTGAAAGTTGTGTAGATTCATCTTGGCCATTTGTGGGGGGTCACCCTTGCTTCTTCCATACCAAGTTCTTATGTGCACAAATGGGTGAGATTTAAATTTAGGACATGCTTGAAGCATCCAATATTGTCACAGGATTTCCTTCTCCATTATGTTTCATGAATGAAATATAGACTCTAATACGAATATATTTGTTTGGATTTGACCCAAACATTCAAAGTTACAATAGGTGAAATCACTCTGGCTTCTATGGACCTAAACACTTCTTGGAATACAATTCAAGATTACCGCAAGTATCCTCTTCAATCTCTAGGTCATTTTTTTAAAATATAAATTTCCCTCAAATATTTTTCTAAGGAAAACCTTGTGTGACACCCCCTCTCCTCTTTCTTGAAATATCTAGATAGAGGGTGGCTCAACTACCAACCATAATAGTCATTGGTAACCATGAGGGACTCAACTAGATTTGAACCTATGGCCTATGACCTCCTCATTGACAACGTGCATTGGGTGAAGGTTCAATCGATTGAAATAATCATTGGTGCTAAACACCCTCAAATCCTTTAAGAACATAAAACATGATATTTCACATGGAAAACCATGAATAATTCACTTATCTTTACATCCTTCCTCTATTAACATCACTATGTCACATGGTTGAATATGATTGTTCCATGTAGTGTCTGATTCATCTCTACTAATGTGGCACTCTTTGAGCTCAACATGTATCCTTACAATTCTTCCCTTTGTCTAGATCAAAAATTTCCCTACCATGTCAGTTATACACCCCTCTAGCCACAAAGTATTTAATTACTAGGCACACGAAATAAGATGCAATACCTTGCGTACAATAGCTTATCATTCTTGAAAATTTAACAATTGCCACCTAAAATTCATGAGCGAACTACCTAAGCCCAAAAAACTAAATTTGGACAGATATCATGGGATAATATAGAGGTAGTCACGTGAATCATGATCATAATTAGTTAAAATTATTGTGTGAAAGTTTAGTTTAACCAACCCACATCTGGACCATGCAATGGGCTTGGTTTTCAAAGCCTCTACAACATGACTCTTGTGGAACATAGAAAAATAGTCATGCAAGACATTGGGTTTTCAAAAAATGAGATTTCTTGAAATCTATCCTCTAATGGTGGGTGCTAAGTGAAACTACAAACTTTCCAATGAACTTGCAAGTCACTAGATTTCATATAACAATTGAAAACAACCTAAGAAGTAAGATAATATGATCCAAACCCAAAGTGGAGTCACTGATTTATATTTAGAGATTTTGTTGTAAAGGTGAGCAAAAGCACTTGATTTAGCTAGGCTATGAGCTAAACAACAAACAAATGTTAGTCGTGGGACAAGCATAGGAGTATTATAACATCAAACAAACAACAAAAAAGCATGCATATAGTTAGATTACAAATTTAGCTATAGTTAGATTACAAATTTAGCTACAATATTGTCATTTAAAGTACAAAAGTTGGAGGGTAATAGCAATACCCATATATTAATCTAATGAAAAAGCTTTTTCATTTAAATATGTGATATCACCTTATAAGAGTGAGTGGGTGCAAGTGGGCTTAAATGCTCTCCTTGGGATGAGTCCTTGTCCTTCTTGAAATATATCTCTAACCATGTTGAATGAATAACCCTTAATGTTGAATGAATAACCCTTAGTTCAATAAGAAAAGAACACAATCAAAGATGAGAGCAATGAATGGTAGAGATGAGAGGATGAGATGATTGATCTCCAAGCTCAGTCTTCAGCAATAAATTTGCATGTGTTCTCTTCTTTTAAAATCTATCCCGTGACTTTCATTTATAGGCACACTTAAAGCTCCAATGATGAACTAGTTCCAATGTGAATGGTCCTCATTCAAATGGGATCCCAAATGCTTGACAGAGACCCTTAGAACGCTACAGTACTCAGCATTACAGAGATCAAAGCTTGAATTTGCTTGGTACACCACCCTATTGCCACCTAAGCTAGCTTATTAGGCATTAATGTGTCATAGAAGTTGTTGTCTCCCACTTTAATAGGGTTCTATAGTTATCCAAAGATTTCCTACATAACTCGGACATTAAAAGAGAAGATTGACAATGCGATAAAGAAAAGTCAATTAATGTTTGACTTTGACTCATGGGATGTGTTTTAAGTAACCAGGAGATAGGAAACTAAACTCAACATTTTGGAAACATTCCACAAGATCACATGAAAGTTATGAGAAGAGATCATACTAATGGTGGATTCCATTAGTAGTTTTAGAGGGCAAGCCCAATCACCTGATCTTACTCAATAGTTAGTATCGAATACATTTAATTTGTAATTATTAATAAATGGAAGAGAGAACATTTAGATTTTGATATGAAAATTATAATCGAGTATTGGTTTCGTACCATGAGACAATATGATCATTTATCAAATGTATAGGAGTAAGAAATGACGTTAAGGTGGTTAACTGCATCATCATTGCATAGTGGTTGAGTTGATATTTTGTCATGGTGATGATATCTTGCACTTCAAACTGAATGCACCAATTATACGTGACACGTGTAACAAATTTTAAGGAGTGCTCATAGACTCCATATGCAATGGATATGTTTGGTCAAAATTTGAATATATTTGGTTGTGGTGTAAAATTTATAATAGTTATAATGTTTAAAGCATTGATAATTTTATTTTCCATTCAATGCAAATCTAGCCTAGTCCGTGATTTTCATGATGTCCTACTTTACGAGAAAGTGGAGAATGTAGAGTTCACGTGGCTATTATGGCTAAGAAGGTTTACTTGTCAAATCCCACAAAACTCAACTTTAACCATTAGTGTGTCTAATCACTTGGTTTAAGATAATTTTAATTCATTTAGATTTCCAATTTTTACAAGGTTGTTACGTTTTTACAAATAAAGTATTATTACTCGATTTGCTATTTTGTATGTTTCATATGTATTTTAAATTTTATTTAAATAATGACGATGATGAGAATGGTTATTAATATCTATGGAGACTAAGTTTGACTATTAAATCTTTAAAAATGTAAGAAATTATTTTGTTTTCTTTTTATAATATTTAAGAGAAGCATTTTTAAATTATAATAGTTTTGATGAGTTAAAAGGTTAAAAAGGTCTACGTGTTAACAAATATTTTGAAATTGAGATCTAATGTGGATGTACATGGGACAATATAAAAATAGCAATACTCCTCTAATGTCATTTCTAGATTCCACAATACAAAACATCCAAAAACATAACTATTATAGATAAATTATAAATAATAGAAATATATTAAATGGAATAATGTCAATGAAACATACATGGAAATGAAAAATGGAAAAACTTGACTTATAATATTGTACAATAGGCCCACACCAGTAGTAGTAGTGACAATAACGGGCAACAAAGTGTGGGGAACAAATCTCCACCCAACCTACCACTTGATCAAAGAAAAATATCCCTTGAGCCCTCAGTCAGTAAAACTATCCCAAACACAATATTCCTACCTCCCTCATAATCATCTAGATTTGAACTCTACTTCCCCTCAACTACTCCTCACTACCAGTCGATAATCCTCACAATAGACTCATGTAGTCCACCACTCTCATGCAACAATGTGACCAACAAAAACAAAAGTCCAATGATCAAGAAAATCCCCATGAATTCCTCCCCTCTCCTTTAAAAATTCAATTTTCCTTATTATTAAAAATAAGGTTTATATGTATGGATGACACATGTTTCCCATGCATTAATCCCCCATTTTAGCTTAATAAATCTCATTTTAATCTTAAATATGCACCTAATTATTTCTCTATTTTATTAATATTTGGTTTTATGCACATTTAGTCATGCACCTATTGTTATAACTTATTTAACTACGTGGGGCATTAGATGCACCCCCCTCGAGAAACTTCATCCCAAAGTTGCATCCTCCCATTTCGTATTCCCATGCAAGACATGCACATCACAATAGAAAGCATTCAAGGATATCAAACATCACCTTTGTTTAGAACTAGTGCTCACCATACCAAACCAACAACAAAACTTTGATATCTAGACAGATGCTTATGATCATGATGCTAGTGCATTTCTCACTCACTGCACACATACAATGACCTATCATAGTGATACACCCCTTTATGTTGTTAATGTGTACCCCACCTATGTCATGGAAGCATACTTCATTATGTAGGCCTGTCACCAATGAAAAAATTACATCCCAGGGAAGGAGTTGATCATCCAAACTAATCACAATCCCATGCTATTGATGTATAGGTAGGGCAAGTTACAAAATGATCACCATCAAAAGTGGTCCACATACCTGCACAATTCCACCTCAACATCAAGTACAATAAGGGTATCAGAAATCATGTTGCAGGCTATATCAACTAACCTCTAGTTGAAATGTTGATTTCCATGCTCAAATAGTGTGAAAACAATACCTCTAGGTGGACCCAATTGCATGAAATCAACCCTAAATTTGATATTACCTATCAACATTTCACAGAGGAAAACTAGTCTCTAAATTTTATCTCCATGTTGATATTTTATTGATCTAGGTGGATCTGAGAATGCTCAAAAATCAAAGTTCTTGAATTCCAATGGAAACAAAAACATTGTATAGAGATCGATGATAGCTTTCCAACAGTGCTTGAATCACCTCAAACAGATGTCGTATGAGGAAGATATGCCCTTCTAAAGTTTTGATGGAAAATACAAAAGTTGTAGGAGTGTGCTAGGTGGTAGGCCCATAGACTTCCACGTGGAAGGATGTACAACCAAGGTGGAAAGACCGTACAGTCAATATGATGATGTGACATGGTGATGTGGCATGATGACATGGCATGGTGATGTGGAATTATGATGTGGCACATTATTAGGCATTGATGATGTGGCAACAACCAATGAATGGTTTCCACGTGGACCAATCACATGGTGCCATGTGGAACCTCCCCATGGCCTCTTCAATTTGCATGCAAGTGGTTCACATGGTTCAACGTATTGTATTTATATGGTTTGTATTTATATATATGTTTTTAACTATATATATATATATATATATATATATATATTATGAGCCAACGTATTTATATTATTTGTCTTATATGGGATTTGAACCTTGGTATTTGGGGCATAATTCCAAAAATTTAACCAATATGCCAACAACTTGGGTTATGTTAAGTAATGGCAATTAATATATTTGTTATGAAGTTATTATGGTTGCAACCAAAAAGATTCCATTTGGGGGCTTTAAAAGGGGATGCATCCTCACTATTTGGTCATGGAATTTCGAAGTGAATTTCTTGAAGAAGTTTGAGGTGAGTTTTTCTTTAGAGGATTGGCACGAATACTGAGGTGAGATTTGTACAATGTCGAGTATAGATTTGTTTTGCATGCTAAGGGGGTTCCTTGACCACATGAAGAAAGAATAGGCAATTTTATTGTCAATTTTCTCAAAAGTTCGAGGGGGGTTTGATTCTAATGTATGTTTCAGCATCTGAGTAGTGGCTTTGCAGGGCATTGTCTTGATGTACATGCCAAAGGGGCTCTTTGAGAACTATGTCCAAGTGTGGTCTAGTTTATACTCGTTCTTCTCGGTTTTTTGAAAGCATGTCAATGGTGAAGTACACTTGTGCATTAAAGCCACGGATTTGGAGGGTGTCTTCAAAACTTGTATTCTAAGTCACCATTGTAATTGTTATGATTTTAGTATTATAATATAACGGACTCAGTAGTTGAGAGTGGACCCGTATATGTATCCAGGGGGTCTGGTGAACTCCATTATCAAAGTTGTTATGGTGTTCATATATTATTCTCTTAATATTTCTACAATTGCATGTGCATTTCCTTTATGCAAGTTGAAGAAGTTTGGTTAAGTAAGTTCACTTTCATGCGAAGCGCACTGTCAATAAAATATTCTTGGTTTTAAGGAAAGTGGATTATTGTAGTTATTTTCGGTTCAAGTGAAATCCAAGTTAACCATCCTCTTTTAGATCAAGTGGTATCAGAGCAGGTTTGACAAGTGGATGCTTACAAAATACAAACTAAAGTGTGGTAAATAAAAACAAGTCCAAAAGTGGAGAATGGCAAGGAAGGTTCGTTGTCCAAGAGAAATAACTATTGCACTCACTGTAATATGAGTGGCCTTTGGATTGGAAAATGGTGGAAATTTAATCCGTGGCTTCATCCAAAGCAGGGAAAGAAAGTTATGCAAGCACCTACAAAGCATTGGAGGAAAGTTGTACAAGTACCCACGGAGACAAAGGTAGTTGATGAAAGAGTTGATCAAGCACCTACAATCCAAGTGGCAGTTCATGAAGATGGCCAGCCTTCCAAAGATGGAAATCCATTAAAATGGCTTGGTAAAAAATGGATATCATTTTTGCATAGCTAGCTCTGAATAGCATGTTGTGATTACCATTCTTGTAATAGTTGGCAAGATGGGTAAAGAGGCACTTCATTGGAGAAGGTTCTCCAAAACAATATTTGAAATCAGGAAGCGACAACAAAAATGTTAGTGGGAATAATTAGCATGTAGATGATCCGAGTTGGCATCAAATTGAAGTGGCATGACTGAAGAAGAAAAGAGTGATGACCTGTTATAACATCACTTGATATGCAACATAGTTTTCGGCCTTTGTTGAGAATTTTTAGCAGCAAAGCGATATCAGAAATCAACCTCCAAGATGGGGAAGCGAGATAGATATCCAAAATGGAGATCAAATCTGAGATGGAGATATAAGATGGGGATCCAAGATGGACATTCAAAGTGGATCCAAGATGAAGAGCCAAGATGGAGAGCCAAGATAGATATCCAATATGGAGATCCAAGACAAATAGCTAGTTCCAAGATGGAAATCCAAGATAAAGATTAGAGTCCATTTTTGGGGAAAATAATTGCTTATTTTACATCACATAAATTATCAACCAGGGTTAGTGAATTGATGAGGTATCACACAAAGTATATGTAGAATCAAGACTCAATTGGTCACTTATAACTAAGGACACTGACTAAGCTACTTAATGAGTTCCTAGGCAGGTTAGATGAGATTCACTGTGTGTATTTCAAACAATCAACATTATCAAAGTTTCCAAGAAAAAACCATGCCTTCAGTATCCAAATCAAGTAGAGGAAAAAATAAATCACAAAGGAAGGGAAATAAAAGCACACTTTGCATGAAAACTAGAACCAGATCATTGAGAGGTCATAGGTTCAGGCCCTGTGACCTTTCGAAACACCTCTTGGAATCTTGGGTTAATGAATTATCAAGATCTAGGGACACCAAGGGATCCCTCAAACCACATTGCTGGAAATGTAAAGTGCTAGAAACGTAAATTTCATAAAATGTAAACTACGAGAAATCTAAATGAAAACTACTAAACTGACATACAACAAAAGGAAACATTTGAGAAGCATATACCAAAGAGAGGGGCTCTGCCTCTCTTGGCATACACTACCAAGAAATACTATGATAGGAATTTTTTGGTCAGCAACAAGCTCTTTATTCCAGCATCCAAGAAGTTATAATGAATTACAATGCTCCAAACTCTCATTCTATAATCCTCTAACCTATCCCTAACATCTAACTTCTCAGAGCTAAATGATACATCTCATATTTATACTTTTGGTTCAAAGGAGAATAGGTTACATCATGATAATATCAGACCCTAAATAAGTGGATCGCATAACCAACAAGAAGTTTTAGATCCAAAACATATGAATCTATACATAATCAAATCTTAGAGTTGGCCTAAGTTTGTTTAAAGAGGTTATTGAGATCATAATCCATGAGATCCATAAGCCCAAATTCATGGAGAGGAGCCACAACTTGGTCAAACCACTTGACTACTGGAATGGTAGACTTGCTACCAGCTACTGGCTACTGGACCACTCCAATTGCAGACAAGCTTGCTACTGGCTACCGGACTGGAAAGTTCTTGTAACTCATTGCTAAAGATGATAAGTGACCTGCTGCAACTCTAGAAATAAGTTAGGAAACACAATTTCTATCCCAAGTAATCATCATAGCATGGGAATTTAACCATTTTAGTGCATGCATGCCACATGAAGCTCATATAGGATAGTAATGGACAATTACGTGAATATGGTTGAGGAAATGGATGAGGATGAGAGGATAGAGTGAGTGAAAAATGACTAAATGGAATCATAAAATATGTCATTTTTGAGGCCCAACATCCATTTAGGGGATGTTGATGTCGGTCCCACAGAAATGGAAGCTAACGAGGATGTTGTTGTCAGTCCTCACAGAAATTGCAACCGAAGAGGATGCAATGCGGGTCAGCAAGATGGATAGAGACTAGAAACGTTAGGGAGCTTTATCATCACAGAGTTGCTGATCAAATTCATACTTTTGGAGGTCCAAAGGTTCTTCTAGTGGGGAGGGACGATCTAGGTGGATCTGAGAATGATTAAAAATCAAAGTTCTTGAATGCCGATGGAAACAACACCATTGCATATATCTCGACAATATATTTCCAATGGTGCTTGAATTGCCTCAAACATATGTTGTATAAGAAAGATATGCCCTTCTGAAGTTTTGATGGAATAGGAAAAAGTTGTAGGAGGGTACCACGTGGCACTCCCACAGAATTCCATGTGGTTGGTCGTACATCCAAGGTGGCTAACAGGTGGAAAGACCATACAATTAATATGATGATGTGGCATGGTGACATAGCATTGTGATGTGGCACATTTTTGGGCATTGATGATGTGGAAACGACCAATTATTGGCTACCACATGGACCAATCACATGGTGCCATGTGGCACCTCCCCATGGTTTCCTTAATTTGCATGCAAGTGGTTCACATGGTTCAACGTATTGTATTTATATGTTTTTTATATATATATGGTTTTAAATATATATATATATATATATAATAAGCCAATGTATGTATATTATTTGTCTTATATGGGATTTGAACCCTGGTCTTTGGGGCATAATTCCCAAAATATAACCAATATGCCAACAACTTTGGTTATGTTAAGTAATGGCAATTAATATATTTGTTATGAAGTTAATATGGTTGTAACAAAATATATTCCCTTTGGGGGCATTAAAAAAGGATGCATCCTAACTATTTGGTCATGGAATTTCAAAGTGAAGTTCTTGAATAAAGTTCAGGGTGAGCTCTTATTAAGAGGCTTGGCATGAATCCTGAGGCAAGATTTGTACGTGTATAGCCTTGTATTGCGTGCCAAGGGGGTTCCTTGAGTGCTTTGAGAAAGCATGTGCAAGCTTATAGTCAATTTTCTCAAAATTTCAAGGGGAGTTCAATTCTAATGTCTGTTTCAACATCCGCGCAGTGGATTTGTAGGGTATTGTATTGATGTATAAGCTAAAGAGGGTATTTGAGCACTATGTCCAAAATGGTTGAGTTTATACTCATTCTTCTCAGTTTTTTAGACAACATCTCAGTGGTGAAGTACATTTGTGCATCCGAGCCACAGATTTGGAAGGTGTCTCCAAAACTTGTATTGTAAGTCACCATTGTAATTGTTGTGATTTTAGCATTATAATAGAATGGTCTCACTAGTTGAGAGTGGACCTAGAGACATAGCCAGGGGGTCTGGTGAACTCTGTTATCAAAGTTGTTATGGTGTTCATATCTTATTATCTTAATATTTCTTCAATTACATGTGAATTTCCTTTATGCAAGTTGAAGAAGTTTGGTTAAGTAAGTTCACTTTCATGCGAAGCCAACCGTCAATAAGAGATTCTTGGTTTTAAGGAAAGTGGATTGTTGTAGTAATTTTCGGTTCAAATGAAATCCAGGCGAACCATCCAGTTTCAGATCTTTTATGCAATTTGGGACACCTCTATGTTCATTCAAGCACGCATTAGAAATTGATTTTGGAGGTGTATTACAGTTGAGTGGTAGGGCACTTCCACATAGAGAAGACAATGGTAGTATTGAAAAAGTACTTCTAATGGCCAAAGCTCCCATAGGAATTTGGAAGGAATATCAACCACAAAAAAATCATGGTGAAGGTGGCATTAAATCATAGAAAAGATGATAAATCAAGGATAACCAAATTTATGACAGCATGACCAAGTGATAGGTAAGGGTAATACAAAGTCAAAGAAGGACACTGAAAAGTGGTGTGATTTCCACAAAATAACCTAGCACAACAATGATGAATGTCACTTGAAACAATCATTTTTGGTTGAGACAAAAGCATTAGAGTCGGAATTTAATTCAAAGTAAGATAAGGGGGAAAATATCATTGATAAAAAACCTAGTGCCACCATAAAAAATGCAATTATCCAACCATGAGAGTTAGAGGAAGGAGAGTGACTCTTCCATTCATAGATGTGGATGAAGGGAAATTCGTTATATTTAATTGTTGACAATGGTATCCAGAAGAATCTTATATCGACTGACGACATCAAGATGTTGAAGTTGCTAACAATGCCACGCCTACAACTATACACCATTGATTGATTCAACTAGGGAAGAGACAATTGTTTCAGCCATTAATGCCACATATCCTATGGCATCAAGCCCTTGAAATATGAGGCTCAATGTGATTTTTCCCCATTTTTCCCCACTTAAAGTTTGTGATGTTCTTTCAGTATAACCCTATATGTGGAAACATCATGCTTTTTATGAGTTCGGGCCTTGTAGTGTCATTATTACTTTGGGAGGCCAACTCTACAATGTAATTGAGGTAGTCCCAACTATTTTAGTTTCATTTATCTCAAAAAAGAAATGTTGGAATGTAATCTATAAAAATGGGAAATTTTTCTTTTTCAGGGTTCAGTCAGAAGGTGAACAAAAGATCACTACAACTTCCATGGCCTCAACACAATCCCTCTCTACATAGAAAAATCAGGTAGACAATATTATAGAGGATTATAGAGATATATTTTCCTCATTTAAAGAGGTTCCTCTACACATTCAAACATTCAATTGATTTAATACTTGGTTCTCCTTTACCTAATGGCCCAATATATAGATGCTCTCTTCTAGTGAATGAGGAAATAAAACATCAAATTTAAGATCTCATCCAAAAGGGCCACATTTGACCGATCTCCCCACCTTATGAGAGCCCAATCATGTTGATGCAAAAGAAGGATGCGACATGGAAAATTTATATTCATTACAAATACCCAAACAAAATCACTATAAAAAATGGATACCCAATACAATGGCTTGATATTTTTGATCAAATTAAGGGTTCCAACTTTTTCAGTAAGATTGATCTAAAATCAGGCTACCACTAGGTCTATATTGAGAAAACCAATGTATGGAAGACAACCTTCAAGTGTAAAGACAAATTTTTTGAATGGTTGGTCATGCCTTTTGGATTGACTAATTCTCCAACAAAATTCACATATATGATGGATGATATATCATGTTCTCCACAAAATTTTTGTGGTTGTTATCACTCCAGGAGTCCTTCTAGGTTGTGACTCGAAGAAGCCTGGTAACTTAACTAATATCTTAATGATTCACTCAAATGGATCAAGTCAGATGACTAAATCAAAACTCACTCACTCAAGACATGCATAAACATAACCAGATTGACAAGGCTTTTAACTACCACTGTTCAAAGAGTTGTAAATAAATGAGTGTATGAAGAACTCTTAATTTACTAGCATAAATATACACACAAAGTATATATGAATGGCCAGATAAACCAAGTAAAGTACTTGCAGATTCTAGTTTATGGATGTATTGACAAGTTGATAGTTATCAAATATCAAACAAACAGAATTAACATGAATTTGACATTCAGGTGCAAGTATAGAATAGACAAGAAGATGAAAATCTGAAAAAGTAATGGCAAAAGAAGCTTGTATTACTAATCTGAAAATGAGAAGCTTGAGTTTACAATATGTGAAAATGTCTCTAAAGTTGAACCTGCTTACAATGATTCTTCAATGAGCTTAAATAATCTTTACAAATCAGTTTCAAGATCCTCAAAAGATGGATCTGATAACCTCTTTTCCTATCTCAAATCCGAATTTGTGAGGTGGCTGGAAAATGCAGAAATTTCTAGAAATATGCTGCTCATAGATTGATCTATATCTATCAAATAAAAACAGATTTTGGAAAATTGAGAGAGGTTTTTGTATATTGGTTTGTTCTGAGCCCGAGCACCTTATGAAAACACAAGTTATATGAAAATTTAAAGGAATTCTCATTTGGAATGGAGATAATTTAGTATTTAGGATACAACTGTGATATTTTGAACCAATGGATCTAGAATATAAATGAAATGGTAATACAGTAAACAATAGATATAAGATAAAATAATACAAGTAATGATCTTAACAATGTAATCTTTATTAACCAATGAATGCACAAAGAGAGTACATGAATGAATACCTGATCAATGAGATACATGTCCTCATATATAGGCAACCAATATTAGGCTTGATTACATGGACAAGATTAATGGCTAGTGAAACCCACAATAAATACCCCTAAATGATGAAGTGCACGTTCCTAAGCAAGCAATAATGATCATGTAATAGTTGATAGGGTGTATCTAGGATTAGAACACTCAAGTGAGGTGGTTTTGTGCCTAATATTGGACAAGTGCACCGTCCATAGAGAGTAAACTTGGATATGCATGAGTGGCTAGGTTTAACTAGATCTAGAACTGCCTCATGTGATATTTAACTCAACTATGCATGTGAAACTGAAGTCTAACTAACCCAAATTAGACAACTAGGGTGTATTTGGTAGTTAACTCAACCAAAAAACTAATTAGGTAGGTAACTGAGATAAAATAGCCAACTAGGGTGTATTAGTTAGTCAACTGAGAATTAATTGCCAACTTAAGTACAAAAAACCCCCCAAAAGGAGGCCTTTTCATGTAAGAGTGCCTTCATCCCTAAAAAAGGGGAGAAACAAGCTATGATAACACCCTAACTAATATTTGGGGTGCACTTGACCCTAAATTATAGAGATTTGTCTAGGAAGAGTGCACAAATCCCTAGACTCTATGGATTTTTCTAGAAAGAGTGCATTTGATCCTAGAGACAATATATTATCTCTAGTGGGTGCAATCTTGACTCCTAAAGATGCAGAAAATATGTGGTAAGGTGTGTATATACACCAATACCCCCCTTAAGCCTAACTTGGGTGAGTTTGATGTACAAACAAATGAGTACTAGCAATATAATCCATGCTAGGTACCCACATACAAAAAAAATCCCCTGAAAGTGAGAAAAGAGGGAAAACCATGTGAGAAACCCCTCCCCCCCTAAAAAAAAAGAGGACACTAACAAGAATGGTAAGTATCCTGCTCTGTAGTGAAAGTATCCTTCACTCCCAAGTTGATCTGAGTTTATCATGGAAGGAAATGAAACACAAAAATATTTTGAAAACATGAAGATACAATAATACTCAATTTCTATTAATGAATGAAATATGCAGGAACTGTAACAAAATACATAGTGAAATGAACTCACTAGAATGATGGCATCTTATCTCTGAGAAGAGTTATGACGACTACTCACATTCACAAGAAGTGAATTACAATGAGGCCAAAAGGGCCTTTTAACATAAAGAATCAATGATAAAACCCTAAACATCCAAAACCCTAACCCTAGAAGATGAAACACCAAAAGTTTTGTGGGCCTCGTTGTGGTTAATTAATACGTCAACATCTCAGGGGCATAAATTTTGCAACTAATATTCATTTAGGACACTTGGTATCCCATCAAAAAGGGATAGTCGAGAAGTACACATTCAGAAGCCTATTACATAGCTAGAGGGTATCTACTGGAAACTTCCATGCGAAAAAACATTGTTTAGGGCCTCAAAATGGCCCGAGAAGTTTATGACTCGAAAAAACCGTAAAAAATGTCAAGATGGAAAACAGTCTTTTAATCCAATGGAATAGGTTGGTGGCCACCTATTTCCACCTATATTAGTCCTCCTCCCTTAGGAATCAATGGTCTCCATTGCATTGAGTGCCCCCATCAAATGGGGAAACTGTTGTTGAACTTGACGCTTTGTGAGCCACTTGCCTTGGTGAAAGAGTTGCCATACTTTGACAACCCGATAAATTTGAAACTTCTATTGGACAGTGCCCTTAACCTATGTTTCCATGATCATATCAATGGTGGTTTGTTCCATGTAGTCAAGGTTGAGCTCTGTAGGTGTCAGCTGCTTTGCCACCTCTGATGTCTCTAATAGTGGTGGAAAATATGGTTGAAGGATGTCCACATTTAATACTGGGTGCAATCTAAGGAAGGGGGGAATACTTAACTCAAAAGCATTGTCACCCACTGTGAGGAACCTGCAACAATTAATTGATAAAATGCACAATATATGAGATCACAGAATATTTTTATTGATCGCAGGCCACTTCGAGGGGGCAACCTCCTTTGAGCAAGCTCAATACAAATAATTTCACGGTGCCTTCATAGGCCTCAACACGCACTTATATACTAAGTCTAGGCACCAATACTATGGGTCAAAACCATGGGCCAATACAAACTATGGATCAACAATACTACGGGCAACTTACAAAGCATATGCGCCAAACAACAATAACACAAACTATGGATCAACAAGTACTACGCGACGACTTACAAAGCATATGCATCCAACAACAATATAATAACAAAGTAAAGACATGGGTTCCTAACATCCCCTCCAGGGATAATTTTAAGGACCCATACTTATTTAAAAGTGCATAAACCTTGGCGAATCTTACCAATTCTTAAAATGTCAACTATAAAATATTTGGCGATATTTTCCTAAAATTATTTCAATTTCTAAGGATTTAATATAGTTTATATAATAATTTGGTGATTTTTAGAGTGAAAAATTTTTACCCCATCAAAATTGGGCGAAATGGGGCTTCAAAAAATGCAAATGGGCGAATCATTTTTTGGAAAAAAACATGGAAAAATAGCCCATGGGCTAAATTTCTCCCCTAAAATTATCCTTGATCCCCTCCCCCTTAGAAAAAGTTGTTTCATCAAAGCTTTAGATGTGGAAATTGTTGTTGAATCTGAAGGAGTGGTTCCCATGTAGCATCCTCTGGTTGCATGCCGTGCCACTGAATTAAGACCTCTGTGATAGAGAGAGAGCGAAGCTTACGAGTGCGATTATTGAGGATGGCCTCCAGCTCCAAAAGGATGGATCCTTCATTATCCAGTTCGGGTGAGATAGTTTGTCCTTTGATGTTGGTGCCAAGAACTTTCTTCAGACAAGAGACATGAAATACTGGATGAATGCGGGAAGAAGGAGGAAGTTCCAATTTATAAGCAACGGACCCAATCTTCTGAAGAATCCGATATGGACCATAAAACTTTGGAGGGAGCTTATGACGTCCTTTGAGTTTTAGGGAGGATTGTTTGTACGGCCGGAGGCGAAGAAAAACCATATCACCTGCTTGAAAAGTGCGCTCAGAACGGTGATGATCGGCTTGTTGCTTCATGCGATTTCTTGCCATGTGAAGATTGTCTCGCAAAATGCGAAGAATCTGATCGCGGTTTCGAAGGACTGTGTCAACTGCCTAAACTGGTGAATTGCTGGGGGTGTATGGAAGAAGAACTGGCAGTGCCTGACCATAGACTACTTCATATGGGGTCATTTTAGAGGCAGTGTGGTAAGAGGTATTGTACCACCATTCAGCGAGAGGGAGCCACTTTTCCCACTGATGTTGTTGTTCAGAGGTGAAGCAACGAAGATAAGTTTCCAAGCATTTATTAATCATTTCAATCTGACCATCTGTTTGTGGGTGATACCCTGAAGTTATCTTCAGTTTGGTGTCGGTGTTGATTTTAAAACCTTCAAAGTTGCAGTTAGTGAGCAATCAATTTCAGAAGTTATTGGTGTCCCAGCAGAAGGTGAAAGATGGTTCAAACAGCAGGAGTTTGAGGGAGATTATAGTGAATTCTTGCTACCAGGGTTTGAAAGTTTAAGTTGGAAAAATGGTCTGCACATAAGCAAGTTAAAACCTAACTGGCGAATCCCGTTAGAAATGCTCCAGAACTACATTAATTGCGATGGCCGTTATGACAGAGTGTTAAGATGCCACCTTCGATTATTGATGCATCTAAATGGAAGCAAGAAGCTAAATTTACCCTATTTTTTGCTAAAGAGTCTATAGAGAATGATTTCGTGGGTTCAAAATCATCCAAAGCATACAACTCGCTCTATTTTTCATCAGGGTTTTATTAAATTATTGGTAATTTCTCATTTCAACCAGGCTGGGCGAGATTGGGACAGTTTCGTCCTCGATTCAGGGTTTGAGGTTAAGAAGAAGAAACTGGTTAAATCCAAAGGGAAAAAGTCAGAGCCATCAGGCAGACAAATGAAAACAGAGGAGCCTGAGGGACATACTGAAGTAGAGCAAACCAAACCGGTTGCAAATGAAGGTAAGAAGTCGGCCGAATAGTTTAATGTAGAGGAATCAGATATATTCAGTCTATTTATAAAAAGTCCAAGTTTTGATGAAGGTGAACAGGTTAAAACCCTAGATACATAAAATTTGGATTTGAAACCAAGAACTAGGTCGAGAAGCAAGCTAGATGCAGAAATAAAGTTGATGAAGAGGTCTGTGAAAGGTGGTGAAATCATTGCTGTCAATGATTCTGATAATGAAAAGGATATGCAGATACCTAATGGACAGTTTTCTAAAAATGAGAACTTTGTAGATCTTCAAGGGAGTATAGCGTATATACTTGAAACAATTTGCGTAGAAAAACAAGCTCATTCTGAAAATCAAGATGCATCAAATTTGAAAGCTTTGCAAATTGATGAGGTTTCAATGGATATGGAAGAGACTGAAATAAATTCAGAATTGGATCAAGTTAAGAAGAATTTGTAGTCTTATAAGGAGCAAGGCAATTACTTGCAGGACATCAGTGAAAACCTAATGCTGGCCAACAAGAGGTTACGAGAAGATCTAGGATAGAAGGATGCTGATTATCAAAAGCTGGTTCTCATATCTAAGGATATATTGAAGAAGAAGAGGGCTACTCAGAAACAATGGGAACAAATGAAGATCCAAGTTAAAGGGCTACAAGGTCGGGAGCAGAATAAGGATGCTGAGTACACCAGGTTATGAAAAAGGTCCCAGGTTCTTGATGACTTAACTGTCTTGGCAGAATCTTCTATAAGCATTTAATTTGTTGATAGGCTAAGAGAGTTTTGTTGATGATTTGACAACTAGCATATAGTTGTTTTTATTCTGTTTATGTTTATATCTCGAGAGTTTAAAGTTGATAAACTTTAGTATTTTTGAGAGGTTCAATCCATTAAAATAGGATCTGGAAACTACTTCAGACTTTAAACAATTTTGTATATATATCATACAGTGATGAAGTAATGGGGGTTGGATCTTATAATGGAAGTCAGATTATGAACTGAATTCACAGGCATGCATGTGGTTTTATTTTATATTGATAAGAAATGACTGTTTCTGAAATGATTGTGATCTATGAGCCTTAATCTATTTTAATTATTGAAGTACATGTTATAAACATTATGTTTATGTATGATCTTAATATTTTATACTGTGACTCTTTTGATCAACATGCAATTATTTTTAAATTGTTTTCTTTGAAATATAACTTGAATCATTATTTTCACAAAGTCATGCTCACAGTCATATTCTGTCAATATCCATAGTGAAACTTAATATACTCCCTGCTGCTTGATCTTTGAATATGTTTGATTTCTGTCATATGTTTACCTACCACCAAACTTCATAGAGTTATTTGTTAGTTACCTTATATCTACTGTTAAGATTTCCTTAAGCTTGAACCCCAGTAGTCTAGGTTCAACTTTAGGGATAATAGATCCCCCACTAGATTTCACAACCCTCATGAATTTCTGGTCACTTTGGACACTCTAAAACGTGGTTTTTTTTATGGTTAGGATTTTTGTTCTTTTTTACTATTGGGAATACATAGCTTGCTGAAAATTCTGAGTTATATTGCCCAACCATGGAAAGGGGATGAATGAAAATGAATTCCCATGAATGAAATTGACTTTTGGATACTGAGAATTGAGCCCATACTCAACCATATGAGTTGTTGGGTTCAACCCACTCTCCATTAAATTCCTAAGTTGATTTCTCAGCAGTTTTCTTACAACAAAGTTAAAGATCGGCAAGGAAGTCTGCATGGGTAGTTGCTTACCATTTATGGTACATACATTCTCAAGATAACACTTGGAAATAGAGGATTTAAATCCCACACACCCGTCTCCTCTCCCTAGTGGATAACATAGCCCTTCATTTAAGTTGTTTCCATAGCCAACTCTTAGACTTTTATTTGCATTATAAATATTTACATTGTTTTTACACTTTTCCATGACTTACTAGCACATGTTCACCAAATATAAAATAGTCACATTTACAAGCCGAGCATTAGCACTAACAAAGCCTTGGTCATGAGATCCATACTAGGAATCATACATTACATATTTACAATATACCGTTGTGACAAGAGATCATACTAATGGTAGATTCCATTAATAGTTTTTTAGAGGGCAAGCCCACCCAATTGTTCTTACTCAATAGTTAGTATCGAATACATTTAGTTTCTAATTAATTAATAAAAAGAAGAGAGAACATTTAGATTTTGATAAGAAATTTATAGGCGACTATTGTTTTCGTACCATGAGACAATATGATCATTTATTAAATCCATAGGAGTAAGAAAAATGATGTTTAGGTGGTTATCTACAACATCATTGCATAGTGGTTGAGTTGATAAATCTATAAATATGGTCATGGTGATGATATCTTGCACTTCAAACTAAATGCACCAATCAAACGTGACACGTATAACAAATTTAAGGAGTGCTCATAGACTCCATATGCAATGTGCCAATGGATATCATATTTTTAAGATCATAATGAATATATTTGGTCAAAATTTGAATATATTTTATTGTGGTTTAAAATTGATAATAGTTATAATGTTTAAAGCATTGAACATTTTATTTTCGTGAATGCAAATCTAGCCTAGCCCGTGATTTTCATGATGTCCTACCTTAATGGAAAATGTATATTTCACGTGGTTATTGTGGCTAAGAAGGTTTACTTGTCAAATCCCACAACTCAACTTTAACCATTAACCATTAGTGTGTCTAATCACTTGTTTTAAAATCATTTTAATTCATTTAGATTTCCAATTTTTATAAGGTTGTTGCATTTATACATTTACAGATAAAGAATTATTACTCGCTTAACAATTTCACATATGAGAAATTAAAATTCACTATATATGTTTCATATTTATTTTAAATTTCATTTAAATAATGGTGATGATCATAATAGTTATTAATATTCCTTAAGGTTAAATTTTACTATTAAACTTTTAAAATTAAATAATAATAATAATAATAATAAAATAATTATATGTAAAAATATTTAAGAAAAATATTCATAAAACACCATAGTTTTGATAAGTGAAAAGATTAGGAAGATCAGTGTTTTAACAAATGTTTTGAAATTAAGATTTAATGTGGATGTACGTGGGATATTCTAAGAGAAAGTGTTTTTCATCTTTAACCCTCTTAACATTACAAAGACGACAAATTGTTTCAACCCTTGATACTTGAATATGAATTCTTTAATGCCATATTTCACGATGGAGCTCATGATAGTTTATTTTCATTTTAGCATTGTTAATTTTCTTCTTTAAGCTAGTTAAAAGAAATAGACATTTTTTATCATATAGATAAGTGTTGGTTACCTCCTTATGGTATCTTATTTTTCTCTTATCCTCTAATTCTTTATCACACCACAATTTATCCTTAAATTTAGATGTAATAATAGTTTTAATACTATATTTATTCTGCAGAGTGATCTCTTTCTTGATTCCCCGGTGATATAACAAAAACTTGGCATATTTATGCCAACCCTACTTGATTTTGATGCAATCTTAGGGAGCCTCTTGTCTTCCATGTTGTTTATTGTATTCTTTTACATTAGGTACCTAGTCATATCCATGCTCTTAATGCGATAAAGATTTGCTTCTATGAGGAGGATATGATAGGTTGTATTGTCATTAAATTTTAGGTTATAAGTTATAAAATGATTTTGGATTTGCTCTATCTTTCCCCCCAATTCTCTAGATATGTTACAGTCCCATACTTCACAACCATATAAGATAATAGGAGTGACAAGACATTCAAAAAGAAGTTTCTTCTTATCCCAAAGCCAAAGGTCTATTGATTTACAAGTGTTTTCAAGTCCATAATAAGCTTTCCACCCCTCATTTATCCCTTTATCGATGATATAATTCCAATTAATCTTATGATGAAGATCAATTCTAATATATTTGTATGAAGTCACTTCCTCCAAGTTGTTGTTGTCATACTCGAAATTAGCTTAAGTGATATTTTTGGATTTGATTATTATAACCTTTGTTTTGTGAGTGTTAACAATTGTACTTGTACAAGAGCAAAAGTCCTTGAAAAATTTTAGTTGCTTATCGAGATCATAAGGACTCCTCACCATAAGGACAATATCATCAACATAAAGAAGAAGGATAATGGCTATTCCAACTAGAGTCATTCCAATACAACCTGCTTCTTCCAAAAAATCCTCTAACTTGTCATGTATATGTCAAAAAGGGTAGGGAGTAGGAGATAACCTTTCTTAGCTCCTATATTACAATTAATTTCTTCCGACCAACCCTTAGTGTTCCTAAACTTGGAAATAATGTTCTTATACAACCTTATCATACCAACTCTCAACTTGAAAGGAAATTTTAGCTCTTCTAATATATTCCGCTCTCAACTTGAAAGGAACTTTGATCTCTTCTAATATATTATGAAGGTTAGTTCTAGGTACTGTGTCAAATTCTTTTATAAAGTCAATGAAGAAAGATAGGATATTGGTTTTATTATTTCAACACTCACCCACAATGATATTAAGCATAACAAGGTGGTTCATAGTTGAATGATATCTCCTAGCTCTGGCTTGGCCTTTATCTCTTTATCCATGGTTTTCTATTCATATGTTGATCTTATTTTGGAAAAATAATTCCTTATAACTTGACTAAATGATGGCTAATGATAATGGTATTATAATTAGATGGATTTTTTTTATCCTTGCTTTTAAAAATAGGAATAATGAGGCTTTGAGTCCATGGTTTAGGGAAACCTTGTTTTATTGCTAAAGTGAAAAGCTTGTGAATGTGAGGGATGAGGACAAGCCCTCTAATTTTTAAGGTTTACAGTTTACACTCATTAACCTTGAATGTCCTTAAGGCATAATCATATATTAAAGTTGGATGATGTAAAATTGTTTTTATATATGAGAAAAATATTTAAATTGTTAAATTTTTTTATTATTATAAAAATAACATAAAATTTACATAACAGATTTATTTTATATAACATTAATACAATATTTTATTTTTTTTATAAATTTAAATTAATTTAAAAAATAATTTAATACAAATTAATTAAAAATCAACAAAGTTCATTGAGATTTTGATAGGAAGTAAATTCAAATGGTGTATTCCTATATCGAGAGTATAATCATTTATTTAACAAGGAGAATTGTGAGGCAACAAGTACCTGCCTCCAACCTCCAAGGCCTTTTGAAGAATAGTCAACCAGGTCCTTATTATCTTCAACCCTAAAAGTAGGATGAACATTTGATGCCCAAGATTGAATATTTTGCATTGTATGAGCTTTTAGTTGTATTCAACATCTGATCTAGAATTAATTTGTTATAGGAAACAATATAGCCTATATGCAAAATTGCATTCATTTGTATGCAAAAATGACTTAAGAGTTAATAATACTTTATGCTATAGGTGATGGCACAATGAATATTAGCTCCTCATAAAGTCTTATAACATAGTGACTATTTCTTTGTGTTGCTTATGTATGTACTTGAATCCCATGGCAAATTATAAACTACATGTGACTAGTCAATGCACCACACCTAATATATATGTCTAGATTAAAATAACAAATGGTTTAGTGGTATAGTGGACCTAGGAAACATTATTGAGGTCCAATGTGAATTAGCCACCACTGGAAATCATGTGGAAACAAACACTAGGAAAGCGCAAGGGTGAATTGTATTTTAAAACAACACAAGGGATGTGGTTACATGTGGTGTAGTTGAAGTACAAAGGAAATGGAAGTATTTAAACCATGCACCATCTCTAAAACCCTTCAGCATGAAAGCCACATTTCTCTCTTGTATCTTGTTTTTTTCTACGGCGAAAGCTAAGCATTGAGCTACATAGCATTAAATGCGGCAGCTCAGTGCTTAGGGTCCATTGGATCCGAAGATTCTCCAAATCCAACAGACCCTAAGCACCGAGTTGCGGCATTTAATGCTCTGCAGCTCAATGCTTAGCTTCGTCGTTTTCTACTAGGAGAATTTTTGGTTGAGATAACACCTATTGTTGTTAGATGAGTTATTATTACTCTATGAGTGTCTTGATTGCTCGTTTCTTATCCATTAGATGAGGTTGTTGTCACATACCCCAATTTTACTAAAATAATGTAATTATTTTATTAATATTCCTGAGACATTATGTTAAATTTAATGCTAAGTAGGAATGGATGACTCAGCAGAGTCTCCAGAAATGGAATGTAAATTCTGAATAATTATTATTAATAAATAAATTATGGAGACAACAGCATGGGAGAGCTGTTAAAAGAGGTTACTGGTCTAACTGGTGGATGGAACTAGGTGGAAAGACAAAAGACAAGTGGCAGCATCCTCAAACACTTCCTGAGTTGCAGGTGGCAACTTCCCTATATTTTGGGGTCATGATTCCCCAAGAAAGTGGAATCTGAGCAGGTGGCTCATTAATGACAGTTAACCAACTAAGACCTAGGCAATCTTTTAAATAGTACTCAATGAACTGAGCTGGGGGTTCAGCATTGTTCTAGAGGGAGAATACATTCAGGTGAATGCTATTCAGGAGTCCCATTGAGGAAGTGGGAAAAACAGTAAGGAAGTGTTTTGAGTTAGGAAGTTGCAGTAACTTGGTTCCAGTATAGCTGCTTTGGCTGAGGGAATTGTTGGCTGTACCTAGTTCCAGCCAGTTAGACCAGAGCAAGCTCGGGGGTCCTGAGAAGTGCTGTCTGGGAACTCTCCAGGAATTGGTAGGGAGGAACAGCCTCCCATTGCTGTTATTGTCTACCATTGATACAGGTTCTGCCACTTTTCCTGCTGTTTACTTAATAAATTTAAATGTAGAATGGACAATATCATCTGTGTTTGAACAGTATTTATTTCAGTAAAGTTAGCCTCTCTGTATCGTCAGTAGATAGAAATTGCAGAACTAATATGTCTTAGAATTTCCCTACTTATCATACAGATCGAGTAATTTGTTTATGCAGGATATGTTTGTGCTTATTACAGTAATAAAATATTATGGAGATTTTATATAGATTTATTTTTAACAGTTAAATAATAGATATAGAATATTTATACAGTAGTCATTCCTGAATTACACTTATTAAAAACAATCATAAGAACAGACACATAGATAAATCTTAGATTTACTGTGAAATATACCCATAGAGAAATTTACAGGTATAAATTCTATTTGAGCAAATATACCAGTTTATATCTGCCTTATGTTTTATTAAACCAGAATACAGGTTATTCTCTGTATCAAGCTAAAGATGAACAAAAGTTATATCAGTAAATTTAACTATATTCAGAACATAACTGACTGTATCGAATATTCACAGGTTGCGGATTGCAGTAAGTTTTCATTTTCAAAACCATCCGATACAATCCTATTCAATAAAATCTTAGTCAAATAAAAACACATAAACTGGAAATAAAGAATCGTGGTGATAGTTGTTTATCTAAAACCTATTACTATAGTTATTATATCCATGATGCTTACAACAGAGTTACAAGAGCTATTTAAAAAAAAATAAACACATCGACGAGATCGAAGCCGAGTTTTACAACATAGAAATTTCATTGTTCCTTTATCCAAATCACAAGCATAGGTTACTGTTCGTTATCGAGCTCTTTTTAAATACAATACACATCATTTTTATGGTGTTTCCATAACAGTAGTCAACATCATAACACACGCAGAGTAGGTATCATCGAACTCAGCCTTGGTTGGCTTTTACAAACCCTATTATTAATTATTGACAGGGAGACATTCGTCACCTTATATATACATAAACCAAATTTCTTTTACAACTTGCTCCCAGCCACCACAGAACTTAAACACTTTTCATATATATATTTTAAACCAGGGAGAGAACTCCATTTCGCCAGGGTTAACAATAATTCTTCGTCTATCACAGTAAGGGATAACGAACCCCATCATTATCATTTAATACCCAAAACCAAATAAAACGCAGAGAACTCATATACTACCATAACCTATAGCTGAGATATCATTCTCTGAGAACATCTGAGAATCTCAAAACAATTCCTATTATTAAACATTTTGTTCATTTAATAAAAACGCAGTGGATACACGGCCACTTGACAGGTTAAACATTACAGTATCTATAAACTTCTACAGGGTTGGGTAAACCCCCATATATTCGAAATATAATGACAATAACAACCCCAAGGCCGTCATAACAGACTGAGCCTTAGTTTGTTCCTCGTAAACAATACAAACCCTATCTACTATAAGCAAAAGGATTCATACATGTGACAGTATTCATGTTCACAAAAACGACAACAACCCAGTTACAAAGGAGGTCCTTCCAAACATAACCCTAGCAAAACAAAACCAACAAAGGGAGAGACAGCCATGGTGTAACCAGGCTTACCCGGAGGAGCCAGCGCTGGAGAGGAAGCCTCGTACACCTTCAGGAAAGGCTAAAAACCTGCACATTATAAAATAACGAGTATTGTCAACATTTATTTAATTTTAAACAATATCATTCAAAACTGAAATCTACGAAAACTTTGTTATTTCTTACCAGCAATTAAAGGAGGAAGCCAGCCCAGTGGGCAACCGGGTAGCCACGGGTTGAGCCAGGAAGGAAGAACCTCATCATATTCGTCAGAAGGATGAGCAAGGAAACATTTAAAGTTTTCCTCTCCATTGATAGCCGTGACCGGTAATATTGAACAAACCCTTAAGCTGTAAATGAACCAGTCGGGGAGCACACTTTAAAACCCATTACACGACCATCTCATGAAGAAAAACAACAGAGAAAACCCTGCCTCTAACTCACACTAGCAACAGTGTAAGACTGTAAGTAGCATGTGACTTAAACACAGTGATAGCAACGAGACCAAGATGCCCAATGAACTGTAGCAGACGCCAATAGCAGAGCCCACAGACTTTTAAACCACCAGAGGATAAAACTACGAGACCATAACCAGAAGAAAATTGCATTTTACAGTACCCAACTGACGAACTCAGACATGAAGGGTTTCTCTCTTACAACCCGAGCCCGAAGGCAGAGAAAATGACCATGAAGGGTTTCAAGACAGGCTTATATAACACCAAACGCAAGGATGAGAGCCATCCACGTAGCCCTTTAATTCATCAACTTACCATGGGTCGACTTACTATAGTTCAGCTGCAGCTCGAATCATTGTTATCAATTTTAAATCATGGCATGGATAAAAGTCATATTCGTAGCATGGATATCCCCTATGATTGATACACAATCATTGTATAGTGCATATTTGTAACCGAGCCATCGTTAGTTCCCTAGTTACATAATATATTCCCTACAATCAATTGAAAAGTGATGTAGTCAATTTCAAAAGAGAGCTCCACATCCTTTAAAACATTGAAATATTACCTTGGCAATATAATTGGATACAACATTGTTATATAAGTTCTTATTACCATAATACTTCCAATACTATTGTTAACAATCAATGATGAGGATAGTAATCTTAAATCTTGTGTAGTATCGATATAAAATCATCTATAATTCCATGCATTGGACGTAGAATGAAAACAAGGAACAAGGATTTTGGCATAAGTTAAACTGGGCTTATCATAAAAAAAAATACTAAGCAGACAATGGATCATAAATTATAGATGAATATAATAGAACATCGCTAGAGGTATCACAATTTCCAACTCATGCTAATAACGCGTGATCACAGCTGTAATCACAGCTAATAGTTGACAGTATATCACATAACGCTAACGTCACATTATGCATACAATGAACATGATACAAACAACTTGTTCCAGTGACAGTATACAGCAGTAACATAGAGTCATGGTCACAACGCAATGAATATGTCGGAGACATTGTAATTCATAAAAACGCCTAATGATACTATCCAGAATAAGAGATATCATGTCATTACAGACTATCAACCATATATCAAGCATAAATTTCATGAAAAGAACTTTACCGTCTTACGCGACAACCAGTAATAATATTTAGATCTTCTTTGAATTTTTACAGTGCAGGAAAAGGAATTTGATGCTCATAAAAATTAATTTACGGTGATCCTTACTGTACCTGTGTACCTGTGTACCTGTGAACAAAAGATGAATTATGCATTAGCTCATAAGCTAAGTAAGCCAGTCAGCTATGGCTAGTTCTCCCTTTGCAGTTAAAAACGAAAACAATCCATAACTAAAATCAAAACTCACATTAGTATTATAACAGAACCTTTTAAACAAAATTACGATTAGTTACTTAAAATAAACAGGACCAGGAATGCAATTAATTAACATTTATTGTTATAATAAAAATTTTAAATTTTTCAGAAATTTCGGGTTCTGACAGTTGTCTTCCCCATCCCTTAGCAATCTGTGTTCATTAGTCGTTGTCAATTATTATTGCTTCGCTAGTATCAAGAGCTATGTGGTTTAAGCTGAAATACCACTCTCTTTTTCTTGGAGGAGTTGGATGAGGGGGATTTTAGATGCTTGGTTATGAATATACCACAATTCCCATAGAATTTGAACCTATTTTAATGGCAGTTTTAACTGGTCACTCAAGCTTTTCACTGCCTATCACTAAGGAAGTTAGTGTGATTCTCTCTCTTATATTGCTTTGAATTCACCAGCTCAAACCTAACTTCCTTCTATTAGAAACATATACAAATGAATAAAACAATAGTAACAATAGAACACAAGATTTATGTGGAAACCTTGTTGTGTGTAGGTAAAACCATGGGGCAATGGAAGATTTAATTTTTATTATCACTTGGAAAAAACTTGCAATGCTTTCTAGTACAAAAATACTAGGTATCATTTCCCTTTTATAGAATACATAAGAGAGTTCCAAAAAAAATTATCTCGAGGGATTCACCTCGGAACCCCTAGTGCATATATAAGCATGAATCAATCTACAAGATAATATCGAATATTTGGATGTTGACTTTACCTCCTAACATTATCCCACTTGAAGTCAATATACAAGAAAGTTCATTACCAATGTTTTCCAACTGAGAGGCAATTTCCCAATGCTGCCTTCATTACATTTTTAGCAAGCCCATAGAATTTTTGCACCATTCAAACTTATACATCTTGATTGGATTTGTAGGTATATATGTAGTGTTCTCGAATTTCTCCAATATGATCCTACCTTCTTCCACCATTTTTCTTATGAAATGGTACTTAATTTCAAAATGTTTTGTGTGATCATGAAATGCTGGATTCTTCACCAAGTGAATAGCAATTTGACTATCATAATGCAAAGTAGTATTCCCTTGCATTATATTGAATCCATCCATCAGTTTCTCTAGCAAAATTGCCTCTTCGTTGGCATCAATTGTTGTTAGATCTTATACTTTAGTGGTCGACAAAGCCACCATTGGTTGCAACTTAGATGTTCATCTCACATCTCCACCAAAAAGAGTGAAAGTATATCCTGTAGTGAACTTTAGATTGTAAATATGTTGATCTGTATCAAGTAATAGAATCTAAATTTCCCTTTAAATATCAAAGTATTCGCTTCATTGTAGTCCAAATCACCTTACTAGGATTCACCATGAACAACCTAACAAATCCCATTTCTTGGGAAATATCTAGTCTAGTTCTCACCACAGCAAACATGAGGCTCTCTACTCTTGATGAATATGGTATATGAGGCATGCTTATCTTCTCTACTTCTATTATAGGACATTATTCAAAATAATATTTGAAGTGTGTAGGAAGTGGGGTGCTAATTGGTTTTCATTCTTCATATGGAAGGATTAAATCATTTTCTATATATGACCTTTGACTTAACTATTTCTTCCTACATGTTCTATCTTTGTGTATCTCCATCCCTCGGATTTGGTTTGCTAATCCTAAGTCCTTCATTTTAAATGTCCTAGCTAATCGAGCCTTAAGATAAATGATTTTATTCATGTTGAGGCCTAAAACCAACATATCATCAACATAAAATAGCAACATAATGAAACTTCCATTAGAAAACCTCTTATAGTATGCATAATGGTTAGCTTTACTCCTGCTGAAACATTCTCTCTTCATGAGGGTGTCAATTTTATGTACCACATCCTTGGCACCTATTTCAATCCATACATAGATTTCTTGAGTCTGAAAACCAAATGTTATTTTCCTCTTTCTTATATCCCTTAGGCTTAAATTTCTTGAGTCTACAAGCCAAATGTTCTTTTCCTCTGTTACGGAGAAAAACTTCCTATGGATTGGGGTAGACCACAATAGACAGATGACTACGAGAAATCAACTCAATTCCCAATGCATGATATATAAATGTAAATGCTAAGATGTGGAATAAAAGACCAAACTTCAACCGGACGTTTAATGTAGATCCCCGTTGAGCTTTCAAATCTCTACACTTGAACCTGCTGCTTAGTCTCAACAATGAACACAAGCAAGTGCATATAATATATGAAAGATGTTAGCATAAACAATAGCATAGTCCATGATATAATAAGCAAATGTTACCCAATGATAATAAACAACCATTTACAAGATAAATTGGACAAGAAAATGAGTATTTCTATTAATATGAACAAGAAGTACAGGATACAACCTATTACCGGCAACTCATCTAAGCCAAGAACTAGGTCCCTCCACTTGTGCCTCCACCACTTCAATCCACCATGCAATGAAAAACTCACGAGTAAAGGAGCGAATCCTTCACAAGATATGGAAGAGTTTGGTAGGTGAACATAAAAGGTTCACAACAACTAGGATCAATGGATGTAGACTCAAGCTATGTCAACAATCCAATAGAGTTTCGATGCTCTCTCTTTCTCCTCCTTCCATGCACCATAATAGCTCAATATATAACCTTCCAAAGGCAAGTGAAAGGTCATATCGAGTCGTTTCGAGATACATAGAGGGCCAAAGGTCACAATGGCTGCTTTTTGGAGTGAAAAATAGAGTTTTTACTATTATTTACCAAAAATTCGATGTATGCTGGCTGTAGTGAGACAGCCTGCGTATACGTGAGGTGTAATGAATTAGCTCGCATGCAGGAGGAAAAATAGGAAATAAAGGGGTTCAATGGGAACCACAAGTATGGTTTTGAGTCTATAAGTAGGTGAGGGAAGCCAAAGAGTATGAATGCTCACATGGTGAAAAAATAAGGTGTAACAGATGCCCCCTATTGTGTGAGGTCAGAGAAGGTACTACGATGCCGAAATACATTATGAATCTCAAAAGTGGAGTGATGGAGACACAAATGGAAGGAGTATCCCACTCGTCATAATACAATAATATCTTTGAATACATGTCGGTGCAATATATAGTAATATGATACAATGGCCATGAATAGGCGGTATATAGTGAATATATGTCATGAATGGTCATAGCCATGACCCATATACAGTATGATATGGTCTCCTGCTGAAGAGGAAACAACTAATGTAAACTGATGGTGTATGATAATAATCTCCCATAAGTACAACCACGATCACAAGTAGCATACTGAATGCCACTGAAGTATGGGGTCTTCTACACAAATCATCTACGGTGCATGCCCTATCAAGTGAATAAAGGTGTTGATGTAGAACCTGATGTGGCATCATCTGATTACCGGTCATTGATGCATATCGTTAATAGATGCGAGATAACCCACCAACAATGAAAATGGGCATCAAAGACTGGAGTACATTCACCAAGTTTGAAGAGAGGTGTTGAGGTCCAACACTTGATGAATCCATCAATCAGGGGACATTGATGAATTCCCAATCTGTTGATGGCGAGAGAACCTACCACTAATTACTGCAAGCCTCAAGGTACTCAACAGACTCTAAGTCTCGATTCCAGAATAAATGAGTTGAAGTTGACGGAATGAGACTCGCTGGAAGGAGGGCATTAATGGATCCCCCATCAACTAGCACAAGGTAACAACTACGCTAAAATATTTGGAAGAACTCAGACTAATAGATCGAACTGTAAGGGATGGTCGACATGCAATAGTCAAGATATCTGAGGAGTGTCCGAATCTGGTTTCAAGACATCCTTTGAACAAGAACATGAGCAGATGGATAGACTCAGGAAACATAGAATCAAGGACTAGATAATAATAATACTTTGCGACGCATGAGGCATCAACAAAGGCTCCATAATGACTGGAATCTTAACTAGCCGATGGAGTAAGATCTGAGAAACGAGTACAGCTTCCTAAGGTCCTACTAATGTCCTGACTCCTGATGAATGGAGTGGAGATGAATGCTATGTCCAAAGGCGACACAACAACTGCCAATAAGAGGTAGTAAAAATTTTCCTGTCCGGCTTTTTCAGTTATATGATTTTTTTTTGTCATTTTCATATTATAAAGCTTGAAAAGGAATAAAGGCAAGCAAACTAGTTCCAAGCAGTGGAACATACCTATGATCAATGCAAGGAAGCATGTGCTTGATGTGGACACTCGGGGGGTGTTCCCTCAAGGTAAAGGGTCATTAAGCTGCAAAAGATAACTTAAGGCTCTGCTTGGATTGGAAGGCAAAGTGCTCAGGCACATGGATAATAGTTGAGTAAGCAGGAGCCGACGCAAGGCTCAAAGGCAAGCCTTGCCACCATTCTCGCAAGAGAGTGGACCACCCCAAGCACCTTCGTCTTATTTTCGAAAGGTTTCGATATTACAAGATTTGTTTGAATCCAAATAAGTGCATCTTTTTAGTGAGAATGGGTTGCCTTTTAGGTTTCATAGTTTCGCAAGAGGGTATAAGAGTCGATCCTCTTAAGGTTGAGGCAATACTTCGGTTTCCTGCCCCGCGTAACCTAGTTCAACTTAAGAGCCTCCAAGGGAGAGCCACTTTTCTACGAGGCTTTGTAGTGAATTATGCTAGTCTTACCAAAGGTTTTGCATTCCTATTGAAGAAGGACACATCATTTATCTGGGATGAGCGATCCCAACAGTATTTTGATGATTTGAAAAAAGCTTTGGTATTGGCCCCTTGGTATAGGGATATCATCGTGTATCTCCAAACTTTGAAGTTCCCTTCGCACTATTCATGGGATGAACGACGGCATGTGAGACATCACGCTAAATATTGTCATCGTCGGTGACACTTTGTATCATTGAGGAAAGGAATCCATTCTCCATCGTTCTTTGACTCATGAAGAAGCGGAGTGTGTGCTGAATGACGGCCATAGCGGGGTATGTGGTGGTCACTTATCTGGGATCGCGATAGCCCAACGTATTATGCGAGCTGGATACTTTTGGCCTTCGATCTTTAAATATTGTATGAACGCTGTGAAGAGATGTCACCCTTGCTAGCTGTTTTCTTGAAATATACACTCGCATCCAGCGCCCCTTCATCCGGTCGTCACCGTCGGTCCCTTCACTAAGTGGAGGGTGGATTTCATGGATTGCAAACTAGCTTTGGCTGGGGGGCATCACCATATCATTGTGGCCGTGGACTACTTTTCCAAATGGGATGAGGCCATGCCTACCGTAAAATCCAATGGTTCTACAGCAGCCCACTTCATGTTCAATCAGATTATCACTCGGTTCGGTATTCTGAAAGAGATTATCACTGACCATGGCAGTCACTTTCAGAACAAAATGATGGCAGATTTGTCACTCAAGCTTGGGTTTCGTCAAGAGAATTCATCTTCTTACTACCCCCAAGCGAATGGTCAAGTTGAGGCAGTCAATAAGTCCTTAAAAACCATTCTCCAATGTACCATCCAACAAAGCAAGAGAAACTGGCACATTATGTTATATCCTTCTTTCTGGGCATATCGGACCACAGTTAAGACTACCACCGATTTCTCGCCATTTCAGCTAGTACACGGTGTGGAGTCTATTTTACCAATTGAATGTGAAATCCCTTCATTAAAACTAGCCATAGAGCTCCTTCCTAATACGTCAGATGTTGAGCAATGTTTGATCCACCTTGAGCAACTTGATGAGTAGCGTCAAGATGCCGCCGTGGCTATAGATTCCAACAAGCGTCGTGTCAAGGTTCAATATGATAGGTTTGTCCATCCCTGGCAGTATGCTGAAGGTGACTTGGTCGTATTGTATGACCAAGATAAGGAACCCTTGGGGGCAGGCAAGTTTAACCCCATGTGGCACGGTCCTTACATAGTGAGGCATGCCCTTGAGAAAGGATCCTACGAATTGGAAGATTATGAGGGGAGCGCCTTGAAGGATCCCAGAAATGGGCTCTACCTCAAGCGGTATTACGATTGAGCTTCTCACTCGAGCTAATACTTTTGTATACTATTGTATAGTTGCTTCTGTACATAGTTTAGTTTTCGTTTGGTTTTTCGGGTCTGCTGATTCACTTCTGTTTGATTGACAGATGACAGCAGAATCTCGTGTGTTCTTGGGATTTACAGATGGTACTAGCCATCATACGTAGCAACTCGCTTCTACTACGTGGGTTATTTATTCACCGGACTATCAGATTGCGTCTTCAGGAGGTTTCTGTCTCGGTCCTACATCCAACAATGTGGCTGAGTACAATGTCGTAGTTGAACTACTTCGGGATGCCATTTCGCATGGTATTCAGTCTTTAGAGGTCCACCTGGATTCACAACTGGTTGTGTCTCAATTGAATGGATGGTATCGCGTGAGGGATCCTACATTATTACGGAGGTTCTTAAAGGTAATACTCTTGGAGCATCATTTTGTTTCCATTACATACATTCATGTTCCAAGATGTTTTAATCATGTATCTAATGCATATGCTAATTATGTCCTAGATTGGCATTTGTCTCATCAATAAGGAAGCACACAAATAAACATTCATTCATACATTTGTACATACACATATAGTAGAACCGAAGAATCATAGTTTTTTATAAATAACATGTCCAAAAAGGTAGTGTCACATTACAAAACTGGAGCCCGTAGCTCTAAAAAATATCCATAATCTATACAAAATATGGGACTCTGAGATATCTAAGCCCTAGGAGGAGGCCTAGCTGCCTTGGTAGGATGTGTCTGGTAATAATAGTGTACTGCTTGGGCTATGTGCTGCAGTGGCTACACCCAGATGCTTGGTATTGCCACAACGCGTTGTTGCATTGCCTCTGGAAGATTCTCTACCTCGATCAAGGGTACTCTGGTGGTCATATGGGACAGGTTGACCCATACGGCCTCTAATGTGCACTCTGCTTCAGCGCCAGCTACCTATCCACCCCTGCCCCATCGACGATGTCTCGGGAAACCCTCTGGTCTTTGCGGACCAACATCTGTGAGTAAACAGTGGAATGTCAATATGTGATACTACACCAAAAATATTTTTGCATTTTCATATATAATAAAAAATCCCAAAAAAATAAATACATAAAACATAAAAAGAGTAACATACCAATGTCTCTGAATGCGGGCCCTAGAGGAAGCGACATATCGCGATCACCACGGAAGTCTATCCCTACATATGGGTAGTCGTCAATGGCTATGACCTGCCGATCCCACTAGTGGAAGAACTCATTTGTATACGGTGATGCCTGCCAGCCACCACCCTGTCGCATCAATACCTCTGCCCACCGGGTCAGGGCTGGGTCACGGAGACTATGAGGAGGGACTTCAACCCTTGGACTAAGCCCTGAAACTCTCTCGAATAAAAAATCTATCAAATGAAAGAGGGGGATGAGATGACTAACCTGCTCCAGACGGTTCGTGAAATGGATGCCCACAACATCCAGAATCAACAACTAAACTTTGGAGGTGAAAACTAACCAAAACCACTATTTGGATAAAAATGAAAATGAATTGGTAAATAGTAATTTATTTTTACTATTTATAGTTTTGCAAACCCACTTTTCTATAGTTTTCACCATTTTAAGCTGTTTTGAACTAATGAAATGTCTTGGAGTACCATTTTGAATAGTTTTTTCCAATGGGAGTTGAATTTTTTACCGTTTCGCACCTACGGTAGGTATATTTCACACCTGTCATATAGGTTAGATGTCATTTTCACCTGCATTTTGCATTTGACCTATGACAATTTGTCATCAATCCTAGGTGCGACCCCACTTTGTAACCGACACGGAACCTTCACATTGATATAGAAGTGTCATTATTTAGCGGTAGGGCTTTTCCGAACATGGGTGCCCTAGTTAGAACCCCTTTTTTCCTTTTGGCACCCATGCCATTGTTTTTTACTTAAGATCGAGAGTCCTTCGTAGTTATGCCATGACATTGCGATAAAGACTCATACTCTAGTTTGTCTTATGCTGGCCATCTCCCATAAGGACTCCCCCATTTGTATATCGAGTTGTGATTGCATTGCATCATCCTACTTGCCGCTTGAGCCTCGTGCTGGCTCCCGCTCACTCAATTGTCAGCCTAGTGCCTGAGCACTTCCATTGGCGAGCCCTGCAGAGATTTCATTTTCCTTTCACAATTTGATGACCTTTTGACCCTGAGGGAAAACCCCCCCGAGTGTCCACATCCTACACATGCTTCCTTGCATTGATCATAGGTATGTTCCATTGCTTGGGAATAGTCTGCTTGCTATTTGACACTCATTCCCTCACTTGTTGTACTATAAGCAATTTTATTCTTTTTCAAGCTTTCCAAATATGAAAAAGACAAAAAAAAAAAAAAAATCCAAAAAGTCGGATGGGAGAATATTTACTTCTTTTTGTTGGCAGCTGTTGTGTCACCTTTGAATAGAGCATTCATTCCACTCCATTCCTCATGAGTCGGGACTATAGTAGGACCTGTACTCATTTCTCAGATTTTACTCCACCGGCTGGTTAAGCTTCCAATCACTATGGAGCCCTTTTTTGATGCCTCCTTCATCGCACAGTGTTATTACTTGAGTCTATGTTGCCTGATTCTATACATCTGCTCATGCTCGTGTTCAAAGGAAGTCGTGAAACCAGAGTCTGCCACTCCTCAAATCTCTTGACTATTGTGTGTCAACCATCCTTATTGAGTCAGTCCGTTCGTCCGAGTTCTTCCAAATCTTTCAGCGTAGTTGTTACCTCATGTTGGTTGATGGGGGATGCCTTAATGCCCTCCTTCCAGCAAGTTTCGTTTCGTCGACTTCAACCCATTTATTCCAGAATTGAGACTTAGAGTCGGTTGAGTACCTTGAGGCTTGCAGTCATTAGTGATAGGTTCTCTCACCATCGACAGTTTTGGGAATACATCAATGTCCCCTGATCGATGGATTCATCTTAGTGTTCGACCTCAACACATCTATTCACACTTGGATGATTGTACTCTGTGCCTTGATGCCCATTTTCATTATTGGTGGGTTATCTCGCGTTTATTAACGGTATACATCATGGCCGGTAATCAGACGATGTCACATCAGGTTTGACTTCAACACATTTATTCACTTGATGGGACTTGCACCATAGATGATTTGTGTAGAAGACCCTAGACGTTAGTAGCATTCAGTATGTTGCTCTTGATCGTGGTTGTACTTATGAGAGCTTATTTCTCACACATCAGCAGTTTGTACCTCCAGTATTGGACCAGTTGTTTCCTTTTCAGCAGGAGACCATATCTTACTGTATGGGTCATGGCTATGACCACTTATGACATGTATTCACTATATACTGCCTATCATGGCCATTGTATCAGATGTTGTATTCTACCGACATGTATTCAGAGATATTATTGTATTATGACGAGTGGGCTACTCTCTCTAATTGTGTCTCCATCACTCCACTTCTGAGATTTATAATGTATTTTGGCCATCGTAGTACCTTCTCTGACCTCACACATTAGGGGGAATTTGTTACAGTCTAATTTTCCACCTTGTGAGCATCAGCATTGATTGGCCTTCAGGATCTATTTTAGTGACTCAGATTTATCATTTTCCCTCTAGAAACACACAAATCCCAATTTTTGTTCCTGTATGCTAGCGGTTCCACTATAGCTAGCGTACATGCAGGTTGTTCCACTATAGTCCACGGACACCAAGTAAAATGGTAAAAACCAATAGAAAATTACTTTTTACTCCTAAAAAGTGGTCTTAGGGTGACCTTTGGCCCTCCATATACCCCGAAACGACTCGATTCAACCTTTCACTTACCTTTGGAAGGCTATATATTGAGCGCTTATGGTGTATGGAAGGGAGAAGAAAGAGAGAGCAAGATAAATCTAGTGGATTTTTGTCGTGACTTGAGTCTACACTCATTGATCCTTGTTGTTGTGAACTCCTTATGTTCACCTACCAAACTCCTTTCATAGTTTGAGTTTTCCATTGCATGGGGGATTGAAGTGGTGGAGGCACAAGTGGAGAGACCCAGTTCTTGGTTTAGATTGGTTGCCGGCAAGAGTTCGTATCATTGTAATTCTTGTTATTAATTCATGGAAATACTCATTTTTCTTGTCCAATTGATGTTGTGAATGTTGTTGAATTACATTGGGTTACCTTTTCTTATAATATCATGGATCATGCTATTGATTATGCTAATGTATTTCACATGTTATATGCACTTGCTTGTATTTGATGTCGAGACTAACCTGCAGGTCCAAGTGTAGAGATTGAAAGCTCAATAGGGATCTTATTCGAACATCCGGTTGAAGGTTGGTTTGATTATCCATATCTTAGAATTGTCATTTATATAACATTGCATTGGCAATTGAGTTATTTTCTGGTAGTCAGTTGTCTATTGTGGTCTATCCCAAGCCATAGGAAATTTTCTCTGTAACAATGGGGGCCAGTTTACAGGTTACAAGTTACTGAATGGGATTTGTTTACAACAGTGTTTCAATTGGTGGTTACATATCAGGGCAGTCTCAAGGTTTTGTGCGCTTGGTAATGCATGAAATTTTGCAGCGGTTTCAACAAGCAAAAAAGAGTAAGGGACTTTGAGAAAAAGGAAAAAAGTCTTCATAATTGGAAAAAAAAGGATTTATAAACCAATGTTGGATTTATATATTTGGGCTAAAGTTTATTTTTTGTGAAAACGAACCAAAAGGTATATTGGGCTAAGCCCAAGCTCAACACCAAGAACCTTTATGCCAATGTCCAAATCAAAGTGAAAGCAACCAAATGCCAATTCGAAGGGGGGACACCACGCACACGATCAAAGTCCAAGCGCCAAGCTCACACAAGAGTATTGATTTCTTTGTTCCTTGCTATACAATAAAAGGTTTAGTGTATATAAATGGCAAGGGGACTCATTTCCCTTTGCATGTGGGATTATTCCCAAAAGTGAAAAGTAAAAACGCAAAGCTTGGGCGCAAGTTTATCTATTTGCATATGTATTTCTGATAGGTGAGAACGCCAACTCCCAAGCGATTGACAACACCTGCTAAGATTGATACGCGCCTTCTAAAGTTGTTGATCCACCAAAGGTCGTGGATGTTTGCAGAGGAGCTTTCCCGACGTCTTGGGCATAAGAGGTGCTGGCGAGTTACAAGGCCTACGAGAAGTGAAGCAGAAAATGAGTCATGCAAAGATGCGCATGAGGAAGGGAAGCTTTGAAGAAAATGATTAAAGATGCCAAGTTTTGTTGGAGGATTTGGTAAAGAACTGTGGTGACTTTGTTCATCTGCAAGTGGATGAGTGGGATGTGTTGCATGAGACGATGCGTGTAGTAGTAATATTTCCTCAACGTGCAGAGACTTCCGCTCCAATTCACACTCCTCCACAGACAGCTGCACATTGTATCGAGTATGCCCATCTAATTCAGTGGAATGAGGAACATCGTGGAGAAGCGTTTGATGTAGACAAAATCACGATGCCATGTATAAAAGGTTGGATGAGAAGCTTCAAGCTACCTGTCATGTATCAAAGCAACAACAATGGATACTGACTCGAGCTAAAAAGATTGATCAGCTAAAAGAGACACTTCATCTCTGTTAAGATCCTAGTGGACGGCCTTCACTAACACCTCGGGGTTTTGGTGTAATGGTTTGTATCATTTGGTATCAGAGCCTCTACCCAGGTTCAAGTCACAGAGCGGGTGGCAATGTCGGCATTGCAGTGTTCGCCCAAGGCTTGTACGGCTCAAAGGGGACACCATCGTACGGGCGCACATCCAGCCCAGAGTCTGGACTGCGGAGCATGGTGGGATGTTAAGATCCTAGTGGGCGGCCTTCACTAACACCTCGGGGTTTTGGTGTAACGGTTCGTATCATTTGGTATCAGAGCCTCCACCTAGGTTCAAGTCACAGAGTGGGTGGCAACGTCGGCATTGCAGTGTTCGCCCGGGGCTCGTACGACACAAAGGGGACACCACCGTACAGGCGCACATCTAGCCCAGAGTCTGGACTGCAGAGCGTGGTGGGATGTTGAGATCCTAGTGGACGGCCTTCACTAACACCTCAGGGTTTTGGTTTAACAGTTTGTATCAGTCTCAGGCAATATCAACTTTATGAAGAAAGATCCGAAGTAGAGGAGAAAACAAATGAATTGAATACCAGAAAGTGCTTACTAGCTGAAGCCTATGTTGTCTTAAAGGAGAACAAAATGAAATAGTTGGAATTGATCTCTCCAGGGGATACAGATGCTGCTTCTTTTCTAGAATAAGCTAAGCAAAGGTGTAAAGGACAGGGGCTCTTGCTTGATTTGTCAGATTCTGGAATATCATCAAGCAACTTATAGGAAAGCAAACATTTTAAAGCTCAAATGTTGACGTTTACTTTGATTCATAGCAATGAAATACCAGACATGAGAAGAGCAGAGGATCATGGACTGGATGTTGTGGAAGATATTTCTTTATACCACCTTCAAAAGAGGATATTCAATGCTGGATTAGGGAACTGCTCCTGGATATACAAAGGAAATCGCAACTTAGAGAAAGTGAAACCCTTAGGTTCTCGTCATAGTATGTGCCTTATGGGGAGAAAGATGACAGGCGTAGAGAAAGAAATATCTAAGATCTTCATGGAAGGGAATAAAACCCTCAAAATTTAGAACTCCAAGATCCTGAATAGAAAACACTCAAGAGAGCAGAGTTATATGGTATAAGTTGTTAAGAACATTATTCCAGCCACTGCTGTAAATGATATCATATCATCTACATGTGCACTGGAGGTACTAAAGATTGCAACCGGATTCAGCAAGATTTTGTCAAATTATTTAACGTATAATGGCATTCAAGGTTTCCATACGAGTGTAACTGAGTTTGTGAAAGGCGATAGTTGTTTAGTCTGTAGTCCTGGAGTTCTCATTGAGTTGGACGCCACTGTAACTTTGCATAAATTTATGGAACTCCTTGCATAACATACGATGCTTAAAATGTCAAAAAAAGCGTGTCCCATCAAGGAAATTCCAACCAGTGTAAGTGCCAGAGCCGTTTGTTGATGAGACAATATAGATACTGAGAATTTCACGCGAGCGATATGAGATTCATCACAAACTTCGCTATCCTGATGAGACTTTGGTGGCCACTGTAAAGTTGTCGTATCGATATATCAGTGATTGTTTTCTTCCTGACAAAGCAATTGAGCTGATTGATGAGGCTAGCTCTCGAGTAAGCCTTCACCATGCACAACCCCCCTTGAAGAAGCTAGAGTTGGTTTAAAGATTTGTTCCAGAAAAGATCTCAGATTGGTCAAAGTTACGTATGTCAAAATCTCCAGTGACTAAAGAAATCAATGGTGTTTTGGGAGATGGACGGTTGACATTCTTTTCGCAGATTTCACTTGCACGAAGAAACAAACATTTCAAAATCTTCGAAATATTACATGCTTGTGGTTAAATCCCATACACGCATCTACACAGCGTGGTTTGACCAAATAGATTAACCACCCAGAATAAGTTCACAAGTTCAAAGTGTTGTTGGTTTAATTTTTCAGAATTAAGCGAAGTTTCAAGCCGACATGTAGATTCAAACGCGTGTCAATGCAACATTATTTTACCAACAAGATCAACGATTAAAAAATGGCACTTCGCTGAAAAAAATGGAGTGAGTTTAATGGTCAAGAGGAAAAACAAAATTTTAAATCCCCGTAATCAACCCTGATGTTAAAGGGATATGAGGGTTGTTTGCATGCTTCCATGTGCACTTCAAGTTACTCCTCAAATGATAGGGCAGCTGCAGTGCATGTACATGAAAGGTCATTAACGAATAGTAGGAAAGTAACAGCTCGATTGTCTACTTCGTATTCTTCATTGAGAAGCTACATGGTATCTTGCCACACTTCCTCTTCTGTATCGGCGAGACACGCACCATTATATCCATGTGCCAGAGCATGAGATTTAGTCTTCATCCATTATTTCCCATTCTAGTCCCTACTTTCCCTCAAACTACTTCCTACAATGCAATATCATTTTCCCAAGATGTAACATCCCTAATATCCGACCCTTATTGTTAAATATTCTTGTAATTGTTATTGTAAACTATGTAAGAGGCCTGGTGAGGAGCTCAAGGCCAAGGCCCAACCAGTGGACCTTGAAAACATTGATATTTAGTTACTTATGTTGTAAATAAAAAATGTAAAAGACAAAAGACAACGATGCAACTAAAACAACGACGACTGAACCATTGAGGGAAGGTAAGGTCATTGGAAGACTTAAAGAATTTAAATTGATGATGGCTAGGAGTCTCTAGCACATAATTATTATGGATAGGACTATGCTCATTAAATTGAGACCTTCGTACTACATCCTAAGTTGAGGAAATTATCCTTTCATTACAAAAGGAATAGGCGACATTTCTTCCTATGCGTTGACACGATGCTACATTTTCAAAGTGATTATCCTAAGCACGTTAATCACTAATCATTTTGATAGGAGAACGCAATGATTTCCTAAGCGGAAAGAAGCTTAACTTATTAATTTAAGCTATTAGTATCCTTAATTATACTATATATGTCATACTATACATATATACTATACGTATATGAAAGATAAAAGAGTTGGGAAACACTACCCGTAAATGCATGTAGCTATTTATATTTATTTATATAGGAATTACTTCACATTTGACGAAATGTGTCCTTGCGTATTAATTCAAAGATTTCAAATAGGAGTTTTCCTAATTAATTAATATTAAATAGGATGGGGATAAAAAGAAGACATCTCTATAAAGTTACCTCTATAAAGCATTTTCACATGCTTATAATCTAGAAGTGTTAAAATTGGGGATAAAAAGAGGAAGTTTATGTTATAAACATAAATGGAGGGTTTAAATATATACAAAGGTTGGTTTATATATATATACATAGTTTGGGAAGCCACTATCTTAATAAGTTGGACGAGTGACTTTATTAAGGAGAATTGTTTTAATAATACTATCCCCTCAAAATTTGAACGTGAACTAACTAAAGCTACCATCTAGCTGGTGGTTCCCATCTCCACGGTTGGAATCCCTATCTATCTACCACTAACTTAATACATTATTTTTTCCACTACTTCTTTACTTTGAATGCACTACTCCTGGAGGAGAGATCACAGCATCTCTGTCCCCTTCATTGTACATCAAACACTCCGACTAAGTTTCCATTTGGCACTCGAAAAGAAAATCGGAGGTTGCAACCACGATTTCGCTTTCATTGTTCAACAGTTCTAAAGTTATTATAAATCGGGGAGTTCTTCTTGGAATGGGGGACACAGACTAGGGAAGGAACACTAAGCTGTTGGAAGATCGCCAGTCACCTTCTCCATGAAATTCCGAGTTTCTAAGATTATGTTTTTGGTATCTGTCGACCTCTGTTGGGAGGTATGTCTACCTCTGCATTTGAATACTGGTGGAGTTTTTACGTTTGATATCTATCTGTGTGTGGGTCCAGATGGATCTCTAAAAATAACTCGACCCCGCATCTTCTTGATTTGGCATAGTTTCATTCTGGATTTCTTTTCATCTCTGTAATTGCATGTGTTGGGTGCACCTTACATTTCTGGATGCCTTTTTAAAATTCGTCCCTGCAATTGCATGTGCTAAGTGTGTATTGCATTTGGGAGGGTTACATAAATTCTTCCTTGCAACTCCATGTGCTAAGTGCGTCTTACCTTCTTGTTTTGCTGCTTAAAAATCATCCGTTGTGTTTTCCTGTTGTATAGAATGCTCTGCGTTAGTAGCTTCCAGATGACTGTTCCCTATTTATATTAACATGAAATTGTGGTCTGTGGACTCTGCATATCCCTATTGTCGCCGTGATTCGTTTGGAATCCAACCAGATCTAGGTTAATACACATTGCCACCAACTATTTCTGGCATATGGTATCCCCACTAAATGTCCGATTTCAACCTATGTATATTATGTTGCTTCAAAACAAATAGTATATATGTTTTGTCTTTACATCTGTATTTTAATTGATGGACAAAGTTGATCTCTATATCCCATTATTGATAGAGTGTACTTAGCTTGAGGGAGGACTAAGATAATCAATTTGGGTAAATATTTTGTATAAGAGACCCTTATATTATCCCTTGACAGATAGTGTAACGTTTTAGTGTAACTGCATGCTAAATGCACAAATTTGAAGCTTGTGTTAACCCCTGTCTGCATGCTGCACCAGACTGATTGTTGCGTGTAACTCTAGGATTTCTTTGTTTGTAAGTTACTTCATCTCTGTCGAGATATATGGAAAAGCGTTGTTGGGTAATAGTGAATTTTGTTTTTGTTATATTCCTATTGGTATGATTGGCTTAGCCATAGTTCATATCCTGGAATCTATCTCTGCTCACATTTATATCCCTTAAATGAGAGAGTCACATTCAGCGATCTCTGCATTGAGATCCCATAGAGGTAACACTCAGGTATGCGATCTATTTACTGGTATATGTGGCTCCTTAGGGACCAACTCCATTCTCTATTGCTTCTAGTCCAAATTTTATGGTAAGTCACTACATAGGAAAGTACCCTCTTTGAGAGAGAAAGAGAGAGCCAGCCTTTTGCTCGATTTGTTTTGATTGTTTTAGTTATGTTGTTTGATCATTACAAGATGAGGGCGGCCTCTTGGAAAGAGATTCATCCCATTATCATTCTGAGGTTATGTTGTTTAGATCTTTGTGCAAGAAGGATAAAGATCCATCATATTGGTGAGAGCTGTGTTCTTCCGAGTTAGTACTATTGCTTCCTTGTTGGTTGTCTCTGCTTAGTTTCGGGTGGCTCTCTCCTCCCAAATTTGGATTTTTGTTGCCATAGAACACGTGGATTTCTGTAGGTCATCACTTTCATGCGTGTGGAACTCCGATTGTATTAATAGGCCAAACGATGTATAGTTTCCTGCTGTAGATTTTTGATGCCTTAGTATTCGCATCCTGGGGTTTTTAATTTAATTTAGGATCTTGATTTATATAAGTTTTTCTGCTTAAGTATTACCATAGTAATCTCTGTCCGAAGACAGAGTGTTTTTCTGATATCTCCAAATGATAAAATGAATGTCTTACGGATCTATGGTTGGAGGCATAGTTTTGGTTCTCTGCAGATACAATATGTCAGACAATTTGTGAGTACGAGTTACTACGATCTATATAAATAAGAACCGATAACCTCTTTTCCTTGCGAATGGAGTACATAGTTTTCTTTCACCCATTCAATATATATAATATGATGATTTTATTTTTATGTGGAATATGTATCTATGAGAAGTTGGACGACCCTTTGTATGTATTTTATAATACTTTATTTTAAAGAATTATTTTAAAAGCCTAACCTATGAAGGTGTAGCTTAGGTAAGCTAATACGATTCTAGTTAAGGAAAGGGTTTGTAGAAGAATGTTTCTTTGTAACTATGGGGATGGCTAGTATTTCCTTTATCTCATAAAAGATCCCCTCAATAAGAGGAATTACCATGGAAACAACTAAAGTTGCCACTTGTAAACACTATGTTTTCAAAATAAATAAAGATGCACACACTTTTGTGGACTAGCCCGTGTACGGGTGAACCACGTTACTTTTGGTCTCTTGTGTATGACTTGATTTTTCATATGTGTGTACTTGTGTTGAAATCAAATGTTTTTGTGTGTACCTTGTGAGTTACGTGTTCATGTATTGATATGTTGATTATTTATACGTAGTGATGCATTCCTTGGATGTGTCTCATATGAGTCATTAGAAACCCACTTGATGAGTAAAATCAAGTTAGAAATCTTCTTATGTAAACAATGATGAATGTGTTAGTTGCTATCAATTTCAGGACTATGGGAAATAATTGATCAAGTATAAATTGTCCTCTTACTCATATAACCGTCCAAAGGGTGATAAAGAGATTTCATAAAATAGGTTGTATTACATATTTAAATTTAGAGTTATGAATACGGCTGAATTTCCTAAAGTGTTGTGATAATTGTCGTTGAGACAACTAAATAATTACTGATAGAATGTGAATTACTTGATTGTCGTATTTTATTTTAAAACAGTAAATTTAAAATGTTAAACTTTATACTTCCGCATAGCATTTATGGGCAATTAAACCACTTAGAAAATTTTTAAAATTTTTACGAAATTTTGGAGATGTGACAAATGGTATCAGAGCTGTAGGTTACAACACTCGGGCCTGATAGGATCAACATGAAATAAATAGGTATGAAAATTGACTAATCAAATTGTTCTTTTGTTTCTGGATGCATGGGATTTGAATGGACGAGGAGTTAATGTCATCCAGGTTCAAGGGAGTAAAGATAAGTATCTCAACATTTGAAGGAGGTATGTTATCCTTGTTGAAAGTTTTCTTTGCTAGAAGAAAGATGTAGGTACTCACATGATTATCGTGGAATATTTAGTGGAAATAATTTTCGTACATGTGAATGTAACGAATTCTGTATTATGATTTATTAACTTGGTTAACCTTGTTAAAAGGAATAGAAGCACTATAATCTCTTATAGGATTGTTGATTCATAATTTTAATATTCTTTGGTAAAGTACTAAACTAGAAGAAATAGATGAGGATATGGAAAACTTAGATGAATTATGTTATTACCTTGACAGAACAAAAGATTATGAGACATGCCGACTAATAAGTAATTTCATAGAAGTATCATATATTTTCCGCATTTTATCAAAGTTTACGACGTGTGTTACCTATGAGCATCTCTAAGTTAAAAGTATCAGTTTTATTAGTATACTCCAATGAAGTAAGTTTGTTTGATTAAGCAAAGTCAGTTAAACACCCTCAAATTCAATGCATGATTGTTAGTTCATATAATGCTACTTCACAAATATTTCTTCGTAGATATGTAGAAGATAATCGGGTAAAATATTTGTTGGTAGAAGTGATGGTTACTAATTATTTGATGCATTAGTCAAAATAAAAGTTGATCCTCAAATATCAAAGTTACAAGGTACATCTTGTACTTAGGATTGTGATAGTATGCCTATTGCAAAAACTATATGTTGTCATTCTTTCGTCATTTTCATAGATCCAAAAGAATGGAGCTTGTATAGAATACAACCTAAAGTAAATTATTCATCCTAAGTATTGATAGCCAGAATGGACTTGACATACTAAGTTACAAAGGCATGAAGGAATTCATATGATAAAATGATGATGTGTTTTGAATATTACTTTGTCCTATGAAAATTTGTCATTTTACAACTTAAAACATAAAATTTTATTCCATTTAGACTTTGTTATCATTATTTGAGTCTTTACTGTATAAAATTTACAAACAGTATTTCCTAGGAATTTAAAAGAACTTATTTTAGAATGCATACGAATTTAATCATTTTCTTCATAGATAGACTCTTGGCAGGAATTGCTATATCTTCTAAATAAAAGGTTGGTGTGCATCAAGTTAGAAGGTCTTACTAATAGTAGGAGTTTGATTTTAGGAAAAGAAAAATCCTAACCCTTGTTACGATTGAATTATATCATGGTATCTTTTAAACAAAGAGTATTGAAATATTATTGAGAAAAGAATCTTTAGATGATGAATATCAATTTGAAATAAATCTATATGCAACTAAATGTTTAAGAGTATGAAACTAACATGTTTGTTTGCAGACTTGACCTCAAACTCACATTAAGGATATTGAAGAGTTTACATCGGGACGAATTGAAGGGGATGCATAAGTTATTGAATGAGCATGTGTATCATGTTATGGAACTAATATGTTCAATTTTTGAGCAATTGAAGAAAAGAAAATTTTCTTTATACTAACATTTCAGGAGGTGATTTTGGATCATGACCAATGTCGTAATTCGAGAGGAATATGGATTATACAACCACTTACATAGATAAGTTGAGCTGAATCGATCAAGAGTAAGTAATGGTTTACTTTACATTTTAATTTGGATTTCAGGGCTTTATGAATCATGATTGGTGATAAGACTTATGAAGGATGATGTGTAATCATCAAAATGCATAGAATATGATAGTAAACAGGGAATATATTTGTTAAATATTTTGTTGCTATTATGTCGCATGTGGCATGCAAGAAATACTAAATGATTGTTACTAAGTAAAATTCATGGACTCAAACGAGAAGGTTTGAAGGGAAAAGAAAATTTCCTAGACTCAAGCTAAGGCTGCATCATGAACTCATTTACTAGCTGTTGCAGGGTGCAACTTCCCTAAATTGTGGTCATGTTCCCCATGGAAGTGGAACAGAGCAGGAAGCTCGTTGAATGTTATACTGACCCAAAAGACCTAGGCAATCTTTATATCCATCGAATTGAGCAGGATGCTCACAATTTTCCTTGTGTTGTTAGAATGGAGCACACAAGAGGTTCTCTGAGGAGACTTAACTTTTTCCTTGTGGTGTTAGAACGGAGCCCACAAGAAGATTCGATGAGGGGAAGCTATGTTTTGAGTTGCAGAGTAAGACTGTCATGTTCCTGTGGAAAGTATGCAGATGGTATTCCTGCTGAGTTTGCAGAAGGCTCATGTATGTATGCCAGTCTTCATGATTGTAGGAAATAGATAAGAGTTTTGTATGCAAGTCTACATGATTGCAGAAGTACAAAGAGGCTTGGTGATTACAAAGTTCAGTTGAAAGAATTGTTTTATGATATGAGTAAATGATAATGATTGTCTTTTAACTAGACTATGAAAAGTATTTATGTGTGAATGCTATGCATGTTGGAATAAGAAAAATACTTCCTCAAGGATGAGGAATAATGATGAACGTTTACTATTTCGAAAATTTTGTATACTCATGTTATACTAAAGAACGTTAGAAGATCTTGTATGATCTGTGTTATGTGCAGAATATAAGTGATAAAATCTTGGGGAAAATCGCAAGGATATAAAGACTACCAAAGCAAGAGAACAAAAGTAAGCGAAAGACGGCGAATGGACACAAAAGACAAACCGTTGAACACCGAGGACGGTGTTATCTTTAAGGGTTGGACTATGTAACATCCCTAATATCCGACCCTTATTGTTAAATATTCTTGTAATTGTTATTGTAAACTATGTAAGAGGCCTGGTGAGGAGCTCAAGGCCAAGGCCCCACCAGTGGACCTTGAAAACATTGATATTTAGTTACTTATGTTGTAAATCAAAAATGTAAAAGACAAAAGACAACGACGCAACTAAACAACGACGACTGAACCATTGAGGGAAGGTAAGGTCATTGGAAGACTTAAAGAATTTAAATTGAAGATGGCTAGGAGTCTCTAGCACATAATTATTATGGCTAGGAATATGCTCATTAACTTGAGACCTTCGTACTACATCCTAAGTTGAGGAAATTATCCTTTCATTACAAAAGGAATAGGCGACATTTCTTCCTATGTGTTGACACGACGCTACATTTTCAAAGTGATTATCCTAAGCACGTTAATCACTAATCATTTTGATAGGAGAACGCAATGATTTCCTAAGCGGAAAGAAGCTTAACTTATTAATTTAAGCTATTGGTATCCTTAATTATACTATATATGTCATACTATACATATATACTATACGTATATGAAAGATAAAAGAGTTGGGAAACACTACCCGTAAATGCATGTAGCTATTTATATTTATTTATATATAAATATATATATAGGAATTACTTCACATTTGACGAAAGGTGTCCTTGCGTATTAATTCAAAGATTTCAAATAGGAGTTTTCCTAATTAATTAATATTAAATAGGATGGGGATAAAAAGAAGACATCTCTATAAAGTTACCTCTATAAAGCATTTTCACATGCTTATAATCTAGAAGTGTTAAAATTGGGGATAAAAAGAGGAAGTTTATGTTATAAACATAAATGGAGGGTTTAAATATATACAAAGGTTGGTTTATATACATATACATAGTTTGGGAAGCCACTATCTTAATAAGTTGGACGAGTGACTTTATTAAGGAGAATTGTTTTAATAATACTATCCCCTCAAAATTTGAACGTGAACTAACTAAAGCTACCATCTAGCTGGCGGTTCCCATCTCCACGGTTGGAATCCCTATCTATCTGCCACTAACTTAATACATTATTTTGTCCACTACTTATTTACTTTGAATGCACTACTCCTGGAGGAGAGATCATAGCATCTCTGTCCCCTTCATTGTACATCAAACACTCCGACTAAGTTTCCATTTGGCACTCGAAAAGAAAATCGGAGGTTGCAACCACGATTTCGCTTTCATTGTTCAACAGTTCTAAAGTTATTATAAATCGGGGAGTTCTTCTCGGAATGGGGGACACAGACCAGGGAAGGAACACTAAGCTGTTGGAAGATCGCCAGTCACCTTCTCCATGAAATTTCGAGTTTCTAAGATTATGTTTTTGGTATCTATCGACCTCTGTTGGGAGGTATGTCTACCTCTGCATTTGAATACTGGTGGAGTTTTTATGTTTGATATCTATCTGTGCGTGGGTCCGGATGGCTCTCTAAAAATAACTCGACCCCGCATCTTCTTGATTTGGCATAGTTTCATTCTGGATTTCTTTTCATCTCTGTAATTGCATGTGTTGGGTGCGCCTTGCATTTCTGGATGCCTTTTTAAAATTCGTCCCTGCAATTGCATGTGCTAAGTGTGTATTGTATTTGGGAGGGTTACATAAATTCTTCCTTGCAACTCCATGTGCTAAGTGCGTCTTACCTTCTTGTTTTTCTGCTTAAAAATCATCCGTTGTGTTTTCCTGTTGTATAGAATTCTCTGCGTTAGTAGCTTCCAGATGACTGTTCCCTATTTATATTAACATGAAATTGTGGTCTGTGGACTCTGCATATCCCTATTGTCGCCGCGATTCATTTGGAATCCAACCAGATCTAGGTTGATACACATTGCCACCAACTATTTATGGCATATGGTATCCCCACTAAATGTCTGATTTCAACCTATGTATATTATGTTGCTTCAAAACAAATAGTATATATGTTTTGTCTTTACATCTGTATTTTAATTGATGGACAAAGCTGATCTCTATATCCCATTATTGATAGAGTGTACTTAGCTTGAGGGAGGACTAAGATAATCAATTTGGGTAAATATTTTGTATAAGAGACCCTTATATTATCCCTTGACAGATAGTGTAACGTTTTAGTGTAACTGCATGCTAAATGCACAAATTTGAAGCTTGTGTTAACCCCTGTCTGCATGCTGCACCAGACTGATTGTTGCGTGTAACTCTAGGATTTCTTTGTTTGTAAGTTACTTCATCTCTGTCGAGATATATGGAAAAGCGTTGTTGGGTAATAGTGAATTTTGTTTTTGTTATATTCCTATTGGTATGATTGGCTTAGCCATAGTTCATAACCTGGAATCTATCTTTGCTCACATTTATATCCCTTAAATGAGAGACTCACATTCAGCGATCTCTGCATTGAGATCCCATAGAGGTAACACTCAGGTATGCGATCTATTTACTGGTATATGTGGCTCCTTGGGGACCAACTCCATTCTCTATTGCTTCTAGTCCAAATTTTATGGTAAGTCACTACATAGGAAAGTACCCTCTTTGAGAGAGAAAGAGAGAGCTAGCCTTTTGCTCGATTTGTTTTGATTGTTTTAGTTATGTTGTTTGATCGTTACAAGATGAGGGCGGCCTCTTGGAAAGAGATTCATCCCATTATCATTCTGAGGTTATGTTGTTTAGATCTTTGTGCAAGAAGGATAAAGATCCATCATATTGGTGAGAGCTGTGTTCTTCCGAGTTAGTACCGGTGCTTCCTTGTTGGTTGTCTCTGCTTAGTTTCGAGTGGCTCTCTCCTCCCAAATTTGGATTTTTGTTGCCACAGAACACGTGGATTTATGTATGTCATCACCTTCATGCGTGTGGAACTTCGATTGTATTAATAGTCCAAACGATGTATAGTTTCCTGTTGTAGATTTTTGGTGCCTTAGTATTCGCATCCTGGGGTTTTTAATTTAATTTAGATCTTGATTTATATAAGTTTTTCTACTTACGTATTACCATAGTAATCTATGTCCGAAGACAGAGTGTTTTTTTGATATCTCCAAATGATAAAATGAATGTCTTACGGATCTATGGATGGAGGCATAGTTTTGGTTCTTTGCAGATACAATATGTCAGACAATTTGTGAGTACGAGTTACTACGATCTGTATAAATAAGAACCTGTAACCTCTTTTCCTTGCGAATGGAGTACATAGTTTTCTTTCACCCATTCAATATATATATTATGATGATTTTATTTTTATGTGTAATATGTATCTATGAGAAGTTGGACGACCCTTTGTATGTATTTTATAATACTTTATTTTAAAGAATTATTTTAAAAGCCTAACCTATGAAGGTGTAGCTTAGGTAAGCTAATACAATTCTAGTTAAGGAAAGGGTTTGTAGAAGAATGTTTCTTTGTAACTATGGGGATGGCTAGTATTTCCTTTATCTCGTAAAAGATCCCCTCAATAAGAGGAATTACTATGGAAACAACTAAAGTTGCCACTTGTAAACACTATGTTTTCAAAATAAATAAAGATGCACACACTTTTGTGGACTAGCCCGTGTACGGGTGAACCACGTTACTTTTGGTCTCTTGTGTATGACTTGATTTTGCATATGTGTGTACTTGTGTTGAAATCAAATGTTTTTGTGTGTACCTTGTGAGTTACGTGTTCATGTATTGATATGTTGATTATTTATATGTAGTGATGCATTCCTTGGATGTGTCTCATATGAGTCATTAGAAACCCACTTGATGAGTAAAATCAAGTTAGAAATCTTCGTATGTAAACAATGATGAATGTGTTAGTTGCTATCAATTTCAGGACTATGGGAAATAATTGATCAAGTATAAATTGTCCTCTTACTCATATAACCGTCCAAAGGGTGATAAAGAGATTTCATAAAATAGGTTGTATTACATATTTAAATTTAGAGTTATGAATACGGCTGAATTTCCTAAAGTGTTGTTATAATTGTCGTTGAGACAACTAAATAATTACTGATAGAATGTGAATTACTTGATTGTCGTATTTTATTTTAAAACAGTAAATTTAAAATGTTAAACTTTATACTTCCGCATAGCATTTATGGGAAATTAAACCACTTAGAAAATTTTTAAATTTTTTACGAAATTTTGGAGATGTGACACAAGATCCACGAGAGGAGGGAGACTTATGAACATCTCAGAATTCAAGGAAATAGTTGCATATGGCAGGAAGAAATCCCAGGTAAATTTCAGCGCTCAATTGTTGATAGTGCACAATCCTCATTTATGTGTTTCAAACAGAGTATCAGATATCAATTGTGGCAGCAGAGCATGTTTTTTTTAATGAAAAGGACTGTTTCTGTTACAGTTTGAGTTCAGTTGCAGGATTAGAAAGGGTTATAGGTCACAGGTCACAAGTTAGTTTACAGGTTTCAGTTTGAATTTGGGAGTAGCCCAATGGACAGGCACTGGTCTATGGGGTTCTTTGCTACCTCATAGGGAGGATAGCATCCCCAATTGGAGCCAGTTGTTAGCACCAGTTTTGAGTTGAAAGGTTGGAAAGGGTTAGATCACTAAAAATAATGAATAAGTTCCTAATTTTTCAAGTTATGCGACCTAGAGGCTGCAAATAGGAGCTCAGAGCATTTATTCCTAAGTTCAGGATGAAAATGCTTAATAATCCTAAGTTTAACATTGCAACGAAAATGGACTGTGAAAACCCACCCAAGGTTATATGGGGGAATAAATGGACAGCTCAGATCAGCAGGTGAAGGAGATCCACGGCCCATAAAAGGTTCACGATTTCAACATGCAAGGAGAAGTCAAATTCAAAAATCAGTGAAGTTTACATGTTCGTGGGTAAATCAAATTTTATGAAAATGACTGTTTTAGTCATCATTTTCAAGCAACTGTTTCTGCAAAACCAAGATGAATTTTCAGAAATCAAGAGAGGTTTTTCTCCAACACGGGCCCATGTACAATAACCTCTCTCAGTTTTTACACAAGTATCACAATTTGAGAGAATAGAAGAGCTATTCACAGGGTACTTTTCCATAATTTCAGTTTACCGCCTGAATCATCAACTTCAAAAGAAGTTTTCGATGAGCTGGAGGAGAATCTGAGAAAATGAAGACATGGGTTTTGTTGGGAACATGCCCAATTACAAAATACTCTCTCAAATTGAACACAGCTATCACCATTTGAGATATACGGTTGGGGCTTTGAATCCTAGTTTCTAGTCGTCTGCATCCTAAAATGAAAAAACTCGGTTGTAACAAATTCCTTGAAAGTAGGAAGTCTGTTAGCCAGATGTCATTATATTTGTAACAAATTTCTGTTTCTGGAGGATAGGTTAGAATAGTTCGAGCTTGAAAGTTGAGGGCAGTCTCTCCTATATAGTCATATGTAATAGACAGAGCTAGGGGTTCAATTTTCAGGGGAGGGATTTTCAAGAGCAAAGAGGCTCTTCATTGTAAATTATTTTCATTTTCAGTATATGAATAAAATTGCAGAGATGGAAGGCTGAGAGGTTTCCATGGCTAAGATTCTTGTGCCATCATTTTCTTCAATAAACGATCTTCTATGTGACTTTTTTTCCCAGTTTAACACTCCATTTTGTGTTTCTTTTCATGTTTGAACAGTAGTGTTATGAACTAGAATTCATCTTGCATGCTCTAGGTTCATTGTTCAAGCATTTTCAAAACATTTTCTTCTATAGTCTTGCAAAACTCACCCAAGCTAGGTGCTCTACTTGATGGGCTATCTTCCTTGTCCTCTAATCAACCTGCAGAAGCCTAGAGACTTAAGAAATGGTGTCTACCTTGCCTCTATCCATGATCCTCTCAAACCCCTACCTCTTGCAACCTAACTCATCTCTGATTTTTTACTCCATTACCCAATGGTTTCTCTCATGATTTTCCTACCAGAACTTTAAAAACAAATTGTCCTATCAGAAATATGACCCTCTGAATGTCATTGATAGAATATCTTGAGTAAGAAGGATTTGTAAATAGTGAGAGATCCCTCTTTGATTGTCTTAGGTCAGAAATATAGTCTAAAGTGGTTTTGTGGTTTCCTCGAAGTGACCTTTTTTCCCACAACCTTAAGGGTCATTTTGAGTGCTAACAAAAGCAATGGTTGAGAATGAGACAAATCTGAAAATCAAATGTTTAAGGTCATATAATGGAGGAGAGTTTACCTCAAACATATTCAATGAGTTTTGTGAAACCCATGGAATTAAAAGACAATTTTCAGCTCCAAACACTCCTTAGCAAAATGGTGTTGTAGAAAGAAAAAATAGGACAATCCAAGAAGCAGCCAGAACTGTGCTTAATGAAGAAAAAATTCTAGATGCATATTGGAGAGAAGCAGTATATACAGCCGTCTATGTACTTAAAAGAGGACAACTCAGAGTAAATCATGACAAGACTCCTTATGAGCTATGGTATGGAAGACCTACCTCTGTCAAATACTTCATAGTGTTTGGTAGTAAGTGCTACATAAAGAGGAATGAGGATGATCTTGGTAAGTTTGATTCCAGAACTGATGAAGGAATATTTCTAGGATATTCATACACCAAGAAATCATATAGATGTTACAACCAAAGACTACACAAGATCATAGAGAGTGCAGATGTAAGAATATATGACATGAAGCCAAGAAGTATTAGAACTCGAGATGATGAGATAAAAAATAATGATAAGGACGAAGAAGACTCACAAAGGAAAGAGGATTCACAATATGAAGAATAAGTTGAGCAGGAAGAAAAGGAAGATGAGGTATCTCACGAAAATAACAAAGAAGATTCTCCAAGACCTGATACAAGAGCACCATCAAGAAGAATTCAAAGAGATCATCCTGAAAGTCAAGTTATTGGTGACATAAGTACTGGAGTTCAAACAAGAAGAAGGTTAATATATGATCAAGAACAAGCACTAATTTTTCTAGTAGAGCCTAAAACATTTGCAGAAGCTAGCAAAAGTGATGATTGGATCAAAGCTATGAATGTGGAGCTGGACCAAATAGAGAAGAACCAAACCTGGGAAATTGTACCAATACATAAAGACAAGAATGTGATTGGGACCAAGTGGATTTTCAAGAACAAGTTAAATGAAGATGGTAAAGTAATAAGAAACAAGGCCAGACTAGTATGCAAGGGATATGCTCAGGTGGAAGGTATTGACTTTGAAGAAACATGTGCCCCTTGTAGAAAGACTTGAAGCAATCAGGATGTTCTTAGCTTTTGCTTGTTACAAAAATTTCAAAGTATATAAAATGGATGTTAAATCTGCATTTCTTAATGGAAATCTTGAAGAAGAAGTCTATATTGAACAACCAGAAGGTTTTCTATTATCAGAAAATAGAGATTATGTTCACAAATTAAAAAGGCACTCTATGGTCTCAAACAAGCTCCAAGGGCATGGTTTTCAAGACTTGACAACTACTTGAAACAACAAGGATACATAAGAGGAGCCACTGATAGTAATATCTACATAAAATTTGAAAATGAGAATATGATCATTGTTGTTGTATATGTGGATGATATCATATTTGGAAGTGATATACAAGTCCTAAGTGTAAACTTTGCTTCAGGTATGAAGAAATAATTTGAAATTTCTATGTTGGGACAATCAACATTCTTCTTAGGGTTAAAAGTAACTCAATCAGACAAAGGGATTTTCATTTCTCAAACCAAGTTCATTAAAGAGATGCTAAAAAAATTTAAGATGGAAGATTCCAATCCTGTTAGTACCCCCATGATCACTGGTTGTAAGTTAAGCAAGGATGATGAATCTTTGGAAGTGGATCATGCTATGTATAGATCTATGATAGGTAGCCTGCTATATGTGACAACTACAAGACCAGATGTGATGCAAGCTGTAGGATTGGTTTCTAGATTCCAATCATCCCCCAAAGAAGCACATGTAATAGCAGTACAAAGAATTCTCAAATACTTAAAAGGACTATGGAATACAGTTTATGGTACCCAAAATCCCAAGACTTCACTTTAAAAGCATTTACTAATGCAGATTGGGCAGGAAGTGTTGATGATCGAAAGAGTACCAGTGGAACAACATTATACTTGGGAGACTGTTTGGTATCATGGCTAAGCAAGAAACAACCCTCCATTGCACTATCTACAACAAAAGTTGAATATATTGTTGTTGCATTATGTTGTACTCAAGTCATTTGGATGAAGCATACATTGGAAGACTTACTCATGAAGTATGATAATCCCATAGTGATAAATTGTGACAATACCAATGCCATAAACATATCAAAAAATCCTATCATGCACTCCAAGACAAAGCACATTCCAATAAAATATCACTTTCTAAGAGATTAAGTAGTACAAAAGGTTGTCAAACTAGAATATGTTGATACAAAGGAATGGATAGTTGATATATTCACTAAGCCACTCCCCAAAGAAGATTTTGAGCATCTTAGACAAAAGTTGGGAGTAATCTACCTACAATAGACAAAAAGAAGAAAAATATTTTGTTAGGGGGAGCTGTCAAAAGAAGGCCTTTGTCATTGGTGTCAAAGGGGGGGACCGTTTTTTGTGTTGAAATCAATGCCAAAGGGGGAGAATGTTGAATAATGTGTTGGCATTGAAGTCAACAATAAGAAGGAAGCTCTTAATTAACAACACAATCAAAGAACGGAAATTAACAACACAATTGTGAAACGAAATTATAGTAGAAGCTCTTAATTAATGGATCAATGTTTTCAGCGGATTGTTGGAATGATTTAAATCGTTTCTCAGAGTTAACAATCGATTTGATTAACAAATTGAGTTACGAAGAGGCACATCATTTCACAAGGTTATAATTGAAGAGGTAAATTGTTTATGAAGAGACATATTGGCTATGAAAAGGCATACTAATTCAAAATATAGAACCTATCGATATACTGTTAGGATATCTCATCATAAGTTTTATGTTTGCATGCATTTTGCATGCATGCATCCCAGTCATCAATATGGTCTGTCCCAACACCTAGTCCCTAGTTCACTAACCCCGGGAGCTTCTTTATGCTCAGTTCCAGCCCTCCTAGTCCATCATGCAATTTGTTTTCATCTCCTATGACCAAAGGCACCCTCTCTCACCTACCATCAGTGACCCACTTAGTTAGTTGCTTGATTTGTGGATATGTTCCTTGATTTGAGGACAGATTGACTAGTTAACTAACTAAAACACTCTGTTGGACACCCAGAGAGACTAGTTTTACTATTCTGATTCCTGACAGCTCCTCATGTGCCCTCCTTGGATTCTCCTTCAGTACATTAGTGCTCCATGCATCAGTTACAACTACCTACATTCAGTTAGACTCAGTTTGACACCTGGTTGACAGTTACTTGTGTATTGATGACACTACCACTGATTGATGATGATGACTCCTAGTGGATACCAGCTATTCCATGCAGGCTAGTCAAATGACCTCCTTGGTTAATTCGAATCATTCAGTTGTTGTTATTGTATTGTATTGTATTCTAATTTTGAGTTCAATAGAGTACTGTTGCAAGTCTTTTGCACAATTTTGACATATTATTCTGCATGCATCTCTAGTAATTGTTGTGTTTGTTCCATAGATCTGTTGTGTTGAATTTCATATATACTATATAAACATAGGATGTGAAGTGTGGTAAGTATCTTTGAAGATTTCAAGTGAAGATCAGAAGCAGAGGCCAGAGAAGAAATGTGAAGAACAAAAGAAGATCTTATAGAAGTTCTTGAAGACCTGAAAATCAAGATAAGGGTGGTTGGGTGGTGCTAGGGGCAGGTCGAATCCTGCTAAGGAGGATGTAGCCTCCTTCCAGTAGTGGCTGGAAAATAGGGGTGTTGTGGCAGCCAGATATGTTGGTGCAGATAAAACTGGGATGTTGGTGCATCCTTTCTATTGTAGCATAATTTTTTTTGTAGAAATCATCTTATTAATAATTTTTTTTTTTCCTCGCTTTGAGGTTTCCACGATAAAATTGAGTGTCTTTTCTTGTTTGATTCATAGCATATTTTATACTAATTGTTTTAAAAGGTAAAATAAGGAAATACTGATTCACCACCCCTCTCAGTATTGTTGGATAAACCAACAACCTATGCAAAAAGTAGTGATACTATTGATGTTTCAAGAGAAGCAAGCTGAAATCTACTCCAATGCTCCTGGGCCCCTCAGCATATGCAGACTAGTATGGGAGGAATATTTGACTGGAGGCTAGGGATGGGTGTTTCTGACTCATAGATGATAAATATCATTCAATTACATTCATTACATATTAAAATAACATTCCATAAATTTATATCAATTTTTGAGCAAATCTCACAAAAATACAATAAAAATTGCCTTCTAGGATTACTCAACTAGTGCAAATTCAGGGCTCCCAAACAGTCAGTAAATGCTCATGAAATTATTATCTAAGACATTTAATGTGACATGTGACATATTAAAAAACTCTAGGAACAATAATGAATTCATTTGGATAAATATTCATTCATTTATTAATTGCAAACTGGAAACTAGTCAAATTCTAGCTAAATCTAGAAGGGGTGGAGAAATATGAGAAGAAATATGAATTCTGTAATTTTAACTGATATGAATGATATCATAGGATTATATTCACTATTAACACATTATAAATGATCCAAGAGACTCCTCAAATCATTACAAAAGTTTCTCTCCATTCTTACTAAGCAATATAGCACTAGAAATCAATGAAGAGCTCTACGATTTGAACCACAGACTTGTTGGAGATTTCTGAAATTCGACCCAGCCTTGGTTCAGCTACAGGTACTGCAAATAAACTCATTGAAAATGGCTGAATTCCATCATCCTCTCACAGAAAGCTGGGGCACATCTCCCAAACTTGACCAGGGGCACATCTCCCAAGTCTATGAGGCAAAATTGATCTCATACCAATACTCAAATAGACAAAAAATGTGAATGTGGTGCACACTGGTTTATTTATAATATTGGATGACTTTATGAGCAAGTCTTCATGGCAAATGCGCCCTCCTTGAGTGGATAAGGAAAGCTATCTTTCCTTCCTTTCCTTTCCTTGCTTTGCTTTCCTCCTTTTTCCTTTTCTGGTTGCCTTTCTACTTTCTGCTTTGGATTTTTCTTCTTTTTTTCTGAACTTTCCTTCTTTTCCAACTTTCCCGCTTTCTTCCTTTGTGTTGCTTTACGCTTTGTGCTTCTTTTCCTGATTTGCTCCTTCTTTCTTTCCTTTTTCTTAATTTTCTAGATTTATCTGTTTTTCTCTTTGACTTCTTGTCCAAGTCTCTCCTCAACCAACCTTATCCACTAAAGCACCCTAGTGGAGAATTATCTCATTTATTCCACATAAAAATATTAAATGCATACAATTAAATAATCCATGTGCCTAATTAAATTAGGATAACATTTATTGCATAGTCTAATTAATTAATTGCCTGGAAATTCTAAAATTAACCCCATGGTCATGAAGTTGTCTCCTCAACCCAAGGTAGTGATTGGGTTAGGAACTTGTTCCATTGCTCATTGTTGAGGGGACATGACATTCCTCCACACCCAATATTTCTTGTCCTCAAGCAATTTCAAACTGGGGTGATGTAAGATATGTTCTCCTTCCCAAGTAGCATCCTCACTAGGTAGTCCTTCCCACTACACCAAAAATTCTTTAAGGATTCTGCTCCTTAGATTCTTCTCTCGTACTTCCAAAATCCTCTCAGGGATCAGCACCAAATTCCCTTCATCATCAAGAGGTGGAAAGACTTGTGAAGCTTTGAATTGCTTCCCTACTTCTTTCTTCAAACATGAAACATGGAAAACATTGTGAATCTGGCTACTTGGAGGCAACTCTAGCTCATAATCCACTTCACCAATCTTTCTCAAAACTTGGTAGGGGCCATAGAATCTTGGCTTCAACTTCTCAGCCCATTTATAATTCAATGATGACTTTCTATAGGTCTTCAACCTCAAATATACCAGATCTCCAACTTGGAAAGCTCGCTCAACTCTATGCTTGACTGCATGCACTTTCTACCGATTTGGTGCTACCTGCAAGTTGTCCTTGAGAGTCCTGAGTATGTTTTGAATATCTTGGATCCAATCCTTTTCTTTATGTGTCTTACAATCCCCAAACATCAAGTCAGCAAAAGTAAGTGCATCATATCCATAAAGATATTTGAAAGGAGACATACCAATCGAGAGATTAAAAGTACTGTTGTAACAAAACTCTCCCAAATGGAACCAAGTGGTCCATGACTTTTGTAGGTCGGTGACATAGTTTATTAAGTACCCTTCCATCCATTGGTTCACTCTCTCTGTTTTTCCATCAGTCTATGGATGGTATCTAGTGCTCATGTCCAAACTTTTCCCTGCTATATTGAACAGTTCTTGCCAAAAATTGCTAGTAAACTTACTGTCCCTATCATTGATGATGGACTTGGGTATGCCATGAAGTTTGAAGACTTCTTTGATGAAAAGTTCAACCACTAGGCTGGCTGCAATATTTTGTGACAACAAATAAATGTGCATATTTAGTCAACCTATCAACCACAAAAAAATTATTGTCTTTACCTTGGCTTTTGGGGAGCCTCGTGATGAAATCCATTGATACACTCTCCCATTTTTTCTTAGGAATGGGGAGTGGTTGTAGGAACCCTGTTGGATGAGTATGCTCCACTTTATTTTGTTGGAAAGCCACACATGATCTGACATACTCCATCACTTCCTTCTTCATCCCTTTCCATGAAAACCTTTCCCTCACTTTCTTGTAAGTCTTCACAAACCTCGGATGACCTGCTAGAGGCACATCATGGGAAGCTTCAAGAATATTCTTCTTTAGGATGGATTCTGGAACTACAAATATCCTTTCCTTATAATAAATGACATCATTAAGGATCTTATAAGAATCATCATGAATTAATCCATCAAATAAATCACAAGCAAACTGATTCTTGGTGTATTCTACCCCAAGCTGTATTTTCCAATCATCTTGAAATTTGAGCAATGCAAGTGTGGGTTTTCTAGAAAGTGCATCAGCTACAATGTTCATCTCACCCTTCTTATATTCAATATCAAATTCAAATGCTTGTAACTTTCTTACCCACTTTTGTTTCCTATCATTCAGATCCTTTTGGGTAAGAAGTGCCTCAAATTGTTGTGTTCAGTCTTGATAATAAAAATTTCCTCCCACCAAATGTTGCCTGGACTTGACTAGTGCATGCATGATGGCTAGAATCGCTTTGTCATAAACTGAATACAACCTTTCACGTGGCTGCAATTTTCTGCTCTCAAAGGCCAAAGGGTGATTATTTTTCATCAAGACTGCTCCAATCCCATTCCCCGAAGCATCACACTCAAGAACAAAAGGCTGAGAAAAATATGGAAGTGCAAGAACATGACAACTGCTCATTACCTCCTTCATTCTGTTGAACACTTGTTCAGATTCTTCTGTCTAGTGGAAATATCCTTTCTTAGTGAGATCTGTCAAAGGAGATGTCAACTTGGAAAATCCTTTGAAAAACTTATGGTAGTAGGTACATAGCCCAATGAACCCTCTTAGTTCAGTGATATTTTTAGGACTAGGCCAATTTAGAATGGCTTGGATATTTTCCATGTGAACCTTAACTCCATCTTGACCAATCACATGACCAAGATACAAAATATCAGTTATTCCAAACTCACACTTGGTTAGATTTGCATAAAAATATTGATCTTCCAAGATTGTTAGTACAATATCCAAATGATGCAAAGGCTCTTCCCAAGTCCTACTATAGATTAAAATATCATCAAAGAAAACAAGTACAAACTTATAGAGTTTCTTGCAAAACACTCTTTTCATGCAAGATTGAAAAGTTGCAGGTGTATTTGTTAGGACAAAAGGCATAACCAGAAACTCAAAGTGCCCATGGTGACACCTGAAAGCTCTCTTATGTATGTCTTATTCTCTCATGCTGATTTGATGGTGTCTAGATCGAAGATCAATATTAGAAAAGTACTTGGCCCCATGGAGCTCATCCATAAGCTCATCTCTCCTTGGAATAGGATATCTATTCTTGATAGTCTTCTTGTTAAGAGATCTGTAATATATGCACATCCTCATGGTCCCATCTTTCTTCTTCACAAGGACTACCGATGAGGTAAAAGGACTTGAACTCAGTCTAATGAACCCCAATTCAAGCAGTTCCTTAATAGTTCGCTCTATCTCATCCTTGAATATTTTTGGGTGCTTGTAGGGGTGCACCTTGATAGGTGAGGTTCCTATCTCCAAGTCAATCCTATGCTCCACTCCTCCATGCGGAGCCCGACCATGAGGAAGGTCGCCAAATACCTTCTTATGCTTTTGGAACAACTTCTGAATGTGTTTAGGATAATGGGATACTTCAAATGAGTTTCCCTTTGTGGTGATTAGGAATTCTGTAGCCCATTCAATATCTCCATGCCTTAGAATGGATCTCATATTGTGTGCACTTACCACTTGTTTGGGATAGGTGTTGATTCCCTTCAACAGTACCTCTCTTCCATTTTCTCCCTTGAATTCCATTTCAGGGATTTGGTATTCTACTTAATGCTTCCCAATGGAGTGCAACCATTGTACTCCCAAAACCATGTTAGTATTAGCCACATCAACAACATAAAAACTATCTGTAATGGTATCTTCTCCTATACAAATCTAAAATTTAGGAATCCATCTACAACAGTTCATGGAATGATTACCTGGAATGATAACAATGAAGCCTCCAAATTGTTCAGTGTGTAGCTTCCTTCTTTCAACGAGAGTTGAATCAACGAAGTTGTGTGTTGCTCCTCCATCCACTAACACAGTGACTGATTTTCCTTGAACCACTCCTTTGAATCTGAGTGTATGGTAGCGAGGCACTCCTGAGAGTACTTCAATCTTTCTCACCTATGGAGTAGGTTCTTCTTCTGCAGTCTCATAGGCCACTTCTTCTTCTTCTTCAGCTTCTATCTCTAAGTAAACTTCAATGTAGTGTGTCTTTCCTTTGGCACATCTATGTCCTGGAACCCATGGCTCCTGAAAAGTGAAGCAAAGGTTCCTTCTTTTCAACTCATCTCGGTCCTTAGCATAGTTATCATTTCTGAAATTTCCAGAAGGACTCTTCATGGGTGGCCTTTGGCTCTTGAACTGAGTAGGACCAACAGTCCTTAGAGGAAATCTGGTCCTTGGAAGAGAGTCTTGCAAGTCTCTAGTTCGACTTAGTGCATATTTCAAGGTATTGGGTCTATAGGATTTCACCAAACCTTTCAAAGGTTCTGATAACCCTTCAATAAAAAATAAGATCAGCCTAGCTTCTGAAATATCAGAGACCATCACAGCTAACTTTTGGAGCTTAGAGATGTAAGCTTTGGGAGTTCCAGTTTGCTTCACATGTGCTAGTTCTCTGAAGGTGATCTCGGGATCTCTTATTTCGAATCTTTTAGCCAACCTTCTTGTGAACTCTTCAGAGGTGGTTACTTGATCATGCTGAAGAGTCTTTAGGCCATGAAACTACCAATCATTTGCTTCTCCATCTAAGTGTAGAGTATCCATCTTGATGGCATCTCTCTCAGCCATAGATTCAACTGAAAATATGTGTCAAGTTTCTGAATCCAAGAGTTAGTAGTGCATTTTTGAGAACCATCAAAATAGGGTAAAGAAATATTACCAATGGAATTTTTGAGTTCATAGTTCTGATTTTTCATTCTGAAGCCTCCTCTTGGCTTGGACTTGTACTACAGATCACATAAGTCTTTGAATAGTAGAGCACTTTTGCATTCTTCAATCAATGTAAGGTACTCAATATACTTGTCCTCCCATGAAGCAAGACCTCCATTTCGAACCTCAGGTTCTTCTCTTTGTTCTTCAGTGAACTTGGGAATAGTAGGCCTGGAGTAAGATGGATTCTCCATATTGAATTCATCAGGGCGATTGTGAGGCCCATTTTTTGAGAAAATATGGCCACCACTTCTCTTCCTCTCGCCATGTGGGGTAACATTGTTGCTCCCTTCTCCAATCTGTCCTCCTAGCTGTTGAGCTAAGAATTCTCCGGTCTCCTTCCTTGATTGAATAATATTGAGAGAGATGTCTTGCAACCCTTTCATCATTCCTTGAACAAAGAGTTTGAAATCTTCCTTATATTCATTATGAGACATATCTGATTCAAGGATAATTTTAGGGGTGAAATTTAGCCCATGGGCTATTTTTCCATATTTTTTTACAAAAAAAGATTAGCCAAATTGCATTTTTTGAAGCCCCGTTTCGCCCAATTTTGATGGGGTAAACTTTTTTTACTCTAAAAATCGCCAAATTATTATATTAACTATATAAAATCCTTGGAAATTGAAATAATTTTAGAGAAATATCGCCAAATATTTTATAGTTGACATTTTAAGAATTGGTAAGATTCGCCAAGGTTTATACACTTTTAAATAAGTATGGGTCCTTAAAATTATCCCTGATCTGATTCTCCTTGTAGTTTTCCTTCAGTGGAATTGATTTCCTCTTCCTCTTCTCGTTTTGACAAGGAACCTTTCTCCTTGGAATTTGAATATCTTCTTGGAATCATTGAATTAATTCAATATCAGGTTCATATGAACATGCTCTGATAGCACTATAATGTACCAACTAGGATTAGCGATACAAAAACTCTTTACTTCATAGAAATAATTAAAACGGTGATTGTGGAAGCTAGATGGACTGAAGATGGACTAGATCAAAGGATTTGGATGGATGGGAGGATATAATATTTTATGATACCTCTGAAAAATGTACTGATACCATTGATGTTTCAATATAATCAAGCTTCAATCTACTCCAACGCTCCTGGGCCCCTCAGCATATGCAGACTCGTATGGGAGGAATCTTTGACTGGAGGCTGGGGATGGTTGTTTCTAACTCAGAGAGGATAAATATCATTAAATTACATTCATTACATAGTAAAATAGCATTCCAGAAATTTATATGAATTTCTGAGCAAGTCTCACAAAAATACAATAAAAATTGCCTTCTAGGATTACTCAACTAGTGTGAATTCAGGGCTCCCCAACAATCAGTAAAGGATCACGAAATTATTATATGAGACATGGAATTTAACATATGACATATTAAACAGTTCCAGTAACAAGAATGACTTCATTTGGATAAATAATCATTCATTTACTAATTGCAAACTGGAAACTAGTCAAATTCTAGCTAAATCTAGAAGGGGTGGAGAAATATGAGAAGAAATATGACTTTTGTAATTTTAAATTATCTGATTGATATCAGAGGATTAAATTCACTTTTAATACATCATAAATGAGCCAATAGACTCCTCAAATCATTAAAAAATTTTCTCTCCATTCTTACTGAACATTATAGCACTAGAAATCAATGAAGAGCTCTGAGATTCGAACCACAGACTTGTTGGAGATTTATGAAATTCGACCCATCCTTGTTTCAGCTACAAGAACTGAAAATAAACTCAGTGAAATGGCTGAATTCCATCATCCTCTCATATAAAGCTAGGGCACATCTCCCAAACTTGACCAAGGGCACATCTCCCAAGTCTCTAAGACAAAATTGCTCTCATACCAATACTCAAACTGGCAAAAGATGTGAATGTGGTACACATTGGTTTATTTATAATATTGGATGAATTGATGAGCAAGTATTCATGGCTAATGTTCCCTCCTTGAGTGGATAAGGAAAGATGGCTTTCCTTCCTTTCCTTCCTTTCCTTTCCTTGCTTTCCTTTCCTCCTTTTTCCTTTTCTAGTTTCCTTTCTACTTTCTGCTTTGGATTTTTATTCTTATTCTTCTTTTTTTCTAAACTTTCCTTCTTTTCTGACTTTCCCGCTTTCTGCCTTTGTGTTGCTTTTCCTAATTTTCTAGATTTATGTGTTTTTCTCTTTGAATTCTTCTCCAAGTCTCTCCTCAACCAACCTTATCCACTAATGTGCCCTAGTGGAGAATTATCCTCATTTATTCCACATAAAAATATTAAATGCATAAAATTAAATAATCCATGTGCATAATTAAAATTAGGATAACATTTATTGCATAGTCTAATTAATTAATTGCCTAGAAATTCCAAAATTAACCTGTCATGTCCCAAATTTGGCATTGGGTCACAATGGCCTAAGCAAATTGGCCCTATTCGTTAGAGTTTGTCAAATTGATGCTAAAGGTCAAATAATTGCCAAGGAGGAAAATTACTAGTTTCCTAGGTTTGGGGTGGAAGCTTTGGGATTTGGAATAATGGGGATAATAAATGATATTGGAACATTAGGATGGAATAAATATTTAATAAAGGAGATAAATAAATATATACAAGTGAAAATCAAAGTGGCATTTGATCATGAAGACACATGGAGGAAGTGGGACCCACACAAGCTAGAATTTATGTGCCACATGGCATCCTCTTCTTGCAATTTTGAATCCATGGGAAGCCTAATGTTCTTGGGATGAGTTATAAGGTCAATAATGTTTGTCATGAGTCAATGAGGTCGAAATATAGAGGAAGAGTAACTCCCATGGAAGAGGAAGAGGCAATTTGGAGCTAGTGAGACACTTGGGCTAGATTCCCTAACTCTATGACAACAATGATGAAGATGCTATGACACCTATGACACAAATCAGACCTAAAGGCTGACATATGACATATATGACATGTCAGGGCTAAAAATAGACTCCAAGAGGGCTCTCAAGGGTGTTAGGGCAGCTAAGATTCTTCCACATGTGATTTGGTGGAAGTGGGAGACTAGGAATTGTTGTACAAGTGGCGTTCTTTGGAATCTCTTCCCAACTTGAGTTGGCATGTGTATCTTGGAAGGAATTCGACCTATGGAGGACATTAGAAGTTTATAAATTTCAATAACAAAGAATGAAACCAGCTTTTGATCATTTGTATAATTTGCAATTGCATTTGTGAAGAGGGAGAGCTAGTGGATGACTAGTTTCTTGCCTTAGCCAATTTCGAGGGTGAAAGATTCCCATCCAAGTTGGTAATTGGAAATGCCATTCAGACCTTTGATTTGGAGCTTTAATGGAGTCTTTATTTTCAGGTGTAAGCTATAGGGCAGCTCATGGTTTCGTCTATTGCAGCTCACTCCTTCAACCATTTCAAGTTTTGATGGCAAATTCTTGATCCTTGAGGGAGGGCGTTTTTGGTGAGCTATTGTACTCTTTGGGGAGTTTATAATGCCCCATTTATTTTTTAATATGAATTAAATACTCTTTTCTTCATATCCAGAAATTTTTAGGTCGAAATTCCAAGTAGAAATGTGTAAACCTCATTTTTAATGAAAGAACAGTGCCATTTCCCCACTACCTTGTTGTGAACCAATGTAATGCTGATGATTTCGAATGAATGGATGATTCTATGATGAATTTGTGATTAATGGACTTCCATGGATGTATTTTACAAGTTTCATGTACTGTACTTGAGCATTTGAAGTATTTTTACTTAGTTTAATTGCATTGGGAGAAGAAATAGTGCCATTTCCCCAAGGGTCGAATTGGTGATTTTTGTAGCTGAATGGGAGAGGGTTGGAACAGATATAATAATAAATTAATGGTTCAAATGAGACATTAATAACATACTTAATACATTCCCTACCTCTTTTCATAAATTTGAGTGGGTTTGGAGGCATTTGGGAAGCCATTTTCAGTACTTACCCCAGGGGGATTTGAACCCCAAATTACTAGTAAAATTGCATACTTGGTCCAGAATCTTAAGAGAGTTTGAAGAGGTATTTTGGTGGCCATATATCATCCCTGAACATCATATTCAAGTCCCAATATCATTATTACACCTTCCTTGAATATTTGAAGGCATTTGGAGTCAATTTGAGACCTAGAACCAATACTAGTCAAAGAGAAATTTCTAGTAAAGTTCCGTACATTGCCCACAATTGAAAGAGGATTTGCAGAAGTATTTTAAAGGTAAAAAAGCATCCCTAAAACATATATTTATGTTATAAAATCATCCATATACCTTTTCAGAATATTTGGGATCAATTGGAGCAATTTGGGGACCTAGAGTTAAAAACTAGTCAAAGGTCTAACTAGGAAAAAAGTGAAAATTTGTCATTTTAATAAAATTCCTAACAAGGGACATTACAGTGGTATCAGAGCATGGTCCTTGCACCCATGAGTTAATATCATACATTGAATAATAAGTTTCAGCCATGTCTTACTATTATGATGAATCCTATGAGTACAATTCTTATGAGGAATATGCAGATGCTTATGAACAATATGAAAGAGAATGTGAATGGTATGAGGAAGAGGTGCCATCATGAAACACTTCTTACAATTTCAAGAGGAATGAAGATTATGATTATGACCCTCTGTATGATAAATATGAGGATGTCACACCACAAAAGGATAATTCTATGGATGATTTACAAAGATGGAGAGGAAAATATAAAACCTTGCCCCAACAATATCAATCATATCAAGAATGTCTTGCTTTGAGCAAAAATACACAAAATGCCATGTCTTTTGAGTACTATGTTGAACATATTTTTTCAAATAGGCCCAAACATGAAGATGTGGAGTTAGTAAAGAAAGGTTTATGCCCTTCTTGTAAAGAACCTTGGAGAGAGTATCATATGTGTGTTTGAAATGAGGGTGAGTGAAAAGCTCAATGAAATATCTGAAGCTTCCGCGAAGGCATGTATGTCCTACTTGAGGAGAGTTTTTGGGGATTCTTCAAAAATATATTCCAAATATATTGATCCTAAGGAAAACAAGGGGAAAAATGCATCAACTTGCTTGAAGGAGAAAAAGGAAGAGACATCACAAGATCACGAAGAAGATTCTATTGAAAACATGGAAGATCATTTTAAGACACCTTCTAGCTTAGACATGAACCAAAGAGAATCTACTAATGGATGCTTAAACTATGAAGGAGTACCTACTGATGGGTTCTCACACCTCTATGTTGGTGATATAGAGATCACTTTTGAAAGTGTTGCTGAAATCCCAAGTTCCATTAAGTATGATAATAAAGACCTTGTAGCAGTTGAAGAAGAACCAAGATCAACTTCCCCATCACCACTTGAGCTTCACGAAGTTGGTCCAAGCAAGATTGAAGAAGATGAGGAGGTTCATTTGCAAGAGCCTCATTTTATTTAAGGGTCCTTAAAGATGAATTAAAAGAAGATCCAAGAGTCCCTCGACATTCTCCATGACACTCAAGCATTGGTGTCAAATTCTTATTGGAGAGCTACTTCATTGGAGGAAACATCCTTCCTTGAAGACATGGAGAAGATTCAAAGAGCAATGTGCCACATCAAAGGTAATTTAATGTCTTTGATTTTTGATAGAAACCATTTGTTTGAGCTTAATGAATTGTTACATGATGCATACTTGAAGAATAATGAGGATATTCATAAGCTCACAATTCAAAATGAGCAACTTCTTGAAAAGTTGTAAGATACTTGTTTTTCCTCCTATGTTTCAGATTGTCAAATGGTAGATTGTTTGGAGGATTCTCATGACATGGTGGATCATGAGAAATGTGGTAATTTGAATGTGCTTAATGTGTTTGAAGATGAACTTGAAGAGATCCAAACACTTGATGTGGTGGAAGTGGAACTTGAATTGTCTCTTGATGAAGGTTATGCAATTTTTAAAGAAGAGCATGATTCTTCTACATTGGAACCAATCTATGACAAAGGTTTCATACTTTTGAAGGAGCTGCATGATACTACCCATATGGATCCTTCCCATGATGAAACTTCTGCATTTTTTGATCAATTGGGTGAGTCAGTTCATTCTCCTACATCCTACAATTCCATGTTTTGCAGCATTAGTCTCAAGGAAGTATGGGTGAAAGGATTTTTTTAATGGTGCCACATGAGGAGTTTGGAACTCCTAGATTTACTTTTTATGATGACATGGTTGGAGCACATTCTTATTCACATTTGCAGCAGCATCCTTTGTTACTTTATGATGATGCACATCTACATGGATGCACCTATTATATGCATTTGAATCACTTGAAGACTCATGGTTTTTCTTGCTCAACACTTGATTCATTTGATGTTGGAGGAACTTCATCCAACACTTGGGTGAATAGATTTATGATTGGAGAACATTTTTGTTGGCAGCTACATAATTTGTTATATCTTTATGATTCTCACATTCATGGATGTATGGGTGAGACTTCTTTGAGTCATTTGAAGTCTCCTTGTTTTTTCTGCTCATTATTTGGTTCATATTTTAGTGGAGATTCTTCATTCACTTCTTGGATGAAAGAATACATGGCTGAATATTTTGATGCATATCACATCCTTTTCGAGAAGAATTATAGGACATGGGATCCTCACCTATGTCATTGGAGCATATTTGATTGGCCACTAGAAGCTTGTATGCACTTGGAAAATGGTGGTCTACTTGCTTGGAGGTATAAGCACTTTCATGATTCTTTGATAAAGCACTTCCTTGATGTACATTTCATTAGGTTGTTATGTACTTTGATGGTATATATTTTGCACTCATGATGTTTGGAAGAATGCATACAAGAAAATGGGATCCAGGAATCCTCTTATCTGATGGTATGGGTTGGAGAGCACTCTTAATTGTTGGGGTGCAATACAAGCAATGGGACCCTGGAATAATTTTTATCTCATTGGTTTCAAATTTTTTGGGGAAACAAGAAGTATGGGAGATGGATTTCCCACTTAATAAAGTGATTTTTATCAGAGTAGTGCAGCAGCAAGCATGGTGGTTCCTCTCTAAAATCTTCATGGAAACTCACAGACTCAAGGTTGGGCAATTCAATGGCAACTTCAAAGAATTATACAGAAAGCAAGTTGTTCAACACCCATCTTTGAAATTTCTTGAGGACAAGCAATATTGGGAAGGGAGGATTTGTCATGTCCCAAATTTGGAATTGGGTCACAATGGCCTAAGCAAATTGGCCCTATTCATTAGAGTTTTTCAAATTGATGCTAAAGGTCAAATAATTGCCAAGGAGGAAAATTACTAGTTTCCTAGGTTTGGGGTGGAAGCTTCGGGATTTGGAATAATGGGGATAATAAATGATGTTGGAACATTAGGATGGAATAAATATTTAATAAAGGAGATAAATCAATATATACAAGTGAAAATCAAAGTGGCATTTGATCATGAAGACACATGGAGGAAGTGGGACCCACACAAGCTAGAATTTATGTGCCACATGGCATCCTCTTCTTGCAATTTCGAATCCATGGGAAGCCTAATGTTCTTGGGATGAGTTATAAGGTCAATAATACTTGTCATGAGTCAATGAGGTTGAAATATAGAGGAAGAGTAACTCCCATGGAAGAGGAAGAGGCAATTTGGAGCTAGTGAGACACTTGGGCTAGATTCCCTAGCTCTATGACAACAATGATGAAGATGCTATGACACCTATGACACAAATCAGACCTGAAGGATGAAATATGACATATATTACATGTCAGGGATAAAAATAGACTCCAAGAGGGCTCTCAAGGGTGTTAGGGCAGCTAATATGCTTCCACATGTGATTTGGTGGAAGTGGGAGACTAGGAATTGTTGTACAAGTGGCGTTCTTTGGAATCTCTTCCCAACTTGAGCTGGCATGAGTCTCTTGGAAGGAATTCGATCCATGGAGGAAATTAGAAGTTTATAAATGTCAATAAAAAATAATGAAACCATCTTTTTATCATTTGTAGAATTTGCAATTGCATTTGTGAAGAGGGAGAGCTAGTTGATGACTAGTTTCTTGCCTTAGCCAATTTCGAGGGTGAACGATTCCCATCCAAGTTGGTAATTGGAAAGGCCATTCAGAACTTTCATTTGTAGCTTTAATGGAGTCTTTATTTGTAGGTTTAAGCTACAAGGCAGTTCATGGTTTCTTCTATTGCAGCTCACTCCTTCAACCATTTCTAGTTTTGATGGCATATTCTTGATCCTTGAGGGAGGGCATTTTTGGTGAGCTATTGTACTCTTTGGGGGAGCTTATAATTCCCCATTTATTTTTTAATATGAATGAAATACTCTTTTATTCATCTCCAGAAATTTTTAGGTCGAAATTCCAAGTAGAAATGTGTAAATCTCATTTTTAATGAAAGAACAGTGCCATTTCCCCACTACCTTGTTGTGAACCAATGTAATGCTGATGATTTCGAATGAATGGATGATTCTATGATGAATTTGTGATTAATGTAATTACATGGATGTATTTTACAAGTTTCATGTACTGTACTTGAGGATTTGAAGTATTTTTACTCAGTTTAATTGCATTGGGAGAAGAAATAGTGCCATTTCCCCAAGGGTCGAATTGGTGATTTTTGTAGCTGAATGGGAGAGGGTTGGATCATATATAATAATAAATTAATGGTGAAAATGATACCTTAATAACATCCTTAATACATTCCCTACCTATGATCAGAAATTTGAGTGGGTTTGGAGGCATTTGGGAAGCCATTTTCAGTACTTACCCCAGGGGGATTTGAACCCCAAATTACTAGTAAAATTGCATACTTGGTCCAGAATCTTAAGAGAGTTTGTAGAGTTATTTTGGTGGCCATATATCATCCCTGAACATCATATTCAAGTCCTAATATCATTCATACACCTTCCTTGAATATTTGAAGGCATTTGGAGTCAATTTGAGACCTAGAGACCAATACTAGTCAAAGGGAAATTACTAGTAAAGTTCCCTACATTGGCCAGAATTGAAAGAGGATTTACATAAGTATTTTAAAGGTCCAAAAGAATCCCTGAAACACATATTTATGTTCTAAAATCATCCATATACCTTCTCATAATATTTGGGAGCAATTGGAGCAATTTGGGGACCTAGAGCTCAAAACTAGTCAAAGGTCTAACTACGAAAAAAGGTGAAAATTTGTCATTTTAATAAAATTCCTAACAAGGGAAATTACATAACCCCATGGTCATGAAGTTGTCTCCTCAACCCAAGGGATTTATTGGGTTAGGAACTTGTTCCACTCCTTATTGTTGAGGGGACATGGCTCTTAACATGCCCCCCCTTCAAGAGCATTGTCCTTAAGGCTGATGGAAAAGAAATTGTTGCAAAATCCCTTTAGGTTCCCAAGAAACATATTCTATTTAGATATCTTTCCACTGGATCAACAATTTTTTATTGTATGCCTACGAAATTGACATTCCCTGGTATCCACTACTACTTCTAGCTAGAGCCAAATGAAACCTTCCTCATCAAGTTTTCGTAACTTGGTTTATACTTTACAATTGGATCCCACACCTTTTTGAGGCATGATACATGATAGAATGGGTAAATCTTGGAGTGCTCTAGCGGAGCGAGCTTGTAGGCCACCTATCCAATCTATTGTATGATCTGGTATGGACCATAGAAATTCGTATCTAGTTTCTAGCGGGGGATATTTTTTAGGGATGTATGTTTATAAGGTTGAAGTTGAAGAAACACCTAATCCCATTCTGTAAATGATCACTCAGAGAAATCTTGATCCACCAGTTGTTTCGTTTTATTTTGATCCATAGTCAAATTCTCCTTAAGTGTGCAAAGAATAACCTCAGTTGTGTGAAGTGTGTTATCCACTTCTTGGACCCTAGAAGTGCCTGGTAAATATAAAACCATGGAAAAGGTTTTTTGGTCATATACTTCTTCATAGTGTGTCATTTTGGTAGCTCCATGATAAGTGGTATTATAGCATCATTTGAAAAGAGGAAGCCATTGTGTAAAAGGGTTTGAAAAGGCATAAAAGTGGGCATATTTGGAAAGACGATCTATGACCACCATGATGACTAGTTTATGACCAACTCTCATGATCCCCATGATATAAATGATCTACTACCACCATGATGACTAATTTATTATCAACTCTGATAAGCCCCATGATAAAATCCATGGAAATATCAGTACAGAGATGCATTGGAATTGGCAGTGGCCGCAAGGGCCATGGCAACTTCATCATATCTCCCTTGTGGCATTGGCAAGTATCACATTCTACAACAAAGTTATGGATGTCAAGTTTCATGCCTTCACAAAAGAATGAGTGCTTAATCCGTTCATATATTTTATGAAATCATGAGTTACCTACTATTGGTGATGAATGTAATTCCTCTAAGAGTATATGTTTTAAGGTGAAATTTGGTGTCAAAAAATGTGATCTTTATAGCGCAAAGTATATTAGTGCCATGAATTATAATTTGGAAATCGTGAAGGGTGTATTTTAGGGAAAATAGTGTGAGAGACATATCCTTCATCGTCAAATGCTTCAGTGGTGGGAGCCTCTTGTTTAGGGACCAACCCCACGTATTGAGCTATAGCATCAATCACTTGTTGTTGGTTAGCCATATTGAGGGTGATCTATTCAACTTCATGCTTCAATGATGTCAATTATTTATTTTATTTGGTAACATCCGTATTCGAGTCCTCCATGCTTTTTTGGCTGTGGGTGTGTATCATGGGACCATTGGTGATCAAAAAATGATTAACACCATATTATCTCAAAATAACCAAGAGATAAATATGGTTATTTTGAGATGTATCACCAATTATGGTAATGGTGGGTCCACCTAAAAATAGTTGTGAGATATATATACCAATACAATCAGCAATATGCAAAGATTATTTTGATATAGGTCTCCCACAAGAGTGTCGGTGGATTGTAGGATTTCTTTTAATACCAAGGGGAGTATTAATCCCTATGAAATATTACTGCACCAAATTCCTTTTGGATGCAAAGAGGTAGGAATTTCACTCCTTGGTCATACATAGTAGTGTTACAACACTCATAGAATGCCAAATTTCATGTTGAATGCAAATATGTAGGTATTTCACTAGCTAGCAATAGGGTTAGGGTTTTAAGTGTATTGAGGACAAGGGATTGTCATGTGATATAGATCTATGGTATATGTGTAGGGTCCAACATAAATACTCAGCCCAATATATTAGGGCGTTAAATAAGGAGGCTCAATTTTTCCCTTAGCCATACTACTTAACTACCCAAGTATGAGAGAGTAATCTTCCTGAGTGTTGTGCTCAATGCCACTATAGAAACAAGACAAACAATAGGATTTTTTAAAGTTGATTTCAAGTGGTCTAGGGGAATTCTAATATATCCAAGGGGTACATGGAAGTGACATTCTATATATAGTTGTTGTTTGATGCGGTACTACTCGAAGGGGTACCGATAGAGATTACAACAGTGTCCAACCAATATTATTAAGAGCTAATTGTATTTTCCATGTGTTTGCTTCCCCAACCGCAGGTTTACCCACTAAGCAATAGATTTATGTGTTGTTTAAAGATGTTGAAAAATGTCTCTAGCCTAAAAAAAATTATGTGAAATTTTGGGGCATTTTGGCTCAATAAAATGTTGTGATACCACTTGTTGTGTTCTTTAACCCTGAAACTTAAAACAACATAGAATATATAGATATTTAAGATGGAATAAACTAGAATTTATAGTGAAGAACAAGAAACATTAGACATTAGAAAAGATAAATGTTGTAGTAAATATGCCATATATTGTGAGAATCAATTCTAGAAGCAATATTCACACCTATTAAGATTGGGTGACCTTTCACTTGAGTAGAGACCTGAGATGAACAATGTTCGTTTTAAAGAAATATCCACAGTAAATAATACAGAGAACATAAATCCATATAGGAAAATGTATGTAATAAAATGTTTCATATGATGAGATGATAATAAATTACAATTATGGGCTCATATATATACTCATGCAGGGTGCCCTTTCATAAGAGGTGTGACCTTTTGCCAATAAGGTGTCTCTTCATTACATATTTAATTATTAACTTATTTTATCTCTCTCTCTCTCTCTCTCTCTCTCTATATATATATATATATATATAGATATATTTGTTTATTACAAGATCCAATACATTAATTCTTGACAAAACAATCCATAGCCTCTTAGCTCTTTAAATAGGCTTTCAATATCCAAAAACCCTAACTACTTGAGTTAGTCAATACTTAATGATCACCAACTATAATTAATGGGAGTGAATAAATAGAGAGACCCTTTTTACATTAATAGTCTACTACTAACTACTCTACCTTATTCAAATGTTATGGCAGCATACATAACATGACTAACAACTAAAGGGATTTAGGGTGGGATCTATGTTGTGAGTTTATGAAGTCATTAAGGTAAGATAGGTTCTAATGCCTCCTTCCTTATATTATTGTGTCACCTTTGTAAATTCTTTAATCATATAATATCCCAAGTTCTTCTTAAGGGGAATATCAGGATATTTAGATACTTAGGAGTTAGTTGAGACCAACTTGGTTCAATGCATATTTAGGTAAAGTGTGTTTTTTAGTGTGCATTTGTAATTATCTAATTCAACAGTCATGATTATGTTCTAGACATAATGTGATCCAATGGTTCATCTTCTCCTTGATATTAACAATTATTTATCAATGTATTAACACTTGATTGATATCCAATACTACTTTGGTTGGATCCAAATGGAACCTTCCTCATCAAGTTTTGGTAACTTGGTGTGCAATTTATAGTAGGAACCTACCACCCTTTTGATGCAAGATACATGAAATATCAAGTGAATCTTGGAGTGATATTGAAAATCTAGCTTGGCATAGGTCACCTTTCCAATGCATTGTAGTATCTTATATGGTCCATATAACTTTGAGGCTAGATTTTGGTTATGGGTTTTTTTGAGTGATGTCTATTTATAAGGTTGAAGATGAAGAAACACATATTCCTCTTCTGCAAATAAACGCTCCGAGAGATGTTTATATGCCTGTTGTTTGATTCTAATTTTATCCATATCCAAATTGTCCTTAAGTGTCACACAGATAATAGATTCTTTGGTGTTAAGTGTGTTATCCACTAACTAGACCTAGGAAGTGCCTGGTAAATATGAACAGCAAAGAAGGGGTTTTCCCATATATTGCTTCATAGGGGGTCATTTTTTTATCTCCATGATAAGTAGTATTATGACACCATTCTGCAAGAGGAATCCATTGTTCCCATTGGTGCAACTTATTTGAAGAAATGCATCTCAAATAAGTTTCTAAACACTTATTCACTGCTTCTATTTGACCATCTATTTTTTGGTGATAGGTTGTATTGGGTTTCAATTGAGTACCCTAAAGTTTAAATAACTCCTGCCAAAATTTTCTTGTGAACATAGAATCCCTACAAAGAAAATGGTAGTGGGAATTCGATGTAATTTAAAACTATGATCCATGAATAATTGAGAAACTAACGATGGATTAAAAGGGTGTGGCAATGCAAAAAAGTGGGCATATTTTGAAAGATTATCAATGGACACCATGATGACTAATTTATTACTGGCTCTAGGAAGCCCCGCTATAAAATCCATAGAAATACCAGTACATAGATGGGTTGGAATGGGAAGCAGCTACAAGGCCCTTAGTGATTTCCTCGTTTCTCTTTGGTGTCTTTGTAAAGAGTCACAGGCTACAAAAAAAGTTTGGATGTCTATTTTCATGCCTTTCCAATAGAATGAGCACTTAATCCTTTCATACATTTTATGAAAGCCAGTGTGGACTGCTGATGAAGTTAACTCCTCGAATATTCGTGTTTCAAGGTTGAATTCGATGCCACAAAAATGTGCTCTTTATAGTGCAATGTATCTTCATTCCATGTATACCCTAGAGGAGGATTCAAATATTCCTTAAGTCATTGTATGAGTTGCACTATGGTATCATTCACCCTTCATTATTGATGGACTTCCTCAAGACAACCTAGATATGGTAAGGGAAATGTAAAGAGAGAGTCATCCTATTAAAATTATCATGACAATGCATCAGCCACCGCATTTTATCTTCCCTTATTATATATAATCTCATAATCATACCCTATCATTTTAATAACCCACTTATCCTGCTCTAGAGATGACAATCTTTGTTCACAAGAATATTTTAAACTATGAAGGTCAACCTTGATCTGGAAGTGCCTCCCTATTAAATAAGGGTACTATGTCTCAACAAAATGAGGGATGTCCATCATATCTTTTTCATATGTATATTTTCCCAAATTTTGATCAACTTCTTATTAGTGAAGACCAAAGGGCGTCTTTCATGCATCAATACCACTCAAAGACCTATGCTCAAGGAATCACATTCTAAGACAAAGGTCTTAGTGAAATTAGGAATTGCTAATACTAGAGCAGTGCACATGGAATCCTTTAAGGAGGAGAAGGTTGGGTCAACCTCATCACTCCAAACAAAGGAATTATTTTTTATCAATGACATTAAGGGGGCTACAACTTTGCCATAATTTTTCAAAACCTTTTGTAGTAGTCAATCAGTCCTAGGAACCCATGCAAGCTCTTGAGGATCTTAGGGCATGGCCAATCCTTCATAGCCTATTAGAGAAAATTTCAAATTAAAATGGGCCTTAAGAAAATCAATGTCACAATGTGTAAGCCAATCAAAATCCTTTAAAATTTAAAAGAGGTACCGGTATGACTAAACACTTTAATATTACATGACAATTTTTAATTATTTAATATGAGCATATAATAATATATAATAATTCCTAATAACCAATATATATAATAAATCCTAAACAAACTATAACTATAAATTAAAAATATATTATATAGTATAACAAAAAATTAAAAATATATAATATCATATAACAAAAAATTAAAATATATAATATAATTAATTATAATAATAATATAATTATTTAATTAATGGGCATATTAGAGCAAATTTCAACTTGAAATGAGCCTTAGGAAAATCCATATCATAATGTGTAAACAATCAAAATCCATTAAATTTAAGAGGTAATAATATGTCTAAACACTTTAATATTACATGGCAATTTTTAATTATTTAATTTGATCATATAATAATATGTAATAATTCCTAATAACCAAAATATATAATAAATCCTAAACAAACTATATCTAAAAATTAAAAATATATTATATCATATATTATACAGTACTATATAATAAGCTAACCTAACAAACTATAACTAAAAAATATAAATATATTATAATATAATTAAAAATTAAAAATATAATATAATAGAAAAATATATAATATCATATATTATATAGTACTATATAATAAGCTAACCTAACCATCTATAACTAAAAAATAAAAATATATTATAATATAATTAAAAATTAAAATATAATATAATATAATAGATTATATAGTACCGTATAATAAATTAACCCATCTAACCCATAGAATATACAAATAAATATATAATATAATATAATTAAAATGAAAAATATATTATATATTCTATTCTATACTACCATATAATATAATAAACTAGCCTAACAATTTATAACTAAAAAATAAAAATATATATTATAATATATTATACAATACCATATAATAATTATTTTTTTAATTTTCATTACATAATTTAAGATTATCTTAATTTACATGGCAGTGCGATGAGGCATACATGGCTTTGATATGGCATTTTCCTTAGATGCTCCGGGTGATGTTCCCATGCTGTGATGTAGATCAAAATATATTCGAAGAAAACCAACACAAATTTCTGGCAAAAAGGGCAGGAAATCTTGTTCATGAGGATCTGAAAAGTGGAGGGAGTATTCCAAAAGCCACAAAGCATGACTAAGAGCTCATAATGACCCTCATGGGTGCAGAAAGTTGTCTTAAGGATGTCATATCATTTCATCCTAATTTGGTGGTAGATAGACCGAAGGTCTAATTTAAAGAATAACTTCGCGCCGTGAAGCTCATCCAGTAGATCATTAGTGACTAGAATGGGAAATTGATACTTGATAGTTAACTTATTAAGAGCTCGGAAATCTACACAAATGCACCAAGTGCCTTCTTTTTTCAATACCATAACCACTGGCGAGGTATAAGGGTTCATGCCTAAATGAATGACACTAGAATCCAACAACTCATAAATTATCTTTTCTATTTCATTATTTTGGGAAAATAGGTGCCGATAAGGGTGTAAATTGGGGGGTTGGCTACTAGAAATTAGTGGAATACCATGGTTGTGCTTCCATGCGTCAATGGTAAAACCTTGGGTGTTTTAAAAACCTATTGATGTTTGGAGAGAACCATTTACAAATCGGGGTTAATTTCCTATGGGGGTATTTCCATTACTCGGATGACATTGAATTTTTCAATAATACATGAGTGACCTTTCTTCAATAAAATCTCCATATGGTGGGAGATGATAATTTTTGGATAACTTGAAGTAATTCCTTTGAGATGATGTTTGTACCCTTCCTTAGCAAATTTGATATATGTTTCCTTGAAATCCATGGTAACCAGTCCCAAAGTACTCATCCATTATTCCCCTAGAGCTATATCACAACAACCCATTTCAATAGTGAACATGAGTGTTTTTAGATGGTAGTCACCTATGTGAAGTTTCACATTTTCACAACAATGCCCACATTTCATCCTACCACCATTTTCTATCATAATTTGGAAATTTGATATAGGCCGGACATAGTAGTGGGTTTCTTCTTCCACTCTCCTATGAATAAAATTGTGGCTGCTATCGTTATCGATTAATATAATGAAATTATGGTGCTTCATGTAGCCAATAAACTTCAATGTTTGGGGTGTTCATAAACTCGATAATGCATGGAGTGATGTTGGTTGGTCAATTCAGTTAAACCTAGGGTTCGGCATATGTGGCCAACAAAACACTATAGGAACCGACATTTTTAATACCCTACAAGTAGAGTAAGATCCCACCTGATACATGCACAAGAAATTACATAGTGACCTGAATTAGGGATGTGCAAGGTAGTACTGGTTTTTTCTCCTCAACATAATACACACTTCTTTACTTCCACATAAATCTAAATCATTACCAAACTAGCATTCATCTTATAAACTACTAAACATTCAACATACATTCATTCACCAAGAAACTGCACAAGGAAAATATGAGACAACAACTGTATTATATTACTGGTAAAACTAGCTACAATTCATGACTAAAGACTCAACTCAAAATCTTAATAAGCATTCATCAATACAAGTATCATACGACAAAACATTACAGCATAAACATCGCAAAACTACATCACAAAACTCAATAGCTACAACATCATTCCAACTCATCCTTTTTTAAAATAGGCCTTTTTATAGGCTAAGGTTCCAAAAATTGTAGGATTGTTGGTTGCATGTAGTCTTTAATTGAACTTAGCGCATAGCTCTAACTGTCTTCTTGTGGCACACAAATTCTTCTAACTGTCTGGCTCGATGCACAATTACTGATCCAAAACTTGGGCACCAACAAGCCCTTAACACTAATATGTGGCTCATCCTGAGTCATGCAACTTAGGGATCTAAGGTTTCCACTGAGGGAAGGTGCATGCACATGCTGCTGAAAAACTCTTGGAAGCTACTGTGGATAGGTTCAAACTCATTGGTGATGTTAGTGAGTTGACTAGTGAATGAATCCATGTCTTATTTCTTATTTCTCCCGACTTATGGTTTAGCTTTATCTACAAGGGGAAGGAACATAGTTTCCTTAGTGTGGAGTTCCGACAGGCTATCAAAATGCCTCTATGCAGCCTGGTCTTTCACCTCGACACCAATATTCACGGTTGTCTACTGATTAGATCTAGTTATAGTGATCTACTTAGTCAGTGTAGTAATATATTTCATTGCTTATTTATTCACAGAAAGAGGCAGTTGTAGCAAACTATGTTTCTTTGCAATGACCTATGCCTCACAATCTCTTATTTTCTTATCCACCTGTTGCAGCTCTGGCACATCCTGCAGGTGGTTCCAGACATTGAAACTATACTCGATGACCTCTCCCAAGGTCACTACCCCTTATTTAATCTGGTCGAGAAACTGAACTGCATTTTCAATCTACCTAGCAAGCTGTAACTGCTTCGAGGATGACTTTGGCTTGATCTTCACACAGAGTTTTGTTGCTTCTTGTTGAAGCGCAACAACTATGTCCTTGATCTGGGTGAGTTTTTGGATAGGATGCAGATGACTATCACTTGATGAATTCTCCATTGGAAGCACAACATACACCTTGTCCACCTCTGCCTCTAGTTGGTCTCTTGCATGTACCACCTCTCTATGCATCTGCTTGAGCTTGACATAGGCATGGCCTAACTGCACATGTCTTTCATCAAGATCGAGGAATAACTCTGTGACATAAAACTGTAGGTCATCAGTCGGGACCATATGCAGGTCCAACTCGTTGTATGGTAACGGGTCAGTGTCTGAGACATGTTTCGGCTGAATCGCAATGATGGCGAATATGTGTCCCTTGAAAGGCCTTCTTCGCTTGCTTCTCCAGCTCATGTTCTCAATTGGTGCCAGTATCTTCTGATTTTTGTGCCATTGTTGTACTCGCCGCTATGTGTAGTACCATTATCATATCCTCAAGTTGTTCTTTGATATCATTCTCAAGGATCTAAGTGCACTCTAGGTTTGAGTGTAGATGTTGGACAATATCAAAGATCGTCACAGTATTGGATTCTGCTTGTTGTATCTTTGGTGTACTTTATTGTCTTACCTCCTAGCCCATCACCTTTGATTGCTCTGGTGCTTTCTCCTCTTCTTTCTATGCTTCATTCCAGAATTCCACAAAAATGTTGCATCGAACTAAACCAGGTGGCCCGGTTCCATGGATTCCTGCCATTGCGAGTTGTTCTTTAGTTTCTTATTCCTCCTCTGGGTCATGTTCCGGTGGTGGGGAAGGGGATTTACTTTTATTCTTGTTTAATTCCTCATCCTGTTGTGAGGGAATTGAATCACAATTACGCTTCTTATTCAAGTGGGGTGACTGCTTTGGTGGGGTACAAGTACTACCTGCACCTTTAGGATTTTTATTTTGTATTCCCTCATCTTCTAAAATATCTAGATCAAAGTCTGAGAGAATTTGTAAATGTTGCGGCCACTACATAATTATGACCTTGACATCTTCAATTGTGATAAGATGCAAAACAATATGACATCTACATCATAGATTGGCTCTGTGCACAGTGTAATGAGGAAATTGTGACAGTCCACCTCAAATCACCTCACAATCAAGGATAAGTTTCCAATTCCTGTTGTTGATGAGCTTCATGGTGCTCAATTTTTCTCCAAGTTGGATCTTTGTTCTGGGTATCATCAAATTCAGCTTCATGAGGATGATATCCCTAAAACAGCTTTCCGCACACATGATGGCCACTATGAGTTTTTGGTCATGCCCTTTGGCCTCACTAATGCTCCTTCCACATTCCAGGCATTGATGAATAAAATATTCCGGCCCTACTTGTGGAAATTCATTCTAGTCTTCTTTGATGATATCCTCATCTACAGTAAAACATGGGCTGAACATCTCCAACATTTGGATCTTGTAATGCAACTTTTCTCTAACCACCATCTCCACGCCAAACAGTCTAAATGTGTTTTTGGACAGAAGGAAGTATAGTATCTTGGGAACATTATTTCAGCATAAGGGGTTCGCGTGGATCCTGCCAAAATAGATGCCCTGAACAATTGGCCGCATGCTCAGACACTCAAGAGCCTTCGTGGTTTTTTGGGGTTGATTGGCTACTACTGCAAGTTTGTCAAGGATTATGGGAAGATTGCAGCTCCATTCACTACTCTATTAAAAAAGGATGCTTTTACATGGACACATGCTACTGAGTGTGCATTTGAAAAACTGAAACAAGCTATGTGTACTACACCTATTCTATCTATGCCCGATTTTTCCAAGCCCTTCACTATTGAGAGTGATGCTTGCGACAATGGAATTGGTGTTGTTCTCCTTCAAGATGAACATCCCATTGCATTCACCAGCAAATCCCTTTCAGGTAAGAATTTAGCTGCCTCTACATATGAGAAGGAAATGATGGCTATTTTGCATGCAGTACAGAAGTGGCGACCGTACCTGTTAGGGAATCATTTCTGCATCAAGACTGATCACCAGAGTCTGAAATATTTCCTGGAACAATGTGTATCCTCCCTAGCACAACATAAATAGGTTAGAAAACTCATGGGTTATGAATATGAGATCACTTACAAGAAGGGTAAGGACAATATTGTGGCGGATGCCCTTTCTCGCACATTTGATGACCAAGTTTCTCTTTCAGTTATTTTATGCCTGTTCCAAATTGGTTGCAATCTGTTCAACAGGGCTATGCCAATTACTCTTCCTTATCTAAAATCATCCAACGCTTGGCCAACAACCCTTTTGCTGTACCACATTACCCTTGGGATGGTGCTTCCCCAGAGCACAAATCTTCACCAGGCTGTCTTCTATGAACTTAATGCTTCTCCATCAGCACGGCACTCTAGTTTCCTTAAAACGTATGAGCAGACACGGCGTAACTTATTTTGGCAGGGAATGAAAAGGACAATTCAACAGATGGTGGATGAATGTGATACCTTCTACCACAATAAGGGTGAAATGACACTCCTTTCGGGATTTCTAGAACCCTTGCTCATCCCTACACGGATTTGGATAGATATTTCTATGGATTTCATTGAAGGGCTCCCTAAATATGGAGGGAAGACATTGATTTTGGTTGTGGTTGATCGCCTCTCCAAATATAGTCATTTGTGTGCTCTCATCCATCCCTATAAAGCCTCCTCATTCGCTCAAATTTTCCTGGACCAGATCTTTTGTCTTCATGGAATCCCTTCTTCCATTGTCTCAGATCGTGATGCGACTTTCACCAGTCACTTTTGGACAAAACTATTTCGCCACACTGGCACCAAACTGAAGATGAGTTTAGGGTATCACCCACAAATAGATGGTCAGACTTAAATTATTAATAAATTCTTGGAAACTTATCTTCGTTGCTTCACCTCTGAACAACAACATCAGTGGGAAAAGTGGCTCCCTCTCGCTGAATGGTGGTAAAATAGCTCTTACCACACTGCCTCTAAAATGACTCCATATGAAGTAGTCTATGGTCAGGAACCGCCAGTTATTCTTCCATACACCCCCAACAGTTCACCAGTTCAGGCAGTTGACACGGTCTTTCGAAACCGTGATTAGATTCTTCACATTTTGCGGGACAATCTTCACATGGCAAGAAATCGAATGAAGCAACAAGCCAATCAACACCATTCTGAGTGCACTTTTCAAGCAGGTGATATGGTTTTTCTTCATCTACATCCTTACAAGCAATCCTCCCTAAAACTAAAAGGGCGTCATAAGCTCGCTGCAAAGTTCTATGGGCCATATAGGATTCTTCAGAAGATTGGGTCTATTGCTTATAAATTGGAACTTCCTCCTTCCCACATTCATCCAGTATTTCATGTCTCTTGTCTGAAGAAAGTTCTTGGAACCAACATTAGAGGACAAACTATTTTACCAGAATTGGATAATGAAGGATCCATCCTTTTGGAGCCGGAGGATGTCCTCAATTGGCGCACTTGTCGGCTTCGCTCTCGCTCTATCACAGAGGTCTTAATTCAGTGGCACAACATGAAACCAGAGGATGCTACATGGGAACCACTCCTTCAGATTCAACAACAATTTCCACATATAAAGCTTTGAGGACAAAGCTTTTTCTAAGGGGGAGGGGATGTTAGGAACCCATGTCTTTACTTTGTTAGTATATTGTTGTTGGACGCATATGATTTGTAAGTCGTCTCGTAGTATTTGTTGATCCATATTTTGTATTATTATTGTTGGAAGCATATGCTTTGTAAGTCATCCCGTAGTATTTGTTGACCCACAGTTTGTATTGGACCATGGCATTGACCCATAGTATTGGCACCTAGACTTAGTATATAAGTTTGTGTTGAGTCCAATGAAGGCACCGTGAAGTTATTTTGTATTGAGATTTCTCAAAGGAGGTTTCCCCCTTGAAGTGGCCCGCGATCAATAAAAATATTTTGTGATATGATATATCATGTATTTCATCAATTAATTGTTGCAGGTTCTTCCCATAGAGTCAAAATAATCAAGGGTGGTGTTGTGGTTTTTCATTGCTACTTATATGGTTTCCATCTTCTTGAAACACTTGGATTCCATATGACCACATTTCCTACAAAAATTGCAATGACGCTCAATATTCTTACCTTTTGATTTGGTTCCTTTGTCATCATTAGAAGGATGAGCTAGATGGGAGGGTTTGGGACCCTTGTTTTGCTTATTGTTTCAAGGAGGTTTCTTCTTGGCTTGCTTGGACTTATCCTTTTGTTTTTCTACAAATGCTTTGCTAGATGTATAGGTATTGATGATCACTCCAAGATGTAAGATATTATCTTTCTCTCAAATCAAAGCATCACAAAAGGATTCAAAAGTGGGTTCTATATAGTTATCCCCTAGAGCTTCTTTCATGGAGTAAAAGGTAGATACAAAAATAGAATAAGTAGGACTAAGCTTGGAAATAATATGAAAAATACATTGTTTGTCTTCAATTTTTATGTTCCATTCTTTAACTAAGAGTCTAAGGGTTTCGTACTTAGATATATACTCTTGAATGCAAGAGAAATCACTTGGACTTAAAGTAACCAATTCATTTTCAAGATGGTGACTACAAATCTCATTGTGTTTACCAAACATAGTTTCTAAATTTTCCCAAGCCTTATCTGGTTCATCAATTCCTTGAAGGTGGAATTGTAACTCATTAGAAATTGACATCCCATGGGATATAGACTAGTTGGTGATAAGGTACACTATTAAGGAACTCCTTGTAACATCACAAGTTCAAACCTTGAATAGTTTGTGCACCTATGTAGGGGCAGTGTGGGTGCATGTAGGGGTATAATGCTAGCGGATGAGAATTGGCCCTGTTTCATGTGAGAATGAGCCCCACCCCAGTGTCCAATTCCCCTATCCAACAAAAAAAACATTAGAAATTGACATAATGATTAATCTACATGCTTCATCATATTTATTGTCACATTTTATTTTCTTATCGTTGTCAATGGATTCAGTTTCATATCCCAAGATAATCCGGTAAAGTCCCCTACTTTGTAGGACATCCTCCATATAGACTTTACAAGAGAAGCAATTGGTATTGGTAAGAAAAATATCACATGGAGCATCCATATTTTAATACATGGTAATATGGCTTCAAAGTAGAAACTGGTGATTTAGATGCGAAGATCTTGAAAAAAATGTTGTTTAAAAAAGTGACAATAAAAACGGACTCTGAATGATAAAGTTATGCCCTTTTGAAGAAAGGCATACAAAATATCCAAGGAGCCACGATGCAGGAAAAGGTTGATCCATGCAATGATGGAAGCAAAAAGTGAAGTAAATAATATCCCCTTACTAACTTTGCCTATAAGCTCACTTGTGCAAATAAGTTGCTTAAAAATAAGTGACCCACTTTTATAAAACAAGTGGGAATCACTTTTATAATGTAGTTACTTTATAACATAAATTTACATGGACTCTTACAAAAAGTAACACAAAGAAGGACTTGAACCCAATACCTATTACTTTTTAAAGTAACTTTGAACCAACTGAGTTAAGCAAAAAAATTAGTAATATTATGAAGGAGAATGGAGGTGGTGTTGTTGGAAGAGAATGCCTACCCAAAAATCCTTTCTTTTTTCCCTACAAGACACTTTAGACAAACACACAAAAACAAAAAATGAAATTCTAGAACTGAAATGTCTCGGGTTTGGGGTTAGTCCTTGATTAGCGTACTCAGAAAATGTAAGTTTTCTCGTTGTTTTTGGTTTATTGAGTCCACACAAAGCACACAACAAAGAGAATATATGGTAAATAAAACACCCAAAGGTAACTAACCATAAATACAAAAAAAGCAGGATAGAATATGAAAAAATATGAGAAAGATTTTAAGAACAATATGTAAATGTAAACAGTATACCTCTGGATTTGGTAAAATGGTCGTATCTTGGGAAAACAAAAACCATTTTTAGTGAAACAAAAGCATTTCCAACTGAAACTAACACTCTATATGCAATTGAACACTCCTCTCAGACCAAAAATGCACAAAATCATCATAAACTAGAAATCATTTGATGCATATGATAACACTGGTTCAAGATCCCGATCAACAATGGAAGCAAAAGTTCATGAGAGCTATAATACCATGTTTGAATAACACATGATATTTTGAGAAGATCAAACACCTTCAGTAAGTGCTCACATAAACAAATCACAGATCAACACACAATGCTTTTACATGGTTAAAACACTCAAAGAGGGAAATAGCCCATAACCCCATCCAAATAGGTACTTGAGGCAATATATTATGCAAAGAAAAGAATATTTTACATACGAGTTTCTCACAATCGATCAGCAAACAAATGAACCTCCATGTTCTTTAAATAGACCAATTGGGTGTTAAGGAATGGATCAATAGTTGTTAAGATCAAGGTGAATATGACCTATCATACCACTCTATGTCTAGAATATATCAATACCATTGGATTACATAAGTACAAATGCATAATAAAGAAACACACTTTACCTAAGACACATTATACCAAGTTGATCTTAACTAACTCTTGCGTGTCTAAATATCTTTAGGATATTTGAAGATCCTCCTAACAACAATAATTAGTCAATAAAAGGTCAAAATATGACTCAAGTGAGGTGAAAAAGATGTCTACACAATGAGCATCATGCATAATATTGTAGAAATTGGAATGAAATTTTGCCCAAGAATAAGGAAATTTTCAGCACAAAACAACAATCCAAGTTCCATGGTTCAACTTCATCTTAGTGTGTAAATAATCAAGAGACTCATTTTTAATATATGTTGACAACTAATAGAGAGTTAGATCTTGTAGATTTAGTTTCCACCAAAAAGATGATGAAAAATGATTATGAATATAATTGGATATTTGATACATGGTTACTCAACCTATGTGTTAAAGAAATGATTTTTTTTTCACATATTAGGATATGCAACTTAATATAATTTAATTGGTAGATGACACAACCCATATTGTTCAAGGAAAAGGCTCAATGCACTTCTCTCTTCCAATAATTGGTGAAGTATTACTTACCAATGTTTAGTTTGTTCCAACCTTTTAAAACAATTTGTTGTTCTTGGTCTTAATTGGACAAGATGGCCATCAAATTATCATGGAAAATGGATTCATCAAAATCAATTCAATAAAGTAAAATTTCAAAACAATTATGAAGAGTTATGAATACAAAAAAATTCTAAGGATACAAGGCACATTATTTTCATTACAAATGATATTTTGTAGCAACACAATGATATTTGAACTTTGAAATCTTAAGGAAACTTAAATAAGAGGAGATGGTTACAAGGTTTTCTTGTTGAAACTGCTAAGTGTGAGGCATGTATTATTAGCAAGCAAAAGATAGATAATTTTCTCGCAAGCACACGACGAGCAAAAATATGTTTTCAACTTATACATAGTGGCATTTATGGTCTTAGAATCTTCTTTAGGTGGATGAAAATACATCATTTTTTCATTGATTATTTTTCAAATGTGACTTGGATATACTTTTTGAAGGACAAGTCACAATCCTTTGGAAATTTCATACAATGCTTGGTTGAAAATGACACCAAAGAAAAAAATTGCCACATTAAGGACAAATAATGGGGATAAATTTACTTTAAATGAATTCAATTACTATTGCAAGAAAAATGGAATCAAAAGGTAGTTTAGAAAATCTTATACTCCACAATAGAATGGGGTCAATGAAAGAATTGGAAAAACTCTCATAGAAATGACAAAATCTATGCTTCATTTCAAGGGGTTAGTTACAAAATATTGGGTAGAAGCAATTCATACAACTATCTATCAAAGAAATTGATCACCAACATTAGTCTAACATGTAATCACTCCATATGAATATTGGTATGGTAATATGCCTTTAATTAATCATCTTCAAATTTTTGGCTCCACTTGTTATGCCTTAGTTCCTCAAGAAAAAATGACTAAGTTGAAAAATTGTAGTCTGAAATACAATGACTCATTGGATAATCAGAGAAAAAGAAAGTTTATTAGTCGCTATCTAGTGGGAAATTTTTATAAAAGGAAACATTGTATTTAATGAAACTGAAATCAAACTGCGGAAGAGATTGATAATATCCTTAGTCACTTAGAGGAAAACGTAACTCAAGATAAAACAATCCATCAAAGAAACCAAATTGGATTGAAAAAAACTTAACCCCCAGCATGAATGATTAAGAGTTAGATAACTCTTCTTCATATGACAATTCTTCTTGAACATAGAACATATCAAATGTAGAATCTTCACTTCAAGAACAACACATCGGACGGAAATGGATCATACAACTGCTTAAAGGTGTTCATCTATATGAAAAAAATAAAATAGGAACTAGAAGTTCCCACACATCTCAATCCAAATTTTTCCTTAATCACTCATGCTTCCATTTAACCCACTACTTTTTCAAAATAAATGAAACATGAGGAATGGAAACAAGCTATGTTGGATGAATATGATTTGGTAAAATAAAAATGGAACATGGAAACTTGTTGATTATCCAACAATGTTAAAACCATCAGTTGCAACTGGGTTTACATAATCAAGTATAAGTCAATTGGTGAAGTTGATAAGTAAAAGGAAACACTTGTGACAATGGGATTTGCTCAACAAGAAGGCATTGACTATGAATAAATATTTGCACCAACAACAAAATGAAACACAATTAGAATGGTAATTAATTTGGTTGCACAACATGGTTGGAGACTTCATCAAATGGATGCCAAAAGTTGTTTTCTAAATGGTGATTTGAAATAATAAGTCTATATGACTCAATTCCTAGGATTTGAAGTTGAAGGAAAAGACACATGTTTGCAAATTGCAAATTGATCAAAGTTTTATATGGTTTGAAACAGGAACCAAGAGCATGGTATGCCAAAATAGACGAATACCTTAAATGTATTGGTTTTCATCACAATGAGTGTAATGATATTTTTTATTTCTAGATCCAAAGCTAGAGCTTAGTTTTCATTGTTCTCTATGTTGAGGATCTAATCATTATAAGGATTATGAAGTCAAGGTCAAACAATTGAAACAAGAACTCTAGAAAGGGTTCAAAATGACTAACTTAGGACCACTTAAATAATGTCTAGGAGTGCAAGTTAGTCAACAACCTTATCAAATATTTGTTAGTCAAAGCAAGTATTCAACACTACTATTAAAGAAGTTTGGCATGGAGAATTGCAAGCCCTTTTTTACAACTATGGAGAAAAATTTGAAAAGGGGCAATTGGTTAACCATACTAACTACATATAGTTGATTGGAAGCTTCATTTAGATAAATACTCATACAAATTCATCATATGCAGTCAACATTCTTTCCATATCCATGTAGGAACCTTAGAGTCCTCGGAATGCAACAAAAAGTATTACATTCAAGGCATAAAATATTATGGTCTTCTATGTATGAAGAACGAAAACTTTACACTTGTTTGTTGGATATTTATATGTAGATTCTATAGTTGATATTGATGATCTAGAGAATCACCTTCAAGCCATTTAAGGAATATGGGTTCAACAATGGTATCTTGAAATTGTAAAAATCATGCTACATTGGAAAAATACTCAATAGAGGGAAAATACATCTCAACTTGGGAAGCAACTTGTGAAATTGTTTGGTTACACAGTGTTTTATAGGTTCTTTGTTCTATTAAAAAAACACCAACTACTTTAAGTCTATTTTCCTATAATAAGGTTAGGTATTCCTAGAATAATAATTCTAATTACCCGTGTCCTAGTTATAGTACGTATCCTCGCATTATTGATCATTGACACAATACTTTCTAATAAGGCTACAAAGGTTATATATACACTATGTTTCTCACATATTATATAATTTTTCTTTTCTTGGTTAATAAAACTACGTGTTTGTGAGCACTTGGTGAATGTTAACATGGATAATGTAAAATCCAAAAATAATATTTAAGAACGTCTTATTTTATATATTAATTTTTTTAGTATTGGTTTATTGAGATTGAGAAATTTGAATCTATCTAATGAGCTTTTTTCAATGATTTAGAAATTCTTATCGAATTTGTCATATAATAATTATTCTTAAAATGAAAGGAAAATCATACATATTATTGATTTTGAGTATAAGAATACATCTTCAAAGAAAGATAATATCCAAGAATTCAATACATTACATAACTATAATTTAACAATCAATCAATATTCAACTTAGCAAAATATTGAACTTAGCAAATAATTGGAAAAAGATTTAATTCTCTATATTGTATAATTGCAAAAACTTATCTCTAATAAAGATTGGCTTAGGCCATAAAGAGATCAATGTACGAAATTGCAGCTTGCTCAAGAGAAACAAGTGTTGCATGGCAGCGGATACCTGCCGTGGTTAGTAGGTCGAATATGCATGTGAAAGTATATTTGTAACTCAGCAACAACAAGACGACGACAAGGAACTAAGAACAGTTAGTAAGTCGTTGGTATTATGTGATGAACCTGCAATATTTAATTAATGAAAACACACAAGATAGCGAAAGTAACAGAACTCAGAATCATTTTTATATTGATCGCATGCCACTTCGAGGGGGCAACCTCCTTTGAGCAAGCTCAATACAAATAACTTCATGGTGCCTTCATTGGTCTCAACATAGACTTATATACTAAGTCTAGGTGCTAATACCATGTGTCAATACAAACCATGGGCCAATACAAAATATGGATCAACAATTACTACGGGACGACTTACAAAGCATATGCGTCCAACAACAATAATACAAACTATGGATCAACAAATACTACAGGACGACTTACAAAGCATATGCATCCAACAACAATATACTAACAAAGTAAATAGAAGGGTTGACATGGGTTCTTAACATCCCCTCTCCCTTAGAAAAATCTTTGTCCTCAAAGCTTTAGATGTGGAAATTGATGCAGAATCTGAAGGAGTGGTTCCCCTGTAGCATCCTCGGGTTTCATTCCGGGCCACTGACGCCTTGTGAGTTTCAGGGAGGGTTGCTTGGAAGGCTATAGATGAAGAAGAACCATATCAGCTGCGTGAAAAGTGTGCTTAGAATGGTGTCGTTCGGCTTGTTGTTTCAGTCAAATTATTTCCATGTAAAGATTGTCCTGCAGAATGAGAAGAATCTGATCGCGGTTTCGAAGAACCGAGTCAATTTCCTAAACTGGGGAGCTGCTGAGGGTGTATGGAAGAAGAATTGGCGGTGCCTGTCCATAGACTGCTTCATATGATGTCCTTTTAGATGTGGTATTGTACCACTGGAGTGCTTCTTGGAAATCCATAGAAATAGTTGTCCAAATCTGTGTAGAGATTGGCAAGAGTTCGAGCAGTCCCGAAAGGAGTGTTGTTTCACCCTTGTTGTCCTTGCAAGTATCATAGTCAGCCACCATCTATTGAATTGTCATTTTCAGTCCCTGCCAAAAGAAGTTACATTGTTCCTGGTCATATATTTTGAGGAACCCAGAGTGCCCTGCTGATGAAGAAGTAGGGAGTGCATAGAAGAGATAGCCCTGTTGAACAGATTGCAACCAATTTGGAACAAGCAGAGAAATAGCTGGAAGAGAAACTGGGTCATCAAATGTGCGAGAAGCAGCATATGCCACCATATTATCCTTACCCTTCTTGTAAGTGATCGCATAGGCATAACCCATGAGTTGGATAACCCATTTCAGGTGTGCTGGGGAGGAGACCCATTGTTCTAGGAAATTTTCCAGACTCTGGAGATCAGTCTTGATGCAAAAATAATTCCCTAATAGGTATGGTTTCCACTTATGTACTGCATGCAAAATAGCCATCATTTCCTATTGAGATGGAGATGCGGCTAAATTCTTACTGGAAAGGTCTCTTGAAGGTGACAAGCCCACTGGTTCAGCAAGGACACCTGCATATCTATAAAAGGAAGTAGGGGAGATTGTTGATGGGCACATTTGAATGGAATGGAGTTGAGCGATGACACCATGTGAATTCTTCTTAAGGATCATTTTCAGACGATGTGAACTGATGATGTGAAGAGACCCTTGTTGTAAGCCCTTAAATTTGTGTTGTTTCCCATTGACTGAAAACTGCATCCAAAGTTCAGCAAAATCCCATAAGATGGGGCCAAGTGTGCGTAACCATTGAATGCCCAACACCACATCACATCCGCCTAAGGACAAGGAAAACATGTCAGAGCACAGTTTATAATCTTCTAGAGAGATACGCACATTGTGACACTTTCCCTTGCAAGGTAAGGTGCCCCATTGGCAACCATGACTTCAAAGTTGGAGCAAGGATGGACAAAACAATCAGCATGTTTGGTGATCCGAGGGTCAATGAAGTTATGAGTGCTACCAGAATCGATGAGTATTGTAAGAGAAAGCTTCTTGAAGTAACCCCTAACCCGCATTGTTTGGGGAGTGGTGACGTCGGATAAAGCATGGAGAGATATCTTTGGGTGGTCTTGCTGAGATGGAAGGTCAATAGACGGCTCCTAAATGTCGACCTGATCATCCGGTGTATCTGGAGCTTCTTCACCAACTTCAGAGGTGGGCAGAGAATCCACATCCAAGAGATAGAGCTTTTGTTGAACACATCTATGGCCCCGAGTGAATTTTCATCACAATTATAACAAAGCCCTTGTTCTCTGCGTGCTTGCATCTTTTTTTCAGACAAATGCTTGATAGGAGTTGGTCAAGGAGCTGGTGGGATGGGAGGTCGTTGAGAACACATATTTCGGAAGGGAACAAAAGTGGGTTTGGAGCGTTGTTAGGCGGCAATCTTGTCTTCTGCCAACTTAGCCAACCCCAAGGCTTTCATCATTGTGTTGGGACAGAACATTTTTACCTCTGGGAAGATTTCATTTTTAAGACCACTAATAAAACAACTCCTGTAGAAGTCATCAGATAATCCTTCTGTATGGTTGGCTAGTTTCTCAAATTTTGTCTGATACTCTCTCACAGTTCCAATTTGACAAAGTTTAGTGAGTGCTATGGTGAAGTCATTAAAAGCACTAGGATCAAATCGTTGCAAAAGGAGTTGGCAAAAATCTGTCCATTTTGGCTCGTCATGAGCCTTCATGTACCAACAGTAGCATTGAAGGGCTTCCTGTTCCAAATGAAAGGATGCAAGTGGAACTTTTTGGACATCAAAAGTATTATGCAGACTGAAATACTGTTCTACACGATAGATCCATCCAGTTGGATTAGTGTTATTGAAGCGAGGAAATTCAAGCTTCAGACCACGGAAAGTGTTGGAAGAAGAGAACCCATTGGCTGCAGAAGATTCTTGTTGTCGGTTATTGTTCATGGCTGAATGTTGAAGATGGAGGCTAAGAATTTTTTCATCCAGATCTTGGAGTTTGGTTTGGATGGCTGCAAGTGCTTCCTCCATGGTTTTTGCTCCTGCGCAGATGACAACCATAACCAGGAGTTTTTTTTTTTTAAATTGTTGGGAATGGATAGAAAAACACAAACAAAAGCTTATTTAGTAAAGGGAAATTTGGAGTTGGGAAAAACTCGGATGGGTAATTGGGGTTTGAATAGGTTTTGGACACATTCTGATGGGCAGGGAAGCAAAAAATGGGGATTTCAAAAGTGGGGTGAAATAATGAGAAAATTTGTCAAAGAGGGACAAAGAAGCAGAAATAGGGAATGAACACGGTGGCAAAATTTGGAGGCGAGGGGTGAAATTTGAAGAAGTCATGGCAAACCCTAAAAATAGACAAATGTGAGATTTCTGGCTTTGGAAAGTAGAATTTGGGATAGGGTCCTCATGAATGAAATATGTAGAATGGGATTGCAGGGGTTTCCAGGAAGTTTCAAGGGAAACAAAGTTAAAACAAGGGAGATATGGCGAAAAAATATACGATTTTTTTTTTAATTGTTGGGAATGGATATAAAAACACAAACAAAAGCTTATTTAGTAAAGAGAAATTTGGAGTTGGGAAAAACTCGGATGGGTAATTGGGGTTTAAATAGGTTTTGGACACTTTCTAATGGGCAGGGAAGCAAAAAATGGGGATTTCAGAAGCGGGGTGAAAGAATGAGAAAATTTGTCAAAGAGGGACAAAGAAGCAAAAATAGGGAATGAACATGGTGGCAAAATTTGGAGGCGAGTGGATGAAAATTGAAGTTATGGAAAACCCTAAAAATAGACAAATGTGAGATTTTTGGCTTTGGGAAGTAGAATTTGGGATAGGGTCCTCAGGAATGAAATATGTAGAATGGGATTGCAGGGGTGTCCAGGAAGTTTCAAGGGAAACGGAGTTAAAACAAGGGAGATATGGCGAAAAAACGGAATTTTATACGATTCTTTTTCTTTTTTTTAATTGCTAGGAATGGATAGAAAAACACAAACAAAAGCTTATTTAGTAAAGGGAAATTTGGAGTTGGAAAAAACTTGGATGGGTAATTGGGGTTTGAATAGGTTTTGGAAACTTTCTGATGGGTAGGGAAGCAAAAAATGGGGATTTCAAAAGCAGGTGAAAGAAAGAGAAAATTTGTCAAACATGGACAAAGAAGCAGAAATAGGGAATGAACACGGTGGCAAAATTTGGAGGCAAGTGGGTGAAAATTGAAGAAGTTATGGCAAACCCTAAAAATAGACAAATGTGAGATTTCTGGCTTTGGGAAGTAGAATTTGGGATAGGGTCCTCAGGAATGAAATATGTAGAATGGGATTGCAGGGGTGTCCAGGAAGTTTCAAGGGAAATGGAGTTAAAACATGGGAGATATGGCGAAAAATGGAATTTTATACGATTTTTTTTCAGGAACGGATCTACAACGACGCAGAAGGGATCGGAAACAGATAGATCTGAAACGACGCTGAATGGATAACAAACGGCTGGATCTGAAACGGATTTCAGAATAGATCTGAAATGGCTGGATCTGGAATGACTGTCAGAATGGATCTGAAACGGCGCGGAAGTGATCGACAACAGTTTAGCTGAAAATAGATATGGACCCTAGGTATGTGCGGCTTCCTATCGTGTCAAGGGATTCAATCGGTCACCAATGTTGTCTGACGGCTTGTGTATTGGGGTAGTACCCCTCACTCCACAGCTCAGGTAAAACTGATAACCGCTTTTCCACAAACAACAGCTCTTGGTTTACCTCACGGGTGGGAACTAGTCAATCAGGTAGGGGTCATTACCCTTTTCGCTGGCATGTCCTCTCAATGGGCCAGCTACTTTAGGGTTCCTGTGGTACTCCTCACAATGAGTTTTAGGGCTTATGCCCAAATACTTCCCACAGTTAAGCGGATAGGGATTATTCCCAGATCCAAAGCTGCAACAGATGCGAAAAAATAAATTTGGCAGAAATTTCACCCAGCGAGCCCAAGAAAGTGCTATGATACCAGATGTGATGAACCTGAAATATTTAATTAATGAAAACACACAAGATAGAAAAAATAACAGAACTCAAAATGACTTTTATATTGATCGCAGGCCACTTCGAGGGGGCAACCTCCTTTGAGCAAGCTCAATACAAATAACTTCACGATGCCTTCATTGGTCTCAACACAGACTTATATATTAAGTCTAGGCGCTAATACCATGTGTCAATACAAACCATGGGCCAATACAAAATATGGATCAACAATTACTACGGGACGACTTACAAAGCATATGCGTCCAACAACAATAATACAAACTATGGATCAACAAATACTACGGGACGACTTACAAAGCATATGCATCCAACAACAATATACTAACAAAGTAAATAGAAGGGTTGACATGGGTTCTTAACATATTATCACTATGATATGAAAATTTGGTAAGTTGTTATGATATGAAGATTGCTAAGAGATGAAAATAAGGAGATCTTGTAGATGGGGACAACATTAGACACCAACAACCCTAGTTTGCTATTCTTCTACTTATTAAACGAATTCAGATATTCATAACTCTGACCCCTTTTTTTTATTGGTTTTCCTACTGCCTTGTTCAATCATAAGCATTCTGTTTCCATTTGAGTGGCCCGATGATCTGCCTTGTCCCAAAAATAGAAAATCAATATTATTAATAAAGAACACTGAATGAGTAGGTTTTGCTAGATATGTTCTACCCTAACTTATTGCTTGCCCCGATCCGGGCATTGATGAATCTAGCAATTTTGCATAAGGTTCCAGTTTGCATCGAAGGATCCTATGCTTACTAGAGTTTGACAATAGATTAATAATTTTATTTTATTTATAAAAGAACCTGAGTTTACAGAGGAAGATTAGAGGGTGCTATGCACATATCATAAGGAACTATAAATATTTTTAATATGCCAGTGCACTACTGGAAGGTAGATGAGTAAGGCCTTACAAAACCTGAAAAGCAATGCATTACAGTCTTTATCTTTTGTAGATTTTTATAGCAAAGCGATAGTCAAATATTCTTCCATTCTTCCCCAACGTGTCCACCTGGAAATGTCAATGCATGCATGCATGTAACGTTGTAAATAAAGCAAGTAAATCTTGACAATAGAATTTTGTACACCGCACTGTGCCACGAGGAATAAGGAAATAGTAGTGCATGCATGCAATGTGGTAAGCAGTCATGCTGCTGGCTCATGAAAACATGGTAAGATGATGTGGCAATATTGTAGGGATGTGATAGTCTTGAGATAACCATGGAGGTTGGAGATTTGGTTGAAACACGAGTTTACACCCTTGTACAGAGGATGCAAGATCTTTAATTATCAAGGAATTTGGGAGGGTCGAAGTATTTGCAGAGTTGTAGTGGCTGCGTCTCTCAAATCAGAGGCCAATATTCTTCATGTCATTTCCCGTACTAAGAAAAGCACGCAAAAGACAAAAGATAAAAGTGGTAAGGACTCTAGATCACAACATCTCCAAACTAGTCTGTGTTGGAGACAATGGATTGATCATCTCCACACATAACTATGAATTTGTGATTGGAATCAACAAGATTGCCATGACAATTACAGTCCAAGGTGGAGTGGTGATGAGAGACATCATCGAGGAAACTTCCAAGGAAGGCCTAGCTCTTCCCGTCATGATTAACTGTAGTGGAGTCTCAGTCTACCGGTATCCACTTTCGACTGTTGAAATCGCTAAGTAATTTGCGGATTCATCGTATTCAACGGAGGGCGGGACAAATAGTTATGTGTCTGAACTTATATTACATTTCTCAATACCAACTCAACAAACATGTTGATATTTCTATTTTGGTTTCTCTCTCAAAACCCTGAAGTAGCGTCTCTCATTTGTCATAAGTTAATATAAATGTTTTAATGGAATATTAAGTTTTTTCATACTGTTTATTTATTTTTGCATTGAAAAGGGATATAAGCATTGGAACTTTGAAAAACTACGAATAAATTGGAACCTTGCAGTGGTTAACCCACCAACCCAGTTAACTCAGTTGAAGCAAAAGAAGCATAAGCAGTTGACTCAGTAGCTGAAGAACCAGGGTAAAAGCAGCTTTCGATGTCAAGCACATGTTGGTTATTTCCATGTTCTAGCCTCTATAGACAAGCCTTGGCTTTAGCCTGTCTCTATGTACCTAGTTGCCTTAGTCCAAGTTAAACCCAAACAGAGCAAATAAGACGAAACGTGGAAAGTGGATAGTGCCTCTAGGGGGGTACTTGGAGGATGATTTTCAAGTGCAAAAGCGGGGAAAATTGGGAGATCGGGTTCCCTGATTTTAATCAAAAGTTGTTAGAAAATAAAAGATAACCCAAAACTAGGAAGGTCCTAGGAAAGCAGTAAGTGCTTACCCCCATTCTTTTATTTCATTTATTAAGTCTAGCATGTAGAGAGTTGTTCCTGCTCCTGCTTCTTTAGTTTGTGCTCTAGGTGCTATTGCTTCTACCCCTGCTACTAATGTTTTCACTTAGTAAATAAACTACTGGATATGTTGTTGTCTCGCCCGGCATCCAAGCCAAGTGGTTGAATAGCGCAGTTCATTAACCCAGCCGAGTAGATAATTACATAATACAATTATCCAAGCCCAGTCCTGTCTCCATCCCAGCAGCTAATTAGCTTAGTAGATTATCCTAACGGAGTAGCCTCTCATTCTACAGGGCTCTATAACTAACCGGGGGAGAATAGATGTACCAACCAGGAGCTCTTTATGAACCGGGGTCTCTAAAACAACTGGGATAGATGTAACAAGTGGTCATAAATCTGATGAAAACTGGTGTCTTCGCTAATGATGGTGATTCAATCTCGATAGGTTCCAGGTAAACCACTAGATTGACCACATCTCGAATTGGAGAATATCTCGAAAGATACAAAGGAAGAATATGCTATAAATGTTGAGATCTTATTTCTAGCAATTCGAGTTATATTGAAACTTGTATTATGATGTTCAATTAATGATCAATCCTATTGTTTTGAGGCTTGAAAATGTACGATTGACAATCCTCTAGTGACGTTTGCTACAATGTTGTTTCTGCAGACCTCATAAAACAAGATCAGGAGCAAGATAAGGAGCAAGAGCAAGAGCAGAGGACTGGTTTGGAATAACAAAGTTACCAAGATCTTCTGATAGAATTCCATAAATGGTATATCATACATGCAAAGCTGTGTGTACGATACCTTTGCAGACGAGTCCTTAGCTCTAAATTTCTCTCTTTGGAGCAGCTAACCACCTTCCCTGTTTCATTTTCACGATGAATACGCACAGAAACAATTAGGCAATGATTTTTGTGTCTGTGGAATTATTTTTGTACTTTCCGTTAGAAATGGATTTAGTATAGGAAAAAGCAACTACCTTACAGAGCTCCAAGCACTTCTACGCTAGTGCAATGATAGGAAGATCATTTTTAATAATTAAACCACATCAGAAACAATGAAGGCAAAGCAATTAACTAAATTCTCAAGCAAGTAGGAATAGTAATTGCTCAAAATGGAGGTCCACACCACTGTAAAAAGGATACAGCTGATAAATGAATCCAGTTTCCAATCCTTTCCATTGTGCCGAATGAAGAATGAAGAATGAATGTGCTAAGTCAATTCCACTTGGAAAAGTACCTCAAGAATATGCATGTAAATAGATGGCGCAACAGCAAAGGCTTCCACAACATTGTATGTTTAGTGTACCATGAAGAGGTGATGGCCGTGACCATGGAGAGGTGGTGACAGAGGTGGTATCCAGGTGGCGATGACCATGGAGAGGCAGTGACAGAGGCGATGTAGCTGCAATGATGCAGACATGGGCAGTGATGCGGAAAGGGGCGGTGGAGTGGTGGCAGGAGGGCATGAGAAGGTAAATGTTTGGGCATTTTTACCGAGCATTCCGCCGTCGGCTCGGCAATAACACCCAAATATTTCAGCCAATGGAAAGCAAGCGAAGTATTTGCAAACTTAGGATAGCAACATGGCATGAAATTCTAAATTTAAAAAGTTTGGTTAAATGGAAAAAAAACAACTCCAAGTAATAGAAAGTCAACTTAACTAATATGCAATCAACTATTATCGAATACAATGATACACTGCCTCGGCAGGTATAATAAAGAGGAGTAAGATCGTTCTAGATAGTGAAAGATTAGGGATTTCAGGAAAATCAAAGCATTAGCAAGACAATCATGCTTTCCAGGTTTATTAGACTCTAATAATGGTTCTGCTAAAGCATTAGTGAGATAATCATGCTTTCCAGGTTTATTAGACTCTAATAATGGTTTTGCTAAAGGTCTCGATAAGCTTGGAATTTCGAGCAATGGAGAAGATCCTCAAAATCGAACGGTGGAAATAGCCTTGGAATCATAAACCCATGTGATTCATTTATTAGAGGGAAGTGATTCAGGTGTAAAGGACAAAGACTATTATAATGGTGTAAATGAGAAATATTCCCAAGATTATGAGGTGTATAGATGGGGAAATCTTTTTAACAAATTTAATTTTCATATAAAAGATTTCTACAATCTAATTAGAGAGGTTTCGAATGATCAGAATGTAAATATTTCTATGGGAAATAGTGAATCAATACCTGATCCTGGTGTAATCCCTGATATGGATGGAATTGATGGTGATTCGAAGAAGCTTTGGGAAAGAAATGTTCATGGTTTTGGAAAGAAGAAGTCCAAGAAATGTATAAATATGAAAAAACAAATTCTCCTGGTTGTAGGTGAAGATGTAAATTTGAATGAAGTTGTAATTCTAGGAGAGACTACTCATGTGGTCTATATAATGGGGTTGTGTGCTAATATCAAAGGTCTAAGAGAATGGGTAGGAAAATAATGGGCAGAAGATATGGGGTATTATCCATAGCTTATTATGCATCCTCGAGGATGGATGGATTTTGTTTTCAATCAGAGAAGGATGTTCAAAACATATTTCATAAGAACTGGTATTGGAATTCCTATCCATTTTTTTCTGACAAGATGGACACCTCTTTTTGACTCAATAAAGGAAAGATGGGATAAAAAACCAGTATGTGTGAAGATGCCCGATTTGCCTGTTGAGTTCTAGTCTGCAGATTTCTTTCGAACTATGGAAAATTCTATGGGAAAGTTTATTAATGAAATTGGTATTTCTTGGAATCAAGTGAGTTGTCGCGAAAATCTGGTTCTTCTAGATATAAGAGACGGCCTGGCGGAAAAGATTAAAATATCTTATGGAAACAAAGTTTATGAACAAGACTTGGATTATCAAGGAGTGTCGTTTATTTGTCTTAGATGCCAAAAACATGGACATTGAGTGGTGGATTGTCCTTTACCTTTATAAAAGAAAATTTGGATGAGGAAAGAAGAAGGTTCAAGTCCAAGGAAAAATAATATGGAAGAAAAGTTGTAAATTACTTCCATCCCAGTATCTCAAGAAACGGCAATAGGGAAATAAATTGATATATCCTTAAATACAAAAATTTCGAAAGTAGTTTTAATATCTAAATATGACATATAATGCCCTAAATAATTTGAAGGTGATGATGTTTTTTTTAAAGTTTTGGAGGCTTTTGAGAAGGCCTTGTCTGCTACTCAAGATTTCGAATGAGATACACCAGGTAAGTCCATTCAAGACCTGATACGTCTACAGATTGATATGCCTATATGCATAAATCTCTTTCTGATTTTTTATAAATAAGAGGGGATGTCATTATATTCTGGTTTAAATGATTTGATTGATAATATTGGGAAATTTTCCTTGTATTGTTTAAATAGATCCCCAAAATATCATGTGGATCTGAAAAGTTCTTTAAAGTGTAGTTTAAAAAATGAATATATATTTTTTTAGCATTCATTGAAGAAACATATGGGTGATAATTATATTCAAATTGATCATATTGAGACAAAGAAAAATGTGGGAGAGGAGGGGATATATTTCCAGCGTTCAAGAAAGAAGGATGATGAAGGGTCATTTTATGATTCTATTGGAGGGATTAGTCTAAATGAAGTCTATTCAAAAGTGGGGAAAGTCAGAAAATCATTTTTGAAATTATCTCAAATAAAGGTTGTTTGGGATGTTGCATTAGGAAAGCACTGAGTACTTGGAGGTGCTTAGAGCAACAAAAGTATGAGTAGAACTGTTAGAATATTGAGAATATGATAAATTTATACAAAAATACAAAACATGCATAGCATGAGCTGATCTAGAATTATATCATAATAAGTAACAAATAACATGAACATGAATAACAATGGGGAAAACTCCACATTACATGACAAATCCTTGTGTTCATATGTGAATTTTTAAATTCTTGATTATTTTACAATGGCTCCTTTCCTCATTACATACCAAGGCGTAATAGAGGAATTACATCCCATAACACATGTGGGATAAATGTAATTTCACCTCTTTATATAATAAAAGGTAATAAGAGTAAATTATCGCAAATTACATGTGTATAACTCTTTTACACAGTATTGTACATTATTACCTTCCAAATACATTTAGTCATCATTACATATTCCAACACTCCCCCTTAATGATGACTGGGAGATATAATACAAAAAATGGAGGAGGACGGCATTGCATATCATCCCCCTTGATGACAACTTCCAGAATGTCCATGCGAATAAAAGCACACTTTGCTTCATGGAGTAGATGAAGATAACAACTGCTTCTCACTGAACCATGAAATTGCACCTAAACCAAGTTATATGATGAACTCTACCATAATAATGTATGGCCAATACAACAGAACATGTGCCAACAAGATCTAATTGCAGAATGCCTAGGTCTAAAGAGAATCCTTAGCGGCTACTAGATCCAACAACAAAATGCCTAGAACATGTGGCAAGAGATCCAACAGCAAATTTCCTAGATCTAAAGGAGAATCCATAGTGGCTACTAGATCCAACTCCAAAATGCCACCTCAACAATCATCACAACTGGAAATCAACTGATAGTTGAAAGATGCAATAAAACTCTGCAATAGACCTCATCACAAATACAAGACCCCAATGGTCTACCATCAAATATGATATCGTGTAGATAATCATCATGATGTCAATAGCTGAAGATGGTGCTTCATTACATTATATCTGGAATATAGTGATTGATGTTACATTACATTTCCCTTGAAGAACAAACATTCAAGATAAAGAACAAATAGGATCACACTTTGCTGCCAAGGATAAGCTCATCAACTAGGAACAATGCTAAATGAACAGATATAATGAAAGCATATGCTTAAGATAGGAAGGTATTCCAGAACCAAGCTTCCCCATAACTCTTCACAAATACATAGGAAGTGAAGTACACAGAGAGCTAATATGCACAAAGAACTTCCAAGAATAAACCATAAACATGATAATCCCAAGACATGATATATGAAATGATAATATGAGATTGCTTAAGGCCATATAAATATTGAGTAAAAAGTGATCGAAATAAACATGACATGATATTTAAAGATAGATCAGAATTTTTAACATGATCAACATATAACAAATTAGGATCAAATCATGATATCACACATAAAAAAAATGAAATGATTAATCATTAAGCATGGGTTAATTTCTTGTTTTCATGTTGACATGCAAGAGATGAATGCCCTGAAAATGCCAATGCTTCCATATAGGAATGTTAGAGACAATCAACACAGGAACGAGATACAATCTCTGCAATACATGATAAAGAAGCTAAACCCTATTAAGAAAGGATAAGCCATTACGATATAAGACATGATATCACATAAATTCAAAGATTGATTTTACTCAAGAAAATAGCAAGAACAAATATGATCACATATTATTAGATATCACATAGATGGAAAAATATAACCATTAAGCACTTGTTAGAATAGTGATCATTAGATGGTTTCTTGTTTTTCTCATGAAAAAGTTAGAGATTCATGCTCATAAAATGTCAAAAAATCATCTACCACACAAGTAGGTTAGTGACAAATTAATAGGAACAAGCTCCAACAAAATGATAAAAGAGGCTACACTCTAACGTGAAATAAACAAGAAGCTAATGACCAAAATCATATACAAAATGTCCAAATTAGTTAAATTAAACATTAAAATTTTGGATTTAAAAAAATGAACATCTAACTATGCAAAATAATAATGAGCAAGATATGATACCATGTGAGAAGCATCATCATTATTAAAAGAGTGAGACCATGTTAGAATATTGAACAAAAGAAATTGATCAAATAAAACAATGATATCACTTATAGATATGAAAATATAGCCATCAAGCAATTAAGTCCTAAGCATAGGTTCATTTCTTGATGTCACCATTACCATACTAGAGATCCATGCCCCTAAAAATGTCAAAACATCTTCCACACAAGATGGTTAGAGACAAATAAAACATGAGCAAGATAACCTCTATAAACATGATGAATAAGAACAAAAACCCTAATGCAAAGAGATCAAGAAGCACATGAAAAGAATTTCAAGATAAGAGATGAAAAAAAATTGAATTTTCTCACCAAAACCGAATCCCAACAACTGCTAAAAGATAGAACCAAAACTATGTAGCAGAAACCCGCAAGTAGAAAAACATAAAATTTAAAATGACCATAAATCAGTCAATATTTCTCTCAATTTGTATTATAACCTATTTTCGGAACTGGAGAAGCCATTCTGCAACCACCTACACAGACAGAATAGAAATCAGGGAACTCTATCAAAACATATTCATTCTGCAATCCATGCGGCCGCCACCAAAAAACTTGAAAAATAACTAATTTTAAAGTAGCGATATCTCCACCGTATGGACTCTAAATGAGACAATTGGTTTTTTGAAATTGCGTATGTTTGTGATAAAAACTCATATATGCAATTTTTTTCTTTGGAATTGTTTTTCAGACAATCTACCTAAGTGGACTTAAAGGCCAGATCTCCCTAGTCCAACTAGATCTAGAACAAATAGATACAGAATATAATCAACTTCCCTAGATCAATAGAAGTGTAAAGTAGCAAGTAAGTCTCTTACCTGAGATTCGCAATTCCCTTTTCTCTTTGCTTGATCCAATGCTCCAAAACCTTCATATCTGCAGCTGCAAAGTCCTGTTGAACAAACAGACACAAACAAGCAGTAAAAGCCTATATCTCATATGATTGATCTAAGCTAACACTTAAGGAGGTAATCTCTAAACATTAACAACACAATAATGTATATGGGAAGAGATTGTATTAACTGTAATAAAGGAGATTATACTAAGAGAGAACATTGCAACCTATGCCTTAACGTCGCAACCTTCCTTCCAACAAGCCAAACCAAAGCCTCCAAGGATGAAGTAAGACTCCCAAAGATGAACAAGGATCGGCCTAAGATAATTCCACCAGCATGTGAGTACTATAGACCTTCCCCCCTTTCCAATGGGGAGGAGCTTCATATTTATAAGACCAAATGGATAGAGTAGGTTGAGGATTAATGGGAGAAGTCTAAGGGATCTTCCCTTGAGGTTAGGGAACCGAAGGACAACTCACCTATCAATTAGGGATAGACTTCCACCTCACCATGCTTCAAGAAGTTGCTCGAAGCTCTTGTTTATCCAATATAACCAACCCTGGCGCACCTTGCATGAAGGCAACTGGCGCCATGAAGGGGGTAGCGCAAGCTGCATAAGGGAAACCTGAGCCACTGGCGCATGCTTCCAGATGACACTTTGTGCCAGGAATGATCTGGCGCCTGTTGCTGGAAGACAACCTGCGCTAGTGCAACTAGGAAATGTGGACACAAGGGTCAACAACTTTCTCTGGGTGTTATTGGTCAGGGAAATTTTAGGGATTGAGGCATGAAGTTGACACAAGACTCATGGTGACAAAATTTAGGTGTAATAGAATGCCCCCCAAATCATGAAGCTGGAAAAATAAGACATGTGATATGCTTTGCAAGATAGATGGAAAGGACTTGTTGGTTGGAAGGTGTTGTTGCAGTACAACTGTCTCTGAGATAAAAGTCTCACATGACTCACAACATGGTTGTCGACCAATACATTGCAGATCCATGGTAGTAAAGACCGACTGAACACAATCATGGCTACTAGAGACAATCATAGATCCATGATGAGATGATAACACAACCACGACCAATACAAAGTGGATCTGTGTGATATGACTCAAAAAATATCCATTGCAACCTGGGTAAAATATGAAACAACCCAGGGTCTTCAAGCCGAACCCGAGATGATACGAATCTATCCATGTGATTACAATGTCTTGGAGTCGAACATGGTAGAAACCACTTGATTACTGTCCATTAATGTATATAGTTAACAAGCGTGAGAGAAATCATCATTGGTGTCAATGATGCCCAAGGTATCATAGTACATACCATCAAGTGTGAATTAATGAGTTGAGGTCGAACACTCGATGAGATCTTTCAATCAATATTCAATGATGTAAACTCATGTTGAAAGCGAGTTAACCTGCCATTGATGCATGCAAGCCCAAGGTACTTTATTGGTTTCTAGATTCCATCCCCGAATGATTTGTTGAAGTCGACAAGAATGAATCCGTTGAAGGAGGGCCATGATGAATCTCCCATCATCGACACGAAACGCGATCACATATGTTTGAGGTGAATCAAACAGTAGAGTGATGTGTAAGACTGACTCAAGGTAAACTGACATGAAAGAAGGTACAATGACTGCAGATGATGAATAATGAACGTCTCTTGAACATATGCATGGCATGACTTAGCAGTATTGAAATGATGAGAATGGCACCAACCCCTAATGAAACTGAAGATGGAAGCATTCTTCGGATAACCCAAAGGAGTGAAAAGACTCATGGAATTAGCAGGACTTGAAGACAAACAGATTTCCCAAGTACTGAATGCATATGCAATTGATTTCCATGTTCAAGACTGACTATGTACTGAGTACCTCATCCCTATTCCCCATCATGATTGATGAGTACCTCTTTTGTTTTGTAACGAGCTTGAGGAGGGTATGACAGATGCTCAATATAACTCATCCCATGGACGAGTCCAATCCCAAATATTTTACGAACCTAGGACAGGAGGGGTTTGTCCCATAACGGGCCCTTCGATGTTAGATTTTAACGAGTCCAAAGAAGGTAAACTCGGTGTCATTTCATGTTTACAGAGTCTGAAAAGAACTAAAGAAGACTCCAAAATTGCTTTTCTGTAAAGTTAGTCTCTTCGCCCAAAAAAAGGCAAAAGAACGCGAGAGAGAACTCTTCCAACCATGATTATTCGGAGTGCTCTTTTTTTGTAAATAGTGCCTCCTGGTCCGAAAAAAGGGGTAAACTATCACCAGAAAGACGATCATTCAAATACTTTTACAAGCGTGAATGCATCAAGTTCGCTTGGCGATCTTTTCATATTTAGAGAGTCTGAAAAGAGCTTAAAGAAGGACTCCGAGGGGTTCCTTTTTCGTAGAAGTTTAACATGCCCGAAAAAGCGATAAAATATAACTCGGTGACTTATTCTCATCGTTTTACGACCACGAGAAGGAACAAAGAGTGAGATCGGTGTCGTTAATATTCGATTTTAACGAGTGGAATAATAATATAAAGAACACTCGAAGAGTTGTTCACACCCGGCAACGGGTGTGAGATGACTACGATCACGACCAAAGATTATAATGCGACATTTCGCTTCACCTATAGACTCCAAAGACTATATCAAAACGATCAGTTGGGTATTTAGATATAAAAATAATCCCAACTATAGTAAAATAACCCACAAAAGAATAAAATTAAAAAGGGAATATACATTTTTCAATATAAATAGGGAAAAATAGTAAAAATAGTTACCATTTGTTTTTTACCAAATTGGGAGGTGAAAGTGACCCTTTGGAGTGCAATTTTCAACTGCTAATTGTGGGAGCCATGATCCGTCATTTTTAGTGACGTTAGCGTCAGGTAGGCCTATTCCCTACCTTCTTCATTTTCAGCGGTTTAGAATTTCATTTACTTTCCATTTTTTTGGGTTTTGGGCTTGCTTTGTGGAGGGAAATTGCGCCCTCAGCTCGGCGCACTTTCCTTTTTCGGGAAATGCTCCAATGGATCACCAGCGAAAATACCGACAAAGAGGCTTGTGTCGATGGCACCCTATCTGCAAAGACGGGATGCGCCAGCGCAAGTCCGATTGGAAAACTCAAACCAAAATTAGATGATTTGGATGGTTGGGAAAGTTTCTAATGGTGTTTTTATTAACTTTGGATAGGTTTTGGGTGGACACAATGGTGGTTGAATGGTGAGAAAGAGAGCATGAGCTTGATGATGATCAAGCAGTAAATGATCCACAATGCATGGCCGCACTATGGAACTCTTAGTTGCTGAAATACTTCCAAGTTCCGGGCATGAGATCCCAAGTGCCACTATTAGAGAATATGATCCAGTGTTGGGATTTGGTACAGCGACACTTCCAAATTGGTGTCCACATACTAACGATAGATATCGAGGATATCTATTTCCTGACAGGATTGTCTCGGCGGGGAAGTCCCGTGTCTTTATTAGGGTCACGAGGGAGTGACAGAACTACAAAGGACCTGATAGACCAGTGGTGCACTAATTGCACCCAGATGGTTGGTGGGAATATTCCCATCAAGGAGGTCAGGGATCGGCCTCTCCATAAATTTTTGTTTACCATTGTGAGGGTGGTTGGTAGTAGGGTTTCTCATATGGTGAGTAAAGCCCATATGTTATATGTTGAGGAGTGCATGGATCCCACGGTCTTCAACTAGTGTGAGGGACTCCTTGCAAACTTGCGAGATCAGCTCACCAAGTGTCGACATGGTGCGCTGAAGCAGTTCGGCTATAGATCAGTCGTAGTCTCGTTCTTTTGGAGCGGGTGCCACATCTGTGCCCGTAGGTCAAGGTAGAGGATCGGGACCTAAGGGACCCTCACATGGTCCGTTGGACAGAGGTGATGGCCCGCCATGGCGGTGGTGGCCCCATCATTACTTATGGTACACCCTTCTTTAGGTGGTTGGGGGTTCAACTCCTCATGGTTGAGGACTACCCATATGATGGTACTGACTTCAGGGGGGATCCCGACCTAGCTCTCCCTAAGGGGATGCAATGGGGAGACATGGGTAAGAATGACAAATCAGTTGTGTTTTTCATTTTATATTTTTTATATGTTTTTGGAGTAGTACTGATGATTGACATATGTTTGATGCAGATGTGGGCCCATCACGACCAGTTGGTGTCTCTCCGATTGCGCGGAGAGGGGCAGTGTAGGAGATGGATTCCGTAATGCCCGATGTCATCGAGGAGATGGATGAGGTGGAGGAGAACCTTCAGCGTTTGACACTAGATATCCCAGAGCCGACGATTCATGAATTACCTCGTCGGTACCAGCGTCACATTGTTGGAGTGTCTGAGTGTTTTGGTTCACTGCTTATGAAAGTAGTGAGGGATATTATTTGTTATCACGAGCGTTGTGGGGACTAGGCTCGTGTGTATATGTATATGTACTGAAAGCTTACAGGATTCAGATTTTGTATCGGGGTATATTTACTGAAATATTATATGCTTCAGATTTTTGTATCAGCACTACATTTTGATGTGATATATAAAAACTCTATTGGCGGATTTATAGACTGTGTTTTTATGGATGATTATGGGATCTTGCTTATGTTTGTTTATGCATTATGTACATGTCGTTCCACGTTTATGAATGTTTCATGCATGTGAAATATACCAGTCCAATATAAAATTGGCCATGGAATCAGCAATGGTGTTCATGTCTCTTGAAATGTGCAGGTCTGAACAGATTCGAAGTACCTCTCCAAGAGACGTACTCATCGGAAAAGACGAAGTAACATGGGATCATGGATGGTGTAGACATGGTTAAGGTGAGAGACCAATAATTGTGAGTCGAGGTGGATGACAATGTGGTCCATACCAAGGGAAAGAACTTCAGTTAAGACTCCAATCACCACGTGATACTCTGCGACAATGTTGGTTGCGTACCCTAGAAAAATCCCTCCCGAACTAATGATATCGTCGGTAAGGGAATAAAGTACCCAGGGCTGCCGAAGCGAGACTACGGGTATGCTGACTGGCACCATCAGCGAATCCAAAATAGGTTTCCATCTGCACATGCAGGTAGAACATGATATAAGCGTAAATCCAAGATCCTAACACACTAAAGCAAAGTGTCACACCACACAAAACACACACCATGTACAGTATATACAAGATACCAATGCGTGAAAGGCTCAGGCGTAGTACCTCTTCAGGTAGAGCCCATTGTGAGGCTCCCCCAGATATATTCCATCATAATACTCAAGCTCGTAATCTCCATTCTCCAGGACATGTTTTACAATGTATGGCCCATGCCACATGGACTCAAACTTGCCTGGCCCCAGCGTATCATGTTTTTGGTCATACGTAAGGACCAAATCCCCCTAGTTGAAGATATGAGGTTTGAATGACTTATCATACTGGGATTTAATGCATTTCTTATATGTCTTGTCAATTTTTTCCAAGTGAAGGAAACATTCTTCCTTGGCAGTGGTGTTCGGGAGAAGTTCGACTACAAGTTTCAGTGATGGAATCTCGCACTCTATCGGTAGAACTACCTCCAGTCTGTAAACTAGTTGGAAAGGTGTGAACCCGCTGGAAATCTTAACGGAGGTCCTGTATGCCCATAGGGCAGAAAAGAGCATGTTATGCCTGCTGATTGGAAGACTTCTTGAGTTTTCCTTTGGTCTTCTTCTTTCCACCAAATTTATGAGCAAAGTTGATTGAATAGAATTCACTTCCTTGGTGCGAGCAGGAGTGGGTGACTTGGTGGTGTTGCTGCCAGCCTGTGGCGAGGATGGGGAAGAACCATGTTGGTTCGACGATCAATCAGTTTGAGTAGACGGATGGGAGTGTATGGAACCAATAATTCCATCGGCATGAGGTCCCTGAGGTGGTTTTGTAGGATCGTAGGTAGGGCAAGGGGTGTCAGGAACAATGTCATCTAAAGTGTTGGATTGAGCATAGACAAGGTCTAAGTCACGTGGGCACGAGTGATATCCTGTTCTTCGGTGATGACCCCACCCATAGCTACATCTTTGGCTACGGTGGGTAAAAGAGACTTCATAAACCAGTCAGCTTATAATTGGTTTGGAATAGGAGCCTTAATGAGACGTCGTATCCTCCACCACTCATGGATATGATCGGATATATGAGTTGCAGTGGTCTGGCAGAGAGAATTCAATAGGTCTGTACAAGTTTCATAGCGGATGGGTAACTGGAAATGGGTCAGGAATGACATAGCTAAAGAACGAAAGTCAAGAAATGAGTGCGGTGGTAGTTCAATGTACCACTTGGCAGTTGTACCAGTGAGGCTCCCTTGAAATAACCTCAGATGGATCGAATCATCTAGCAAGGAATTGGATGAGCACCATATATGGTATGTCATCACATGGTTCTTCGGGTCTTCACCAATATTTCCATCAAACTTTGGAATATTAGAAGGTAACTTAACCGGAATGGGTGGCCAATTATAACCGTGTTGGATGGGATCATTAGTCAAAGTATCCAAGAATGGTAGCTGTTGGTTTGGCTATGGATACTAGTAGTATTGATATGGCATTTGCGGACCAGTAGGACCTTGAATCGACTAATTATAAGGTGATCCCATAGGGAATTGGCCATAAGGGGGTGGGCCTCCTGAGTTGGGTGGTGGACCTGATGGTGGTCCGCTGCCATAATAGGGTGGTCCGCCACCGGAAGGTGGGGGTCCTCCACCGTCAGAATAGGGTGGGCCCTCGCCAAAAGGTGGGAGTCCACCACCACCGCCGGAATAAGGGGGTCATCCACCTCCTCTGCCAGAATAGGATGGGCCTCCGCCAGAAGGTGGGGGTCCTTCGTCACTGCCAGAATAAGGTGGTCCTCCGCCTCCTCCTCTAGAATAAGGTGGGCCTCCACCAAAAGGTGGGGGTCCTCCACCGCCAGAATAAGGTGGTGCTCTGCCTCCTCCTACAAAATAGGTTGGGCTTCCGCCAAAAGGTGGGGGTCCTCCGCTGTTGGAATAAGGTGGTCCACCACCTCCAGCATAAGGTGTGCCTCCTCCTCCTCCTCCGTCGGAGTAGGGGGGTCCTTTGCTGCTGGAAGGGGGTGGGCCTCCGCCTCCTCTACTAGAGTAGGGTGGGCCGCTATCACCAAAATGAGGTGGAACTCTGCCAAAAGGTGGAGGTCTTCCCCCTCCGAAATGAGGTGGGGGTCCACCGCATCCAAAAGGAGGTGGAGTTGGACCAAACGGTGGTGGGGGTGGTGGGACATGAGGAAAGGTTGGTGGGGGTCCAATTGGCATAACATTGTGATGTCCCCATGGAGTGTTTGAGTTTTCGGGATAAGGCATCCTAGGAAGAATGTTCCCGAGAAGGTATTGTCTCAACGTAGGGTTGAAATTACTTGGATACATATGACTCCATAGTGATTGAGTTAGTTTGGATGGTCCCCCACCATGATGTAATCCCATGGTAGGGCCCACAACTGGTAAGGAGCTGCCAACGGAATGACCAGTTAGAAGCCCGCCACTCATATTATGGCTAGGTAATAAGGGTTTCCCCCCAGTAACGATGTTCTGACCACTCGTTGATGGTTGAATCATGGTAGGTTGATGGGTGCTCACTAGTGGAGGAACACTAATCATGATGAAATTAAGAGGTAAAGAGTATCCTCCCTCGAATTTTGGGGTGGGGGAGGGGTGGGTAGCGTTCCAGTAGTAGTATGAGGGGTGTTTGAAAATTGTCCTTGAATGTTTTGAGTCATCTGGGGTATGGAACTGGTCCCTTGATTAAGAGGTGTACTTGCAGGAAGCGAATATTGACCAGGTGCGTAAGTGGTCGTGTCATGTATAGGTGTTTCCAGTAAAGTGAAGGATAGAGAACTAATCGGGGTATGTTGATATGTGGGCACTTCTGAGTTTCGACTCCCTTGTGGGAGACTCTGTCATCTGAGTTCGTCGCCGGCTGTACGTAGCCGGTTAATGCGGTCATAGAAGGGTGCCAGAAAATCATCATTGGGAACCCAATAAGGGGGTGTGGTTCCCACAGATGGAAGTGTGGAAAAATGATCCCATTGTTTCCCTAGAGTGGTTTCCCAAAAGGATGTGGATGGAACAAAAGTTGTGGATACAGGGTCATCCTGGGGTTGATTGTACCATTCTACAGCCCCAGGTTCTCCTTCCATCGAATGGTTGAAAGATGTGTCTCGTGAAGCAGACGGTGCCATGGTCACAGACCTTGGAGGATCAGTGATTAGTGGACTCATGGGAAGTGAAACGTTCACTCCTGACTCCATGGTGGAGTCTTCTTCTTCAAGTGACATGACGGTAACTGGTTGATCCATGTTTTCCCACGAACGTACCTCTGGATCAAGGGGATATTTGGGTGGCAAGTTTAAAAGTCTACTGGACCTTCTCAAAGGTTGTTCAGCCAGAATGACTGAAGCATAATTTCTCCTAACTATCTTCTATACAAAAAAAAGAAATCCAAAATCTATGTAAACTAAGGCCATAAGCAAACTTATGTGATAGGTGTGGATTCAAAATTCTGGAACCTCACAGGATTGTCAAGGCTTTGCAACTCGTCGTATACCCCAAGGCCCAACAGTTATACTCGGCCCAATTTTTCACAGCACTAATCGGGGAGGATTGGGACCGTACCCCTGACCGTATAACCTGACTACCTAGAAGCACGTGCATAGTATCTCCCCGAGTGTTGTTCTCGGTGTATTACTCTGCCAAGCCAGTCGAATGGTTAACTCGGTTGGTTTCAGGAATCCTAGGAGAATCTCCCGATATACTCAAGGTACGTGGGAGCACAAATCTGTAATGGTGTTGTCTAATGCACAACCATATGACAAGAGCCGTTCGATATACTACCGAGTACGTGCAGTGCCTTTCTATATACCCAAAGGTACATGAAAGAGCCTTCGATATAGCGGTTGGTACGTGGAAGAACTGCAGGCCCCTGAGATGTAGTGCAGGAAGATAACAATAGCTACCACGTTTTATGACACCGGAACACGTCACTAACTTATCACACAAGTTGCTAGTAAATTTTAACCTAACACTACCGATTAATTTTATCTTATGCAGTTAGGTGAATCCATGAGGTGTAGACAATAATTTAAAAATAATGCAAGCCTAGCTACATGAAGGTACACATTTCCTTTTCTTTCGATGAAGTCTATCTAAGGTAAGGATAAATCTCTTTTTCCAATGGTATCAAAATATAAGAGATCCCAAAAAGTTCAAAAATTTACCAAAGATGATTGAAAGCACTCTTTTCGTTTTTTCCAACAAAACACAAAAAATAACAACACACCAAATAAAAACTTTTTCTTTTTTATCTTTTCAAGCTAGAATGAATCTAAGTAATGATGAAAAGGAGGATTTCCGCAATGATGAACTAAAAAGCGCAAAAAGACCAAAAGTGCATAGAACGTTTCAATTTTGAAATACTTTGCAAGAGCTTTAATTCACTTGATTTTTTCAAAGAGATGAAAGACTCATAACTAAGAAAAATATAATCAACCGATTTCCTTTTCAAACTTATCAAAGATATAAATAATGAATTCCAAAGCACGAAACAATTCTATAACAATTTTCAAATGATCTTGAAAATAGACAAAATAAATCACTTCCGATTTTTCAATACATATATCAAAACAAAATCTGATAATAATGATACTTTTCAGATGTAATAGCATAAAACAAGAGATTGATCGCAGCACTCCAATGACTCATAAAATCTCAAAGAAAAATGACAAGGATCCGATTGGATCCAAAGACACTCAATTCACTCAAAAATCGATTAAATGCAACCAAAAATAATTGGCTAAGTGCAGGAAGGGTTTGGAATCAGATCTAACACACTGAATAGACCTGGTAAGGTGATCAGGGAATGCAAGATTGAGCGGATGAACGTGGGGGATTGAAATTTCCTGCCACCATCGAATCTCTCACTTGACCAAATGGAACCCAAAAATCAACAAAACAAATCCAAACACAAGCAAGCTGAATAAACGGGTCTATGACTGGAAGATGCAGTGCATAGAGGCTTGCAAATCAGATCAAAAACAAAATTTGGAGAGGATTTTGTACCAAGCACCAAGCTTAAAGGGTTGGTTCACTCTGTCAGTATGTTGCAGAGCGCCTGGCACACTCTGTCTACAGGAGCAAAGCGCTAGTTACACAGTCTGTATGAAATGCAATAGCGCCTGTGGCGTAGATTGCACACAAAGAATAAGCGCCAGGTAGGTATTGGCGCACGGGATGCACAGCCCAAGTGCATCGAGCGAATAATCAAATAGAAAAAACAAAATATCTCCAAAAAATGAAAAACAAATGACCTAAAACTGATCCTAAAAGAATCAAGGTAATCCGACAGACTCTCTAATGACAAGACCTGATGGTGGGAGGGATTCAGGAGGCTAAGAAATGGACCACCAAGAAATCAATGGAATCACACTCAAACTCAAATCAAATCAAATGTATCCCCATTATGGTCACCATATTGTTTTTGGACAATCTACCTAAGCGGACTTAAAGTCTAGATCTCCCTAGTCCAACTGGATCTAGAACAAATAGGTACAGAATATAATCAAATTCCCTAGATCAATAGAAGTGTAATGTAGCAAGAATTCTCTTACCTGAGATTCGCAATTCCCTTTTCTCTTTGTTTGATCCAATGCTCCATAACCTTCAGATCTGCAGCTGCAAATCCCTATTGAACAAGTAGACACAAGCAGTAAAAGCATATATTGAACAAGTAGTAAAAGCATATATTGCATATGATTGATCTAAGCTAACAGTTAATGAGGTAAGCTCTAAACATTAACAACACAATAATGTATATGGGAAGAGATTGTATTAAATGTAATAAAGGAGAGTATAATAAGAGAGAACATTACAACCTATGCCTTAACGTCGCAACCTTCCTTCCAACAAGCCAAACCAAAGCCTCCAAGGATGAAGTAAGACTCCCAAAGATGAACAAGGATCACCTAAGATAATTCCACCAGCATGAGAGTACTATAGAACTTCCCACCTTTCCAATGGGGATGAGATTCATATTTATAAGACCAAATGGATAGAGTACGTTGATGATTAATGGGAGAATTCTAAGGGATCTTCCCTTGAAGTTAGGGAACCGAAGGACAAATCACCTATTAATTAGGGATAGACTTACAACTCACTATGCTTCGAGAAGTCACTCGAAGCTCTTGTTTATCCAATCTAACCAACCCTAGCGCACCCTACATGAAGGAAACAAGTGCCAGGAAGGGGGTAGCGCAAGCTGCATAAGGGAAACCTAAGCCACTAGCGCATGATTCCAAATGACACTTTGCGCCATGCATGATCTGGCGCCTGTTGTTGGAAGAAAACCTGTGCCAGTGCAACTATAAAATGTGGACACAAGGGTCAACAACTTGCTCTAGGTGTTATTGGTCAGGGAAACTTCAGGGATTGAGGCATGAAGTTGACATAGGACTCATGGTGACAAAATTTAGGTTTAACAGGAATCTACATAGAAAGTGTTAAAAAATTATCTGAAAGTCACCGCCCAAATTTACCTTGAACACTTCTCCATAGGGGTTAGGGTTTGAAAGAAAAAAAATCAAATATGTAATATAAAGCTTAGATCTGAAAAACACCACTTGGATATTATAGATCGGGTCCCAAAAATACAAAATATGAAGAGCCCAAGTGAAATAATGAGAAAATGTTGCTTAAAAAAACAAAATCTAATATTTTTACTAAGTAAGACATAATGTAACAACCTACTCTGATAGCATGTTGGAATATTGAGAATATGATAAAGTCATACAACAATACAAAACATTCATAGCATTAGCTGATCTAACCTTATATCATAATAAGCAGCAAATAACATGAACATCAATAAAAATAGAGATAATAGAATAGACAAGAGAACACCATATATACGTGGTAAAACCCCAAATGGGGAAACATTCACGGGAAGGTTGAAATCTTCTTAATCATCGATAATCTCCAATCTTACAATAGAGCTCCCACACATGAGCATCACATCCCACTCCACAATCACATTACATGACACATTCTTTTGTTCATAAGTGAATTCTTGAATTCTTGATTATTTTACAATGACTCATCACCTCATTATATACCAAGGGGTAATAGATGAATTACATCCCATAACACATGTGGGGTCAATGTAATTTCACCTCTTTATATAATAAAAGGTAATAAGAGTAAATTATTACAAATTACATGTGGGATAGATCTTAAATAAGTTTTGAAAGTATTGCATTCCAAATACATCCAATCATCATTACATATTCCAACAAGAAGGTTTTTATTGCTTTTCATTTCTCTGAACTATAGGGGGTTGTTTAGTGCCTCAAAAAAACTAGCCATCAGATGTCTGGTTGACAGGTTGAACCCATATCTGTTACTGTTTCAAGAAACCATAGGACCAGGGGAAAATATTGTAAGAGAATTGAAACTTTTACTTTCTAGATGGGATTTTTGTTATGTGGATGCCAAAGGAAAGTCGAGTGGTTTGGTAATGGGATTGAAAAGTCTCAGTATGAAGTGTGAATATTCTTGGGCTTGTGATTCTATTTTTGGGGTATTTCTCAGATCAAAAGATTTGAATAAGAGTTTCATTTTCGTGAATATTTATGGTCCATACAATGACAAAATCTCTTTTTGGGAGAACTTAATGTCAAAGAATTTTTAAACTAGAATATGATGATATAATTAGGAAGGGATTTGAATTTTTCTCTGGGTATGTATGAAACCTGGGGACCATCTATTGTTATGGATCCTCTTTCAAATTTATTTTTGGAATTGCTGGAAGATAAGGGTCTTATTGATGTTGAACCTATTAAGCTAAATCCTTCCTAGAAAAATAAAAGGTTTGGAATTGATAGGATTGGAAAACATCTTGACAGGTTTTTATATTAGAGGATGTGGCAGATTTGCCTATTTGCATTATAAAATGGATAGATCAAGGGGGGGATTCAAACCATATGCCCGTGGTTTTGGAATTGGTTAGAGATTCAACAAATCCTTCTTTCCAATTTAAGTTCAATCCATCCTGGATAGAAGATGAGGATTATGTAAAAATAATAAAGAATTCATGGATACCCTATGACCCTTCTTTAAAGGAATAAACTGCAATCCAGTTCACAAATAATATCAAGAAGTAAAAAAAAGTACTACATGAATGGGAAATCAATAAGAAAAAGAGGGAGGAAAGATCTATTGTTGTAATTCAAGAAAGATTGTTGGTTTTATTAGAATCTAATGGATATGGTTTTCTAGATATGGAATCAAGAAATGAAGTGATTGAATTGGAACTCCAAAAGAGAAAGATCCTGGAAAATGTGGAAGTTGAATGGAGGATTACAAGTAGAGCAATATGGTTAGCTAGAGGGGATGAAAACAAAAAAAAAATCCACAATTTTTCCAATCATAGGAAATCAATGAATACCATTTGGAAGCTACAGAATGATGAAGATGGATAAATAAGTAGTTTTGAAGACCTATCCTGGGTTGGAGTGTCACATTTTGGAAATCTATTCAAAGAAGATGATAAGATAGATGTAGCAGAATCAGTCATAAATATAGCACAATTCTATCGTAGTTTTGTAAATGATTCTAATAATATGGATCTGATGAAAGAAGTTTCAAAAGAGGAGTTGAAGATGGTTATGCAAAGTTTTAAAAAAGATAAAATCCCAAGTCTGAATGGGATGCCAATTTAATTATTTCTTGGGTTTTTGGAGACCATGGAGGAAAATCTTCTTAGAGTGGTAGATTACTCAAGATATTGGGGAATAATTCATGGTGCTTTCAATGCAACTTTTATATCGTTCATACAAAAATATGATGATCCAAAGGGTTTTGAGGACTATAGGCCAATTTCTTTATGCAATAGTATATATAATATAATTTCTAAGATCATAGAAAGAAGGCTAAAGGTTCTTTTGTATACTAATATATCTATTGAAAAATATGGATTTTTAGCTAGGAGGTAGATACACGAGGTGATTGGAGTGGCACAGGAAAGAATTCATTCTATTAGAACAAAGGGGTTAAGGGACGCTGTGATAAAAATTGACTTTTCAAAGTCTTATGAATGAGTCAACTAGGTATATTTGAGGCTAACATTATCTCATGTTTGATTATGTATACCTTTTATAAAGTGGATTATAAGTTGTTTGTCAACAATGTCTTTTTCTATGTTAATAAATTAGGCGGTTTCTTCTTTCTTTCATCCTAAATGGCGCCTAAGACAAGGATGCCCACTTTCACCATTATTATTTATAATTGTGGTTGAAGGTCTAAGCAATGCAACTGGGGAGGATAGCATACTAATGGATCCTTTTAAGGTATCAAAATAGGGGGCCTTCTTCGGATAACACACTTATTGTTCGTAGATGACATCCTGATATTTAATGATGGTTCGAGAAGAGATATGGAAAAAATAGATAGGATAATTGATTCCTTTTGTAAGGCTACTAGGATGGTCATAAATTGTGGAAAATCAGTTTTACTAAGCGAAGGAGTAGAAGAGGTAGATCTAAGTTTTTTACAAAAATTTGTTGGGTTTCATGATTTCCAGTTTTGAGGATGGATTAAAATATCTTCACTTCGGGATAAAACCTGTTGATTACAGGATAAAGGAATGATACTATCTTATCACCAAATGTGAAAAAATAATTAATAATTGGTGTCTTCAATGGCTTTCAAAGGGAGGTGGATTGATCTTGATAAACTCTATTTTAATGGCCATACCGGTTTTTTGGTCTCTTGCATGGATCCCAAGGGAAGCCTTTTCATAAGATTAAAAATTTGTATATGTGTTTTTTCTAGGCTAGAAATTCTTAAAAAAGGGGTTGTGCATGGATAAGCTGGAAGAAGATTTCAAAGTCGAAGTATCTGGGGGGATGGGCTATTAAAAGTTTGATTCCTTTTTCAAAATAGCTTGTAGCAAAGAGTATATGGAGACTAGTTACATGCAGTGAGATCTAGATGGATGTAATAATAAAAAAATATATATAGGCCAAGATCATTGAATGATTGGATAACAATTCCAATCAAATTAACTTCAAATGCTTCTATCATTTGGAAAGATTCATTTCAATCATTTACCTTGATAAGAAATTATGGAAGGTAAGCGATGGAAAAAGTGTTAGATTGGGTGAAGAGGGTTATATTATAATTTAAATCAAATAAAATTTGGAAGAGGCACTTCCTATCAAATTCATGGTTGGGAAAATGTAGAACCGATGGGTTTCACAACTAAGGATAGTAGGATCAGGTTGAACTACATAAATCAATTGAAAGATAGCCACATTTTCTTGCAGGATGGAAAGGATACTTTGGTCTGGTTAGGAGCTAAAAATGGAAAATATTCACCTCAAGCAGGTTACAAGGTTTAAATGTCATCAAAATATCTTGCGGAGACAGTCTGGTGGTGGAAATTTATATGGAAGTTTCACTATCCCTTGAAACACAAAATGTTTCTTTAGTTCTTGTTGTCAAACAAAGCACTTACATGGGACATATTGCAACATAAGAACAACATTGGGCCTTGAAGATGTTATTTATGCAAGGAGCAACTAAAAGTAATTATCATTTAGCGATTGACTATCTTTTTACCAAGCGGGTTTGGAAGGACATTGAAGGGAAGATTGGTGGCTCGAATATATAGCAGGGATCTACAATGGAATATTGTTTGAAGAACTAGTGTAGTAACAGAGAGATGAAAGATTATAAATCTCTATCGGAAATTGTAAATTAGTTTATGTGGATGGCCATAAATGCAAGCTTGTTTGAAGACCGATATTTTCATTCCTTTCTATGTGTGGTTCATAGTCTAAGTATAATAAGACATTTTCCCCAATTATCAAATGAAATTGAGTTACTAGGGTAGCAAATCCTCTGTAAATAAATGATCAGGTCCCTTGGGATTTTTTTGATGGGGCATCACGGATGGAGGGAACAATCTGTGGTTCTGGTGGAGTGAATTATATTTCTATGAACCAAAAAGTAGTCTTTAAAGCTAGGTTAGGACCAGGATCAAATAATTATGGGGAATTGAAATCTTTATGGCTCCTTTTGAAGATCGTCGGGAAAAATGGAATCAAGACACTGAATGTCTATGGAGACTCCTTATTAATAATAAATTGGTTGAAAGGAAAATTTCAATGCCAAAATGTGTTACTAGAGTCCCTTTTGGATGAAACTCGTCGGATATTTTCAAATTTTGATAAAGTGAATATTCAACATACATTGAGGGAAACCAACATAGAAGATGATATTTTAGCTAAAGAAGGAGTGTCCTTAAATCAGTGGGTCTGCAACATCTTAAACACAGTTTTGAGAGAATGGATAGCAAAGGATCTAACATAAATCTGAAAAAAGAAAAAAAAATGGACCAGAGTTGGAAAAATCTGAACTAGCTAGCAAATCTATGTTTCAGATCAGGAACCACTATGCAAGACAATTTTTTGGTAGGGATGATTACTCTGCCACATGTGAGGACATGAAATATATCCTGAATTTTGAAAGGTAATAAAAGTGTCTATATGATGATAAGTAAAAGAATAGGAAAGTTGTGATGAAACGAGTTTGAATATAATTTTGTAAAGTGAATGCAAGTTTGATAAGTAATTTAATCTGTCTTCTATATATTTTGTTGTTACTTTCCGAGAGGAAGTAAAAATATGGGTATTGAATTGTTGGTTTGGGGAGGAAAATATCTAATAGATAAAGGACATATTATAAGCATATGATGAATGTAATATTTCTTTTAATAAAAATATTATGATTTTTTTTCTTGGAAAAAAAATTCTCTTTATTGAGAGTCCATCCCATGTTTTCCTTTCATACCCTTTCATGGGAAAATGTTTCATGTTTCATATTAAATAGTATATAATGAATCCAAATATTGAAAACAAATATAAGTAATATTTTACACAATTTAGCTCCAAGAGTTAGCTCAATCGGTCGAGCACCGTAGTTAGGCCTCCCAGCATGTGAGGTCGCGGGATCCATTCTCCTTGACACTCTTGGGGTTAGGTACGCAAAATGTGTCGAGGGTGTGATGGCCCCTTCGGGTGGGCCCGCCAGAAATTATTCCGTGGACGTAGCGATGTCGGCCGGTGGGACCAATACGTGAACCACATTGAAAAAAAAAAAAAATATATATATATATATATATATATATATATATTTTACACAATTACAAGATAAAATTTTTTTTATGAAAATTAGTTTAAATATATTATTTTATATAATATATAAGAAAATGGTCTGCTTGCAATGTGTTATAATATTATATTAAATTCAATACGAATATCAAATTTGCATCCACTTACTCTATTACATTGGAATGAAATTACCAACTTCAATTGTATGGATTAGAAAAATACATGTCCATCATTATTTACTTTTCGCTGTATTATATAACCAACTCATATATATATATATTATATCTATATATATATATACCATTGGATTTACTAAGAATAGTTGTGGGATGGAGGGGTATAGATGGTTAATTGGGTTTACCATTTAATATTTTCCTTATTTTATGGTTTTTTTTTATAAAGTGGATTATTTTTTAATATATATTAAATAAAAGTTAATTTTGAGCAAACAAGTTTTAAAATAAAGAAAGATATCACATGTAATATATATATATATATATATGAAAAGTTAAATTTGAAATCGATTTATTAACAAAAGACTATGTGGGTGAGAAGAAGGAGAAGTTGAAACTTAAAATGAGATGTTTGATATGAGAATGAAAAGAAAAAAATTACATAACAAAAATCAAGTAGGAAAACAAATTCTGAAGTAATTTTATGTTGGTTATGGAGCTTGATCTTCCTAATTCAGAGATGTTGTTTGTTTTCAGCCATGTTTGTACCTCAACTTTATATGTTGTGCACGTGGAATGTACACTCATCCCAGTGGGGGGTGTGAGGGAGAAGCCCTTGAAAGAAATTTTTGGGTTGTTTGATGGCCAACAGTTTGCAGGCCCATGGTACTCGGTAACTCGTAGTATTTTCCCATGGTAATTCCCCTTTAAAAGGAAGACATTGTAATACGGTTGTGTAATGTATTGTAACAATGTAAATATCTCTATGATTGTGTGAGAGAGTGAAGAGGAAGTTGCAATGGATGTGCTGCAGGTTGTATCCCTTCATTTTGCTGGATGGTATAATAATAAGGACTGGCAATTTCTGTGTGGGCATAGCCCATCTTGGATGAACCACATTATATTAGTCTCTCTCTTGTATTATGTTTATGTGATTTATACTTGTACCTTGTTTATTGTAATTGTAAATACACTCCAACCATTCATGAGTTTAGAGATTGCACATTGAGAATAAGTTGGAAATTACAACATCAAGAAATGTTTGTGAGACATAATTTTTGGAACCAAGACTTTTATTTCAATTCATGCAATTTAATTTAATTTAATTTAATTTATTTATTTATTTATATCTTGTATAGAATTTTTATTAATATTTTAATATTTTTTATGTTTTTATTTTATATTGAAAATGTGTTTTTGATTTTTGATTTAATTTATTATTAGAAATCATCATTAATCTTTTATTTTTTTAAATCATAATTTATATATATTTTTAAAATAAAATTTATAAATGATTAATTTATTATTATTAGTCCCTGCCAAGGCAGGGATTATAGCTTTCGATCGAAAGTCAAAATGCTTTGACACTATAAACCTTTTAATTAATTTTATCAATGTTTTCTAAAGTTTTCACAATTTTGTTTATTAATTTTAAGATTTTAAAAACATATAAATATTTTTTGAAATTTTGAAATTAGTAATTTCTATTTTTTAATTGGTGGAGTACCATGAAATGACTAAATACCCCTGGTTTGATGGTTAATTGTAAGAAAAACAAATTTATTTTAAAAATAAAAATTCGCTAAATTTTTTAGCATTGCCACTTGGTACATGTAATAAAATGTCATTAATGATATTGTTTCTTGGGCCATGGACTTTGACACTTCATCCATCCATCCATTCTGCATGACACTATAACTATTGGTAGTGCATTTATTATGTCCGCGACATAATGTGTTCATTTTAGTGCTATTAGTTCGGTCCTGTAGAGGAAATTTACATTTGGAAAAGTTAAACTTTGTTTAAATGGTTTGATTTTCATCTTGACATTTGGAGTGGAGGATTGAGTCGACATTTGTCCACCCGCCCGTGATATATGCTAGGATGTACACTGCGAAGGTACTGTGCAATGGATTCAGGTTGGATTTGGGTTTGCCTAGGTACTACGTAGGGTGTTACATTGGATTGTACACGTACCTGCACATCGAAGGTTCTTTAAAATCCAAATGCGCCATTCTTGAAACTCCATGTCGTTTATTAATACCCAATTTGTTGATATGGTTACACATAGTTTATTAATGTATTTTTCAAAGGATGACAACACCTTTTGTGAGACACCACGTATCTGGTTCTCCGTGTTTATGAGCTATCTCTGGTCCTCATTCTTATGCAGCGTGTTCATTTGGATTTGGAAAGATTCAATTGCCCTGTAAAAGTTTATTATCATGATAAATATTCGTGTAGTGTGAAGTTCTTTACAAAAAAAGTCCCATGAAACGAGTATTAAGCACCAATGTTGTAACTTTGTATGGCACCTAAAAATAACGTATTTATCTCCACAGCTTTAACCTCAAATCACCCAAAGCTACACCTTGTATTGGTAGGAAAAATACCCATGAGAGTTTTTTCGAAACATCAAGTCAACATGCCAACATAAAGTTTATTATCATGACAAGTCCTCTACAACCTCTATTCACATCGGAATCTAGCAATAAGAACCAAACCATGAAAATTAACTTATAAAATATGAGCACATGAATAAAAGTCATAAGATTATACTTAGCAACAATTATACAAGAGGTGTGAGAAAATTTAACTTAAAATGATTGATTATTATATTGGGTTAAAAATATTTCAATGGTTATTAATTATCACTTATGCTTACACGTAATTTCATGCTTACACATAATTAATGCATTCACAATCTATTAACTAATATTTTGTAACTAAGGGGGTGTTGCTGGTGGGAGGTGCATTATGTTAGAGATGCACTTTTCTATCTATATTAGTTCTTTTTTTTGGCTTCTGCTATTATTAATTATTTATATTCAAATTTCCCAACAATGTAAAATTACATTTTATTTTATCACTTGCTTGATATATGCTACAATGTTAATAGCAATCGAGAGTGCTTTTTATTTCACTTCATTCTTGATGCTTCGTGTTAATTTTAAAATTGTTGCATGTAGTAAATTAAATAGGAATTATCTTATTAACGTGTCAACACAGGATCGAAGGGTACATTTGGACCTGTGTGCATGAATTGCTTGGGTTGATTCCCTTTCATAGGAGGATCTTATTGGAAAATCTAGTGCAATTACGTTTGTTGAAATCATTCGCGGAGCTACACAATTCTCGAGCATGCCATGTCAATAAAACAACACACAAAGCTTAAAGTACTGCTAGATTCAGATTTATAGATTTGCATTTCCCTGCATCAAACTAATGCATTTTGCACGTTGTCACGGGCATTGTTGCTTGCAACTCTTGTTTTCTACATGCGTGTACTGCCACAGGATTAATTTTGTTGCTTTTCCTGTTTTGCTTGATAAAAAAGAATCGGAAATAAATGATTTTAACACTCAAAAATAAATGAATCTAACATGTGAATTTTCTAGTAACGATATGTCATCTGCTGTTATGACTGATGATGACGGATCAAATCAATTAGGAGCGAGATGGCATAGGGAAGCAAGGCCAAGGTTGGCACCATCATAGAATTAGCACAACATCACAAGACTAATTATTGTAGAAAAGCAATATAGCACCATGAGATAATGAGATAAAAACTTGTCAACGAAAGAAAAAACCATTATTGCAAAAATATTCATTAGCATATCGTGTTAGACTTATATTCATTAGCAAAAACCATGTTTTTTTAAATTGGCATATCGTGTTAGAATTATTTTCTTTCCCATTTATTAAACCAGATATGCGGTGAACATGAAATACTTCACTTTATCATTTTATATAACTTTTATATTATAATATTAATATTATGTTAATTTTCCATTTAAATTTTATTTTATTATTAGGTCATTTGACCGACATTTGTTGCAAATATTTTTACCAATGTTTATTAAAGTTTTCCAAATTTTTATTATTAAAATAAATTTGTTAAAAATTTAAAATATTTTTAGGATTGCAACTAACCAAAACAATTACAGCTAGGTAGATTGCTGCCATTGATGGCCTTCTGATCTCCCGATATATGGAACCATCTTCTCTTTGCTCTCATCCATGAATTGAACCTTATCTCACAATTTTGTATTCATTTAATTATTTTTTTTTTCATTCACATAATTGCAATATGTTCATGGCCAATGTAACATACTTTCTTATTTTTCTTTTTAGATAAAGATATTTTTTTTATTAACAAAAGAAATATTCTTTGTACAAAACATATTATCAAATAAAAATAATTACTCCTCTACCAAATACTTTATAGCCAATTTAGTAACACTCAATGTGTTTGTTTGTTTCATAAATTATGATGCTTTGATATTTCTTAAAATAGCCAATAAATGGTTCATAAAACATGCTAGTAAATTCATAGTTTGGTTTGTCCTTGTAATTATTTGTTTTGTTAAATAAATATGATTATGCATTATAAAAATACAAAATATGTAAAGACATAATAAAAGGAAAATACCATACAAACAAACTTACTCACAAACTTTTCTTTAAAAGATAAGCATATTTTTTTAGCTTAGTACATAAATATTTAAACTTTTATTTAAAAGATGAGCATTTCTTTTTAACTTCATACATAAATATTTTAACATTTTTTTTTTCTACAACAATTTTTATAACTTCATACATAAAATCTTTTTAACTTTTATACATAACAATATTTAATTGATTTTTTTTTTTAATTTACATATAAATGAAGAGAATGATAATGTTTAATGTATTAAAAATGTTTAGTGTTATAAATTTATAACTTAGGATAGTGGTAATGCTTAATATATTAAAAATGTTTAGTATCATAACTTTATAGCATTATTAATTTTCAAAGTAACAATAATAATTTGAATTCAATATAATATTGAAAATTATAAAATAACTATTACAAATTTTTATATATAATAAATATTTTTTAAAAATACAAGGTATACAATTTTTTTTTACTAAAATGTTTTTATTACATTTATGAATTAATTAAATAAAATATTTTTATAATTCTAAAACAGGAACTAGCGGCTCTGTATCTATTTTTCTTGTTAATTTATTTTTTATTTGTTTAAATTGACAAACCATACTTAATATAACTTTATTAATTTTTATGTTTAATACACAAAAGTAACCATCAAACTTCAACATTTTTATATATAATTTTTATTTAATTCAAATATCATTACAAAATTACCATTTAACAACATAAATAAGTTGAAAGATAAGTAAATTCAAGTGATGTATTCCTATAAGGAGACATTAATGATTTATGTAATAAGATCATGACCAGAACAAGGAAACATGAAGAAAAGGGGGTTGAGAGTGCTAACGATGGTGATGATAAAAGGAACGTACACATAAAATTTAAAGAATGTAATGGAAAATTTGGTGCCCTGTCGAGCTTCATGCTTTCCGTAACCTTTGTTCCATCTATTTTTACTTACCTACACAACGCATTACACGGTGAAGTTGTTGACTCAATAAAATGAAACATAATAAGTGGTGAAGTTGTTGACTCAATAAAATGAAACATAATAATAAGTGTACATGATAAATACCTTAAATCATGTCAGGGTGGTGATGCGTGCACCAATTAAAAGTGACACATGGTGGAGATGAGATGGATATACCAGTTAAAAGTGACACGTGGTGATGATATGGAGATGGATGCACCAATTAAAAGTGACACGTATAACAACTTTTCAAGATATCTCATTTGCACACCTTATGCCCCCTAAGTAGTCCAACAACCCTACAGAAAAGAAAGGCAACGTCCACGTTATATAATGACACGTGTTATGGTAAATACGTGTTAAACGAAGGATGAACAGCGAGCTGGGATTGACTATAGTGGCAGGCAATACGGCCAGACCAAAGTGTCAAACACCACACACTCCCCGTGGTGGGCACTCCACGGGGTTGTTGGTAGTGGAAGGTTTGAGTGATGATAAAATGACGTAAAAATACCAGATATATAGTGACGCATTTGAAATGATCTCAAATTTCATAAACAAGTCAATTATTTATTAAATTTAAATTTAGTTTATCAACACATGGATGTCCATCTCCCTCACTAAACCATATTAATTTCATAAAAATAATAACATCATTTTGTTCGACATAAATTTTAAATAGTTACATTTCTACACTAAATTTTATATTAGTATATATTTATTTTAAATTTGGATTTATCAAGCATATTTAATTTCTTAAGATATATATATTTTTAATTTTTCTTACTTGAATTTTTTGTACATACAAATAAATACACCTCATGAAATTTGATCTCTCTCAGTGCTTGGTAGGTCCAGGTTTAAGATGGATTTATGTTGGTTTTATTTTATTTTATTTTATTAGTTGATGTGATTTCTTTAATTATTTTTTATTTTTTGGTAATGTAACATAACATGACAACATCTCCCACATACTAGGTTGTAGAGTACCTTGCTACTCTCGGTGCAATGAAAAAACATCAGTGTAACTCCTCATCCAATTGATGCTCAATTTTAAATAATATAAGCGAAACTACCATATGTAAAAATTATCATTGATATGTAGGTAATGTATGGTTTAATGGTTATCCTTGAGAGTTAGCTTAAGCGGTCATGAGCTAGGCATGATATCTCTTCCCCCAAAATTGGGGAGGTCGTGATTTTAACACTCTTGATCCTATTAGGGCTAGGGTCCATAATCAGGACCATGGTTTATCTTGTTTGCGGTATTATGGTTTATGTGTTCTGGTTGATATACTATGATTGATGTTTGTATGGGAAGTTGATGCGTGTATGGTTGTCACTGGTTGATATTGGTGTATGATTTATATATGATCGACATATGATTGATATATGGTTGAGGTATTATGAATTGATGATGTGTGATTGATATTGGTTGATGTTACTGGTTGATACTAATTACTATTAGTTGATGTATAATGGCTTTTTGGATGTTCTCTAAAGAAGAACTATGTTTTATGTGGAGATGAAAGATAGTATGTTTGTGACTACTAGTGTTATGGCCATTTTTGGGGGGTTTCTTAGTTAGATTGGAATTGTTGCATATAAGTTCGCTTATATGTTACATTAAGTGCATAAAATGTTCAAGTGATCTTTGCGATCTTTGCTAGAAAAATATCCTTGTGATCTTTGCTGAAAGTATCTTGTTAGGGTATTCTTACAGTATATCAAATACTTTTGTTGAAAGGCATCTTTGTAAAGTATCATGGTAAATCTCATGCATCCTTGTAGGGAAATCATTTGGGTGATAAATCATGTAAAAACATCTTGGCAATGCATCTCATGCGACCGACTAATTGGAATGGATTCCATATATCTTAGATGCATTTCATGTATTTTGTTAATAAAGCATATGCATGATGCATTTCATGTATATGTAGGTAAAGTATATGCCTTTCATGTGATTGATTGACTAGAATTCATTTCATGAAGAAAGAGTACACATTTGATGAACTTCATGAGATTGAATGGTATACTTGATGCCTTTCATGAAATTCATTGATACACCTAATGCATTGCATATGATTGAATTGATTAGAATAAGATTCAGGTAGATGCATTTCGAGTATCTTGTTGAAGAAGTATCGATATCTCATGTACCTTGTATATACTAATGTATTTTGTGTTATTTATTTCATGTATCATGTATCTTTAAGATGTATTTTATGTATCTATATGAAAAATATATATACATGTTTTCTATTGATTGTGTGTTTGTTGGAACATAAAGAGTATCTTTGTAGAAGAATATCTGTATATCATTGATGCAGGAGCATCGACCTAAGTCTTGTTTTCTGATTGAAGCAATTAATGTTATTGCCTTGTAATAGTTCTAGAATGACTAGGGTTAGTTGATGTTTAGTTGTTATTTGGATTTGATTGTAATAATGGCGAATTGCCACTGATATCCTCGAATCTTACAAGAGGGTACTCAAGGATAGCATTTGTTATCTAGTTACTGTATGTGGGAGTCTCGATCCTGCTTATCTGGATCTGACGGGTTTATGGACTCTTATTTAATATTTGAATGTAATTGATTTAACCGTTGTTGATGAATTGAAGGGTTCTTGATGAAATAAAGAACAGAGTTCCTGGGCTCTCCAATTAAATCATGTATTGTTTCCTTCTTTCAATAACCAAAAGTGTGTAGATTCTCTGTACAAGTGTGAACTGTGTAAATTAGTTGAATCTTCTTAAATCTATGTTGGCAGATTCCCGCTTGAATGTATAGAGGTGGAACTGATTGATCCTATGATCATTCTCTGTAGTTATAGTTCGCTAAATTCATAGAACAAACATTGAATGGTCGAGATCTAACCCGAGGAAGAAGATCAACGGTTCTGGTGTGTTTCCGCAAAACTGAGGTTGAAGCCGAGATCGGACGGCAAAGATCGCATCCGAGTACGAAGAAGAAGATCAATGGTGGGTAAACCTCATCACGGGATGAAGTTGCGTGTAAGATAACTATCAGCAACTCAAAGGTGAACGATCTGACCACAGATCGATGGTCAGGATGAGTTCCGCAAAAGAAAGGTGAAGATCCGCAATTGATCTCAAATCGACGGTCAGAAAGGAGTCAGCAAGACATCGACAACTCTGAAGAATTGCGGAAAAGAAGTTGCGGGAAGAAAGTTGCGGAAGTTCCACTTTGGAAAAGTGCGAAGGTGTGTCTGCAATCCGCAACCTGAATGCGAAAATACCGTTGCGGCCGCATAATTACGGAAACTCATTCTTGAGTTTGTAAATTGCACACCCGCAATCCGCAATCCGCAATTGCAGAAAGGACCTTGTGGAAGGGATCTTGCGGAAAGAACCTTGCAGAAGCAGTGTTGCAGAAAGAGGACTTAGCCGAATCGCTAAGTTTAGAGGTTCTACCAAATTTGGAACCTAACTATTCCTAGGAGGCGAATCAAATTAGTTTATTGGTTCAAATTTGGCGAATCAGGCTAGTTTTCAAGTTCGAATTTGCATCAATTGGTATTAGAGCACATTGAGTTCAGAGGTTAAAGATGCCACCAAGATGAGGCCAATCATGTGGAGTTCCAGTTGGAGTTGATCAAGGAAGACAAGTTGCATATGTGGATGTAGATATGCAAAGAGAATTACGACAACTTCAAGCTAGAATGGAAGTTATGGAGAGAGGAAATCCAGGGAGAGTGGATATTAGTGACGAAGAAGAATCTTCTGAAGAGGAACTAGAGGAGGTTGACGAAGAAGTGAAGGTATTGAGGATGTTGGTGAAGGCTAGTAGCAGACCTAAGGTGGAAGTCCCCATGTATGAAGGTAACCTGAACGTTGAAGAGCTTATGGACTGGAGAAATGCTTTGGAAAAGTACTTTGACTTTGAAGAAGTTGAAGACAAAAAGAAGATGAAATATGCAGCAACTAGATTGAAAGGATATGCAGCCATTTAGTGGGATGAAATACAGATCCACAGAGAAAGGAAAGGTAAGTCCAGAATTAAAAGTTGGGATAAAATGTTGGGTAAAATTAAAAGTCAATTTATGCCTAAGTATTATCAGTTAACTCTCATTAGGAAGCTACAGAATCTTATACAAAAGGGTTTGACTGTTAAGGGATATACAGAAGAGTTCTTTAGGCTGAGTATTAGAGCTAGACAGATACAAAGAGACATAGAGAGAGTGGCCAGGTATATAAATGGAATAAGGTATGAAATACAGGATGAGATCAACTTATTGAATTTCATAACTGTAGAAGATGCTTATCAAGCAGCCTTGAAAGTAGAAGAGAAGCTACTAAGAAAACAGAACTAGAAGAACGGGGGAAGTAAAACAAGAGGGAAAGTATTTTCAAATAGAGGAGGAAAGTATCAAGCTTTTAGGAATGAAGCAAAAGGTTCCAACGGGCAATTAACCCAAAGAGGAGGATTCAAGGGAGGCAGATTTGGTGCTAGAGGAAGAGGCAGAAGCATAGAAGTGAAATGCTATGCATGTGGTGAGATTGGACACATGTCATGGGAATTCCCAAAGAATAAATCAACAGCTCAAAGGAATGCAAAAATTGCTGAGGATAGAGAGGAGTCCAATGAGAAGGCAAAGATAGGAAATCCTCCAGAGGAAGGAGAATCTCTTGTGGTAAAAAGAGTTTTGGTGAAAACAGAGAAAGAAGTGCATGAACCAGCACAAAGAAAGAGTCTATTTAGAACTAAGTGTAAGTCACAAGGGAAGTGATGTAAGGTGGTCATTGACAGTGGTAGTACAGATAATTTGGTATCCACTGAGATGGTAGAGAAGTTGGGATTGGAGAGGATGAAACATCCAACTCCTTATAAAGTGTCATGGTTGCAGAAGGGACATCATCTCTTGGTGAATGAGTAGTGCAGAATGGAGTTTCAAATTGGTACTTATAAAGATGTGATACTATGTGATGTCATACCTATGGATGTATGCCATATACTCTTTGGAAGGCCATGGAAATATGACATAAAAGTTGTTCATGATGGAAGAAAGAACACTTATACTCTGGAAAAGGATGGAAAGGAGCATGTGTTGCTAGCTTTGAAGGATGAGATAGTTCGACAAGACACAGGGCCTAGTATTTTGTTGATGAATGGGAAAGAGCTACTGCAAGAAGTCAAAAAGGATGAAGGAATACATTTTTCCCTTGTTTCAAAACCAAAGGTAATTTTAACTTCTACAAACTTAGATGATTTTCCTACTGAAGTTAGAATTCTGCTTGACGATTTTGCTGATATTATTGTGGATGAGTTACCAAATGATTTACCTCCTGTGAGAAGTATTAGTCACCATATTGACTTAATACCTGGTGCAAGTTTACCAAACAAGGCATCTTATAGGTTGACACCTCAGGAGAATGAAGAGATCAAACAACAGGTACAAGAATTACTGGATAAAGGTTTGATGAAATAAATTTTAAGTCCCTGTGAAGTGCCTACAGTGTCGAGTCCAAAGAAAGATGCTGCATGGCGTATGTGTACTGATTCTCGAGCAATTAATAAGATCACTATCAGGTACAGATTTCCCTTACCCCGTATTGATGATTTGATAGATTGTTTAAGTGGGTCTAAGTATTTTTCAAAGATAATTTTGAAGAGTGGTTATCATCAGATAAGAATTAGCGAAGGGGATGAATGGAAAACCGGATTCAAGACCAATGATGGGTTGTATGAATGGTTAGTAATTCCTTTTGGGCTTACTAATGCACCTAGTACTTTTATGAGGTTAATGAATTAGGTGTTGAAGGAGTACACTGGGAAGTTTGTGATAGTATACCTAGATGACATTCTGATCTTAAGTCAGAATAAGGGAGAACACCTGAGACATATCAAGTTGGTATTGAGTACCCTACAGAAGGAGAAACTGCTGATAAATTTGAAAAAGTGTAGTTTCATGAAGTATGAATTAATCTATTTGGGTTTTGTATTCTCAGAAGAAGGATTGAAGATGGATCCAGAAAAGATACAATCCATCCTTAGTTGACCAATTCCAAAGAATTCTTTTGAGGCCATAATTTTTCATGGTTTGGTAAGTTTTTATAGGAAATTCATCAGGAACTTTAGTCAGATTTTTGCACCCATAATAGACACCTTCAAGGAAAGTAGACGACCTTTCAAATGGACAAAAGTAGCACATAGAAATTTCAATCTGTTGAAAAAGAAGATCACCAAGAAGCCTATTTTGGCTTTGCCAAGTTTTGATAAATTTTTCAAGTAGAGACAGATACCAGTGGGACAAAAATTGGTGTTGTTCTGATCCAAGAACAGAGACCAATAGCATATTTTAGTGAGAAATTAAATGAAGCAAAACATAAATATTCCTCATATGACAAAGAATTGTATGTTGTTGTGCAGGCTCTTAAGAAGTGGTGGCATTATTTGATGCCCAAGGAATTTGTTTTGTATTCAAATAATCACGCTTTACAATTCATAAATAGTCAACCAAAGTTGAATCAAAGACATGCTAAGTGGGTGGAATTTTTGCAGAATTTTAATTTTGTGATCAAGCATACAAGTGGGAAATCTAACAAAGTGGTTGATGCTTTAAGCAGAGTGAATTTAATCCTACAGGAGATTAGGGTCAGTACTTTGGGATTTGAAAATTTGATTAACATGTATAAAGAAGATGTGGATTTCAAGGATATATATGCAGCCTGTGAGAATCCAGTTTCTCATAACAGAAGCCAATGGTTGGACTACATCCTACAGGAAGGGTTATTGTTCAGAAACAATAAACTGTGCATTCCAAAAGGTTCTATGAGAGAGAACTTGATAAAGGAGAATCATAGCGGAGGTTTGTTAGGTCACTTTGGTAAGGACAAAACATTTTCTCAGGTGATTACTTTTTATTTTTGGCCAGGAATGTAGCAGGATGTTAAGAAGTTTGTTGAGACATGTAGGATATGTCAACATGTCAAAGGGAGGAGTCAGATACTGAATTGTATCAGCCCCTGACTATTCCAACTAGGCCTTGGGATTACATCAGTATGGATTTTGTTCTAGGATTACCTAGAACTCAGAGGGGTAATGATTCTATTGATGTTGTAGTCGATAGGTTTTCCAAAATGGCTCATTTCATTGCTTGTAAAAAGACCAATGATGTGACAAATATTGCTAATTTGTTCTTCTCCGAAGTTGTTAGATTACATGGTCTACCTTTGAACATTGTATCAAATAGAGACACTAAATTTGTTGGTCATTTTTGGAGAACCTTATGGAAGAAATTGGGAACCAATCTTATTTTTAGTTCTTCTTATCACCCTCAGACCAATGGCTAGGCTGAAGTGGTGAATAGAAGCTTGGGAAATATATGGAGAAGTCTTGTTTATGAGAATCCAAAACAGTGGGATTTAGCTCTTGCTCAAGCTGAGTTTACTTATAATGATTCACCTAACATGAGTACAGGTATGAGCCCATTTCAGATTGCGTATGGGATGCATCCAAGAGGGGCATATGAAATCAAAAATTTGGGAAATCTGGAGAAGAGGAGTGCAGATGGTGAAGAATTTGCATATAGTATGCATGAGCTACAATAAAATGTCAAGAATAAATTGTAGGAGAATGCTATCAAATAAAAATAGAGAGCAGATCTAAGGAGAAGGGAAGTTGACCTTCAGGTTGAATATTTAGTAATGGCATATCTCAGAAAGGACAGGTTTCCTAAGGTAACCTACAATAAATTGAAACTCAAGAAAATTAGTCCTTGTAAAATTTTGAGGAAGTTTTCTGCAAATGCATATGAAATTGAACTTCCTTCTAATTTCGAAATTTCTCCAATTTTTAATGTTTTAGATTTGTATCCTTTTAAAGATTCAGGTGTTCAGGAATAAGGAATGATTGCAGGTGAAGATGGTCAAGTGGTAGATTGGAAAGCACAGTTACCTCAGAAGGAGCAACCATGGATTGAAACTATTCTTGATAAGAGGATTTCAAAGAAAACTAGAAACAAAGATTACTTTCAGTATTTAGTCAAGTGGAAAGGTCAGCCATCTGAAGATGCAATGTGGATGAAAACAATGGAGATTTCTAAGGTCGATGTGGACCCTAAAGACTTATTGAAGAATTCTTTTTCTCCCCAGAAGTATGATGCAGGAGCATTGACCTAAGTCTTGTTTTCTGATTGAAGCAATTAATGTTATTGCCTTGTAATAGTTCTAGAATGACTAGGGTTATTTGATGTTTAGTTTTTATTTGGATTTGATTGTAATAATGGTGAATTTCCACTGATATCCTCTAATATTGCAAGAGGGTACTCGAGGATAGGATTTGTTATCTAGTTACTGTATTTGGGAGTACCAATCCGGCTTATCCGGATCTGACAAGTTTATGGACTCTTATTTAGTCTTTGAATGTAATTGATTTAACGGTTGTTGATGAATTGAAGGGTTCTTGATGAAATAAAGAATAGAATTCCTAGACTCTGCAATTAAATCGTGTATTGTTTCCTTCTTTAAATAACCATAAGTGTGTAGATTCTCTGTACAAGTGTGAACTGTGTAAATTAGTTGAATCTTCTTAAATCTATGTTGACAGATTCCTATTTGAACGTATAGAGGTGGAATTGATTGATCCTTTGATCAATCTATGTAGTTACAGTTCACTAAATTTATAGAACAAACATTGAACGGTCGAGATCTAACTCGAGGAAGAATATCGACGGTTCTGGTGTGTTTCCGCAAAACTAAGGTTGAAGCCAAGATCAGATGGAAGAGATCGCATCTAAGTACGAAGAAGAAGATCAATGGTGGGGAAACCTCATCACGGGATGAAGTTACGTGTAAAATAACGATCTAAAACTCAAAGGTGAACGATATGACCACAGATCGACGGTCGGGGTGAGTTCCACAAAAGAAAGGTGAAGATCCGCAATTGATCTTAGATCGACGGTCAGAAAGGAGTCCTCAAGAAATCAACGGCTCTGAAGAATTGCGGAAAAGAAGTTGTGGGAAGAAAGTTGTGGAAGTTCCACTTTGGAAAAGTGCGAAGGTGTGTTCGTAATCCGCAACCTGAATGCGGAAAGATTGTTGCGGCCGCATAATTGCAGAAACTCATTCTTGAGTTTGTAAATTACACACCCGCAATCTGTAATCCGCAATTATGGAAAGGACCTTGCGGAAGGGTGCATTGCGAAAGGGATCCTACGGAAAGAACCTTGCGGAATCAGTGTTGCTTCCTTGAGTGCACTCTACTAGTCCTGGTTCTCCCATGGGAAGTGGAGACAAACATGAAAGTAGGTGGTAGTGGAAAGTATTGTGGATAGAAAGATGTTATCTTTCTGAGGCATTTATGGGCATGTTTATGAGAGTTTGAAAGATGTTATCTTTTTTAGGCATGTATGGGCATGTTTGTTATCCTTTTTTAAAGGCATGTATGTAATATGCATAGAGGATGATGCATTGTTTAAGGTGAGGGGGGATGTAATACCCTCTAGTTTATCCCCTGGACATGTTATTATTATTTTAATGTTGCGACATTATGGCACAAGGTGTCGGGACTATGGTTTGCACATTATTATTATTATGTTATTATTATTACTTAATAAAATAAAACAATTGATATCGACCGATTCCACAGAAAAGAGTATGAGGAACAATGATGTTACGAGCAAGGAGAAGTGGGAAACTATGTTCCTAAGTGTTTTTGTCTATGTTGGTGGACCCTCTTGACTTATTCACCCTCTTATGTTGTGTTTCTCCTTGATTTTATTATTCCGGGATGGTTTTTATTAACAGTAGAGTCACTCTCTCTCCTAGTATGCCGCCTTGAGTGCCACTTGGTGTTGCCCCTCATGAGAGTTGTAACTCTTTCTTAATGGTTTTCTATTCTAGGAAAGTAACTCCTCTTGTGAGTCTCTCTCTCCCCCAACTTGTGAATCTCTCTCTCCCCCAAATTGTGAGTCTCTTTCTCTCCCCCAAATCAAAGTTCTCCATGAGAAATTCGAATTGGTTGGTGTGTGCTTCATTTTCTCTTGATTTTTGCTTCTTGTTTCTTGTTCTTGGTTCTTGGCTCCATTCTCTTTGTTCTCAGTTCACTCACTCATTTGCATTGCTCTTTGGTCACTTGGAAATTTGATTTTCTGCCCTTGGTATGTGTAAGAACATGTGATCCAATGGTATTTTTGGATTGTTGGTGTGCCCTTTTTTAGCCTTTTCCCAAGCAGAGAGACTCAGTTGATGCTACTCTATTTGTCCTCAAAGTTGCTTGTATTGGATTGGAAGTGATGTGGAATCCACTTGCCATTGTATGCAGTTGGACTGATGGTAGATTAGTGTTTTATTGAGTCTATCTGTCCTGGAGATGTATGTAATAGATTGGAAATAGTGGGATCTATTTTCCATTGGAATACAATTGGACTAATGGTAGACTTGTGACTATTTGTCCTGCAGCCACTGTCCCGTATTGGAAGTGATGTGGAATCCACTTGCCATTAGAATTGTGGTTGGACCGATGATAGTTGGGTTTTATGGTTGATTTCACTCTTTCTTGTGGAAGCATGGTTATGTATCAGGGGTGACCTGTGCAAAGAAATATTTGGCTTGTATAGTGTGTCTACGGCTGGGTGGATCGTGGCACGGTCGATTTTAGTTGCAGGAATTTTCAAGATAAGTAGTTTCCTTTTATTTATATGGGTTATTTGTTTCTGATCTCGTGTGTGTGTGTGTGTGTGTGTGTGTGTGTGTGTGTGTGTGTGTGTGTGTGTGTGTGTGTGTGTGAAATATTTGATGGAATGTGTGAATCAAATTTTAAAAAGTCATTTTCTATGATTTCGGTTGTTTTTCCATTACTAGTTCTTTTGGAAAAATTGTGAAAGCTAGTTTTGGGACTTTGCAAGAGAAATGTTTGTTAAAATTTTTATGAGAATCCTATGCTATAGATCTAATTTTTATGTCTATGATAATATTTGTAGAATGAGTTATTCGAATTTGGAATATTTTTATAAAGGTCTATGTAATCCATGTGTAATGAAACCAGTTGTTTTTCAATTACTAGTTTACCGGAAAAATAGTTTTAGCTAGATTCGATACTTTGCAAGATAAGTGTTCGTTAAAATTTCTATATGAGTTATTTGATCCAGATCTGATATTTGAATCTGATATGTTTGACTAAATGTGCGAAAGATATTCCAATGTAGTCTATAAAAGTTGTTACTGCGATCCTAGTCTATTTCTTGAACTGTTATTCTTTTCAAAGAGGTTGCCATAGCTATATTTGAGATTTGAAATGTGTACTATATATAAGTATGAATATACATCCATATGACTGTATATTACCTCTAATATGCTCATCCTAACCTTCGATCGTCAGTTCCTTCTTGTTGAATTGATTTTGAAAAATAAAATTGGAAACTAGCTTCGAAACGGTGAAATTGGTAACTAGTTTTGGATTTGAATCTATGTTTTTGGTAAAAGATGAATGCATAGCCATATGCTATGTTTTTGGTACTTTATGTGTGTTGTAGAATGATATTTTTCATATATGTAGCTTCACCTATGTCTTCCTCAGAACTCAGTACGAATGGTTTGATTGAATTCCTAGCATTGTTTATTAACTAGCTGCACTGATTAAACGTGAACGATCATCATTTATGTACTCAGATCAGAGCTAAAAATGTAATTTTATTTTGACAGGCACAATTATTTATGCACATAATGTCTTTATTTTCACTTTTTGGATAGTTGGTATGGTTGTGCATCGAAAATTCACAAGACTAGTTGTTTGCGTAGTGAAACTAGTTGACTAGTCAAGGTATCTCATTTTCATGTATATTACGTTTAATTATTTAAAAATGGTTATTTGGCCATATTTACATGGATGTAGGTGTTAATTATCCATTGGGATTGATCAATTTCGTTAATTATTTAAAAAAATTATTTTATGCGAAGTTTCGTCATTTGTAAGTTAAGTGTCGTAATTAGCGCATTAATTACCTTAATTAACTAGTTAACGACATATTGTTGGAAATGACCTTTTGGGGTGCAAGTAACCTGTGTTATTGCTTGGGATGGATGTATAATTATTTTAGACAAGGTTGGATAATCTTTCCTAGCCTTTGTTCAGTGTCTTGCTCAGATGTAAATTTTATTTTAATTAATTTGTGATTATCAATATTGTGTCGTAATTAATTTGTGAAAATTGAAATTAAGTATTTATTATATTTTTCCGTTGTGCTTAAACTTTATAATTGGACTCTTAGAGCTAATTATATGTCCCTAAGTCCATTTGATATCACCAGGGGACATTACAGTAGGCCCATCATGAAGTACATGTCAAGTAAGGTGAGCTTTATCCGCTCACCCTACAAAATGCATGATCCCACGTCCACATCATGGTATTGTATGACCTTCCTCAGTAGAAGACCACCTACTCACATCAATAATCTCTCAAGGAACTTGAGAAACTCATACCATGTGAGCATCCCTCACATAGTCGGATCTATCATTAGAGGAAATTTCAACATAATTGGGCCTCAAGAAAATCCATTTCATAATGTGTAAGCCAAACAAAAACCTTTAAAATTTAAAAGAGGTGTTGATATGATTAAGCACTTTAATATTACATGACAATTTTTAATTATTTAATTTAAATATGACTAAGCACCTTGGTATTACATGGAAATTTCTAATTATTTAATTTGAGTATATAATAATATATAATAATTCCTAATAAAAACATATATAATAAAACTTAACAAAATATAAATAAATCCTTACAAACTCTAACTAAAAAGTAAAAATATATAATATACTATAACTAAAAAGTTAGAATATATAATATAATATATTATATAGTACCATATAATAATTACTATTTTTAATTCTCATTTCATAATTTAAGATTATTTTATCTTATATGGTGGTGTTATGTGAAATACATGGATTTGATGTGTCATTTTCCTTAGGAGACCCATTTTAAGTTGAAATTTCCTTTAATGCTAGATCTACTCTTGAAGAATTGGGAAGCCTCTCTCTTTCCATTCCATCCTCATGGCTACATTTTTTCCAAAAAATTCAATTGGTTAATGCACATTTTTTTCAATACAAAGTGTGAATCCAAGTCATAGTTTTTGAAGGGAAGAATGCAATGGCATTGTGCACTAGTTTTGGAAAAGGTGCAAAATATTTGCACTTGGCCATCCATAAGAGTAATGCCATTGTGTTTTCTTCATTGACATGTGTGAACACATCACACTTTCCATACAATTTTTTGCAAGTGCATCATAGAAAATCATTTGAAAATCATGATGGTTGGTGGCAATCTTCCTAAGTATCCCATGAGCCTAGGAAGCCCTAAACTAGGAAATGAAATAGAGAGAATGAAAGAGTATAGAGAGACCACAAAATGCAACTTCTAGGATAAAAAATCAAGAATTGAAATGGAATATATAATCATTTGATTTCTCGAGTCCCACAATCTCCTCAAATGGTGAACAATGATAATGATTCCTATTTTTGTGGGACCCACCTTACTTACAGGTTTTCTTCAAATTTTCTTTTTCTTTGTATGGCCTCATACAATATTCATTTGGAATCCTACTCATACCATTGAATTTATTATTACGTGCTCTTCCTAGTTGCATCATAATTTTCTTGTGATTGAGAACATTTTTAGAAGCCCTTGCATTCCTGTCAATATTTTAATACATGTAATTTAGTCCATATTTCTAGTTTATATGCTACTTGCACTATCGGTTTTCCAAATGTACTTTTATTGTGTAGTATTGTTTTCAGGTGTGAAAGATCAAGTTGTCATAGGATCACAATGTGTCTCTATATGTGACCCTTCCTAAAGGTATAATTATTCAAACTGACATAAAGGTGATTTCCCTTTATAAACATTGTATGCATTAAGCCTAGTTATTGAGACACATTTATACCTATAGGATCCCCCTGTCTGCGAAAGTGGCCTAGCTTAACCACTCTTATATTCACTCTTACCCAACAGGATATCCTTACCTTCATGGATTGCCACTAATTAGTACCCAAAATTCATTTTAGTACCCATATCATTATTCCTCTATTTGAATGGGAGCCATGTAGTCTACGACACTAAATTTAGTCTCATATGCTTCTTCACCTCACTCATCGGATTAGCCCTGGACTCCCACATTATGGAATTGTTTGTTTCATTTTACATATCACAAGCCTACTACTTCATTCATATTGTAAAAATTACATCATATCACTTCGATTCATCTACCCCCAAGGAGATTACCACCAGTTTCCTACCACTCATCCCTAACACTTGCTACCACTCACCGTTAATTCATTTGGTCACTTTTTGGACACTAATATCCTTAATTCTTTTTTTTCTCAAGTATCCCTATTATTCGGGAAACCATTCCAAGTGCTCCATACTACGTCTACTAACTGTATATGATCTCATATGGTAGAGTCGTACTTTTTCAGGATCCTCACCTACTTTGTCATAAGCATCATCACCTTTATACAACCACTTTTTAGCAGGATTAGCCCATTTACATCACCTTCACCATTGTATGACCTAAATATTTTTCCCAAAATACGATCTAGACCCAAATTTTGATCATAAGGTCATTATGTAGAATTCCCTTAAAAATCCATGCATAGTTGTTGCACTAAAAACCTCAAAAATTGTGAAGTGGTCCCAAAAATAGAAATAAGTCAATATTGTTCACCTTCCAAAATGGTGTAGTGGCTAAAAGTGGAGATTACCAAACCATTATTACTAAAAATAGCCTTTGATCCAGTCTACAATACCTAGCACAATCCCACTAATTTATCAATGAAAAGGGAGTATTCACATTGGAGTTAGTTCTAAGAGATTCCTACGTCCTTTCTTATAAGTAAATCCCTCATGTTCATTCAAGTCACTCATCACTCACCACATGTAATTTTATGATGTTGGACTCCATATATATAGAGAGAGAAAGTCCCCACTTTATCCTTTTCTTTCCATCCTTGGAATCCATACTACACCATATTTGATTATTTTGCCATATTTTATTCCTAACTTTTATGTTAGTGCTATTATTATGTTTTCTTTCTTGGATGATGATATTGATACAAATCCACCTTTATCTTCACACCTTCCTTAAGTTGGGTCCTTGAACACAAACCCACACCAACACCACTAATTCATATATGGGTACATACAATGCGAGAAGTGGCTAGTGAACACACTAGTGATCATTCAGATCATCGTAGTACATGTTCATAGTTTCAATGAGCCTCCTCTCTTTTGGATAAATTTTTAGAGATTCATGAGCCAAAAACATTTGCAAAATCTTATGGCCATCTATCATAGGACACAACAATAAGTGAAGAATATCAGTTAGTAATGGAAAATGATACTTCGGATTTAGTACCTCTTACAAATGGAAAAAAAATATCATATGTAAATGAGTGCATATAACTAAGTATGCATTAGATTCAAATGTTGAAATACATAAGGTTGGATTAGTTGTCGAAGGACGTTCTCAAGTAGAAGGAATTGGCTACACTGAAACCTTTTCCCATGTAGCCAAAATTAATTCCATATGCCTTGTTTATCCCTTGTTGCTTCATATAAAAGCAAGGTTCGTCAAATGGATGTAAAAATTCAATTTCTTACATGGGGATATGTAAGAAGAAATTTATACAAAACAAACTCTTGGCTATATTAAAAATGAATCAATCCTTGTTTATTTCCTTAAGAAATCTCTTTATATATTTAAGCAATCTCCTCATGTTTGGTGTGATAAAATGGATAGATTTCTTCTTGACACTGGATTTTCTAGGTGTCATTTTGACCCCAATGTCAATACCAAGAAACCTGGTCACTATCTCATAATACTTGTTCTTTATGTTGATGACATTATACTCACTCATAGTAACCCCAAAGTGACAAACTTATGTCATTTGCATTATTTTCTTGACCTCTAAGGTTTGCAAACCAAGGAAGGAATTTCCCATTCCCATTTTAAAAATACATGTGACCTTATTCACTACTTCTGCATGGAATATTGTAAGCCATCCCCATCTCCCTTCTAGTCTAGACTTAAACTTGTTGCAACATATACTACACGTAGATGCCACTTTGTACTGTTGGTTAGTTGGTATCCTTTTTTATTTGACTTATACCCACCCTAGTATTTCCTTTGTTGCTAGTCTTTTTGCCCGATATATAAAAACACACCATGAGAACTATTAGAAAGCAACAATAAGCATACTTAGGGATATCTAGGGTGCATTTCAACTTCAATTGCATTATAGTTTTAGGGTGACATTTTTTCATTGGTTTCACTAATTACAATTGGCATGGTAACCTTAATGATCAAATGTCTATCATAGTTTACATTTGTGGTATTGGTTCTGGACCTATCTCTTGGGATTCTAAGAAGCGACATGCCCTTGTTATTTCATCAATATAAGTAGAGTATCGAGTAGAAGTTGGTGCAAGTTAAGAAGATTGTACCTTCAACAGATCCTTTTAGAGTTTGAATTCCATCATCAATATCCAACCACTCTATGCTGTGGTACTCAGAGTATCATCTAGCTTGCCAAAGATCTAGTTCAATATCAATGAACAAAACACATCAAACTACACATGCACTTCATCAGCAAGCTTCGTTAGGATCACATTCTCAAAGTTCTATGTGGTGTTATTTAATACTAAAAGTTAAAAGAACACAAGATATATAGAGATGCAAGATTAAATCAACTAGAATTTATAATGCAGAACAAGAAACATTAGACATTAGAAAAGAAAAATGCTACAAAAAATAAGCCTTATATTATGAGAATCAATTATGTAAGCAATGTTCACATGCTTCTTAAGGATTGGAAACCTTTCACTTGAGCAAAGATCCAATACAAAAATTCTTGATAGAACAATCCATAGCCTCCTAGCTCTTCAAATAGGATTCCATTATACCAAAACCATAACTACTTGACTCAATCAATATGAGCACCATCTACTTAGTGGGCCTTGATAAATAGAGAGACCCTTTTTGTATTAATTTTTTACCACTAACTATTCGGCCTTATTCAAAGGTTATGGTTGCATACATAACATGAATAGCTACTAAAGTAATGGATTTAGGGTGGGACCCTAACATGACCTCCCCCTTCAAAACCAATGTTGTCCTCAAGGTCAAATATGAGGAAATTGCTGTAGAATCCTTATAGGTTCCCAGGTGGAATCTTCGGTCATCCACCCAGCAGTTGGCATTATTGTCAGATTCCAACATCGACTTCAACCGGTTCATTGACTTCGACCAGTCATCGAATTCGACCAATCATCGACTTTGACAAGTTCAGGGACTTCGACATGCATTGTCGACTTGCGACTGACGAACTACGACATATTGTCTATCTATATTCCAATCAACCGTAATGGTTGAACTTCTGAAACCGTTATAACTTCTCTTGTAACTGAGTGTAACAGGAAGACAAGCCAAGCGTTCTTAGCACTCTATTTAAGCATGTAAAATATTGTAATATACAGAGAGAGGAAGAAGAAAGATAACATAGTGAAAATAAAGAAGAGATTAGTTTGCATTCTTGCATATTATATGTGTGTGTATGTTTATGTGCGTAGTGTATTTCCTTCTTTTCTTCTTATTATGATTCTTCCATAACAATACTTATTTATTCAATCGAACAATTGTCCCCGTCGTGCACCTGGGCGTGTACGGATCATTGGTATCATAACATCATTCAGAGCTTTGTTCGTGCTTAAGTTGTGCGTACACACTTCCATCGAATTTACCTAACTTATGCATGTTCAAACACGCTTGTAAACTCAAAAATCCAAGCAGACACTACCTTCAAACATGGCAGGAGAAACAAACAATAGACATACAATTGACGAGACAAAGCAACTCATAGAGCAAGCACTGGCTCGACAACGAACTGAAATGCTCGCCCAGTTCAATGAGATTCTCACGTGATTTGCTTTGACATCCAGAGGATTTTCGACAAGATCTAACTTTGAACAAATTAGTCCATTCAAGGTTCAAATGAATTTGGACATACCAAATCTAGAAGGAAATATTGACGCGAAATCCATCGGCAATTGGGTACAACAATTGGAATCCTATTACTCTATGAATCAACTCTCAGAAACTGAAAAGATCACCATTGCATCCTTAAATATGTGAACATTTGTCCACTGTTGGTGGGAGAACCTATCGACAAAGATGGAGAAAAGTGGAGACCCCATAGAGACATGGGAGAAATTTGTCGAATATGTCCGAAAGGAGTTCTACTTGCCCAAATACATCGAACAACAGTATAAGAAGTGGTTGTAGTTAAGGAAATGGAAAGACCAGTCCGTACAGAGTTACACCGACGAGTTCTACCGACTAATGGCTAGAATTGGCATTTAAGAAGAAGAGAAACTGCTTGTTCTAAATTACGTTAGTGGATTATCCCCGTACATTCAGCAGGAGATGGAGTTTCTAAATGTCAATACGCTTGCAGATGCATTCCACTATGTCAATAAGATTGAATCCAAATAGAAAGGAAAAGCACACCTCATGACCAAGCCGATAGGACGACCACCCGACAAGAAGGAACCATTCGACAAGAAGGCACCAGTCGACTTCAACAAGTCAAGATATTCTCATCCAACCCCGCCAAATCAAGATTATGGCAAAAGGAATTCTCAGAAAGACAAAAGGGAACGTATCAAGCAACCTCCTATCGAGAAATGGTGTGATTACCACAATTCATCATGGAATGATACGTCTAAATGCCGGGCTCGGAAGACATTTTTTGGCAAAGTGTCGACATCCGACTTGTTCGTCAAAACTCTGGTAGAAACTGACCCAGAAGCAACGACCCTTTTGACATCGACATCGACCACTCCAGCAGACTCGACTATCGTAGATGAGGAGGAACGAGAGTGCCTATTCCATACACAGATATGGTTTCAAAACAATCCATTGCATCTGATTGTGGATAATGGTAGCTAAAAGAACTTTGTTTCTAAAGATCTCGTGAAGAAACTAGGTCTTGTTAAAACTCCACATCCTTATCCTTATAACATCGGTTGGAAGAAGTATGGACAAGAACTAAGGATCACCCGACAATGCAAACTCACCTACTTCATTAAGCCTTTTAAAGATGAAGTACTCTGCGATGTCGCACCACTCTCCATAGCCGACGCCTTGTTTGGGAAACCTTACTTATGGGATCGACATGGAAGTTACCAGTCACAACCTCAGAAGGTGATTGTCATAATTCAGAACCAATGGAACGACATACCAGAGTGACGACCTATACCGACAGTTGCAATGTTATCCGCTAAACAGACGAAGAAGCTCATCAACCATGCTCAGAAGTTTGCATTGATCATGATTAAGATGCAACATTCCAGGAAGACTGCAGCAACCAGTCAACTCACTGACTAGTGCAGCTCCCGACAGAAGCAACAGATCGACAATATTCTTGATGAGTACAGGAACCTATTCCAAGAGCCAGACAGAGTACCTCTACATTGTTAGGTAAAACACTCTATTGAACTTGCTCCTAGTTCTTCATTACCTAACGCATTTGTTTACAAAATATCCATTATCGAAAAATGAAGAGATTCGAAGACAAAATCAAGATTTGATCAACAAAGGTCATATCCAACCCAACTCCTCTCCTTGTGGAAGTCCAGTCGTCCTCATTCCAAAGAAAGACGGGACTTGGCACATGTGCATCGACTACCGGGCCCTCAACAAAATTTTGGTAAAGAATAGATACCTTTTGTCGTGGATAGATGAGATCATCGATTGTCTGAAAGGTGCTAAATTATTTACTAAGCTCGAACTCAGGTTGAGATATCATCAGATTCCGATCGAGCCTGCAGATGTATGGAAAACTGCTTTCAAAAACAAGGAAGGATTGTTTGAATGGTTAGTCATGCCTTTTGGCTTAACCAATGCACCTACGAATTTCATGCGGTATATGGATAACATTCTTCGACATTTCATCGAAAAATGTGTCATTGTCTACCTCGACGATATATTGATTTTCAGTCGATCATGGGAAGAACATGTCGGACAATTTCGACAAGTCCTCATCACTCTCCGACAACATCGACTCTACTTGAACATGGACAAATGTTCCTTTGTGATGAATAACATAAAATATTTGGGGTATGTAATTGAATCTACAGGAATTAACATCGATCTAGAAAAAGTGAAAATTCTTAAAGAATGTCCCATTCCTCAAAGCATTCATGAACTAAGAAGTTTTCTTTGTTTGGAAAATTTTTATCGACGATTCATACTCGGCTTCAGTCACATAGCTTGTACTTTGAATCAGTTAACTAAGGGAAATGAGAAAACTGTCTTCAAATGGACATCGACACAACAAGAAGCTTTTGAACAACTCGAACACAAGCTTTGTACTACACTAGTACTTGTGTTACCTGATTTGCATCAACCCTTTGAGATTGAGACAGACGCATCAGACTATGCCTTGGGCACAGTGATCACTCAGTCTGGTCACCCAGTCACTTTTCATTCCGAAAATTTTAACGACATTGTTAGAAGATATTTAACATATGAAAAAGAACTGTACGCCATTGTTGAAGCTCTTAAGCAATGGAGACATTATATTCTTGTCAAGGAAACAGTCATTCTCAAAGACCACAAGCCTTTACAGTTCACCCCATGCCAGTCGAAGTTACAGACAACTCGACAACTCAAGTAGATTAATTACCTTCAACAATTTCAGTTGGTAATTAAGTATTAGAAAGGTAAAGCCAATGTCACCACTGATTGTTTGAGTCAACCACCCATTACTCTCCTTCCTACAGTGATGAGTATGCAAGGTTATGACACCACCACTTGGCCTAAGTTGTATCAATAAGACAACAAATTTTCATCAGTCTATTGACAAATTCAAACCGACAAGTCGTCGACCTTTGAATATTTCTTGAAAGACACCTTACTATACAATCTTGGACAACTTTGTGTACCGACAGGTGAGCATCGACCGCATCTCATTTGGGACGTGCACTACAACAAGACTACAGGACACTTTGGAGTAGCAAAGACCCTTTATATTATCCAAAAGTATTTCTTTTGGCCTTCACTTAAAATTGACGTCAACAAGTATATTCGATCATGCGTGGTTTGTGCCATTGCTAAACAGCCTAATCGACGACAGGGATTGTACACACCCTTTTGAGTTCCTAGTCGATCATGGGAATCTATTTCTATGGACTACTTGATGGGATATCCTACTACCAAACATCAACATGACGCGATCTTAGTAGTAGTCAACAGATTTTCCAATATGGCCATTCTCATTCCATGCAAGAAGACTACAACAGCGTAGCAGACCGCCCAGCTCTTCTTTTAACACGTCTGGAAACATTATGGTTTACCAACAACCAATATTTCCGACAGAGACGTCAGATTTGTCAGCATCTTTTGTAAGAATATCTGGAAACAGCTCGATACAAGACTCTCCTTATCGACAATTTTCCATCCTTAGACATACAGACAGACGGAAGTTGTGAATCGCTTGGTAGTACAACTGCTTTGTATGTACAACCACAAGCATCGATGAACATGGGATGAAACCCTCTCATATATATAACACAGCTATAATCGTTCTCAGCACAACTCTACGGGAAAGAGTACATTTGAGATCTGTTATGGATTTCAACCCTCAGCGCCTATTGACTTGATTAGTTCCTCAACACTGTCGAACAACGCCAACTATAACCAGCGAGAAGTTGACAAAGCATTGAAGTTTCGAGATCAAATCTGCGACATCCAGAAACAAGCATAGGAAATGTTGCAACGAGCTAATGCAAAAGCTAAGGCCCGACACGATAAGCATTGTATCCCTCATTCATTTCAAATGGGGGATCAAGTTTGGTTACATCTCAAGAAGGAACACTTTACTGATCTATATAAGAAAATGAATCCTTTGTGATATGGTATGTACAGTATTCTTGAGAAGATTGGAGAAAACACTTTTCAGCTCGACATTCCTTCATGCCTAGGTCTGCATCCAGTATTTAATGTGGATCTACTTCGACCATACCATGCACCACTGTTGGAACAGAATGACTTGCAAATAGCAGAACTCGAAGACATCCATCCAGATGTTCAGGAGCCTCTTCCTTGCGATACCATTGTGGGATGACAAGTACGCCATACAAGGACAAACACAATTCCCTTGTTTCAGGTGGCCAAAGCCAGACAGATCCCAGCATGAGGAAAATGGTACTCTGCTAATGAACTGACCAACAAGTTTCCTCATCGGTATGAGCAAACAATGGGGACCATTGTTTCTTAAGGAAGGAGGTATGATCCACCCAGCAGTTGGCATTATTGTCGGATGCCAACATCGACTTCGACTAGTTCATAGACTTCGACCAGTCATCGACTTCGAAAAGTTCAATGAATTCAACCAGTCATTGACTTCGACATGCATTATCGACTTGTGACTAATGAACTACGAAATATTATATCTATGTCTTCCAGTCGACCATAACGGTTGAACTTCCGAAATTGTTCTAGCTTCTCTTGTAACTGAACGTAACGGGCATAAAACCCAAGCGTTCTCAACACTCTATTTAAGCATGTAAAATATTGTAATATATAGAGAGAGGAAGAAGGAAGATAACATAGTTAAAATAAAGAAGATATTAGTTCACATTCCTGCATATTGTCAGTGTGTGTGTATGTTTATGTGCGTAGTGTATTTCCTGCTTTGCTTATTATTATGCTTCCGCCATAATACTACCGATTTATTCCATCGAATTGTTGTCCCCGTCATGCACCTGGGCGCGTACGGGTCATTCGGGTTGCATATCTTTCCACTAGATCAACACTTTTGTATTGCACGCCTACGCAATCGACATTTATTGGTATTCAATACTGCTTCTAGCTGGATCCAAATGGAACCTTCCTCATCAATTTTTTCCAACCTAGTTTTCACTTTACAATTGGAGCCCACCACCATTTTGAGGCACGATAAATGAAAGACTGAGTGAATCTTAGAGTGATATGGCAGAGCGAGCTTGTATGCTAGCTATACAATCCATTGTATTGATCTGGTAAGGCCCATAGAATACAGGAGCTAGTTTTTAGTGGGGATGATTCTTTAAGGATGTATGTGTATAAGGTTGAAACTGAAGAAACACATGATCTCATTCTGCAAATGATCACTCAAAGAAATGTTGATCTGCTTGTTGTTTCATTTTATTTTGATCCATATCCAAATTATCCTCAAGTGTTCAAAGAATAATATATCTAGCGTGAAGTGTTTTATCCACTGCCTAGACCCTAGAAGTGCTTGGAAAATATGAAACCAAGGACAATGTTTTTTGGTTATATAATTATTCATAGGGTGTCATTTTGGTAGCTCCATGATAAGTGGTATTATACCACCATTTTGCAAGAGGAATCCATTGTGTTCAATGATGTGTATTTTCTGAAGGAAAGCATCTCAAGCAAGTTTTCAAACACTTATTTATCACTTCGGTTTGGCCATCAGTTTGTGGGCGATGTGTAGTGTTGAGTTTCAACTAAGTACCTTATAGTTTAAATAACTCCTGCCAAAAGTTTCTTGTGAAGGTAAGGTCTTGATCATAGGGTCCCAATCATAGACAATGGAAATTGACATGCTATGCAATTTAAAAATCCGATCCATGAATATTTGAGCAACTACTGATGGTGTAAAATGGTTTGACAAGGCACAAAAGTGGGCATATTTGGAAAGCAACCATGATTGTTGATTTTTTACCAACTCCTGGAAGCCCCACAATAAAATCTATGGAAATATCATTTTAGAGATGTGTTGGAATTAGAAGAGGATGCAAGGCCCCTAGTTGTTAAAGAAATATAAAAGTAGAGGAAAACAACAATAACAATAGAACATGAGATTTATGTGGAAACCATATTGTATGTTTGGTTCCAATTCCTTTTACAATGAGAATTCGCAATGATTCTTATAGTTTAACATAAAATATAATTAACAGTGGCACAAAACACAGTCATGCATAGTACACAAAAATTTCCTCGGAACCCCCTCTACTGGGGAAAACTAACAAAGCAATGAGCTTAGCACTCATATATTAACAACACTTCCAAACTAGTGTCTACAACAATGATTTACAAGGTCACTATGGCTCAAGCATGAATTCATTATAGTTGTACAATACCAACATCTCTTATGTGTCATACCTCATACATAGCCTTCTACCTTACATCGTATTTATAGATGCAATACATACACTAGCTGGTGGTACCCAACTTACTTATGGCTAACTACTCATTAATGGTGGTCCACCACTTCCTAACTAAATACAGTTATTCTATTACAGTTGACTTGACTGAGTCAACCATAGTTGACCACCTGTTGAACCTATTATCATACAAGTGTTCATCGAATCCAATTTCAACTTTTTGCTTTTCGACTTTCCCTATCGACCAATCGTGATTGACCACCAATTGAATACACTAGTTGACCCATCGACCTAACTTCCATCATTTTTGGACTTCAATTCCAAACAAATTTCTACCAGTCAACTATCGACTTCAACCATTGATTTACATGCAAATAATATGACACACTCAACATTCTCCCACTTTTTGTCTTCTTTGCATACTTAGGATATTTCAAACCTTCAGTTCACTTAAGCAAGTCTTACAATCCCATTGATTCCCTACACCAAGTAAACTTTCCAGTGCTCACAGACTTGGTCAATGAGTCTACAATATTCTTCATATTGTCTACCTTTTCTAGCAACACTTTCTGGTTCTCCACCATGTCTCTCACAAAGTGATACTGCACAATAATATACTTTTTCTTTGAATGATATTCAAGGTTCTTTTCTAGGAAGATTGCACTTTTACCATCACAATCCAACCTAACATCTTGTTTTTTAAACCCAACCTTTCAACACAATATCTGCAATCAAACCACATCTTTGTTTGCATGAGTGTTTGCCATGTATTCAACCTTAGTAGTCGATAATGCAATGACCAACTGCCTCCTACTCATCCAATTGACTGCTCCACTGAATAACTTGAAAACATATTCACTAGTTGACCACCTGCAGTCGATATATCCAACCCGATTGGAGTCGACAAAACCATGTGCAGATACTTTCTTATCAGTTTCAGGTTTTCCTTGGTAGCATATTGCATATTTTTTTGTGCCACACAAATACCTGAAAAATTTATTGACTACGGTCCAATGCTCCTTTCAAGGTGTTGACATCTTCTCAATAATCCCACTGCATGGACAATAATAGGTCAGGTACAGACCATTGCATACATCATACTACCTAAAACACTGCATTGGAAACATGTTTCATGTACTATATTTCTTCCTGTGTCTTAGGATTGTTCAACATATAACTTAACTCCTATAGAAATAGGGACCTTGACTAATTTGTACTCATGCATGTTGAAACATTTCAGAACCGTCTCACCATATTTTCTCTAACTTAAAGAGATCCTTGTATCTACTCGATCTCTCTTTATTTCAATTCTAAGAATGAAATGCATTGCACCAAGATCCTTCATGTCAGACTTGGAGGACAATTGTAGTTTCACCTCCTTGATTAAATCCATGTTCTTTCCTACCAACAACATGTCGTCGATATACAAAATAACATATATGAAGTGTTCACCAACTTTCTTTCCTTACACACAGTGATCAACCTGACTTCTCATAAACTCTAGTTGTTGGATATATATATCAAGCTTCTGGTACCACATTCTGGGTGATTACCTTAAACCATAGAGAAATTTCTTGAGCTTGCAGACTAGATCCTCTTCTCCTTTCACTATGAATCCTTCAGGTTGCTTCGTAGAAACTTCTTCATCAAGATCACCATGAAGAAATGTTGTCTTTGCATCCATATGTTTTATATCAAGACCAAATGTTGTAGCTAAAGGCATTAGTACCCTTATGGAAGCTAATTTAGCAATAAGTGAGAAAATCTCATCAAAGTTGACTCCCTCGAGTTGGGAATGTCCCTTTGCTTCCAATTGAGCCTTATAATTGTTGACCTATATCGTTGCATTCATCTTATTCTTAAATACCCACTTATTGCCGACGAGTTTCCTTCCATTTTGTAATGTGACCAAATCCCATGTTGAATTCTTCCTTCACTGACCTGGGATCATGTTCAATGGGAGATAATGCAAATGCATAACAAAATTATAGTGGACTACACCTTTTGGGTTGTTTCTTTTCTCGACCAAACCTCATGGCAACCAGAGTCTGGTATTCCACCTCTTCATTGGATTCAATCTTGTTGCTTGGTTTTTCAACCAAGCATGTGCAAGGATGCACCTATTAACTTATAATAGCAGTCTTCGAATAAAAGCAAAAAAAAATTATAAATCTGAAGCTAACATTAACATAAACATGTGCAAATAAACAAGAACAAGATTAAGAAAAATAAACAAATAGATCTCTGGAAGAACGAGATGAAAAATAATAGATTTTTTGTATTACCTCAAAGGTGAGGTTGTTTGGTGTTGAGCAGCTCCAAGGTTGAGGTGCTCCAAGCTCCAATGGTCTCTTCTCCAAGATGTTGAAATGGGGGTCTTCAAACTCAAAATGGGAGGCAATGGCTCTCAATGGGAATTTGGCAGCATAAGGATAGGATGAAATGTGGATGGAAAGTGAGGAGCCCCTATCACCTTTTTATAGTTTTTAGTGATGGGGAATACCATTATGGTTTTAAGGAAACCAATGGTATTGGCCAACATGGTTTAGGTCTTTTTTTCCCTCTTTTTTTTTTGAATATTTTGAATATTTTTATTTCCTTTTAATAATTTTTGGGAATTCTAGACCCTTTTTGAGGGTTTTTTGAGGAACAATGTATATTGTGAGGGGAAAAGGTGTATTATGGTCTTTTTGGTGACCTTTTGATGGCTTTAGAGGCTCAAATGGTGGAAAAGTGGACAAATGGGTCACGTGAATAAGGGAATGAGCTAGTGAGCACTTTTTGGGTGTTAACAGATTGCCCACTGATGTGTGAGGGCAGGAGCTCATCGTATGGCCGATAGACATCATAGTTCTTTTGTATTTTTTCCTGGGATTTGAAGAAGAGAAGAGACTGGTTGGAGACTGCAGCAACGAACCCTTGGAAGCTGCAAAAAACTGAAAGTATTACATGGCCTCAAAATGAATGAGGAATAATCTCTGACCATGGACGAGGCAGGCATACCCATGCTCGTATCAAGACATATACATAACAATTAGGCCCAAGAAGTGGGTCCTGAATAATACATAAAAAACTGTTGGTACATCATAATTGTCTAGAGGGGACACAATGATGGGATGAACGCATGGTCATACCATGACTGATCTCAATAACTGATACACTCGAATAAAGCAACAGCTGTTCTGAAATATTGTATCAGAAGGGCTGATGAAGTGCTAAAACTGTAGGGTCTCGATGACTGTGAGTCAAGTCCTGAAGAGTATCTTTAACTGTATACTCGAGGGAGTGTAAAACTAGGGTACATCTGAATATTGTCGCCAAGCGCAACCCGGATATCCATAGGAAAATGTAACTGGTTAGTTTCCTCGATTAGACTCTTAAATGTGGTAGAGTCCGGTGACATCCGGGGTCTTCAACAAATAATTGGAAGGAACGGAACCCTGTACGAGTCTCAACGATGCGATCAAGGTGTTGAAGTCGAGCATGTGAGAAACAATCATTTGGAGAGGCACTAAGGACTCCTTTCGAAATGATCCGTAGGCACTCATCACAAATGGTGATGAGTCCAAGGCACAGGGACCCCTAGGTCTATCCTCTGGAATAGATTTGGTTGGTGTCGATAGAGGGAGACCAGCAACTATCAAGGCAATGATGTTTCCTTGATAGGAGCGCGAGGTGTACAACTGAAGTGTGGCAGTACAAGTGGTAGGACTGACATATTGTGGAGGGTGGGGAATAACTGGGGTCATAGAGTGGGTGGACTCAAACATCCTTTGTTCAAAGCATGATGACATGGCTGACCTGGAAGCATGGGAAAATGACTTTAAGGTGTGAGGATCATAGCTTTGAAGGATAAAGCGTATGTATTGTAGACTTGAGTGACTCTGGAGGGACAAGCTGGTGGATGCTTTTGGGGGACTCTCAGGGTGACATACTGCAGAATACTCTAAATGAAGGCAACCAAAATGAGGAAGCTGCCATATGGTAGACATGATCTATTGTGGTGCCAAGAAGCACCATTGGGTCCTTCTTCGCAGTTTTAATGAGCTCCAAGAAAGGATAAAAGTGTGCTCTGAAATGGTACTGTCATGTGGATTTTGTGAGCCCGAGACTGTTCATGCTCGTAAATGTTTTCATTTTTAGGGAGTTTGAAAACGATAAGAAGACTCTACAGTGGTGGTGGAGTACCATCCTGTATATTTATACGAGCCCAAGACGGTGATTGCTCGTGGTTGCTTTCAATTTTAGAGAGTCTAAAAGCGGTGAGTAGACTCCATTGGTGTTCTTTTTCGTAAGTTAGTCTCCAAGGCCCAAAAAAGCATAAAATGATGCAAATGGAAAACTCTTCTAGCCAATGTGACTAGAGTATTCCTTTTTCGTAATTAGTCTACAAGGTCCGGAAAAGGGGTAAAATTATACCAGGTAGACGCCCTTTCAAATACTTTTAGCAAGCATGAAAGGAAGCAAGGTTGCTCGGCAATCTTTTCATTTTTTTTAGGAGTCAGAAAAGAGCTTAACGGAAACTCCCTAAGTGCCTTTTTCGTAAAAAGAATTGCTCAGCCCGAAAAAGGGATAAAATATACCGAACAAAAAGGTATTGGTGAGAGCGAGGATTGATCTCGAGCATCATCACAAGCATAGAAAGCTGAATCTAGCGATAGAACAATCGTGAAAAACGGGGAACGGTCGATGTGGCGTAAACCGAGGCGATGAGTGGCATTTTGAAAAAATGACCAAAAATTATGGGGGTGAGAGCGAGAAATGGTCTCGACCATCATCACGAGTGCAAAAAAATGAATCCGGCGATATAAGACTCATAAAAAATGGACGACGGTCGATGTGGCACGCAAACCAAGGCAACGAGGGGTCATGTAAAAAATGACCAAAAAATCTGGGCGTGAAAGTGAGAAATGATTTCAAGCATCATCACGAGCGCAGAAAATTGAATCTGGCGATATAAGACTCGTCAAAAAAGAACGACGGCCGATGTGGCACGCAAATCGAGGTGACAGGGGGCATGTAAAAAATGCCCAAAAATCTGGATGTGAGAGCAAGAAATGATCTCAAGCATAGTCACGAGCACGGAAAATTGAATCCAGTGATATATTGGGCCAAGTGTCTATGTGATGTTCCACAACGGTAGGATCAAGACCAAGCATCTCGGTATAAGACCAGGCGAAGACATCTCGAAATTCTTGGAAGAGTTTCTTATAAGCTTGGGTTTCTTTTTCAGTGCATGAAGCGCCCAAAGAGATAAGCTCAAGTTTGCCGGGGGTGGTGGAGATGTCGATTTTTATAACAGGCGAAATGTTAGCCATGTTACCTTCCTCGAAGGCTTCTGGAGCTGGTATTGGATCTTTGAACCAATCGACCTTGGTTGGTAAGAAGTCCTTAGATTCAACGGATAGTTGGTTTGCCATAGTGCATGTAGACACTTCAAGGAGGAAGTATGATCGATGGTGCATATCATCCCAAGGGTAGTCCGTTGCAGTGAGTGTTTCTAGGATTTCTTCATCGGTACGGAAGTAGTGTTCCATTAAATGAACTTGTTCGGGTTTATAGGTAATTGAAATCATATAAATGGTATTGATTTCTTTTGAATGGGAAGATTCAGGGGGAAATATTTCCTCAATAAGTGGTGGGGATATCTCTAGGTCAGCATTATTCATCTCATATAGTGTTGCTCTGTAATCTGGGAGATCGGAGCAGTGATATGAATAATGGTTGTAGATTCTGCATATTGCACAAGGGTGGTTTGTGCGCAATGATTTATCACGAGGTTGAGGGGGAAGTTCTAGTTTGACTACTGGAACATTGGTGTCGTCATCCAACATATTCATGTGTTCTTGAAGTGACGGTAGTTGTGTACATAGATGGGTAGCGTGGCCTGTATCGTCACACAAGGAGCACTTAGTGAGCACGCGTGTTGGGGGATTTTTAGCTAATTTGGGCGTCACTGGGGGGGTGCGAGTTGTGGGTGTAGTGTTGTAGGTTGGTGGACCTTTGCCCCCAGTGTTGCGAGATTGAGGGGGGACATAACTAGATGTCGATGTAGTGCCCCCTCTTGGAATTGATCGGTTTTGGGGGTTCAAACCACCAGGTGGTGGGCGATTTTGGGGGTTTGGTATGCCAAGTGGTGGATGGTTCGACATATTCGTAGGTTGTACCGGTTGTAGGACAACGGTTGGAGTCGGTGGGGGAGTTGGGGCAGGTAAGTACCATACAGGTATTCCTAACGTTAAACCTAGAAGGTTAAGTGTAGCCATTACTAGCGTGTTGACAACTCCTGAAAACGGGAACAAGAACGGGATTGTGTGAATCGGTGTTGTTCCGATATGACTAGGCACAATGGGTGCTTGTGGCGGTGGTTGGGTTTGTTGAGGATGTTGTTTTTCATTGTGCGATAAGGTGCACATATCAGATACTGCAGTTACTTGAAGAGGCGGTGGGATTGACGGGAAAGCGCTGGTCATGGGAGTATCTGAATATATCCCGGGTCTGACTGATGAGACGAATGATGTTGGTGCACTAAGAACGGGTTGTTCGATCATGGGAAGAAAATTTTCTGGTGTTACGGGAGCATTGAGATCATAGTATGTAATCTGGTTGATTTTGACTACGCGTCCTTCATGGAGGAACATCATGATGTGGAAAACTGAAGAAGCGACAGCTTTCATTTTATACATGTAGCTTCATCCCAGAAGGAGATTGTAATCAAGTTGGGCGTTAATGACCTCTATATCTATGAGAACCAATTTGCCCCAAAGTTGTATGGGTACGTTTACTAACAAACCTTGAGGTTGAGCTGCACGGTCGTCGTAATATCGTAATGCGGTAATGGACGGTTGTAGTGTTGGGGGTCCAAGTTTCTGCCATACAAAAGTGGACATAATGCAAGTGGAGGCCCCTTCATCGATTATGCATCGATGAACGACGAGGTTGTGAATGGAGACAGAAATTTGAAAAGCCAGAGATGAAGGCATGCGAGGTTCAGCTTGTTCTAAGTTGAAAGCCATCATGTTAGAGTCATTATGATCTATGGCGCCGATGGCAGATAACAACAACTTTCTCTGTGCAGGACAGTTTTTTAAGATTTCAAGAGCAGACATAGCGGCGGGGGACTGAGCTAAATCCTCTACAATGTTATAGTTGGAGGCTGCAAGAGCGTTCGGGTTATTGTTAATCCGTCTCAAAGGGAAATGAGGTGCTTTGGAGCCCCTGTCCATGGGCATCGTGGGTATGCGAAGTGGTTGATTGGTTGTGAGAGTACTCGGCGATGGGTCGGTAGGTGTGGCCTCTGGGGTGGATCCATATTGATTTCGACGGGTTTGAAGATTGACATCATTTGATGACATCATAAGCAAATGGTGAGTGTTGGACTCTGCATGCTGGTAATCGGTGACTGCATAGGTAATTTGCTGCTGTGGTGCAATGAATCCTTGAGGGGGATCATTCGGATGAGTGTTTACCGTGCCTTGGTTTGGTAAGGGATTTTGCAATATCATGGGTTGTGGCTGAGGGGGGGGTGCTGGCTGTGTAGCATGTCCTTGCCGTTGGGCGTCGTCGGTCCAGAGTTGACGTGCTCGATCTAAATGGGGACAATTATGTGTGTAATGGCCATAGACTCCACATATGGAACATGGATGGTTTGTTCTCAAGTTATTATTTTTAATCTGTTTGGTGGGCGGTCAGGATTTTGGTTGGGGGGAGCAGCGTTATTGTTGTTTGGAGGATTAGGTGGTTGTGCACCTTGGTTATGTTACTGGTTATTTCCACGGTTACGTCCTCTTCCGCGGTTTTTTTGACCTCCTTGGTTACGCTGATGGTTCTGGTTTGGAGGTCGGTTTTGCTATGTGTACACATGCCCTTGGGAAGTAGGTGGGTTTTGAGGTCATGCAGGCTCTGGAGCCTGTTGTGGTGGGTAGTAAACAGGAGGGTTCAGAGGTGGCCCTGGTGTTTGCTGTGGTTGTGGGTAACCTTGAGCTGCTGGAAGTGTTGGAGCAAGAGGTGCTGCCTATTGATGATAATAAGCCACTTGGGCTTGTGGCTGGACTGGAGTCTGGTGGGCCTGTTGGTTATAATATGGAGCTGGCGCATAAGCTGATGGTGCTTTCCCATAACATTGTGGTGGACACAAAGGTCCATGAATGTGATGGGTGTGTGTTACTGGATCATACGAAGTTGTAGCTCCAGAATTAGATGAAGCCCTAGAAAGGTTTGGGGTGTTTTTTGTACTCATCATTGAAAAAGGTTTGTTTTGCGCCATTACCTAGCCGATAATACCGTCGGCGGCATGGGATGCCCCCCCCCCCCGTGTCATCGCGGGATGGATTGCCGTGCGGGGCGTCAGGTAAAATAGTGTATAGATGTCCTGACTGGACATATATGAGGTCGAATTGCTGAGCTTTTAAGATAGCTTCTTCTTCTGACTGGGGTCGTTCGGAAGCTACACCTTTGGCTATGACGGGGAGGAGTGATTTGAGAAACTAGTCCAAAAAGATTCAGTCGTCAAGTTTTATCTTGCAGAGGCTACGGTGCTTACGCCACTCATGGATATGATCGGTGATGTGTGTAGCGGTGTTCTGTCTACAAGACAAAAGTATTTCTACTCTTGCATCATAGCGTACAGGTAGTTGAAAGAACTGGAGGAAAGTTTAGGTGAGGGACGTAAATGTGTTGTGGGTCCCATGTGGCTACTCAATGTATCACTTGGCTGCAGAGCTAGTGAAAGTTCGTTGTAAAAGTCTCAGTCTAATGGAATCATCTACTATGGAGTTAGAGGAACACCATAGGTGAAACGACATGATGTGGTTTTGGGGATCTTCCCTAGATTTTCCTTCAAATTTTGGGATATCTGAGGGAAGCTTTGTGGGCATGGGTGGCCACGTAGGGTTGTGTCTAATAGGATCGTTGGCTAACCTAGCCAGGTCTGGTAAGTTTAGACTAGCCATGTATGGCAGACTGGCAGATGGGTGTGGCATGGTCACCGGGGCATAACTGTTAATGGTAGCATTATGGAGTGGTCCAGTTCCCCCTAAGGGTATGCTAGGTGTGAAAGGGATGTTTCCTCCAGCCGATGTGGTGTGGGAGGGGCCGACGCTCCCAAGTGCAACATGGGTTGCAGATGGGTTAGGAATGGTTCCAGTAATCATTGGGATCTGGGTAGTGGTGATGAGAGGGGGGGGGTGATGCCCATGTTGGGCATACCTAAAATAGGCGTTGGACCTGTGTTGGGCATGCCTAGAGGGGGTGTGGCCCCCATGTTGGGCATGCCTAAGGGGGTTGTGTCTACTGTGGTTGTCACGGTAGTAGTGGGGTTTGTTGATGTAGCTCCAATAGCACTGGTGAAAAGGGGGTCATATTGTGATCTAGCCATGGGGTTGGTTGGTGATGTCTCAGTAAGTTGTTCGGATTCAGCCTCAGAATCAGATGTAAAGTGAGGCACGTCAGAATCGGATGACTGGGTTCTATGTCGATGACATGTGGAGTCAAGGGATAACGCTCTATGTCTATGACGTGTATAGTCAAGTGTACCGAACTGAGGGGGTTGACCCTGAAAACGGCGAGATCATCTTAAGTTCTCAATGGTGAGATATGTCTTGAAATACCAATGGATGGTGGTGAGATAAAAAACTCAAGACCCTAGTGCAACAATGTGTGCAGGAGGGGAGTGTAAAAAAATAATGGCTCTCAAGCCAACAACCAACCTCAAAAGCACTTATTATAACAGATGTGCTATAATAAGTGGAGGAATCAAGAAAAGTGGTCAGAATACCAAAAATCAAACAGTTCCTAGAAAAAAGTGGTTCTTACTAGACCAAGGGGGGTAGCAGAGCATGCAAATGCCTAACTAAAAGTGGTATTATGACTCAACTAAACATATCCTCTGCAAGGTGATGAAATCCAAGTCAAACAATATGGGTAGTGGAATCAAAGGCTAGATATCCCCCTACCGGGAGGGACACCGGGTAGACAATCCTAAAAATTGGTCACTAGGATACCCCATTCATGACACGTTCGGTTGGGTGAATCTGCAGTTTGGTTCTATCGTCGCTGTACTCACATACGGGTGGTACACCGAGAACTGCGAAAGGTATCCTTCGGTTACTGAATGGATAGCGGTATTCCACTCAGACTTCCGGAACCAGTCTGGCTACTTCAACCCTCCTAAGGGAGAGGCCTTTCCGATAAATTGGTGTATAACTGTGTCAACAAATAATAAGGGATTTTTGGGACCCTAAAAGACAACCACTATGTCTCATATGTAAATAATTGAGGGGTGTTATTGGAACACCTATGCCCCCAATCCTACCTAGCTACAAGATTCTTCAAGTGTTCCCCAAGTGGAGTTAAAGTGTTTGTTGAGTTTAGGTAGATTTTAAGACCCAGTTAATTAAAAATGTGGCAGATTGGGTGCAAGTGTGATTATTTAACTGAAAATGAATTTGCCTCGCTTGGGCGATTGATTACAAATAAAAAACAAGACGATTCCAATTTGCAAAAAATAAAGGCTTTTTGAGAAATGTAAATGCTTTAACAAAAATAATTCAAAAACTATGGATTTTTGAAATAATTGTTAAAGGAAAGCAAATGTCTGAAAAAGTGCAAGAAATAAATGGATTTCTTAAGAACTTGCTTGGGCAAACTATTGAGCAAATCTGAAAGATGGTTCGAAATTTGCTAAGAAATGAAATCTATGATCTAAACAAAGTGCTAAAAACCTTTCTTTCACTTGTTGAAATTTTTTAAAAAGATTTTAATTTGAGCATATGTAATAGAAAAAAGATTCACTATTGTTGCAATAATGCAGAAAAAATAATGCTGGAAAATAGGTTAAATGGGAAAAAAATGCAGCAATTTTTTTTCTAAAAATTGAGCAAAATGAAAAAACATAGCATTGCAGGTTTATGGGCAAAAGCCGCGATGTGCATTGCGGGTTTGAGCCGTGAAGTCGCGATGTGTAGCGCGGAAAAAGGCCGCGAAGCCACGATGTGCAGTGTGGAAAAAGGTCGCAAAGCCGCGATGTGTAGCATGGAAAAAGGTTGCGAAGCCGCGATGAGCCACGTGGAAAAAGGCCACGAGGTCGCGATGAGCCGTGCGACTGTCGGGCGAAAAGTCATGATGCGAAAAATGGAAAAAAGGTCACCAAAAACGAAACCGAAAAGTGAAATTTCGGTCTCTTAAAGGCTACAGAAAGGGCCAATAGCTAATGCAACAATGAATATGCTATCTAGTATGGCATATCCGCTAATTGGAATGGTAAAAACAAGTAAAAAACTAAGATCTAAAGAAAAACTTTAAAGCTCGAAAGCCAGCGGAGTTGCCAAAAAACTGTTGCTTAACTTGTAATAGCAGTCTTCGAATAAAAGCAAAAAACAATTATAAATCTGAATCTAACATTAACATAAACATGTGCAAATAAACAAGAACAAGATTAAGAACAATAAGCAAATAGATCTCTGGAAGAATAAGATGAAAAATAATAGATTTTTTGTATTACCTCAAAGGTGAGGATGTTTGGTGTTGAGCAGCTCCAAGGTTGAGGTGCTCCAAACTCCAATGGTCTCTTCTCCAAGATGTTGAAATGGGGGTCTTCAAACTCAAAATGGGAGGCAATGGCTCTCAATGGGAATTTGGCAATATGAGGATAGGATGAAATGTGGATGGAAAGTGAGGAGCCCCTATCACCTTTTTATAGTTTTTGGTGATAGGGAATACCATTATGGTTTTAAGGAAACCAATGGTATTGGCCAACATAGTTTAGGTCTCTTTTTCCCTCTTTTTCCTTTTTTTGAATATTTTGAATATTTTTATTCTCTTTTAATATTTTTGGGAATTCTGGACCCTTTTTGAGGGTTTTTTGAGGAAAAATATATATTTTGAGGGGGAAAAGGTGTATTATGGTCTTTTTGGTGACCTTTTGATGGCTTTAGAGGCTCAAATGGTGGAAAAGTGGACAAATGGGTCATGTGAATAAGGGAATGAGCTAGTGAGCACTTTTTGGGTGTTAACAAATCTGTTCATATGAACCCAAGTTTTCGTCACTCATTTCAAACTCTTGATTTTTTGCTTCCTTTCTCTGTTGACCTCTTCAACCCTGGAAGTACCTTTGACATTTTTTAATATCACATATCTACTATAAAATGCCTTCCTTGTGACCAAATTCCACATTTTATGCCCCTTCACTCCATCCTTATACTCGATGAAGATGTATTTCTTAGATTTTATGTCGAGTTTTCGTCCTTTTCTCCTTTGGGACATGCACAAAGGCATCACACACAAAGACTCTAAGATGTAAAAGTGAGGAATTTTTACCATCCCATGCCTCATATGGAGTATTCTCAAGCAGAGTTGTCAAAGATGACCTATTCACCACGTAACATGCTGTGTCAACTGCTTCTGCCTAAAATTCTTGTAACACATTATACAACTTGATGAGAACTTCATACTCAAAACGAGAACTCTTGCCATAAAAACTCATATTTTTGTGTCAAAAACATAAAAAATAACCCTCGAATTGAAAAGTGGTGCTACCGGTAGCACCTTTTTTTTCATGGCTAAATAGGAGTTTGTGGAAACTTTGATCGGTCTCAGTGCAATCAAAACCCTAAATCAACCTCCGAATAGAAAAGTGTTTCTACCAATAGCACCCATTTTTGAGGTGCTAAAATTGTGACTTTTTGAAAACCTTGGCTTATGTCAGTGCAATTAAAACCTAAAATCAACCCTAAATAAAATGGTGATGCTACTGTTGGCCCCCCTTTCTTCTGTTGGGTTACTATCACATGCATTTTGAAACCATGCATGGCGTAAGAAAAACATTTAAAATAAAAATAAAATGAAAATAACATTTAAAAATTAAAATACCCCAAATTTTTTTAAATAAAATTAAATTAAAAAAACACAAATATTTTAAAAAATAAAATTATTAAAAAAACAATATTAGAAAAATCACAAAAAAACTCAAAAAATACAAATATTATTCTTTTCTTTCAAGGTATATTCTCCTTAATTTATTAATTAGTTATTTCCTTAATTCTTTAATTTTTTATTATATTATTTTACTTATTCTTCTTGATATATTAAGCACATTATGATTTATTCAAATATTATAAAATTTAATTTAATTTATTATTTTTTCTCCTTATCTTAATTTTTCATATATTTTCTTTCCGCTTTCTCAATTTTATCTTCTTAACCACTCTTCCTATTTTTCAATTTTAATTTTTTCATCAATTCCTTTTGTCTACTTCAATTATTGAAATAAAATAAAATTCAAATTAATTAAATTATTTCAATTATATTTTAATGTTTGACCATAACCTTTAATTTTCTCTAAAGCACTCTAACCTAACGGATAGTTTTCTCATTTCTTTATATATCCAGACACATTCTTTTCTATTATACTTAAGCTTCTTATAATCTTGAAGATATGTGGAGTGTCCATCCAAAACACGTTGATCTATCTAATCTTTTACACAATGACATTCCAAAATTCTTAACATAATGATTAAATACTATAAAAACATACACACTCAAATAAAATAAACTATCAAATATTTTCACAATATAATCAAATTCTACATACAAGTTAAAATGCAATGTGGAGAAAGCTTAAAAAAAACTCTATCCTCATCCAATTTTCCATGTTAATTGTGAATCAGAGACCAACCCTCTAATTAAATCGAAAGATCAAGATTGAAGATGAGCAATTCATCATAATGCAAAACATTTCCCAAATTAAATGATTCGAAGTTATATTACAATCAATGAAAAATAAAATTGCAGGATTCAAAGTTAGATTTACAATCAATGAAAAATAAAATGATCAATGCTTCAAACGTCACAACTTTAATCATCATTACACCTCAATCAAATATATTCATTTTTTTTACCAAATATATTGTGATCCAAAAAATATGATATACATTGCATATGGAGTCTATGAGCATTGTGTTACACGTTTCAAATTCATTGGTGCATCCAGCGGGAAGTGCAAGTTATCATCAACTTGACAAGATTTATCCAGTTATCAACTCAACCACCATGCAAAAAAATATGATATACATTGCATGTGGAGTCTATGGGCACTATGTTTACGTGTGAGATTTGATTGGTTCATCTAGTGTGAAGTGCAAGCTATCATCAACCTGACAAGATTTATACAATTATCAACTCAACCACCATGCAATGATGATGCATAGATTTGGATTTATCAAGTCAACCACCTTAATATCATGTGTGTTCTTTCTATGTCAATGAATCAAAGAAAAATGATTAGCTAGAGGGGTACCAAATAATTCTTCATATTTTTTTCATTTATGTTTTATCACCTCGTCAACTTTTTCTTTCTCTTTTCTTACTCTTGTGGATTTAATAAATGATTGTTGTCTCGTGATAGGAAAACAATAGTCGAAAATAACCTTCTTAGCAAAATCTAAATGATATTAATCTTCCTTTTTATTGAGTTAATTAGAAATTAAGTATATTCACTTTTAAGTAAGATAATTGAATGGGCTATTCTAAAAGCTTGCCATCGAAAACTTCATCATTAGTGTGATCTATTGTCTAAAGTTCCATGTGATCTTGTGGAATGTTTCCTACATGTTGAGATTAAATTATAACGTCTTTTTAGTTGTCATTTTTAAAGTATAGAAATCAATTTTATTTAGAATAGTTTGAGATTTTATTTATTTAAAATGGTTTTACATTTTGGTAGTTTTATTATAATTTTTAGCTTTTGAATTTTAAATATGTTTTTTTAGTATTTTAAATATGTTTTGTGTAGTCATATTAAGGCTATGCAAGTGAATAAAAATACGTTTTCTAAGGTTGATCTTTCTCAATGGGGTGTGTCAAGTAGCTATGAGGTAGAGTTATTATATTTGTTTTTGTTTGTGTTTTTTTTTTTAATTTTGTTTGTGAATGAAATTAAGGTGATAACATATGGCCCCTAATGTGTGAGGTTAGGATCACCTATATATCTGAAATACATCATTATTTATTTCTCATGTTAGTGAGAGAGAGATATCTTAGTAAAAAAGAGAGGGATTACTCATAGAGAAGTGATGAAGACCACCTACAAAACAATCAAAACCTATCATGAAGGTGAGCCATGTTGAGCACACACTTATACTTAGAGGGGGGTGAATCAATATAAGACAATTTTATTTACTTTTTCAAACATTCATCAACCACAAGAACACAATCACATATGGGATCTATTAACTGCAAAAAATGGAACACAATATTTACATGGAAACCCTTTTCGGGAGAAAACCAAAAAACTTATTTTTATCGACACCAACCTAGTGTTACACATATTTGTAGGCACCAACCTACTAGATAAACCAATCCTCATTCGTACAAACCCTAGTAGGCACCAACCTAATCTTACAGATCTTCATCGACACCAATCTATTGGAGACACCAATCCCCACCGCTAAGCACCAACTTAGCAAGAGACACCAATCTCTTTGTTTGAGTGGCACCAACCTTCAAGTTACAATTTATTCCTTTTTACATATAAATTCTTCAAAAGCTTATAAAATTCACATTCATCGGTTTTGCTTGCTTCCTCTACCTTCATCAAGTCTAACCAAAATTTGAATTTCCAAATGGTAGCTTTCCCAAAGCTTGTTGTTTTTGGCCTATTCTCAAGAATGAACTTGTACAACATACCACGTATCAAATTTTGCAAATATGATTCTGAAAGTTTTACTTGAGGTAATTCATTATGTATCCTGAGATCCCTGAAAATTTCACATTCTGAAAAGTCCCATAAAATAATTTATAAATAAAATGCCAAGTTGACCTATTTGAAACTGATTTCATGACCATTAGAAACCCTAAACTCCATAGGGTATTGATCAGAAAGTATAGCAAACCAAATTTTGAATTTTTTACCTGAGGTACATATGTATGTCTCCTCATATATTTGAAAATTTTACAGTGTGAAAAGTCACAGCAAATAAGTTATAGAGAAAATTCTAATATGACCTATTTCAAATTGATTTAAGGACTGTTCAAAATCCCTAACTTCCATAGGACATATATCAGAAAGTATAGTGGAAAAATAAATGAAATTTTGACTACATGTACTCAGATATCTCACCTATGTCTCCTAAAAATTTCACAATATGAAATGTTCCAAAAAATAAGTTATAGAAAAAATGTCAAATTGGACTGTTTGATGTTGATTTCAAGACCATTCAAAAACCCTAAATTCCATAGGGCATATATCAGAAAGTATAGAAAACCAACATATGAAATTATGACCACATGTACTCAGATATCTCTCCTCCATCTCCTCAAAATTTCATGGTCTGAAATATCTCAAAAAATAAGTTATAGTGAAAATGCCAAGCTAACCTGAAACTAATTTCACATTTCTCCCCTTTTGGAATGATATTCAATGTTTTCTCATCCACTTCTTCAAATGCTATACAAACAAGGCATGCATTTCCATGCTCGTTAAAATTGATAAAGTACATTACAATATAATAAGTGGGAACTTAGGGCCACATCAAAACACCATGATCTGCCGGTATGAAGATAACTTCAATTACTAAGAAATGATATTGTTGATTGAAAACCCTTGTACACAAACATTGTCACCCATGGGGGTGAACGTAATAGTAGAGGACTACTCATTAGGAGAACCCCCAAAACCTATAAGGAGTCTCTTGAATAGAGGATCCTACTTGAGGGCTTGGATATCCATACAATCTTATTGGTCTTTGAATGAAACTAGAACATAGTAACCACCATGTTCTACAATCTCCCCTTATGTGATAATAGGTTGACATTGAACATAGGGGATCCTATTAAATCAGAGGGCAATGATGACTCTATTTGGTCAATCTAGGAGCAACCATTGATATTTATGAATGCATACCAAGGAACATGAAAATTTATTTACATATTATGGTTGGGGGATTCATATTAATCATTAAGTTGATCCTCTTAGAGAGTGGGTCAAGCTCTCTGATAGTCTCTAGTCTAGATTATAATCACACTTTCTTTAAATCTACATGAAAGTTAGCAAACATAAAGGAAAAGGAGGTATGAGAGGAAAAATCATGTCCTTCTATTGTACAAATCTCTTGAATGTGCCTGTCTGATCCATCTATTACTATGATGTCTTTCCTATTCTATCACACAAATGAAACAAATACCTTCCTCAAATAGTTTTTCCTCATATTAACAAAGAACATAATAATATCTAAGATACTTTTAGGTAAATTAAACCACATCCAAATATGAAATTCATGCATTCTCATATGAACTAATAATAACACATATTCAGGGGGAAGGGGGGAGGAAAAGCAATCTATCTCCCTTTCCTGGACTCCAATTGGAATGATTTTGGTTTATAAATCATATATTTTTCTAAGAGGAACTTAAATTGATAGTCATATTTGGGAAATTATAATACCAAAAAAAAGCTCAAAAATGGATATGAGTGTCATGGCCCTCTTTTGTGAAAACCTGCAAAATAGAAAGAAAAAAAACACATGTTTTTCTTTGGCCTGGGAAAGTGCTCTAATACCAATTATTGTATAACTATTTATGCATGCAAAATATATGGATGAACACACAATATATTAGAGATCACTTTTATTAATATTCAAATTTGATCTTTTATGGAAGGATTCATTCTTATTCAGTTGTCTCTTTGAGGGAAACCTCTTATGATATATGCTCCAACTACAATATTCTTCTCCATTGCTTGGAAGGAGGACTCCATCCTTATTTATAGATCATATCACAACTCTAACCTCCTAACAATATTTCCTACCTAGTGGACCTTCTTTAATGAGGTCCCATTACATTTATTTACAGACATAGTGGGCCTTATTTAATAATAATAATATAGTGGAGCTAATCCTATTTACATTGAATGGTCTCCACTATTACTCTAATGGGCCCTCTATCCCCCATTACACCCACAGAGAGGGTCACGACCCTCCCTAGGGGTGTAATTGGGGGGGTGGTCATAACAAATTCAAATACCTGAGTCTTGATGCAACATTCCCTTCACCAGAGTGTCCTTAGACACATGTATTGATCCTTCACCAATGGTGATCTTTTATCTTACTATAGTGGAGGATAAAATTGATATCTCTTTGTCCTCCACTCAATATCACTGTGATGTTGAAGAAACCAATCACTAGATTCTCCTTGGAAAAAGAAATATGAGCCCATAATTGTTTTCACATATAACTATGAATTCCTCCTGAGTTTTGACACTTTCAATCACTTTCTTTGTCCTTTATTTCTCAACCTTGGATCCTCTATTTGTAAGCTAGGAAGGTGATAACCTCAAAGTTTAGAGTGCAAGCATGCCATACAAGTGCATTCCATGTGTGATTTAACTTGTGGCTTTCTAATTGTATAGCTTCCTTTCCTTTTTGTGGCTTTGGGATGTGGCCACACTTTTTTTATTGAGAAAGCACAACTAACCACATTTTTCCTTAAGCAAAACCACAAGGCTCGTGTTTTTCTTGAAGGAGAATCACAACCAAGTGATAAAAGTGCATGCAAACTCCAATATTAATCCATTAAGTTTACATGTGCTCAATTGATTTTGACAAGAAGTAACATATATTTGCGTGTCATAGACTAAGGGTATAAAATATATGTCTAACAAATGCCCCCTAATGTATTGGGTCATAAGAGATATTGATGCCCCAAATGCATTATGAATAGAGCATGTTGATGAGTGCGATAAGGAGGCGTTTCACAGATATTAGATCCATAAACACGTAGAAACAAAAACAAAAAACATTAGATGTAAACCTTCCTTGAGGTGGGAATACCCATACTTGGTTATGAAGTGATAACATCTACATCGATTTACCAAGTAACATGTTGTCTCCACTGCCTCTGCCCATAATTCTTGTCCTATACCGACACTGCTTAGCATGCTCCTTTCCTTTTCCATCAATGTCCTGTTCATTCTTTCAACAACTCCATTCTGTTGAGGTGTGTATGGAGTAGTCTTCTGCCTTGATATATCACACTTATTACATAATTCCTCGAATTCATTCCCGCAAAAATCTTTACCATTATATGTCTTCAACACCTTTATTTTATTTTCTTTCTGATTCTCTACAAGAGCCTTAAATTCTTTAAACTTAGCAAATACTTCAGATTTCTTTTGAAGGAAATAAATCCACGTGTTCCTTGAGAAATCATCTATAAATGAAACATAATACACATATCTACCTAGTGATGGAATAGGAATGGGTCCAAATACATCACTGTGTATTAACTCGAAAATTCCCTTTGCTCTTGTATCACCAAGTGCAAATCTTACTCAATTTGTTTTCCATATATGCAATGTTCATAGAAATCAAAATCTAGAGTGCAATCAGTCATACCTTCAACCATACCTTTACCTTCTAATGCTCAGAGGCCCTTTTCTCCGATATGCCCCAATCTTTGATGCCATAGCATTGTCTTTCCTCCTAATGCAGTCAAGGTTCTTCATTCTATATCTCCCCCCTCAGGCACAACATAACTGTTACATTCATCGATGATGGTTCTTCCCAATAGTTTGTACAGAGTTCCATACCAAAATCCATAAATACCATTGATCCTCGAACCATTTTGCAACCACCATCTCCACACACAGTCTTTACACCTGCAATATCCATCTTTCCGACATATACCAAGTTTCTCACTAGATTTGGAATATGTGGTACTCCAGGGAGATTTCTAATCCTTCCATACTTGAGTTTCAACTTGACTCTACCACACCCAATGATACTCGCTGGTGAATTATCTCCCAAGAATACATTGCCTCCATTGTACTTTTCATATTCATAGAACCACTCCCTATGAGGGGTCATATGACATGACACACCTGAGTCAATCAACCATATATCACATTCTAAATAATTACCAGTGGAAGATAGGTACACATCCCCTCCTTCTTCTGAGGAAGTCTTCACCTCTGTGGTAGAGGTATCCTTACATCCCTTTCCTTTCTCAACATTCTTAGACATACAATCATTTTTATAGTGCCCAACTTTACTGCATTTCCAACACTTCCTTATAAATTTTCTTGGGGATTTAGATCTACCCTTAGATTTAGATCCCCCCCATATCCCTTATTTTTGTTTCTCTCCTAGGGGTGACCTCTCACAGACAAGGCATCCATGATATGAGTATCCATGGTTTTCCGCCTCATCTCTTCTTATAACAGGGATGATATTATTTCATCAAATTTTAAAGTTTCTTGATTACCACTCCCTATTGCTACAATTAGGTCGTCCCAGGAATCTGGCAAGAACACAATAATGTAATACATTTATCTTATTCAGCCATTTTAATGCCAAAAGAGGTTATTTGACTTACCATAGTATTGTAGACATTCATATGCTCTATCACTGTGTCATTATCATCCATTATGAGGTGATACAGCTTATTTTGCAGAAACAACTTGTTTACAAGGGATTTTGATTTAAACAAACTACCTAGTTTTGCCCAAAGATTTGCTGTAGTATCTTATCCAGATACGTTCAACAACATAGATTCTGATAAGCACAGTCGGATTGTACTCCTCGCCCTTCTATCTAATTTCTCCCAATATTCTTTCAACGTTCCAATGGGTTGTGTACCTGGATCCACATCAATCCATTGTTCCTGATCTACAAGAAGATCCTCCATTTTGAGCTTCCATAGCTCAAAGTTATGGCCGTTAAATTTCTTGATCTCAATTCTTGAACTGCTCGCCATTCTCTTTCAATGCACAAATAAAATCCGCAAAGCTCCCACTGAACCCAGGTTTATCATAGACCCAAGATCTATCAACCACGTCGAACACTCAGCAACAAAGGCATCCCCCTAAAACCAAATAATCAAGCTCTGACACCACATGTAAGTTTTATACATGTGTAGAGAATCAAATCATATGTATTATTTTAAACAAAACAGATATTACACCACATCATTCACACATAATGCACAGAGATTTACCCTGGAATCCCGTGACTGGGAAAAACCAGCAAACCTTGGAGCCACCTCTCCTATTTTTCTCATTATCATTATGAATCACTCACAATACAATATAGGTATTCCACAGTATCCAATACCCTAATCCATTAACTTGGATTAGAAAATAGACCCCAATCCCTTGACCAGGATTAAATTACATAGTTTAGAAAATTCCCCAAAATAGTTGAAAACAACCCAAAAAAAATTGGTGCTCGCGGGAACGGAAATAGCCTAACCACCATTTCCATCATCTGCTTCGCGGAAGGGGGAGGGCTTCGTCACACCCCTCCCCCCCTCTTACCCACCCTGATGGAGGGGATTTACCACTGCATAGTCAAACTGGCCACCCCCCCCCCCCGCCCCCCCCCACACACATGCAAAGAATAGAACATATACTCAACAAAGAGGTCCATCAGAAGGAGAGCATTAGAGAATATCTCATCAACTGACACAAAATAGGTAACTCTGTTTATTTATGAAATTGAAGATGACAAACCACTAGAAATTTCTTGATACTAGGAAGGCCAACATAAATGGTCAACAAATCTGAGGAATGTCCAACACAAGTTTATTGACTTCCCTTCAACATGAACATGACACAAATATGACTTGGGAAACAACTAACACTTAAATAGAAACCAATGATATATTCCATCAATTCTATAGGCATTTAATGGAGGTGTTGTAACTCCAAAAAAATTCTTCCAAAATTTCATCATGCCCTTGAATATTCCCAATCTCAACTTGATCTCTAATGCCTTTTATTCCTCTGCATAACTATGCCTTTTCCACTAGGTGACCAATGTCGTAGGTCTCGACTACATTTCCAACATTGTACCTATTAAACAAGCTCTAACTATCGACATTAACCTACTTCATAATCATTATTATTGTCCATAAGCCTTACCAACCTTGCCCTTGAACTAGGCAAACCAAACTCAAAATAGGCCAACTCCCTTTATCAAAATGTATAATTAAAATAAAGATTGTTAGAACTTTTGAATTATTATATTTAGTTTTACTAGTTAGAATTTGCCTGCAGAGTTTCTTAGGAGCTACCTTAGAGAGGTGTAAAAGATGTTCTTTTTATTTATATAGTGTTTTTTTTTCTTTTAATTAGGGGTTTGTATCTATTTATCTTGTCAATTTTTAGAGACCCTTCAATAGCTTCCTTGATGGATCTTCTTGCATTTTTACATTCTTTATCATATTGGGGGTTGGTTCTTTGATTTTTCTTTTTACCCGAAACATCAATGGAAAACTTGTTAATGGAAGATGAGAGGACCATAGTAAAATTATGATAGAGGTCTTCTCTATTGTCTGTACTTGAAAGAGGAAACCAAACATTTTTTAACTCATATATGAAAATATCATTCTTATTTATGTCGAAGATCAAGTGTTTTTTACTATGAGAATTTTCTTTTGTGGGATCACTATGCATGAAAAAATTGAGGGCTGCAATTAGAGGACTATGATCTAAGTCAAGCTCGTGGTCATTTAAAATGTCTAGATTTACCATTTTGTTGTATAAAGGGATATTAGATATGACATAATCTATCAAACTACTTCCAAGCCCATGAATACAAGTCACTTGGCTAGAATTTGGCCACTTCATAAGGCCATTACAAATTATAAGACCTTGAGCACTACAAAGCTTGACTAGCTTGGAGCCAAACAAATTTTCACCTAGATCTGCATAACTTCTTTTGTTATTCATATTTGTTGGGAAGTATTTTAATGGAAAAAAAATATTTTTTTGGTTTTTTTGTGGGTTGGGAGTTGTACCAATATCCATAAAAGTAGAACATGTTAGAGTTTCATAGTCTTTTCTTTACAATCAAGCATCCATAAAAGACGGGTAAGTAGAGTTACTTAAGTCATTCTTGAAAGTGAAGCATTGTGGATTCTCAAAGTCAAGCTTACGACAATTTCCATGTAATTAATCATGAAAAGACTTACAACACAAAAACAAACAACAACAAAGTATTCAACAATAAGTTCATGCACACGAGTGCGCATGCATGCACACGCACACAAACACAAACACACACAAGTTTAGTTTGCATGAATCCAAGCCACCACATAGCATCCACGAGAGAGTTCATGGAACACACTTTCAAACTCCACACACATATATAGGAACGAGTAAGATGATGCAACTTTTAGTCTTTATGAATAAGATATATTACAAAAAAAAAAAAGGTAAAGAAAGTTTAATTGAATTAATTTTATTTTTCATTTACCATATGTTTGAAGTCGTGTGTTAAAGATATTGAGATAACAATTATCTATTTATGAATATATTGAGATAACATTTATCTATTTATCATTTTTTATTAGAAAGAAAAAAGAAAAATGTTAATTATATATTAAAATTGGACAAAATACTTTATGTTTAAGTTTTTAAATGATATATTTTTTTTAAAAATGGTGGTTCACTATTTGTTAGAGGGCTAGTCTACCAAGAGAATACCAACACTTGCTATTCCAGCTAGAGAATTAAGGTATGGCCAGAAATACAATTATTACAATAGGGCTCAACAAAAGCATCATGTCACTGACAAGAATTGAACCTAGGTGGAGAGGGGTAACAATCATTCCTCCCAATCACCCAAGTTACAACAAATGGACAAATTTTTAAATGATATATATACCCAAGTTACAACAAATGGACAAATTTTTAAATGATATATATAAATAAAAAGTGATAAATATTACAAATATTACATTTATTTTTATTTTTATTAAAAATAAATTAATTTAACTATAACATAAACATAATTTTATGAAATGGATTAACTACTTTTCAATTATTACTTTATTAAATATATATGAATTTGAACTAATTAAAAAAAGTTAATTTGAATTTTGAAAAGAATTAAAATCAAGTAGAATAATTATTTGTGTAATAAGACATCCATAAAAGAAAATGGATGTTGAGGACTGTGTAAGATGTGATGATAAAATACAAGTACTGACAAGAAGGGACAAAATGAAAGAATGTCGAGAAAAATTTGGTGCCCCGTCAAGCTTCATGCTTTTGTTTTCCATTTATTTTTACTTACATGCAACACATGAGAGAGTGAGGTTGTTGACTCGATAAATCCAAACATATTCATTGTAGATAAATACCTTAAATCTTGTCATGGTGATGTTTGGAGATTGATGAACCAATTATATTGACAACTTTAGGGAATTCTCGTTTAGCAGGTTGCATTTGTTTTACTCCATATGCAATGGATATCATAATATACATATTTGGTCATAAATTGAGTATATTGATCGGGGTGGTATTAATGAAATAAGTTATAATGTTTCACGTATTGATTTAATTTTAACAAACTCTCACTTGATTGGGCAGCCTCCCCATGATTTTCATAATGGCTTCTTTAAACAAACCCAAAAAAATTTGGCCCTTGCGAGAACGGAAACGGCCTAACGGCCATTTCCATCATCCGCTTCGCAGAAAGGGGAGGGCGTCAGCACGCCCCCCCCCCCTTTACCCACCCTGATGGAGGGGATTGACCACTGTGCATTCAAACGTGCCACCCCCCCCCCCCCCCCCCCCCACACACATGCAAAGAATAGAACATATACTCAATAAAGAGGTCCATTAGAAGGAGAACATTAGAGAATATCTCATCAACTGACACAAAATAGGTAGCTCGGTTGATTGATGGAATTGAAGATGACAAACCACTAAACATTTATTGATACTAGGAAGGCCAATTAAATGGTCAACAAATATGAGGAATGGCCAACACAAGTTTATTGACTTCCCTTCAACATGAACATGACACAAATATGACTTGGGAAACATCTAACACTTAGATAGAAACTAATGATATATTCCATCAATGCTAGAGGCATTTAATGGAGGTGTTGTAACTCCAAAAAATTTCTCCCAAAATTTCATCATGCCCTTGAATGTTCTCAATCTCAACTTGATCTCTAATGCCTTTTATTCCTCTATGTAACTATGCCTTTTCCACTAGGTGACCAATGCCATAGGTCTCGACTACATTTCCAACATTGTACCTATTAAACAAGCTCTAACTATTGACGTTAACCTACTTCATAACCATTATTATTGTCCATAAGCCTTAGCAACCTTGCCCTTGAACTAGGCAAACCAAACTCAAAATAGGCCAACTCCCTTTATCAAAAGTTATAATTAAAATAAAGATTGTTAGAACTTTTGAATTATTATATTTAGTTTTACTAGTTAGAATCTGCCTTCGGAGTTTCTTAGGAGCTACCTTAGAGAGGTGTAAAAGATTTTCCTTCTTTTTATTTATATAGTGTGTTTTTTTTTTCTTTTAATTAGGACTTTGTATCTATTTATCTTGTCAATTTTTAGAGACTCTTCAATAGCTTCCTTAATGGATCTTCTTGCATTTTTACATTCTTTATCATATTGGGGGTTGGTTCTTTGATTTTTCATTTTACCCGAAACATCAATGGAAAACTTGTTAATGGAAGATGAGAGGACCATAGTAAAATTATGATAGAGGTCTCCTATATTGTCTATACTTGAAATAAGAAACCAATCATTTTTTAACTCATATATGAAAATATCATCCTTATTTATGTCAAAGATCAGGTGTTTTTTACTGTGAGAATTTTCTTTTGTGGGATCGCTATGCATGATAAAATTGAGGGTTGCAATTAGAGGTCTATGATCTAAGTCAAGTTTGTGGTCATTTAAAATGTCGAGATTTACCATTTTGTTGTATAAAAGGATATTAGATATGACATAATCTATCAAATTGCTACCAATCCCATGAATACAAGTCACCCGGCTAGAATTTGGCCACTTCATAAGACCATTACAAATTATAAGACCTTGAGCGCTACAAAGCTTGACTAGCTTGGCCGAACAAATTTTCACCTAGATCTGCATAAATCCTTTTGTTATTCATATTTGTTGGGAAGGATTTTAATGGAAACAAATAATTTTTGGTTTTTTTTGTGTGTTGGGAGTTGTACCAATATGCATAAAAGTAGAACATGTTAGAGTTTCATAGTCTTTTCTTTACAATCAAGCATCCATTAAAAAAAAAAAGGGTAAGTAGAGTTACTTAAGTCATTCTTGAAAGTGAAGCATTGTGGATTCTCAAAGTTAAGCTTATGACAACTTCCATGTAATCAATCATAAAAGAACTTACAACACAAAACAAAAAAGTATTCAACAACAAGTTCATGCACACGAGTGCGCATGCATGCATGCGCGCACAAACACAGACACACACAAGTTGAGTTTGCATGAAATCGCTATAGAATGTCTAGTGAAGCCACCACATAGCATCCATGAGAGAGTTCATGGAACACACTTTCAAATTCCACGCATATATATGAATGGATAAGATCATGCAACTTTTAGTCTTTATGATTAAGATAAATAAAAAAATAATACTAAAGAAAGTTTAATTGAATTAGTTTTATTTTTTATTTACCATATGTTTGAAGTCGTGTGTTAAAGATATTGGGATAACCGTTATCTATTTTATGAATATATTGGGGTAATAGTTATCTCAACTTTTATCAGAAAGAAAAAAAAATGTTAAGTATATATTAAAATTTACCAAATAGTATAATTATACAAAATATTTTATGTTTAAGTTTTAAATTATATATATATATATATATATAAATAAAAGAAAGAAGTGATAAATATTATAAATTTTGTATTTATTTTTATTTTTATTAAATATATATAAATTTAAATTAATTAAAAAAAGTTAATTTGAATGTTGAAAAGAATTAAAATCAAGTAGAATAATTATTTGTGTAATAAGATATCCATACAAGAAAAATGATGATAAAATAGAAGTACCGACAAGAAAGGACAAAATGAAAGAATGTCAAGAAAAATTTGGTGCCCCATCAAGCTTCATGCTTTTGGTTTTCATTTATTTTTACTTACACGCAACACATGAGAGAGTGAAGCTGTTGACTCAATAAATCCAAACATATTCATTGCAGATAAATACCTTAAATCTTGTCATGGTGATGTTAGGAGATTGATGAACCAATTATATTGACAACTTTAAGGGAATTCTCATTTAGCAGATTGCATTTGTTTTACTCCATATTCCATATGCAATGGATATCATAATATACATATTTGGTCATAAATTGAGTATATTGGAGTATGCAATGGATATCATAATATACATATTTGGTCATAAATTGAGTATATTGATTTGGGTGATATTAATAAAATAAGTTATAATGTTTGAAGTATGGATTTAATTTTAACAATTTTTCACTTGATTGGGCAGCCTCCCCATGATTTTCATAATGGCTTTTTAAACAAACCAATTATGAAAATATGGTAAAATCAAGTAATCATTTAAAATGTAGGTAATATGAGATGAGGTTATGATAGACTTTTTTTCATACAGTATAACAATAATGATAAAAGGCAAACAATTCCTAATATGCCAAACAAAAAAATTGTAACAAACCCCACTTGTTGATTAAAGTTTTGATAGGTTTTTTAAAATCATATATTAAATACATGCATGGCCTCAATTATCTCTTCTTCCCACAATTGGGTCTACCTAACATTCACATGAAATTGCGTATAACTAAAAATGTAAATGATTTGATCACACTATTGAGCAATTGGGACATTGTATTGGGACATTGTTCTGTTTATTATAACAATGAGAATTAGAGTGACCACACGGCTCTTTGTTTGTCCCTCTTGCTTTTTTAAAGTAGTTCTTATGCTTCAACTCATTGGCATAATGAATGAAGGGATGTCGATTAACTGTATAAGTCGTAATAGTATAGCATAAGTAACAACTTTGTAAGTTATAAATATCTCATGAATCAATAGGTTATTTAATTTAATGAATTAATATGTTATTTAATTGATTAAGTTTTTTATTCATTTAATGTTATTATTGTTTTGTTTTGTATCGTATCAATGTTATATATGGAATAATCAATGTTGCCTCCTATTACATCTTTGTCTAGTTTACTATGCACTTCTTCAAACAAATGGTTACTTTCTTCACTTGCAACCAATCAACACTCAATAATGATGGGAGTCCATGTTTCTTAATTGCATCTCTTCTATTGTTATATGATGTTTTTGGAACTCTATTGTAATAAGGCCTTTCTTCGTAATACTTTTTTTCCTTTCTCATGCACATTGTCTCACTCAACATTCTATCTACATCATTCCCTCTCTTTCTCATGCAAGCTACCTCATTTTATGTTTTGTTTCAATATTTCCTCATTTTTACGCAAGTTGTCTCACTCAGTGTTATGTCTGCATATTCACTTCTCCACTCTTTCTCATGCAACCTCACTCACTCGACATTCTATCTGCACATTCATTTCTCCACTCTTTCTCATGTAAGCTATCTCACTCGATGTTATGTCTACATAAGCACTCTCAACGAAGTAAAATTATCAAAGACATACCTTCAACACTGAGCCCTCATCCCCACTAAGGTCTGCAACGCATTCAATTGCAAATTTATTATCTTCATTTATAGATTTGTAATTTGCTCCTCCTTAATCAATGTCTTCTTTGTCTTCTGCAATTTACTTGTTCTCCCACAACTACCATGAACCATTGCACTCCTCAAGATGCGCACACTTCCCTCCTTTGAGAATTCTACACAGTGTTTCTCTCTTTGCTAGAATTGTCCCGATTCCTATGGATTCTCTCACATTGATGCCATATGATGCAATAAAATGGTCAATCCTTTGTAATCAGACACACAATTGAATTCTCTGATTGTTGTACAACAATAAACAATTCAAGCATTCAAACATAATGGTAACCACAGTAAAAATTTTAATCAAACAAACATAAATACACAACATATAAAACAAAGAGATATCTCCATAATCTCTGAATTCATTTATATTCAAGGCCAAGCTCTAATGCATGTTCCAACAATTTAAAAAAACTAGTACTATCTTTGGCCTCTGCTCGATCTACACCACCACAACCACTCTTCACACAGCTACAATTTGTAAGCCAAAGCTTCTTAGCAACTACTACTTAAAAGCTTATAACCTAGACTTTTGCAACAATAATGACCAATGCCTTTATCCACCACCACAACCATCCAATGAAGATTAAATTAGAGGCAAAGGTGCCTTTCTTAACCATGGGAAAATAATTTTGTACAAAACAATTGGAAGTCAAACAACTCCAAGCATTTTAGCTGCCATGGATCTAGTTTCCCAATTAATCGGTTCATTTATTTTCACACAGAGTTTATTTTAGCTTGTCGTTGTGACCGTCACCCATTATCCATGTGTTATTGCTCCTAGCCTTTGAAATTCTTGTAGTCATTGGTTCTTACACACATGTGATGCTACACTGTAAGTTATTTTTTCTTGTGGCTGAAGGGAAAACCTCTATGGTTGTCAATAGTCATGGGGTTTCACTAAGTAGGAAATATTATACCACATGAATTCAAATAGGGGGATTTATTACTCTAGAAAATGGAAGCAATATATTTCCTAATATATAGGGGTCAATGGAGTATTTTTAATATATTTAAAACATATAGATACTAGAGGGGTTTATAATTATGTATATGGGGGGGTTGGATAGGGTATTGGGGGGTTTGGATAGTTACTCTATGTTTGAAGTTGGTGTGAATACAATCATGTGTGAAGTCATACTAGTGTTTGAATAATGTGATCTATGTATGAACGCGGTGTGAAGTTGTATGTGTTCGTAATTATAGTGAAGTTTGAATAGGTATGATTTGTGAGTGAAGGTGGTGTGAAGCCGATTGGAGAAACTATGTATGAAGTCAATCTATGTTTAAGGGGTTGTTCCCCATATTGAAATATCTACTCTCACAAAGATTTTGTATTTCACCCTACAAAGTTTCTAGGCATTGTAAGAGTTGTGTCATGTCAGCATACAAAGGGTAAAAATAAAAAGGGGTATTAAAAATGCCATGGAAAAAATGACACCTAGAATATTTAATGAAAATATTTTTTTTAATTGGAAAGATGCATTAGGAGAGGGGGTCAACAAAAGGATATTGGGAGTAATTCCTTAATATCTAGTGAAATTAGGGGTATTCTTTAATATCATATGAATGTAGGCACTATGTCATAGGTTCACATAGTGAACCCCCTGAGCTAACAGTTAAGTCTTCTTTGGAAGTTGGCAGTTCATATTTGCATAATTGTAAGGAATACTTTGGCATTTCTGTAATCTCGATGAAACATCATCTATCCTCGTGGTTCCATTGTCTACACGTTAAGGTGATTACCCATGGTTCACTCTTGGCAATTTCCTACGATCATTTTGAAACCTTAGAGACTTACAACTAATATAATTTTAACACTTGCCAGCTTGTGAATAATTAAGCCATCCATGGGGAACATCATTGTTGGCAAGATCAGCCCAAAACCTTCCATAGCAAGTACCATGTGTTGTTATCTCTTCTACGACCAAATACTTCTTCCACAACAAATTCCTTAGTGATATATTTCTTAACATCTTCTTTCATATCCAAAATCATAAGCGGTTCTCTCATCTTCCATAGCATAGCATTGATGTAACAAATTTTGTAACAACATAAAATCTACTAAAGATGTTGTAAGCAACACCTAAACTAATGAAAAAAAAATGAGATATACAAGATAATTGACTGCACTAGAGATACTGCATCATGAAATTACAAGAATCTTTAAACAATTTAATCATATCATTTCATTGAAAAAAATATATATAATTCTTCGCAAAATTTTGAGAAAAAAGAAAGAAGATGAAGCTTAAAAGCAAGTGGGTCACATGATTTTAATTTCAAACACTATAAAGCACAACACCATTCCAGAGAAATTAAACCAAAACCTTGATCACTTGTTGGCAAAGGAGTTTCTTTCCACGATAGCTTCTCAAGAAATTATGAAAAATGTCTTAGTTAGAGTTATAACAACAATTTTTTTTAACAATGAAATTGATCAGGAAACCCACTAATACTTCACATGTTTCATGAATAGTAAGGGTGGTAAACCGTCGACGTTCCTAACAGGAGGCCTAACCCCGAAGAACTCAAGGCTTGAACTCATGACCTCCCCCATACCAAAAGAATGTACACACATTTTACCAATTAAACTAACCCTTAGGACTTATCAACACTTTAAAATTAGTTAATTGTTTAACTTTTAATTAATCATTGTTAAATCTGGTATCTCCATTTAATTTACTTTCATGCAATAGTCAATATATTTGAGAGGACCATGTCTTGTTTAAGTGGCAATATATCTAACTCATCAAATATATTGACTATTTAATTAATCATTGTTAAATCTGGTATCTCCATTTAATTTACTTTCATGCAATAGTCAATATATTTGAGAGGACCATGTCTGGTTTAAATGGCAATATATATTTATCATCACTCAAACGTTCCACTACCGACTGCCACGTGGAAGTGCGTGGTGTTTGACATTTAGGTCCGGCCGTATTGCCTGCCACGATGGAAACCGTGCCAACTGAATTGGCAATCCCAGCTGGCTGTTCATCTTTCGTCTAACACGTACACTGCAGCAGAATGATAAATCCTTAAAAGTTGTTATACGTGTCAGATTTAATTGGTGTATCCACTCTCCAATGATCACCATGACAAGATGTAAGGTATTCATGTACAATTATTATGTTTGAATTTATTGAGTCAACGACCTCACTCTTTAATGTGTTGTAAATGTAACAAAGAGGTTAAACCAAAAGCATGAAGCTTGACAAGGCACCCACTTTTTCATGACAATCTTTCATTTTGTCCCTACTTTTATTTTGCCATCACATCTTACAGTCCCTGAACCTCCCTTTCCTTGTATGGTTCATGGTCTTCCTATTATTATAATAAAGAACCAATTATATAACTAGTTAATTTGCTATTTTAAATTGTTTTTATGAAAAAATAAAGTTCTTAACAAGTTAGATGTCCAGATTATAATGTTTTGAAAATAAAATTTAATGTTAGAAATAAAATGAGTTTTCTAATAGAATATGATTTTTATCCTCCATTTTATTTAGTTTTGTAAAGTTTACATATTGTATTCTCTTAAGGGGTTTTGGGTCTTATCTCATGTCCATTTTCTTTATGAAACTCATTAAAGTTTGCTTATGTTTTTTATTTTTCTTATATCAAGTAGTTTTGATCTTTTAAGTTTATAAGTTCTTTCTAATAACTTTCTAAGTTTTTTCTAAATTAATATGGCATTTGGCAAAATATTGTTGGGATGAAATATGTTTATCCAAAATATGTGGAGGATTGGATTAGAACTCCTAGGAAAGGTGTGCACAATGTATCTATTTTTGGAGAGCTTTGATCAATGCACTTCCTTTAATTGAGCAAGGACTTGCTTGTAAAATTGTCGATGGTCAAAAAGTTAGCTTGGGAAAATATCAGTGGATCGAGTGTGGAAACTCATACAGACTGCCAGAACACATGCTAAATTGAATCAAAAGCACGGGATATGAAACCCTTCTTCAAATTGTTGATCCTACAAACACTATTGTTTGGAAACAGGGATGGAAGTTGGCACACAACCTGGGGTTCGTTGAAGACGATGTACTGCATTGGAACACCTATGCGAATACTCTAAAAAATGCCTCAATCCGGATTCATAATACAAATGACAAGCTGGTGTGGAATTTATCTCCAACGGGAGTATATACTCCAAAGGTAGGATATACGATTTTGTGTAATGCAGGAAATGAAGTTCATTTTTAGTGGTGGAAATGTATTTGGATGATGCATTTTCCTTCAAAATCAAAACTCTTTATGTGGTGCCTACTCAACAATAAGGCCTTAACTTGGGACAATATACAAAGGCGATCAATCCAAGGTCTAGGTAGGTGCTCTTTATGATGCATGAATGAAGAAACAAATGCACATCTCCTTCTTGACTGCTCATATACTATCCAAGCCTGGAAGGAGCTAAATTTTCACACAGGGTGCACATTGGTATGGGAAGGAAACTCTATTGAAGATAGACTAAGGAATTGGCATAATAACCCATTAGCACAAAAATTTTTATCCCTGCCATACATAAATTGGCATGGGGTATATGGCTTGTGAGAAATAAGATAATATTTGAAGGTACTGAGATTAGTCCCACTAGATGTGCGTATCAAAGTCTGGAAATACTGAATTTTTATCCAAAAAAAATAAAAGAAATCAAACCTCGAAAGATCAAGATTGAGAACATAGATACGGCCAAATCTTGGGCGCACTTCGATGGGGCAGCGCAAGACAACAATGTTGGAGCGGGAGGAATTGTCTACAAATCTAATAAACTATACTACAAGTTCAAAGCAAATCTAGGGGAAGGATCCAACAACTACTCATAGGTGATGTCTCTAAAACTACTACTCTTTTTAGCTTTGGAATTGGGACTGGAAGAGCTCCAAGTGTTTGGAGATTCACTCAATGTTATAAATTGGGCAAAGAAGAAATTCATCTGTCCTCATATCTAGATACAACTGATATTGGAAGAGATCTAGAGACTATGCTTACATTTCAAAAATATCACCTTCAACCATATATATAGAGTAATAAATCATGATGCTGATGAGCTATCGAAAGAAGGACTTCTCTTAAACAAAGGAGAGTGGAACATCATTGCGGAAGAGAATGGAAATCATACAAAATATATGCATGAACCATGTTTTACAACAATGTAATTCAATATAAATATCTGACAACTCGACTATCTATATCAACATAAATGTATTTTACACAGACATATACCAGCAGTCTTAATTGTGGATGGAGAGGAACCCGTGGCACAAAAATATGCAAAACTGATAATCAAATTAGATGGACAAGAAATTATTACTGCTTTTTGGGTAATGATACATCTAGATATTTTATAGTTTGTTTCGGAACATTATCAGAATTAGAGACTGGACTATATTGAATGATAGTTTGAATATTTTGGGATTTATGTAGTGTTTTGAACTCGTAAAGCTGAGAATGAAATGAGAATTTCTGAACCGTTGAAGACTACTGAAGAATTATTTAAATTTTTCAAAATTTAGAAAAAAATATGAATTTTTTTTTTCTGAGGAAAAAAAATCTTTCTAATAAACTAACTTTATTTTATTCTCAATCTCACTATTATAACACTTTTTTTTTCCTTTAAACTTATTTATGATGTTAAATGTATTTAATACTAATTATTTAAGATGAATTATTTAAATATATGATCAATAAATTTTCTAATTTCCACTCATATAAAAAATCATAGACATATCACATCGTTTACATATTTATTCATTATAAACAATTTAATATCAAGTCGTTTATATAATTGTTCATTATAAACTATTCCACAAACCCACTCGAAGGGGTCTCACCCTGTCGGCATTATTTCGGTGCCTAACCCTGAAGAACCCAGAGGATCGAACCCCTGACCTCAACCATGTGTCGTCTTGGTCCCGGAAGATCCAACCAACTGAGCTACCCCTTGGGGCTAATTAAGGCCATACATGTTTATATTAAGTGATAATTTAAAAAAATAAATTATTCCATTGCATACTCCTTTAAGGTTGTTTATGTGTTAATTTTATATTGGTACAATCGATTTGAAGTGCAACCCATCATTACCATGACAATGTTTAAGGGAGTCTTATGCAATGCTAATGCTTACATTTATTGAATCAACTACTATGTTCTTTGGTGGGTGGGGGGTAAAAGATATGAGTTGGTTCTATTAGGTTTGAGTCTAAAAAGTCTTTGGAGAGGCCTTTTTGGTACAAGGTTGTGGAGCGAAGTGTTCAGAGATAAATATTTAAAGAACTCTACAGTGGAGGATTGGACAAGGAAGGATAATAAGTCTGTACATTAGGCTTCTAATATTTGGCATGTTTTTTCCAAATCTTCAATTGGCTAGGCATGTGGCTCTCATGGAAGATTGGTGATGGTGTCAAATTTATATTGGGGATTGACCCCTTCATCGGGGGTGAATTTTTTTATAAACTCTTGTTAGCACTAATCTCTTTTTTATCAGATTTGGGTATTAATAGACTGGCACATATTAGAATCCTTATACTGATCTCCAAGCTACATCATACTGGTATTCAACTTCAGACTTGGGTTTAAATGGTGATCTGGTAGTTGAATGGTCAAATTACATTGCAAGTCTTAGTCACGTAGGTATTAGACTCAAGGATGTGGAAGACAACTTGATTTGGTCTTGGGATAAACAGCCAGGTAAGGTAAGTGCTAAAAATGCTTATGAGCCCATTATTGTGTCCTCTTTTGTCTTAGTGCCTTATTAGTGGTATAAACTACCATGGAAATGGTATTTTCCTTTAAAAGTCAAGTACTTTTCCTAGTTGTGTTTGGAAAATAGAATAATGACGTGGGATAATCACATAAAAAGGGGGTTCAATGGTCCAAATATTTGTATCCTTTGTAGATATACGAAGGAGAATATCTATCATTTTTTTGTTGATTAAATACTTTTTTCCATAGTGTATGGGTAGAAGTTATGGATAGGCTTCAAGCTTTTTACAATTGAACCCTACCCTCTTTGGGAGAAAATTTATTAGGCTCGTTTAAATTATTTCCACCTTTCAAAACTATGCCTTTTTTGTGATGTAAGGTATTTGGAAGGCTACAAATGCCTTGATTTTTGACAATATGTCTTAGTTTCCTACAATAGTAGGCCTTCAAGTCTTTAGATTTTTCAAGGAATTTAGTAAGCCTCTGGTAAACAAAAGTCCTCGCGCTTTATAGGAACCAAAACTTGAATATGGTGTTCCATGTGGATACTTTGATGGTGCATCCAATATGGAACATTGTGGTGGAGGGATGGTATTAAAACTAGAAAATGATCATTATATTTTGCTAAAAATGGGAAGCAGAATGGGTACAAACTCCAGGGCTGAGTTATTAGCACTTTGGGGGATTTTAAAATTTACAGTCACGAAGAACTTTTTGTCTCTACAGATGTTTAGTGACTCAAGAGTCATTGTGGACTGGGCTATTGGTTCTTCTTCCCTTTAGTTTATTTTGCATTTAAATGATTTTTTAATTAATTCAAATTTATAAAAATATATTTTATTAATTAAAATTAATTTTAGTAAAAGTTCAATATGACACTTATATGAATTGATTTTAGGTAAAAAAGATAACACATAATTATTCTAACCACTATTCAAATTAGACCTAATTGATTTATATATTAAATCAAATTTAAATTAAATATACAATATATATTTGAAATTGTTAAACTAATAATGATATTTTATTATGACGATGGTGATAATGAAGGTTAACGTCCACTATAACAAAATTTGGTCTATCGGATCTTGAGAGAAAAAAAAAAGGAATAATTTGGATTGTTATAAAGTTTTATTCCTATTCTCAAAAAGCTTATAAAGAAGAATTCCAAGGTCACCATAATTTTGACATGTTAGAAGGTTAGGGAGGTTTGTATTGTAACAACAATTATGAAAATGGGATCTAATGTGGGTGTATGTAGGGCACTCTAAGAGAAAGTTACTTTCATCCTTAACACTCATAGTCTCACAGAGATGACAAATCCTTTCCACCCAAAGTGTTTAAGGAATTGCCCAACGCTCTATTTCCCTATGAAGCTCATGAGAGTTTGTTCTTATCTTGGCTATATTATTTTTCTTCTTCAAGCTAGTTAAAATAAAGAGATACTTTTGATCTTCTAGATGAGGGTTAATGACCTCCTTATAGTATCTTAATTCTCTTTTAATCTCTAATTCTTTCTTGCACCACATTTTCTCTTTAAACTTAAATGTAATAATATTTTAATGTTATTGATATTTTGTAAAGTGACATTTTCGTCAATCTCCAATGGTTTAACCAAACCATGATGTCTTTATAACAACCTCTCTTGAGCTATGGGTGGTCTTGACTAGATTTTGAATGTATAAATATAGTAGTCTTATAAAATTAAATGAAGTAAAATGGTTTTAAGCGAAGTGTATTAAAATTGACTTTAGTTAGAGATATAAGTTTTTAAGCACATCGAAATAATGAATTCATGAGATATATTGTGCATTTAGATAAGGTAGATAGAAACAATGAGTTGAATGGATTTTTTTTGCTTACATTATTTATTATTGAGTATTATTTGGAAAATGAATTACAAATGTTTACTGTATATATTGAAAATTTTAAATTAATTCATTCATATATAATAAGTTTGGTGAGAAAATGTAGGTATTTAGTTTTTAGGTTGTAAAATCATAATGGTATTATTTATTAAGTTGTAATATTGTGATTGAGATAGGGTATTAGCATGTTGTTGATTTAAATCCAAATCTAGATAGATATACAAAAATAAAATTAAATGTTGATCAAGTCTAACGTGTTTTATATGTATTATTGAAAAAAATAATGATAGCATTGGGTGAATTAAGGGAGCATTAAATTAAATGAGACAATCGATAGCATTTGTAATAAGAAATGCTTATTTTTCATATTTTTGGAAGGAGTAGCTAAATTTTAGACGAGTTGGACTCTTTTTTTGGCTATCATCATTAGAATATGGTGCTATAATATTTGGTCTAATTGCAATTTTTCATTGTTGAAATCACACTTTGGTATGCATAAATGGATTCAACAACCTCGAATACCCCTATTGCACCCAAATTGTGCAATCTCAATAACTAATATCTACAATTTCAACAATTCCTTTGAATTTTTATCTAGATTTTGAGCAAAAATGATTGGAAAATATTGTACAGAAAAAATCAAAATCATCTAACATTTAGACTACTTGCTTTTGGAAAAACTCATTGGTCATTGAGGTATTTATAATTAAAACCTAAATGTATGGCTATGACTTACAATATTATTACTTGTATAATGCACTATTACCACTTAGACTATAACTAGTCTAGAGTTAGTCATTCATTAAGTTAATGAGTTAAAAAATGAGATCTCTGAGTCTCACACTAGAACCTTTAGTTGAGCTCAAATCCCTTCAACCAAACAAAGATAGCCCAAAATTCACCCTTGCAACTTCAAGCAAAGATACCTCTATCTTAGATTTGGTCCTCTTATAAAAGAATGAACAATCAAGCACAATGATGGTTAAAGATGAGTTCAAGACGATAAGATGAGTCTTTAAGAAGTTCAATCATGCAATTATAGGAGAACAACAAACAAATACATACATTTCTTGTTTTAGAGAAAGAGACTTCAAATCATTAATAATGACAATATTATAGCTCAAAAAACCTAAAAATACATTCATTTATTGAGTTGTAGTTTAGTGGTTGAAACAAGACAACACCATCTTGATTGCCCAAATCCAAACCTTGATAGATATAAAACTTTGTAGACTAAATTTTTGGACTAGTTTGATGGTGTTGCACATGTTGCCTTCGTTTAAAAAACAATGATAGCATTGGGAAAGGAAAGAAAGCATTAAATTAAATGAAACAATCATACCAAACAAAATGAGTATTTGTAATAAAAAATTATTTTTTGTTCATGCTTTTGATAAAACTCATTAGTTTTTTATACATTTATAATTAAAACCTAAATCCATGGATATGGATTACAATGCCATTAGTTGTATATATACGATCAACAATCAAACTAGAATCAATGTGCATGCATTCATTCTTTGCATCAATGAGTTAAAAAATGAGACCTCTAAGTTGAACACTAGGACTAGATCAAATCCATTCAACCAACAAGGATGGCCCAAAATTCACACATACAACTTCAAACAAAGATACCCTTTATCCCAAAAATTTATATGTTATCATAGAGGCTAATGAAAGTTAAGACTTGATCCTCTTATATAAGAATGAGCAATCAAACAAATTCATGGTTAGAGTTTAGTTATGGGACTACAAAACAAACCTTAAAGAATTTCAACCATACCATTTTAGGAAAACAAAAAACAAACACATGCATTTCTTGTTTTCAGAGAAAGAGACTTTAAATCAATAATAGTGCCAACAATATAACTCAAAATACCTAGAACTCCATTCTACTAATTACGTGCAAGATACTACTCAAAGGAAAATTTATAGATTCTCAAATGGAGGACCATGCAACTCTTTCTTTCACCAATACTAAAGTGTGCAACTCAAAAAAGATTCCAAGAGCTTACATATATACTCCACTAAATTCAAACTTTTCTGAAAAAGATATCTCAAACTACCTTCAGTGACTCAACACATTTATAATCTCTAAACCATATAATTTTTTTGTTTGTAAGGCTCGTACCCATGGAGTTTCGAATAATTGACTTTATGCAAGGAGTCCCTTAATAGTACACCCATTCACCGTCTATTCTTCTCCCTGTGGGATTCTACACCAGATAATTTCACTACAACCAAAACTCTAAATAAAACCTCAAAACTTTAAATTAACCAATAAATCTATCAATTGTTTTCTCAACATAATCAAGTTCTACATAAAAGCTAAAATAAAATTGATTTAAATGGGAGAGAGAACACAACCAAAACTCTAAATAAAATTTCAAAACTTGTAATTAACCAATAAAACTAACAATTTTTGGAGAGAACACAACCAACACTTTAAATAAGATCTCAAAACTTTTAATTAACCAATAAAACTACCAAAGTTTTGTCAATATAAGTGGTACATAGAAGCTAAAATGCAATTGACTTAAATGGGGGAGAGAACACAGACAGCACCCTACCCTAATCAACTTTTCTCTAATAAATGCCAACCCTATGTGATTGAATCTAAAGATTGAAATTGGTGATGATCAACTCACCATGATGCGAAACACTTTCCAAATTAAATGATTCAAAGCTAGATTTGCATTCGATAGAAAATAAAATGATCTATACTTCAAACATAATAACTTTTATCATTATTAAACCTCAGTCAAATATATTCAATTTTTGTCCAAACATATAATGTGATCCAAAAAATATATAAAATCCATTGCATATGGGGTCTATGAGACTCTACGAGCACTCCCTCAAATTTTTTATATGTGTCACATTTGATTGGTGCATCCATTTTAAGTGCAAGCTATCATCACCATGACAAGATTTATAGATTTATCAACTCAACTAGTCAAATACTGATTTGATTTATAACAATAATAATAATGTGTATGAAAGTATTGATGTTAATTTACTTGCACTTGATTTGAAAAAAAATGTCTTTACTGCTTTCTTGATTGAGTCATTAAGGATAATATCATCCACATTACAATGGTGGTAATTTCCCTCTGTATCATCATTACTATCAAACATAAGACCATCACCCTCATCATTGTTTTCATCCCCAAAGAAACCTATGAGCATTTCAACCAATCCTTCTTAACATGCCCTATTTTCATCATCATCTTCATTTGAAGGCTAGGTGGCATACCATTAATGTATGATAATAGCACCATTTGTTTGAACGTTTCACATTGTAGCATTCTCTCCAATGTTTCTCTTCTCACCTTAGTATGGTTTAAAGGATGGTTAAATTGGATCATCTCATCAATATCTTAAGGGCTTAGTTGAATCTTAAGTATTAGTAGTTGTATCATCAATATCTTCAACTTGTCATTAAATGTTGTATCCCCAAAGTTGAAATACCTCATAAACACTAGGCAATTGTTGATCACTGGGTCAAGCACAATATAATTGACTTGATCAAATGTGTCTTGTAAATTGATCTCAAGTTAAGGGGAAATTAATCATCTCTATCACATTCATTCTCACAGGGTATGTAGTCCACCTTCCCCTTGTCTTTAAGCAATTTATGCACATTTAAAGTGATTCTTGTTCTCTTAATTGTTTCATCACTTCCTCATCTCCCAAGCTATTATATGTACACATCATATTGTTTTTTTTCCACAAAAACGGTTAGATTTATATTTATAAAAGGTTGTTAGGAGTGCCAACAACTAGAACGATACAAGAAGTTCAAAAATAATACATGTTATTTCTATCGCCATGTTCATAAAAATGATTGATCATGCAGCTTCAACCTCCTAGAAGCACCTAAATCATGTATGTCATTCCTAATAATATACTGCCAAACATAAAATCCTAAAATCAAAATACATTTAAACTGCATTAATTAAAGATAATGATTAGGTTGTTTCCACTAAGAGCTTCTTCCATTGACTAATCCTCTTTTTCTTGTACCTCTTCACCCTATTCTTTGTGAGCGAAAGATGTCTATTATATAATAACACCATCGAATGGATCCTCCATTGTAGAAGATATAGAGATGTAAGGATTACCTATAACTGATAGAGACCCTCCAGTGAAACGCAATATTATATTACAATGCATTTTTGAGTTTGAGGCTAGCTTATCATAATTTAATTTTAGATCATGCAACTTGCCCACTAAAATGGTTTTCTTATTTTCCTATTTCTAATTGGGTACTCTAAAAATTCTATAGTTTGGTTTAGTCTGTCTAGCTGACAAGTAATTTGACTGGGGATTTTATTTATCTCTTGGATACTCTCTTGGGACATATCATAATACACATGGATATTGATAAAACCACGAAGAAAGAGGGAAGGGTTCATGAGAATAGAGCCACTAGTTATCACTACAACCTTGAATTTTTCAAATGCAACAACAACAAAACTAGGGAACCATATATCAATTCCAATCTCCAAGTCTAATCACTCAATACTTATTTTGAATTTAAATCTAAGACAAGATTAAACCTGAATTGGGCCCAATTAAAGGGCTTACCTATGATGTTGAGGTCATGATATTCGAAGTGGTTATGGCTATACCCAATGCTCCATGATTCCTTGACATTGAACCATGTATACTATATAACGAGAACTATATACAAAGACTGAGAACACTAGCCATAAAAACTCATTTTTTTGCGTCAAAAACACCAAAAAAAACCCCAAAATGAAAAGTGGTGATGCCAGTATCAACCTTTTTTGGGGGGGGAGGATAAAATTACAACTTTTTGGTAACCCCCGGTGGTGTCGTTGCAATCAAAACCCTAAACAACCCCTGAATTGAAAAGTGGATCTCCTAGAATCAACCTTGCTTTTATTCGAGGTTAAAATTGTATCTTGTTTGAAACCTTGACCCATACAATCTATGGCATTGCAATCAAAACCCTAAAATCAACCCCCTAATTGAAATATGGTCCTACCATGGCACCCCATTTTTGTTTATGACATTAAATTTACAACTTGTTTGACATTGTGGCCTTAACAACCAACATTGTTGTAACAGAACACCAAAATCAACCCCCTAATCGAAAAGAGGTGTTACCAATGACACATCTTTTTTCTGTTAGGTTGTAATTATGGGGTTCAAAGCTATTGCCTAATAGTTTTTTTTAAATATCTTTAGAAATATATATAAACCTTAAAAAAAAAAATTAGTTTACAAAGTACAAAAAAAGATATGAAATTAAAAAAATAATAATAAACACAAAAATTGATAATAAAAAAACACATTAAAATAAGTAAAATGGAAACAACTTTTTTTAAAACCCCAAAACACTTAAAAATACACAATAAATAAATTAAAAAATTAACAAAAAAAAATTCACAAAACAAATTAAAAAAAATACAAACATTTAACATTTTAAAAAAAATAAAAATTTTAAAACATTCATATAAAATAAATTACAATTTTTTTTAAAATAGAACATTAAAAAAAACAACATTTAAAAAACTAAAAAAACTAAAGAATTACCCAACCCCCTTCCTCGCTCCCTCATCCCCTCCCCCTCCCCCAATTCCATGCTCCCCACTCTCCCTTCCCTCCCCCCACCTTGCTTCCCCTCTCCCTCCTCCTCCCCTTCCCTCTGCTTCCCCTCTCCCTCATCCACTCCACTCCCCCTCCCCCTCTCAGAGGGGGGGGGAGAGGTAAGAGGAGGGCTTTCCACTCCCCCTCTAGAGGGAGAGGGGGAGGGGAGGGAAGGGGGAATAGGGAAGGGTAGAGGGGAAGGGGACATGAGAGAGGGGAATGGGGGTTGGGGTTTGTTTTTAGTTTTTTAAATGTTCTTTTTTTAATGTTGTATTTTTACAAAAAAAAATGTAAAGTTTTTTATGAATGTTTAAAAAAAAATTGTTTTTTAAATGTTAAATGTTTGTAAATTTTTTAATTTGTTTTTTGAATTTTGTTTTTTAAGTTATTATTTTTTGAATTTGTTCTTTTATTTTATTTTAAGTGTTTTTGGTTTTTTTCTTTCTAATTTGTTTTCTTTCGACTTATTTTAATGTGTTTTTTTTATCATTTTATGCATTTATCATTATTATTTTAAATTTCATACTTTTTAACTCTGTAAACCATTTTTTTTTAAACAAAATATCCGTAACAACAATTGTCTCAAAGCATATGGCCTATGTAGTATTATCACAACCACACCTCTTATTTAGCATCCTCATTTTTTATTGTATCTACAGATTCCATTGTCATATCGTATTCCACCCACTATCAATGACATGATTTAATAGTAGGATTTCCACATCCACATACAACCCTTCATTTTTTTCTAATAGAATGCGTAAACTCTGCATATGATCCAATTTTAGTGATATCATCTAATATATATCATTATTTTTTTACCTAAAATTAATCAACAACATGCATTAATTTTTTGTACGATAAAAAAATAAGCTATATAATGTATTTATATGGTGAAAAAATTGGATGGAGCACTAAATTTCATCTAATTGATCTTTCATAAATTAATGTCACATTTGTCTACCTAATGTCTCAGATCATGTCTTATGTCCTCATTTAAAACAACTTGATATGTGTCCATAATCCTACTCTAACTCCTCTAATACACAACAATGATCACAAGTTTTAGTACAACATTTAAATGATTACCAAAAAATACTCAAATCTATGAAAAAATGCTAAGTAAAATCATATTATCATTACCAAGTGCACCCTCTTGTTATGTTTTCTCCCTAATCCTTAGTAAGAGGTAGTGGGTATAGTTGCTAACTCACTAAAGTATTTTAAGGCTTTGGTGCATAAAGTGTAGCTGAATTGTATTATCTATGTTATATAGGTTACAATTTGCATGGCTTATAATAATTATGGATTAGTGCTAAAGGCAATTAGGGGCTATAGATTCAAGGGGCTCGTTGGGTTAGGATCTCAAGTTTATAGGGTTTAGGTGTTAAGCGTTATGAGGGTTAGGTGTTATGAAGGATAAGTTAACTAGGTTGTAAGGGGTAATAGTTATATGTGTTAGTTTTGTTAAGGAATATAGATTATAGTGTTTATACAGATAATAATGACTATGGGATAATAATATAAGGGTCAAGGGTTAAGTTTTATAGACCTTATAATGGTTTAGGGTGATAGGGGGTTTAAGTTTTATAGGTTATAAGAGTTATAATGGTTGGGGTTATAGTAACTAAAGCCTAGGGGCATAAGGATTAAGTGGTATAAGAATTAGGTGTTATATGGGTTAATGGTTAGGTGTTCATGTCATAGAGGTTATGAATTATAGGTTATGGTTATAGTCTATTGATTATAAATATTAAGGGTTATAATGTTTGGCTATTAAGTGTTCAAGTTATAGGGGTTAGGTGTTATATAAATTAGGGGTTATAAGGGCTATCAATTATAGTTTTTAGGAATATTGGGTTATGGTTATAAGAGTTGGGTGTCATACAAAAAAATAGATAAATATAATACTTAGGGTTACATGTGTAATTAGGGTTATAGGTGTTTTTAAGGGTTATAACAATTAGTGGTTATCATTTATAACAGTTTGGGGTGGTAGGTGTCATAAGGGTTATAGGTAATAGGTGTAATACGACAAATCTAGGAAAATAAGAGATATAGTTGGTAAGGGTTATGAGGATAATGGGTTAGCAATTGTATGGCTTATAAGGGTTTGGAGTGATAAGGATGACAAGAATTACATGGGTGCGAGGATTTTAGGGATTAGGGGTGATAATGATTATAATAATTATGGATTGTGGGGATTAGGTGTGATATTAATAGAGGTTACCAATTGCAGTGGGAATGGTTATATTAGAGGATATATAGAGTAATAGTTATGGGTTATAATGGTTATGATAGGGATTGGTGATTACAAGAATTTAAGATATTAGAGTTAAATGATATATGTGCTAGTGTTAGGGTTAATAAGGGTCCTAGGATATATTTATTGTGATTTATATTACGAAATTTAAGGGTGAGGTTATATTGATTACCTTTAAGAGTTCATAACAAGTTTGTGTTAAGGTTATAAATGTTAGAGGTTAGTAGTTATATTGTTTAGAGTTTAGGGATTATCAAGTTTGGTGTTTAAGGTTAGTAGTTATATATATTTCAATCTTCAATGTTTAGTGTTCTAATTTTTTATATTCAACGTCACTTTTTAATACGTTTATGAAATTGTAAGCAATTGTAAGCAAACTAGGAGGAGAGGTTAGAATATTAGAGAGAAAATAAAACTTTCCACATGCTTTTATATTTAAGTGTCAACCTTTCCACATGCATTTGGTAATTACTTTGTCTTAGAAAACTTCTATCGATTTTTTATTTTAAAAATTTGTGAGTATAAATTTGTATAAATGTAAAACTGACATTCTATTAAAAAAAATACGAATATAATATAAAGGATGATACAAATATCATCATAAATTTTGTGTTTATGATATGTATAAATCTAAATTGGAGAGCAATTGGTATTGCCTCTCAATTACCATTTATGAATATTCATTTATCCATTTTTTCAATGCGTTGAAACATAATACCTCTAACATTGAAATTAGAACCTTCAATTAAACTCGAAGGTCACATGCAAAGTCCCTCAAATCCCTTCATCCAATTCAAATAGCCCAAAATTCATACACATAACTACAAACAAATATAGCTATTAAGTTAATGACAAACAAGACTTGTCCTCTTCTACAAGAGTAAACAATCAAACACAACAATGGAAAAATATGAACTTAAAATTACAAGATTTTTAAACAATTTAACCATTTCATTGTAGGATAACAAACTCTTTAAATAGTTCGACCATACCATTCCAGTGAAACAAAAAAACAAATAGTATCCTTTACAAGGTTTTGAGAAAAAAGAACAAATTGTAAAATTGAGTGACCACAAACTTTCAAGCAATATAAAGCACAATACCATTTTGAAACAAAAAAGACAAATACCATTCTTTACAAGGTTTTGAGAAAAAAGAACAAAGCTTAAAATGAGGTGACCACAAAATTTCAAGCAATATAAAGCACAATAGCATTTCGAGAAATTAGATCAAGGTTTTGATTACTTGTTGGCTCCTTTAACATTATCAACCTTTTTTATAGGGAAAATACATAAATTATCGAAATTAAATTTTAAATGAGTAGTCTAAATATTAAACGATTTGGACCTTTTTCTGGTTTGTTTTCCAACCATTTTTTCACAAAATTCTGTCTAAATTGTTTGAATCACATATATAAGGTGTTGAGATTGTACAATCAAGGTGGAACATAGGTTTTTGAGGGGGCATAAATATATTTATGCAATCAAACGTGGATTTTGAACAATGAAAAGTTATCTTCTGAGCATGGAGGTTTTCAAAATAGTTAGCCACTATGACATTGTTTTTGGAATTTCACTATGTTTGAATATATGAATACCCAACATTTCCAGTGGACACTCCATCATCATCTAGAGATCAAAATAAAGTTGCAAAAGGTAATGGAAAAAAAAACCATCTAATCTTTAAACAACTCCAAATTTAAATAATTATACACAACATTCTACTTAATTTTTAGGATGATTGGGAATCTTCAAATTTTCAGGACAACATTCATAATTGGTTTCATAAAAAGGTTAAATTCAAGGAGATTCTTGTATTTTTAGTATGGGAGGTATGGAAAGCTAGGAACATGTATATTTTTGAAGATAAGGAGCCTTCCATTTTCTTGGTGTGCTCAAGGATTATCTCTTTGTTTTTTGAATACTATAAAGAGAAGAAGCCAAATAGGATGAGATCACTTATTACGCCTCAGTTGGATGATTATATTCCCTTAGTATTTTTTGATGGTGCAAAGAATGAGGGTATGTGCACCTGTGGTGTAGGCATGATCCTGAAGATCAAATTTGGGCACAATATTAAAATGAGGATGGGTGTTGTTCTTGGGACCAATACAAAAGCATAACTTCTTGCACTATGGGGACTTTTATGGTTTGCCAGGAAAAGAAGGATATTTAATATCCAAATTACAGGTGATTCTAAAGTTGTGATTGATTGGGAAATCATTGTTTCAAATTTACAAGTACTAAATATTGACCAGTGGGTAAACATAGTCAGAGAGAATATTAATAGCTTTTCTTATATCTCTTTTTCTCATATATAGGTAATTTAGTAGCGTTGTTGACTGTCTCTCAATGTTGGCTATTGAAAATATGTATGGATTCTTGCATTTAGAGGAGTTTGTTGATGAAAATATGGTTGATGTTGGATCAATGTCAGTCTTCTAAATTGATCATTGATCTTCTTGTTTTGTTTTTATCGATTTGTTTTCGAATCAAAATAGTTTTTGAGCTGTTATAATACTGTCTGTGGGATATATCACAATTGAGAAGGTTTTGATGTAATGATAGAATTGAGAAGGTTTTTGATGTAATATGGGAAGGCAGGTAGAAGAGTGATAGTCTCTCAGTACTATCTTTGATCCTTGATACGATCTATACAACTTTGATTCCATATGTTCAATAACAAGTTACCATTTTTATTTTTCATTTTTTTGTTGAAATGTTTTATACTTTATGCATAAATGTATAAATATAATAACATTTTATATTTTATGTGTAAAGGTATAAATATAATAGTCTTATAAAATTGTAAACTTAAATGAATTAAAATCGTTTTAAGTGAAGTCTATTAAAATTGACTTTAGTTAGAGATACAAGTTTTTAAACAACTAGAAATAAAGAAATAATGAATTCATGGGATATATTGTGCATTTAGGTAAGGTAGATAGAAATAATGACTTGAATGGGTTCTTTTGCAGAGAGTCGTAGCTTACATTATTTATTATTGAGTATTATTTGGAAAAGGAATTATAATGATATTTTTTTAGAGTTAGTACTCAAGAAGTTTCGAACTGGTGTCCTAAAACTTTTAAAATTAAATGGTGGTCAAATCTAATGTGTTCCACATGTAACATTGAAAAAAAACAATGATAGTAAATTATTGGGTGAGTCGAGGAAGCATTAAATGTAATGAAACAATCATATTAAATACAATAACATGTGTAACAAGTAATATTTTTTTTTTCATATTTTGGAAGGAGTAGTCTACATTTTAGATGATTTGGACTTTTTTTTACCTATCATCACTAGAATCCCGTGCTATAGTATTTGGTCAAATTGCAATTTTTCATTGTTAAAATCACACTTTGGAATGCATAAATGGATTCAACACCCTCAAATACCCCTATTGCACCCAAATTGTGCAATCTCAACAACTAATATTTGCAATTTCAACAATTCCTTTAAATTTTTAACTAGATTTTGAGCAAAAATAATTGGAAAATGTGACTAGAAAAGGTCAAAATCATCTAACATTTATAATACTTCCTTTTGGAAAAACTTAATGGTCCTTGAGGAATTTATAATTAAAACCTAAATGCATGGATATGACTTGCAATGTTATTACTTGTATAATGTATTATTACCACTTAGATTATAACTAGTCTAGAGTCATTCATTCATTAAGTTAATGAGTTAAAAAATGATACCTCTAAGCTTAACACTATAACCTTCAACTGAGCTCAAATCCCTTCGACCAAACAAAGATAGCCCAAAATTCACACTTGCACCTTCAAACAAAGATACCCTCTCCAAACAAATTTATAAGTTATCAAGGAGACTAATAGTAATGACATCTACAATTTGGTCCTCTTATATAATAATGAGCAATCAAACACAATGATGGTTAAAGATGAGTTACAAGATTGCAAGATGAGTATTTAAGAAGTTTAACCATACAATTATATGAAAATAGAAAACAAATACATACATTTCTTGTTTGAGAGAAAGGGAATTCAAATCAATAATAATGCCAACATTATAACTCAAAAAACCCAGAACTCCATCCATTCATTGAGCTTTGGTTTAATGGTTGAAACGAGACATTACCATATTGATTTCCCAAATTCAAACCTTGGTAGATATTAAACTTTGTAGATTAAAATGTTGTTTGGTAAGTCGAGGAAGCATTAAATTAAATGATATAATGATAAGTATTAAAATAAATGAAACAATCATACTAAATAAAATAACCATTTGTAATAAGAAGTGATTATGCATTCATGCTTTTGATAAAAATCGTTTTTCTATGAGACATTTACAATTAAAAAATGAATGCATGGATATGGCTTACAATACTATCATTGTTGATGTATATGTAACTTCGGAATGTATTTCACATATATGTATATTGTATTCCTATAGAGATGTTATTATTCCTCTATACAGAAGTGTTTGTATTCCTATAGAGATGTTATTATTCCTCTATATGGAAGTGTCGTCATTTATATTGTAAGTGCCGTAACTTATACTTGATGGGTTATTAGACCACCTTGTTGGGGTCGGCCCTGTATAAGTCATGTGGGTCGAAGGGTTATTAGACCACCCTATTGGGGGTCGGCCATGTGGGTCAAAGGGTTATTAGACCACCCTATTGGGTGTCAGCCCAGTCAGCATTGTGTTATGTGGTTAAGTTGAGGCCGACCTAGTAAAGGTTATTAGGCAAGTCAAGTCAAGTATAAATAGAGTGTGGGAGGCACTCTATTTCATCATTCTATTCTCACACACACTCTTTGGAGAGTGGCACACTTGTGGAGGAGGAGACGCTGCTGCTAGGAGATGTCTATCTCTTATGCTTGGGTTGTATCATTGCTCTATCTATCTCTGAGGAAGTTATTGGGGTTTTTCACCTTTATGGTTTTCCCCAAGTAAACTTTGTGTCTCTTGTGTGCTTGCATTATTGTGTCCATGATTGATATGCTGTAGATATGTTGTTCTCTCAATTAAGATCCTAGATCAGATTGAAGTAAATTCTGAAAAAACTAACAATCACTTGTGTATATACTAGATCACCACTCAAACTATAATCAATGTGCAAGCATTCATTAATTACATCAATAAGTTAAAATGAGACCTCTATGTTAAATGCTAGAACCTTTGACTAAGCTCAAATCTCTTCAATCAATAAGGATGGCCCAAAATTCACACATGCAATTTCAAACAAAGATACCCTCTATCCCAAAAAATTCTATGTTATCAAGTGGCTAATTTAACATTTTAAGCTCAGTCCTCTTATATGATAATGAGCAACCAAAAACAATGATGACTAGAGTTGAGTTATGTGACTTTAAGACAAATATTTAAGAAGTTCAACCATACCATTCTAGGAAAACAAAAAACAAACACATGTATTTCTTGTTTTGAAAGGAAAAGACTTTAAATCAACAATAGTACCAACATTATAACTCAAAAAACCTAAAAATCCATTCAACTAATTACATGCAAAATAGTACTAAAAAAATTTACATACAAAATAGTACTAACAAGAAAATTTGTAGATTCCCCCCAAAAAGAGACCATGCAATTTTGTTTTTCATCAATACTAAAGCATGCCATTTAAAAAGTTTAAAAGAATGTAATTTGAACTTACATATATACTCCATTAATTCAAACTTCACTAAACCTCAAACTACCTTCAACGATTCAAGTTAACCAACACATTTATAATCTCTACACTAGATAATTTCACTACAACCAAAACCCTAAATTAAACCTTCCATTAATAATATAATCAAGTTCTACCTAGCTAAAATGCAATTAATAATATAACCAAGTTCTACATAAAAGCTAAAATGCAATTAATGATATAATCAAGTTCTACATAGAAGCTAAATTGCAATCGACTTACGTGGAGAGAGAACATCGACAAAGCCTACCATAATAAATGCCAACCCTCTATTGAATCGAACGATTGAAATTGAAGATGATCAAGTCACCATAATGCAAAACACTTTCCAAATTGAATAATTCAAAGCTAGATTTGCATTCGATGGCAAATAAAATGATCAATACTGCAAACATCATAACTTTTATCATTAATAAACCTCAATCAAATATATTCAATTTTTGTCCAAACATATATTGTGGTCCAAAAAAATATAATATCCCTTGCATATGGAGTCTATGAGACTCTACGAGCACTCCTTCAAATTTGTTGTACGTGTCACATTCGATTGGTGCATCTATTTGAAGTGCAAGCTATCATCACCATGACAAGATTTATAGATTTATCAACACAACTACCATGCAATGATGATGCATACATTTATAGGTCAACCACCTTAACATCATGTGTGTTCTTTCTATGTCAATGAAACATAAAAATGATTACCAAATATTTCATCATTTTGTTCATTTATACTTTATCACCCTATCAACCTTTTGTGACACCTTGCTATTAATATTTATGACACCTTGCTAGTAATTTGTATGGACATTTCTCTATGGCATGTGTATACTTGAACATATTGAGGAGTGAATAATTTGTATGGACATTTCTCTGTGGCATGTGTATATTGGAATATATTGAGGAGTGAAGAATTATTTTTAAAAGTTCAAATGTCATATTTCTCCTTTTTTTTGTTTGGTTTTAACCAACGTATTGTTGGATATAAACTGATATGCTTCTTTACAAGTTGACAGTAAAAATATTCTAATTTTTTAAGTGCCATGTAAGGGTTTTGGATATTAAATCAGATTAATATTTGACTTATGACAAACATGTTTGATATGTAATTTAATAACATTATTCGTATAATATCCATTTAAATAAATAATAATGAAGTAAATAAATATCTACTAATTAGGTACAACAATTGATCATGCAAATCTAGAAACATAATTCAATTCACATTAGTAGGGTACTAAAGATGTTATTCAATTAGCTAAACAATGACTTGATTTATAATAATATTAGTGTGTAGGAAAGTGGTGATGTTAATCTACTTGCATTTGATTTAAATACAAATTCATGCTTGTGTAATTGAGTTATTAAGGTTAATATCATCAACATTACATCAGCGATAATTTACCTCGATAAATCATTACTATCAACCACATGACCATCACCTTCATTATTGTTTTCATTCTCAAAGAAACCTATGATCATTTCAATCAATATTTCTTCACCTGCCCTATTTTCATTATCATGTTCATTTTGAAGGTTAGGTGGCATGCCATTAATGTATGCTAATTGCATCATTTATTCAAAATTTTCACATTGTAGGATTCTCTCCAATGTTTCTCTTATCACCTTAGCATGGTTTAAAGGATGGTTTGGATCGTCCCATCAACATTCCAAGAAATGAGTTGAATTTTAAGTATTAATCGGTATATCATCAATATCTTCAACCTATCATTAAATGTTAGCCATTTTATTATTATTAGACAACACTTGGACAAAACACTGTATTTATTTTAAAAATATTAAACAACTCTCTCTCTAACAATGGAATAAAATCTTGACATGCTATGCTTATATTCCACTAAGCTCCTTGAGATACCATTGGAATATGATGGACCATAATATGACATTAATCTCCTAATGGTTTCTTGTCAATAATTTCTATGTTTTGATTCCATATGGACATTTTTTCCTATAAAGAGGCCCAAATTAGCTTCATGAATATTAGAGGGTCATATAACATAGTTGTATCCCCAAGTTGAAATACCTCATATACATTAGGCAGTTGTTGACCATCGAGGCAAGCACAATATAATTGACAATCAAATGTGTCTTTGTAAATTGACCTCAACTTTAGGTGAAATTCATCATCCCCATCACATTCATTCTCATACAGTATGTAGTCCACCCCCCCCTTGTCTTTAAGTAGTTTATGCATATTTAAAGTGCTTCTTGTTCTCTTAATTGTTTCATCACTTCTTCATATTCCAAGCTATTATATGTACATATCATTTTTTTTCCACAGAAACAATTAGATTTATATTTATAAAGGTTGTTGGGAGTGCCAACAACTAGAACAATACATGAAGTTCAAAATTAATACATATTTTTTCAACTAATCATGCAGTTTCAACCTGCTTGGAGCACCTAAATCATGTGTATTATTCCTAGTACTAACACTACCAAACATAAAATCCTAAAATCAAAGTACATTTAAACAACAGTAATCAAAGATATTGATTAAGTTGTTGTCACTAAGAGCTTCTTCCATTGATAGGTTCTCTTTTTCATGTACCTCTTCACCATGTTCTTTGTGAGCCAAAGTTGTATATTATACAATAATGCCATGGACTGGACCCTCCATTGTAGAAGCTATAGAGATGCAAGGATTACCTATAACTAATTGGGACCCTCTTGCAAAATCCAAGATTATATTATAATGCATTTTTTAGTTTGAGGCTAGCTTATCAAAATTTAATTTCAGATCATGCAACTTTCCTACCAAAATGGTTTTCTTATTTCCCTATTCTTTAATTGAGTACTCAAAATCTACAATTTGGTTAGTCTATCTCGCTGACAAGTAATTTGACTGATGATTAGGATTTATCTCTTAGATGCTTTCTTGGGCCACAATACACATGGATGTTGATAAATCCATGAAAATAAAGGACAAGGGTCACGAGAATAGAGCCATGAGTTATCACCACAACCTTGAATTTCCCAAATGCAACGACAAAAAAACTAGGGAACTAGATACCAATTCCAATCTCCAAGTCTAATTACTCAATAATTATTTTTGAATTTGAATATAAGAAAAGATTAAAACTCAATTGCACACAATTGAAGGGATTACCTACGATGTTCAGGTCATGATGTCTGCTCTAGCTATGTCTACACCCAACACTCCCTACATTCTCAATGTTGTTAAACCATGCAAACAGACTTGTGACCAAGTGATCCAAGTAGAGTTTGATCCCACCTTCAAACGAGAGTTATTTGATCATCATTTTTAATTGCATTTGATCCATAAATGCTTCAAGTAAATGGCTAGGAAATCTTACATGATGAGGAGTTAAAGTTGTACCTCCTTGTCTCATATTGCCCTACACTTGTCATTACCACTATTTATGTCAACATGCGGTCTGGATAGGTAAATAAAACTATGGTTATGAGATTTTCTCTTCATCATGGGATTAAAATAATTTTGGGGTCTCCCCCATTTACAACAATCATACCTTTTAATATCATTGTTTCCATATTTTCCACATCATTTTATTTAAGGTTATTACTTCATCAAACATGGAGAAGTTGGAATGAGTCAAGAGTTTCTAACATATTATGAATTCAAGTCTTCATCCTTCCGAGCACACCATTATCCTCATGATGGTGATTTATTAGGACATTGATGATCATGGTTGACTTTAAAAATGAGGACTATCTTGATGTTTTTTTCAATTGAAAGAAAGAGACTAATGTAAAGAGCATGTATTTCCACCTAATTGTTGGTCATTTTACCTAATTCCCATGCTATATTAACTTCTTCATTTCCTCAAGGGTAAGGTATGATCCCTCTCACACCTACCACCCTTTGTTAATAGATGTATCCGGTAATAAATATTTGTTTCTCTCTAGGTTGGAAGTCAGTGCTCCAATTAACTTTAAACAATGAACTGTCCCCTGCAAGCATTCATTTTGAAAAATTATCAATTATTGAAATAATATGAAAATGTGGAGAAAATATTTATATGTATTAAGCATATAAAATTTGAAAATTCCTTACCACAACTCCCATTTGAGTTGAATTGATGGTAGGATCCGTTATACCCATTGGGAGGTTATCACTTATGTAATGTATTTGTACAATTTCCCATTTGAATTCTTTCTTTCCATGACATACAAAATATCCACAAACAATAATTGTCTCAAAGTATCTAGCCCATGTAGTATCATAATGACCACAACTCTTGTTTAGTGTGCTCAGTTTTACTGTGTATGTAGACTCCATTGTCACATCCTCTTCCATCCACTATCGATGACATGATTTAATAGTAGGATTTCCACATGCACATACAACCCTTCATTTGTTTTGTAATAAAATGCATAAGCTTTGCATATGCTCTAATTGCAATGATATCATCTTGTATATAATTAGTTTTTACCTAAAATAATCAACAACATGCATGAATTTTTGTCAAGATTGGATAATAAACTATATAATGTATTTATATTGTGAAAAAATGAATGGAGCACTAAATTTCACCTGATGGATATTTCATAAATTAATGCCACATTTGTGTACCTAATTTCCAACATAATGTCTTATGTCATTATTTGAAATAACTTGATCTACGTCCATGGCCTCCTATAGCTCCTGTAATACACAACCATGCTCATAATTTTTAGTACACCATTTAAATGATTACCAAAAAAAAATCAAATGAGTAAATTCATATTATCATTACCTGGTACACCCTCTTCTTATTTTTTTATCTCTAATCCTTAGTAATAGGTAGTGAGTATAATTGCTAACTCAGTAAAGTATTTTAAGGCTTTGGTGCATAAAGAGTAGGACTTGTATTATCTATGTGTTAAATATGTTATAGTTTGTACGACTTATAATTATTAGGGATTAGGGTTGAAGGAAATTAGGATTTATAGATTCAAGGAGTTATTTGAGTTGGGATCTCAAGTTTATAGGGGTCATGTTTTAAGGGTTATGAGGGTTAGGTGTTATCAAGGATAAGTTAATTGGGTTGTTAGGATTAATAGTTATACTTTTTAGGGTTTTTAAGGAATAAGGATTATAGTGTTTATACAAATAATAATGAATATGGGATAATAATATAAAGGCCAGGGGTTGAGTTTTATATGTTATAATGGCTTAGGGTTATAGAGGTTTTAATATTTATAGGGTATAAGAGTTATAATGGTTGGGGTTATAGTAATTAAATGATATGGGTATAAGGATTAGGTGGTATAAGAATTAGGTGTCATAGGTGTTAATGGTTAGGTTTTTATTGTGAGATTTTGTGAGATTCTCACAGAGATCCAGAGACAAAGATAAAATTCACACTAATCTAATAGATATCAAAATAATTGAGTAGGAAAAATAGAGAAGGAAAAACTGTGTTACAACACAAGAGAATGAAGAACAATTGGAAAAATTTCCTTTACATTATTATTCAGTAGAATGTGTACATAAATAATACATATCCAAAGGAGAAATTTGTGATCCTAAAGAGGCAGTTGGAATCCACACATGTGGTAGACTTAGATAGCATAGATTCAATCACTAGACTTGAGAACTAGGTGTAACTCCTTAAGGTGCCTAGTTAACTAAGTGTAACTGATGGTAGGTAGGAAAAAGTGGCACATTAGGGAGTTAACTAATGATATCTAATGATAGAGGAGCGCATAAGGGGTGTTCCACTATTCAGTTGACTGTTAGTGGTCATCGGATCTCACTATCATCCTAGAGTGATCAAAATCAAGGAAAGGGCACTAGTTAACTGATGGTAGGCTCCTAGAATCAAGGAAATTGATTCAAGAGGTCCTAAAATCATGCATGAGGGCGCATATTCTCCTAGAATCATGGAAGAGGGAGAAAGACTGGATAATGAGTGGGAAAATGACAAGTACTATGCACTAGGAAGTCAACTAACATGGTCTAAACACTAGGGTGGTCAATAATGTTGCATGCATGGATGCAAAATCAAGGTCTAGAAGGATAGAATGTTCCAACACCCCCCCTTAAGCCTGGTTGTGTGAGGAAAGATCAGAAATAGGGCCCTAGTAACTGAGACCAAAGGTCACCCTTTAAAAATTTATTAGTCCATTAAGTGAGGAAAGAGGGAAAACCCTGTGGGAACAAACCCCCCCCTCAAGATGGAAATGAAACACACCAAAATATTAATTGCTCCAAACTCAAGTAGGTGTGATGCTTGATCATATGTATGGAGGTATATTCCTCTTGGGAAGAAGTGTATCATGCTCCAAAAACATGTGCTTGTATTCTCCTTCAGTGAATGCAAGCGAATTTGGAGGCTCTTTGAACCAAACTCGATCAAAACAAATCCATGAATATGTAGACCATTCTGGAACTTGAACTTCGAATAAATTGTGGTTGGATCGGCTCCAATTAGATCTAATTGCTCTTGAAACTTGAACTTCTGAGCAGTGGAAGTTAAATCAACTCCAAGAACTGATAGATGCTTCCTTGTGATCTCCTTTGAACCAACTGGGGTGAGATCAAAACCAAAATCATCAAAATATGCCTGAGACTTGAACCCAAGCAAATGGTAGTGTCCTCCATCTTTAGTGAAACTATGATAATATGTGCCAATGATCAAATAGCAGTTCATAGGAAGCATGTGATCAAGGAGGGAGAATGCAACACCTCCAAACTCTGATTTAAACTCCAAAACATTCAGTGGATCATCATTCTGCACACCAACATAATCATGTGAAAGAGAGGATTGTTACAACGTAATTTTCCACCTTGTGAACATCAACATTCTTTGGCCTGTAGGATCCATTTCACTGACTCGGATCCACTTTATATCCTTTAAACACTATTTTCCCTATTTTTTGCCTTGTACGCTAGCTGCATCACTATAGCCTGCGTACCTGCGAGTTGCATCACTATAGCCCGCGGGTAGCATGTAAAATGGTAAAAATCATTAGTTTTATACTTTTTACTCCCAAAAAGCAGTCATAGGGTGACCTTTGGCCCTCCATTTTCCCAGTAATGCTTCGATGTGTCCTTTCACTTACCTTTGGAAGGACTATATATTGAACACATATGGCTTATGGATGGGAGGAGAAAGGAGAGCAAGAGAACTCTAGTGGATTTTTGCCCTATCTTGAGTCTACACTCATTGATCCTTGTAGTTGTGAACCCCTTATGTTCACCTTCCAAACTCCTACCATAGTTTGAGCTTGCCATTTATGGAGGATTGAAGTGGTGGAGGCGCAAGTGGATTGATCCAGATCTTGGTTCAGATTGGTTGCCGGAAAGAGGTCGTATCTCATTGTACTTCTTCTTGTTTATTAATAGAAATACTCATATTCTCGTCCATTAATGTTGTGAATGTTGTTTATTATACATTGGGTTGCATTTACTTATAATATCATGGACAATTGTTATTGACGATGTTAATATCGTTTATATATTATATGTACTTGTTGTATATTGGCTATCAAGACTAATTTGCAGATTCAAGTACACGGATTGAAAGCTCCAACGTGGATCTACATCAAGCGTTTGGATCGAGGTTGGTTACGTTCTTCATTATCTTAGCATTGTCATTTATATAGCATAACATTGAGAATTGAGTTAATTTCGGGTAGTCAGCTGTCTGTTGTGGTCTATCCCAAGCCATAGTGAGTTTTCTCCAATACAGAAATGGTGACTCCACTGGGGAAAACATCCATGTTTGGGAATTTTTGAGCATTAGTCCTTAGTTAGAGTTGTTGTTTGTCGAAGCTCTGTGTCACTGATTGGCCGTTGAGATACACTATAGAAAACCTGATTTTTCTGAGCCATTGGACTCTCTGTTTGCCCATTTGCCTTTCCTTACCCACGGGCTAGCTTAGCTCTGCCCGCGTACACCCGCCTCTGTTTACTCTACTACTTGCGGGTACCCGTAGGTTTTCCTTCGATAGTAGTGTACAACTCAGGCTTTGGTTTATTTATGACTTTTGGTTGTTGTTGGGTTGGCTTTGGATGATCCCGAGTCTTTGTTGGCATGTTTCTTGACTATTCCATACCTTGGTTGTGACCAGAACTCTTCTTTTATCTTGGTTGAGCCTTGTTGGTTTTTTACCCATCTTTGGATTTAGCCTTATTGGTTTCTTCCTTTTGAGCTCATTCCTTTGGCTGAGTCTTACTGTTTGGTGTCTGTCGAGTTGTCTTAGTGATTTCCTTGGCATATCAGTGACTAGATAGTAGGATTTTGCTTGCATTTTTCATTTCCTTATAATGAAAAATACAAAAAAAAAACATATAGTTTTGCATTTTCCTTTTGCTTATAAGAGAAAATACAAAAAAAAAATTGCTTTCATGTACTGCATCTTGCATTGAGTGCTTGTTGCCTTCATTTAAGTTCTACTTGTGCATCAAAAATATAAAAGGATTGCATTTTTATTTCGAAACCATTGGGTTGATTTTGCATGCTAGTGACATTGTTTTTATTGGATAGATGAGTCTAGGATTTGATGATTTTGCAGACTATTGAGTCATACACATCACTAGTTTCACGACCATATCCCTTGAGTAATCACAGCCACTAAAATTAACGCTTAATCTTAAAATTGATTAGACTGATTTTATTTATATGGTACACCAACTAGCATAGGTTTAGAGTCTTGGAATAGATCATTGTGAGTTAACAATCCAAGACTACTAGACGAAACATTAGGTGTCTGACCAGGGAGTGGAGGAATCCATGGTATACATCGGTGTTCTCAGGAAACTCTACTCAAACCAAAGTTAAGCACGAGGTCACGGGAGGTTGGTTGAGGAGATATCCCTCTGATATCGACTAAATGTGAGAGATATTTCTAGTATTTGTTCGTATCTGGGGACTCTTGGGGGATTTGACCCTCATTGAGTTTCGGGCTCAGCTACCCTACCCATACGAAGGATCCCACCTGCGACTATCCCCATGAGCATTGGTTATATTGCGGTGACCATAGTTTCCTTACCTAGGTATCGCATAGGGTACTTGCAGTGGTTATGTTGTTTGTGTCCTGAGTCAGATAGGGATTGTACAACACAGTTGTTTGTTGTCGAGGGTTACGACCCTTTGCACACAGTGAATCCTAGGTGTCTCTATAACTGATTATGTTACCTTCGGCTATAGTTTGGGAGTCTCAAGCCTCTCCTAGGTGAGACATACCAGCTCTAGTGTCGGGAGCTCATTTAGCCACTCTGTTTGTCTGCTCTTGGTTGTAGTTTCTCTAGGTGTGTGCTTTTGATTTACTATTTTTTATCGATAGTTGGCCTTTAGAAGATGTTTTGATTTTATATTCTCTCCGAAGATATCGTGGTGCGGAGTCCTACTCTCCGCCGATCCCATCGGTTGGCTAGTTTGCAGCCTACCGAACTTTCACGTCGCATTGCTAGGGGATGCCAGAGGGCTCCCTCCGAGTCTTCGGATTCTTACGAGACTTACGTCCAAGACGTCATGACCGCTGCATACTCTGACATGGGAGAAATCCCTACAAGTCCATCGGGTAGAGTTGAGCACACTTCAGACACCCCTACTCCTTGTGAGGCGTGGGGGGGTGATCCACTTGAGACCCAACCTAGTTTGTTTGGTCTAGATCCACCCGAGGATGACCCGTTCGATCCTTCATATCCACATGGTTATCTACACTGGATACCAGAATTTCATGATGATACAGGCCACGGTCAACCCTACCGCATTCTCATATGGTATGCCGGATTACACCACAGTTGATCCTTCCACTACTTTTGGTAGCCATACTGGCACCATTCATGGTCTTAGCAACACTGCACCCACTGGGGGAAATACCCTTGTAGGGGGCACCACGTTGTCCACTCACACACATAATATGGGGACCGGTCGTGTTCTTCCTAACAATGCTAATGTTGGAAGACTACCGCCTCCTAGGGCTAACCAACCTAATAGGAACACTGTTCGAAACATGACTCGCCATCCACCACCTAACACACATATCGCTACTTGTCAACCCAGGGCCACTTTCACGAATGTTAATGCTCCTCCTAACCACGGGGTTGGACATATACCGCACACTTTTGCGTCCACCGCTGCTACTAGTAATACTAATGTAGGAGGTGGGAATATATCTTATCCTCATGGTCATAACGCCACCATTCCTACTACTAGTAACACCAACGTTGGGGTTGGGAATACTTCTCACGCTTTAGGTCACCACACGACTACTCACGCTAATGCTGGGGGTGGGAACATACCTCACCATTATAGTCATTACAACTCGGTTCCTACTACGAATAGTACGTATATGCCCCATACTTATGGTGGCAACCCTTACTACAACACAGTCGGTGCTGGTCACCAGTACAACCCACCTCAATATGGTGCCCAAAACACTTATATGCCTGCTTACTCTCATATGGGTCAGGTCGGAGGAGGTTATCAACCTTATGGACATGGTTAAGCTTATGGTCCGTTAGGTCCTCATTATCAGCAGTTTAATGCTCATGGTCAAGCTTTTGGTCCACCTTATAATTCGGTTCCATTCAACCAACCTTTTATGGGAGCTTATAATCAAGCTTTCCAGCTGTAGCTCTCATTCCTTCCACGCTTGAATCTTCCGGATCTTTTGAAGCTCACAAATGATCTGGTGTGTCACGACCCTAATTTCCCTCCGGTCCCTACCAAGCTCCCTTCGGACATTCCTAAGTTTGAGGGGAAAGGTGGTGAGGACCCGGGTGATCATGTCACAACGTTTCACCTTTGGTGCTCCTCCAACTCGTTGAATCACGATTCCGTTAGATTATGACTATTTCAACGAACCCTCATGGGGGAAGCCGCGAAGTGGTATGTTGAGTTGCCTGGGAACACCTATATGGGATTCAATGAGATTGCTTTGGTTTTCTTGGACCATTTCCAGTTGCCGGTTCGCTATGATACTGGCACTGAACTTTTGTCTACCTTCCGTCAGCATAAGGCCACTGTCATGTCCCAAATTTGGTATTGGGTCAAAATGGCCTAATCACATTGGCCCTATTCATTAGAGTTTGTCAAATTGATGTTAAAGGTCAAATAATTGCCAAGGAGGAATATTACTAGTTTCCTAGGTTTGGGGTGGAAGCTTTGGGACTTGGAATAATGGGGATAATAAATGATGTTTGAACATTAGAATGTCATAAATATTTAATAAAGGAGATAAATAAATATATACAAGTAAAAATCAAAGTGGCATTTCATCATGAAGACACATGGAGGAAGTGGGACCCACATATGGCTAGATTTCCCCACTACACTTGGCATCATTCTCTCACCAATTCGAATTCAAGGTGAATGGTAACATACTTGGGGGAGTCCAAAAGGTATTATTCATTGCATGAATCATCCAAGGTCTAAATATAGAGGACGAGTAACTCCCATGGAAGAGGAAGAGGCAATTTGGAGCTAGTGAGACACTTGGGCTAGATTCCCTAGCTCTATGACAACAATGATGAAGATGCTATGACACCTATGACACAAATCAGACCTGAAGGCTGACATATGACATATATGACATGTCAGGGCTAAAAATAGACTCCAAGGGGGCGCTCAAGGGTGTTAGGGCAGCTAAGATGCTTCCACATGTGATTTGGTGGAAGTGGGAGACTAGGAATTGTTGTACAAGTGGCGTTCTTTGGAATCTCTTCCCAACTTGAGTTGGCATGAGTCTCTTGGAAGGAATTCGACCCATGGAGGACATTAGAAGCTTATAAATGTCAATAAAAAAGAATTAAACCATCTTTTGATCATTTGTAGAATTTGCAATTGCATTTGTGAAGAGGGAGAGCTAGTGGATGACTAGTTTCTTGCCTTAGCCAATTTCGAGGGTGAAAGATTCCCATCCAAGTTGGTAATTGGAAAGGCCATTCAGACCTTTCATTTGGAGCTTTAATGGAGTCTTTATTTTCAGGTGTAAGCTACAGGGCAGCTCATGTTTTCTTCTATTGCAGCTCACTCCTTCAACCATTTCCAGTTTTGATGGCATATTCTTGATCCTTGAGGGAGGGCATTTTTGGTGAGCTATTGTACTCTTTGGGGAAGCTTTTAATGCCCCATTTATTTTGTAATATGAATTAAATACTATATTATTCATCTCCAAAAATTTTCAGGTCGAAATTCCAAGTAGAAATGTATAAATCTCATTTTTAATGGAAGAACAATGCCATTTCCCCACTACCTTGTTGTGAGCCAATGTATTGATGATGATTTCGAATGAATGGATGATTCTCTGATATATTTGTGATAAATATACTTACATGGATGTATTCTACAAGTTTCATATACTTTACTTGAGCATTTGAAGCATTTTTACTCAGTTTAGTTGTATTGGGAGGTGAAATAGTGCCATTTCCCCAAGGGTCGAATTGGGGATTTTTGCAGTTGAATGGGAAAGGGTGAGAAAAGTTGCAATAATCCATTAATGGTGCATATGAGACTTTAATAACATACTTAACACCTTACATACCTCTTTTCATAAATTTGAGTGGGTTTGGAGGCATTTGGGAATCCATTTTCAGTACTTACCCCATGGGGATTTGAACCCCAAATTACTAGTAAAATTGCATAATTGGTCCAGAATCTTAAGAGAGTTTGCAGAGGTCTTTTGGTGGCCATATTTCATCCATAAACATCATATTAAAGTTATAATATCATTCATACACCTTCCTTGAATATTTGAAGGCATTTGGAGTCAATTTGAGACCTAGAGACCAATACTAGTCAAAGGGAAATCACTAGTAAAGTTACCTACATTGATCAGAATTGAAAGAGGATTTGTAGAAGTATTTTAAAGGTCCAAAGGCATCCTTGAAACACATATTTATGTTCTAATATCATTAATATACCTTCTCAGAAGATTTGGGATCATTTGGGGCAAATTTGGGACCTAGAGATCAAAACTAGTCAAAGGTCGAACTAGGGAAAAAAGTGGAAAATTGCCATTTTAATAAAATTCCCAACAAGGGACATTACAGCCACACATATTTCTGACCACGTTCAAGAGTGGCGTCGACGGAAGAGGTTAGTGAAAGCCAACATTCCTCCAGAGTTTCTGTTGGAATGGTTCCTCAAGGCTCTACTCCCATACATTGCGAAGTATGTTTCGATGTCCGGCATTGTGACTAAGGAACAAGCCATCTTGAAAGTCCAGCAGTTAGACTTACTATACTCTCAGTCTGGCATTTTGTATGACATTATTCTTGATGCACCACGAACACGCCATGAGCCCAAGTCAGTTCCTGGACCACATGCCGATGGCATCGTGGGATCCACAAGTACTTGCCCTATAGATTTGGTGGCTAATCAAATGCAAAATTTATCGCTAAACCAGTCTACTCCCGAATAGGTTCACACCTTGTCCACTTCCACCCCGTCGTCTGATGTACACAATGTGAGATCAATGAATCCATCAGGTAACCAGCAACCTAGTGGTAAGAAAAAGGGGAGAAACAACCATAAGGGTGGAAACAATGGGAATAACAATAATAGAAATCACAATACGCCTCGTAAGGAGAATTCCAACCCTCCTCGGGAAGGCGAAAATGCTGGTGAGGACCGTAAACCTAGGCATAAGGTGAAGTTTCCTTGCAAGCTCTGTGGGGAATATCATCTTACTCACTTATGTCCTCAAATCGAAGAAGCATCGAAGCATTTGGCACAGAGCCCAGCTGTGTTAAAGGATCCCCTTCCTCATCATCAAAACATGGCTTCGCATGCTCCCACCACTGGATATGGACCTACTGAGACGAAAACGTCTTCTTCCAATGCTAGTGGTTATGGATGTGTGAATATGGTTCAATCGGAGGTTAGTGTTGCCACTCGTCAACGTGATTATGGTGCACTACAACCTAATATGGGGAGTGAGCCTCCCCTCCTCTTGATAATTCCCTGCATATCGAGAAGCCCTCTAATATGCCGCGGATACCGAAAGGTGTTCTTAAGCACTCTACGCATAATCCTAATGCTCGAGCCACCCAGAACTACTCAATTGTGGAAGATTTGGGCCAAACTCCGTGTGCCATGTCGGCTCTTGAGGTCTTGCAGGCCTATCCTTCTCAAAAGCATGTCCTTTTGAGTGCGTTAGGAGTTCAAGATGGGGGAAGTCCCAGTGTTATCAAGTTCGACACTACTGATGTTCAACCTCACTTACCTTACCACGTGGATTTTCAAATCCAGGTGGCGTGCCTTCAGAATTTTGTCAAACATACTATGGTTGACAAAGGTGCTTCTGCATCAGTAATGTCGTTAACTTGTTGGAAAGCTCTTGGCTCTCCTCCTCTACTTGTGTCTAGAACCACGCTCACTGCATTCGACGATCGATCTTTTATGTCGCATGGAATTATCCCTTCCCTTGTTGTCTGCTTGGGAGGTAAATCTGTGCCTATTGAAGTCGAGGTGGTTGATGCGCCCATCAACTACAACATTTTACTGGGTCGAAATTGGATGTACGCTATGAAGGCTATCGCGTCCACTGTATTCAGAGTTATCTGCTTTCCTCATGAAGGCAAGATTGTGACCATCGATCAGCTGGATTTTGTTAACACTCCTTCCACAGCATCCATGGGATCCATAGTCCCGCAAGTTACTGATTCTCAGCCGGAAACTAGGAACATAGGTGTTGGTATCTACCCTTCATTGATGGGAACTTATAGTTTTCCTACACCTGTGAATTTTATCGGAACCATTTCCAACGATGCATCTCCTCCTTTGCATAATGTGCCATTCCGGACTTCCTATTGTAATGATCCATGGAATTTACCGTCCACGAGTTCTACGTCTGGAGACATTATGCATGTCGGGATGTCTATGCCACTATCCGTAACTGAGCTTGCTTACTAGCATATTCAACAAGCCACTGCAGAGCCGGATCTCTCTTCTTCTCAGACAGTCGAGGAAGATCCCGTTACGTTGTCGGTTTGGGCAACCAACTCATCTTGTTCACATGACTACCTTGATGATACTTTTCCTTCAGATGAAGCCATTATCGAGGCTATGTGTGGTAGTGAGAGACCTTGGGAAGATATGCATCATCGCTCTTATTTCCTTCCCAACCTCAAGCTCTTCGAACAGGAAGAGTTTAGGATGACTCTAGCAGAGATGGTTGGTCACCCTGTGGCTCTTTTAGGGTCACATGATATTTTTGCGGAGGGTAATATGGTTAATATTTCCCCGACTATGTCGATCAACATCTCTCATACTCCCGGAAAAGTGGAGAATGTCTACATCGGTGCCGATTGCACTCCTGAGGAGACTGCTATTTACACTAATTTGTTTACAGAAATTAGGGAAGCTTTCACCTAGTCATATGAGGAGATGCCAGGAATAGACCCCCACATTGTTGAACATGAGATTAGAACGTATCCCAACGCTAAACCGGTTCGATAACGCCTACGTGCTGTGAACCCTAGGAAGGCAGCCATTATCAAGGCAGAGGTGGAGAAACTACTGAAAGTTGGTTTCATCTACCCCGTTCCCCTTACCGAATGGGTGTCAAACCCCGTTCCTGTGGATAAGAAACAAGGAATGATCCGTGTATACACCGATTTTAGAGATTTGAACCGTGCATGTTCGAAAGACAACTTCCCCACGCCATTCATCGATCAGATCTTGGATGCCTGTGCGGGAAGTGATATTTTTTCATTCATGGACGGATTTTCAGGGTATAATCAGATTCAAATCAAACCCGAGGACCAACATAAGATAGCTTTCATTTGTCCTTGGGGAATGTTTGCATATCAGAAAATTCCCTTCAGCCTTAAAAAATCCAGAGCTACATTTCAGGTGCCATGACCTATGCCTTTCACGATCTTAAAAAGATTATGGAGGTTTTCTTGGATGATCTTGCTGGACATTCTTGCAAGAGAATGGACCACCCCAAGCACCTCTGCCTGATTCTCGAACGATGTATACACTACAAGATTCGATTGAATCCTAACAAGTGCATCTTTGCTGTAAGGATTGGTCACCTTCTGGGCTTCATAGTTTCGAAAGAGGGTATTAGAGTCGATCCTCTTAAAGTTGAGGCAATACTTCGGTTTCCTCCTCCACGCAACTTGTTACAACTTCAGAGCCTCCAAGGGAGAGCTACTTTTTTGCGTCGATTTGTAGTCAATTATGCTAATCTTACCAAAGGTTTCACGCGCTTATTGAAGAAAGACACACCTTTTATCTAGGATGAGTGAGCCCAGTAGTCTTTTGACGCCCTTAAGAAATCTTTGGTATTGGCCCCTGTGCTTAGTCCAGCAGACTTCGCACGAGATTTCATCCTTTATGTGGCCGCATCTCAAGAGATGATTGGCATGGTATTAATTCAAGTTGATGACATGCTCGTCGAGCATGTTATCTATTACCTTAGTCGAAATCTAGTAGACGCTGAGCTAAGATATACTCACGTAGAAAAGCTGGCGCTTGCGACTGTCCATGCAGTCCAGCGGTTATGACATTACATTTTGCTTAGAACTAACACAGTTGTAGCACATATCAATCCATTTCAGTTCGTGCTATCATGACGCCTTATAGGGGGGGAAGTATAATAAATGGATTGTGATCCTTCAGGAGTTCGATATCGATTTTGCTTCGGTGAAAGCGGTGAAATCGTTGGTGTTTGCTGAGCTTATGTCGGACCTTCCGAGACTTGATGAGGATGTCATTCATGAAGATTCCTTTGTGGATGAGCACGTATTCCTTATCTCGTCCGAGGAACCTTGGTATGGGGATGTCATTATATATCTCCAAACGTTGAAGTTTCCTCTGCATTATTCACGAGACAAGCGACGGCGTGTGAAACATCACTCTAAATATTATACTATCATCGGTGACACTTTGTATCACCGAGGAAAGGATTCCATTCTTCGTCGTTGCTTAACTCACGAAGAAGCGGAGCGGGTGCTTAATGATTGCCATGCAAGGGCGTGTGGTGGTCACTTATCCGGTCTTGCTACAGCCCAACGTATTATGTGAGCTGGTTGCTTTTGGCCTTCAATCTTTAAGGATTGCATTAACGCTGTGAAGAGATGCCACCCTTGCCAGGTGTTCTCTCGGAATATACATTCACATCCAGCGCCCCTTCATACGGTCATCACCGTCGGTCCCTTCACCAAGTGGGGGGTGGATTTCATGGATTGCAAAGCAGCTTCAGCTGGGGGGGATCACCATATTATAGTGGTCGTGGACTACTTTTCCAAATGGGATGAGGCCATGCCTACCGTAAAATCCGACGGTGCTACTGCAACCCATTTTGTGTTCAATCAGATCATTACTCGGTTCGGTATTCCAAAAGAGATTATCACTGACCATGGTAGTCACTTTCAGAACAAGATGATGGAGGATTTGTCTCTCAAGCTTGGGTTCATCAAGAACACTCATATTCTTATTATCCCCAAGTGAATGGTCAAGTTGAAGCAGTTAATAAGTCTTTGAAGACCATTCTCCAACCTACCATCCAACAAAGCAAGAACAACTGGCACATCATGTTATATCCTGCTTTGTGGGTGTATCGAACCGCAGTCAAGACTGCCACCCGGGTTCTCACCATTTTATTTAGTACACAGTGTGGAGTCGATTTTACCGATTGAATGCGAAATCCCTTCACTTAAATTGGCCATAGAGCTCCTCCCTGATACGACAGGTATTGAGCAACGTTTAATCCACCTTAAGAAGCTTGATGAGTAACGTCAATATGCTGCCGTGGCTTTAGATGCCAACAAACGTCGTGTCAAGGTTTAGTACGATAGGTCTGTCCATCCCTAGTAGTATGCTGAAGGTGACTTGGTCCTCTTATATGACCAAGCTAAAGAACCCCCGGGGGCAGGCAAGTTTAACCCCATGTGGCACGGTCCTTACATCATGAGGCGTGTTATGGAAAAAGGAGCGTATGAATTAGAAGACTATGAGGGGAATGTCTTGAAGGAGCCTAGAAATGGGCTTTACCTCAAGCGGTATTATGCTTGAACTTTTAGTTCGAGCTAGTGCCCTTTGTACACTATTGTATAGTTTTTTCTGTACATAGTTTAGTTTGCTTTTGGTTTTCAGGTCTGTTGATTCTCTTCCGTTTGATTGATAGATGTCAGCGGAATTTCCTATGTTCTTAGGCTTCGCAGATGGTGCTAGTCGTCATACGCAGCAGCTTGTTTCTGCTGCCTGGGTTATTTATTCCCCTGACCATCTAGTTGTGTCTTCAAGAGGTGCTTGTCTCGGTCCTACATCTAACAATGTGGCTGAGTATAGTGCCGTGATTGAGTTACTTCGGGATGCTATTTCACATGGCATCCAATATTTAGAAGTCCACCTGGATTCACAACTGGTTGTGTCTCAGTTGAATGGTCAGTACCGTATGAGAGATCCTACGCTACTACGGAAATTCCTAAGGGTAAGACTCTTGGAATGACATTTTGTTTCAATTACATACATACATGTTCCGAGAAGTGTTAATCATATATCTGATGCATATGATAACTATGTATTAGATTGGCATTTGTCACATTCATATTGAAGCACACACATAAACGAAGAAACTCACACATTTGTACATACAAATATAGTAGAACCGGAGAACCAAAGTTTTTATAAATAATATGTCCAAAATGGTAGTGTCATGATACAAAACTGGATCCCGTAGCCCTAAAAAATATACATATCGATACAAAAATGAGATCCTGAGATATCTACTCCCTACGAGGAGGCCTAGCTGCTGCCCTGACAGGATGTGTCTCATAGAAGTACTGTACTGCATTTGCTATCCGTTGTAGTAGTCGTACCTAGTTACCCGACACCCCCATTACCTGGCACTACATAGCCTCTGGTAGTTGTGCCACCTCTGCCTGTGGAATCCTGGCAGTCATCCATGATATGTTGGACTGCAGAGTCTGTAGTGTCCACTCTACTGCAACACATGCCATCTCATCACCCCTTCCCCGACGACGATGTCTCGGGAAGCCATCGGGTCTCATTGGGCCCTTATCTGCGAGTAAATAGTCAAACATTAATACATGATACTACCCCCAAAAAGATTTTTGCATTTACATCTATAATAAAAAATCCATATAAATTTAATACACACAAAAACCTAAAAAGAGTACTCACCAATGTCTTCGAACATTGCATCTAGTGGGAGCGGCATGTCCCGATCCTGCCGGAAGTCTATCCCGGCATAAGGGTAGTCATCTATTGCTATGACCTGTCGATCCCACCAGTGAAAGAACTCCTTTGTATACGGTGATTCCTGATGGCCACCACCCTGTCGTTTCAAGACCTCAGCCCACCGGGTCATGGCTGGGTCACGGAGACTATGTGGAGGGACCTCAACCCTCAGACTAAGCCCCGGAACCCACTCGAAGAAGAAGCTGCACAAAATACTACCATAGCCGAAATTTTTCGCTTCCCCTACTTGCACTCTGTCAGTTGGGTCTTCATAGACCCCAGTAGCGTAGTACACCAGTCGAATATCATAGGATGCATGCACTGTGATGCATAGAACATAACCCATCTCGATGCCTAGTGAAGAGCTTTAGATCCAGTGATCTGCACTAAAGTTTCCACAACAACCTTCATACTCAAGTTGACTATGGCTCAGATGGGCACCTGAATTCCCACTGCCTAAGTATTTGGAACACAATATCTCTCTATGTAGTCGGGGATGGTGATCCCACCACCCACAGTCCGAGATCGAAGGCTAGCCACCTCACCTCAGCGGGACAAACCTGTGATGAAATAGATATCTTCCACCTCCAGTGAAAGTATTTTCCCATCTAGGTTGAAGTTTTGTGCATCAACATCCCAATAGTCTATTAAACGCCCGAGCAATAGGTTTTGGGTCCTCAAACCCCCTATGCTCCAGAACTTGTATAAACCACATGTTTGCAACGCTTGTTGTGCACGCAGATCGTTACGAACAGCCTCATCTACTTGGTCATGTTCCCTCTCCCTCCACTCTAGAACCATCCTGGAGTAAGAAAAAACAAAGATTTTAGTCAATTTCCTTTGCAAAATCAACTTCACGGCCTTACTCGCGGGCAAATTTGCATACAGTTGCGGGTACCCGCGGTCAACCTGTGCGTTGACTACCAGTATGATGCCCTACCCGCGACCCGCATAGTAGTAGCCCGTGGGTAGCGCCGAAGCCATTTAGGGCATGGCCAAACTAAAAATCCAACCACTGAAATTTGAAATAAAAACATTGAAATGGAAGATGGGGATGAGATTACCAACCTGCTCCTGATGATTTGATGAATGGATGCCTGTAGCTCTCAGAATCAGCAACTGAACTTTGAGGTGAAAACTAACCACAAAACTCCAAATGGGTAAATAGTAAAAATGAATTGTAAATTGTAAATTTTTGTTACTATTTATAATTTTCAAGACCCACTTGTCTATAGTTTTCGCCGTTATAAGCTGTTTTGAACTAATATACCGTTTTGGAGTAGCATGTTTTACCAGATCTCTTCGGCGGAAGTTGTTTCTGAGTATTTCACACCTACGGCAGGTACATTTCACACCTGGCATATAGGTTAGATGTCATTTTCACATGCATTATGCATTTGACCTTTTGACCACTTTCATAAACCCTAGGTGCGACCCCCGCTTCTTAACTAACACAGAACTTTCACACTGCTATAGAAGTGTTGTTATGTGGCAGTAGGGATTTTCCGAACATGGGTACCCTAGTTAGAACTCCTTTGTGCATTCTGGTGCCCATGCCGTTGTCTATCCTTAGGATTGGGAGTCCTTTGTAGTTACTCCATGACGTTGCGATAAAGACTCATACTCTACTTTGTCTTATGCTCGCCATCTCCCTTAAGGACTCCCCTCAGTTATATCATGTTGTGATTGCATTGCATCATCCTTCTTGCCGCTTGAGCCTTGTGCCGGCTCCCGCTTACTCAATTGTTAGCCTGGTGCCTAAGCACTTTTCCCTGTCGAGCCTTGCAGAGCTTCCATTTGTCTTTCACAATTTGATGACCTTTTGACCCTGAGGGAACACACCCCCGAGTGTCCGCATTCTGCATACGCTTCCTTTCATTGATCATAGGTATGTTCCACTGCTTGGGACTAGTCTGCTCGCTATTTGACACTCGTTCCCTCACTTGTTGTACTATAAACAATTTTATTCTTTTTCAAGCTTTCCCCAAATATGAAAAGGACCAAAAAAATCAAATATTCCAAAAAGCCAAACGAGATTATGATTACTACTTCTAGTTGGCAGCTGTTGTGTATCCTTTGAACAGAGCATTCATTCCACTTCGTACATTATGAGTCGGGACTATAGTTGGACCTTAGGAGCTGTACTTGTTTCTTAGTTTACTCCACCGATTGGTTAAGCTTCTAGTCATTATGGAGCCCTTTGTGGTGCTTCCTGCATCACACAGTCTATATCGAGTCTCTGTTGCATGATTCTATCCATATGCTCATGCTCTTGTTCAAAGGAATTCCTGAAACCAAAGTCGACCACTCCTCAGATCTCTTGACTATTGCATGTCAGCCATCCCTATTGAGTCAGTCCGTTTCACCTGAGATCTTCCAACATAGCTGGTACCTCGTGTTGGTTGATGGGGGATGCCTTAATTCCCTCCTTCCAGCGAGTCTCGTTTCGTCGACTTCAACCCATTTATTTCGGGACTTGAGGCTTAGAGTTTGGTTGAGTACCTTGAGGCTTGCAGTCATTAGTGGCAGTTTCTCTCGCCATCGATGGTTTTGGGAATACATCAATGTCCCCTGATCGATGGATTCATCCTAGTGTTCGACTTCAACACATCTATTCACACTCCGATGATTGTGCTTTGTGCCTTGATGCCCATTTTCATTATTGTTGGGTTATCTCACGTCTGTTAACGGTATACAAAATTGACTGGTAATCAGACGATGTCACATCAGGTTTGACCCCAACTCCTTTATTCACTTGATGGGGTTTGCACCGTTGAAGACTTGTGTAGAAGACCCCAGGCTATAGTGGCATTTAGTATGATACTTATGACTATGACTTTACATCTGAGATATCAACTCTCAGATATCAGCAGTTTGTACCTCCAGTTTGCACCAGTTGTTTCCTTTTCAGCAGGAAACCATATCTTACTGTAGAGGGATCATGGCTATGATCACTTATGACATGTATTCATTATGTACTGCCTATTCATGGCTATTGTATCAGATTGTTGTTCTATACCGACATGTATTCAAGGATACTATTGTATTATGATGAGTGGGCCGTTCCTTCCACTTGTGTCTCCATCACTCCACTTCTGAGATTTATAATGTGTTTCGGCCATCATAGCATCAGTCTCTGACCTCACACATTAGGGGGCATCTGTTACAACATAATTTTCCACCTTGTGAACATCAGCATTCTTTGGCTTGTAGGATCCATTTCACTGACTTAGATCCACTTTATATCCTTCAGACACTATTTTTCCCTATTTTTTCCCTTGTATGCTAGCTGCATCACTATAGCCAGCGTACCCGCGAGTTGCATCACTATAGCCGGCATACCCGCGAGTTGCCTCACTATAGCCCGCGGGTAGCATGTAAAATGGTAAAAATAATTAGTTTATTACTTTTTACTCCCAAAAAGCGGTCATAGGGTGACCTTTGGCCCTCCATTTGCCCAGTAATGCTTCAATGTGTCCTTTCACTTACCTTTGGAAGGACTATATATTGAACACATATGGCTTATGGACGGGAGGAGAAAGCAGAGCAAGAGAACTCTAGTGGATTTTTTCCCTATCTTGAGTCTACACTCATTGATCCTTGTAGTTGTGAACCCCTTATGTTCACCTTCCAAACTCCTACCATAGTTTGAGTTTGCCATTTATGGAGGATTGAAGTGGTGGAGGCGCAAGTGGATTGATCCAGATCTTGGTTCAGATTGGTTGCCGGAAAGAGGTCGTATCTCATTGTACTTCTTCTTGTTTATTAATAGAAATACTCATATTCTCGTCCATTAATGTTGTGAATGTTGTTTATTATACATTGGGTTGCATTTACTTATAATATCATGGACCATTGCTATTGATGATTTTAATATCGTTTATATATTATATGTACTTGTTGTATATTGGCTGTCAAGACTAATTTGCATATTCAAGTACACGGATTGAAAGCTCCAACGGGGATCTACATCAAGTGTTTGGATCGAGGTTGGTTACGTTCTTCATTATCTTAGCATTGTCATTTATATAGCATAGCATTGAGAATTGAGTTAATTTCTGGTAGTCAGCTGTCTATTCTGGTCTGTCCCAAGCTATAGTGAGTTTTCTCCAATACAAGGATTCAAGAAACTCTTCAGATTCTAGAGCATGAACTAGCTTATCTTGCTTAGAATTCGAAATATAAGACATCGAGAACATGAGTGAGGAATGAATAATGTCTCCAAAAGGATCAACTTGATTAGTTGTATCACTTTCATCTGCATCAACTACATGGGAAGGGGACAATTTGAAACTGTCTTCAACTTCTAGAGCAACAGAGGAATGAATGTATTCAACAAGAAATTTTTGTGTTGAATCTGCAAATTATTCTTCAACTTGAACAACTTCATCATGAGAGATACTTGAGGATGAGACATAATTACATAGAACACTTGAGGAAGTATCACCAGGATTATTCTCCAAATGGCTAGCATGATCCTCTTCCTTCTGCTTTCCAAATGCTTTGTCCAAATTAGTCTAGGGATCACTTGGGTATTTTGCAGTATCAATGAGGTAGCGCATACTAGGAGACATAGCAAGACACATTGCTCCAAAGGCTCTGTCATGGTCATTTAGCCAATCTTCTCCTCTTCATAAGAAGTAAAATATCTCATAACACCAATACACATATAAAAAATACCTTGTCTCTTCATATATGCTATCATCTTTGGTTTCCACTCATCATAGTTGAATGGAGAGAGAGGAGGAAATGCTTTCAAATTCATGGAAGTTGTTGTAGAATACCTGCACAAAAAGGATCTGAAAAAATCTCTTGGAAGATTACTTTGCTCAGCAAAGCTTTGATACCATGTGAGATTTTGTTAGATTCTCACAGAGATCTAGAGACAAAGATAAAATTCACACTAAGTCTAACAAAGAACAAAAGAATTGAGTAGGAAAAATAGAGAAAGAAAAATTGTGTTACAACAAAAGAGAATGAAGAACAATTGGAAAAAATTCCATTACATTATTATCAGTAGAATGTGTACATAAATAATACATCTCCAAAGGATAAATTCGTGAGCCTAAAGAGGTAGTTGGAATCCACACATGTGGCAGGTTTAGATACCATAGATTCTATCACTAGACTTGAGAACTAGTTGTAACTCCTGAAGGTGCCCAATTAACTGAGTGTAACTGATGGTAGGTAGGCCAAAGTGGTGCATTAGGGAGTTAACTAATGATATCTAATGATAGAGGGGTGCATAAAGGGTGTTCAATTTACTGTTAGTGGTCATCGGAGCTCACTATCATCCTAGAGTGATGAAATCAAGGAAATGGCGCTAGTTAACTGGTGGTAGGCTCCTAGAATCAAGAAAATTGACTCAAGAGGTCCTAAAATCATGCATGAGGGAGCATATTCTCCTAGAATCATGGAAGAGGGTGGAAGAGTGGATAATGAGTGGAAACATGATAAGTACTATGCACTAGGAAGTCAGGTGATATGGTCTAAACACTAGAGTAGTCAACAATGTTACATGGAATGCATGCATGCATGCAAAATCAAGGTCTAGATGGATAGAATGTTCCAACATTTATGTTATAGGGGATATGAATTATAGTTTATGGTTATAGTCTATTAAGTGTTCAGGTTATAGGGGTTAGGTATTATATTAATTAAGGGTTGTAAGGGCTATTAATTATAGTTTTTAGGAATATTGGGTTATGATTGTAAGAGTTAGGGGTCATATGAAAACAATTAGATGATAAATATCATACTTAGGGTTACATGTGTAATCAGGTTTATAAGTGCTTTTAAGGGTTATAACAATTAGTGGTTATCATTTATAATAGTTCAGGGTGATAGGTGTCATAAGGGTTACATGTAATAGGTGTAATAAGGGCCAAGGGTTATAGAATCTAGGAAAATAAGAGATATAGTCAATAAGGGTTATGGGGATTATGGGTTATTAATGATATGACTTATAAGGATTTGGAGTTATAAGGTTGATAAGAATTACATGGGTGAGAAGATTTTAGGGATTAGGGGTGACAATGATAATAAACATCATGGATTATGGGGTTTAGGTGTGATACTAATAGAGGTTATCAGTTGTAGTGGAGAAGGGTTATATTAGAGGATATATAGATTAAGAGTTATGAGTTATAATGGTTATGATAAGGATCGAGATTATAAGGGTTTAAGATATTAGAGTTAAATGATATATGCTCTAGTGTTAGGGTTAATAAGGATCATGAGATATATTTATTGGGATTTGTATTAAGAATTTTAAAAGTGAGGGGTTATATTGATCACCTATAAAAGTTAAAAAAGAGTTTATGTTAGGGTTATAAATGTTAGAAGCCGGTAATTATATTGTTTAGTGTTTAAGGGTTATCAAGTTTGGTATTTAAGGTTAGTAGTTATATATATTTCAATATTCAAAATTTAGTGCTCTAATTTTTTATATTTATCATCAAATTTTAATACCTCTATGAAATTGTTAGCGACTAAGGAAGGGAGGTTAGAATATTAGAGAGAAAAGAAAGTAAACTTAAAGTGACGACAAAATTTTCACCTTGTTGTATCACGGCATTTATATCTAAGTGTCAACCTTTCCACATGCTTTTGGTAAGTACTTTGTCTTAAAAAAACATAGATTGATTTCTTATTTTAAAAAGTTGATAGTATAAATTTATATTAATGTAAAATTGACATTCTATTAAAAAAAATTATGAATATAATTAAAAAGGTGATACAAGTATCATCATAAATCTTAGAAAACATCGATTGATTTCCTATTTTAAAAATTTGATAGTGTAAATTTGTATTAATGTAAAATTGACATTCTATTAAAAAAATTATGAATATAATTAAAAAGGTGATACAATTGTCATCATAAATTTCGTGTTTAAGGTGTATATAAACGTAAATAGGAGAGCAATGCAAATATTTGAGTATTATAAATATTTTATTCGATAAAGAAAATTGAAAATAAAATTTTGACATGCTTTAAACCAATCGCCAACATCTTATAAGTTTCAATAATCTTGAAGATTAACATATGACTCATTTACAATTTATTTTCAACCTCGAATATTTGGAAAATAACTAAATAATTGTTTCCATATCAAACTCATGGCGATATCCAATCTTTCTCTTTCTAATTTAAATATGTTCCAATTTTAAGTTTGTTTTATATGTATGGGACATTTTTATTATATATTATATGTTTATTATTATTTTTTAATCATATTATATATGATGATGATTGTAGTTAATGTTTACTTAGATCAATATTGGTTTTGTTTATCGTAACTTTAAAAAAAATGATAAGGAATTATTTGGTTTACTTTAGAGTTTTATTTATGTGTTAAAAAATCTTGGAGAGGAGCATTCCTAAATTATTATAAATTTGATGAGATAAAAGGTTGGGAAGGTTTGTATTGTAACAAAAAAATTGAAACTGAGATCTTATGTGGGCATATGCAAGGAAATCTAAGAGAAAGTGGTTTTCATCCTCAACATTTATAGTCTAACAAAGTTTACAGATCCTTTCATCCCACAGAGTTTTAGGAAAGGCCCAATACCCCGTTTCACTATGCAGCTCATGAGAGTTCGTTATTATTTTAGCTATGTGGATCTTCTTCTTTATGCTATCTAAAACAAAGAGATAATTTTGATCTTTAAAATTAGGGTTAATGACCTCCTTGTACTATCTTTATTTTTTTTATCCTCTAAATTTTTATCATACACATCTTTCTCTAAACTTTGAAATAATATTATTTTTAATATCATCTATATTTGTAAAATATTTGTTATAATAATAATAATAATAATAAAATTACATTCATAAACAATAAAATTACATTTATAAAAAATAAAATTGCATTTATGGAGATATCCTTTAAATTAATTAAAAAATATTAAATAAATAAATCAAATAACAAATTTTATAATACTTTTAAGATGTATTTATAGATAGAGAACCTTTCTAAGCACATGCCTTTGAAAGGGAAGGATGTCATGAACGTTAAAGGACTTAGTTGCATGGAATAAGTGATCACATAATTTAAGGAGTGAGAATATATTTAATGGCCCCATGCTATTATTTCTTAATTTGTGTTAATCTAAATATTTATAAGCACATGCCTTTGAAAGGGAAGGATGTCATGAACGTTAAAGGACTTAGTTGCATGGAATGAGTAATCACATATTTTAAGGAGTGAGAATATATTTAATGGCCTTATGCTATTATTTCTTAATTTGTGTTAATCTAAATATTTATAGATTTGGATTTTGTATAATTTTAATTGTAGATTTGGATTTTTTTTGGTAAGTTATGTAAGTATATAACACAATTAAAAAAGAAATGTTTAAATAAATTCCCTTTTGTATCAATATGTATATTAATTTGGATATTTTAATGGTTAATTTATGAAACCAAATTTAAAGTTAAAAAAATTACAATGACCTTTTAATTGAGTATGTAATATAAATAAATTAAACAAAAACACGTCATTTAGTTTCTTTAATTACTATGGCATATGAAATAGAATATAATGGAAAAGCCACACACTGGAACACGTGTATTTGCCTTAGAAACTCCTATAGTAAAATCAACATTCAATGAAGGATTATGTCTTTTGTCTTTTCACATTATAGATATTACAATATAGAATACAATGATGTCCAAGATTACAATGAAGCTATAAAACATTATGGTCTTTTGCAATCCTCTACAATATTATTATGTCCCTTTTCTCTATTAGTATCTTATATAGTCCTTCTCATACAATGAAACAAACAACTGTTGAGTATTGAAAAAGAAAACCCTTCCCCTCCATATGTTAGTTTTTTTTATAACTAGAACTAGGGTTAGGTTTGGGGCTTTGAAACTTCTTACAACCTCCTTGATGCTTTTAGATGTCTCTAGTAGACTCCCACACGTTACTAACTCCCTATATTCTCTATATTCTGATTATGGTGAGATGACACATGGACATGGAAGAAATATTTAGACTGTTACCTTGTCAAGGTTGTAACTTCCATATTCAAACTCCATTTTAAGTGCATGTAGTTCATTGGAAATATCCTAATAAGAAGAAAATTTTCCATCATGGATGAGGCAAACCTAAGGAAACTCTCATTTGTCACATGGCTCAGAATATTATTTAGGGCTCACTAGAAGTTGATGCCGATTTTTTTATAAAATCAACACCATCTGTGAGATGTCCTTGCTTCTAATCTCTCCCATGCAAAGGGTTGATATATTCATATGTTACTTGTGTAGATCCACCTTGGATCATACGGATTTCCATGGAGCCACCTAAAGCACTATGTATATTACTATATGTTGTTGTTGGGCATTCCAATTGACTTGTATAAGATTATATTAATATATATTATATATACTTCACTCTCCAGCGTTTAATGATTTATTTTTTATATTCATCATCAAATTTTAATTCCTTGTGAATTGTAATAGAGAAGGATAGGTTAGAATATTGGATAGTAAAGACAATGTAAACTTGAAGTGAAAACAAAATTTTCAAATTGTAAACTTGAAGCGAAAACAAAATTTTCAAATTGTTGTATCACTATATTTATATCTTAGTGTCATCCTTTTGGTAAGTACTTTGTCTTAAAAAAAACATCCATTGCTTCTTATTTTAAATTTTTTACACTATAAAATTGTATAAACATAAAATTGATATTATAATTTTTTTATGAACTTAATTTTAAAGATAATACAAATATCTTCATCAATTGTTTGAAGAGTGTATAAATGTAAAATAAGCAACTAAATATAAACATAAAATTGATATTATAATTTTTTATGATTTTAATTTTAAAGATAATACAAATACTATCATCAATTGTTTCAATTGTTTGAAGAGTATATAAATATAAAGTAAAATATTTGATTATCATAAACTTTGTGTTTGATCAATAAATATGAATACCAACTTTTAACAATGTTTTAGACTACTTATATAAATTTCAATAATCAGATATAAACAAAATCTATTAACAATTTATTTTCGATATTAAATATAAAAAATAATAATTAATTAATTGTTTTTAGATAGAAGAATTCACACACATCTCTAATTTTTCACTTTCCAATCTATATGACATTTATTTATTACTTTACAACATGTCAACGTTTATGGCATTTTATTTTATTTTTCAAGAAGAAAAAGCCACGTACTTTTGCTATTACTTAGTAATAAAAAAGTACATCTCCAGTAACAGAAGCAAGAGCCTCAACAACAACTAGCAAGGGATGATACATATCTCTGCATAATCACTCAATTCAAGGAGACAAACCACACAAACCAAAGGTCCAACAAGAGCCATACATCACAAAAAACATCTAACATATGAAAATAAATTAGTCTGTCAGCAAAAACAAAGAAACTTCATCATATTTTTTCCCATTTGACCACTCTTCCCAAAAAATCCATCCATCTTCACCATCCAACACTTCTATTGAAAGAGCGTCTGCAACATCATTCAATTCCCTGTAAACATGATTGATTGACCAATCATAGAAAGTGTGGAGAAGGACTCCAACTCTATGGTTAAGGAGGAGTTGGTTCAAATAGTAGTCCTTTTTCCCCATTGAACAATAACCATAGAGTCACCAAAAATCCTTAAAACATCAATACCAAAAGTATTTTCCATCTTGAATAAAGCCCATAAGGAAAGTAATTCCGCCCACGTATTGGATCCAATACCACAACTCATTTTCATCTTGAACTGTAACTCCTCATTGATGATGAGAAAAATGCCAACATCACATTTACCATCAAAAGAAGCCCCATCAAAAAACCCCGTAGCCCAATTAGAAGTAGGAATACAATTTATCACTCCAGGAAACTTTGAATGCATCTGTCCTGAACTATAGAGCTTGAACATATTGGCAGCTTTGCTTACAACATAATAAACAAAAGGTTTAACTTGTTCAAATATAAAAAAGTTCCAACATTTCCAAATCTCCCAAGCCACAAAGGCTAGAAGATATTTGCAAGAACCATATTTTTGAATCCAATTCTGGAAAGAAAGTTCAAAGCTTTCCTTATTCCACTCATTTGTGACCTTAAAATCAGTTCATATCTGCTGCCAAACCAATTTAGCAAAGTTGCAATAGATAAAAATATGATTAACCGACTCACCATCACACATACATAACATACAAATGTTTGGTTCGACTCTTCCTCTACATTGGAGATCATTCCATGTTAAAATTTTGTCCTCAAAGGATAACCACATGAAACATTTGAGTTTTTTCGGAATCCTCCACTTCCATATCTGAGCAAACCACCATTCGTAAGGGCCTATGAAATTTCTGCTAACAATAGAAGCGTAAGCAGTTTTTGTTGTCACCTATTCGGTAACCATATTGTTACACCATGCCAATTTTTCTGCCTCCAAATTAAGTCTGATCCCAGCCATATTTAAATAAGATATGTATGTGTTCCATTCCTTGGCCCAAACATTTCCCATGCCTAGATCTTTAGCTTCCATTCAATAGGAATTGGAGTATGGGAGCCAACTTGGATGCTTTATATGGGCCAAGGTAATAAAGCCAATTTCAGCAAGGTACTCACGGATATAAGAAGATAATAAATAGTTATTTTTGTTTCCCACCAACAGATCAACTCCCACCCTGATCTCTTCACTGTTGCCCACCTTCCATGCGAGACTACATTTGATTAAAGGAAATATTTTCATAAAACCATGCCAAAAAATGGAGGCATTCCCATATTTTTTCAAAGGAGATCTTAACCACTAAACCAAATCCATCTTTAAGTATGTTCCATGCGCAAAAGAGTCCTCGCCAAAGACTCTTCATGCAGAGAGCAAAATTAAACCAAAAAATGTTTTTAATGTTCCAACCTCCCATCTTCTTGGGCATGGATAAACAATCCCATTTGACCAAATGAAAACATTCACCATCCAGATTGTCGAACCACAAAAATCGAAACATCAAGGATTTTAATTTTTTAAGAATCGATTGAGGTATAATTTTTTTCAATTTAATTTATTATTTGTTTTTATAAATTAATTAAACATTTCATTTTAAAATTAAATCTTATTTATAAATAATATAAAATTTTAAAACATGTAATAATGGAATGTAGTAGTATACTTAAATGATAATGTTATTGTTTCTTAAAAAATGTTTTGATGATTTTAAATATTTTAAATAATTTGTTTAAAAAATATAAATTTTTACTAAATCTAAAAAGATTCATTTCAATCCATTCAATAATAATAAATTGAATAATAATAATTTAAAATATATTTATGAATGAAAAAACTCTCATGTGAAAAAGAAGGATGATATGAGAGTTAAAAGACCTAGTTACACGTAATAAGAACTTTTAAGATTGAATTTTACAAGCTCATACCTTACTTACATCTCAATTTGCTAAGTTATGATTACGATTTATAGTGACATTTTTTATATGTTCATTCATACATATATTATTTTGTCAAGTTGAAACATTACTATGTTAGAGTGATGATTTGAATTAATTTGATGAACATAAAGCTTTCGAAATTAAATTGTGAATGGAGTTTTAGATTATTCATATAGAATATTGACATTAAAACAAACTTAAATGTGTGGTTACAGTTTATAAAATTGTTTTTTCCCGTGGAAAGAAAAAATACATAATTTCTGATTTATAAGTAAGAATAAAAATTATATTTTGCCAATACTATAAAGGTATTCCATAAGAATTTTGAATATGATCTTTCTTACAGAATATTACATATTAATGAACATTTCATTGTTTTACAGATGAAAAGTAGTCAACGATCTTACATTTTTCTTTTCTTATTTTTAACCTCTTGCCATACTTTGAAGAAGGTTTTACAATGACTAAAAATAAATAAAAATCGAAAAATAAAAATCGAAAGGTTAGGATTAGAAGGAGAAAATGGATATCTAATATTCAAAAGTTTTTTGAATTCCTTTTCAAATTTGGAAGTAGAAGATTCATGTATTCTCATCATCCCCTCGTTGAAGCTTTATTTATAAATAACATTGGAAAGGGATTAATGTTGTCTTCTATGTCCTTGTTCATCACTGTTGGACAAACAATATTCTCCATCTATGGATTTGTAAATTTTTATGTCATGTCATTATGATCTTCTACATCTCATAGATCCAGTGGTTCACATTCTTGCCATCATTTAAGTGTAGGATTAGGTCATTCGTTCATTTTTGAAGAGGAGCATGCATAAGGACAAGAAACCTGAAGGTGCCATGTTTTTTGGCAAAGTGAACACTGAAATGTTGTATTCTCATCGAAAGTGAAAAGAATGTTTCAAGTGCCCAAGCTCTTCCCTTTCAATCTCCATCGAGCGAGGTCTGGTTGTAGTTTATAAATGAGGGCTTTAGCTTGAGGGTCGCTGCCAAAAAGAAAGGTTTTACTGTAGGCAAAGGTAAATACAAATGTTATAAGTGTTCAAAGTTTGAACCCATAAAAAATACTTCACTGTAATAACATCTTATTTAGTAGACCCTCATTGTTGTCAATCTCTACACACATGTTGACATATGTGAAAAGACCTAGTTTAATTCAATCTATATTTTTTTGATGTAAGTGCCCAAAGTATTCCCAATATCCTTAAAAAATGTGAAATGCAAAAAATGAAGAGGCAAATTAGGAGCCAAACCCAAAATGACACCTTTTTTAAAATCATAGTGGAAATGATTAAAATCAAGGAACCAATGGGTAATAAAAAGGCCCTCTCTACCTCAAAACCAGGAACACTCCTCTAAAACTCCTTGATAATCAACTACACTTTCAAACATGACAATAAAGAAACCCTTAGAGCATAGATAAACCTCACAGTGCTCTGTCCATATTGATATTATTACCACTCAACTGTAATTTGTCAACATTCATTCATCCATTTTGGCAATGACTTAAAAAATAAGACCTCTAACATTGACATTAGAACCTTCAATTAAACTCAAAGGTCACATGCAAAGTCCCTCAAATCCCTTCAACAAATTCAAATAGCCCAAAATTCATACGTGCAACTACAAACAAAGATACCATCTATTAAAAACAACTTCGAAGCTCTTAAGTTAATGACAACCAAGACTTGTTCTCTTCTACAAGAGTGAACAGTCAAACACAATGATGGAAAAATATGAATTGTAAAATTACAAGATTATTTAAACAATTTAACCATTTCATTGTAGGATTACAAAACTCAATAGTTCGACGACACCATTCCAATGAAACAAACAAACAAATAGTATCCTTTACAAGGTTTTGAGAAAAAAAAGAAGAAATCTTAAAATCGAGTGGCCACAAAATTTTAAGTAATAGAAAGCACAATACCATTTTGAAAAAAAATAAAAAATATTCTTTACAAGGTTTCGAGTAAAAAGAACAAAGCTTAAAATCAAGTGACCATAAAATTTCAAGCAATATAAAGCACAATACCATTTCGAGAAATTAGACCAAAGGTTTCATTACTTGTAGGCTCCTTGACATTATCAACTTTTTTTTAGGGAAAATATGGAAATTGTCAAAATTAAATTTTAAATGAGTAGTCTAAAGATGAAACGATTTGGACTTTTTTTCTAGTTTGTTTTTCAACCATTTTTTCACAAAATTCTGTCGAAATTTTTTGAATTACATATATAAGATGTTGAGATTGTACAATCAAGATGGAACATGGATTTTTGAGGGGGCCATTTATTTATGCAATCAAACATGGATTTTGAACAATGAAAAGTTACCTTCTGAGCATGGAGGTTTTCACAATTGTTAGCCAGTGAGACATTGTTTTCACTATGTTTGAATTTATGAATACCCAACCTTAAAGTGGACATTCCATCATCTTTTATTAATCAAAATAAAGTTGCAAAATATAATTTTTTTTACCAAAATTATGATTATTAAATTCCGTTAATAATGAAAAAAAATAAACACTCCATCATCTTTTATTAATCAAAATAAAGTTGCAAAAAATAAATTTTTTTTTACCAAAATTATGAAAATTAAATTCCATTAATAATGAAAAAAAATAAAATCATCTCATCTTTAAACAACTCCAAATTTAAAGAACTCCACACAACATTCTACTTTATCATAATTAAAATTTTAATCGCAATTTAATTTGATTTTCATGTCCCAATAGTCAATATAAAAAAGTAATTTGATTGTCCCAATAGTCGATATAAAAAAATTAATTTGATTTTCTTGTCCTAATGGTCAATATATTTTTAGACCATGTCTTCTTTAAGTGGCCCTATAACTAACTCATCCAATCAAATCTTTTCAATTATTTTGATTTGTTGATGCGGAGATCGTCATTTTACCATCACTCAAACCTTCCACTACCAACAACCTCGTGGAGGGCCCACCACGGAGGAGTGCGTGGTGTTGGATATTTTGATCCGTCCGTATTGCCTCCCACGATGGAAACTGTGCCCAGTGGATTGGCTATTCAACCTTCGCTTAACACGTGTCATTATGTGTGACGTGGACGTTGCATTTTTTCAACTAACTCTTGTCCCCGGAGGTCAAAAGGTGTGCGACACTTTATTTTAAAAAACTCAAAGTTTCATGATAATAATAATTACGAAAAAAGAAGAGGGACAAATGGAAGGCTGTTGTACCGTCAGTTAATCATGGACACGAATGAAGCGGCATAGGTTCCATCATTTCGTTATTACTGTGGTCGAATGAAAGCTGTAATTCCCATTAATATAATAAAAAAAAGTCTTAATTGCTCAAGTCATTTACATTTTTATTTATTTATAAGCAATTTCATGTTAATGTAGGTAGACCCACTTGTGGGAATAAGAGATAATTGAGACCATACAGTTATTTATTTAAATGGTGATCTTAAAAAACACATTTGAACTTTAATTACCAAGTGGGGTTGCTTACATGTTTTTTTGTCAAAAAGATTATGAATGATTTTCCTTTTATCATTACTGTTATGATAATGAGGGAAGGGTATTTAAATTGTGATATTAAAAAAAACACATTTGAACTTTAATTACCAAGTGGGGTTACTTACATGTTTTTTTGTCAGAAATATTATGAATGATTTGCCTTTTATCATTACGGTTATGATAATGAAGGAGGAGGTATGACAACTAGTTTATGCCAAAAAGAAGGTTTATGATAACCTCATATTACCTACATTTTAAATGAGTAGTTGATTTTACTATCTTTTCATATCTGATATTACCTACATTTTAAATGAGTAGTTGATTTTACTATATTTCCATAATTGTTTTGTTTAAGAAGGCCATCATGAGTACCTAGATTTTGCATTTGATGCCAAATCAAGAAAGAGTTTGTTAGAATTCATTTACCCAAATCAAGATACTCAAATTGAGACATCCATTGCATTTGGAGTAACATCAATGCAACCACTTCCAACTCATAGTATATGAGAGCTCCTTAAAAGTTGTGACATGTAATTGGTGCATCCATCTCCTATCATCACCCTGACAAGATTTAAGGTATTCATTTAGAGTGATTATGTTTAGTTTTATTATTTTGAGTCAACGACTTCACTCTGTAAGAAAGTGGAGGTAAGTAAAAATAAATGGAAGAGAGGTTGACTCGACACCAAATTTTTCATAACAAGCTTTCATTTTGTTTCACTCTTGTCATATCAACTATTCATGTCTCGTTATAGGAATACAACACTTGAATTTACTTCACATCAAAATCCAAATGAGCTTTCTATTCTTAAGTTTTTTTTTAATGATTTCGAATACTATTAATTGAGTAAAATTTGAATTTATATGTATTTAATAATATTAATTAACGAATAAAAATTAATTTGATTATTAAATATGTATACTAGTGAATCATACGTTTTTTTATTTGATTGGTTGAATTGTCATTTATATAGTGAATAAGTAATGATGATAATGAGGTGTAGATTAATTGGTTTGTATGGGGTTCAGTCCCATTAGGTCACTAGTTCAAACTTTATGAGGGAGGGGCTGAAATATTTAGGCTAACCTTGGCCTAGACGACATTTTTAGTGTGGGGGAATTTCTCAGCATTGAAAAAAAAGTAATGATGATAATGAGTATTGTTTATTGTGCCCAACTTTCATAACAAATAGATAATTAGTTCATTTGTTATATTAATTTATTGTTGTGACACAATAAGTTGAAATGAGTTTTATAAGCATTAGAGTTTACTTTAGTTTTTATGGGTTAATAAGTTTTGAAGATCTGCAATGTTATAGATGTTTTGAAAATAAGATCTAATGCTTGAGTAGAATGACATTCCAAGAGAAAGTGATTTTCATCATCCACTTAATTTAGTATTGTAAGGTTTCAAGGAAAATTTTAAGGATTCATACTTATTTAAAAGTGTATAAACCTTGGCGAATCTCACCACTTCTTAAAATGTCAACTATACAATATTTAGCGATATTTTTCTAAAAATATTTCAATTTCTAAGGATTTTATATAGTTTATATAATAATTTGGCGATTTTTAGAGTGAAAATTTTTTACCCCATCAAAATTGGGCAAAATAGGGATTCAAAAAATGTAAATTGGCGAATCGTTTTTGGAAAAATAGCCCATGGACTAAATTCCGCCCCTAAAATTTTCTTTGCAAGGTTTACAGATTGTATTCTCCCAGGTACTTTGTGTCTTGTTCAAAGTCCAGTTTCATTATGAAGTTAATGAGAGTTTGGCCTTACTTTTGCAATATTTATTTTCTTCTTTATGTTAGGTGCAATACATAGGTAGGGTAAATTGGATGCATCTACAAAGTTGGGTAACACTTTTGCTTGTTTTTTACGAAGAAAACTGTAAAATTTTATGTTTTTTCAACTTTAACCCATCTAAACTCATATTTTATTTGTGAATTTCACTTTGTAGTAAAAACAAAGATTTGTAGAGAAGGGTCTTAGCTATGTACTCATATATTTTTAAAAACAATTATGGACATATAGTGGGGTAAATTTGTTGTTTAGCGACTGCATATAATTTAAAATTTTAGGTAAGGATAATGAGTGACCTACGTGTCCATTTTTTTAGAGAATCTACACAGATTGCACTAGGTTTTGGACTATATTTTGAGATTTTTTAGATTTAAGCATTTTTTTTTTTTTTTAAATAGTGTAAACAAAATACTGATAGCGTATTGACACATGTTTGTGCCCACTAATTTTCTTTTCGATGTGTCAATTACCAAGAAAATTAAAAATGCCCTTTTCAAGAGGACAATGCAAGGAAGGACCATGTGATTTTTTCTATTTTTTTGGTGTTTTCATTTTGACAATATTGAATTTTCATTGTACAAGATTTTCATAACAGTGAAATTATTAAGTGATAATTTTTTATTAAAAAATATCTATCCTCAACGAAAACCTCTCAATTCTTATATAATGAAAAACTAGATTCAAAGATGAATCTGTTGGTATAAGGCCCAACACATAATTCTAACATTTTATAGGGGTCCGACCTTGTTGAAGTTATAGGTTCATGAAAACTGCAATTTTTTTTATCTGTTTTCGTTGACCAAAACCCTCAATTGAGAAATTGTCTTGACCAAGAGTTTATTTAGACTCTTGACCAAGAGTTGGAACTAACCTATAGTTAAATTAAAACTCTCGACATATAGTTTTACAAACTCCTGGCTAAGAGTTTTAGTAAATCAAGCTTCGAGAATCTTTTCAAGCCAACCCAAACTTCTTTCGTTAGAGAATCTTTTCAACCCAGCCCAAACATCTTTTGCTTGAGAGTTTCATATTTTTTTTTTCAAGGAAAAAAGCGTAATTTCATTAAAGGATAATCAAATTACATTTTTCCGAAAGGCTTCTAGGATCCCTTTCCAGTAGTTAGCTTTTCAGCTTCAAAAAAATATAGATAGATCAATTTGATACTGTTGTACCAAAGTCCCAAAAAAGTCCAAAAAAGAGATGTGTATGAGTTCCCTAGTGGAACCCTAGTGCCAGAAATATTTACAGAATATATAAAAAAATTATCTGGAGTGCTAAGTTCATAAAGTGTTTGTCTATTCCAAATCTTCTATAAACGGCCTATGATAGAATTCGTGAAAAGTATCATTTATATGTTCCATGATCTTCCATTGGCCATGCTAAATATTCAGACCTAGCTTTCAGAGGTGATCGGTTGCATTGTTTCGTTCCCTGTAAACATGACGACAAGAGAAAGTGTCAAGTTCCCCCAAGAGCCTCAGTGTTTCAATCAGCAATGTGTTAAGGAAAATATTGTGGCAATGTTGTACTTTGTTTATCCAGTTTATGATTATCATTGAGTCGCCAAAAATTTGAAGATGTGTGCAATGTTTTTCTCTCGCAAAACAGATTAGACGTTTTAGTGCACAAAGCTCTGCATAATTATTTGATCCACGACCAAGGCCTATCTTAATCTTGAAGAGATGGTTTTCAGTTAAGTAGAGGATATCACCTCCTCCACAGACTTCATTTTGGGATGCCCCATCAAAGAAATCCCAAGGATTTTGTTTGTTGATTTCTTCCACCACAATAATGCAGGGAACATGCAGGTTCTTTTCCTGCGGGAAGTAAGATAAAATAGATGAACAAATGTGTGCTACAAGTTCCAGATTAGTTTTCTTATCTTGAAAAATCACCTTGTTTCTGGCCAGCCAAGTGCCCCAATTGGAAATCAGAGGTAAAGCACAGATAAAAGTAGTTTCGGGAGCAGTGAACTAATTTTTCCAAGCCTCTTCCACAGTGTTTCCTCTCCATTCCATAGAAGGAAGTAACATATATTTCATCTCGACCCATAATTTTAGAGAGAAAGGACATCTTATGAAAAGATGGGAAGTCGATTCCTCCCATTGTTTGCAAAGGGAACAACAGCCCGGTTCCTTGGTATTTTTCTTTTTCATTCTTTCCTAGGTGGGTATCTTATTAGATAATATGCACCACATAAGTATTTTAGCCTTTAGGGGATGGTGATATTTCCATATTTTTTCCACCACCACTTTTCTTCCCTAGCCTGTGTTTCCACCGCCAACAGTTTGTAGCCCATATTTGGAGTGTATATGTCATTTTAGGTTGGCGACCAAATAATTTCATCCGAAAGATCAGTGAGTTTGACATGTGTGCTTCTAAGAGAAAAAGTGAACTCATTCCAATGAATGCCGAGCTCATCAAGAATGCCCAGTGCCCCCGCTCCTAACCATTCCTGGTGCCATAATGAAGAAGAGTGGTGGTCCACAAATTGGTTCAAGTGAAAGAGCCCCTATGAATGGAGGAACTGAATAAGGGGAGGGGGGAGGATATGTCTATTATAGCAACCCAACCAAGGGTCAGTTTCAATATGGATTTATGATCCATCTCCTACCTTCCAAGCTAGGCCTATTTCAATGAGCGGAAGTGACGAAAGGACCACTTTCCATATAACCGATATCCCAGATCTGGAATTGGATGGATTCCTAATCCAGTTTAGGATTGTATCAGGGGAAATGTATTTATGTTTTACCACCTCAATCCAGAGATTTTCGATGGAAATGATTCTCCATCCCATCTTGGTAGGAAGGGTTTTTGCAAAGTGATGTATGTGTTTTAAGCCACAGCCTCCAAGAGACTTCGGTTGTGAATTTTTTCCTAGTTGACCCAAGGAGCGGCATAGGACTCTGAATTCTCAAAACACAAGAAATGAAAGCATAATTTCATGGCCTTGTTGAGAATTCCTTTTGGAATCCAAGCCAATGAAATTCAGTAAACCGAAATAGCCTCCAGGACTGATTTTATGAGAACAAGTCATCGTGCTCTGGATAGCCAACGATGACTCCAAGCCTTTAGTCTTTTTTCCAATTTTACGAGAAGCCACCCCCAGTAGTTCTTTTTGTAACCATTTGGTTTTAAATGGAAAACAAGATATTTGAGGCCATCATCCAAGTTATTTATTTCAAAAGGGAAAAGTATAGCGCACCTTTGCGATTCATCATCGTCTAAGCGAAAAAAAGTGAGAGTTGACTTGAGTTCATTTAAAGCCATACCAATCGCTGATTGAAAGAGTTTCAGTATGTTATCCATATTTTCTGCATCTCGTATCGTGCCATCACAGAACAAAAGTATGTCATCCACAAATAATAAATGTGTGAGATTTAGAGTATTGGTGATGCCAATTCCATTAAAGGTTCCCTGTCTTTTTGAATCCATGATGGCTCTGCTCAGACCTTCTGCTACAAGAAGGAAAATGAGAGGGGAATGGGGACAACCCTGTCGAAGTCCTCTTTCGGCACAAAATAATTTTTTGGCAGCCCCATTGATTAGACTGCGAAGGAAGCATAAGTGATGCAACTCATGATCCATTTGATAAAATCATATTCAAAGCCCAAGTGTGTCATTAACATCCTTAAGTATAACCAGCTTACTCTGTCAAAATCCTTTGACATGTCATTTTTAAGAACATCACCTTTTATCCCTTTAGTTTTTTGCGAGTGTAGGCCTTCTTGAGCAACTCCAGTAGCCTCGTGAATCTATCTTCCTTCCAAAAAAAAAAATGTTCCTGGGAGATGACCTTTGATAGAACCCTCTTTAACCTTCTCACAATTATCATTGCGCCACTACCTTATAAGTGATGTTGCGTAATGAAATCGGTTTGTAGTCGTTCAAAGTAGTTGGATTATCATATTTTGGAATCAAGGAAATGAACGTGGCGTTTAAGGGAGGATGCACTATTCCCCCCTTCCTGGATTCCTCCTGTAGATGAAGAATATCTGCTCCAATTACCTCATAGTGAGACAAAAAGAATTCAATAGTCCATCCATCCGGGCCAGGACTCTTGTCCTTTTGAAAACTGTGTAGTGTTTCTTTGAGCTCTTCTTCTGAAACTTCTTCAATGAGTTACTGATTGTCTTCACGGGTGATGAGACTAGGGAAGAATTGAGAAAGACGAATAACTTCCTGTTGGGTGTATCCCAAGTGCAGGGATTTTTTATGACAAAGGTACAAGTTAGGCGAGGCCTAACATTGATCAAGTTTTGGGAGAAGCAACTCCACAATTCCTGGGAGGAGGGTATGGAGCGAAGCGAAGTTGACAGGAAAGGACCTGTCCCCTTAGTAAAGACAAAGTACTAAGGGTGACCAAAGGTATTTGGAGCAGTCATGGATGAAGCGGAGAACTGTCAACTACAAAAGTAGAGAGTAAAGAAGTAGAATGGTGCAAAGGACGCGTCACTGTAGAGTTAGAGTGGCGCGGTCAGAATCGTGACTGTCAGAAGAAGTGTCAGAGTCATACGAAGTGGCACACAAGGAAAATAGAGCTCCGGTGAAGTTAAGTCAAAGCGTGGTCAATAGGAGAACCATGCTATTTTGGGTTTAAGGGTACTATGGGGGTTGGCCCATAGTTGTTGTAAATATGTGACCTTCAGGCACAATCTATATAAAGGAAAATTTTGTATAAGGAAGGGTTTATTATTATTATTAGAATGCTAGTTTTTGAGAGAGATCTAAGAGAGGAAAAGACTCGGATGCTGAGTGTGCAGAGATCTATTATAGAGAAGAGTCTGCAACTGAGTGCGCAGACTGGAACTGTTACCCCTTCCAAGTAAATAAGAACAGTTCCTGTGGACGTAGCTACCATCTGGGGGGTGAAACATGCAAATATTTGTGTTATGTATATGAGTTTATGATATGTTTTTTCATTCATGATAAGTTATGTTGATGTATTTTCTTTAATATGAATGTGAATGAGAGTCATATGTTAAGGAAGCGGAATACATGTGTATGGATGTTGCTCAGTAATTCTAAGTATGATAAATGCGTAGTTATAAGAGTAAGACAAAAACGAATGAGTGGAGTCTGTGGGTTGTCGATAACTGCGAAGTGCATAGCTACATGTTGGTAATGTTATGTTAAGTAGATGTTAAACAAGGAATACATACAAGCTCGCATAACACATCTCTGCATCACCACGATTACAGAAATATGATTCTGTAACCACCCATATTCGCTTTGGGTGAGACTTCATCCTGCTAGTAGGTTGATGCCGAAAGGGTTAGTGAAGGGAATTTTGTTGGATCTACAAGAACTTCGCCAAACCCAGGTCATCCCAGAAAGATAACCAACAAATGTTTTTGTTTCCTTGAGACTTGTTATGCCGGTGATGTGTGATATTGATGCAAAACCCAGAGAATAAGGGAACCAACAAATGGTACCGTTGCATTTCACTAATATGCCATATTGATGTGGAACCTAGAGAAGAAAGAAATATAGAACTAGATAAACCAAACAGAACTTGAGTTGGCGAAGAAAGAAAAAAAGCATCCGCATTTGACCGCAAAACAATGGTTGCAAAGGTATATATTTACTGACTTGCACAGAGTTTTCTTCGCATCTTTCGCTAATGATCTACATGAGTGGATATCAAGTGTTAACACCCAAAAAGTGCTCACTAGATCATTCGCCTTTCCCATGACCCATTTGTCCACTTTTCCCACAATTTGAGCCTCTAAAACCTTCTAAAGGTAACCATAAAGACCAAAATCCATCTTTTTCCCCTCAAAATATGTAATTTTCCTCAAAAAAATACAAAAAACCCTAAAAAAGGGTCCAAAATTCCCAAAAATCAATTAAAAGGGAATAAAAATATAAAATATATTCAAAAAAGGAAAAAGAGGGAAAAAGAAGAAAAAGAAACCTAAACCATTTTGATCAATACCATTGGTTTCCTTAAACCACAATGGTATTCTCCATCACCAAAAAACTATAAAAAGGTGATAGAGGCTCCTCACTATTCATCCACATTCATCCTATCCTTATGCTTCCAAATTCTTTCTTGAGAGCCCTTGCCTCCTTTTTGAGTTTGAAGATCCCCATTATCATCTTGAAGAAGAAGAGATCATTGGAGCTTTGGAGCACCTCACCATTGTAGCTGCTCAAGCTCAACCATCCTCACCCTTTGAGGTAATAGAAAATATTCAAGTTTTTATTTATGTCTCTCATGGATCTATTTTGTTTAATGTTTTTAATCTAGAGTTATTTATTTGCACATGTTAGATCAAGATTTACTGTTTACATCTATTTACTGTTTACTGTTTAATATAAACTGCTGCTACAAGTTAGTAGGTGCTCATTAGCACATGCTTGGTTGAAAAACCAAGCAACAGTTTCTTTTTCCTCTTTTTCCCTTTTTGAATATATTTTATATTTTTATTCCCTTTTAATTGATTTTTGGGAATTTTGGACCATTTTGAGGGTTTTTTGTATTTTTTGAGGAAAGTTACATATTTTGAGGGGAAAAAGATGGATTTTAGTCGTTTTGGTGACCTTTTGAAGTCTTTAGAGGCTCAAATGGTGGAAAAAGTGGACAAATGGATCATGGGAATAGGAAAATGAGCTAGTGAGCACTTTTTGGGTGTTAACATCAAGGATAAAAGAACATAAAAATTGTTTTCAGGGTGCAGAACCTACAGTTTGGAATCCAGAGTTGATTCAGAGGCTTAAAGGGATTGACAACCAGATTTCAAGAGCAGTAGATTTTTGGTTGGATAGCTTACTGTAAGGCTATATTACAGAGTTTTCTGTGGACACTTTGAAGTCTTACAATGCAATAGAAGGATATTTTTTCCAAGGATTTAGAGGTAAGTACATGAAAAACCTTAGTTTATGCATTAAAATGCTATTAGTCGAAAAAGGTGTCTTAAAAATGCAATCAGATTCCTAGGGTTTGACTCTGTAATGTTCAGTAACACAGATAGTGATACAAACGAAGATATTGGTATTTTGTGTAGTGGAAACAGATATACAGTTAGCACTAGAAAGAGATCTCGTGAAGTTGAACCTCGCACATTCCTAGAAACTGAGTTAGGAAGTGATAGAGACTCATATCAAGTTGAGTTTGATAGTGAAACATAACCTAGACATATTGGCTATCAGCCTATTACTCCGCAAAAACCTATAGTTGAGGAAAGAAATATTACTAGTTCACATAACACTAGTAGTATTCACACTTCAGTAGCAAGTACTCAGAATCATCCAAGTAGTGGTATACCTTCATCATTTCAGAACACTACACCTCCTAGAAGAAGAATGGAAAACGACATTAAGCTATCTATTTTTAAAGGAACTGGTCTAGAAGATCCAGAGCAACACTGGTTTCTCTGTGAAGCTGTCTGGAACGTTAAGCAAGTACTAGATGATGCTATAAAACAAACTCAGCTAGTTATCACATTTAGAGACAGAGCTTTAACATGGTTCATGAAATATTATGGTGGACAGAACATAACACTAGTTGATATCAGAATTGCACCGATTAGAGAATTTAAGAAACCTAAGTCGGAATCTCAGTGCATCACTGAGCTCAAAGAATTCAAGCATAAACCTAATGAGACTGTGTGGGAGTTTGATCATAAATTCAAAGCCTTGTTAGATCAAGTTAGCATTGAAATAGCACCGCAACAACATCAATAATGGTTCATAACTGCGTTGTTTCCCGACATTAGATTACCATTGATGCAATAGAAGGTAACCTCGTAAACAGAAGCATTGGAAATTGCAATGAAGCTAGAAGCTTTTCCCATAGGAGAGACTAGCACAAGAATGGTACAGATGCAAACACAGCTAGAAAACCTAACATTACAGTTACAAGTTATGAAGAAAGAAAAAGAGATAAGAGAATAGGTTTGGTGCACTAAATGTAAAGCAAAAGGACATTCCAAGGAACAAAGTCATGTATTCAGAGATTACCTCGCTAGTGGAGCACTGGATCTATTGAACCAACTACAAGGACCATGGTGCGAGATTTTCCGATGTAGAGGACATCTCCCATAGGAATATTACCTACTTCAGAAGTACGTACATACACCAAAGAACCTATACTGCACATTTTGTAAATCGGTTGGCCATGATGATACCAACTGTAGAGCATATGACCTCATGATAGAAATAAAACATGATGTCTACAGATTCCAAGGAGAAACACAACACAATAATGAAAATGCACAGTATGATCAAGGCACATATAGAGGACATGGTGGATTCAGAGGAAGAGGACGTAACACTAGCCAAGGGAGAGGAAGAGGTCAGATTGTCTGTTATAACTGCGCACAACTTGGACATTTAGCAAGAGACTGTCAGAACCCTTGCACTACTTGTAAGCACTGTAAGTCATTTGACCATGTCATTGAAGCATGTCCCATTTTGCAATGCAAAATGCAAGAGAAAAGACCTGAATAACATAACCAGAATATTCAGATGATCGCAACTGAGAAAAGAAACGAAGATCGCAACATCCATGTTGTGACGCGAAGTGGAGTTGTGATAGGAAATGACAGGACAAATGAAGATTCGACTTCTGAAGATCATATAAACAAACCAAAGCCTACTGATGGGCCTTGGGTAAGGAAAGAAACTGGAAAACTGCTTACATTCAACCCTAACCAGGAGAAAAAGGTATTTATAGAAGCAAGAAAATGCTTTCATAACTCCGAACCTTCGACCACAAGGATCCAATTGCAAAGTGATCAGAAACCCGTATTAGATATTCCGATCTCGTATGATGGATCACGAACTTCACCAGAAAAGACAAGTCCTATTACACAGTTTCTACAGAGCTGCATAAAGTTGATGAGGCAGGGAAATTCCTTAGGAGAATTACAGAACCTATTGGGACATTAAGAACAACGTAATACGGTAAACGAAGCACATAGAGCAGTTCACCATATCAAGAACCATAGAAGAACAAGAAGGTAAATGAGGCTAAATGCACAGATTAGAGATTTTGAAATGAACGAGACCATTCTTGACCTATGCTCAGAGGTGAACGTCCTGACAAAACAATCATGGGAATAAATGGGGAAGCCAAAGTTATCTTGGTCTCCTATACAATTGAGATTAGCTAACCAGCAGAAGGTTATACCCTTTGAGAGATTATCAAATGTTCTTGTTGACATTGATGGAGTGCGAAGTAAAGGAGACTTCGAGGTTATTGAGATCATAGCTGAAAGTAATACTTATCTTGCATTATTGGGGACTGACTGGGCAATTGATAACCTCACAATTATCAACCTGAAGAAAAAACAAATGATATTTGAAGGACCGGATATCAGGGTTATCGCATCCCTAGATCCTTCACAAGGACCTAGGTATGTTGAAACAGTACGATAAGAATGCAGAGCTCAAGATCTCGATAATATTTACAAGATGACAATGAATCAAGTAGATTACATTAATCCTATAGATGATGGAACGTTGAGTTGGAGATGCGACAGTTCTTGCGTATCAGAATCAAACGTAGAAATGGAGAATTGGAAGAGCCGAATGCATGAATTATCAGGAAGATGATGTGTGAAGATAACGAAGTCACTGTGTTGGATTGGAACAGAGGTAAGTCCAATTCCTACTTATGATGGTTTGGGTAATATCCATGCATTTATTCATGAATATTTAACATCGGTTTCAGATGAACATAAGCTAGAATCTTTGAATATAACACTGTGAGCTACACCTACTAGGTGGTGGGTTGCGCACAATGACAACCTGAACACATGGAAAGAACGTAAGCACATGATGGAAATCAGATTTACAGAGAAAACTAAGGTAGTACAAGTAAAATACAATGGACAAACTTATCCAAGAGATCATATAGAGTTTTTCTTGAAAGCTTGGATGCATATACCAAAGACAGAATGGGTTCATAAGTTTGTGCACACATTGGATCAAATACCAAAGAATTGGTATACAAAAGAAGAACTTCGCAAAGGCACAACAGATTGGCACATAACGATAAACGACTTTCAATCCACTTTCAGTTTTGAGGATGATTGTCCGAGTGTCAATGAGGATTTATAGATCATTAAACAAAAGATATTTAATGATGTCCTGTTTCCTGTGTATAAGCAACCAGATTGGGAAATACATTTGGAGCATGCCCTTGAATGTTATAACTTCGCGCTAGACAAAGGTGAAGATGAAGACCCTCGTGATGTGAATATAACTGAGTTTGAAGGAAAACGTGATGTACGAGGACCTGATTTAGGGATTCTAGATCTGAGTAACCCTGTGAAAACTAGAAAGATCAATATTACTACCAGTGATGAACCAAAGTTTGCTTCTATTGGGGATTAATGGGATGAAGAAACAGTAGGACAAATTGTAAACCTACTGTGCAAATATCAAGATTTTTTCCCTACCAATTTTTCTGAAATGAAAGGCATTTTAGGTGACTTGGGAGTTATGAACATACCTCTCAATCCAGATGCGAAGTCTATTAAGCAAAGACGTTACAGATTGAATCCCGTATATAAAGAAAGAGTGAAAGCATAAATTGATAAAATGCTTGAGGTAGGAATCATTGAACCAGTAGAAGAATCAGAATGGATAAGTTCCATGGTAATTCAATACAAGAAAGCTAAAGGTGAAATCAAAATTTGTGTGGACCTCAGGAAATTGAATGATGCATCTCTGCATGACTCGTTTCCTACTCCATTCACAAACGAAGTGTTAGACCGCGTAGGTGCACAGGAGGCATGCTCTTTCACTGATGTATTTTGACGCAAGGCACCTTATGACAAAGGTTCTTGCTTAACAATTACATACAACACACACGTTCACATAGACAAGATGTAAACAGGATGCCAGAAGCTGGCTTATATTACTTCTACCGAAACGGTTACAATGCAAACCGCAAGGAATATAAATAAATAACTATTTTCGGCCTTATCCTATTACAATACATAAGTAACTATGTGCTATATTAGTGTGTCAACCATCACCCTCTCCTGGTTCACTGCGGAACTCTGAGCTATGGCTCGATCTTCTCTATGCTCTATAGATATGTGGCTTTCCTCTCCAATCTACAAAGCCTTCTCTTGAGCTCTGCTCTCTCCAGTTTCCAACTGAACTAAACTCCTGCTATGTGCCTACGCATAAGTCTTCTACTCTGTTGTTGTTGTTCCCGAGATCATTCTGACCCCCGAGACACGTTTCCTCTGTCTTTCGATCTCCTCAGATCCTGCAGACCTGCAACTGTCATGAATCGTTTAATCGAAATGGGAAATGGAATTAAGAGACCTTTAAATAATATCCACCTCTACCTGTGACGATATCTACCATGTCTTCACTCACCTGCAATAACTGCCAATAACTTCCTTAGCAACCCCGAATGGCTACCAAGTACTCTTCTTGACTTTCTGAGCGTCCTTCTAACACTGCTACAGTATTCGGCCACCACCTCAACCATACTTTCTTCCATCAGCCTTCAGCATACCTGTCGTCTTCCTTTTGCACTCTCAGGCTTCTCCAGTTCGCCCCTTCCTCCTCACTTAGCTCATGCCCAAACTTGTCGGAGTCGCGGTTCGACAACATGTTGAACCTCGACGTCCCCGCTGCTACTACGTTGTCTGTCGACCATTGATATGTAGAATCTCAACCTGATCCCCCTTTTGACATACCTCGACAACTTCTGCTCAACTCATTGACTTCGACAACCAATCTATTCTTATGAACCAGTGGTCGTAGGCACTCCCTCTGGTTAACCTTCCTTAGGTCGATCATCTTTGACTACTCTGCCTAGGGCCCGATGCTCCTGCATTAGAATCCTGAGGTGAAAAAGAACTCGACTGGTCTGTTAGTCTCCTGAACGCTTTTTCGGAAATCCATGTCGCCTCCTGCAACTCATCATCTTTCCATCGCACTAATTATTCCTTCTTTCACGAACTGCACGTACGCCCGACTTTGCATTCCTCTAATACATCTGCGATTTCCTCTTTCTGTCGATATGGAATCTGCATTGTCCAGTTGATGTTTGACACTTTCGCGCTTCTGCTACTTGAACCTTCTTCGAACTTGTACAGATTTGAGACATTGAATGTTGGTGAAATTCTCAATTCATTCTACAGCTTCAACACATAAGCATTGTCCAAAATATTCTTCAGAATCTTACATGGTCCAATCTTCTTCAGCTTCAGCTTGTTATATGTCCCTGTTGTAAATCTCTCCTTCTGCAAATGTGCATAGACTAAGCCTCCTTCGCTAAATGACTGTAACCTCTTCTTCCTGTCGGCTCTCAACTTGTATGTCGTGTTACTCTTTTCTATGCGCCTTCACACATCTTCATGCACTTCTTTCATATGATCTACGAATGATTCTGCATCCGCATTTTTCCTGGTTTATGTCGGTAACTCGACCAAATCCAACACTCCATGTGGGCTTCTTCCCTGAACAATCTGGAATGGGCTCAAACCTATCGACCGATTCACATAATTTTTATATGCAAACTATGCTTGCGCCAACACATTCTCCCACTACTTGGGTCTGTCAGCCATCAAAAACCTTAGAATGTTTCCCAAACTTCTATTCACCACCTCTGTCTTCCCGTCTGTCTGCGGATGATATGTCGAGCTAAAATGAAACCTCGTGTCCAGTTTCTTCCATAGGGTTCTCCAAAAATGTCCCATAAACTTGGTATCTCTATCTGATGTGATACTCTTCGGCAACCCATGCAATCTGACTACTTCCTTGAATAATAGTACAATAATGCTTGTGGCGTCACTTGTCTTCCAACACGGAATAAAGTGTGCCATCTTTGAAAATATGTCGACTACAACAAAGATTGAGTTTCTTCCCTGCTGCGTCTTTGGAAATCCTAGCACAAAATCCATGCTTAGGTGATCCCATGGGGTATCCAGTACAGGTAATGGTGTATACAGACCCATATTCTGACTTCTCCCTTTTTCCAACTGGAAACTCGACACTGCCATACCCACTTTCCGACATCTATCGTCATTCCTGGCCAATAATACTTTTATTCGACCAATGACTTGTTCTTGTCGATGCCAAAATGACCTACTAATCCGCCGCTATGCAACTCTCGGATTAGTTTCTCTCTTATGGATCCTCTAGGAATACACAATTTTTTTCCCTTGAATAGGTATCCCTCTTGGATAAAATAATCCAAGTATGGAGTCCTGTTGACACTCCATGGTTCACGACAAGCCTCCCATGCTTTCGCAAAATACCCGTCGGTCGCATACTCTTCCTTCATTGACTCTATTCTTGTTTCCTGAACTATCGTGGTGTTCAACAATGTAGCTCTTCGACTCAACGCGTCAGCAACTTTGTTCGACTTGCCCGACTTATGTCGCAACATGAAGGTATATCCCTGCAAGAATTCGACCCATTTCATGTGCCGCTGATTCAACTTCGACTGGGTATTCAAATACCTTAGTGATTGGTGATCTTTGTATAACACAAATTCTTTGGGAAAAAAATAATGCCTCCACTTCTTCAATGCTTGGACAATAGCATAAAATTCTTGGTCATAGATCGAATATTTCCACTTCGCATCATCCAACTTCTCACTGAAGAATGCAATTGGTTAGCCCTCCTGGCTCAACACTGCTCCAATTTCCAATCCACTCGCGTCACAATCGACCTGGAAAACTTTGTCGAAATATGGGAGCGCTAACACCAGGCTCTCAGTGACCTTTTCCTTCAACTTGTCGAAAGCTTGTTGGGAAACTTCCATCTACTTGAACTCCCCTTTTCGCATGCAGTCTGTTAAAGGTGCATAAATCCAACTGAATCCCCGAATGAACTTCCTGTAGAAATTGGAAAGTCCAAGGAAACTCCTTACTCCATTCGTACTTATCGGTTCTGGCCAATCCAATATTGCCATCACCTTTTCTAGGTCCATCACTAACCCTTTACCCGAGATTACAAATCCCAAGTACACCAGTTCTTCCTTCATGAAGAAACACTTTTGCAGGTTCGCCATCAGCTTCTCTTCCTGCAACTTCTGCAATACTTGTCGAATGTGCCCCAAGTATTCTATCTTGGTTCGACTAAATATCAGGATGTCATCCAAATACACTACGACGAACTTACCCAAGAATGGTTTCAGTACCTCATTCATCAATCGCATGAATGTACTGGGTGCATTAGTCAATCCAAACGACATGCCTAACCACTCATACAGCCCTTCTTTCGTCTTGAATGTTGTCTTCCATTCATCTCCTTCTCTAACATGAATCTGGTGATAACCGCTCTTCAAGTCTATATTCGTGAAATACTTTGCTCCACTCAAGCAACATCAAGTCATCCATCCTCGACAATGGAAACCGGTACTTGATTGTGATCTCGTTGATATCTCTAGAGTCTATACACATCCTCCATTCCCCACCTTTCTTCGGCACTAATACAGCTAGTACCACGCATGGACTCATAATTTCTCTCATCAACCCCTTGTCCAACAACTCCTAGACCTGTCGATTGATTTCCTAACCTTCTGTCAGACTCATCCTATGTGGTGCCTTGTTTGGTAGACTTGACCCTGGAATCAAGTCGATCTAATGGGATATGCTTCTTGTTAGTGGCAATCTTGTCGGTGTCTTGTCAACTACTATGCTTCGAAACTCGTCAAGCATCTTTCTGACTTCGACCAGAATCTTCTCCATTGTCGACCTCTCAACACATGGTCCTTTCAGAATGATAGCAAAACATCCTGACTGTTTTTCCTCCTCCGCGAGGAATTATTTCGTTGAACACATCAACACTTACTTCTCCCAAAAGTTGCTCTCTCCCTGCTTACAGTCGTCTTGTTCTTCCAACTTCGGCTTAAAGGTCCTTTGCATGCCATTCTTCCACACTGTGACTGTGTTGGCTCGACCATCATAGATCATTTTTTGATCATATTGCCATGGTATTCCTAACAAAAGATGACATGCGTCCATTGGGATTACGTCGCACAGTACACTGTCTTCAAGCTTCCTGGCCTTGAAGTTAATCAAGCACTATCTGGTCACCTTCACATGGTGTCCCTTCTGCAACCATGAGATCTTGTATGGGTGTGGATGTTCTCGACACTTCAACCCTATCTTGTCGATGACCTCTGTCGACACAAGATTCTCAGTGCTTCCACCGTAAACTATGGTCTTGCAACACCATTTGTCAATTCGCACTTTGGTTCAACAGATAGACTTTCACTATGCCGGCTCTTGCTCATCGTGTCGATCATCCAAAACCAGTGTCTTCCTAGTTGTCATGGATCAACTCTTCTTCTTCTTGTCCTCATTGCTGTTGGATGCCAATTTTGTCCTCTTGTCGACTTGCTCATCTCTTCGACATCTGGGCTTCAACTCCTCTGTAGCATGTAGGTTCTCTGGGAACTCATATGCCTTGTGTTTGGATCCTCAACACTTGTAACAGATTATAGCTGGTATTTCAGCTCCCTTTCTTTCGGATGGACCATTTCGACCATACACACCTCGACCGCATGTTTCTCGACCATCGCATTGGTTTTCCTGCATCTTATCTCTTGTCGATGTCCCTTCAGCACGTCGGTTGTCTTCGACAGCTTCTCTCCTGTAACCGCTACTTTGGCCTTTTGCGGAAACAGTCTTCACACCCTGACCAGTAATCCTACTTCTGGTCGATGCAAATTTCCTCGACAGTTTTTCTTCTGCCTTCAGAGCTAACTGTTAGGCTTCTCCGACCACTCTGAATCTTGACATGCTCAATTCATCCCGAATGGCATATTTTAGGCCGTTCACATAACTAGAGACAACTTCTTCTCCTTCATCAGTCTGGCCCGACCTTATCGACAATCTATAGAACTCTTCCGTGTACTCCTTCACGATCATTTATTTTTGTTGAAAGTTATGCAACTTCCGGAACAAGGAAATCACATAGTCATTTGGCAAGAACTTCCCCTTCAGCTTGGTGACCATTCTATCCCAAGACTTTATTTTCTCCTTGCCCTTCTTGATTCTGTCACCCTGCACATTGTCCCACCACAATGAGGCATGACCCTTCAACCTCAAACATGCAGTGTTAACCCATTTAGGATCCTCGATCTGCTCTATGTCGAATTATTTCTCCATATCTCTGAACCAGTCGATCAAGTCTTTTGGATCCAAACTTCCTGATTAGGTACGTACATCTATCATTGTCCGACCTCTGATATCCGTCAAAGGTTTGATCAGTTTGTCTTCTGGTTCTTCTCCTACTACTTCCCGTGCTTCCACTTCTTCGACCTCCTCGTCGCCGTGGTCTAACGCTTCAGGAATATAACCACGCCTTTGGATTTATTTGATCGATGTGACTTCATTTTTCAAAGTTCGCATTGTTCGGACACACTCGTGGAATATCTCACGATTAACTGTGACTGTTGTGCCACGCGCTCTGCGTCCAACTCCTCGGACATTAATGCCTCTGTGAGCCATTTTCAACCTCGGCTAAAAATCCCACTCTGTCCAATCGCAACCGTATTTTCACAAGTCGTGCAAAACTCTACGCAATCGCAGTTGGAGCTGTTCAATGCACTTGCAGTATCTTCTATCCACAGTATACTGCTTCAACCCAATCAGACTCACTTCTGTGCTTTGATACCAACTGACGCAAGGCACCTTATGACAAAGGTTCTTTCTTAACAATTACACACAACACACGCATTCACATAGAAAAGATGTAAACAAGATGCCAAAAGCTGGCTTATATTACTTCTACCGAAACGGTTACAATGCAAAATGAAAGGAATGGAAATAACTAACTATTGTCGGCCTTAGCCTATTACAATACATAAGTAACTGTGTGATATCTCAGTGTGTGGACCATCACCCTCTCCTGGTTCACTGCGGAAGTCTGAGCTATGGCTCGATCTTATCTGCGCTCTGTAGATGTGTGACTTTCCTCTCCAATCTACCAAACCTTCTCTTGAGCTCTGCTCTCTCCAGTTTCCAAATGAACTGAACTCCTGCTCTATTCATGCACACAAGTCTTCTACTTTGTTGCTGCTGTTCTCGATATCATTTCGACCCCCGAGACACATTTCCTCTATCTATCGATCTCCTCAGATCCTACAGACCTGCAACTGTCAGTGCCCCTACCATGCTGCACAATCTCTACCTGTGATGACATATGCCATGTCTTCACCCACCTGCAATAACTGCCAATAACTTCCTTAGCAATCCCGAACGGCTACCAAGTACTCTTCTTAACTTTCTGCACGTCCTTCTGACACTGCTACAATAGTCGGATACTGCCTCGACCATACTGTCTTCTGTCAGCCTTCGACATACCTACCAACTTCCTTTCGCACTCTTAGGATTCATCAGTCCGCTCCTTCCTCCTCGCTTGGCTCATGCCCAAACTTGTCAGAGTCGCGGTTCGACAACATGTCGACCCTCGACATCTCTGATGCTACTCTGTTGTTTGTCGACCATTGATATGTCGACTCTCGACCTGCTCCCCCTGTCGACATACCTCGATAGATTCTGCTCGACTCATTGACTTCGACATCCAATCTATTCTTCTGCACCGATGGTCGTCAACACTCCCTCTGGTCGGCCTTCCTTAGGTCGATCATCTTTCGACTGCTCCCCCTAGGCTCTGACGCTCCTACATCATATTTTTTGGCTATCATCATATCAGAATTGATACAGAAGACAGACACAAAACTACATTTGCTACTGAATGGGGATCATATCAGTACATTATTATGCCTTTTGGATTGAAGAACGCACCTGCTATTTTTTCAAGAGTGGTTGTAGATGCATTTAAGGATTATATTCATAAATTCTTAAAATTTTATTTTGATGACTGGACAATATTTGGCCTTTTAAAGAACCATCATGCAAACTTAAGAATGATGTTAGCAAAGTGTAGATAGTATCATATTTCCTTGAACTTGAAGAAGTGCATCTTTTGTGTTCCTTATGGTATTTTATTGGGACACATAGTATGTAAGTAAGGATTGATGGTTGATCCAGCGAAGATAGCAATCATAGTAAATCTTCCATCGCCTAATTCAGTTAAGCAACTATGCACTACATTGGGGCACACATGATACTATAGAAAATTCATTAAAGGATATGCGCAGATCACTGCGCCTATGGAGAAACTGTTGAAGAAAGAAGCGAAATACAATTGGACTGAAGATTTCCAAAAAGGATTGGATACACAGAAATAAAAAATTGTTACAATGCCTATTCTCATCTTTCCTAACTGGAATAAACCATTTCATGTACATGTAGATGCTTCATCTATAGCACTTGGCATTGTATTGGCACAACCAAGTGAGGGATGCATCGATCATCCCATCGCATTTTCAAGAAGAAAGCTATCTTCAACAGAAAAGAATTATACCACAATAGAAAGGGAAGGATTAGCTATGGCATACACATTGCAGAATTTTAGACACTATCTGCTAGGTTTGCATTTTTGTATGTTCATTGACCATTCAAATTTGAAGTACTTGGTCAATAAACCAGTGTTAGGGGGAAGAATATGCAGATGGCTCTTACTGTTTTAGGAATATGATTTTGAAATCATTGTGAGACTAGGAATATTGAACGTAGGACCTGGCCATCTTTCAAGAATCGAGTCAGGAGAAGAACCTAGTAATTTGGGGGATAATCTACCATATGCGTAGTTGTTTGCTATTCATATAGCAGATGAATACTTCAGATATATTGTAGAATTTCTAACTACAGGATTAGCACCTATAGAACTTACTACATAGTAGAAGAAACAATTAGTGGTAAGATCAACTGACTTTACCCTAATTGCAGGACAATTATACAAACTAGGACCAGGTGAAGTATTGCGTAGATGCATATTGGAACATGAAAGACTTATTATACTTGATGAAGCACATTCAAGTGTATTTATAGGACACTACGCAGGAAGACATACTGTGCAGAAAATTTTGAGATCAGGACTATGGTGGCCAGCGATAGACAAAGATTCAAGAGAAAATTGCTATAAGTGCGATGTATGCCAGAGAATAGGGAAGCCATTTCATCGAGATGAGATGCCATTGATGCCACAATTGACATTGCAAGCCTTTGATAAATGGGCTATTGACTTTGTGGGACCTATTAACCCACCACAGAAGCAAATTGGCTCAAGATATATCGTCACAGCTGCAGATTATCTAACCAGGTGGACAAAGGAAAAACCAGTGAAGGACTGTAGCGCAGTTACCGTCGCGCAATTCATTTTTGAGAACATTTTGACAAGGTTTGCATGTCCAAATATTCTAATGAGTGATCAAGGAACCCATTTCCTGAATAGAACTATTGCATCCCTAACATAAGAATTTCAAATCTACCATCAGAAGAGCACACCATATCACCCACAACCTAATGGAACTGTAGAATCCTTTAACAAAGTATTGGAGAATGCATTGACCAAGGTATGCAATGCAAACATGGATGATTGGGATCTTAGAATACCAACAATATTATGGGCATATAGAACAACTTGTAAAAAGTTGACAGGTCATACACCTTTCATATTAGCATATGGACAGGAAGTTGTCATGCCCAGGGAATACATAGTACCAATCTTGAGAATTGTTGCATTTACAGATATGGCTGATGATCATACAATGGATGAAATATTACTACAACTAGTTGGATTGGAGGAAGACTGCTTCATTGCAAGCTTTCACCAATAAGTCCAAAAAGACAGAAAAAAGTTATGGCATGATAGACACATCAAGAATAATTTTTTACAGGTAGGAGACCTTGTCCTCCTTTATGATAGTAAATTTATGAAGTTTCTTGGAAAATTCAGAATACATTGGCTAGGGCCATACATTGTTAAGCATGTCACTAATGGTGGCGCAATTCAGTTAGCCACATTACTTGGAGAAAAATTGAAAGGACTCATTAATGGGAGTAGACTAAAGCCTTATAGGGATGGCCCTAATCCTACAGATATCAATTAAGAAATAAAAGAAAGTTTTTAAGTGTCAAGTGCAGTTGAAATTGGACACTAAAATAGAGGGAAAAGTCTGCACATGGTTTTGTTAAAATGCACAGTTTTCACAATATATGGACATGTGCTGTGAAGCACATATAGCAAGCTAAGTTGAAAAGTAAAAGAAGGTACCAGCGTTGTGAAGTTAGAAGTAAGAGAAGGGAAATGCGAAGTGAAATTATCTGTTCGCCTAACCGTCGCCGAAGTAAAAGAAAACTAGTCGTTATAGTTTTTGGTCGGCAAGTAGCCATTATATAGTACTTTCAGGAACTAGATGTTTCCGCTTTAAAGGCATATTCATCCGTTGAAGACACATTAAATGAAGGAAAAGAACCAAGATCTAAGTAATATTTGGCCAACAGACATGGAATTTAATGCTAAGTTATCTTTTTTTGGGCACGCCTTAGTGTCGCTGCGCTTATAAATAGTAAAGACCGCATACTTACCGATTTTACCGTGAACTTTAATTTTTACTACCTGTAATTTCCGAGTTTTTACTAGTCAAGAGCAAGAGTAATCTGAAATTGTATGTCTGAACAATCGAGTCTAGACGAGATATTAAGAGAATTCCAACATCTGGTTTGGAAGAAATCACTAAGGTTTGGGCTATGCTGCAAGAGGATCCTGAATTACAGAAAATTCAGGATGAAGTTCAGAAGAGGCAGAATGACCTTGATTCTGTGAACACGACCATGAAGGATTTTCCTCTAAGGCAAAGGATCCATAAGTTCTTAGAGACGAAAGAGCTTCAGAAGGAGATGAAAGTGCTAAGGATGAAGGAAGCTGAAACTTCGTCAAAGTTGCAGTCGATGCAAGAAGAATTGGTGGCACTTTATGAGGAAATTGAGGATAAGTTGTAGGAACTTCACATAACAGAAAGTACATTGAAAGATCAATTGCAAGAACCCATATCGACGATGATGCTCCAAATGATTAAAGAATTTGAACAAGAGAATAAGGAAGTAGTTGCGAAGCTAAGCGCAACTTTAGGAATTCGTTGCGAAGTCGAAAATCCCAGGGGATGCGCAATCGAAGAATCCCAATGAAAGTGGCTTGGGGGTGAGCCACAAGTAAGTTTTCGGGGCCTGTTGGGCATAGCCCAAGTGCAAGAATTTTTATAGGTAAAAGTTAGGCGAGGCCTAACATTGACCAAGTTTTGGGAGAAGCAACTCCGCACTTCCCGGGAGGAGGGTATGGAGTGAAGCGAAGTTGACAGGAAAGGACCTGTCCCCTTAGTAAAGACGAATTACTAAGGACGACCAGAGGTAGTTGGAGTAGTTATGGATGAAGCGGAGAACTGTTAGCTAAAAAGAAGAGAGTAAAGAAAAAGAATGGTGCAAAGGACGCGCCACTGTAGAGTCAGAGTCGCGCGGTCAGAGCTGCGACTGTCAAAAGAAGTGTCAGAGTCAGAAGAAGCGGCGCAAAATGACAGAAGAGCTCGAACGAAGTTGAGTAAAAGTGTGGTCAATAGGAGAACCATGATATTTTGGGTTTAAGGGTACTATGGGGGTTGGCCCATAGTTATTGTAAAGATGTGACCTTCGGGCACAATCTATATTTAAAGGGAAATTTTGTATAAGGAAGGGTTGATTATTATTGTTAGAAGGTTAGATTTTGAGAGATATCTAAGAGAGGAAAAGACTTTGCAGCTGAGTGTGTGGAGATATATTGTAGATAATATTCTGCAGCTGAGTGCGTAGACAGGAACTGTTACCCCTTCCAATTAATATAAGAATAGTTCACGTGGACGTGGCTCCTATCTGGGGGGTGAACCACGTAAATATCTGTGTTATGTGTATGAGTTTATGATATGTTTTGCGTTCATGATAAGTTATGTTTATGTATTTGCTTTAATATGAATGTGAATGAGAATCATATGTTAAGGAAGCATAATACATGTGTATGAATGTTGCTCAGTAATGTTAAGTATGATAAATGCATATTTATAAGAGTAAGACAACAACGAATCAACGGAGTCTGTGGGCTGTCAATAACTGCGAAGTGTGTAGCTACATGTTGGTAATGTTATGTTAAGTATATGTTAAACAAGGAATACATTACAAGCTCACATAACACATCTATGCATCACCACGGTTACAGAAATCTGATTCTGTAACCACCCATCTTTGCTTCAGGTGAGACTTCAGCCTGTTCGCAGTTTAATGCCGAAAGGGCCAGTGAAGGGGATTTTGTTGGATCTAAAAGAACTTCGCCAAACCTAGGCCAGTACAGAAATATAACCAACAAATGGTTATGTTTCCTTGAGACTTGTTATGCCGACGATGTGCAAGATTGATGTGAGATATTGATGCAAAACTCAAAGAATAAGGGAACCAAAAATTGGCACCCTTGCATTTTGATAATATGTCATATTGATATGGAATCCATAGAAGAAAGAAATACAGAACTAGGTAAACCAGAATCAGGTATTAATGGGATGAAGAATCAGGTATGGTAGATTGTGCCAAGGACATAAGGTAAAAAGGTTGTGGGATCCAGATGGATCTACAAGGTAAAGTATGCAACAGACGGAAGTGTGGAGAATTACAAGGCAAGCTTCGTGGCTAGGGGGTATTCATAGAAGGAAGGTATTGAATATGAGGAAACCTTTTCCCTTGTCGCCAGGTATTCTTCTATTCGAACTATCCTATCATTGGCAGCAGAGATGGGTTGGTGCATTCATCAGATGGACATGAAGACCGCCTTCCTCAACGGATTTATAGAGGAAGAGGTGTACATTGAGAATCCATAGGGGTTTGAGGTGGAGAGCAGGGAGTCACATGTATGTAGGTTGCAGAGAGCTCTATATGGGCTCAAGCAGGCACCTCGATCATGGTACTCAAGGATCGACAAATATCTACAAGAGATGGGTTTCAAACGGAGAGAGGCAGACCATAACCTGTACTTCTTGTCAAGTGAGGTACCTCTCATACTGGTATTATATGTGGATGATCTATTTCTTACATGAGATGAGAGGCTGATCGGGAACTGCAAGTCAAATATTGCAGTGGAGTTTGAGATGAAATACCTTTGGTTGATGCATTACTTCCTAGGTCTGTAGGTTTGGTAGAGAGATGGGTGCTTCTTCATTGGTCAGGGGAAGTATGCAGTTGATATCTTGAGGAGATTTAGGATGGAGGACTGTAGGCCTGTGTTCACGCCTCTAGTTACCAACTGGAGAAATATTGATGCATCATGATCAGAGGAGTTTTATCCTACATTGTATTGGCAGCTTATCGAGTTTCTTATGTATCTGGTCAACACACGACCAAACATTAGCTTTGCAGTTTACTCTTTGAGTCAGTTCATGGTGAACCCTTGAAGAGTACATTGGACATCTGTGAAGCACATACTTTGCTATATTAGAGGCACAATGGAGTATGGATTGGTTTATGAGCGCAGTGGGAGTATACAGTTGTCAGGTTTCACAGATGTTGACTAGGAAGGATGTGTAGAAGATCAGAAGAGCACTTCGGGTTGCTAATTCAGCATTGGATCATGGGTTGTCTCTTGGTTTAGTAGGAAGCAAAATTCAGTTGCATTGAGCTCGACAGAGGTTGATTACATGGAATCCAACATGGTATCATGTGAGGGGATGTGGCTGAGGAAATTGCTCTCAGGATTATTCGAGAGTGAGTTAGAGACTACTATAGTTCACTGTGATAATCAGAGTGGTAACAAACTTTCTAAGAATCCAGTATTCCATGACAGGAGTAAACACATTGACATCCAGTATCACTTCCACAGAGATTGTGTTCAGAGAGGAACCATTCGGTTAGAGTACATTTAGACAGATGAGCAGGTGGCATACATATTCACCAAGGCACTTTGCAAACTCAAGTTTGTGAAGTTCAAAGACAAGTTGGGGTTGCTACCGAATCCCTTCCTCGTTGAGAGGGAGTGTTAGAAAGTGGAAACAAGGAAGGTCTTATTGCATTGCATGTGTCCTTGCATGCTAGAAGACTTAAATCAAGAAGCCAAAAGTATTTAATGTATTTTCGAAATTTTAGACTTAGGAAAAGTACATTAAGTGATCTAATTATTAATTGACTTAGTGGAGTCACTTTTTATAAAGTGCAAGTGAAAATAATTAAAGTGATGGCTAATCTAATCTTGACCATTGATCTCACCGGAGGATCTCATCCATAGATCCATAGTGAGATGTTAGGTTTTTTGCTTGGCCATTGAGTTAAAAGGAGGATCGATTTGGTGGAGAGGACACACAGAGAGACAACGAAGTTTGAGAGAGAAGTTTGCATAGAAGACGAAGGAGCATTGATCTGGAGGATTGACAAGTTGATCAAGTAGAGGAGAGAGCCGTACGAATTTGCAGAGGAGAAGGACGCATTGATTTGCAGAGGTCGTACCAGCTTGGTCGTACATCATCCATACAGTTAAATCGACCGTACAATGTTGTACAGGAGTCTGCACGTGTGAGCGCCATATGGATTCCATACAGCTGGCACAGAGAGCCGAACAGCTGCGCAGAGGGCCATAGAGATCAACAGGGTGTTTCTTAGTGATTTGCAGAGTTTCGATTTTTCCAAGTTGGGTAAATCGATTTTCTTGATTGTATTTGTTCCATATCTTCATAATAGAATTTCATCTCAGCATGTTGCACCAGTTTTTCCATCTTGGGTTTTGGTTGGGGGTTTATACCCAAAAATTTTGTGTTGTCTCCATTGATGTGATTGATGATATATTTATTTCAGTATTTATTTTCCACTGCACAGTGAAGAAATCCATGTGTGGTTAATAATGGTAATTGGGTTTAATAAATTAATCTGACATACTTTAACTCTAGTGTGTATTTTAAGGAAATTTACGGGTAAAATCCAAAGATTTGATTGGACAAAAGTTCAGGAATGCGCAAGCAAGCCAAGGCGTTGGTTGGAAAAATGTTCGGGAGTGCGCAAGCAAGCCAAAGAGTTGATTAGACAAGGTTCAGGAATGCGCAAGGATCTTGGAACAAGAAATGATTGAATAAGGCAGTAAGTCTCGAAAGCGTGCAAGACTCACCAATCGGAAAAAGATCTCAGTTGTTGAAGTGTGCACAAGTACCAAAAAGGGAGTAGCGGTTGAAGAGGCCAAGTGCAGAAGAACCAGAAGTGATGGAACATCAAGGGAGCAAGTCCCACTATCCAAAGGACCAAGTATGCATAAGACTCATAAGAAATGAAACCTAAGTGGCTCATAAGAAATGAAACCTAAGTGGTGCATATGATGACAAGTGGAATAATCATGAAATAAGTAGGACCATGAATAAAGGAAGAAGGGATGTCACAACTAAATTGTGGACATCATCATCTACATAGATCAAGTATAAATGAGAAGCCGAGATGGAGAATAATGTAAGTTTGAGTCTTCAAGATGAAAATGTAGGTATCTTGGAAGAGAAAAGCTGGAAGATACAAATTTATAATTCTCGGGGCATTAAGGGATCGTGGAACCATAACTTAATGATCTAGCCGAAGAGCCGAGTGCACACAAGAAATGGTATAAAAGAAGGTGAGAAAAATGATGCTATGAATCTATGACAGTTGTGTGAAGATAAAAGGACAGAACTAGAGAATATGTGCAAGTGCATGAGGACTGGATGATAGTATCACAGATAGCATGCAGACAGTCACAAATGTTCTAAGAAAGAAGCACAAAGACATAATATGAATTATATCTTGTGATGTGTGAAGAAAAGAAGTTGATCTGATGCACAAAGACTGATTTGATGTGTGTGAAGTAAGTGCAATCTATCATATGCACAAATATAGAGTTGACGCATAGCCAAGGATGTGTGTCATGATGAGGATGATCTAATACAAGTGTGCTAAAAAAAAAAGGAAATACCATAGATGATGAAAAATTTGTCACAAATGATCTAAATGTTGATGCACCAAGACACAACGGACATATCTCTGAAGGTGTGCAGTTCTATCTGACACTGGTGTGCAAAGTCAAAACGGAAGGTTACCAATTGATGCGCAATACCAATTGAGATTGCAGATGCGCAGTAGCTGAATGGAATATTGAACCTTGGCACATATTGTAGAATTTGATGAAGTAGCACATAGTATATGAAGTGTGATGTCAGTCGAAGTGATGAGTTGAGTGTAACGTCAAGTGGTGTATGCAGCACAATAACAAGAATACTACAACATACAGAAGATGCACACAGTAGAACATACAACAGAAGATCTGAAGTGTGATCAAATAAAAAGTATAGCAAAGAAATATATTTTATTGTATATCAGGGTGACAGGACGGGGCAAGGATTAGGGGTTCAGTGGATCCTTCCAGTTGAAGTTGGTAAATCAGGGAGTTGGTGCTTCCTTCAGGTCAGTTCCTATAAAACTAGGGGGTCGGCACCTCCTTCCAATTGGTGATGGAGAACTTAGGAAGTTGGTGCTTCCTTGAATGTAATATCTATATTATAAGAGAGCATTCCATGGTCTTTTCCCATTTGGGTTTCCATGTAAAAATTATGCGTGTTTTGTGTTTTTGCATATAAGTGGATGGATGTTTTATTTATGGTGGATGCATAATTAGAGTTTAGATTAATATTTTCAGAAGTTAAAATTGTTCATAACTACGTTAATATTGATTTCCCCCCCTCTTAGTATTAAATAGATTCCAACATTCCTGGCACGAAAATTGAGAGGTTGTATAGCTAGAAGTGGGCACAAATTCCTAGGAATTGTACAACAAAATTTTAGCACGAAATTTGAGGCACTATACAATAGATTTATGGGCACAAAATTCAAGGCATTGTTGCTATTTGGAGGTCTGTACAGGTCATACAATAATATGGACATGATTTTCCAGGAAATTTAAATTGCATTTAATGTTGATTTTTACTGCTATTGTACTGAGAATTTTGTACAGGATCAATAATAAAATATCTCTCTTAAACTAGTTTTCCTTTTGGGGTTTTTCTAGGGGTAATTTACCCAAAAATCTTTGTGTTAAATTTCATGGTTTTTAGTTGGTTAAATATCTTGTGTTTCAGTTCACAAATTTCATATTAGAAGGAATTTAATTTTATATGCATTAATATGAGGAATGAATTTGTTGCGTATTGAAACCAAGTCTAGGATTGAGTAAAACTTCACATGGTATTAGAGTTGTGAACAATGAAAACCAGTAGTTAACACAAGAGGGAAGCAAGGGTATTGTTGATTTAATTCACCTAGCAGATTTGGGCTTGAGTTGTTGGTTTGTGAGTCAATTATGTCTTTGAATTTTGGATTGCGATTTGATGAAAGGTTAGAGGGTGCATCGAATTTCATTCCATGGAAGGAGAGGATCACTTTAATGTTGAGGGAATTTGAATTGTGTGAAATAGTTGGGAAAAATGTTAAGATTCCTACTGGTCCTGATCCTTTGGATAAATATTAAAAACATAATGTGAAGGAAAATCAGATCATTCTTAATGCAGTGAAAGACCACATTATGCCTCATGTGACTGGTAAAAAGAATGCCTTTGATATGTGGGCATCTTTGACAAAGCTTTACCAAAGTGATAATCAAAACAGGAAACTAGTTTTGAGGGTAAATTTGAGAAATACTAAGATGACCAAGACTGACAATGTCACATCATACCTTACCAGGATCTCATAGGTACATCATAATTTGTGTGCTATTGGAGAAATGGTGGATGATGCAGATTTCGTCGGGACATCCTTGAATGGTTTATCAAAACCATGGTAGGGCTTAGTGTGTGCAGTCATTTCCAAGGAGAACATGCCTAGATGGACTAGACTTTGGCATGATTGTATATAAGAGGAGTTGATATTTGGCTCTAGCCACACAGGTCAATAGCATGGGGGTCATGAGGAAAATGTTTCTCTCATAGGGAAGAGCAAGAAAATTCCCAAGAAAGGCCCCGGTCGTGGGTCTAGCTTGAAAGGTGAACAAAAGAAAGATATGAGCAAATTCAAATGATTTTCTTGCCACAAGTTTGGGCACTATGTAGGGCAGTGTCCAAAAAAGAAGAAGACAAACAAGTCATAGGTAGTTGCATCGGCTGAGGTAGATGAATTTTCTACCAGGTTCAAGAATGAGTTCTCGTTGGTGACTGGTTTTGCTTCTAGTTTAGACTACTCCAGTGTTTGGTACATAGACAATGGTGCCTCTAGTCACATGATAGGGTACATGAGCACTTCATTGAGTTATCTGAGGGTAGAGTGTATGTGGGTATTGATCTAGGTGATGATTCGAAAGTTAGAGTTGTTAGCCATGCAACACTGTCATTTCATGGGGAGTTACAACAACCTTTGGTCATGAGGGAGGTATTATATGTTCCATTATTGGCCAAGAACATTATTTGAGTGTTAACTATAGAGGATCGAGGATTTGCAATGATTTTCTGAGAAGGATAGGTGATTATTCACCCGAAAGGGTCCAGTTCGAGGACAACAAAGGTGATTGGAATCAAGTGTGGGAAGCTTTATAGGATTATGTTTTATCCAGCGTAGGAATTGATACACTGTAGTGGCAAAGGTTTGTGCAAGATATGGAACGGATGAATGGAACACTTGAATCATGTTTCTCTTAACATACTGAGATAGATTGTCACAAGACTTCAGAGTAGAGCAGCAGGATGTGTGTAATGGGTGCACACTTGTAAAATACTCCAAGACAGTCTTTCCTAATAGTGAGAACAAGAGAGGAGAGATATTGGATTTCATACACTCAGATGTTTTTGGGCCCATGAAAGCGGTGTCCTTATGTGGATATGAGTACTATATCACTTTCATAGATTATTTCTCCAAGAAGACCTGGATCTACTTCTTGAATACCAAGATGGGATCTGACAGATTTCAAGAGTTCAAAGATCCTGTGGAAAATCAAGCAGGGAAGAAGATCAAGGTGTTGAGATTGAAAAACGGGGGTGAGTATACCTCCAATGATTTCAATGACTTCTATGCATCAACGTGAATCAAGAGAGAGTTGATTGTTCCTTAGAACCCTCAGCAAAATGGGGTTGCATAAAGGAAAAACAGGTCCATAGTTGGGGCTGCGAAAACCATGTTGCATGACCAGGGTCTACCATTGTTTCTTTGAGAAGAGGCATGCACCACTACAATATATGTGCAGAATAGGATCCCACATCGAGTGTTGGGGATTAAGATTCCCGAGGAGGATTTCACTAAAAGGAAGAAAGAGGTGGGTCAAATTCATATCTTTGGGTACCGTACTTACTCACATGTCCCTTCTAAGAAGAGGACAAAGTTAGATCCCACTATAGAGAAGAGGCTATTTGTTGGATACAGTGAGACTTCGAAGGCCTTTTGGATTTTTATTCCTGCACTGAGGAAAACAATGGTGAGGTGATATGTGAGATTAGAAGATGAGAGGGAATGAAGAAGGTCAATAGAGTCATCTTCTACAGGGGGTCGGGAGTAGCAGGTTCCAATAGGGACATGTGCATAGGTACCACGAGAATAGGTACACAGGTTTTAGGGTTATCGGTTCTCAGATTACCGGTACATTGGTCACATATGCTCAGACTTTAGGATCATAGTATTCATATGTTAGGGATGATAAGGAGATACATGCACCATCGGAGGCTACTTTAGGGAAGACGAAGACAATATGTATTCATCATACTCTGAAGGATGCGCATGATCATGTGGAGGGTCCCAAGAGGACTCTCAGTGAGTCCAGGTCACTAGAGAGATTCTGCAAGTATGTGGCTTTGATGAGCAACATCCATGAGAAGGAGCCTTCCACTTTTGAGGAAGAAATTGATTGGAAGGTATGTAGATATGCCATAATGGAAGAGTATGCTTCCATCATGAAGAATGACAGATGGAAAGTTGTTCCGTGACTTGAGGGGAATTTAGTGGTGGCTTCCAAGTGGCTCTACAAAATCAAACATGATGCGTATGGTAGCATTGAGAAGTACAAAGCTTAGTTTGTGGCTTGAGGGTTCTCATACGTAAAGGAAGTAGACTATGAGGAGACCTTCACACCAATAGCGAGGTACACTTCGATTAAGGCAATCATATCCATTGCAGTATAGATGGGTTGGAGTCTTCATCAGATGGATGTGAGAACTGCATTTATGAATGGCATCATAAAAGAGGAAGTGTATATTAAGAAACCATTGGGATTTGAGGTGCATGGTAGAGATTCTCTTGTGTGCAAATTGAAAAAGGATATTTACATACTGAAGCGAGCTCCTAGACCTTGGTATGCTACGATTGACAATTAATTGTTACAGCTGGGCTTTGTGAAGAGTGAGGCAGATATGAATCTATACTACATCCAGGTTGGTGAGGATCCACTTATTCTTATCCTTTATGTGGATGATCTCTTTCTTACAAAGCCATAAAATCTCATCAAAGAAAGAAAGAGGGATCTAACTACTGAGTTCGAGATGAAGGATATTGGTCTGATGCATTACTTTTAGGGGTTGAATGGGTGGCAGCGTCCTGGTTAGATTTTTATTATCCAGGAGAAGTATGCAGTTGAGATATTAGATAGATTCAAGATGGTGGATTGCAGGCCTATGTCAACACCCTTGATAACCAACTTGAAGAAGATTGATGCTTCTAAGTCAGATTCAGTCGATCCCACCTTGTATCGTTAGTGGATTGGATCCTAGATGTACCTGGTCAGCACCAGACCAGATATTTTTTCTCAGTTAGTTTATGGTTGAGACTAGGAGAGTGGACTGGACCACTTCAAAACATGTTATTCATTATTTGAGTGGCACTGTCGATTTTGGGTTGAGTTATGTCGAGGAGGATGGAGTCAGACTTGTTGGTTTCAGTGACTCGGATTGGGAAGGCAGCGCGCTGGAAAACAAGAGAACCTCTAGGTGTTGCTTCAACTTGGGCTCGGCCGTAGTGTCTTGGTTCAACAAGAAGTAGAATTCAGTTGCATTGAATTCTTCCAAGGCAGAGTATATGGCTTCCAGTTTGAAAATTTGTGAGGCCATATGGCTTTACAAGCTACTTGTTGGTTTATTTTGTTAGGAGTTGCTTTCGACAATGATTCATTGTGACAATCAGAGTTGCATCAAACTCTTTGAGAATCCATTGTTTCATGTCTGATTGAAACACATTGAGGTTAGATACCATTTCATTTGGGACTATGTTCAAAGAGGGACAATGCAGCTTCAGTACATTTCTACATATGAGTAAGTTGTGGGCATACTCGTGAAGGCTTTGCTGAAAGGAAAATTTGTCAAGTTCAAAGATAAGTTGGGGGTGGTGCAAAACACCGTCCTCGCTAATAGGGAGTGTTGGGTTTTATATCTTGGATGGTATTATATAGGCTTGGTGTCTAAGCATGTAGAAGTGACCAGTAGTGAATTTCCTAGACTTTAAATTTATTTTTATATAGTTAAAGTGAATTTGATTTATGATGAGAGAAAATGACTTAAGTTGTGATAAAGTGAAAAAATATCACAACCGTTGATCTTAAGATCCCAAGATTTAATATTGGCCATTGATTTTGGAAGACGGAGAGTTAAAGTCATTTCTCATTTATAAAAAGGAAAAAGGGGCTCTAGTAGAGCATTAGACACAAAGTGAAGAGAGACCAGAGGAGTTAAATAAGATAGGAGAAACAAGTAGCAAAGTGGGGACGCATTTCCCAAGAAGATACTGAGCACAAATTCCAAGAAAAAATGAACAAAATTTATTAGAGACCGTACACTGCATTTATTTTAGGCCATATAGTGATTTCCTGGCACAAAAATCAAGATGTAGTATGATTGGCAGTGGACACAAATTCATAGGAATTGTACAATAGAATTGGAGCATGAAATTCAAGGCACTATACAACATATTTTTTGGCACAAAGTTCAAGGTAGTATTGTTGTTTGGAGGGTCATACAAACTATACATGATGAACAACAGTCTCGACACAATTTCCAAGGACTTGGGAACAATTTTCCAGGAAAGTTAAATTGCATTTAATGTTTTTTTTACTGCTATTGTACTCATAAATTTTATATGGGCTCATTAATTAAAATATCTCTCTTGAACTGGTTATCCCTCCGAGGTTTTTCTAGGGGTAATTTACTAAAAAATATCTATGTTAAATTTTGTGCTTTGTTGTTGGTTAAATCTCTTGTGTTTCAGTTTACGAATTTTAGATTAGAAGGCATTTATTTTTTGTGCATTAGTTTGAGGAATGAATTTGTTGAGTACTATAACCAAGTCCAAGATTGAGTAAAAGTTTACATTGCATCACTATTTGGTCCTCACATCTACCTTGTGAAGTGTCATCATGAATGTCGTGATGGTGTAATTGTCAAACTTTGAAGTTGTGTTGTTTCTCACTCTAAACATCATCATGTCATGGAGTTAGTATCATTGTGACCGTTTCGTAGTGCTCATTGCTTCCATATCTCATTTGAAAAAAACCATCGTTGTTTGACCCTTTCGGCACTCGGTTGAAGTTTTGGCCAGTAGGAGTCTTTTTCATCTCAACAGTTAGAATTCGTCGATTTCATGTCCATTGGTTAATTAGTCGATCATGTCTATGAATGTCATGACTATGTCCTAAAAGTTTAAAAGATCCTTAGCTACCACCCTACAGAAAGCACTAATATCCACAATTTCTCTAAAATAAAAAGTAAAAACTCCCCTTTTGCATTAAGATCATTTTTATCCCTATACCCCTTTATCATTCATTTTCATACCCCTTTATCATTCATTTTCATGAAAATTAAAAAAATAATCGTAAAATCCCATATCCCTCTTCATATTCCATCTTTTCCCCTAATCCCTATTTCCCTATCCCTAGAGTTTACCCCTCTTACCTTTGAAATCCCTCCCTATATCAAGCTCAAATTTGTTTTAAGAAACAAAAAATATCAATGAAATCCTTTGAAAGCACATTGTGTTAAAGCTTAAATGCTTATAAAGTTCGAATCGCGTGAGAGTTTTTAACCCATCAAATAATTTTCACAAATATTTATATGAAAAGGGTTTGAGTTTTGATGCGTGAAGGGAACTAACCTAGCTCCACGTGGCAAGGAAAAACTTTATGGGTAGAAGCTCAGGTATCCACGCAGAGATCAACGCTACCAGTTGAACGCCAGCGCATGTAGGAGGTTAGCAGGGAGATTGCTTCTTCGAGCTAGTAGAAAACAACAAACACTTGTATGCAGGAATAATTTAAAGGCATCCAACCATCTCACAGATAGGTCCTGATGATTGAACTTATGGCAGTGACAGGCACGTGGAGAAAAGAAGGTCGTTACCAACCAAGTCACACATGCTGGGAGATAACACCACCACCGCAGGAAAGGAGGGGAAATGGCCCGGCATAAGAACGCTACATCTGAAGAAGACGAAATATGGCAGGGTTAACAAAAACCCCTACCACTCATGGAAGCCAACCGTTATAGCAGAGGTAACATGCACAGAAAGGGGAAACGCCAACAAAAATGTAGAGCCACATCCATACGCAGGCTCCAGCAAATGCCAATAAAAATGATGAAAGAAAGCATGGAAAGTGAAATGATAATGCCCCACAAGACACCGACAAAGGAACGTTACACAACGGGAAAACAAACCGCAACACAAACCCTTGATTTTATGTGAGAGGATCGTAGCTCACATTTCGGTTTTTAATGGAGCTGCTTAAATATACCTTCGATTTTGGCACGATAGACACATGTAACGTGAGAGGTTACGTGATGTTGATGATAGTGCAAGAAGAATAGGCCAAGATGGGGATATGCTTCCATTCAAATAGAGCTCAATCAAAAGCAAATATACGCCAACACGTAGAAGGAGATTGCCATGACGCAATGCGTCGTGCACTTGAACACAAATCTGCATCAGGAAAAACTCTACACTCCATGGATTGAGTTTTTGTGGTGAACATTATTCAGCATGCTGCAGGCCATTTAATGCGGCTGTAGTGGGCTTGTTGATCGGTGGAGAACACAAATCTACATCAGGAAAAACTCGACACTCCATGGATTGAGTTCTTGTGGCGAACACTATTCAGCATGCTGCAGGCCATTTAATGCGGTTGCAGTGGGCCTGTTGATCATTGGATCAAGTCCAACAATCAACAGGCCCACTACAGCCGCTTGATCCAACGATCAACAGGCCCACTGCAACCGCATTAAATGGCCTGCAGCATGCTGAATAGTGTTCACCACAAGAACTCAATCCATGGAGTGTCGAGTTTTTCCTGGTGTAGATTTGTGTTCAAGTGCACAACGCATTGCGTCATGGCAATCTCCTTCTACGTGTTGGCGTATATTTGCTTTTGATTGAGCTCTATTTGAATGGAAGGCTTAAGATCCAACGATCAACAGGCCCACTGCAGCCACATTAAATGGCCTACAACAAGCTAAATTGTGGCGAACACTATTCAGCCACTCCCTGATTCGTGGCGAACACTATTCAGCCACTCACGCCCTACAACCACCACACAAGAAAACACCAACGATAGAGGGATTCCACAATTGTTGAAGGACAAAATGGACGTTGAAATATATATTTTGTTCTTTTGAAGACAATGGGGAGCACACCTACGATACACATGCAAGTGATTGTTGTCCTTTTTTTTAGGATGGAGACCGATAGTTTGATTTTTAAAAGGTGTGTTTACAAAGACATCCACGCTTCCAGATGTTGTGTATTTGAGGTTAAGAAATAGTCGGCTCCGGGACAAGATTCATGTTTTTTGAAATCTGCTTATAACACTGACATAACCCTTCACATCACAGTTTGGAAATCCTGTGTTGCTTGCATTTGTGGGTGTTCTAAGTTAAGATATGACAATGACAACTCTTACTTCATCCCCTTGCAAGGCGGCAGTGGAACACCTTCACTTCGACTTAACCATTATCGAATTTGTATTTTGGAGTGGTATACTCTGCTCTGGCTATGCAACTTTTCTCTTAAATGCTACAAAATAAGGTTTCAATGCAGTAATGTTTTGGCAAATATATATTTCATAAATAATGGTATGAAAAATCCTTCCATGATAAAATACATTATACTAGAATTCATACCACTATTAGCGAAATAATCAAGTCTCGTATCTATTTTCGATGTTGAGGTTGAGCGTCGGTTACTTGCGGGTTCATTCTCTTCACGAATAAGTAACAACAAACGTCGCAACGACCTTTGAGCTTTTCGAGGTAGCCAAAACACTTCGCATACCCTCGCACATGCCTTTAAAATTGAAACAAAGCTACCAAAACCAAGATCTTACACCAGAGGTAAGAAGCGGGTACTGCTAGGTTCCATTGTTGCATTTTTCCCTTTCATACTCAATTTTCCATGAGACTAACAGACGTTGATTACAGATAAGATTGCATTTAAAGTCCATCTATTAGGATGAAGGCAGAGTGTCCTTATGCCGAAGGTACGTTATGTTTTCCTGCACTCATTCATACTTCCATGTTTATATGTGCAAGTTACCATTAGCACAATATGGATGAACCTAAGTCGTTGAGAGCTACATAAGGTCTTGTAAACCTCATTTTCTCAGGGGTTGAACTAGTCGCGGCCTATTGTACTTGATGAATGTTCAAATTCCACATTTATATAATTAATCCTTATACATTTATATGTCAATCCAAGATCGTAAGACTTGCAAGTTGAATACACTATTTAAGCACGTGCAGTAGAAGAACTAAGTGATCTAACTTGTCAACTATCTTTAAGTCAAAATGGGAAAAACTAATGTAAAACATTATTGCATAAACTAGTGTAAATACGCAGGAAATTGTATATGACTGCATAAATCTATGTATGACTACGAGAATCTATATATGTTTACAAGAATCTATATGTTGATGCAGCAATCTAAATATGGATGAAGGAACTTGTATGAAGATGTAGAAATCTATATATGGATACAGGCACTTATATGTAAATGCAGAAATACTTATATGTAAATGCAGAAATCTATCTTAGTATATAAAAATTGACCTTAAGTGACAACTTGTGCTTGTTATCTATATTTATTTGTTAGATTAAGTGAGGTGGTTTTAAATATGAACATTAGAATATAATGTTGAGCGCAAGTGTAGATTATTCGATTTATGTTTAATTCAACATATATGCAAACTATTTGTGAAGGATACTTAATCAAATTACTCAGTCAAACATAATTTCATCTAACAGTTAATATTAGCTTAGTATGAATCTCATTCCCAAATTTTGATTCACAATATTTCACCTAATGATTAAGTGTTCCTCTGGATGCTGAAGATGATCAATTCAATGACTAAGAAATTATATTCACTTCGTAAAATGAAACAAATTGCAAAATATCATCTAGGGGGATCAAAAAGGAAATAAATTTCCTAAATTACACTCTCTAAGTATTCTTAAAATAACTTAAATATGTAACTAGGAACTTATACTGCTAATCAAACAACTAAAAACTATATGCTTGAGCTGCTACGATTTATTGAGTAGATCTATGATATGACAAAGATACACACTAGAAGTTAGATATTACAATTGCTATGTAAGGTTCTTTGTGTGCAAAACTGGAATAGAATTAGAGAGACTAACAAACAAAACTGGAAATCACACCGTAAACTTATTTGCAAAGATGCACAAAGATACACACAAAACAAGTTAAATGAAAGTATTTACAGAAAAATAGTGATAGCCTTACACTCCTCTTGGTGGTCCCTTTTCCAATTGGACTATAGAGATAGCTAACCTCCAATCTCACACAATAACTAATACACCATTGCAGGAACTGACTTTGGTATTAATGGATGAAAACTTGAATTACAAGTGCAACAAAATCATATACATAGTACTTTGTTTACTAAGAAATAGTAACACTCAATAAACAACACTGGAACTTAACACAATATGAGCATAACATAGTTCTAATTCTCATTCTCCATGTAACTCAACACAAAATGAAGGGCACATATATATAAGGATCGAGTTGTAACAACAGATCCACTACAAAAGGAAAATATGCCCCTCGAATTAAGGAGATAATAAAATAGAGTACAAATATAGCTCATAACAGATGCAAGGTGTCTTGTGAATCAACAAACATGATCAAAGGAATGGAATATGAGCTATGGGACGTTATATATGTATTCCATACCAGCTATGTATTCCATTCCTTTGACAAAAAGTGCATAGGGATGGAACCAATAATCTTGTGCCTATATCTCATCACCATAAGCTACGCATGGAAGAACGGTGACTAGGCGCATCTTTAACGACATGTGCTCATGGTGAGGGACACATCACCATCTATAAGTGTCGAGTTGTAATATCCATGTGCTTCTATCTTTCTTGAACATGCAAACAAGTGAATGGTGGTCGCTGAAACAGATTCGAACTACCAGAACTAGTCAATGCTACATGAACTAGTAGGTGTTTCTAGAAATAGACCATGTTACCAGAACAAAATTAAATTGCAATATCAGTGATGTTGCGGGATTTAAACCATTATTATTAAGATAGATTCCAAAACCTTATCTTACTGAAATTGGGAATATAAACAACATACTACATTTTTACACGTGCTTGGCATAAATGTGAGTGGTTGAGGCAATACATATGGAAATTAGGTGTCATAGCTAGGAAAAATAGGTCAAAATGAGTGAATGGGTGATGGAAAAGGTGTCAAATAAGAAGAACAATAATATGTACATATTGTACTGTAAATATTATTCTTTGTTTATGTTTACTAACATGTACAAAATTCTGATTTTTCACATTTAGTCATTAGGCTGTCTGACACTGCATTTTTCAAACTAGAGTAGTTGTCATGGAGTGTTTTTCATGATATTTTATTTTATGCAAACATTCAACTTTATAGATTCGTTTCAACAAACTTTCATTGTGCAAAGTCCCAATTTTATTAAGTTGAAAACACTACTTTAATGAACTTTGATTTTTAATTGCATTCAAAAATCTAAATTGGAATCGAATGGCATATTCTTTTTCGTGAATTGTACTTTTGGGAGGCCCAATTGCATTTGAGAGGAAGGACGTTACGTATTCTAGGGAATTTACATCTATTTTCTTCTTAAATACAATTTCACTAACTCGTAATAAAAAGAACCTACATGTGGGAACTCATGCAGTAAAACCAATATTGCATGTATCACTCACTTATCACACCATTTTGCATCTGTTGTGGTTGCCATTTTTTTGCATTTGTTCAATTGTGTTTATTCCACTATAACTCTCATTTGACACAAATCCTTCACCATTGAGGAACAAAACAACATCCTAAGATAGTCTCGTAGACTGCAAGGCCTGTCCCCTCTCTTGAGGGGTGTCATTACACCTCCCCCCTGTATTACACACAGAGGCAATTCAAGCTAAGGTCATTCCCAAGAAGCATTAATAGGATCATATGGTCGATGCCATGCCTTGCTAGGTACATTTTCTCCCCTCGGAGAATCTATTAATTACACCACTTATTCCCCCATCGGAAGTAGTACCCCGCTGGCTTCTCCCCAAGGAGCTCAGATCCCTTTGACCCATCCTCTCTCATAGGAGGTCATATGTTGTTTACAACACCACCTGGGTCTCCCCCTCTTGGAAATCACATCCCAAACATAATGGAAAGACCCATCATCCCTACCTTACCATTTATGGCTAGTTTAAATCTAACTGATTTTGCCAAACTAACAAATGACCCCATTTCTCATGATGCGACATGGCTAGCTATGCCAGACAAGCTTCCTTATGATATTCCAAAATTCGAAGGAAAACAGGGAGACGATCCCTCCAACCACGTTATGTATTTCCACCTATGGTGTTCATCTAACAACATGGTGGATGGCCCCGTGAGGCTTCGCCTCTTCCACCGTACCCTCACTGGAACGATAGCAAAATGCTACGTAAACCTAGAAAGTGGCACTCATTCCACATTTACGACATTGGCCACCACATTTCTTACGTATTTCCAAATGCCAATCCAAAATTATCTAGGCCTCTAAATTCTCACTGAGTTTCTTCAAAATAATTCCACTCACATCACGGACCACATCCATGAGTGGCATAGACGCCGCACACTATGTAATATCGAAATACAACCTCCCTTTCTATTGGATTCATTTATCAAATCTCTCCAACCCGCCATAGCCAAATATGTTTCCACCTCCATGCCGCGGAGTGAGGAAGAGGCTATTATGAAAGCACAACATTTTGACCTCATATATGCACAATCTGGATACATTTACAAAATCTTCCTTGATGCCTTGCGACATTGGTCATTGGATCCTACACCTTCGGGATCGTCACATTCGACGGATGGGATTATTGGGTCCATTTCTTGTTTACACAGTTCTATAGACAGGGGTTCACTTTGCACTGTCGCCAACAAACACCAACCAAACACCCTTAAGCACCGGCCTGGAAAGGTTTTACCCTTTCCAGCAATACCCGCAAAGCGAGTGAAGTCTCACCCGAGATGATTAAGGGGGCTATAGGAACCAGGTTTCTATAGTGGGAAAAGGACATGCATCTATTCTCACTCTATCGCTACTGAAACCAGAGATTTTATCTTCGGATCATAATTCGCAACTCAAACATACATTCATCATTCGCATATTCAATATATAATTGACATTCACATTAACGGAGTAACACTAGTGATTGCATCAATGAAATCTTACAGAAAAGACAACATAAAGCATGACGCAACATTCATTATTCGACATAAACCGAGATAGAAGAACATATCCGAACATCTTCATGCATTAACTCATCAAAACCTGCAGTATAACCTTTGTAGAAACAGTTCAAAAACACCTTATCACGGATCCATACAATACTATCGAAAACAGAGAAAAACATTACAGAGTTCATATGCACATCTATTGATCACTTATGATCTCATACTAGGATTACTGTAGGCTTACATTCATAGTCCTATTTATATCCAACTATGGCAGTTACAAAATGGTCCAAATGACCCTTTCTAACTAACTAAACCAATCTTGCGCTTTCTTCGGCTCCTTGTTCTCCGCGAATGGTCCTTTCTTCCGCAAATGGTCCTTCTTCGCTGATATCGGCTTCCTCACTTCATGCGGTCTAACCCCGTGCCAACAGGCCCCCAACACAAAATTGTGGCTCACCCTCGAGCCACCTTGGATGGACACCTTTGGTGCATTCACCTGCTTCCTGAAATCGCCGTATGCATTTTTTATCTGGTCGACCACTTCCTTTGTTGATGCTTTGAGTTGTGTACATTCTTCCACTTACTCGTATGTTGGGTGTTCGCAACTTTTCTATTGTGCTTCCTCCAGTTGTTGCTTGGCCTATTTCATTGCTTCCATTACCTGTACTACAAGGAATTCAGCTTTTGTTTGGAGCTCGTCTAGGTGTGTGGCCATTCTTTGCTGCCTTTCGCGTGCCTTAGTTACGCATTGCTGCATGCTTTTTAGTTCCGCAGCCTTCATCATCTGTATCAGTGAGGGCATCGCTTTGATCAATCCCTTCAAGGATTCCATATGGCCTTCTACTTCGCTGAGTTTCTCCTTTAGCTCGGTTAGCTGGCTGTCCTGGACTATGCTTCCCCAAATCTCTGTGACACCCTCTGCAACTGTCTGGGTTGTCTTTTCCATCTCCATGATCTTCGTCACGGCTTCCTCGATCGCATTCTGCCTTCCCTAAATCTGGTCCGGTGGTGTGCTAGGTACCACCCTTGCCTATAGCTCTACATTTTCTTTCCGCAGGCCATCGATAAGTACACCTAATAAGATGGATTTCGCTTCGAGTAGTATATCCTGATCTGCCTCAGGGGCTTTCTCGCATACTTTGGATATTGCTTTCTCCTGCTGCTTTTTATCCTCCATGGCCTTCTCTTTTCAGCTAATGTTTGGGCTTTCTCTGCTTGAAGACGATGTGCCTCCGTCTTGCTGATGTGTGCCTGGTGCTTGTACCTCACCATCTTTTCATGCATTCTGGCCTCTCGGTTGCGGATTCCTGCACTTGTTGCGGTTTGAATCCTATGTAGTGACAATATTGGTAGTAGGTTGAAATCTACCACGATTGAGTCGTACTTTCTTAGTTCCACATCCATCTCTTCGTTTCTTGTCATCATCGCATTTGGTAAAATTTTAACTAACCTTGGGTTTGTGCCAACCTCTACTTCGTCACTTCCTGTCAACGCGCTCGGTAGAACTTCCCCGTGTGGTACACTGGACTCTACAATTGCGTTAGATAGTGTGGATAGCAGTTGGGTTACCTGGTGGAAGTATTCGGTTGAGTGTTGTGTGAATTTCGCATGGTTTTTTTCTACGACCTTCGTTAGTTTCTCCAGGAGCCGATTAACCTGCTCCTCCAGAAGACCACCACTTGTACTTCCTTCTCCATAGTCCATCCTATGTTTTTTCCTTGTTTCTTCGCGCTGTGCTTCTAGGTCAGAATCTATCGGGTTAGATGATGAGGCTCCATCATGGTTGGATTCCTGCAACTGCTCTATCACAGGATCGTCTTCTCATGCGCCCTCCTTTCAACTGGTTGAGCCATTTTCCTCTACTGGTGGCTTTGGTCGAATTTCTTGTCCATTCTCTAAATTTGATAGGTACTTTATTGTGGTTGGAAATTTCCATTCCACGGGCCATCTGTCGATGATGGCGTCCAGCTCCTCCTCAGTGAGCTTGTACTATGTTGGAATCCACTGTCACTGCTTATGTGCCAGTGCCTGAATGCAAATGGTTTGGGATTCAACCGATAGCCTTGCAATCGGTTTATACTTCCTTGTTGCTTGCTCAGTGACCTACGGTATGGCTTGCGCATCTATCTGCATCATGTATAAGAACAAGTAGAATTGTACGATGTTGGATGCTTGTCGTTCTTTATACATTATTGCCCATAAATTTCAGCACCGCACCCCTTCGCATACTCGGGATTCTACTGTGTCCATGCATTGATAGTGCTCTGGCTCCCTCCATCCTACTAATGAGACCAGCATTATGAGCCATGAGTATGTAAATGCCTTTCCTTTCTCCTGTGCGTCAAATGAGTCTTCGACCAATTGGTGTAGTAGAAATTTTGACTAATTCATCCGCACTCCAGCGACACATAGTTCCGCGGAGGCGATGATGCCCGAAGTGAATTCTTTTGGCATGTTCTTCCGCACCACCTTAACTGTGAATATATTTGCTCCGACCCTGACGGCCTGGTTCTTAATTGTGCTAATTAGGTAACCTCTATAGTTTTTCTCCACTCCGTACTTTGTCTTCGGGCTCATTGCGAGCTTCTTGTCATTGTCTTTTCCTTGGAAAAATTGGGAAGGTTCGTCTACGTCCTTGGGTATCCCGGTGATTATTGCGATTAGGTCAACTATGACTGGAATATTTTCATACATCCATAGGTATACACCATGAAAATAAGCCAGCAACTGCTTGACGCATGCATTAACCTGCACCAATCGCTCTATGTACGGTATCTAGGTGAGACCTAGCAGCCATGATTGCTCCAATCCCAATGCCCATTCTGCAGGTTCCTTTGTGGTTGGTCATCCTTCCCCATAGATGACATTGACGTATGCCTCTGTGCATTCTGGGAATTTTGCAAGGTCTTGATCACTATATTGCAGCTTCTGCAAATTTTCGACAATGTTCCCGGCTTGAGGAACTCCTTTCGGCATCAACAGCATCTGGATGGCATACCGTTCACTCTTGTTTATCCGAATTGTTGGTGTCCCTTTCTTGCTTGGCGATACATACCTTAGTATTTTTGGGCCTTCTAGCGATGTTGTTGCCTTGCCTGCTTCTCCTTCTGCCAGTCGAGCTGAGTTCTGAGTCCCTTTCTTCAACTCTCAATCGGTGTCTGCAAGTCGAGTGGCGCTCCGCTTCTTTCTGAATGAAATTCCAGACATGATTTTTGGTTGCTCCTGTATAACTGGAATTGGTTGCGGCCTTTCGTTGCTTGTGGTTGAAATGTAAACCTCCATGCGCTACTTTGCAAGTTCTTGATTAACACACAATGCATCGACCTGCTCCCCTGCCCCACACTTATAGTGTTGATTTGCTGCATCCTTACGATTTTGGACAATAATTACCAAATCCAACACTGATTTCCCAAATCCACTACATGCATTGGGCATTAATTGTGTCAGTTTTTTCATTTTTGTTGTCGTCCATCGTGGTTTAACCGCTTCATTTATGTCTGGATTGGACCCTTCCGCATCATGGCAGCTTTCGACTGGCTGAATCGTGTCACTTCTTGGTGTAGTCTACGATTATCTTGTCGACAGATGTTGATGATTTTTTATTTTATTTTTTTTACAGTGTCGTAATTTATTCTGCAACACCAATGCTTTGTTGGAGTCGCTCCCATTCATGTCTTTCCCACTCCTGGGATCTTAGGTTCAGCTGCGTTCTTAAATCGGCATAGGTTTTGACTTCGTTGGTTTTCTTATCTTGGACCACCATCGGGCTGATCCACTCTGATTCCTCTACCGGTTCTATAATTCCTGCTTCCAGCATTCTCTCAAGTTCGGCCATCACGTTTTTCTTGTACCACGGATTGAACCGGTAAGGCCGCTTCTTTACTGGCTTCGCATTAGGTTTCAGTGGGATTTTCATCTTTCCTAGGTCCCCGAAATTCCTTTCATCTCCGAGAATTTTGTCGAAAACAAGTCCCGAAACTCGTGCAATAGGTTAGTCATCTTCGCAATAGTTGAGTCACCCCAGTAGTCTCCGATGCTCGTGAACTTGGGATTCTCTTCCAACCCAATGTTCACTTTCTTGATTCGCAATGGCTACTGAAACTTGTCAGAAGGCATATATGGTGCCTCGACGTTGCAGCTTCTTTCTAACTCTGGGATATACGTAGCCCTTGGATCATCCTCATTGAATGGTTCTCCTGTTATGTTGTAGCATTCCATCATCATTTGGGGTGTCGCATTCCACTGAAGTCCCATAGGTTTCTCTTCGGAACTGTGTCGAGTACTTTCTCCCGGACCTCCTGTAATGTGTTGTGGATGAAGGGGTTTTCGTCGGAGAAACAGAACGTTTGGCTAAAGGAAATTGTCAGCTGCTCCCATGAGGTTGGTCCACATTGCAGTTCTGCTGCGGTATACCAACTGCGCGGTAATTCATCCAGTGTGTGAATAAATGCATGGACCCATTCCTGTTTCGCTCGTGGTCCCCATTTGCTTTCACATTCATTCAAATGTTCCTTCGGATCTCCTCTGTCGTCGTACTTCCTTCCGCAGTATCTTTCAGTGTCTCTGAACCTAACCATCATTAGGTGTTGACATAGTGGCCAGTTAGTTATTGTGGACTTCTGCGCTGCCCACCATCATGCTGGTGTAGGCTTCAGGGCTTCCTCCAAGGCCAATAATTGTTGTGGTTATGCCACTTTTTCTTCAAAATTCAATGATAATGCAGCCAAGTTGGGAAATCCCTCATCTGTTGGTAGCTCGTACTCTTCTGTAGATACCCATCGCAGCGACTGAGTGATCCCTGCACACCTCCTAAACGATACTTCATGTAGTCGATTCTGCCAATTTCCAAGTGCTTCCTCTGAATCTGACGACGCCGAACTGCTACTGCACCACCCTAAATATCCATCTACAGTCGGATTGATGTAGTCTTCGGAAATGTTGTAAATGTTTTCCCATCCCTTAGTGAATCCATCCCTTGTTGGATCAATATAACTCTGTCCTTCTGTAGGATCGAGAGGTTTGACTACCCTCATCTCACAGTTTTTGAATGACATGGTTCGTTTCTTGAAATTGATAATAGCCTGATTCTCCATCTCCCAGTTTATCCCTAGCAGCACTAGATAGGGGCTTGTGTTGTCGACAATCTCTATCACATCAAAATATGTGTATGTTTTGAGTCCTTCGATCTCAAACGGGACTTGGCATAGTCGACCGATCGGGGTGACCTTACTTTGGTTTGCTAGTCAAAATTGTACCATGGACTAAGCCAATTGTGGTTTCCCCATCGTTTCCCAAGTCTGTTTTGTCAGGATGTTTACATCTGACCCCAATTCCAAGATAATGGAGTCGACATTGAATGCTCCGAATTGCGTGGACATCCGCATTTCTCTTCCTGTTTTTCTCTTATGTATTCGATTGACCGTTCGCTCCTATTGTGCACCCTCTCATCGATACAATAGGCTGGATATTTCTTCCAATGCATCCTGATCTTTTTCCAGATCCAGGAAACTCTTTAGGAAGGCTCTTAAGGTGTTAGCCTTTTTTCTGCGAATTCGTCGTGCTGAATGTCGGCGGCATGTCGTAAGTAGCTTCTTTCTGGTGAAGAGGTGGTTGCCTCAACTGCCTCATTTCCTCCTGTGTTTCAAGAAAATGTGCCTTTCTACTTTTGCATCAAATGTAACTTGTATTCTTGATGTTGGTTGGATGCTAGCCTGTGACCTGTCGTCTCCTGTCACAACTCCTCCTCGGGTCATTATTCTGACAATCGCATTTTGACTTCTGAACTCTATTCATATCTTCTGTACCGTTGGTGGCATATTCTAGTTATGATTCTAATTTGGTGGAGGCAGGGGTAGGTTCTTCGTTTGCCACTTCGCAATGAGGTGAGGACAATCTTCGACACTATGGTTGACAACGCTGCAGTAAGTGCACTATGGGGTTGGATTCGGGAAATTCCTCTGGTAATGCCCCTGCTGACCATAATTGTAACATATGATTGGTCCTCGACCTCATCCAGCAGCTCCTCCTCGGTCGAAACTGACACCTCAGCCTCCGCGGAACCCCCCTCTGAAGCCTCCTCGCAGTGGCCCATATGGCGGGTACTGCAGTTGGCCATACTGTGGTTGTGTATATTGTGGTTTACCGTATTGCGGTGGTTGGTATTGCGGTTGTAGATATTTCGGTTGAAAATACTGCAATTGACCATACTGTGACTGATCATTCTGCGGTTGCGAATTATATTGAGGGTGTTGTTGACTGTATTCTTGTTGCTTCTGTACCGACGGTTGTTCCTCTCCTTTCATGAAGAATGTATCCGCATTCCTTTCTTCGAGTAGGTCGTAAGCCCTGCAATTTTTTTCTTCATGGACAACCGATCGACAGAATTTGCAATACAAATTCACTGGATTCGACACCATCTTTTGCAGGTACACACATTCTTCTGGCAATGTCCTCTTGTTTGACAGACGCGACACCAAAGCATCCCTCCCTGACTGAGGGGATTTGGTGCACCCAATTGTAAATATTCTTGAAATTTTGGGCAATGATCCTTGTGATGTCCTTCTGTTTTGCATCTAGTGCACCATATGTCTTTGCGGACCTATTTTCCCTTCTTCATATCCTTTAACTAGATCATCAAGTTTTCCAAATGTGCTTGTATCCGATCCATGCCCATGCCTGTTTCGCCGATCGGTGAAACCTCTAGCTTCATTGCGATTTTCAGCTCTTCTGCTTGAGTTCCTACCTTTTTTTGCATCAGCAGCCCACGAATGTGTGGAACCAACTTGGCGATAAACCACTCTTTATGGTTGCATGTCGCTCATCTGGAAACTTACTTTTTCCATTATCATTTTATAGCGCTGGTCGAATTCCCATATTGATTCATTTGGAAACTGCTTGATTTCCTTAAGATCTGTAATGTACTATGACTCAAATTTTGGTTTTCTAAATTCATCAATCATCCCCACCTTGATATGTGGCAATTTTTTTATCTAGATTACCCGTCGGTACCTTAGTAAAATTCATATACTAGTCTAGCACACGACCCCTGAGGGTCATCGCTAGCTGTCCCTTTTTTATGTTTTTCATCTTGAACCCGTTTCACAATCCATACTACCTCACACAAAAACCAATATTGTTCAGGATCCTTGGTCGTGTTACCCTGGAAGGTTGGCATCTTTGCGTCATTACCTGCCGTTCTTGCGCTTCTACTATTATTATTTATTGATCTGCTACTCTTACTACTGTTCTGGCATGTAGAACAGTTCTGTGAATAGCTCGTATTTCTTCTTATCAAGTTCTGAGTAGTGCGTGGAGTTGAAGGTAAGTTGTAGCTTAGGGTTCATCCTTCTTCGGCTTTTGGGGTATCCTGTTCACTTTATTCTTCATCGTAATAAGGTCACTTCGTCCCTTGTGGTCCTGTTTCATAGTCTTCCATTCCGGTCCCCTCAGGAGACTCTCTCTCGGTCCTCCTCTTCTTCTATGGTCACCGAAATATCGCCCCACTCCTCAAGGTACCACAATCTTCTTCAGCCTCCCTTAGAAATTCATCGTCACTCATGTCTATCTACCTTGCATCTTTCTATCGGACTCGCATTCACGCAGTACCCACAACTTCCACACACTAATCTTCTACTCATCAGAATTCATCCTCAGTATACCCTTTTCGTAGACAAGCATATTAATCCACAACTTCAGCGATAGCAGGAATCTCCCTCTAGGTCCTTTGAAAAATTCCCTTGATGCGTCAGTGTATGATTTGATCGTATCAACGAAAAACTCAGTGATGTATCCCTCTAGGATACTGTCTACCCAGAATTCAATAGCCCTTGATACCCTATTGTCGACCCGTTTCAGCTGTTGGATCAGTTCTAGAGTCCAGTGGTTAGGTTCACCTCCTTGGAAATGGTTCTTCTGAAATGTCAGCTATGCCAACCACTCATGCAGCAATATCGGGAATTCACAGAAGAACACCTCATGGATATCAGAATAGATATGTTTTTCCAAACAACTACTTGTCGTCCTCCCAGGGTTCCGATTTTCTCCTTCTGTGAATTCTTCTGCTTTCTGCTGCTTTCTTTTCAAACCAATAATGAATTCTTCGCTATTGTCGGCTTCCACACTTCATGTGGTCTAACCCTATGCCAACATTTTCCATTTAGAAAAGGTCCCTCCCAAATCGGTGCTAATCAACATGGTTCTGTATTACGCATCTATAGCACCTGCGTCGGTACCCCCTACATCGGTACCAACACCATCAGTTGGTCAATTACAGTATGGACCATACATTCCTCCATACCCAAACGTCATCCAAACAATGACAATTCCTACACCACCAATGGCGCAAATCTCTCCTACATCCACCTCTTATGGAGCACAAATGACATTCATCCCACCGCCGAGATATAATCCATATTACCCTTTCCCATTCCCAACTAGTTAGCAACCTCCCCCCAGCATGGGGGTTAACCTAGTTCAACCTACTTATGTTCAACAAGCTCAACAATTCGAGCAGTTGAACGCCGCAAACCCCCAGAATCCATTGAATCAGGGGAAGAACAAAGGTAAGAACAAACAAAATAAGCAGTCAGGTCAAGGGGGAAATCCCCCCCAAAAAATCCATAACACGGGTGATCCAAATGCAGGGACTAACAATACCCCCAAAGAAGGGAAGAATCCTACCCTTAGAAACAATTATTGCTTCTCCATTTGTGGCGATTATGGTCATTACACACATCATTTTCCTCTTATCCCTGACTGCCAACATTTAGTGGAATATAAAAATAATATGGTGATGAACCCTCCTCAGGAACTGAATCCTCCCCAACCACAAAAAATGGTGTTACAACAACCCTTTTCTAATCAAGGGGAAGTTACACAAGAACAATATCCTCACCCAACTGGCGACGGATCTTTCCAAAATATCTATACTCTGGATATAAACCTTCATACACGAGTCAAGGGTTATGATGAGCCTTCCGCCCCCAAGTGGAAGACGTTTCTATCCCCTGGGGGGGGTCACTACAAATACCATGCCCGAATACTGAACAAATCCCACAGATTCTAAAATCTACACTCAGGCGTACCCCTGATAACCCCCACTTGAAAGCCGCCCACAATTACAATATTGTGGATGACTTGGCTCAATCCCTCGCAGCTATGTCCACATTAGAAGTGCTACAGTCTTTCCCAACACAAATAAATGCATTACTTGATGAAGTCAATGTTGTCGACCCTTCCAAATCGCACCTCATGACCTTTGATGTTGACAAAGGTGATCTGTGACTACCATCATCAGTCGCATTTCAAGTTCCATTCACGGTTAAAAATGTCATGATCCAGCGTTGTATCGTCGACGAAGGCGCATCCACTTGCATTATGTCCGTAAAATTCTGGAAATTATTAGGATCCCTCGAGTTGGCACCATCATCTATCGTTCTTCGTGCGTATGATGGGAGACCATCCCAACCAAGCTTGATTGTACCAAAATGTCCCCATAGAGTTGGGGGGAAAGACGGTTATGATCTATATTGAAGCAATCAATGCTGAGCTCGACTACAAAATCCTCTTGGGGCATAGTTACATGTACGCCATGAAGGCGGTAGCCTCCTTAATCTTATGTATCCTGATGTTTCCCTTAATTATTATGACCCTAATACCACAAGCAATCCCGACAACATCCTACCAACTATAGTAGGAGATGATCAACCGTATGTTTACAATTCCCCCAATATGTATAAGGAATGCAGTTTGTTAGGATCATATTTGGGACAACCACCAAAGATCCCTACATATACAGATGGCCTAATGTGCAAAATTTTCACCACTGAAAATGAAGTTGCCTCCACCTCAACACCATCATCGACACCACCGCTAAGTCGTGGCATTGAACAAACGTTGAGTCCATCGATACCACCGATTTTTCAAATCCCATTCTTGCATCCCCCCACGGGTGTACAAGGGATGCCGATTATGGCTAAGTTGAATCTACCTATGCTATCTCTAGGAATACCAGTTTGGTACTTTACACCACCTTTCCCAGATATGGATTCTAAACCAATCGTCCATTATTAGTTTATCCCTGTTTCAACTAGTACGACTACAAGGCCCATAACATGTCTAGTTACGACGTCCCAACCTATGACATCTGCAAATAGAGATCAATCGATCGTCCCCGCGACCACTAATGGGGGCACCAAACAACTAAATTTGAAAGGTATCCTATTACCAAACCCTACTGAAACCGCGAAGCCTAAAATAGGGGGCATCAACCATTAGGAGTTGAAATCCCCAGTAATGATCAATACTCCCAACAAAAGGGTAATACCGCCATGTGATCTTTGCAGGTAGAAAAGTTACACATCAAACCTATGCCCTACTCTACCAGAGCTAAGGCATTTTCTTAACACCCCCGTCAACATCACCTATGCTCCATCAGCAGTAAAAGGGGTCACACCTCCCTCGCCCACAACTAAGTCCAAAAAATTGTGTACGAGTCATGCATGTTCCATATGTGCTTAGCATGGGAACTATACGCACCATTGCCCCGAAATCCCTCGCTACCAAGAGGCATTAGCAACAGTTCGTCTCACTCAAGTAACGAGTGATAAACCCCCCTTATTATACAAATAAGTAGCATCCATTAATGTGATCACCACATCGGTGGCACCATCAGTCACCCCTCCCACAGAAGTTGTGCCAACCACATAAAATGTAGTAGAGCCTATAATGTCGCAATACCTAGCTAAACTTACGACAACGCCATCACACAATTAATTCTCGTCATGTGTTAAATCCACCCATATTCTCCCTCCTAGCATCATTGCATGCACAATGGATCAAATCAACACTCAATATGACCAAGAACGCTTTCGTCCACGCGTACCAAGACCTTACCTATTGTGTGGACAGACCACCCATTACTCCTTTCAGTGCCTCGTTTTTCTCACCGAATGAAAAACTCATCTTGAACTCGTGAGAATGCAAGATTGATTACAAACACCTTATGTAACCCCACAAGCATCACTAACCAAGGAAGTAGTAACAACCTTCCCAGACACCATAGATGTTCAAAATCTCCTTTAGTCGATGTTCTCACTTCCAGTGATTCCTCGTCTTCCGACGAAGACACAGGCCACCTGCAAGAATTCCTAAAAAATTAACAACCAAAATAGGGGGTTTGTACTCCCCTAGCACAAACAAGACATCCAACACCAACCGTTGATTTTCTTATTTTGTACCAAAAAATTTACTTTTGTTTCATACTATCTGGAATTGAGAAAGTAAACTACCTCTCTTCTTCAAATGTAGATGGCCTCCCCAACAAACATCTACCTAGGATATGCAGACGGTGCCACTCAATGGTCCAAACATATAGCATCCACTGCTCAGGCTATATATTCCCCCTCCCATACACTTCACCACACCAGCGGAGTGTGCTTGGGGGCACTAACAAACAACCAAGCAGAGTACGATGCCGTAATAGGTATATTAAGCGATGCCCTACACCTAGGTGTTCACCATCTACAAGTGCACCTTGACTCACAATTGGGCGTATCGCAGTTGAATAGTGTATTCGATGTAAGCAACTCGCTCCTCTTCCGAAAGTAGTGGAATAATGTATTTGGTTGGCCTATGCGGCACTCCCATACATCTATCACTTGTGGTGTAAAATAGGGCCTCATGGGCCCGCCACCAGCACGCGGCATAATACGCCCCCAAAATTCCATTCACAGCTCCTGTGGTCCCCTCAGTGAAGCCACTACCTATGGCCTCAATGAAAGATAGCACTCGAATAAGTATGAGCACAAAACACTACCATAGCAGAAGATGTGTCGCCCCGCACCCCACCATAAATCTAACATATGTTGCATCATATACTTCAGCATCAATGAGCCCCACTCCATGGGCCAACCAGCCATCACCCTCTCCACCACCGGGAGCTGGCCTCCCATAACATAGTTGGGGGATGCAACCCCCAACAAACGCACAATGACTATCGTCACAGCCTTCACCGGTAGAGACCTCAGATGGCTCACCAACACGCCACCAGAGTTCACAGAAATCTGTTCACCATCGTAGTATCGATCCACTAAAGTGTGGATCGTCTCCCCAACCAATTGTGGAGGGAGAGGATCCCTTACCTAGTTGGGGGATGCAACCCCCAAAAAACACACAATGACTGTCGTCATAGCCTTCACCGGTAGAGACCTCAGATGGCTCACCAACACACCACTAGAGTTCACAGAAATCTGTTCACCATCGTAGTATCGATCCACTAAAGTGTGGATCGTCTCCCCAACCAATTTTGGAGGGAGAGGATCCCTTACCCCTCAGGGATTCAACCGAGTCAAGAAGTAAATATCCTGAGCCATGATGCTCAGTTCCTCACCTCCCACACAGAATACTCTGCGGTCAAGATCACACAAATCCAATAGTCACCACAAGAGGTAATTGATCGATTGCAACATTGGGCACTTGAAGAACTTCAAGAGCCTAGCAAATCGTAAAACCTAGGTCGCTCCCTGTTTGGACAACACAATGGCCTGGAGGTCATCAAACTCCCTCTCCATCCACTCCGCATCCCGAATGTGCACCATCACTGCTAAACAACCACCTGCACATGGAAATGCTCACTCATTAGCCACATAAACTCATTAGCGCGAAATTTCCTTAAAAAAATTCGCGCGTCACTCAGCCGAAACACTACTCGGTCATGTGTAATCAGTGCATAGGTTATTTATGCATTTCGTCCATGGGTATAGCACAGTTTTTTGAGGAACAATCACACTACAACCAGCGTGCAGCCGAAGCGTATATCTCTTGCGCTAAGTGCAGAACATTTCATTTATTCCGCGCTAGTGAGCGCACTACACTATGCATGATTTCCATAAAATCCCATGCTAGACAGCATGATATTTTCCCAAAATATCACACTACTACACGGGATTTTCTCAAAATCTTGCACGGTAGCCCTTAAATACATAAAATGACCCCTAGCCATCTAGGGGACCCCCTACCTTAATCTACCTGGACAAAGTCAAAAAGTCAAAGGGTGAGGCATCCATGGAACTCGCGGCTCGTCGAATGGTGCACCGGATCTCCTAGAATCACTTGAAAGCTACTCTTGGAGGTCGGTGGCACAAAGAACAAATGATCTCGAAAAGTGGGCCCCACACCTATTTTATACTCATTTGACCCAAACTTCAAACTGATGCAACGGGAAAACCATAACTCCGTTTTCAAAACCATTTACACCACAATGATTAGCGCTTCAAGCTCTTCAACATGGAACCAACCAATCTTCATTCCCAACAATGTCACTGGGACACAATTTTCCTATCCAAATACCTCGCAGGTACAATATGTTTTGGTTATCTAGTTTTTTACACTGTCAATACCTTGGTTATGCCCTTTACTACACTTGGGTATGTGCATTGTATGTGCAAAACCACGATCAGTACAATATGGAGCTTCTCATTTTCCATAATAAGAATAAGACTCCGAACTCTAACAACAGGAGGTATGACCCCACCACAGGTATCATCCTGAAACTAACACATAGACATTATTTACCTTTCGTTTATAAATCATATCCCAGTATTCCCGCTGACAACCATAGGGTCCCCATTCATGGCCTTGATGTCACATCAACATTATTACCATGAATAGCATGTTCCCCCATGGGTGTGTGCACCATCTCCATCCCCATCATCAATTGACACCCATGATGTCAATCCCCCACAATTTCAAGGAATATTACCAAACTTGAAACCACCCTCCCTTGGAGCATCGTCTCATAATTGCGCATTTACTCCACCAAGAAGACACACCTCAGACTCCTTGGCACATGTTACGAGAACAATTCACATATCCCCCTCATACCTCCATGAGCGCTTGACCGTCCGCAATATTCCTTGTATCATCACCTGCACAAAGACACTCACGCCGCCCCCACTAAAGTAACCAGTTCCATTCAATTACCCTGCAGGCATGGCATTGTTTTATGGGGCACCTGTCTTTGCATCTGCAAATTAACCCTCACTTCACCATTGGAAAGTGTCCCCCACTCCAATAAAAACTGCGGGGATTCCTCCCATCATCAAATAAGTCTCTCAATACACCCAAAACTATGGGGACCCACCGATATTCTTTATGTACAAACAAGTTACCTCGTCACCTCACATTGAGTTAACACCATATTATTGTGGCAGCAACCGATGGTCGCCTTTGATCAATGTATATTAAGTCTCCATATGTTCAACAATATCTTTTTTTCCGGTAGCCATTACCATTTGTTTTGTGTCTCCATCAAATCCCTTTCATGTGCAGTTTGTTTCCACTAGTTTCAATTTGTGCCATCCCGAAAGAAAAGTTGTCATCCTCACTCCCCATGTTTACATAAATCAAAGGAATTTATGAGCCCCGCGCTTATCAAATAGTCTTGTGTTAGTTCTTTCCGTCCACCAATTGATTACAATATGATCCCAGTTCTCAGGATAGGTATCTTGTCCTATCATGTACTTCAGCCCTCGTCAACGTCAAAACATTATATTCCGAGAGTTGCAATAGTTGCAGTTGTACCTTGGGGTCCATTTCAATCACTATAAGGTATCACCTCGAACTTAGTATTGAGTGTCATTAGTGATCCCTAACTAATTAGTTTCCCCTATTCTCGACGTCAACACATAATCGCATCAAGGGGAAATGTACTTTTGAAGGTAATAGTGTCCACATTTGGAAATCATGATAGCAGTCTATTTAGTACAGTGAATCCCTTAGGTATATTTACATACCAAGTTTATTCCCCCTCCATAGTGGGTTCATCATGGTCACCAGTAGTTCCACTTCTTCAATATTTCACAGCATCTCCGGGGGAATTTATTCTAACATGGATTGAAGCCACCTTCATCCATATCCCAATAGTATAGTTGATTCGACACCTTTGTCCTCTCTCATTGTAATTAGTTTGACATTATTTCACGAGCATGGGTATGCCCACCTCGTTTGTATAAAATCTATTCTTTATTATAGCTCCAACAGTCGTCACCAACACTCTTCCCCCATGGGAGAACCTTATTTTTTCCACATATGCTTTGTCCTACAGAATAGGAGAGAAACAACAGAAAACATGATGCATTATCGACTCTACAGTACCCTCTGAACCTCATACATCAGGGGGCATCTGTTAACGCCTTAAATTCGCACGCATGCGATATTTCTACGATTCATCTAGTAAAGCATCATCAACATAAAGAATGCATCTCACCACAGGAATCCTCAACAGATCCAAAATACAGCATGAGTTGACAAGTTCCAAGAAACAGTCAAAACAAGGGGTAGTGCAGGTATTACACAATTGATCGTGCTATAGTGCAAGTTACCTGAACAATGCTTGTGCTACACCTATGCGGATTTCCTTCGATATCCACACTATTTTCAAAACAACAGGACCACTCATTCCCAGTGGTGCATTAAATACTCCATCCTCCCCAAGGATCAGAATTCATCTCCTCACACACTTGAGGGAATTAATTATACCCCCTTGTGTACCTTGGAACTAGTTCATGAAAGGGGAGAGTTCAAATTTGGATCTAGTTGTTTGATGGCCACCTCTTGTCCTATAAAAGGAATCCACTGGCATGCATTTTGTAGAGAGAAATTAGAGCGATGTTATGTTGTTGGATTTGAGTTGGAGCTTCCTCATAGCCCACCATTTCCTACCATTGTGAGCATTCATAAACTTGCTTTCCACCTACCATCAAGGGGCAAGTGTTTCTCTCCATTGTTCTTCCATCTTCTTAGCATTTAGTTTGGACAAGAAAGGCCTCTCTAGGGGATATTGTTGGATTCCCTTGAATCCTTCACCTCCTAGGTATTGTATAGCTATTCCATTGGGAAATATAAGAGTGGTTTAGCATATCTTTGGTTGTTGTTGGATTTTCCATCTTTCCCCCATCTCTTTCATTTTATTTTCATCAATATTTTTATGTTTGGATGTGAACTACACTAACAATATCTTGCAGGATCACTTGGAGGAATACAAACCACCAAAAGGTGCTCTAAGGACTGAGGCCTTGCAGCAGCTTACAAGGCACAGCCCCTCACCAAGTGGAAGAGTGCACTTGTGCAATTTTTTCCACAACAATGACGATTAATATTCTATATAGGAAAGAACGTAATGTGGCATAGCTATTGGTTGATTCCTAGTGATCATCCTGGGAGTATGTGAATTGTTATTTCCTTACTATTTTGGTTTCCCAACACTTATTTCATCCTTTTGCATTGCTCATTGTGGAATTCTAGCCTCACTATTTTCAATCTATGCCCTTTTTAGGGATAACAATGAGTGCATGTCAGTCAGTCATTATCGATTCATCTTGTGTTATTATGTTTTGTTTGTTTCTTTTTGTTGGGATAGATGTTGACTCTCAACATCAACATGATTCTGAAATGTCAGAACATGATGCCAGAGGAAAACTATGATCATTTTTGCATACTCATTATGATCTCACCATTATTTCCATAGTGAAGTTCTCTTCCCATTCATACTCAATTTCACCATTTGTGTCACTATTTGTTCCTCGCGTCCACCCCGTGAAGTGTCGTCATGAATGTCATGGTGGTGTAATTGTCAAACTTTGAGGTTGTGTCATTTCTCACTATACACATTGTCATGTCAACAAGTTAGAATCATTGTGACCATCTGGCAGTGTTGACACAGTTCTGTCGATAGGGGTTCACTTCGCACTGTCGTCAACAAACACCAACCAAACACCCTTAAGCACTGGCCCAGAAAGGTTTTACCCTTTCCAGCAACACCCGCGAAGTGAGTGAGGTCTCACCCAAGATGATTAAGGGGGCTGTAGGAACCAGGTTTCCGCAGTGGGGAAAGGACATGCAACTACTATCGCAACAAAAACTAGAGATTCATGTTCGCATCATGCTTTAAAATTCAGACATACATTCATCATTTGCACATTTTCTATGTAATCAACATTCGCATCATCGGATTAACACTAGTGATCGCATCAGTCAGAACTTATAGAAAACAACATAAAGCAACCATCATTCGACAATAATAGAGACAAAAAGACAGATCCGAACATCTTCATGCATTAACTCATCAAAAACTACGATATAACCTTCGCAGAAACAGTTCTGAACATCTTATCGCGGCTCCATACAAAAATGTCAAAAACAGAGCAAAACATTACAGAGTTCATCCGCACACCTATTAATCACTTTACGATCTAATTCTAGCATAGGATCGGATCCAATAATTCCCTTAGGCTTCCATTCATATTCTTATTTATAGCCAACTGTGGCGGTTACAAAATGGTCCAAATGACCCTTTCTAACAAGCTAAACTAGTCTTGCGCTTCCTTGTTCTTTGCGAATGGTCCTTCTTCCATGGATGGTCCTTCTTCATGGTTGTCGGCTTTTGTACTTCATGCGGACTAACCCCGTGCCAACAGGCCCCCAACACAAACTTGTGGATATCCCTCAAGCCACCTCGGTTGGCTCTACTCCAACTGTTCTCATCCTTCGTTGTGTTAAACTTCTGAAGTTGTTCTTTCCATCTAGAGCTCGCTATCATGTACTTCTCGAACTCATCCTCCAATATCTTGGTCAATGCCATGTACTTCTCGAACTGATCCTCCAATCTCTTGGAACCTTCATCATTGATTCCTTTGCAGCCGTCTTTTACTTTTGAATTCGGCCTGCGACTGGACAGAAATTTCTTGACAGCACCAACTCGTGGAGCAGTCATAGAGGTCCGGCACATGTGTTTCCCACATTTGATCATCCTTTGTTGGTATCGATACACCTTGGGTATTGGTACTTCTTCGGTCGGACGGACCATTGTTCTTTGAACACTTGAAACTTGCTTAACCATCTTGGGTAAGACCTCATCGTTGTTGCTCCTAATACCAGGTGCCTCTACATCAGCTAGTTGCTCATGAACACTTGTCATTTTTTCCCTTAGCACACCTTGGGTGCTTCCGTTGGAAATGAAATGCACCATTGCAACTATCTCATTTCCCTTTTCCACAGCTTCCTTGGGCTTGCTCACTCAACTTACTAACTCTTTGCATCTGACTTAATGACTCACGGAATTCGACTTACAGAGTCTCTTCTTCCAACTTACTAACTCTCTTCACTCAACTTACATTCTTCAATATTTGCGCCGATATTTATTCTTTCTCCTCGTGTCCTTGATGCCTGATTATTGAATCATTTGCAAAATATTTCCCATAGCCATCTGATTCTGGACTCAAGTCTGTCATCATACCCTCCTTCGTCTTCCAGTGTTGCTTAGCTGCGGTAATCATGCATTGATTGGACTTCCACGTGCTAAACGTGATAAGCGCCAACGAGCGACCCGTCTGGCCATGTCTCCCAGTTTTTGTCATAATTTCTTTTTATTTTTAATTGCTATGCGCCTGACAATGGCGATAGGGTTTCAACCGATTCCCATTTACTAGCTTGGGAAACAATGTCCCATCTAAACTTTGTAGCTACACCGCACCTCCGTCAATGACAAAATTTATTATGTAGGGACCTAACCAATGCATTTGTTACTTACCTGGGTGATTTGCAAACTTACTATCATATAACAGAACCATATATCTACGCTAAAAATGCTTTGGTTTCACATGGCGATCATGTCAAGACTTATGTCAATCCTTTTCTACCTTCTGATCAAATCCTACTATGAACCGATATTCATCAAGCTGTACCAACTGTTCCAACTATTCTTCCAATGCTCCATCGTCGCTCATTCTGGTGGCAGCTGTGATGCGCAGACTTGGGATTATATACTCCATCGGCATTACGAATTCCTTCTCGTAAACGAGCTTGAACAGGGTCTGGCCGGTCAATCATTTTCAAGTTGTGCGATACGCCCAGAGTATCGCTGGAATCTTCAAATCCCAATCGTCGCAATTTGTGTTGCATACCTTGGTGAGTGCATGCTCCAAGGTTTTGTTGAATGGCTCAACTGTCCCGTTAGCTTGTGGATGATATGGGGTTCTCTTCCTATGTTGAATTTGAAACTCCTTCATCATCGTTGCGATCATCTGATTAACAAAATGAGTCCCCTGATCACTCATTAGTATCTTTGGGCACCCAAACCCGGTGACCACATTGTCGAAGAGGAATCTTGTTGCAGTCACAGCTGAGTAATCCTTTACCGGTGCAGATTCCACCCATCACATCAAGTAGTCTGTCGTAGTTATTATTTAGCACGACCCTGTTCTTTTTCCTGGTAGATTGATGGGTCCCTCGAAGTCAACTTCCCACGTGTCAAAATCATACAGTGTCAATTGAGGTACTAATGGAATTTCATCCCTTCGTGATGGCTTCCCTATCCATTGACATATGTCGCAGCGTTTGGCGTAGTCCACGGCATCTCCATGCATCGTCGGACACCATAGTCCTGCTCGAAGGATCTTCCTGGCAGTGGCACGTCCTCCATTGTGTCCTCCTACGATTCCATCATGAGATTCCGCTAAAATCCTTTCCTATTCATGCGGAAGGATGTATTGTCGAAGTATCTCATCTGGTCCCATCTTATATAGTTTCCCGGCAATCAGTTGGAAATATGCATCTCTAACGACTAACTGCTTCTTCTGGTTGGTGGTGAATTCTTCTGGCACCTTCCCTGTTACCAAAAATTGAATAATTTGCTTGTAATGGTCATCGACCATTCCGAACCTTAACAATTGAGCATCAGGAAAGCCTTCATCAATGTTTCTTGGATCTTCTTCGGACTCTATCTGTGACAGATGGTCTGGTCCTGCATTCAATCGACCTGGTTTTACAATTATCTCGAAATCAAACTCTTGAAAGAGTAACACCCATCGACATCTTTTCCCCCCCAACACAAGCTTGTTCAACAGATATTTGAGTGTTGAATGATCGGTGAACATTTTAAAATGCCCCCCTAAGAGATAGTGTCGAAACTTTTGTAAGGCATATACCATCGCCAAACCTTCCCTTTCTGTGATCGTATAATTCTTCTCTGCATTAGACATCCTTCTACTTGCGAAATCGGGTGGTCTATCCCTCCTTCTCCTGGCTGGGCCAAGATGACTCCTAGTGTGATTGATGATGCATCGACATGAACGTGGAACTCCTTTATCCAATATGGAAATGCTAGTGTGGGTGCTGCAACCATCTTTGCTTTCAAGATATCCAAACTCTTCTGGCACTCTTCATTCCATTCGAACTTAGCGTCTTTCTTCAACAACTTTTCCATCGACGCTGTGATTGTTGCATACCCTCTGATAAACTTCTTGTAGTTCCCATGTGTCCCAACGTTTATCTTAGTTGCTTGACTATTGTTGGTGGCGGTAGGTCGACAATAATTGCGATCTTTGCAGGGTTGACCAGTATTCCTTCCCTGCAAACAATGTGCCCCAGCAAAATCCCGAACGAAGCGCAAAAAATGCAATTCTTTAGGTTCAATGAAATATGATGTTGTCGAGATCTTTCCAGCATCAACCTCAGATTCACAACGTGATCCTTGACCAACCCGTACACTATCCAATCATCCATGTATACTGCAAGAAATTTATGGATGTAATCCTTGAACACCGCAGCTACTAGTCTGGAAAAAAATATTGGTGCATTCTTCAGGCCGAATGGCATCACCATGTACTAAAAACATCCCCATTCGGTGACGAACGTTGTTTTGTGCCGATCCTCTTTTGAAATTTTGATATGGTGGTATCTTGAGAATCCCTCTATGAAGGAGTATATTTCCTGACCTCCCACTCCTTCTAATACTTCATCCATAAACGGTGTAGGGAATGGATCGTGTAGACATGCGTCATTTAGATTTCTTAAATCGACACAGATCCTGACTTCGTCAGTTTTCTTATCTTGGACCACCATCAGGATAATCCACTCTGATTCCTCTACTAGTTCTATAATTCATGCTTCTAGCATTCTCTCAATCTCAACCTTCACCCTTTCCTTGTACCGCGGATTCAACCGGTAAGGGCGCTTCTTGACCGGCTTTGCATCAGGTTTCAGTGGGATCTTCATCTTGCCTAGGTCCCCTGAAATTCCTTTCATCTCCAAGAATTTCATCAGAAACAAGTCCTGAAACTCATGCAATAGTTCAGTCATCTTCGCAATAGTCAAGTCATCCCAGTAGTCTCTAATATTCGTGAACTTGGGATTTTCTTCTGACCCAATGTTCACTTTCTTGATTCACAGTCCCTGCTGAAACTTGTCGGAAGGCATATTTGGTGCCTCGACGCTACAACTTCCTTCTGACTCTGGGATATACGTAGCTCTTGGATCATCCTCATCATCTGGTTCTCCTGTTATGTTGTAGAATTCCATCAGCATGGAGTGTCGCATTCCACTGAAGTCCCATAGGTTTCTTTATCGGAACTGCGTCAAATATTTTCTCCTGAATCTCTTGTAAAGCACTATGGATGGAGGGGTTTTTGTCGAAAAAACTGAATGTTTGGATAAAGCCAATTGTTAGTTGTTCCCATGAGGTTGTTCTGTGTTGCAGTTCTGCTGTGATATACCAACTTCATGGTACTTCATCTTGTGTGTGAATAAACACATGGACCCATTCTTGTTTCGATCGTGGTCCCCATTTTCTTTTGCATTCATTCAAATGCTCCTTCAGATCTCCTCTACCATCGTACTTTCTTCCACTGTACCCTTCTGTGTCGCCGAACCTAACCGTCATTTGGTGTCAACATAGTGGACAGTTATTTATGGTGGACTTGTGCGCCGCCCACCATTGCACTGGTGTAGCCTTCAGGTCTTCCTCCAAGGCCAATATTCATTGTGGTTCTGCCACGTTTTCTGCAAATTCAGTAATAAATGCAGCCAAGTTGGGAAATCCCTCATACTTTGGTAACTCACACTCTTCTATAGCTACCCATCGCAGCGACTAGGTGATATGTGCACACCTCCTAAACGATACTTCATGTAGTCGATTCTGCCAATTTTCAAGTGCTTCATCTGAATCTGACGACGCTAAACTACTACTGCGCCACCCTAACTCTCCATCTGCAATAGGGTTGATGTAGTCTTCGAAAATGTTGTAAATATTGTCCCATCCTGTAGTGAATTCGTCCCTTGTTCGCTCAACGTAACTCTGCCCTTCTGCGGGGTCAAGATGTGCGACTACCCTTATCTCACAGTTCTCGAACGACATAGTTCTTTTCTTGAAGTTGATAATAGCCATGTTCTTCATCGGCCAGTCTATTCCTAGAAGCATTGGGTAGGGGCTTGTATTGTCCACAATTTCGATCACATCGAAATCTTCGTATGTTTTGATTCCCTCAATGTCAACAGGGACCTGGTATAGTCAACTGATCAGGGTGACCTTACTTTGGTTTGCTAGTCGTAGTTGTACTGGGGAACAAGCCAACTGTGGTTTCCCCATCGTTTCCCACGTCTGTTTTGTCAAGATGTTTACATATGACCCCAAATCCAAGATAATGGAGTCAACATCGAATGCTCCGACTTGCGCGGACATCCGCATTTCTCTTTGTTGTTGTATTTGTAACTTTGGAATGTATTTCACATATGTATATTGTATTCCTATAGAGATGGTATTATTCCTCTATACGGAAGTGTCATCATTTATATTGTAAGTGTCATAAGTTATACTTGATGAGTTATTAGACCACCTTGATGGGGTCGACCCTATATAAGTCATGTGGGTTAAAGGGTTATTAGACCACCCTATTAGGGGCCGACCCTGTCCGCATTATGTTAAGTGGTTAAGTTGAGGCCGACCTATTAAAGGTTATTAGGCAAGTCAAGTCAAGTATAAATAGAGTGCGGGAGGCACTTTATTTGATCATTCACTTTCTCACATTTACACTAATTGGAGAGTGGCGCACTTGTGAAGGAGGAGAAGCTGCTTCTAGGAGACTACCTCTTATGCTTGGGTTTTGTATCATTGCTCTATCTATCTCTGAGGAAGTTATTGGGGTTTTTCACCTTATTGGTTTTCCCCAAGGAAACTCTGTGTGTCCCTTGTATCTTGTGATTGCTTGTTGTTATTGATATGATTGATATGTTGTACATGTTATTCTCTCAGTAAAGATCCTAGAGTATATTGAATTGATGCTCAAAAATTAACATGGTATCAGAGCTAACCTGAGAAGAAGACACTCTACAGTTGTGGAAGCTAGGGATTCTTGTTTTTTGGGTTTCTCTCCACATATCTTGAAAGGCAGGAGGCTAGATTGACTCTCCTTGGCAAGGCGCATCTTTCTATTGAAACAAAATTCAATTCTGAGCATTTCTAGATTTTGACCTAAAAATTAGGGTTTCCACAAAAAGTGGAATTTCTGAAATCTGAGACCATGGCTGGATGCTCCTCAGAAAAATCAAAGTTTAGAGCTTTGGATCGAACTTTTTGGTTGAGTGAAGCTCCGAGAAAATCAAACCCTAGTTTGGGGTCCTGTCTAGTGAAGCCGAAAATTAGGGCTTCTGCAAAACTTGGAATTTCTGAAATCTGAGACCATGGATGGAAGCTCCTCTGAAAAATCGAAGTTTAGAGACCAAGATCAAACTTTTTGGATGGGTGAAGCTCTGGGAAAATCAAACCCTCATTCAGGGTCCTCCCTAGTGAATCCGGAAGTTTTAAAAGCAAATTTGAGGGGTGAAACTTTATGGTTTTCAAATTTACCAGCTTGATCAACCCATCAAGGCGCATCTTTCTATTCTTTCAGAAGTTTGAAATTCAAAGTTTGAATTTTTAGGGTTTCTCTGACAAACCCTAATCCAGCTCCAGATCCAGATTTCTGCAAATCAAGTGGTAAGACCTAAATATTTTTATTTCCATTTAAAGTACTCTTTAAAATGTCTCACCACACCAAGCTTGAGGATAAGCTTGAAGGGTTGATAACTTCCAAGCATGTAAGTATAGGATTGGGTTAATCCTAGAAGAAAATGAATTAGACACCTACATAAGTGAAGAGGTTCCAGTTCCAGAGGGAGAAGAGGCTAAGGCCTTGCACAAGAAGAACTTGGTCAAGGCTAAGAGTATCATTGTTGATTCTATCAAAGGCCATCTCATACCACATGTGTCTTCCCTAAAGACACCTAAGGAGATATTTGACTCCTTGACTAAGTTGTTTGAAGGAAAGAACATAAATCGGAAGATGACTCTACGGAACCAAAAGCTTCAGAATGGAGAGACCATTCAATCCTACTTTTCTAAGGTCTCTCAAATCAAGGAACAACTTGAAGCTGTGGATGAAGTGGTGGAGAATGGAGAAAATTTCATGACCACTTTGAATGGCCTACCTAGGTCATGGGATTCCTTCATCCAAGGAATTTGTGCTAGGAAGAAACTTATCTCATTCAGTAGGCTGTGAGAAGAATTCTGACAAGGAGAAGCTCAGATTGTAGTTCGAGAAGAAAAGATGGGGACTGAAGATCAAGCTCTCACAGCACATACCAAGAAGAGGACACTTTTCCTCAGATTGTCCTAAGAAAAAAAGGAACAACAACAACAACTACTACAAGCAATCTGACAGGTATGACTTACAGGTATGTTTTGAAATATGTTCATGATTAAGTTTATAATATGATGTCTTCATGTTATTGAGTTTAGTAACAATCTTGTTTAATTTTACTTGTATTATCACCCTAGTAAAAGTATGAATGCATGATAGAAGACATTCATTGATTAGGTTATGACACTTATGATTGTATTATGATTGTACTAATGCACTGTGGTGTTGTATGAGGAGAATGTTATCCGCTAACATGAAGGTACAAATCAAGTCCTAGATCAAGACCATAGTGACATGAAGACAAAGACTCATCCATAGTCATGGATCACATAGAGGTATGTATAATTTGGTTCTACAATGGTTAACTTATGAGTTATGCAGGTCATTGAAGAGAACAAGAAAAACATTGCTAGACATAACTAGCAAATATGATGACTAGGTATATTTTTACTATATCAAGTTAGAATCCTACCCTATGTAAGGATTTTATACTTTTGTATGATTGATAATGATTACTCATGAAGTTACAAGTTTGAGTAATCTAGGTTTTATGCATATTATGTCTCTTACCTTGATTGATGATATGACTAACCAGAATAGTTCTATGGTCAAATATGAATATGCATGAGTAAGAGAAGTTTTCCCTGAAACTTTGAATGCTAATGCTTATTATCTGTGTTTGAAATGATCATGACTATACATGTTTAAGATTATTGTGTTTTGATAGTATTAAGATTATACTAATGAATGTATGATTATGTATGAGATCTCAAGGATAACACAATGATGATACTAGTAAGCATGCATAGTGATCGAGGATGGATATAAGTTCAAGGATAGGTAACCTAGGAAGCAAAGATTCAGAGGGAGTCCACTCAACAAACAAACAAAGATAAGTATTTGAATCTTCATTTCTTGTATATTTGATTGTTTAAATAATATTGTTCAATGATGTATATACTTATGTTTCTAGACTTAGGTTGTATATTATGCATATTAGAATAATTGCATTAATGAACAATATATTACTAATATGCATGTAATGGGTAAGTGGCCTATGGCACTGTACAACATTCCATTGCTACTTATCTAGGATGAAACCTTTTTGCTGACATGTGGAGTTGTGCACACTCTTAACAATGTTCTGGTAGAGATTGTGTCATGTCCCAAATTTGGCATTGGGTCACAATGGCCTAATCACATTGGCCCTATTCATTAGAGTTTTTCAAGTTGATGCTAAAGGTCAAATAATTGCCAAGGAGGAAAATTACTAGTTTCCTAGGTTTGGGGTGGAAGCTTTGGGATTTGGAATAATGGGGATAATAAATGATGTTTGAACATTAGAGTGGCATAAATATTTAATAAAGGATCTAAATAAATATATACAAGTGAAAATCAAAGTGGCATTTGATCATGAAGACACATGGAGGAAGTGGGACCCACATATGGCTAGATTTCCCCACTACACTTGGCATCATTCTCTCACCAATTCGAATTCAAGGTGAATGGTAACATAATTGGGGGAGTTCAAAAGGTATTATTCATGGCATGACTCATCCAAGGTCGAAATATAGAGGAAGAGTAACTCCCATGGAAGAGGAAGAGGCAATTTGGAGTTAGTGAGACACTTGGGCTAGATTCCCTAGCTCTATGACAACAATGATGAAGATGCTATGACACCTATGACACAAATCAGACCTGAAGGCTGACATATGACATATATGACATGTCAGGGCTAAAAATAGACTCCAAGAGGGCGCTCAAGGGTGTTAGGGCAGCTAAGATGCTTCCACATGTGATTTGGTGGAAGTGGGAAACTAGGAATTGTTGTACAAGTGGCGTTCTTTGGAATCTCTTCCCAACTTGAGTTGGCATGAGTCTCTTGGAAGGAATTCGACCCATGGAGGACATTAGAACTTTATAAATGTCAATAACAAATAATGAAACCATCTTTTGATCATTTGTAGAATTTGCAATTGCATTTGTGAAGAGGGAGAGCTAGTGGATGACTAGTTTCTTGCCTTAGCCAATTTCGAGGGTGAAAGATTCCCATCCAAGTTGGTAATTGGAAAGGCCATTCAGACCTTTCATTTGGAGCTTTAATGGAGTCTTTATTTGCAGGTGTAATCTACAGGGAAGCTCATGGTTTCTTCTATTGCAGCTCACTCCTTCAACCATTTCCAGTTTTGATGGCATATTCTTGATCCTTGAGGGAGGGCGTTTTTGGTGAGCTATTGTACTCTTTGGGGAATCTTTTAATGCCCCATTTAATTTTTAATATGAATTAAATACTCTGTTCTTCATCTCCAAAAAGTTTCAGGTCGAAATTCCAAGTAGAAATGTATAAATCTCATTTTTAATGGAAGAACAATGCCATTTCCCCACTACCTTGTTGTGAACCAATGTATTGATGATGATTTCGAATGAATGGATGATTATCTGATATATTTGTGATCAATATACTGCCATGGATGTCTTCTACAAGTTTCATGTGCTGTACTTGAGCATTTGAAGCATTTTTACTCAGTTTAGTTGTATTGGGAGGTGAAATAGTGCCATTTCCCCAAGGGTCGAATTGGGGATTTTTGAAGTTGAATGGGAGAGGGTGAGAACAGTTGTAATAATCCATTAATGGTGCATATGAGACTTTAATAAAATAATTAACACATTACATACCTCTTTTCATAAATTTGAGTGGGTTTGGAGGCATTTGGGAAGCCATTTTCAGTACTTACCCCAGGGGGATTTGAACCCCAAATCACTAGTAAAATTGCATAATTGGTCCAGAATATTAAGAGAGTTTGCAGAGGTCTTTTGGTGGAAATATGTCATCCATAAACATTATATTCAAGTTCTAATATCATTCATACACCTTCCTTGAATATTTGAAGGCATTTGGAGTCAATTTGAGACCTAGAGGCCAATACTAGTCAAAGGAAAATCACTAGTAAAGTTACCTACATTGATCAGAATTGAAAGAGGATTTGCAGAAGTATTTTAAAGGTCCAAAGGCATCCTTGAAACACATATTTATGTTCTAATAGCATTCATATACCTTCTCAGAATATTTGGGATCATTTGGGGCAAATTTGGGACCTAGAGATCAAAACTAGTCAAAGGTCGAACTAGGGAAAAAAAGTGGAAAATTGCAATTTTAATAAAATTCCTAACAAGGGACATTACAGTGGTATCAGAGCATGGTCTTGGCACCTGATGTGGTAGAACATTAATGAAGACCAGGAGTCAAAGAAATAAGCCACCACCCTTAGAAACTGAAACTGGATGTACTTTGGTGAAAGGGAAGAAGTAGGAGAAGACGTGCATTCATTGGTCACCATGAGTAAGGATGAGAAAGGAACCTTAAAGGAGAATGAAGAGTTTAGGAAATTACTTGAACCATCCTTTGAAGACAAGTGGAGACAATACTTTCAAGAGTTCAGATTGTTGCTTAGTGAAATTGGAAGCAACTCGGAAAAAATAATGAGCAATGGTTCTCTTTTCAAGGAAAAGGATGAAACAATTTATGCCACAAAAGAGGAACATAATGTAATTGTGGAACATGAGGTACATGTTGATATGCAGTTTCTTGAATATGCTACACTAAAACAAGAAGAAGGACAAGCACTTGTCCTTGTTCAAAGGGATTATGAGTTGCCTCATGGAGAGAGTTGCAAAGCCTTGGAAGAGGTACATGATCTCACAATAGTTGGACCAGCCAATTATGGAGAAGATGAATTAAATATTTCAATGGGTAAGAGTTGTAAAGAATTAAAGTTGGTTCATAATTCCTCACCCCACACTTCTTTCCAAACCACATCACTTTGGGATGAAAATTGGGTGAAAGGTTTTTTCCTAGTGGTGCCACATGAGGGGTATGAAACTCCTACCGCTCCTTTTGATGATGACATGAATAGAGCACCTCATTATTTAGAATTGCAGCAGCATATTGCTTTACCTTATGATGATACATATCCTCATGGATGTATGGATGAGACTTCTTTGAGTCCTTTGAATTCTCCTTGTTTTTCCTGCTCATTATTTGGTTCAGATTTTAGTGGAGATTCTTCATTCACTTCTTGGATGAAAGAATGCATGGCTGAATATTTTGATGCATATCACATTCTCTTGGAGCAGCACTATCGGACATGGGATCCTCACCTATGTCATTGGATCAGATTTGATGGGTCACTTGAAGATTGTATGCACTTGGAAAATGGTGGTCTACATGCTTGGAGGTATAAGCACTTTCATGACTCTTTGATGAAGCATCTCCTTTATGTACATTTTCATTATGTTGTTATGTACTTTGATGATATATATTTTGTACTCATGATGTTTGGAAGAATGCATACAAGAAAATTGGATCCAGGAATCCTCTTATCTGATGGTATGGGTTGGAGAGCACTTTTAATTGTTGGGGTGCAATACAAGCAATGGGACCCTGGAATAATTTTTATCTCATTGGTTCCATATTTTTTGGGGAAGCAAGCAGTATGGGAGATGGATTCCCCACTTAATAAATTGATTTTAATCAGAGTAGTGCAGCATCAAGCATGGTGGTTCCTCTCTAAAATCTTCAAGGAAACTCAAAGACTCAAGGTTGGGCAATTCAATGGCAACTTCAAAGAATTATACAGGAAGCAGGTTCTTCAACACCCATGTTTGAAATTGCTTGAGGACAAGCAATATTGGGAAGGGAGGATTTTTCATGTCCCAAATTTGGCATTGGGTCACAATGGCCTAATCACATTGGCCCTATTCATTAGAGTTTGTCAAGTTGATGCTAAAGGTCAAATAATTGCCAAGGAGGAAAATTACTAGTTTCCTAGGTTTGGGGTGGAAGCTTTGGGATTTTGAATAATGGGGATAATAAATGATGTTTGAACATTAGAGTGGCATAAATATTTAATAAAGGATCTAAATAAATATATACAAGTGAAAATCAAAGTGGCATTTGATCATGAAGACACATGGAGGAAGTGGGACCCACATATGGCTAGATTTCCCCACTACATTTGGCATCATTCTCTCACCAATTCGAATTCAAGGTGAATGGTAACATAATTGGGGGAGTACAAAAGGTATTATTCATGGCATGACTCATCCAAGGTCGAAATATAGAGGAAGAGTAACTCCCATGGAAGAGGAAGAGGCAATTTGGAGTTAGTGAGACACTTGGGCTAGATTCCCTAGCTCTATGACAACAATGATGAAGATGCTATGACACCTATGACACAAATCAGACCTGAAGGCTGACATATGACATATATGACATGTCAGGGCTAAAAATAGACTCCAAGAGGGCGCTCAAGGGTGTTAGGGCAGCTAAGATGCTTCCACATGTGATTTGGTGGAAGTGGGAAACTAGGAATTGTTGTACAAGTGGCGTTCTTTGGAATCTCTTCCCAACTTGAGTTGGCATGAGTCTCTTGGAAGGAATTCGACCCATGGAGGACATTAGAACTTTATAAATGTCAATAACAAAGAATGAAACCAGCTTTTGATCATTTGTAGAATTTGCAATTGCATTTGTGAAGAGGGAGAGCTAGTGGATGACTAGTTTCTTGCCTTAGCCAATTTCGAGGGTGAAAGATTCCCATCCAAGTTGGTAATTGGAAAGGCCATTCAGACCTTTAATTTGGAGCTTTAATGGAGTCTTTATTTGCAGGTGTAATCTACAGGGAAGCTCATGGTTTCTTCTATTGCAGCTCACTCCTTCAACCATTTCCAGTTTTGATGGCATATTCTTGATCCTTGAGGGAGGGCGTTTTTGGTGAGCTATTGTACTCTTTGGGGAAGATTTTAATGCCCCATTTATTTTGTAATATGAAGTAAATACTCTTTTATTCATCTCCAAAAAGTTTCAAGTCGAAATTCCAAGTAGAAATGTATAAATCTCATTTTTAATGGAAGAACAATGCCATTTCCCCACTACCTTGTTGTGAACCAATGTATTGATGATGATTTCGAATGAATGGATTATTATCTGATATATTTGTGATCAATATACTGCCATGGATGTCTTCTACAAGTTTCATGTGCTGTAATTGAGCATTTGAAGTATTTTTACTCAGTTTAGTTGTATTGGGAGGTGAAATAGTGTCATTTCCCCAAGGGTCGAATTGGGGATTTTTGCAGTTGAATGGGAGAGGGTGAGAACAGTTGTAATAATCCATTAATGGTGCATATGAGACTTTAATAAAATAATTAACACATTACATACCTCTGTTCATAAATTTGAGTGGGTTTGGAGGCATTTGGGAAGCCATTTTCAGTACTTACCCCAGGGGGATTTGAACCCCAAATCACTAGTAAAATTGCATAATTGGTCCAGAATATTAAGAGAGTTTTCAGAGGTCTTTTGGTGGACATATGTCATCCATAAACATCATATTCAAGTTATAATATCATTCATACACCTTCCTTGAATATTTGAAGGCATTTGGAGTCAATTTGAGACCTAGAGGCCAATACTAGTCAAAGGAAAATCACTAGTAAAGTTACCTACATTGATCAGAATTGAAAGAGGATTTGCAGAAGTATTTTAAAGGTCCAAAGGCATCCTTGAAACACATATTTATTTTCTAATATCATTCATATACCTTATCAGAAGATTTGGGATCATTTGGGGCAAATTTGGGACCTAGAGATCAAAACTAGTCAAAGGTCGAACTAGGGAAAAAAAGTGAAAAATTGCAATTTTAATAAAATTCCTAACAAGGGACATTACAGATTGGAAGGCATCTAGAAATTTACAGGATATGGATAAATGTTGTATTGAAACATTTGCTAAAATAATTGCATGACTGTATGGCATATTTCTTTATGTGTAAGAATTTGTTCTGAAAACTATGAGATGTTTCTAATCATGCAATTTAACTTGTCTTGTAGGAAAGATCGTATACCATCACCTACAAAAGAAGAACTACAACATTTGTTCAGCAACAAAGCTATCTATTGAAGAATATGAAGTTCCCAGGATCCGGGATGAAGTGATGCCATGATCCGTCAATCATGAAGAATGATGTTTGGGATGCGGTCCCAAGACCTGAAGGGAAGTCCGTTGTGACTTCAAAGTGGATCTATAAGATCAAGCATGCTGCAGATGGTAGCATAGAGAAATACAAAGCGAGGTTTGTAGCTCGTGGCTTCTCCCAAAAAGAGGGAATAGACTACGAAGAGTCTTTTGCTCTTGTATCCAGGTACACTTCCATCATATCAGTAGTTTCCCCAGATGCAGTGATGAAATGGAAGATACACCAGATGGATGTCAAGACAGATTTCTTGAATGGTGTAGTCAAGGAGGAAGTGTATGTGGAGCAGCCACTTGGTTTTGAGACACATGACAGGGGGTCATATGTGTGCAGGTTGAAGAAAGCCTTGTATCGCTTGAAGCAAGATCCTAGGACTTGGTATGGTAGGATGGATAGTTTCCTATCAAGTTTGGGCTTTACCAAGAGTAAAGTAGATTCCAACCTTTACTACAAGGTTGAGGAAGGCAATCCAGTGATACTACTTTTGTATGTGGATGACTTGTTTGTTATAGGTGAGGATAGTTTGATTGAAGGTGTCCATAATACGCAAGGAAAATTTTTATGTAATCTGGAACTGCGTTTGAAAAGTACAAGACTGTGCTCGACGTTTCGATCTCTCCTCTGAGATCATCTTCAAGAGACTTTGAGAGCCTGAGAAGTAATGGCTGTGGAAAACTTCATTTAAATACTAAAACATTTCTCTTCATTGACCATTAGATTGATATCTTTTTCATGCAGGTCGGCTTATTTTAATTATTTGTTGTTAGTTTTGGGTTTTTGTTCTTTGCAAAGAGTGTAGTAGCGGGGTCCATTTATCGCTCAGTTTTTTCCCATCATCCCTGTTCATGCATATTGGGTTTAACCTAATTTCTATCTTCTCCCTTACCTTTCGTTTAATTAGATCTTCCTCTTTTGCAATTATCGTGGCTTTTTCCATGCATATATGATGTTTGGTTAAGTGTGCATGTTCAGCTAAGGTGGATTTTTTAACCCTATCATGTTTTATATCGGCGCAATGTTCTTTGAGCCTAACTTCAAAAGATCTGCCAGTTTCTCCAATGTAAACATCTTAGCAAGAACATGGTATTGAGTATACTCTTTTATATAGCTCAGGTTTGATTGGGTCTTTTAGTGAGTCTACCATATTTATGATGGTGTTCGGAGGTTTGAAAGAAACCCTAATGTTATTTTTTCTTACAATTTTGGCTATTCTCTCCAAGGCACCTTTCATGTATGGAAGGGAGATTCTATTACAATTGTCTTCATTGTTATTGTCAATCCTCTTCCTTTGAGGTTTTTTGGCATTGTTTATAGCTGTGTCGATCTGATTGTTGTTATAGCCATTATCTTTGAAAACCTGCTTTAGATGTTTTAGCTCTTGTTCAACATGTTCCTTATCACAAATTCTTAAAGCTCTAATTGTTAGGGTGTTGAGAACCCCAATCTTTTGCGGAGGATAATGGTGGGAGTCCGCATGTAGATACCTATCTGTGTGTGTTTTCTTCCTATAGACCTGGTGTGTGATTGATCCATTGTCTGACCTAGATATTAGTACATCGAGGAAAGGAATACACCCATTCTTCTCAATTTCCATAGTAAATTTTATGTTCTCGTTGCGATTATTAAGGTGATAAAAGAAATGATGTAGGTTTTCCTCTCCATGTGACCATACTACATATGTATCGTCCACGTATCGTTTCCATCTTCGGGGTTTGAGAGGAAAAGATTATATGGCTTGTCTTTCGAATTTTTCGATGTATAGATTAGTGACAATCGGGGATAGCGGGGAGCCCATAGCCACACCTTCTACTTGTTCGTAGAATTGATCTTGGAATGTGAAAAATGTGGAACGTAAACATATCTCTACTAGTTTGGTTATGTTATCATCCGTAAGCTCTCTAATGGTTTCAATCGCCTCGCTCAGTGGTATTTTCGTGTAAAGGGATTTGACATCGAAGCTTACTAAGATATCCTCCTTGTTGAGCTTTTCCGTTTGGACTTCATTAATCCAGCTAGTGGAGTCTTTAATAAATGAGTCGGTTCTCCCTACCAGGGGTTTTAATAGTGTCGTTAAGAATTTTGCCAATCCATATGTGGGGGAGCCGATTGTGTTGACTATTGGGTGAAGTTGTGCACCATCCTTATGTATCTTCGGTAGACCATAGATGCGAGGTTGGATGCAATATTTAGGGTATAATTTATTTTAATGTGATCGTCCAGGTGTGCATTCTTTATTGTTTCGGTTACCTTCTTAATAATTTTTTTATTGGGATCTTTATTTAACTTGACATAGCTGCCACATGCCAGGTGTTCTTGCATTTTCTTGATGTAGTCTTCGGAGTCCATGATTACGGTGGCATTCCCCTTGTCTGCCTTCATGACTTTAATTTCTTTATTGTTTCTCAGGTTTTTAAGTGTTGCCGATTCATCCTTTGAGATGTTGGTTTTGGGGGGTCGAGCTCGTTTAATGGTGACTGCGCATTCCTGGCGAATTTCTTCAGCTACCTCTTCTGGGAGATGACCCACAGCTTTCTCGATACAACATATTAGCTCTTTCGTTGGAACTTCTCTTGGCGCGATTGCAAAGTTTAGTCCTTTGTCCAGAATGCTTATGGTGGCTTCATCTAACTGCAATCTGGATAGATTAACAATGTTAGCTTTCTTTGTTACTGTGCTGGGAGATTCCGAGATTTATTTATGGCTGCGAATTTTCTTCTCTGTCTCTCGATCATTTTCTCCCTATTGCTATTGCATTTCATCCCAATGGTTGAGTCGATTTTTTCCCAGAGATCAGCTTTTATTATGTGCGAGAGGTTCAGGTGCATGTGATAGTTTGATTGTCGATACCGAGAGGAATCTTGCTGCCGAGTTTGAGATGAAGGACTTGGGGATGATGCACTATTTTCTAGGCATGGAGGTGTGGCAGAATGCAGATGGGATCTTCCTTGGACAAGGGAAGTATGCAGTAGAGATCCTGAAGAGGTTCAGGATGATGGACTACAAGGCCATGGCCACACTTCTGGCATCGAACCTGAAGTTTCTGCGTGATGCTTCATTTGATCCAGTTGATGTCACGGTGTATCGTCAGATGATTGGGTCCTTGATGTACCTGACGAACACGAGACCAGATATTTTCTTTGCGGTGAACAAATTGAGCCAATTCCTGACGGATCCTAGAGGTGTTCACCTGGTTGTTGTAAAGCATATTCTGAGGTACCTAAAGGGTACAGTTGATTATGGGCTCAAGTATGATGTGAATCAAAAGGTTAACCTGGAGGGTTATGTTGATTCAGATAGGGCAGGATGTGCTACAGATAGGAAGAGCACTTATGGGTGCTACTTCAGTATGGGATCAGGTGTGATCTCTTGGTTTAGCAGGAAGCAGTCCTGCATAGCACTAAGTACAGCCGAAGTAGAGTATGTTGCAGCTTGTTCGGCTAGTTGTGAGGCAGTTTGGCTGAGGAAGCTACTATTTGAGTTATTTGATCTCTGGTTGGGTGCTAGTGGTATCTTTTGTGACAACCAGAGTTGTGTCAAGCTGTCTACGAACCCGGTGTTCCATGACAGGTCGAAGCACATTGAGATCAAATATCACTATATCAAGGATATGGTGCAGAGAGGAGCAGTGAAGCTCCTGTATGTTGCGATGGATGAGCAGGTTGCAGATGTGTTGACAAAACCACTAGCCAGAGTAAAGTTTGAGTACTTCAGAGAGAGGCTTGGTGTTATTCATATAGAATATACTTCGAGGAAGAAGTGATGGGACACATCTGCAGGAGCCATTCCAAGCATGGTGAGAGGAGGATCCTTCCCATGGATGTGGATGTAAGCGTTGTGTGGTGAGCATCAGGACAATGATCCAGTTACTGCTTGGTATGATCAGTTGGATCATGTATATGTATATGCATCAGTTGGATGCTTGGTATGATCAGTTGGATCATGTATATCTATATGAATTAAGACGATGCAGTGATGATGATCAGGAGGATCATGTGAGATGAGTATCAGGATGATACTCTGGATGATATGCATCAGGATGATGCTATGATGATGATCAGGATGATCATATGTGATAATATGTATCAGGTGGATACATTGCATAATCAGTTGGATTATGTGTGATGAGTTCCGAAGACACAGATGCACATGGGATTTTCGAACATTGTTGTAGATGTGTTCTCCCATGGTCGCGATGTAATTGTCGGGCTTTTTTGACATTGTCGAAGATGTGTTTTCCCATGGCTGTGATGTAATTACCGGGATTTTCTGACATGGTAGAAGATGTGTTCTCCCATGGTTGTGATGTAATTGCTGGAGCCATTCTCACATGGTGGTAGATGTGTTCTCCCATGATGCAGATGTAAGGGCTGGAGCCATTCAAGCATGGTTGAAGTGTGTATTCCCATGGCTGCGATATAAGTGATGTGCCATTCCTAGCATGGTTGAAGTGTGTCTTCCCATGGATATGGATGTAAGTGCGATGCCATTCTCGCACGGTGGAAGTGTGTCTTCCCATGGCGTAGATATAAGTGCTGACCCTTTCACGGATGGTTTAAGTGTGTCTTCCCATGCCGATGAATGTAAGTGCTGTGTGATGTGCATATGGGTTGTGCTTCATGAACGATGTTATGATCAGTATGATCATGAGTATCAGGATGATACTCTGTGGCTGTGGACAGGTTGTGCAGTGGCATGTAAAAGGTCCTGGGAGATCTGATAGGTTGAGCTGTGTGCTCATAATCAATCCTGGGATGCTCTTGCGAGGTTTTGTTGACACACGTAATAAGTCCTGAGGATTCCACAGTATGGCCACTGATGATGAATACCTACAGGTGGTGGGCCTACATCCAACATGAAAAAGGGTTGGCTCTGTAGAATTTCCTATGACGAGTAGATTGGAGATTGATTGAGATAGCAGCAGCAGCAATGATGACGATGATCCAGTCATGATGATCTAGAGAAGAAGACTTGTGCTAGCAGATCTATGTCGAGAAATACCTTCCTAGTTAAAAGGGAGTGTTGTTGTATTTGTAACTTCGAAATGTATTTCACATATGTATATTGTACTCCTTAGAGATGGTATTATTCCTCTATACGGAACTGTCGTCATTTATATTGTAAGTGTCGTAACTTATACTTGATGGGTTATTAGACCACCTTGATGGTGTCGGCCCTGTATAATTCATGTGGGTTAAAGGGTTATTAGACCACCCTATTGGGGGTCGGCCCTGTCAGCATTATGTTAAGCGGTTAAGTTGATGCCGACCTATTAAAGGTTATTAGGCAATTCAAGTAAAGTATAAATAGAGTGCGGGAGGCACTCTATTTGATCATTCACTTTCTCACATTTACACTCATTGGAGAGTGGCACACTTGTGGAGGAGTAGAAGCTGCTACTAGGAGACTATCTCTTATGCTTGGGTTTTGTATCATTTCTCTATCTATCTCTAAGGAAGTTATTGGGGTTTTTCACCTTATTGGTTTTCCCCAAGGAAACTATATGTGTCTATCGTCTCTTGTGATTGCTTGTTGTGATTGATATGATTGATATGTTGTACATGTTATTCTCTCAATAAAGATCCTAGAGTATATTGAATTGATGCTCAAAAATTAACACTCTTCATGTATTTCTCTTATGGATGTGATTTACCATTCGCTCCTGTTGTGAAACCTCCCATTGATGGATTAGGTTGGATATTTCCTCCAATGCATCCTGATATTTTTCCATCTCCAAGCAACTCTCTAGGAAGTCTCTTAAGGTGTTGACCTTTTTCTGTGAATTCATCGTGTCAAATGTCGGCGGCATGTCATAGATAACTTCTTTCTAGTGAAGAGGTGGCTGCCTCAACTGCCTTATTGCTTCCTGTGCTTTAAAAAAAATATCTCTTTCTACTTCTGCATCAAATGTGACTTGTTTCCTTGTTGTCGGTCGAATGTTATCCCATGACCTATTTACCCCTGTCATAGCTCCTCCTCGTGTCACTATTCCGACAGTCGCACTTTGAATTCTAACCTCTGCTGATAACTTTTGTACCGCTGGTGGCAGATTCTAGTTCTGATTTTGATTTGGCAGAGGTGGAGGTAGGTTCTTAGTTTGCCACTTCATGATGAGCTGAGGAAAATCTTTGACACCATGGTCCACAGCGTTGCAGTAAGTGCACTGTTGGGTTGGATTCTGTAAATCCCTCTATTAATGCCCCTGCTAACCACAATTGTAATATATGATAGGTCCTTGACCTCGTCCAGCAGCTCCTCCTTGGTCGACACCAGTACCTCGGCCGCCACGGAACCCCCCTTTGAATCCTTTCTCGCAGTGACCTGTATGGCGGGTACTGCGGTTGACCATACTGTGACTACGGATATTGTTGTTGACCATATTGCAGTGGTTGAAATTGCAGTTGTGGATATTGGGGTTGGCCATACTGCGAGTGACCATACTGCAACTGATCATACTACGGTTGCAGATTATATTGAGGCTGCGGTTGATTATACTGCTGATGCTGCTGTACCGGTGGTTGCTCCTCCCCTTTCATGAAGAATGTATCTGCAATCCTTTCCTGGAGTAGGTCATATGCTCTGCAATATTTCTTGTCATGGCCAACCGATCGACATAACTTGCAATGCAAGTTCACTGGTTTTGACACCACTTCTATAGGTACACACATTCTTCTGGTCGATGTCCTCTCATCTGACAAACGCGACACCAAGGCATCCCTCCCTGGCTGAGGAGGTTCGGTTCACCTAATTGCAAATATTCTCGAAATTTTGGGCATTGATCCTTGTGATGTCCTTCTGTCCTAAATCTAGTGCACCATACATCTTCGCGTGCCTCTTTTCCTTTCTTCATGTCTTGTAGCTGGATTGTCAATTTTTCCAGTTGTGCTTGTATTCGATCCATGCCCAAGCCTGTTTCTCCAATCGATGAAGCCTCCAGCTTCATTGCGATGTCCACCACTTATGCCTGAGTCACCACCTTATGTTGCATCAGCGGCCCACGAATGTGCGGCACCAACCCTGCGATAAACCATTCATTATGCTGCATATCGCTCATCCTGAAACTCACTTTCGCCATTAGTGTTTTGTATCATTGGTCAAATTACCAGACTGATTCGTTTGGAAACTACTTGATCTCCTTGAACTCAGTAATGTACTGCGACTCAGATTTTGGTTTTCTAAATTCATCGATCATCCCTGCCTTGATCTGTGGAAAAGTTTTACCTGGAGTTATCGTCGATACCTTAGTAAACTTCATATACCAGTCTAGTGCACGTCCCCTGAGGGTCGCCGCTAACTGTCCCTTTTTTATATCTTCATCCTGGACCTGCTTCACGGTCCATAATTCCTCGCACAAAAACTGTTAGGAACCCATGTCTTTACTTTGTTAGTATGTTGTTGTTGGACGCATATGCTTTGTAAGTCATCCCGTAGTATTTGTTGATCAATAGTTTGTGCTATTGTTGTTGGCGCATATGCTTTGTAAGTCGCCCGTAGTATTGTTGATCCATAGTTTGTAACGGCCCATGGTTTCGACCCATAGTATTGGCGCCTAGAATTAGTATATAAGTGTGTATTGAGACCCATGAAGGAGCGTGAAGTTACTTGTATTGAGCTTGCTCATAGGAGGTTGCCCCCTCGAAGTGGCCTGTGATCAATATAAAAGTGATTCTGAGTTCTGTCATTTCTGCTATTTCGCGTATTCGTATTAATTAATTGTTGCAGGTGCCTCGCATCTGGTATCAGAGAACTTTCTTGGGCTCGCTGGGTGAAATTTTTGCCAAAAAAAAAATTTCGCATCTGTTGCAGGTTCGGATTCGGGAATAATCCCTATCCGCTTAACTGTGGGAAGTACTTGGGCATAAGCCCTAAAACTCATTGTGAGGAGTACCACAGGAACCCCGAAGTAGCTGGCCCATTGTTTGATGACTTTTACTAGATTTGTTTTATCAGTGGTCTAAAGGATGCCATCCGCTCTGAGGTCAAAATGTTTTGCCCCAACACAATGATGGAAGCCCTAGGGTTGGCTAAGTTGGCAAAAGACAAGATTGCATCCCAACAATGCTCCAAGCCCACTTTTGTTCCCTTCCGAAATATGGGTTCTCAGCGACCACCTATACTGTAGGCTCCTCGACCTACTCCTATCAAGCGTTTGTCTGAAACAGAGATGCAAGGACGCAGAGAAAAGGGGCTTTGCTATAATTGTGATGAGAAATTCACCCGGGGACATAGATGTGTTCAGCAAAAGCTCTATCTCTTGGATGTGGAGTCTCCGCCTGCCTCTGAAATTGGTGACGAAGATCCAGAAACACTGGATGCTCCGGTCGACATTCAGGAACCGCCTATTGACCCTCCGTCTCAGGATGACCAGCCAGAGATATCTCTCCATGCTTTAGCTAGAATCACCACCCCCCAAACAATGCGAGTCAGGGGTTACTTCAAGAAGCTTCCTCTTACAATACTCATTGATTCTGGTAGCATTCATAATTTCATTGACCCTCGGATTGCCAAACAAGATGATTGTTTTATCCATCCTTGCTCCATCTTTGAAGTCATGGTTGCCAATGGGGGCACCTTACCTTGCAAAGGGAAGTGTCAAAATGTGCGTATCTCTATGGGAGATTATACCTTTCGCTCTAACATGTTTGCCTTGCCCTTAGGCGGATGTGATGTGGTTTTGGGCGCTCAATGGCTACGCACACTTGGCCTTATCTTATGGGATTTTGCTGAACTTTGGATGCAGTTTTCCCTCAATGGACGAAAACACACATTGACAGGATTACAACCAAGTTCTCTCGGCATAATCAGTTCACATCGCATGGAAAAACTCCTCAAGAAGAATTCACATGGTGTCATCCCTCAGATCCATTCCATCCAGATGCAACCATCAGCGGTCTCCACTACTCCTTTGGATCTACAACAAATTCTGGATCGATATACAGGTGTCTTTGCTGAACCAGTGGGATTGCCACCTTCCAGGCTAGAATACCATCGTATTCAGCTCCTTCCTGGCAGCGTTCCTCCCAACATCAGGCCCTATCGCTACCCATTTCACCAAAAAATGGAGATTGAAATGCTCGTTTGGGACTTATTGAAGCAAGGGATTATTCGCCCAAGCACTAGTTCCTTTTCTTCTCCAGTTATTCTTGTCCGCAAAAAAATATGGGTCATGGCGCCTCTGATTGACTTTCGAGCACTTAATAACCTCACCATCAAGGATAAGTTTCCAATTCCTGTTGTTGATGAGCTTCTTGATGAGCTTCATGGGGCTCACTTTTTCTCCAAGTTGGATCTTCGTTCTGGGTATCATCAAATTCGAGTTCATGAGGATGATATTCCTAAAACAACTCTCTGCACACATGATGGCCATTATGAGTTTTTGGTCATGCCCTTTGGCCTCACTAATGCTCCTTCCACATTCCAGGCCTTAATGAATAAAATATTTCGACCCTACTTGCGGAAATTCATTCTGGTATTCTTTTCTCCATGCCAAGCAGTCTAAATGTGTTTTTGGACAGAAGGAAGTGGAGTATCTCGGGCACATTATCTCATCACAAGGGGTTTGCGTGGATCCTTCCAAAATCGATGCCATGAACAATTAGCCGCATCCTCAGACACTCAAGAGCCTTCGTGGTTTTCTGGGGTTGACTAGCTACTACCGCAAGTTTGTCAAGGATTATGGGAAGATTGCAGCTCCATTAACTGCTCTATTGAAAAAGGATGCTTTTACATGGACACCTGCTGCTCAGTGTGCATTTGACAAACTAAAACAAGTTATGTGTACTACACCTGTGCTAGCTATGCCCAATTTTTCCAAGCCCTTCACTATTGAGAGTGATGCTTGCGGCAATGGACTTGGTGTTGTTCTCCTTCAAGATGAACACCCCATTGCGTTCACCAGCAAAGCCCTTTCAGGCAAGAATTTAGCTGCCTCTACCTATGAGAAGGAAATGATGGCTATTTTGCATGCAGTACAAAAGTGGCACCCATACCTATTAGGGAATCATTTCTGCATCAAGACTGATCACCAGAGTCTGAAATATTTATTGGACTAGCGTGTCTCCTCCCCGACACAACAGAAATGGGTTATCAAACTCATGGGTTATGACTATGAGATCACTTACAAGAAGGGTAAAGACAATATTGTGGCAGATGCTCTTTCTCGCACATTTGATGCCCAAGGTTCTCTTTCATCTATTTCTATGCCTGTTCCAAATTGGTTGCAATCTGTTCAACAGGGTTATGTCAATGACTCTTCCTTATCTCAAATCATCCAACGCTTGACCAACAACCCTTCTGTTGTACCACATTACTCTTTGGATGGTGCTTCTCTGCGATACAAGGGTCGTCTAGTGCTTCCCCAGAGCACAGATCTTCAATAGGCTGTCTTCTATGAACTCCATGCTTCTCCATCGGCAGGGCACTCTGGGTTCCTCAAAACGTATGAACGAGCACGGCGTAACTTCTTTTGGCAGGGCATGAAAAGGACAATTCAACAGATGGTGGCCGAATGTGATACCTGCCAGCGCAATAAGGGTGAAACAACACTCCTTCCAGGATTGCTTGAACCCTTTCCCATACCTACACGGATTTGGACAGATATTTCTATGGATTTCATTGAAGGGCTCCCTAAATCTGGCGGGAAGACAGTGATTCTCGTTGTGGTTGATCACCTCTCCAAATATAGTCATTTTTGTGCTCTCAGCCATCCCTATACAGCCTCCTCCGTCGCTCAAATTTTTCTGGACCAGATCTTTCGTCTTCATGGCATCCCTTCTTCCATTGTCTCGGATCGTGATGCGACTTTCACCAGTCATTTTTGGACAGAACTATTTCGCCACACTGGCACCAAACTGAAGATGAGTTCAGGGTATCACCCACAAACAGATGGTCAGACTGAAATTGTCAATAAATGCTTGGAAACTTATCTTCGTTGCTTCACCTCGGAACAACAACATCAGTGGGCAAAGTGGCTCCCTCTCGTTGAATGGTGGTACAATACCTCTTACCACACTGCCTCTAAAATGACCCCATATGAAGCAGTCTATGGTCAGGCACCTCCATCTCTTCTTCCATACACCTCCACCAGTTCACCAGTTCAAGAAGTTGACACGGTCCTTCGAATCCGCGATCAGATTCTTCGCATTTTGCGGGACAATCTTCACATGGCAAGAAATCGCATGAAGCAACAAGCTGATCAGCACCGTTCGGAGCGCACTTTTCAAGTCGGCGATATGGTTTTTCTTCGTCTCCAGCCGTACAAACAATCCTCCTTGAGACTAAAAGGGCGTCATAAGCTCGCTCCAAAGTTCTATGGGCCATATCGGATTCTTCAGAAGATTGGGTCCATTGCTTATAAATTGGAACTTCCTCCTACTTCCCGCATTCATCCAGTCTTTCATGTCTCTTGTCTGAAGAAATTTCTTGGCACCAACATCAGCGGACAAACGATTTTACCCGAACTGGATAATGAAGGATCCATCCTTTTGGAGCCAGAGGCCATCCTCAATCGGCGCACTCGTCAACTTCACTCTCGCTCTATCACAGAGGTCTTAATTCAGTGGCACGGCATGCAACCAGAGGATGCTACATGGGAACCACTCCTTCAGATTCAACAACAATTTCCACATCTAAAGCTTTGAGGACAAAGCTTTTTTTAAGGGGGAGGGGATGTTAGGAACCCATGTCTTTACTTTGTTAGTATGTTGTTGTTGGACGCATATGCTTTGTAAGTCGTCCCGTAGTATTTGTTGATCAATAGTTTGTGTTATTGTTGTTGGCGCATATGCTTTGTAAGTCGCCCGTAGTATTGTTGATCCATAGTTTGTAACGGCCCATGGTTTCGACCCATAGTATTGGCGCCTAGAATTAGTATATAAGTGTGTGTTGAGACCCATGAAGGAGCGTGAAGTTATTTGTATTGAGCTTGCTCATAGGAATTTGCCCCCTCGAAGTGGCCTGTGATCAATATAAAAGTGATTCTGAGTTCTGTCATTTCTGCTATTTCGCGTATTCGTATTAATTAATTGTTGCAGGTGCCTCACAAAAACCAATATTGTTCGGGATCCTCGGTTCCATTACCTTAGAAGGTTGGCATATTTGCGTCGTCACCTTCCATTCTTGCGCTTCTACTATTATTATTTACTGATCTGCTACTCTTACTACTGTTATGGCACGGAGGACATCTCTGTGAATAAATTTTATTTCCTCTTATCAAGTTCTGAGTAGTGCGCGGAGTTGAAGGTACGTTGTATCTTAGGGTCTGTCCTTCTTCGGCTTCTAGGTAGCTTGTTCACTTTATTCTTCGTCATAATAAGGTCGCTTCGTCCCTTGTGGTCCTTTTTCGCAGTCTCCCATTCCGGTCCCCTCAGGAGACTCTCTCTCAGTCCTCCTCTTCTTCTCGAGTCGCCGAAATATCACCCCACTCCTCAAGGTACCACAATCTTCTTCAGCCTCCCTTAAAAATTAGTCATCGCTCATGTCCATCTACCCCGCATCTTTCTATCGGACCCGCATTCATGTGGTACCCTCAGCTTCTACACACTGATCTTCTACTCATCGGAATTCATCCTCAATATACCCTTTTTGCAAACGAGAATCTTTATCCACAACTTTAGCGATAGCAAGAATCTCCCTCTAGGTCCTTTGAAAATTTTCCTTTCCGCATCGTTGTATGATTTGATTGTATCAACGGCAAACTCAGTGATGTATCCTTCTAGGATATTGTCTACCCAGAAGTCAACAGCCCGTGATACCTTATTGTCGACCCGTTTCAGTTGTTCAATCAGTTATGGAGTCCAATGATCAGGCTCACTCTTTTAGCAATGGTTCTTCTGAAACGTCAGCTACGCCAACCACTCATGTAGCAATACCGAGAATTCACAGAAGAATATCTCGTGGATATGAGACTAAATATGATTTTCCAACCAACTTCTTGTCGTCTTCCCGGGGTTCCGATTTTCTCCTTCTACAAATTCTTTTTCTTTCTTGTCAAACCAGTCCTGAATATATGGTTTCATCGAGTGCCACAGCATGTCCTTATCTTTCTTCTTCAGTGTCCTGTAAATGGAACCATTTGTTGACACAGTTCTATCGACAGGGGTTCACTTCGCACTGTCATCAACAAACACCAACCAAACACCTTTAAGCACCGACCCAGAAAGGTTTTACCCTTTCTAGCAACACCCACGAAGCGAGTGAGGTCTCACCCGAGATGATTAAGGGGGCTACAGGAACCAGGTTTCCACATTGGGGAAAGGACATGCAACTACTTCACTTCTATCGCAATAGAAACTAGAGATTCACGTTCGCATCATGCTTTAAAATTCATACATACATTCATCATTCGCACATTTTCTATGTAATCAACATTTGCATCATCAGATTAACACTAGTGATTGCATCAGTCAGAAATTACAGAAAGCAGCATAAATCAATCATCATTCGACATAAATAGAGACAAAAAGATAGATCCAAACATCTTCATGCATTAACTCATCAAAACCTGCGATATAACCTTCGCAGAAATAGTTCAAAACATCTTATTGCGGATCCATACAAATCTGTCGAAAATAGAGCAAAACATTACAAAGTTCATCCGCACACCTATCGATCACTTTATGATCTCATTCTAGCATAGGATCAGATCCAATAATTCCCTTAGGCTTACATCCATATTCTTATTTATAGCCAACTATGGCGGTTACAAAATGGTCCAAATGACCCTTTCTAACAGACTAAACTAGTCTTGCGCTTCCTTGTTCTTCGCAAATGGTCCTTCTTACGCGGATGGTCCTTCTTTGCAGTTGTCAGCTTCCACACTTCATGCGGACTAACCTCGTTCCAACAGGAAGTGCTCATCACATCCATATCTCATTTGACAAAAACTATCGTTGTTTGACCCTTTCGGCATTCAGTTGAAATTTCAACAAGTATGACTCTTTTTCATCTTGACATATAGAATTTATCGATTTCATGTCCATTGTTAATTATCCAATCTTGTCTACATATTTCATATCATCATGCCTATGGCCATCATTAAGGTATTTTTTATCCCTATACTCATTTTTTATTTCCTTTCATGAAAATTAAAAAATTAATTGTAAAATCCCATACCCCTCTTCCTATTCCACCTTTTCCTCGTTATCCTACTTCCCTATCCCTAGATTTTACCCCTTTTACCTTTAAAATCCCTCCCTATATCAAGCTCAAAATTAAAAATTAAAAAAAAAAAAAGAGAAAAGCAAAAAATATTAATGAAATCCTTGAAAACCCATTGTTTTAAAGCTCAAATCATTGTAAAGTTCAAATCTCCCAAGAGTATTTAAGTCATTGACTTATTTTCACAAATATGTCTGCTAAAGAGGTTTGAATTTTGATGGTTTAAAGGTATGAACACTAGATCCACGTGGCAAGTAAAACCTCTATGTGCAGGAGCTCATGTATCCATGTAGAGGTCCACATTACCAATTGAAAGTAGGTGCATACAAGAGGTCGATAGGGAAACTGTTTCTTCTAGCTAGAAAAAAACAAAAAATATCGTATAAAGAACCGTTTGTAGGAATCTAGCTGACAAACAATTCCCTACGATTGAACCAATGGTAGTGGTGGTTGTTGTTAAAAGAAGGTTGTTACCAACCAAGCCACGCGAGATAAGAGATAACAAGGCAACCGCAAGTAAGGAGGCGAAATGACCCATCACAAGAGTGTTGCATCCAAAGGAGAGAAAATATGGAAGGGTAAATAAAAACACCCACCACTCGTGGCATCCAACCGTTGTAGCAGAGGTGTTGTAGCATAGGTTAACACCATAGTAGCATAATTCGGTTGTATTGGATTTTCGTGTACAAAAATTCAGAACAAATTTGAATTCCTTGAATATTTGGTGTAAGTGTAATACAAATATGGATTATTACTGGTGGAAAATTAAATTTTGAAAATCAATTTAAAAAAAGAAAAAATTATTTAAACACTATAAAACGAAAATACCATTAAATATGATACTTCTTATTAAAATAATTATTAAATGGGAAACTCCAACAAAAAAACATAGCCACATCCATACATGGACTCCAGCAAAGGCCAATAAAAATTATGAAAAGAATGCATTGACAGTGAAATCATAACATAGTGACAGGATGCCGACAAAGGAACATTACACAAAGGGAAAATAGACCGTGCCACAAACCCTAGCTTCTATGTGAGAGGGTCATAGCTCACATTTGAGTTTTCAATGGAGATGCTTCAGTATACCTCTTATTTGGGCATGATAGACACAAGTAGCGTGAGCAGGTTACATGATGTTGATTATAGTGCACGAAGAATCTGCAAGATGCGGTTATGCTTCTGTGCAAATAGAGCTAAATCACAAGTATATATACACTAGCACACATAAGGAGACTACCAAGAATCATCGCGTCGTGCAGCTAAACAAAAATATACACCAAAAAAAAACTCAACACCCCATGGAAAACACTAACGCCCTACATCCACCAAACAAGAAAACGCCCACAATAGAGGGATCCCACGGTCGCTGAAGGAAAAAATGGATGCAGACAGAGGTATTTTTTTTCTTTTGAAGTCAATGGGAAGCACACCTATGATATGAAACCAAGGGATTACTATCCTTTTTCTCATGATGGATACCAACAGTTTGATTTTAAAAGATGCATTTACAAATTCATCCACGCTTCCAGATGTTGTGTCTTTGAGGTTAAGAAATAGTCGGCTCCATGACAAGATTAATGTTTTTTGAAATATGCTTATAACACTGGTAGAACCCTGCTCATCAAAGTTTGGCCATCATGTGTTGCTTGCATCTATGGGTGATGTAATATCCCCATTTTGACCCTTCGGATGTGTTGGCTTGTAATGTAAACATTCTATATATGTGATGTATGATTCCTAGCGTGGAGCTCAAGGACAAGGCCCTGCTAGTGGATGCTCAACTTTAAGAGCAAGTATTTGATATTGTGTTATCCAGGTGCTATTAATCCATGGAAATTGTAAATATCATGTAATAAAAATACCAAGGGGATCGCTATGGATGCAATTAAATGAGGGGGCTATGTGTATCCACTAGGGAGAGGTTAGGGGGTTGTGGGATTGAACCCTAGGATGCCATATGTCACCTTGAGAAACCACCATTAATTGTCCTAGTTGTCATTTAATTCTGTGTAAGGAAGACTACAAAAAAAATTTCATGAGGTTGATGGAATATGGGTAGCCCTGGAATCCATAAGGCAGGGTATGGGCTCAATTGGATTGACCCATAAGTCACTCCACCTCATGGGAGGATGTTTGTGCTCATCCCCATGCCATGGGGGAAGGATTCAAGCTTCATTTTTGGGAGGAGGACGTGGACCCAACAGGGGAGAGAACCATAAATCGCGACTGGAATAGAGGTCGTGTTTTGGGGTGCCAAGATCGCTCAAAAAATGGGCGTGGGAAGTGAAATCCAATAGGGGTTCCATAGATTTGAACTTTGGGCGAATCTGAAAGCGGGAGATGCCGAGAAATCTAGAGTAGAACCCGGATCTGATAGCCCAAAATCCCAGACGTGGGACATAGCCTTCCCACTGCAACATGGAAGAGATCTGATAGTGGATCGCAGTGGGAAGAGATAAGGGGGTTTAGGTTTCACGGTAGAGCTAGTGAAGGCTCATTTATCCATGGTTTATCAGTCGGGACCTGCCATACCTGCCCATTATAGCACTTAGGGAAGGAGCACCCAAGGGACTATGTAGCAGTTAAGGGGACCTTACTTTGGCTGAGAGTGGAGGTGATGGGGGTTCCTGGACTGTTGGAATCCAACTAGATATGCCTATAGATCTGTGGTTGAACTTATTGGCTTAGAAACCTCCTATCTTATCTCCCCAATTGCTTGACAGAGCCAACTATGTGCTAGATGACCCTGATTGACTGTGCCTAAGGCTGTGAGTGGACTTGAGTAGTTCATCCTTAGTGGATACATATCCCCAGCTTGGGGGTGGTCTCTGATTGCTGAAAGAATACAAGTTGGGAAGAGACCTATGTTTGGGTTGGAACGTTGCAGTCCATAGCCAGTTGCTTGGTGACTTCATCTTAAAGATAAGTGTTTCATGTTGCCTCTGATTATGTCAATTTTATATACATGAATGATTGTTTGTTTATGTCAAAATTCATAGATTGAGCATGCTGAATAATGGAACTGAATACATGTACTTTATGTTTTTATTATGCCTATGAAGAAATGAAGGTAGATGCATTCTGAGTGTGTGTTAATATGATTTAATTCAGTTGTGTTTATTGAGTATGCAAATGCATCCATGTATTTTATTTATATGTAAATTTTCTCATTGATGAATAGGGATAAGTTTATTGAGGCCCTGAATCTGCAGAAGGTTTAGTCAGATCTTAGGGGAGAGATAGACACTCCTGTGGTGTTCATGTTCCCTCTATGGATCAGATGAAGGGAAGGGCCATGACAGAGTAGTATGAGAACCCCTTCTAGAGTGGTAAAGAGGCATGGATGAAGTTTGGGGCCACATTTTAGGTTGGAATAAGGATAGGATCATAGTCCTCAGGTGTGTCAGAGGATCACACAGTTGCATGGGGCTCGCTGAGATATTTCCAAAAATGGACTTAGGATGAGGAAGTTATCAGCCTGAGAAGATGGTAGTAATAGGGGTATATGTTCGAATTCTGAATTTTCGAACCTGCGGTGTGGATTGCGGATCACGGAAGTCAGAAGCATGAGTTCTCGGCATGGTTCTTTGGGAGTTCCAACTTCCGACTCCCACAACCCGGATTGTGGATTGCAGAAGTCAGAGGAGTAAATTTCCCAGAGCTGCGATTTCAGAGTTCTGATTTTCGACTTTCGCATCGCAGATTGCGGAAGTCGAAGGCATGATTCGGCGTAATTGGATATTTGGTGTCTTGACTTTCCGACTCCCACATCATGGATTGCGGATTGCGGAATTCAGAGAGGTGTTACTTTGACATCGTGTATTTGGAGTTCTGACTTTCTGAGTCCCGCATCATGGATTGTGGATTGCGGAATTCGGAGAGGTGTTTCTTCGACGTCGTGTATTTGGAGTTCCAGCTTTCCGACTCCCACATCATGGATTGCAGATTGTGGAAGGCGGAGAGGTGTTTTCTTCGACGTTGTGTAATTGGTGTTCCGACTTCCGACTTGTGGCTTGCGGATTGCTGCTTGCGGAATTGCGGATTGGGGACTGGGATCGTTGCAGTTGTGTAAAAGTGCATAGTTGGAAAAAAAATTATCAAGTTGTTCCCCCATCACTCTAAAGGGAACTGAGGGGATCAGGGACATGACAGATGGTATCAGAGCCCAAGGTTGCAGCACTAGGATTGCATGGGCCAAAGTATGAGTTACAGGAAGGTAACCAAAACTTGAATAAGGTGCAATGAGATCTATTACAATGATCAAGGAAAGCTACATAGGGATAACAAGATGGTTGCAGCTGAAAATTGGAGAATGACCCCCAAGGGCAATGTTGATAAGAGGGAAATTTCTCACCTTAAACTATATATGTTTATAGCATAAGAATGGTATGTTTGGAAAGTAGCAAGTAGGAATGTTATACATGAGTATGTGTATTGAATTGTTGCTTGGTGAGAAAATCATAGCTAATGATTCTCTGTGTGCTTGCTAGAGGCCATGAAATTGGATCAGCTATGAAGTGGAAGAGGAATTTCATGTTATGACGAGGGATTAGAAAGAGATAATTCCTCAACTCTTCTCTTGTTGATATATTTATATTTTTTGCATTATATATATATGAAATTATGGCATAGGAATGTTGAAAATGCAAGAGATTAGGTAGTTGAAATGAATATGCACTAGTGGGCATATTAAGAGATAACACATAGTGGATGTGAACTTGCTTGTGTATGAATATGATATTGCATATTGATCAAAGTAGTGAGGTTTTACATATGCAATGAGCCACTTTTAATAATTATTTTGGTTGATAATAATGATTGTTGGTATTGGTTGTAAGGCCAAAGACAACATAAACATAGCTGAAAATGTGGATGATGCTATTACATGTGACCAACAACCTTGTGAAGAAAGGATAGAGCACAAATATATGATCAAAAGGTTGGTGGAAGGACTGGGTAGTCCTTGGTAAGAGGACAACTGATCAGGTAACATCAGATATGTTGATGGAAGCCATGCAGGTAATGTTTATTTATGCTAATTATATAAATGTTGAAAGAGGATGGGTAAGAATCCCTTCTACTATATTTTTAATCATCATAAAATGGTATGCATGCAAGGTTGAATGCATTTATGTGAATTCCATACCGCCATGGTATGGTGAGGTATGTGGTAGTAAAGGAAATGAGCATTATACCATGTGACTATTTAAAATTTTGAATGCATCCATAAGAAATAAGAGCATGCCATGTGTGAAACCATGAGGATGATGGGTTGTGAAGCCTACAGTGCTCAACAAGTATCCCATGAACTCCTTATTGGTGTTAATTTGGGATGAAATCTATTTGCCAACAACCAAGGAGTGAGAAAACTCTTGATGTGTTGTTCGGGTGAAGGAGGAAGGAACCCAAATAGTTAACCAAGTAATTGGGGAGATGGTTGGGTATTGTGTTGAAGCATTGACTAAGGTGCCCAACTTACCATGGTAAGAAACCTGTGTAGGCACAAAAATGTTTTAGACCAATGTTGTAGTGCATTGGTTGCATTAAGTAAATGTACATTGAAATATTATGTAAATGTTGTGAATGTGCATGCATATGCGTGAGTACATGTGTTAATATGCATTGTGTGAATGCATGATTGTGGTGTATACTTCATTACAATTCGTTAATAGATGAAATGGTAGAATTATTGAAAATTCTAAGCTCCTTTCATGAGATGCTATGGGGAAAGAATTACATGAAAAAGGTAGGTGTGTTTGATGGGCTACCAGAGTGCTCTATTGGGAGGATAGAGTTGCATGAATGGATATGATTGTGTAATCATAAGTATTGGAAATTTTGTTTAATTGCATAGACAATGTGACTATATCTTGGAATCTAATTGTGAATAAAATGCATATAAAGTAATTGTATTTCATTGCATTTGAGATATTAATGGCTAATAGTGTTTGAATTATTGTTTGATTATAATTCTGAGATCACTTCAGTGGTTGTTGTAAATGCTGCAATAGAAATATTATATGCATGAATGCTCACCAAGTGTTTGGATGATTGAAATTTCAGATTACAGGTAGAAATGTCTTAGGTATGGCAAGGTGGGTAAGTCCATGATAAAGACTGGAATCTACCATGTACAAGAGCCAAATATTGTTAGGATGATCTCATTGTTGTGAAATCTGGTTTTGTATGAAACAGATTTGTAAATTTTCTGAATTAAATTTATGAGAAAAATCTCAGTTTTGCCAAATCTAATTTATATAGAGAATGATTTGTAAATTTCAGATTTGAGATTTTTGCTAATAATTGCTAATGGTTGTTTGGATAATCTAGAAATGTGTCAAGAGAACATGTTGTGGGTGGATGTCCAGGTTATGGCAGCAAGTGTAAGACCATAATGGGCAGAGTGATATCACTTACAAGAACCAAACAATATGAGGATGGCATCGTGGTTAATTAAACCAAAATTCTGTAGTGAACATAATTATAAATTCAGATTTGAGTTTGATTATTAATGTCATTGTTTGGTTGATTGTTTGTGAATTGTGTCAAGAGGGAACAATGAAGGAAGACCATGGGTTATGGCTTGCACGATCTAAACATCATGAGAAAAAACTCATGTTGTGGAGATCTAGTTTTTGTACAAAACAGAATTGAGAATTTCTAAGTGAAATTATTATGATGACATCTCATGTGAACTGCATTGCTTGTGTGTAATGTAGGTGAGATGGTGAAGTTATGCCAATTGGGCATATGTTGTTTATGAAACATGAAATGGGTTGGGGTAACAAACCCAAGGTACTGTTAGGTCAGTGAAGGGATCCCAAGGGACTATTAAATCAGATAAGGGAGCCCCATTCCTCGCGAAAGGAAGAGAAAATACATCTGCAAAACATATAAGTATTTTGTAACCCTTGCTGAAAATATGTGTGCCTAATTATTGGAATAAATATACAAAGCATGGTTTTATGTTAAGTTACTTGAGTGTGATTAGGGCCTACATGAATCACATCGGAAAGGGGTGCACACCTTTCGTGTGTTGTTTTGTGTTATGGTTGTCAACATTGATTACACCCTAAGAAAATGGACGCATTCTTGGTGTTTCAATATTAGAGAGTGAATTTTTAGGAAATATGTTTACAATTTTATATCAGCGATACTGATGAACTTGCATACCCATCTTGTGTTTTCAGGTATTACACATGCAATTTGGTACTGCATACTAAAGAAGCAAAGTGAAGAAGGGTACCATCCTTATGTGTGTGAGTGGTTATTCCATTTCCTAATAAATCCATTCAGTATTTTGGTTGGGCATTGTGACTTGGAATGTGGCGATATTTTTAAAGGCATAAACTCTCTATTGGTTCATCATAAGTACCTCCTACACCTACCCAGGACAGTGTTGAGAGAAGGGGTGCCCAAGGGAATGTGCAGCATAGAAGGGGACCTTACTCGGGTTGTGAGTGGAGGTGAGGTGGGTTTCGAGACTGTTTGGAACCCATTGATATTCTTATGGCTCTGTAGTAGAGCCCTTGAGTTGGAAATGGTTAAGGTGAAGTTTCCTTCCATTGACCCATTGGGCCAGACAGAAGTGCTACCTTGGAAATGGAGAGGGAAAACCAAGTATGGGACTGGTTTGGCACCATAAATGCTTGGTAAATCCAGTCAGTGCACTGGTTGATCATTGAATTTTTTGGAGCAGCCTACGTGTTGGCCAAACATTCATTAAACGCTTGGTAAATCTAGTCGGTGCACTGGTTGGGCATTGAATGTTGTGGAGAAGCCTGCGTGCTAGCAAAACATTCATTATTCTATCCAGAGGTGATCCAAGGCTTGTGTTGTTGCAGCAACATCCCCCCCAAAAATTTTGTACATATTGGGGCCCCTCCTTCAATTTTTTAGAAAAGATGCCTTAAGAGGCCATTTCCACTTTTTGCTTTGTTTCTCAATTGAAAATATTGCTTTAAAGAATTTCCAAGTTCACTTCCCAAAGATAGGATTCGTGAGGACTCCCTAAAAACCGCGGAACCATTCAGCTTTTTCTCCCGAAACAGCGGGAGTCTTCCGTATAAGCTTCTCGAAAAAAGGACTTAGAAATTTTTTGAAAGTTTGCGGAACGCTCCAAGGAAGCTCCACGGAACCATTCAGCTTTTTCTCCCGAAACGGCGGGAACCGTTTGCATAAGCCTCCCGAAAAGATTTAGAAGTTTGCGGAAGCTATTGACGAATTCCTTCCGAAATGGCGGAAGAATTCGAGGAAGTCGCCCGAAGCTTGCGGGAGCCATTCGCCAACTTTCCCCACAGCCGCCAAGTGACTTAGTTTTTTGAAAAATCTCTTAAGTCTCGAAGTTGCGGAAGCCATTCGTCCGAGCCTTCCGCAACTGCGGAAACCTTCGTGTTTTCGTTCCGAAACACTTAAACCTTTCCGGAACAATTAGCAAAAGTCGTCCGCAACCACGGAAGCTTTCAGGTTATCCTTCCGAAACGACGGGCGTCATTCACCAATTCCTTCCGAAACAGCGGAGGCTAATGGCAAAAGCTTTCCGAAGCACTCTCGAAGCCCGGCCGATACTTAGAAAAAATTTTCAAGTTTTCGGAAGCCTTTTGCGGAAACATTCGCGGAAGCCTTCCGAAACTACGGAAGATATTTGCGAAAGCCTTCCGCAATTTCGGAAGCTTTCACGTTATCATCCCGAAAACCCGCCAAGGGACTCTGACGATCACGTTCATTTTGCAGAAGCCATTCGCGAGAACCTTCCGAAATGCCGGAGCTTTTTAAGTTTTCTTTCCGCTACCGCAGGAGCCTTTTACCGAAAATTTCACGTTCACGATCATTTTGCGGAAAACGTTCGCCTTCTCCCTTCGAAACAACGGAAACTTTCATTCTATCATCCCGCAATGGTGGGTAGAATTCATGAACTTGTCCCGCAGGTGGCGGTCGCGTGCACATATCGAGACGGCTTGATATGACCCCGACGTACCAGTATTAAAGCCGCGTTTTAAATGCACCAACCACCACATTAAACCTCGCACGTGCCCAGTTCATTTAAATAAACGGTGGAGGTTCGAGCCAAACACATTGTTATTTTTCGATTGGCAAACGTCGTGGAACGCTGCGCAACCGCTCCAGCTCAACTCGCTCGTCCACGTCCTTGTCCACCTCATTCAATCATCTTCACAGTGCCAGGTAGAATGTTTTAACCGTTAAATTTGTTTCTTCCACGTGTCAAATTACCTTTGGTTTGTTCTTTTTTCGAAGACGATAGGCATTGGTTGGATTTTGACGGGCAAAATGTCCGTCATGGGCTATTTTGCCCATCAAATACGGTCTAAATTGCATATTTCCCGTCATAAAACAAAGAAATTGTAAAACGTTTGTATATCATGTAAAGACCGTCAATTTGAACGGGTGGAGTTTTTCCAAGCTCCTACCCTGGCCGCATACGTCGTTATTCTTTGCGTTTAAAGTCGCCAAGCCCCGTGAATGTCTCGATTACACCAGCCGAAAAACAAAACTATAGCCCCGAGCTTTTCATCGGCCATTTTCCTGGCATCGTTCAAACTTCCGAGCTTACCATAGGACGCCTCGTCAAGTGCCATAAATAACCATGGCGGTCGAAGCCCTCACCTGATCATAAGTGTGCAAGCAACCCCTTATCTTGTAATAAGGTCGTTTTATCCCCAGACTTCCCCGCCACTAACCATTTAAAAGCACGATGACGAAGGTCACCGTCTCTCCTAGAGTTAGACCGAGAGCGGATTGCTTCCGCAACATACCTATCCTTTCAGGAGCATTCCAAACCCGTCCCTTAAAAAATTAAATTTCTATAGCTATGTTTCCTGTTGGAATGGTGTATTTTGGCTTCCTAACATGCAGCTTCACATTGTATTTATCTCATTGACATGTTAAAATTGTGATGCTCTCTGTTAAAATCTCACAGTATGTTGCTCAATTTTATAATGACTTGTATTTGGTTGCTATCAAGGATAAGTCAAAATGCCAAAAGGTGGTAGGAAGAAGGATAAAATGACAGAAAAACAGCCTACACCACTTAGAACTGAGACCACACTCCAGGATACTAGGTGCACCACCGGTATCCCTCCAGAGATCTGTTGGGGTGACATCTATAGGATGATCCGAGACCAAGATTTCTTGGACATGTTGCTAGAAGAGGGGAGATCTATCTCAATATCAGAACCTCAGGCATAGCTAAAGCTGCTACCCGCCCTGAACTATTCCCCTGTTCTGAAGTAATCGGGTGGATACTCCAACATACCGATGCGGAGGCAAGAATAATTCACGACAGCGTGAAGATAGCCATTGCCTCATTTCATCCAGCATACCTGGCCGCGGCCTACAAATTTCCCCGCACCCAGCAGTCTCTGACTGATGAATGGCTGGGCCAGATGAACAACATTGAAATGGCCAAAAAGCTACTAGTCGCAGGCAAGCATTTGAGAAAGAAAGGTAATGACGAATATGACATCCAGAATCTGAGACCTCCTTTCAGATTGATCGCCTTGATGTTGTGCAGAATCTTCGGCATGCCAGATGGCACCGTGTACAAGGGTCAGTGGGTCCCTATCATCCACTTCATGGAATTTAAAGGAACTGTGTTCGACTGGGCCACTCTCCTGTCAGACAGCTTGGCCTCAATGGTAGTTGCTGCAAGAGAAGGACTGGCATTAAAGAAGGCAGAGTTTTACATGTCCTCATATCTTATTGATTGTGTTTTGGCCAAATTATCTTTTCCCAAATTGGGCTGCACATGGGACAAGGCCAGCACCCCGGTTTATACCGCTTTCAGGATGTTATGGGCTTAGAATTACAAACCCAGCTATAAGCTCATCTGTGAGGGGTTCATCATGCCCCTATCGGAGAATGCCATGGAAGTCCTTGAAAATTATGGAGATTTTTATTTCTCGGAGCAAGGCACCTATCTCAGAATGTTTGGAGGAACTAAAGCTCCATATATTTTGCCAAGATATGCTACAGATTATGTGGTCCTTAAAGAGGCAGTGAGACAGATTTTCCTAGATGGAATTGGAGTCATGCTCAACAAGCAGCATAAGGCCTCCTTTCCCCCTCTACCTGTCTGGATAGGAGCTTACAAGTTCTCGGGGGTTTCCTCAGCCGAAGAGTTTGTTCAGGAGCTAAAAGCCTTCCACTTCGATGAGGTAATCTTCCACAGGAATGACAGGAAGGGAAAAGTTGTTGAGCACTGTAAGGAGATTTATGCTCATTTCGAGTACTCTCATTATCATGATGTCGAGGAGGAGGTATTCAGAGGCATCAGCAACATGGCCGATCTGCGAACCTTTCGCCAAGGCAGTGGAGCAAGTTCTATCTCTACCAGGACCCAGAAGACCAGCCAACAGAAAGACAAAGAAGCAGATGAGGCCCGAGCTCAGGAAGAGCTCAGATTAAAAGAGGAAGCAAGGTTACTACGAGAAGCTGAAGAATCCAGATTACAGCAGGAAGCCGAGGAAGCGAGGTTGCTGCAAGAGGATGAAGTTGTCAGATTGCAGCAAGAAGCAGAAAGTGAGAGGCTACGCAAAGAAGCTGAGGAAGCCCAACAGCAAAAGGAGGCTGAAGATGAAAGACAGCAGAAAGCTGAGGAAGAAGAGAAAGGGAAACGAGCAGAAGAAGAAATTAAAGCAGGTGAAGATGCCCAGGCAGGTGGCTCCGGTGCACAAGACATGGAAATCGACATACCTCAAACAAGTGTCTCCAGCACTCAAAATGTGGAGGTGGACGCAGCACAGGTCAGTGGCTCTGGTACCCAAAATGTGGGGACAGATCAAGCTCAGGTAGTCCAGACCCCACCAGCGGAAGTAGAAATAGACATTATGGACCTCCCAATTGTCCCGTACACTCCATCAGAAGAACATACGGTGTCCGGGTGGGATGAATTTGTCTATGATAAGAAAAGGAAATCAATGGTCCTTAAATCAGAAGAAAGGATCAAAAGACTCTTCCAGGAGGATATCATTACCCACCGGGAGATCATTGTAATGCGGAACACAAATAAGGATCCCTTAGCTATGGCATCCGCAGTTGTGGACACAGCAAAAGCATCACTGGACAACGTTGGTGATATAGTTAGAGAAAATGAATCGACAAAGAGGAGAGCTCGTATGCTACAACATACTGTGGCTAATGAGCAAGCCTACAGGGATCTTGTGGTGAACAAGTATAATCTCCTATCTGTCGAGCATAAAGAGCTATCAAGCAAGTATAACCAGCTGGAGGAAGAAAAGGAGCAACTATCAGTCTTGATGATGATTGTGGAAGCAGAAAAGAACGATGCAGGAGCCAGAGTGTCCCATCTAGAAGCAGACAAGATGGCATTAGCTGAGCAATTAGAGCAAGCTAAGAGCAGAACGATGGACATGTCTCCCTTCCATGAGCTGTCCTGCAGCATCCTGAAGCAAATATATGACACTCAGGAGCTAATCACTAATGAAGTTAGCAAGCTCAAGGCCATGGTGGTCAGATTAAAAGAGATTAATGCAGAGGCCCATAGGCTTAAAGCTAAGCACACTCGGGTTAAGGAAAATATCCTGAGCCAGATAGAATGGCGAGAAGGAAAGGTGGATTTCCCCACACATCTCCCATTCAAATCTGTGGAGGGTTTTAATGAAGACATAGCCCTTTTGGACTTCTGCAGAAACTATGGCAGTAAGCTAATGGCCAGTGTACAAGGGACAAGGGATAGGATCAACGGTTTATATCAAAGAATCCATGGAGTGCATGACAGGTGCAAATTGAGTTTCCCACAATCCCTCAATGACTTCCTGGGTGAAGAACAACGCTTGGCTGAACTAAAGGAAGAACTGGGCATCCAAACCGAATATGTGAAGAAAATTGATGTCCTAGCAATTGATGACTTACAACATTATATTGGAATGTCATCAGTCCACAGCCATTTGCTTAAAGAAGTGCATCAAGCTGCAGTAACGGAAATTCAAGGCATTGAAGCAGAGCTTAGAAAAAATGTGACTTCTCAGAAAATCTTGCTCCCTGCTTCCGCAAACATAGTCATAAGGGACCTTGGTATTTGGTATAGTTATATTGCAGAGGTGGAGAAAAAAGCAGAAGCAATAGCTGTGACAGCAAACCCGGAATCCTCTCTCCCGACAACAACATCTATAGCAGCTAGCTCGTTTTCCTCTCTCCCTGCAGCAGCAGAAATAACAGTGGGCTCAACTCCTTCTTCCCAAACCATTCCAGCAGCAACAGTGAGCTCGATTCCCTCTCCCCCAGCAGTGGCATATATTCTAGCCGGTTCAAGTCCTTCTTCCCAAGCTGCAGCAGCAGCTCCAGTGAGCTCGAGTGCCTCTCTTCAAGCAACATCGGCATCAACATCCAGTTGAGCGACTCTCTTCCAGCTAAAGCACGTGTACAGGAGTAAAAGCGCTGATGATAGAGCATTATTTCTGCTATTTTGTATTTTGGGCCTGCATATGTATGATACGTAGAGCTTTGGGACAGTTGTCCCTATTTTCTATTAAAATAATTTCTGTAATGAAAAGGGAGTCACATTTTGTCTGTTATAGAAGAAAATTTCTATAGCTGACAAGTGTAAAAGGCCAGGTGGCAGCCCAAAGGGCAATTTTGTAACTATAAATAGAAGTTAGGAAGGAATGAATAGGACTTTTGGCAGGGAATTATTTTCAAACCTGTACGAGCTATCTTGTATTGGTTCTAAGAAAATAAGATCTTCTAATAAAAGCCTGGAGATGGACGTTTTGCATGGGAATGAAGAATGGATGTAGATTGGATTATTCTGGTGACTTCCATACTTTAATGTGAGATCTTTCTTGTTGTCTGAATTATTTCTTTGCAACAAATGATTTTACTCCTTTCTGTGCCAAACGAATTCTCTGTTTCATGAGCAATAAATGTGTTCTATATTAAATTAGAAGCTATCTTCTGATATCTTTATCTTTGTTGTAGCTTTCTCTTTCAGATTTAATGGCTATCTGTTCTTTCTTTAAGATAACTCCTACAGCTCATTGCTCATGCTTTAAATTCACTCCTTGCAGGGATAGTTAGATTTATTTCAGTCTTAAACTTAGATCTGTTTTTCCAGTCTTGCATTTAGATTAAACTTAGACTAGGCACTTGCATATCATTATAAAACATAAAATTCAAAAAAAAAAGGTGGATCGGGCCATAACCGGTATAATCGGAATAAAACTCCAAACCCACGGTTGCCGGAACTGCTAACCGGATGGATTCCCTATACCAAACGGTAGATAATCTAATTGGGATAATCTATGGGGGAGAATCCCTTTCTGATTGATGCTACGATATCCGAGGCATCAATAGCTTGCAAAGAAAAGAAGGATCCTCTGGAATAACATGAAGACGTCCAATACAGATAAGTATTTGGTTATCTTGCAGCTTCTTGCTTATTTAATGTGAAAATAAATGTGTATATGATTTGGTTATGATTTTTAAACTCTTGTTAGAGATAAATCCTATGAAAATGAACTTGACATGTGAATTGACTCAATGTTTGAGTGTAGGTATTGCTGGAAGCAAGAACCCTAGAAGAATCCTAAGGATGTATTTGGACATGTGACTATCCTAGAAATATCAGTATGAGTATCAATGGAAATGGTGCTAGTGAACTTGTGTGGGTCCTAGTAGCCAAAGGTTATGTAGGAAACCATGGGGAGGGGTTCCCTAGTTGAGAAGCCTTGGACAGACCTTAGACACCAAGTGGCATCTCCCAAACAAGGAAAAGGCGAGTCAAGCATTCGCATTTGAAGTGAAAGAGACGAAGGAGCATGGAACCATAGTTGTGGTGGGGATCCGGATTGGAACAGGATTAAGAGGGGGAAACTCTTACTCTTCTCTTTCCTTTTTGATTGATGCATTTTAAAAACAGAAAATTGTGGGATGCATGTCATGGTTGAAAGTTGATTGTGTTTAATTCGCTTGAAATAAAGTGTGAATGTTGAATTAGTTAAATTTCCTTTGAAAGGATGAACATGAATGATTTCAGTGGTATGTTGGAAAAGCATGAAATGTGTGGAGGTATCATGGATAAAGCATGAAATTTCCATGTCAATTGGGAAAGTAATTGACTAATCTTAATGCTTATGTTATGCTTGGCCTAACAATATGTGCAATGATAAATTCCACAGGTGAAAATTAAACCAATTGGTTGCATATATTACAAGACAAGTGTTGTTAGTAAACAAAGTGTGTGGGAAACTATGCACATTGGCCATGGAAATAGACCAAAATCTATCAATAGTGGAAAGCACAACAAGAAGAATTGTAATCACAAAGTTTCCAGAATTATGAATCAGCTGGAAGGTAAAGAAAAGGAAGGGCTTGTTGTGGAGCAATGCCACGTGTGGAGCTGGAAAGTCAAAGCCAGTAGGAGAAGCATGTAGAAGACAAAAGGATTGGTACTGAAAGCTCAAAATAAAAGATGAAATGAAAGACAAACCTGCCACATATTTTGAATTATGGACATTTGTAAACTATGTAAGTATTCCTAGGTATTGGAACACCGAGGATGGTGTTATTCTAAGGGGAAGGGAAATGTAATATCCCCATTTTGACCCTTCAGATGTATTGGCTTGTAATGTAAACATTGTATATATGTGATGTATGATTCCTAGCGTGGAGCTCAAGGCCAAGGCCCCGCTAGTGGATGCTCAGCTTTAAGAGGCAAGTATTTGATATTGTGTTATCCATGTGCTATTAAGCCATGGAAATTGTAAAAATGATGTAAATATAATGTAATAAAAATACCAAGGGGTTGGATATGGATGCAACTAAATGAGGGGGCTATGTGTATCCATTAGGGAGAGCTGAGAGGGTTGTGGGATTGAATCGTAGGCTGCCATATGTCACCTTGAGAAACCACCCTTGATTGTCCTAGCTGTCATGTAATTATGTGTAAGGAAGACTACAAAAAACTGTTCATGAGGTTGATGGAGTATGGGTAGCCTTGGAATCCGTAAGGTAGGGTATGGGTTCAGTTCACTTGACCCATAATTCACTCCACATCATGGGAGGAAATTTGTGCTCATTCCCATGCCACGGGGGAAGGATTCAAGCTTCCGTTTCGGGAGGAGGACGTGGACCCAACAGGGGAGAGAACCAGAAATCGTGACTGGAAGGGAGGCCACGTTTTGGGGTGCCAAGATCGCTCAAAAAATGGGTGTGGGAAGTGAAATCCGATAGGGGTTCAATAGATATGAACCATGGGAGAATATGAGAGCGGGAGATGCCCAAAAATCCAGAGGAGAACCCGGATCTGATAGCTCGAAATCCCAGACGCAGGACACAGCCTTCCGACCGCAACATGGAAGAGATCCGATAGTGGATCACAGCGGAAAGAGATCATGGGGTTCAGGTTTCATGGTAGAGCCAGTGAAGGATCATTTATTCACAGTTTAGCATTCGAGACCTGCCATACCTGCTCAGGCCAGCGTTGAGGGAAGGAGTGCACGAGGGACTGTGTAGCAGTTAAGGGGACCTTACTTAGGATGAGAGTGGAGGTGATGGGGGTGCCTGGACTATCTAAAGCCAACTAGATATGCCTGTAGCTCTGTGGTTGAGCTTATTGTATTATAAACCTCCTACCCTATCTCCCCAATTGCTTGACAAAGCCAGTTGTGTGCTAGATGACCCTGATTGACTGTGCCTAAGGCTGTGAGTGGACCTGAGTAGTTCCTCCTTAGTGGTTACATAGACCTAGCTCGAGGGTTGTCTTTGATTGCTGAAAGAATGCAGGCTGGGAAGAGACATATGGTTGGGTTGCAACATCGCATTCCATAGCTAGTTGCTTGGTGACTTCATCTTAAAGATAAGTGTTTCATGTTGCCTCTGATTATGCCAATTTTATATACATGAATCATTGTTTGTTTATGTCAGAATGCATAGATTGAGCATGTTGAATAATGGAACTGAATACATGTACTTTATGTTGTTATTATTCCTATGAAGAAATTTGGGTAGATGCATTATAAGTGTGTGTTAATATTGTTTAATTCAGCTCTGTTTATTGAGTATGCAAATGCATCCATGTGTTTTATTTATATGTAAATTTGTTCATTGATTAATATAGATAAGTTTGTTGAGGCCCTGAATCTGCAGAAGTTTCATTCATATCTTAGGGGAGAGATAGACACCCATGTGGTGTTCATGTTCCCTCTGTGGATTAGATGAAGGGAAGGGCCATGCCAGAGTAGTATGAGAGCCCCTTACAGAGTGGTAAAGAGGCATGGATGAAGTTTGTGGCCACATTTTAGGTTGGAATAAGGACAGGATCAGAGTCCTAAGGTGTGGCATAGGATCACACATTTGCATAGGGCTCGCCGAGAGATTTCCAGTGGTACCAAGTTTTCCAAAAATGGACTTAGGATGAGGAAGTTATCAGCCTAAGAAGATGGCAGTAACAGGTGTATATGGCCGACTTCTGACTTTTTGAACCCGCAGTGTGGATTGAGGATCGTGGAAGTAGGAGGCGTGAGTTCACGGCGTGGTGCTTTGGGAGTTTCAACTTCTAACTCCCACAACCCGGATTGTGGGGTACGGAAGTCGGAGGAGTAAATTTCCAGAAGCTACGATTTCAAAGTTCTGATTTCTGACTTCCACATTGTGGATTGCGGAAGTCAAAGGCGTGATTCAGCATAGTTGGATATTTGGTGTTCCGAATTTCCAACTCCCGCAAGTCAGATTTCGGGTTGCTAAATTCGTACAGGTGTTTATTCGAGGCCGTGTATTTGGAGTTCTGACCTTCCAACTCACGCATCCCAGATTGTGGATTGTGGAAGTCGGAGAGGTGTTTCTTTAACGCGCTGTATTTGGCATTCAAACTTTCTGACTCCTGCATCGCGGATTGCGGAAGTCGTAGAGGTGTTTCTTCGACGACGTGTATTTGGCGTTCCGTATTTTTGACTCCCACATCGTGGATTGAAGATTGAGGATGGTGGAGAGGTGTTTTCTTCGACGTTGTGTATTTGGTGTTCCAACTTCTGAATTCTGACTTGCAGCTTGCAGATTGTTGCTTGCGGAATTGCGGATTGCGGACTGGGATTGTTGCAGCTGTGTAAAAGTGCATAGTTGGAAAAAAAATTATCAGGTTTTTCCCCCATCACTCTAAAGGGCATTGAGGGTATCGGGGACATGACAGGTTATCTACATATATTACAATGAAAAACCCTCACTCTGTCTTCCTGCAAGGAATTAGTAGACCACCTTCAATTCGACCTAATCATTATCGAATCTATATTTTGGATTGTTATCCTCTGCTCGGGTTATGCAACTACAAAATAAGGTTGATCTTATTTCAAGGTCATAATGTTTCACTAAATATATATTTCATAAATAATGGTATGAAAAAACCTTCCATGATAAAATTCAGTATGTTGGAATCCATAACACTGTTGGAAAAACAATCAAGTCCCATAATTATTTCCAGCGTTGAGGATAAGCGTCAGTTTTTGCAACTCACTCTCATCATGGACAAAGAACATCAAAAATTGCAGTGACCTTTGATATTTAAGTGGCATCTGAAACACTTTGCATACCCTCGCACCTTTAAAATTGAAACAAATCCGTTGAAATCAGGATCTCGCATCGGAGGTAAGTAGCAGGTGTTGTTAGGTTCCATTGTTTCATTTTCCCCTTTCATACTAAGTTGTCCATGAGCCTAGCATGCGGTGATTGCAGGTAAGACTATGTTTTAGGTCCATCCATTAGGGTGAAGGCAGAGTTTCCTTCTGTCGAAGGTACATTTTTTTCCTGCAATCATTTTTTCTTTCATGTTTATATTTTTATGATTGGTGTCTTCATGTGTGCAAGGTTACCGTCAACACAATCTAAGCAGGAGTATTCCCACTGTCTCATTTTCATCTAGATGGACCTAAGTAATTGAGATATGTGTAGGGTCCTGTAAACCTCCTTTTCTCATGGGTTCAACCAACTGTGGCCTATTGTACTTGATAATTGTTCAAATTCCACTCTTAAAAAAAATATTATTTGGGCATATCTCAGTCTTTCCTCCCTTTTATTATTCATCTTCAATATTGCTTCTATAACTTGTTTTACATTTCACAAACTGTATAATATGTACATATTGGATTGTAAATATTATTCTTTGTTTTTGTTTACTAACTTGTACAAAATTCTATTTTTTTACATTTAAGCGTTGGGTTTTATGATGCTGCATTTTTCAAACTAGAGCATTTGCCATGCACTGTTTTTCATGATCTTTTATTTGATGCAAATAGTCATATTTATAGAGTCATTTTTCAGCAAACATCCATTATGTGAAGTGCCAATTGTATTAATCTAAAAACACTACATTGATGAACTTTGATTTTTAACTGCATTCAAAAATCTAAATTGGAATCAAACGACATATTTCTTTCTGTGAATTAAAAGTTGCTTTTAAAATATCATGAGGTGTCAAAGAGGTACAAATTATTATTGAAATTCTATACTAACTAATGAAATGCAAATCTCTTGCTTTACTTAGAAAAATTATTCCAGTAATAGACCTTATATTTTTACATGCAGTTAAAAAATATGAAATGAAACAAATTGCAAATTTCCTTCAATGGATCGAAAGCACAATTTCAATTATTTCTGGATTTTTATACTAATGCCTAAAGCATACTTTTTTAGAAATGCATTTCCATTTTTTAAAATATTTTTAATTAAATCATTTTCATCAAATAATTAATTAATTAATTTGTCTTGCAAAATTAACGCATGTGTTGTTAGATAGATTGCACATAGTTTACTTAATAGACTGACATTCTTTTTTTGAAAGCATTTTGCATTTAATCACGCAAATTATACCTCGCTTTCATTTATTTATGAATTTGACACCATTGATCTACCTTGATAATCCTATCTATATTAGGGCTCTAAATGAAACCTAGGCTTCCATCTCGATCCTCCCCTTGAACGACCCTCCAAGGGTGTTTATTGCATTGTATAATGCTAATGTAAAGATGTGGAGAATATGTGGGGTGGAGCTCTCTTGTAAGATTGGACATTTCGTAAGACTTGAGTTAAGATGTGACAATCATAGTGAAATTTAGTTTGCATACAATCTTGTGTATCACTCCATGACTAAACACATTGACCTTGATACTCATTACACTCAAGATATTGTTGCATATGGTGATATTTGCTCGAAGTATTGTCCTATGAAATAGAAAGCAACATGTATCTTCACCAAATCCACGACAAAAGCGAAGTTTGAGCACTTTCTAATTTTGTTGGGAATGTGGGACGTTGTCATCAAGGGGGAATGTTAACATAATTCCATCTTCCTCCATGTGTGTTCCTTCTCCCTAGCCATCATTAAGGGGGAGTGTTGGAATGTGTAATGTTAATATTGCAAGTGTAATGATGTCTAGTGTGATTTCGTAAGACGTTATGATGTCTTATCTAGAAAAGGAAGTCATAATTCTCACTATCTTATGTAAAAGGAGTTATCCCACATGCATCATGGAGTGATATTATCCTAGTACCATTCATTATATAAGGTGGTGGGAAATCATTTATCCCACATGTATTATGGAATGTTATTCTTTCTGTCATGTCCCAAATTTGGCATTGGGTCACAATGGCCTAATCACATTGGCCATATTCATTAGAGTTGTCAAATTGATGCTAAAGGTCAAATAATTGCCAAGGAGGGAAATTACTAGTTTCCTAGGTTTGGAGTGGAAGCTTTGGGATTGTGAATAATGGGGATAATAAATGATGTTGGAACATTAGGAAGGCATAAATATTTAATAAAGGATATAAATAAATATATACAAGTGAAAATCAAAGTGGCATTTGATCATGAAGACACATGGAGGAAGTGGGACCCACACAAGCTAGAATGTATGTGCCATATGGCATCCTCTTCTTGCAATTTCGAATCTATGGGAAGCATAATTTTATTTGGATGAGTTATAAGGTCAATAATACTTGTCATGAGTCAATGAGGTCGAAATATAGATGAAGAGTAACTCCCATCGAAGAGGAAGAGGCAATTTGGAGCTAGTGAGACACTTGGGCTAGATTCCCTAGCTCTATGAAAACAATGATGAAGATGCTATGACACCTATGACACAAATCAGACCTGAAGGATGAAATATGACATATATGACATGTCAGGGCTAAAAATAGACTCCAATAGGTCGCTCAAGGGTGTTAGGGCAGCTAAGATGCTTCCACATGTGATTTGGTGGAAGTGGGAGACTAGGAATTGTTGTACAAGTGGCGTTCTTTGGAATCTCTTCCCAACATGAGTTGGCATGAGTCTCTTGGAATGAATTCGACCCATGGAGGACATTATAATTTTATAAATTTCAATAACAAAGAATGAAACCACCTTTTGATGATTTGAGAAAAATTGCATTTGTGAAGAGAGGGCTAGTGGATGACTAGTTTCTTGCCTTAGTCAATTTCGAGGGTGGAAGATTCCCATCCAATTTGGTGTTTGGAGAGGCCACTCAGGTCTTTCATAATGGATTTTTATTGGCAGGTATCAGCTACAGGGCAGCTCGTGGATTTGTTTAGTGCAGACCCATCTCTCAACCATTTCCCGTTTTGAAGGCATATTCATGCTCCTTGAGGGAGGGCGTTTTTGGTGAGCTCTTGTGCTTCTTGGGAGAGTTTCTCATTATGTATTTCTGATTTTAATATATTCATATCCTATTTTATTAATATTCAGAAAGTATCAGGTCGAAATACCCACTGGTTGTATGCAAAAATGTTGATTAATGAGCAAACAATGTCCATTTCCCCACTACATTGATGTATATCATTATAATGCTCATGATTTCGAATGAATGGATGATTCTATGATAAATTTGTGATTAATAGACTGACATGGATGTATTTTACAAGTCTGGTGTACTTTACTTGAGAATTTGAAGTATTTTTACTCAGTTTAATTGCATTGGGAGAAGAAATAGTGCCATTTCCCCAACGGTTGAATTGTGGATTTTTGTAGCTGAATGGGAGAGGGTTGGAACGGACATAATAATCAATTAATGGTACATTTGGAACCTTATTAACATATTTAATACATCCCATACCTATTTTCATAAATTTGAGTGGGTTTGGAGGCATTTGGGAATCCATTTTCAGTACTTATCCCAGGGGGATTTGAACCCCAAATTACTAGTAAAATTGCATACTTGGTCCAGAATATTAAGAGAGTTTGCAGAGGTATTTTGGTGGCCATATATTATCCTTGAAAATCATATTCAAGTCCTAATATCATTCTTACACCTTCCTTGAATATTTGAATGCATTTGGAGTCAATTTGAGACCTGGAGACCAATACTAGTCAAAGGGAAATTACTAGTAAAATTCCCTACATTGGCCAGAATTGAAAGAGGATTTGCAGAAGTATTTTAAAGGTCCAAAAGCATCCATGAAACACATATTTATGTTCTAACATCATCCATATACCTTCTCAGAATATTTGGGAGCAATTGGAGCAATTTGGGGACCTAGAGCTCAAAACTAGTCAAAGGTCTAACTAGGGAAAAAAGTGAAAAATTGCCATTTTAATAAAATTCCTAACAAGGGACATTACACTTTCATATCTCTAGCTATATAATAAAGGTGAATGAGACCCTTTGGATATGTTGAATACTATTGTTAATAGCATTGTACTAAAGCTATGATAAGCATATGTAGGTGGAGCTCAAGTGTAAGATTGGATATTTCTAAAGAATAAAGATCGTGCATTCATGTGGATGTTTCCCCATCTAGGGTTTTACCACATATATCCAACGTAGTATTTCATTTTATCTTGTATCATACTTACTATTTGATTATTTCATGTTTGTATGGATAGGAGGCTAGACTAGTAGATTCTTTCTATTTATTTGCATGTTAGTAAATTTGTTGTTGTATGTTTATGCATATTTTCCAATAATCAAACAGTTTATTTCTAGAATTTATGCTCTCTTTCAAGGCTCATTTTAGATGAACCATTCAGCATCCAAATTTGGTGGTTTTGTAGGCATATCTCCATTGAAACTCCATTTAGAGGTTTCCGATCGAATATTCAAGATGATACCAATATATGAACATGTTCTTGTTTCCTTACGGGTATAACTATTTGGAGTTATGATTGAGAGGGGATTGTTAGACTATGAGTCCCTAAACAATCACCAAGTCTGAAATCACCTACTTATGAGGTGTCATTTTTATCCACGAATGAATTGTAAGTGAGATATAGATTTGGAGGTGGTCAAAGCCATGTACTATATATTGATATCATTTGATGAATATATGTGTTGAGAATTGCTTAATCCTTTTCCACCAAATATTGTCTTGTGTTCTAATTCTTAACAAAATTGTCGTAAAGTATTAGGTGGGTAAATATTTCCTTTGCCCAAAAAAACACCATTGGAAAATATGATGATGGAAATGAAATCATCATTGTTACATTTTTGTTTATTAACCATTGTTTCAAAAAGGTTATACATTCAAATGTTGTTCTATCAAAAATGTCCTTGCCTTGTTTGAAGAAGATGCAACTTATATCTCTTATTGTTTTCATAAATATTCATTTGAACACCAAAAACTTCCACTAGAGGGATTTTGAGGTCTAAAATGGGTCTCCTAAGGAAAATGATAAAATAAGAGTTATGAGTATTTTTAGGAAAAAAAACTATTTTTCTCTCGTATATACAACTTATCTCCTTGTAGTTTTACTCAAATTTATAGTGTAAGCACTCATTGGATGCATTAAATTCCACATCCAACTAGTACCCACTCGACATACTTTGAGAGACCCTCAATAGAAAAAAACTCAAAATATATATTAAAAAAATGTTTTATGTATTTCAATTTTTTCGCTATCAGGGGTATCTCAAAAGTATGTCGAGTGGGTACTTGTTGGATGTGGAATTTAATTCTACATCTAGTGAGTGATGACACTCAAAATTTGAGAAAACCTACAAGGAGATACATTGAAAATATGAGGAAAAAAAAAAGTTTTTTCTCCTTTCCCTCCAAAACTATTTATCCTTATGGTTGACATCATCATCTTGAATCCTAATGGTTTTTATAAAGTTGATTTTGATAGACTTTTTTTAGGGTCATTTCTTACGTCGAAATTCATCTAATGAAAGAAAAGTGAGGTACATGTACCCAACAATGATAGCAAAATGTTAGGAAAATTAAATTTAAAAATCAACAGAGGGTTTCCACATAAAATCTTAATAGAAATTCAATCTAAGTTGTATATTTCTAAGAAGAATTTTCTCATTACCCAAGTCTAAGAATTACTAGTATAATATGTATTTCCTATTTATATTTTCTTGGAATGAAATATCTCTCGTAAACTTCAAAGAATTAAATGCATACATGGAAAGTTGTCTTTTTCCGTTGTGAATTTGTCCACAAATCAATATTAGAAATGAAATAACATACCCAAAAACACAATATAAATCAATTTTACGTTATAAGGGGAAATCCTCATGATGCATTGAATAATTCCAAGACAAAACACAGAAAGGGTGAAAACATTAGGTGAAAACATTAATATTGCTACCCATCGTTAATGCTTACCTCCCTGATGCATTTAATTATGCCAAGATAATAGACACAAGTTGAGAACATAATAATTGATAACCAACTTGAATCCCTACATTCCTCTACCTTTCAAAGAGGAAGGGAGGTTAATGTAAAGGCTAAAATACAAAAATGGTACAATATTTGGTCACATCTTAATGATTAACGTAGATTTCTTACAAACACATTAATAATGTCATTATTAAAACAATAATATTATTAATATAAGTCAACATGTCATTTAAAAAACATTTGATTTTCATTTTTTAGTGCACCTAAACTTACAAGTTGTAGTTGCAAGGCCTAAATTATCATGTTCACCTACACAACACATATTCTAATTTGCACCTAATTTGGACAAACTGCTGGTAAGGTCAAGTTAATACAAATAAAAATCCACAATCTAATATTCATATATCTAAAAAATACTCTCAAAGCTCCTATTGAACAACAAAACAAGTGAATATCATGTCATATGATGGATGGGACATGATGACGCCATCAAATAGGTTGAAAAAGAAAACTCTAAATAGATTCTTTCAAATGTTGTGTGTGATCCAAATAGAACCATTGGAAGGCCAATTAGAAGGCCAATAGTTTAGGTTCCCAACCATCATTATAAATCAGATGACAAATTCAATTTTCAAACCGATGTTGCCACTAAAATAATCATTCAAAGTCAACTTGATTTATCTACTACACCATATGAGATCCAACATCCTTTCTAAACAAGTCCAATAAGTCATAGACTCATAGCTACTAATCAAACAAAAGGAGTTAAAGAAAGATATGGCATTACCATTACTGGTAAAACAAATTAAAAACTAGTACGATACTTTTTTCCAAAAAGTCTCATAAACCATACGTACTAATAAAACAAATATTAAAAGCAACATAAGAACCTATAAAAAATTTAAAAGACGAGTAAGCTTCATTACAATTGTTGTACTTGCTAAACTAGCTCATGGTTCACTTTGCATGATAACTTGCATCCATGTATGAGATCACCTTTTGTTTTAAAAGGGGGCTAATAATCTCCTCCACACCAATGAGCTCCATCCTAAAAAGGTAGAGGAAGGTAGGGATTCAAGTTACATTGTTGACATTTGTACCTAACCACCTCAATTTTCAAGTAAGAAGTTACTTGCCTAAAAGGCTTAAGAACATGTTTCATCAATGGTTAGCCATTTTGATGTAGTGTGGTGTAAATAATCATTATAAATGTTAATACATTATGTATCAGTATTGTAGTAAACAATAAGGTTAATACATTATATATTAAAGTGACCTTATAACATGTTTTATAAGAACAATGAAAGAGTGGTACATGCAATTAGTGTACTTAAGAAGCCCACCTTGAGCTAACCATGTGAAGTATTGTTGCAACATTATCAACAATATACCATTTATATACCTCCACCATATCATGTGTCAATTTCGTTTGTATATGTTGTTACATAATACTACTGTAATATCCTCGGTTTTGACTTGGAATGTATTTAACCAAAATTATGTAAATTATGTAAATATGCTAGTGCAAATTACTAGTGCAGAGCTCAAGGCCATGGAACGATTAGTGAATGGCTAGGTTTGTATGATGTATTGAAATATCCTAAGATATGAATTCAGAGGATGTTCTCTCTATTTCAAAAATTAAAACAAAAATTAACCAACACTAAAACTAGTCATCAAAACTAGTAGGAGAAAATATAGACTTTGACACAGATTAACCCCCCCAGGGATTGAGATTTGTACTCTTTTGGATCTGCAAAATATGTTAGTGAGAGTACATAATCATAGACAGCAGAATCAAGGCCAGCTTCAAATTCCTATGTACAAGGTACTGAGACCATTTATGGTTCAACAACTGCTATTGTTGAAGTCTACACCAAGGCTGCCTGGGTACACCAACATATGCATACTAAACTCATCCACCTACACTTGAAAGAAATAAAAGGGTGTATACCTGGTTATTAACCCCCAATATACTATTGGACAAGAGTTACAGAGGTTTTGGGAGTATTTGGCATAGTTTGGAGACAAAAGGAGGAAGAGCGCTATGTAGGATTGCTCAGCTAGTTAACTTTCAGACTCTCCCAAACAGGAAAAGAAGGCTACGAATATTCAGTATGATTCTTGGAGTATCTTCATAATTGTCTTAATAACCTCAGACGACTGACATAATTAAAAATGAGCATCCAGATAAATTTTAATCACAAATACTACAAAACTAGTCAATAAATGAGGCCTAAAGAGCTAGTCTTGACAAATATGAGTACAAACAGCCTCTAAAGCTCTCGAATTATTCTTCTAATGATCAATATGAATCAAACATGAATTAAAGTACAGCAGAAAACAATAATAGAATACTGTAAGCATCAAATAGAGGTACTTTTATCTTAGACTTCATAGTGAGTCTCTAATATTGAAATTCTTACAATGCTATGAGTGGAATACTTCTAAGAAAATAAGAAGAAGAGGTGTATTCATTGGGTATGAAAAATAGATGAAAAAAGAGCATATAGATGCTCATGGAAGGCGCACCATGTTTGAGTGACTTCTCACAAGGTGCATTCACCAAACTGATTATACTCCTATGGATGGATCTCCTCAAGAACTCTCTCTAACTGAACCAAAACTCAGGATCTCTTCTTGATGGCTTGAATTTTTCAACAGTATACTGATACATACATGTAGATAAGACCTCAATAGCTATGGATCATATCATAGAATACTGGAACACATACAACATTGGGGCACATCTCCCAAGCTTGGTTGAGGCGCATCACTCAAACTTGAGAAGCAGAGATCTCAATCACAAAGACAAATGGCCAAAACATGTGAGAGGAGTGCACTAGCATTATTTTATAGACTAGATGGATTCACGAGCAAGTGATTGACATGTGTGAGTGGATGAGTGCGCCTTACTCAGAGATAATTAGCAACATCACAACTTTGTGCAACCTTCCTGCTTTTCCAAACTGCCTTTCTTTGTGATTTTCTCCTGCTTTCAGAAATTGTACCCTCCTTTGCTTTCTGGATGTTTCCTGCTTTTCAATACTGGTTGTTTTTCTGCACTTTCCTACTTTGTTTACTTTCCTGCTTTATTCACTTTCCTGACTTTCACTTCTTTTTCAGTTTCCTTATTTTTCTGTTGTCACCTTGCTTTTAGCTGCTTTCTTCTTGTTTCTATCTTTTCTCAAGTGAGTGAAAGTGGTCCACCTTATCCTCATGCGCCCTCGTAGCCACATGAGCATCACCACTTGTGCCAAAATTAATTAATCATGATAATAAAAATAATTACAAAGTACTTCAAATATTAAAATTATTAAATAATTAATTACTATAGGCCTTGTACCAAAATTATCCCAAACAATTAATAATTTCTAACTTTATTTTCTCCTAGACCCTTAGGGACTAAAGGGGTCCAATACTTGACCAAGTAACCACTAAGGAAGGAACATGACAGTCCTCCCCTCCCAATACGGCTTGTCCTCAAGTAGGTACAATCCTGGATGCTGCAAAATTTGTTCAGCTTCCCAGGTTGCATCTTCACTAGGAAACCATTTCCACTGCACTAGATATTATTTAATAGTTCTGCTCCTCAACTTCCTCTCTCTGACCTGCAACCAATTTTTTGGATCTAGAACCAAATGTCCTTCATCATCAATAGGATTAACTTTTTTTGACACTATCACTTGCTGGCCTACTTATTTCTCCGAGAAAGAAACATGGAAAAGATTGTGTATCTTGCTTTCTGGAGGAAATTCTAGTTCATAGGCCACTTCACCAATTTTCCTTATGATTTTGTATGGACCATAGAACCTTGGATGCAAATTTTCATCCCCCTTTGACTTCAAATAATATTTCCTATATGGCTGCAACCTCAGATATACTAAATACCCTTCTTGGAATGTTCGTTTTGTTCTGTGCTTATCTGCATTCAACTTCTGTTGGTTTTGTGCAACCTACAAGTTTTCCTTGAGTGCCCTAGTATGTCTTGGCTTTCCTAGAGCCAATAATTTGTTTTTTGGGCTATGTAATACCCAAATATTAGATCTTCAAATGTGGGGGATTCATAGGTCCCATACAAGGATTTGAATGGTGTCAGCCCAATGGAGAGGTGGATGGTAGTGTTATAGCATAATTCTCCGAAGTGTAGCCATATGACCCATGCTTTTTGCTGCTTTGTGACATAATTTCTGAGGTAACCTTCAAGCCATTGGTTCACCCTCTCAGTTTGGCCATCATTATAAGGGTAATATCTTGTTCTAAGGTTCAAACTAGTTCCAACTAACTCGAACAAAGTTTTACGGAAAGCACTGGTGAATTCGCTATCTCGATCACTTATTATAGTCTTGGGAAAACCATGCAAACTGAGCACTTCTTTAAAGAAAAGTGCAACAACTTGGATGGTTGTAATGGTTCATGTGACAATGAAAAATTGATCAAATTTGGTCAATATATCAACCACTAAAAAAATATTATCCTTACCTTGGGCTTTAGGCAGCCCGGTGATGAAATCCATGGAGACACTTTCCCACTTTTGTTCTGGAATTGGTAGGGATGGAAGGAGGCCAGCAGGATGAGTGTGCTCCACTTTGTTCTATTGGCATGCAATGCACTCCCTTACATGCATTAACACGTCATTTTTAGGCCCTTCCAAGTGAACCTCTCTCTCACTTTTCTGTAATTTTTCAAGAACCCAGGGTGGCTTGCTACTGTTCCAGTATGCGTAACCCCCAAAATATTTTCTTTTAAGTTTGATCCAGGCACTAGAAAAATTAATTCCTTATAATATATGATATCATTAAGAACTTTTTTATCATCATCATATATCATCCCATTCAACACTTCATAAGCAAACTGGTTCTTAGAATATTCAGTAGCTAGATGTACCTTCCAATCAGTTGGAACTTGTAGCAGAGAGAAAGTAGGATTCCTAGAGAGGGCATCAGCTACTACATTCATCTTACACTTTTTGTACTCTATGTCAAAGTCATAGGACTAAATCTTACTCACCCGTTACTATTGTCTATCATTCAGCTCCTTTCGGGTCAGAAAGTGCCTCAAACTGTTGTTATCAGTCTTCACTATGAACTTGCCTCCCACCAGGTACTGTCAAAACTTGGCCAAATAATGAATGATGGAAAACATCTCTTTGTCATAGATGGAATAATGCCTCTCATGTGGCTGCAACTTTATGCTCTCATAGGAAATGGGATCTTTATTCTGAATCAGAACTGCTCTAATGCCTTCTCCCCACACATCACATTCAAGTATGAAGGGCTGAGTGAAATCAGCAAGTGCAAGTACTTGGAAGGTACTCATCACTTCCTTCATTCTATTGAAGGCTTGTTCATCCTCCTCTGTCTAACAGAAGCTCCCTTATTGGTGAGATCTTTAAAAGGGGTTGACATCTTGGAAAATCCTTTAAAAATTTTCCGGTAGTAGATGCATAAACCAATGAAACCCCTCAATTCAGTAATCTTCTTTGGGATTGGCCATTCAAGTATGGACCTGATCCTTTCCATGTGCAACTTGAATCCCTCTTTCCCAATTATATGACCGGGATAGAGAATATCAGTCAACCCAAATTCACACTTAGACAGTTTGGCATAAAAATATTGTTCTGCCAAAATTGTTAAAGACATTGTCCAAGTGGTGCAAATGATCTTCCCATGTCCTACTGTAAATTAGAATATCATCAAAGAATACAAGGGCATACTTATGCAAGTGATTACTGAAACATCTATTCATATAGGATTGGAAGGTGTTCGTTGCACTGGTCAAGCCAAAAGGAATGACAAGAAACTCAAAATGCCCATAATGGCACCGGAAAGTTGTCTTCTGGATTTCTTCCTCCCTCATCCTGATTTGGTGGTATCTTGATCGAAGGTTTATCTTGGAAAAATACCTTGATCCATGCAGCTCATCCATCAATTCATCAATCCTTGGGATATGATAATTGTTTGTTATGGTGTTTGCGTTCAAGGCCCTATAATCAATGCACATGTGCATTGTTTTGTCCTTCTTTTTAACTAGGACCATTGATGATGCAAAGGGACTTGAGCTTGGTCTTATGAATCCCAACTCAAGCATCTCTTTGATGGTATTATCAATCTCATCCTTGAACCTTTTGGGGTGCTTTTAAGGATGGATCTTGATAGGAATTGTGGCAAATTCCAGCTCAATTATGTGTTCAATGCCTCTGTTAGGTAGCCTTCCATGTGGGAGATATTCAAATACCTTCTTGCACTTATGTAGCATCCTTTTGATATCCTATGGATTATGTGATACATCTATGGTAATTCCTTTAGTGTTAATTAGGCATTTATCATCCCACTCAACATCACCACGCCTCAATATGGATCTCATATTGTGAGCAGAAACTACTTGGTTTGGGTAGGTGTTGACACCCTTCAGAACCACTTGCTTCCCATCTGAATATTTGAAGATCATTTGGTAGTTCATTGAATGTTTCCAAATGGAGTACAAACATAGCACTCCCACCACCATATTGGTATCAGCAACATTGACAACATTGAAGCTGTCAGTCACATTATAGTCTCCAATGGTCACTTGCAACCTTGGAATCCATTTATTTCACTCCATAGAGTTGTTTCCATGGATGATGACAGTGAAAACTTCAAAGGATTTCATTAGCATATTTCTCCTCTCCACTAGGTATGCATCAATGAAATTATAGTTTGCATCCCCATCGACCAAAAATAATATTATTTTCCCTTGCACTACCCCCTTGAATCTCCAAGTATGGAAGCAGGGAACTCTGCTCAATACTACAATTTTTTTGTATGTTTGTGGTGGCTACTCTCCCCCTGTTGTTTCATAGCCACCTTCTGTTGGTTCTGCTTCATCAACCTCTTCCTCCTCACTTTCTGAAAAGACATCAATATAGTGTGCTTTCCCCTTAGCACACTTGTGAGCCGGAACCCAAGGTTCATGACAGGAGAAGCATAGCTTCTTCCTCCTTAATTCATTCTAGTCCTTGTAGGAGTATTCTTTCTTGGTTGGGGAAGCCACATTCCTAAAAGGAGTTATTTGATTCATAAATTTTGTAGGCACATTAGTCTTGGGTGGATACATTGTTCTTTGGATGGCATCTTGCAGATATCTTGTTCTGCTCACTGCCTCCTGCAAAGTGGATGGTTTGTATGCCTTCACTAATCCTTTCAAAGGATCTGCTAATCCTTATGTGAACAAAATAATCAGGCGATATTCTGAGATATCAGTGACCATCACAGCTAGATTTTGGAACTCGGAGATGAATGCTTCAGGAGTTCCAGTTTTTTTCACATGTGCTAACTCCCTAAAAGAGAGCTCAGGGTCTCTTCGATCAAATCTTTCTACCAACCTTCTAGTGAACTCTTCATAGGTGGTTACTTGATCATGGCCCAAGGTCTTCATGCCATGGAACCACCAATCATTGGCCTCTCCTTTCAAATTCAAGGTATCATTTCTGATGGAATCCCTTCCAGCCATGGGAGTCACAATATTCTATAAATGTCAAATACCTCTTGAACTCCTCACTGAAGGAAATATACTCAGCAAGTCGAACCTCCAATGGTGCAACTATATCGAATTGCAGTTCTAGTTCTTCAACCCTCTGCTTAAGAAAATTGGGCATAGTAGGCCTTAGCACATATTTGAATTCTTGTGGACTATTATGTGGACAAGTCTTTGAGAATATTTTCTCCTTGAATGCCTTACTCTCCTCACAATGAGAACCACTACTACTGCCTTCACCATCTTTCTTGTCCACCAATATGGATAAGATGTCTCTGGTTTCTGTTTGCACTTGGGTGAATCTCTCCATCACCTTCAACATGTTCTTTCCAAAAATTTCCTCCTTATCTTCTCGATTCATCTCACCTTATCCCATACTTGATTTATCTCCTTGAATCTTAGCTTGCGTTGAGTCCACTTCTTCTTCTACTGATCTTTCTTCTTTTCTGCCTTTGTTGTTGGAAGATAGATTTCTTCGTGGACTCATCAAAGAGAAAGTAAGAGAAAGTTCAGAGGATCATGCTATGATACAACTGTAATATCCTAATATTTGAATTCAGAGGATATTATCTCTATTTCAAAAATTAAAACAAAAATTAACCAACATTGAAACTAGACATCAAAACTAGTAGGAGAAAATATGGACTTGGACACAGATTAACCCCCCCAGGGATTGACATTTGAATTATTTTGGATATGAAAAAATATGTTAGTGAGTGTGCAGCAACATAGACAACATAATCAAGTCCAACTTCAAATTCCTATGCACAAGGTACTGGGACCATTTATGGTTCAAGAACAGCTATTGTTGAAGTCTACAGCAAGGCTGCCTAGGTACACCAACATATGCATATTAAACTCATCCACTTACAATTGAAAGAAAAATAATGGTGGATATCATATAATTAACCCCAAATATACTATTGGACAAGAGATACAAAGTTTTTGGGAGGATTTGGCAGAGTTTCGAGACAAACAGAGGAAGAGCGCCATGTAGGATTGCTCAGATAGTTAACTTCCAGGCTCTCCCAAACAGGAAAATAAGCCTACAAATATTCAATATGAGACTTGGAGGGTCTTCATCGTTGACTTAAGAAACTCATATGACTGACATAATTAAAAATGAGCATCCAAATAAATTTTAATCCCAAATACTGCAAAACTAGTCAACAAATGAGGCCTAAAGAGCTAGTCTTGACAAATATGAGTACAAAAAGACTCTAAATCTCTCAAATTATTCTTATGATGATCAATATGACTCAGAAATGAAATGCAGTAAAACATAAAATAATAATAGAATATTTTAAGCAACAAATAAAGGTTTCTAACATAGAATATAATAACAGAAATGATGATCAAGTAGAGCTCTCCATTGTTGTCCATGAACATACCAGACTGTTTCTAACCCAGAAATTCGAATTTGGAGACCATGCTGCATATTTGGAAGGGAAAATTGATGGTTGTAGGTGAGAATAGAGTTTGGGCAAGCTAGGAACCCTTACCCATTGAATTATGTTGCTCGTAGATGCTTGAGAAGCCATGAATGAAGGCTACAGGTGGTTCTATAGCATCACATATCATATTGGAATTCTTCTATGCACACACTGGAAGCACCCAGCAAGATGGTGGATCGGTGAAGGGGATTCTTGAGCTAGAAGGGTGTTGTGTGGGGCAAGTATTGTGGAATCCAAGGCTGTGAGGGCTAAGTGATACCCCTGTAGAGCTCTCTATGAGCATTTGGCTAAGCATAGAGAGAAGAATGGAATTCTTCTATGCACACACTGGAAGCACCCAGCAAGATGGTGGATCGGTGAAGGGGATTCTTGAGCTAGAAGGGTGTTGTGTGGGGCAAGTATTGTGGAATCCAAGGCTGTGAGGGCTAAGTGATACCCCTGTAGAGCTCTCTATGAGCATTTGGCTAAGCATAGAGAGATAGAAGCATGTAGTTGTTTCCTTCGCCCTGGTGGCCTCATAGCCCATCTTGGGGGTGGCCTCTTAGCAGAAAGAGTATATGATGGATAGAGTGCCTATGGTTGGGTGGAAAATCTCTCTTACATAACCAGTTGCTTCGATCTGCATTGGATAAAGATAAGTATTCTCGTGCATTTGAATCTGAAATGTTTTTATTTGATGCATGTAATGTTTATTCTTGTATTTGCATACTAGATGTGTGTGGATAGATTTTAATTCCGCTATGTATGTTTATTTATGTTTCTGCGAACATTTTATTTGTTGAAATTTGTATTATGGCTTTGGGGTGAAATTTGTGATCCCAGATTTAGTTTATGTCCCCTCTCGATGGTCGGATTGGGTGAGGGGGACATTACATAGTGGTATTAGAGCTTCTAGTTTCAATACAGGAGCTGTATGGGCCAGAAATCACGATTTACAAGAAAAGGAATGAGAAATGGTGTTGTAGAAATATGTTTCTGTTCAGTGACAAATAAGGAGACGGAAACCATGAGGAGCCTATTGCAGAATTAAAATTCTATGTAATTTCAAAATTTTGAATGGGCCCCACCCATGCCACGTGGACGGGTGACGTAGAGGAGCCACGTGGAAAAGAGTTTTGACATGGGGGAGTTGCATGGGAAGAATGTGTGATGTGGAACAGCCACATTAGATCTGTGTTCATAGGTAATCATAAGTGATGGAGCCTAGAGGCGGAGAAGATCTGATCATTGAGCAGTGGTGCAGATCAACGGTCGATAGTGTTTCAGGCTCACGAAGGTGCGCGAGAGTTAATTTATTTCGCAACCCTAAATGAAAACTACCCCATCCACGTGTCATCCTCTCATGCATTCAGGATCTCAAAAGAGGTCTCAAGAAACCACTTCTCGCAGAGCCTGAAACCACCTTTTGGGCCTAACAGGAAGTGGCGTGATGTGGGGAGATGTGACGGGTAGAAATGTTAGAAAGGACGGGACCCACCCCAGGCATGTCAGTTGTAGAAGATCACGCAAATCAATATGAACGGATCACGGCACTTCAGGCAGTTGAACATGCATGAAGGATAACATAGCATCATGACCTAAAGTGGAAAATCGCCCTATGACGCGTCGCCCTCTCATGCATTCAGGCTCGCAAAAGCAGGTCCAGGAAACCACTCTCCTCGGACCCTGGAACCTCTTTCGGCCTAACGGGAAAAGATGCGACGTGGGGTCTAGACATGATATACGAATATGTCATGGGTGATGGGACCTGTGACGGTCATGTTTGTCTGGGAGAATCATGCAGATTTGATCAACGGTTGAGAGTGATTCAGGCCCATGAAGGTGCACGAAGGTTAATTAGTTGGCCTGATCCTGAAGTGGTAAAGCACCTTTATACGTGTCACCCTCTAATGCATTCAGGCACATAAAAGAAAAAAGCAGTTTCAGGAAACCACTCTTCCTAGATCCTCAAACCGCTTATGATTGTCAACTAGTAAGGTAATGTAGGGGGCATCTAAAGGGAACAAATCACAGAAAGGGAAAGGTTTTCATAGTCAATTTTCAGGTGCCTGAGATCGAAAAACACAGTCTATCTTATGCGCTAGATTGCATGAAATGGAAATATTTATAATAAAAAAAGAGGGCACTTCCCTCAACCCACCCTGCAGCGGCGCAGGGAATCCACAAGGGGAAAATCCCCCTTGATCCCCATCATTCCCCCTTGAGACGTCGTTGATTGTGAGAAAATTATGTGAATTGACAAAAATTCTTAATATGGGTTGATCCCAGGTTGCATGAAACTTAATGTTATAATTTTCTAAGATTGTAATAAATCTAACAAATGTGTTTATAAACATTTTTACAGATTCATAATCTTATCAGTGATTGTTAAGGGTTAGCATTCAGTGCAGTGCAGTTTGGAAATCTTTGATCTTGGTTGGACGAAGAAGAAGAGTATCATCATGGAGGATGCACGGGATCCATATGAAGGTGAGGAAGATGCAATGGGAGAGAATGTACATGTTGAGAATGCAGAGACATAATCTAATGGAAGAAGAACCCAAGAAACTCCCCTAAACATTGCAGAAACCATGAGGAGCCTAAGGGTGGAACTGCAAAGTTGCAAAGCAAACAATAAAAGGATGATTAGAGCCCAAGAAGAACAGAACCAGTTGAATGCAACTATGCTTCAAATATTGAAATTCATTCAGAGGAAGATTAACCATGGACATAATTCATAAAATCAGGAAAAGAGTGGGAGCATCTCAAGCAGGCATTCCCACAAGAGGTCCCATAGTTCAAGAAGAATTTCAAGAGACATGATATAAACTCCAGAAATATATTCTAGTGAGTCATATGACTCTAAATAATCCATTGAATGTTCAATCTCTTCATCTCATAGGAATAAGAGGAAGAGGTCTTCTACGAGAAATTCACATGGAGAATATAAGAAGGCCAAACCTCCTACTTTTCATGATGAGGTAAAATATTGTCAAGAAGTTGAGGCTTTGAATCTTGGGATGAGGAATTATTTCCAAGTCCAAGACTATTCAGGAAATATGAAGTCAAGAGTGGCCATATTCAAATTGAATGGAAGAGCATCTATATGGTGGGGTCACCTTAGGAAAGTAAAGAGGATCAATGAAAGGAATATTGTGTGGAATCAATCCAAGAAGTACTTCAAAGAGAAGTATATTTCTGATAGGTACTATGATGAAAAATCAAAGAGTTTCATGAGCTGAAATTGGGAGAAATGACAATGGAAGAATATGCAAATAGATTCTTAGAGATGCTAAGGTATGTCAAATATATCAGGGATGATAAGGTGAAAATTCAACGTTTCTAAGTGGACTACCCCATTCCTATAAGGACATGATTGATTTTGATACGCCTCGAACTCTAGAGGAGGCCATAAGAAAGGCCAAGTATTGTTATGATCAAAACAAAAACAAACCGGAGTTCTATAAGGCATGGAAGGATAAGAAGAATGAGAAGTTTGACCAAAGGAAGAGGGGGTTCAACCCTCCTCAATTCAGAAATCAGCCAAGGCATCCACCACAGGGTGTAACTAAACCAACTAGAATGGTGGGAGACAAGCCAAGAGATCCAAAGGAGCCAAGAGAGCCACTTCAATGTCGAGATGTGGAGAGGGCCATATGCTTAGGATTTGTCCACTTTGAAATGGAAATGCAAAGCAAGTTCACAACATCCAAGAAGCTGAAATTGTGGGCCAAGTGGCAAGGACCATCCCTAGGATTTATGCAGCAATAGAGGAGCGCCAAGTAGACCATCAGTCAACAGTGGTTGAAGTTGAAGGTAAGATTGCTAAGCAATCTATTTCTATTTTGATTGACCCTGGATCTACTCATAGTTATATCATCCCTAAAATTGTTGAGATTTGTGCTTTCAGGAAATCAAAGCATAGTAAATCATGGTTAGTCCAACTAGCCAATGGAACTAAGAGAAAGGTTAGTGACATCATGGAGAAATGGGTGGATTGTCCACTTTTGCAAATTTGAACATTTTTTCACTTGGTTCCTATGATATTCTCATTGGAATGGACTAGTTGGAAGCCCATAGAGTTAAACTTGATTGCTACAACAAGACTTTTGAATGTATTGATGAAGAAGAAAACCCAAGGGTTGTAAGGGGAATTCCAAAGGTAGTTTATGTTAGGCATATTTCAACCATTCAATTGAATAAATTCTGTACGAATGGTTGCCAACTGTATGCAGCCCATGTTTTGAAGAAAACAGAAAATGAAATTCCTAAGTTGGAAGACCATCATGTGCTACAAGAATTCAAGGATGTGTTTCCCAATTAAGTTCCAAGACTTCCTCCAAAGAGGGACATTGATTTTATGATTGATCTTGTGCCAGGAGCTGCATCAGTTTCCAAAACTCCTTACAGGATGAGTACACCAAAATTATTAGAGCTGAAAATGCTATTGCATGAATTGTTGGGAAAGAAGTACATTCGTCCAAGTGTGTCCCTATGGGGAGCACCCATAATTTTTGTAAAAAAGAAAGATGGAATGCTCAAGTTATGTATTGATTACAGAAAACTTAACAAGGTTACATTTAAGAACAAATGCCCCTAGCCTCAAATCGATGATCTTTTTTTATCAAATGAAAGGGGCAAAGGTGTTCTCAAATATTGACTTGAGGTCTAGTTACCATCAACTAAGAATCAAGGAAGAATACATTCACAAGACAGCCTTTAGAACAAGGTATGGGCACTATGAGTTTTTGGTGGTGCCGTTTGGTCTCACAAATGCACCAACTACATTCAGGTGTCACATGAATAGTGTTTTTAGCAAGTATTTGGACAAGTTTGTTCTCATATTTCTAGATGACATTCTTATCTATTCTAAGAATGAAGAAGAGCATGAAGAACACTTGAGAATGGATTTGCAATTGATAAGGGAGCATAAGTTGTATGCAATGCTAAGTAAATGTGACTTTTAAAAAAATAAAATTCATTATTTAGGTCACATTATTTTCGAGGAAGGAATATCAGTGGATCCCGAAAATATTGAAGCCATCATGAATTGGCCAACTCCAATAAATGTGACAGATGTAATATCTTTAATGGGTCTTGATGGTTACTATAGGAGGTTCATTGAAGGATTCTCCAAGGTTGCACACCCAATTACTTATTTGCAAAAGAAGGGGATAAAGTTTGAGTGGGCACCAAAATGTGAAGAAAGCTTCCAGCTTTTGAAAACATTTCTAACAAGTGCTCCAATTCTAAAAATTGCAGACCCGAAAAAATATTTTGTGGTATGCACAGATTGTTAAGATTCAATATGCTAAGATAGAAAATATCAGCATTACATTCCATTTCACAACAATAGCATATACAGGATCACTGAAAGAACAACAAGTACAGCATAAACACAAGAGACACAGATTTATCCTGGGAAACCCTCATGGGGTAGAAAACCCAGCAAAGCTTCCTCAATATATATGACCAGCAAATACAAAGGTGTAAACCATATACATGAGCTCCTTCTCCTCCATAGAAGACCTCTCCATCACCTGTGCACTATTCACAAGTGAGTGTGTGTGTGTTAAATGAGGAACACACCTCCTCTATTTATACACATCTTCGACTTGTATTTTATATTAACTAGGTCATCCCCAACTTAACCACTGGGTTAAACACCCCATTACAACTGACTGGGACGACCCCTCTAGGGTGGTCTAACAACCCTTTGACCCAAATAACACATACAGGGCCGACCCCCACTAGGGAAGTCTAATAACCCAAGTTACCACATTCCGACAGAGGAATAAACATCTCTGGATATACAATAAGGTCTTCACAGAGGAATGAAACATCTCTGGAATAATAAAGTACAAATATAATATTCTTAGAAGTTACAATATTTCAACACTCCCCCTTAACGAGAAGGATATTATAAGAACATCTGCAGGAGCAAGGAGTCATCGACTACATCATACATGATACATCTATAAATCATTCGAAGCTTTCTTTATACATCATCATTAGTAACTCAAGCAGATACTGGAACATCTTCAAGATCTTCAATACTGGAACATCAACATCTTCAGTACCGAGTCTTCATCTTCTATAGCACTCGAACAGCTACAGCATCATCATCATCGGATCCTCTAATCAACAGCATCATCTGGATCTCTCGATCACAATAAGAAACATCGTTATCACATGATAATCAACATCGTCATCATACGATTATCATCTGGATCATCTTGATCTACATCATCTGGATCATCTCGATCTACAGTAGCTGGATCATCTCAATCTACAGCATCATCATAGTAGCATACTCTGCAATACACACGATCCAATTATAGGATGATCAATCCCGTTCACTTTAGGACATAGGTCCATGGATGATACAATCCAGATCAAGTTCCAGGATGATCAATCCTTATCACTTTAAGACAAGTCTCATGTCTATGGACAATGCAATCCAAATCAACTTCCGGGAGGATCATTTCTTATCACTTTAAGACAAGTCTCATGTCTATGGACGATGCAATCCAGATCAACTTCCAGGAGGATCATTCCTTATCACTTTAAGACAAGTCTCATGTCTATGGACGATGCAATCCAGATCAACTTCCAGGAGGATCATTCCTTATCACTTTAAGACAACTCTCATGTCTATGGATGATGCAATCCAGATCAACTTCCAGGAGGGTCATTCCTTATCACTTTAAGACAACTCTCATGTCTATGGACGATGCAATCCAGATCAACTTCCAGGAGGATCATTCCTTATCACTTTAAGACAACTCTCATGTCTATGGACGATGCAATCCAGATCAACTTCCAGGAGGATCATTCCTTATCACTTTAAGACAAGTCTCATGTCTATGGAAGATGCAATCCATATCAACTTCCAGGAGGATCATTCCTTATCACTTTAAGACAAGTCTCATGTCTAGGGATTATGCAATCCCATCACGTACATTTTGAACCAAGGGTCCATGGACGATGCAGTCCTATAATCAATTCTCAGAGACAGATGTCTACGGATCAATTCTGGGGCCAAAGTCTGTTACACCAAAATGTCGTCACCCTTTTGCAAGTGTCACAAGTGTTGCAAGTGTCGTCGTCATTACCTAGTGTCGTCATCATGACTGTTGCAAGTACCGTTATTATGACCAAGTGTTGTCATCATGACTGTTGTGATAATGTTGTCATCTTGACCATTGTGTAAACTCTTTTCGATTATACCTAAACTCATTTTAGAGTAAAAACACATCCCTGAAGCTTCCCATGACTGGAGGGCTTAACTGACCTACTTTTCAAGGTCGTCGCAGTCTGCCCTTGTGCAACATGCGATGTCGCAGGTTGTCCTAATGCAACATACAACGATGTCAGTTATTTGGATAAAACAATATCTTCGAGCCCATTCTCAAAGATGAGTGATGTGGAGGCCTATCCCTAGGATCTAGGTGAGGTGGCATTTCACTTCCTAACCTTATGGAAAGATCCCTTAACCATCTCCCATTAGTCCTCAACCTACCCTATCTCTTTAGCCCTATATAAACACCCACTCTCTCCATGGGAGGGGAGGAATGTCTATGGTACCCTTATGCTGGTAGAACCCATATTGGTGATTGGGAACATTTTCGAGCATAGTTTTATTCCATTTCAAGCTCGTTAAAAAATAAGATGGGCCCCCTCGAGCATAGTTTTATTCCATTTCAAGCTCGTTAAAAAATAAGATGGGCCCCCTCGAGCATAGTTTTATTCCATTTCAAGCTCGTTAAAAAATAAGATGCCCCCTCAAGCATAATTATTGTCTATTTCAAGCTTGGGTAAAAAATGAAATACATCTCCCTCCCTTCAGTTCGAGTCTCTCGCTAGAGTTAGAACTTGAACCTTCATTTTATCTGATTCTCGTTCCCCCCCCCCCTTGGTGAAAATTTTCATATTAGTAGCCAGGTTGGTAGTTGGGTTAGCAAGCAACATTTTTAGACGAAATGAAGCTTGGGGGGCATGCCAAATGTCGTACAGTCAGCAATAATGTTGAGGGAACACCAGCATGTTAAGCCACTAGCAATCATGTTGGGGACATTTACCAACCTCTGGGCATCATGTTGGGAAGGAACTCGTCAATGGGCCTTAACCGTGAGCAGAGTTTACCTTTGGTTTCAAGCTTACATAAAAATGAAACCAACTTCACTGAGCATAGTTCCCTTTCTATGTCAAGCTCGTTAAAAAATGAAATAGGTTCTCATGAGCATAGTTCCCTTTCTATGTCAAGCTCGTTAAAAAATGAAATAGGTTCCCACGAACAGAGTTCTAATATTATGTCAAGCTCGTTAAAAAATGAAACATATCCTTTCCCTTTGAGTCAAGTCTCCTCGTAGACTTAGTACCTGAACCTTCTTTTCACCTGCCTATGCCTTAGGCGGATGAAATAAAGCTTGGGGGCATGTCTTCAACCTCTGGAAGTTACGTTGAAGTCAACTCGATTGTCTCTCCACACCACGTTGGATCTAAGTCACTTACTTCTAGCAATCATGCTAGGGGCATGTACCAACCTTTGGATTTCATGATGGGAAGAAAGCCACTGTGGGGAAAATTTTCGAGCATACTTTCCTTTTTAGGTTTCGATCTCATTAAACCATCAAAATTATCCCGAGCATAGTTCATTTTCTGTTACAAGCTCATTAAAAAATGAAGCAGACATCATGAGCATTCTTCCAACCTATCTTCGAGCTCGTTAAAAATAGTAAGATGGTGTTGAGCTTACTTTTCACTTTTTTCGTGCTCTGGTTGAAACATGAAAAGTGGTTTGAGCTTACTTTTTACTTTTTCGTGCTCTGGTTCAAATATGAAAAAGATTCTGAGTGCTTTTGATACCATTTGCGTGCTCGATAAAAAATTTGAGTTAAAAAGGTGTGTCTAACGAGTATAGGTTTACCACTTTATCCGGCCTCGCTAGATTATTTACAGAAAAGGAACTGTGCCGAGTTTACTTTTCTTTTGTCATACTCGGTCATCAACCATGACAAAGTTTTTCATGGATTTCTTTTTTAAGCTCTTTTCAGACTCCCTAAATAGGAAAAGATTGCCAAGCGAACTTGATGCTTTCATGCTTGTAAAAGCATTTGAATGATCGTCTTTCTGGTGATAGTTTACCCCTTTTTCGGACTAGGAAGCACTATTTACGAAAAAGGAATACTCCAACCAACCATGGCTGGAAGAGTCCTCTCCCACGTTGTTTTACCCTTTCTCGGGCGATGAGGCTAACTTTACGAAAAAGGACCATTGGAGTCTCTTAAGTCAGTAAATTTTCCTTCATTTTTGAGTTATTTTCTCCAATTTTGGTTTGTTTTTGAATCCACCTCAGTTAAATTTTTGGTTTTGAGTTTTAGTTTTTGTCTTCTTAAGAACCTTATGAGTGATTGAATAAAGTTTGAACCCAGTCTTTTCAGATTTCATTTGATTTTGGTGACTTTTTATATTGAAAAGGGGGTCAATGAGAGTTATATTTTCAAAGGAAGAATCATTAATGACTTTAGAGAGTGGTTGAACTTATGTCCTAAACCAAATAGCTTCCAGAATCTCCGAAAAATTAGCAGAAATTGAAAAAACTGCTAAATTTTGGCATAGCAGTTATTCCTGTAGCGCTGGGCAAAATTTTAACACAGAGCGCGCTACAGGAATATCGTGGCCTGAATTTTTTGTCAATTTTCGATCTGATTTTAATCATGATGCAGAGTGAGATTGTCTAATCATATAGTGTGAGTGTTTTAACACGTATTTGCAGCATTTTGAACATGATTTTAGTTGGTGTTAATCACGAAGAGAAAACAAGGGCATCATTACAGGTTATGCGGGTTCAGTTGCACAGAGACCAGCCAATTCCGGGTTCAGCTGTCAAGTTTCCCTCGTCACACGCATCATCACTGAGGAGTTAGTGTTTGAAGAGGAGACTTCACTGGGGAACGTTGGATTACGTTACTGTGGAAGGAGACAGCTGTGATTCTGGCGCCAGCAGAAATTAGGGCTTTTGAATTCATTCACCTGCAGCCAAAGAAGCGTTAGGAGGACACCTGTACTCGAAGAAGAACATTATTGACACCCCAAATTGAAGACATTAAGCCACGACAGATGAGTAGCTGACAGGATAAAGATGGACGCTGTAAAAATGTTTACTCCACAAACAGAAGCAATGGTATTACACAGGGATTTACCACATATTGAATGTTCCCTCATAAATGTTGGTAATAAAAATGTTGGTCGCAGCTGCACCTGTGCTTTACTGCAGGAAGGTTTTGAGTGCATCATCTGTGGCACGTGAAGTTTTAATTAATGCAGGCCAAGCAAATGCTGCAACGGGTGATGCAGGCTATCAGGATACACTAGAATGTGCTGAAGCTGTTGCCAAGCTTCTTGGAGTGAATCCAGAAGCAATTTTGATTGAATCAACTGGCGTTGTAGGTCAACGTATAAAAAAGGAAGCTCTGCTGAAGTCACTTCCAAAATTGGTGGATTCATTATCATCAACTGCTGAAGGGGCTAAGTCTGCAGCAGTAGCCATCACAACAACTGATCTTGTTAGAAAACGTGTGGCTCTTGAGACTCAGATAGGAGGTAGAACTGTAAAAATTAGAGGCATGGCAAAAGGATCAGGAATGATTCATCCTAATATGGCAACTATGCTCAGTGTTATAACTTCTGATGCAGTGGTTACAGTAGACATATGGAGAAAAATGGTTCTTACTGCGGTGAAGAGAAGCTTCAACCAAATCACGGTTGATGGAGACACTAGTACAAATGACACTGTTATAGCCTTGGCCAGTGGTCTTTCTGGAGCCATGGAAATAACTTCACTAGAAGATTTAGAGGCTGAACAACTACAAGCAGCACTTGATGCAGTCATGCAAGGCTTGGCAAAGTCAATAGCATTAGATGGAGACAGAACAACAGCATGGAATTCAGATTTTACATTTCCTGTACTGAATCTCCGAGACAATTTAGTAGTAGCACTTGTTGATAGCAAGGGCAATACAATTTCTCAATCAGACATTGGACCCCAATTATAATTGAGAAGGGATTCTGGGATGATCTATTTCCCCTTAAAAGTAGTGAGCATGTTCATCTTAGGTTAAACTTTGTTTTAACAGCAGAGGAATGGAAAAGAATTGAAGCTATGAGAGAAGCAGCTCTCAACAGGAAAGAACACAGAATTCTTAAGAAAAATGTAGCCATCCAGGTTTTGTGCCCAGTGGCTGAAAATGGGAATAGTGCTTCAATTTCAAGCGCAGGCATTACCAAAACCAATCCAGAAGACAGAACTGGTAAATGAGAAATATTTCTGAATACATATTCCCGTGATGAATATACAATTTTCAAAATTGTAAAGAGGATGCCTAGATCTCAAGAAGGATAGCTGACATAAAAAAAAAAAGAGGAGGCAGTAGAGACAGAATTCTGCCCTATTTTTCCTGTTTTGAGTTATTGAAGTCAAATGAAGACCACGAGCTGATGGAGAGGAATTTTTGAAAACCAAAGGAGGTTTTTGTTCCTAAGATACTCATCTACAAAAACCTCTCTCAGTTTTGCAACAGCTGTCAAGGTTTGAAAGATTCGGTTTAATCTTTGCAGCCTATTTTCCAGGGATTTTAAATATTTAATATTTTCCTGTTTTAGTGTTCATTTTGCGGGGCCGATTCTGATTGATTGGAGATGAATTTTGAAAAACCAAGAGAGGTTTTTGTCCATCACGGACCCATTAACAAAAACCTCTCTCATGTTTTACACAGGTGTCATCAATCGAGAGATATGGAAGCTTCTTTGACACCTATTTTCCAGAAATTCACCATATTTGCCAGTAATCCGATTTGCTATTTTTAGTCAGTTAGTTGAGTTAGTTAGTTAATGTAACTGCTAGGAAGTTTGAATTTCGACCTAATGAGGGGGAAATAGAATTAGGTCTTTGTAATGATAAAAAGGGAACAGAAAGACATTGTAAGGTTTGGAAATTTTGGAGAGCTAGAGGAGGTCTGCAAGCTGTGCATTATTCCAGACTTGTTCACTGCTAAGTATTGCAAACTCTCATATTGCATTTTTGATGAAACTATGAATATATGACTCCTTATTCCACTTCTGATATGTGTTGGCTTCATTTTAAACTTATACAGTTTCTTGATTGACAATTTCATTTCTGGTTTTATGTATGATTTCCAGTAAGTGCTTGTCTTTTATTGAATGAATTTCAGTGCAATCTTTTGGTGAATTTCTGAGATATATATACATCTTCATGGATATATGTATGTGAATTAGTTTTTACTTATTGTTGGATGTATTCCCTTATGCTCTTGAAGTTTTCTTACCAAAACCTACAAAACAAAACCCTAAAAACCTAGTTTGGATTGATTTTATTCTTGAGATTGTGTTGGCTTGTTACCCTAGCCTTAGTAACAATTTCTGACACAAACATCTTTGGCGCCGTTGCCGGGGACGAAGCTGAAGCATATCTTCCCTGGGATACTTATCAGTTTTCCTGGTTTAAGAGGTGGACTTAAACCAGCACTTTGAAGGCTGTATTTTCACCAAGTTTGACAGAATGGCTACTAGAGGAGTTGGAAGAATTAGAAAGTTTCAGTTATCCCCAGCTTTATGCAGCCCTGATTAATTTGAACCACTGTCACCCCTTTCTCTTTCTGAGAAGAAGAAACAAAATCTGTCCTGACAAATTGATTGGCGACTCCACTTTTTCAACATGCAGAGATCGATGTCCATGGGAGCTATTTTGGCTCGAAGGTTTGCCCCTTTCAATTTTTCTGATATTCCAGGTTTTCCAAATCCAGTACCTATAATGGATGTTTGGGGAGATTGTCTTCCACGGTTTAGAGAAAGCAAAGAGGATAATCCTTCAGATCACCTCATCAAATTTCATCAATGTATGGTCCAGTTAAATATCCAGCATGAAGATGTGCTCATGAAGATGTTCATGTATTCACTTGAAAAAGATGCACGAGATTGGTATTTTTCTCTTCCCGATGCAAGCATCTCCTCACTGAAAGAATTTCACACATGTTTTCAGAAACATTGTAAGTATCTATTCCCAGCTGAACTCTTTTTAAAAGATTGTTGTGAGCAGGCTGATATTTATAATACAATTTCTGATTTAAAAAATCATGATGATGAGTACAATCAAGGATTCAAAACATGTCATGAGGAAGTTGAAGTTTCAGAATTTATTGAAGATGAGAAGGTAACAGTTTCAGATAGTGTTGTCAAAGAAGAATGCTATAACCATTGTGATAACCAGGTTGTTGTTTTAGGACAGTTTGAGGATTGTACAAGTGATGAGATCAGTAAAGACAGTTTGAAACATTCTCATAACAATTTCAACAGCCTTAATAGCAGTTTGAATGATAACCCTTTTGAAGATCAATCTCCAGTTCAACAAACTTTTGAAAATCAGTGTTGTGTTAAAGATCAACTTTGTATTAAAGAAAAAGATGAACCTTTAGCATCATCATTAGAAATTCTTCAGATTACTCCTTGCTATGATGAAGAGATTAGGTTTCCAAGTCAAGAAATTTGTGATGAATTAGATCCTATTCCTCTTGATTTTGATACTAAATTTGATGAAGGACAGGCTGATCACAATTTTTCAGAAGTGGTTTTTATTCATGATTATGATAAATCTGTTGTTCAAAATCATTATGAAGATGGTCTAAGTTTTAATAAATATGATGATAAAATTGAAAAGAAAGAACCAGAAATCTGTGAGGAGTGTAATATGTTACAATCTGATCAGCAGATTCAAGTATGCATTCAATCTATTATTATCGAACAGCAAAAGCTCATGCATGATAGTCATTTATTGGAAGACAGTGTGGAAAAGGAGGTTCAAGGTGTTGACATTATTGGTGATACTATTCAAAAATTCCCGGAGCAAATTCAGGCTGACCCTGATGTCTTTTATCGCCAATGCCTGATTGATATTTATGGAACAAAATATTCTCATGGACAGCTTGTCTTTTTCATAGAGCAGGAAGAGGTAACTTGTGGAAGTTTTTATGATCCAGTAGCAGATTATTTAGAGTCAATACCAGGTTATAAATTTGTTATTTCAGAGAAACTATTTGATGAAGGTGGGTATAAGTTGTTAAATCTCTGCTCTTCATGTTTTCCAACATTTCTGATTATATATATATTTGGAGTCGGAAACAAGTTTTGGTGGGTTGACCAAATTTTTTCTTGGTTACATTGGAAATCGGATTTCGATTTGATTCAGTAGATGGAAGGTTCCTCAGAGAAAGAGATTTGATTTTCATTGTATATACCGGTGTGAGTGAGATTGAATAAAGACTCCATAGCCCAATGGAAGTTTGCAGGCAGTTAGATTGAAGACAAAAGGCACTGGTCTACAGGTTCTTGAAGCCTCACAGGGAGGACTTCATCCCGCAGCTGGAGCCAGATGTTAAGTCAGTAAATTTTCCTTCATTTTTGAGTTATTTTCTCCAATTTTGGTTTGTTTTTGAATCCACCTCAGTTAAATTTTTGGTTTTGAGTTTTAGTTTTTGTCTTCTTAAGAACCTTATGAGTGATTGAATAAAGTTTGAACCCAGTCTTTTCAGATTTCATTTGATTTTGGTGACTTTTTATATTGAAAAGGGGGTCAATGAGAGTTATATTTTCAAAGGAAGAATCATTAATGACTTTAGAGAGTGGTTGAACTTATGTCCTAAACCAAATAGCTGCCAGAATCTCCGAAAAATTAGCAGAAATTGAAAAAACTGCTAAATTTTGGCATAGCAGTTATTCCTGTAGCGCTGGGCAAAATTTTAACACAGAGCGCGCTACAGGAATATCGTGGCCTGAATTTTTTGTCAATTTTCGATCTGATTTTAATCATGATGCAGAGTGAGATTGTCTAATCATATAGTGTGAGTGTTTTAACACGTATTTGCAGCATTTTGAACATGATTTTAGTTGGTGTTAATCACGAAGAGAAAACAAGGGCATCATTACAGGTTATGCGGGTTCAGTTGCACAGAGACCAGCCAATTCCGGGTTCAGCTGTCAAGTTTCCCTCGTCACACGCATCATCACTGAGGAGTTAGTGTTTGAAGAGGAGACTTCACTGGGGAACGTTGGATTACGTTACTGTGGAAGGAGACAGCTGTGATTCTGGCGCCAGCAGAAATTAGGGCTTTTGAATTCGTTCACCTGCAGCCAAAGAAGCGTTAGGAGGACACCTGTACTCGAAGAAGAACATTATTGACACCCCAAATTGAAGACATTAAGCCACGACAGATGAGTAGCTGACAGGATAAAGATGGACGCTGTAAAAATGTTTACTCCACAAACAGAAGCAATGGTATTACACAGGGATTTACCACATATTGAATGTTCCCTCATAAATGTTGGTAATAAAAATGTTGGTCGCAGCTGCACCTGTGCTTTACTGCAGGAAGGTTTTGAGTGCATCATCTGTGGCACGTGAAGTTTTAATTAATGCAGGCCAAGCAAATGCTGCAACGGGTGATGCAGGCTATCAGGATACACTAGAATGTGCTGAAGCTGTTGCCAAGCTTCTTGGAGTGAATCCAGAAGCAATTTTGATTGAATCAACTGGCGTTGTAGGTCAACGTATAAAAAAGGAAGCTCTGCTGAAGTCACTTCCAAAATTGGTGGATTCATTATCATCAACTGCTGAAGGGGCTAAGTCTGCAGCAGTAGCCATCACAACAACTGATCTTGTTAGAAAAAGTGTGGCTCTTGAGACTCAGATAGGAGGTAGAACTGTAAAAATTAGAGGCATGGCAAAAGGATCAGGAATGATTCATCCTAATATGGAAACTATGCTCAGTGTTATAACTTCTGATGCAGTGGTTACAGTAGACATATGGAGAAAAATGGTTCTTACTGCGGTGAAGAGAAGCTTCAACCAAATCACGGTTGATGGAGACACTAGTACAAATGACACTGTTATAGCCTTGGCCAGTGGTCTTTCTGGAGCCATGGAAATAACTTCACTAGAAGATTTAGAGGCTGAACAACTACAAGCAGCACTTGATGCAGTCATGCAAGGCTTGGCAAAGTCAATAGCATTAGATGGAGACAGAACAACAGCATGGAATTCAGATTTTACATTTCCTGTACTGAATCTCCGAGACAATTTAGTAGTAGCACTTGTTGATAGCAAGGGCAATACAATTTCTCAATCAGACATTGGACCCCAATTATAATTGAGAAGGGATTCTGGGATGATCTATTTCCCCTTAAAAGTAGTGAGCATGTTCATCTTAGGTTAAACTTTGTTTTAACAGCAGAGGAATGGAAAAGAATTGAAGCTATGAGAGAAGCAGCTCTCAACAGGAAAGAACACAGAATTCTTAAGAAAAATGTAGCCATCCAGGTTTTGTGCCCAGTGGCTGAAAATGGGAATAGTGCTTCAATTTCAAGCGCAGGCATTACCAAAACCAATCCAGAAGACAGAACTGGTAAATGAGAAATATTTCTGAATACATATTCCCGTGATGAATATACAATTTTCAAAATTGTAAAGAGGATGCCTAGATCTCAAGAAGGATAGCTGACATAAAAAAAAAAGAGGAGGCAGTAGAGACAGAATTCTGCCCTATTTTTCCTGTTTTGAGTTATTGAAGTCAAATGAAGACCACGAGCTGATGGAGAGGAATTTTTGAAAACCAAAGGAGGTTTTTGTTCCTAAGATACTCATCTACAAAAACCTCTCTCAGTTTTGCAACAGCTGTCAAGGTTTGAAAGATTCGGTTTAATCTTTGCAGCCTATTTTCCAGGGATTTTAAATATTTAATATTTTCCTGTTTTAGTGTTCATTTTGCGGGGCCGATTCTGATTGATTGGAGATGAATTTTGAAAAACCAAGAGAGGTTTTTGTCCATAACGGACCCATTAACAAAAACCTCTCTCATGTTTTACATAGGTGTCATCAATCGAGAGATATGGAAGCTTCTTTGACACCTATTTTCCAGAAATTCGCCATATTTGCCAGTAATCCGATTTGCTATTTTTAGTCAGTTAGTTGAGTTAGTTAGTTAATGTAACTGCTAGGAAGTTTGAATTTCGACCTAATGAGGGGGAAATATAATTAGGTCTTTGTAATGATAAAAGGGGAACAGAAAGACATTGTAAGGTTTGGAAATTTTGGAGAGCTAGAGGAGGTCTGCAAGCTGTGCATTATTCCAGACTTGTTCACTGCTAAGTATTGCAAACTCTCATATTGCATTTTTGATGAAACTATGAATATATGACTCCTTATTCCACTTCTGATATGTGTTGGCTTCATTTTAAACTTATACAGTTTCTTGATTGACAATTTCATTTCTGGTTTTATGTATGATTTCCAGTAAGTGCTTGTCTTTTATTGAATGAATTTCAGTGCAATCTTTTGGTGAATTTCTGAGATATATATACATCTTCATGGACATATGTATGTGAATTAGTTTTTACTTATTGTTGGATGTATTCCCTTATGCTCTTGAAGTTTTCTTACCAAAACCTACAAAACAAAACCCTAAAAACCTAGTTTGGATTGATTTTATTCTTGAGATTGTGTTGGCTTGTTACCCTAGCCTTAGTAACAATTTCTGACACAAACAGAGTCTCCTTTAGTTCTTTTCAGACTCTCTAAACATGAAATGACGCTGAGTTTTCCTTCTCAGGACTCGTTCAATTTTAAACATTGAAGGGCCCATTATGGGATGAACCCCTCCTTTCCTAGGTTCGTGAAACATTTGGGATTGGACTCACCTATGAGATGAGCTATACCGAGCATCTGGTTACCCTCATCAAGCTCGTTAAAAACACATGAGGCACTCATCAATCATGATGGGGGAAAAGGAAATATTTTGTGTTACATATTAATTACGGCAGTACATAGTCACTCTTGAACATGGCACTCGTTTGCATTTGCATTCAGTACTTGGGTAATCTGTTTGTCCTCGATTCTTGTCAATTCCATGAGTCACGTCGCTCCTTTGGATCAGCCAAAGAATGCTTCCACCATCAGTTGCATTAGGGGTTGGTATCATTCTCGTCATGTCAATACTGCCAATTCATGCCATGCCCAAGTTCAAGAGATGTTCATTACTCATCATCTGCAGTCAGTATACCTTTGATCATGTTGGTCTACCTTGAGTCAGTATTGCACATTACTCTGTCGTCTGATCTACACCAAACATCTGTTATCGAGTTTCATGTTGATGATGGGGGATTCATCATGGCCCTCCTTTGACGGGTCCATCCTCGTCGACTTCAAATCATCATCTGAGGTTTGAACTTAGAAACCAACCAAGTACCTTGGGCCTGCATGCCTCAATGGCAGGTTACCTTGCTTTCAACATGAGTTTACATCATTGACTCTTGATTGAAAGATTTCATCTCGCGTTCGACTTCAACTCATTTATTCACTCTTGTTGATATGTACTGTGATACCTTGGGAATCATTGACATTAATGGTGATCTCCCTCGCACTTGTTAACGGTATACATTAATGACCAGTAATCAAGTGGTTTCTACCATGTTCAACTCCAAAACATTGTAATCACATGGATAGATTCGTATCATTGCAGGTTCAGCTTGAAGACCCTGGGGAAGTTCTTTCCTACCCAGGTTGCGATGGGGATTGTTTGGGACACACAAATCCATTTTTGTATTAGTCGTGGCCATGTTGTTAGTTCAGAGTTACACAGATCCACTTTTGTATTGGTCGTGGCTGTGTTATCATCTAATCATGGATCTACGATTGTGTCTAGTAGCCATGATTGTGTTCAGTCGGTCTTTACTATCATGGATCTGCAATGTATTGGTCGGCAGCCATGTTTTGTGAGACTTGTGTATCTCAGGTCATTTCTGCAGCAATTCCTTCGAACCAGCAAGTCCTTGCCATTTTTCTTATTACAAAGCATTTCACCTGTCTCATTCCATCAGCTTCATGCTTTGGGGGGAATTCTGTTACACCAAAATTTTGTCACCCTTGTGCAAGTGTCGCAAGTGTTGCAAGTGTCGTCGTCATGACCTAGTGTCGTCATCATGACCTTTGCAAGTACCGTTTTTATGACCAAGTGTTGTCATCATGACCGTTGTGATAATGTCATCATCTTGACCATTGTGTAAACTCTTTGCTATTATACCTAAACTCGTTTTAGAGTAAAAACACATCCCTGAAGTTTCCCATGACTGGAGGGATTAACTGACCTACTTTTCAAGGTCGTCGCAGTCTGCCCTTGTGCAACATGCGACATCGCAGGTTGTCCTAATGCAACATGCGATGATGTCAGTTATTTGGATAAAAGAGTATCTTCGAGCCCATTCTCGAAGATGAGTGATGTGGAGGCATATCCCTAGGCTCTAGGTGAAGTGGCATTTCGGTTCCTAACCTTATGGAAAGATCCCTTAACCATCTCCCCTTAATCCTCAACCTACCCTATCTCTTTATCCCTATATAAACACCCACTCTCTCCATGGGAGGGGAGGAAAGCTATGGTATCTACATGTTGGTGAAATCTCTCTTAGAACACCTCCATTCACCTATTGGAGAGATCATACTTCCTTAGAAGGACATGGCAATTGGCTTGGTCGGAGAAGGGATACTACGATAAGTCTTTGGTTGTAGTTCTATATCTCTATCATGTACTCCTCTATTTACAGTAATGCAAATGCTTTCCACCAATATCGTTCTCATGTGTAATGATATTGTGTATTTTACCTGCTTAACTGTTTACTTAGATCGCTTATTGTATAGATGCTCTTTACTCGTTTCTCTTGTTTCTGTGTCTTGACAGGTCTTGCAGCTTGGATCTAACGATCGTGGGACGTGGAGCAACATTCAGGAGAAAGGATTGTGTAACAGAAAGGTAAGACATCTAGTACTTGGTCCTTAAGTAGATCTAGGAAATGCATTTGTAGTCTGTTTTATTTGTTCTAGACTCACATTGAGCTAGGGAGATCCTGCTCGCGTCCGCTCAAGTGGATTGTCCGTTAACAAAGTCCGGGGAAGATACAATCCCCACCTGTCCACTAAGGACTTCATTCTCGAAGACATCTGTCTACGGATCAATTCTGGGACCGAAGTCCGGGGAAGATACAATCCCCACCTGTCCACTAAGGACTTCATTCTCGAAGACATCTATCTACAGATCAATTCTGGAACCGAAGTCCAGGGAAGATACAATCCCCACCTGTCCACTAAGGACTTCATTCTCGAAAACATCTGTCTACGGATCAATTCTGGGACCGAAGTCCGGGGAAGATACAATCCCCTCTCATCCACTAGGGACCACATTCTCAAAGACATATGTCTACGGATACTTTTAGAACATGTGTTCAAGGATGATGCAATCCCTCTTCTTTCTCGGAGACATATGTCTACGGATCCTTTTAGAACATGTGTTCAAGGATGATGCAATCCCCTCGTCAACTTAGACCCTGTCTAAGGACCATTCGCCAACCTCATTGTCGACATCACCAATATAGGTATCCACATCATCGACCTCACTGTCGATGCAGGAAATCTAATCATCAACGACCATATCACTCCCCCTTTCGAGGAGGGTCCTTCTAAACTACACCAAGCTTGTCTCGGAAATACTCAAACTTTACTTGAGACAGAGGTTTGGTCAATATATCAGCAACTTGTTCATCAGTGCTTACATACTCGAGCTTGATAGCTCCTTTCTGCACCATATCCCGTATATATAAATATCGGATCTCTATGTGCTTTGACTTATCATGAAACACTAGATTTTCTGTCATCTTGATACAACTCTGGTTGTCACATAGGATCTCAGTGGGTTCCATCTCTAAGTCAAATAAACCAGATAATAACTTCTGAAGCCATATCATTTCGCAATTAGCAGAGCAAGCAACTATATATTTTGCTTCGGTTGTGCTGAGAGCCACACTAGACTACTTCCTACTAAACCACGAGATCATGGCAGATCCAAGACAATAACATCTACCTGATGTACTCTTCCTGTCTGAGACACTTCTTGCCCAATCAGCATCTGAGTAGCCATGTAATCTGTAGTCATGATATCCAAGATAATAAAGACCAAAATCTATCATACCCTTTAGATACATCATCACATGCTTTGCAACTATTAAGTGAACTCTTCTAGGTTCCACTAGATACTGACTTAAGGTATTTACGGCAAAGCATATGTCTGGTCTATTATTTTTCAAATACATCAATGACCCAAAAATCTGTCTGTATAGAGTCACATCCACTAACTCTGATGATTCATCATCTAACAGCTTCAAGTCGGAACCCATGAGAGTGGCCATGGTTGTACATTCCAAGATATCAAATCTTCTCAAGATTTCCACAGCATACTTTCTCAGGTTGTGAAAGATTCCTTCTGAGCCTTGCCATACTTCCAGACCTAGGAAGTAATGCATAAATCTGATATCTTTCATCTGTAGCCATCTTCTTCTTGCTTTCCATGATCTGTTTCTCATTCCCTGTCAGAAAAAGATCATCCACATACAGTAATAGTATGACAGGTTCATAACCTTAAGTTAAAGGTTAGGATCAACTTTACTTTGGTAAAGCCCAAGCTTGTCAAGAAGCTATCAATTCTTCCTGTGTGACTAAACATCATTCACACTCTGCATTGAGTGATCTTCTGCATATCTATCCGTGCCATCTCTCGTCAGATGGGTCTACTTGATATGGGCCTCAAGATCATTCGAACTTTGTGGTGTGTTAGTGATCTCTGCATCACCCATGGTGATCATTAAGCTCATCAAATGACTATCGATCCTGGGTATCCATACAAAGCTTTCTTTAATTACACCATTAAGAGAATGGTCTTATCTAGCCACTTGGAGCAAACATCTCGTTGTGATCCTCTTCCTCTTTCTAATAGAATCTTCTAGCCACGAGCCTTCTATAGTATGTTTGATTTGTAAGTCTTCTTGTGAACATCCATCACTTGTTTGGTGTTCATCATTCTTCATGATCTTACCTACAAATCAAAGTTAATTACATGACTAGTAATACTTCATAATCATCAAATCATGTTGACATGATAACCTATTATGCATACAGATATCATTTACATAGTTATGCAACTATCTTGACCAATACTTTGGCACAACACTTTTCCATATCCTGTATGCATACAGTAGCTATCTAGATGCCTTCCATCTCTACCAAAACATACTATCGAGAGCGTGCACAGCGCTCATCATGTCAGCAAAGAGGTTTCATTCTAGACAATCAACAATGGAATGTTTGTCCAACTTACCAATCATATGCATATTAGTAGTATACTATTCAATGCTCTATGAGTGTTTACACTCAGCATGATATATTCTAGAAATACAAATATGCATACAACCATTACAAGCAATAACATTTACTATTTCAGAGATTCAAATAACAACTCAAATACTTATCTTTTATGTTTGTGTGGTTGCCTCCCGCTTGATCTTCTATATGTCTTTTGAACTTCTATTCATTTTGTACCACTATGCATGCTCAAGCGTGCACTAGTGTCATCCTCATGATCTCATACACAAACATACATTCATTAGTATAATCTCAATATTATCAAAACATTATAACTCTAAATAATCTTGAATATGTATGGTTATGATCATTCAATACATGGTTATCTAAGATCCTAACACAAAGTAGGATTCTAACATAGGAAGACATACCTAGATTAGATACATGCTTATTTATTTCTAACATACCCAAACAATATCTTTAGTCTCTTCAATGATTTCGAGACCTTGTGATAGTAACCTGCATACCTCATAAGTTAAGCATAGTAGAAATAAATCATGCATACCTCGTAAGTAGAGCTTCTAAAGACTATGGATAAGTCTTTGTCTTTATTTCATCATGGTCATAGAACTTGATTTGTCTTTCTAGATGTACCTGTCTTTTGTTAGCAGACAACATCATCCTCATACAACACCACAGGTGCATTAGTACAATCATATAACCTTGATCAAAGAATGTCTTCTATCATTCTCATGCATTCATACTTTTACATTAATCAAGATTGTACTAACCTAAATAATATGAAGACAACCATATTATGAACTTAATCAAGAATCAAATTTCAAAACATACCTGTATCTTCTTAAGTCATAACTATTGAGATTTCATGTAGTTTTCTTATGTAAGGTCTTAGCCTCATCTCCCCCTGAAACTGGATCTAGAGCTGGATTAGGGTTTGTCAGAAAAACCCTAAAAATTCAAACTTACACTTCTGAATGGATGGAAAGATGTGCCTTGCTGAGCTGATCAAGCTAGCATACTTCAATTTTGAAATCTCCAAAAATTTGACCCCTCAAAATTGCCTTTGAAACTTCTGGATCTTCTGGACAGGATCCCGAACTAGGGTTTAATGAAGTCCACCCTTCTGCCCAATCAAAAGGTTTGATCCAAAGCTATAAACTTCTATTTTTCTGAGGAGCTTCCAGCCGTGGTCACAGACTTCAAAAATTCCACCTTTCCGATCAAAATCCCGAACTAGGGTTTGATCAAGCCCACCCTTCTGACCAACCAAAAATTTTGATCTAGGTCTCTAAATTTCGATTTTTCTGAGGAGCAATCAGCCATGGACTCTGATTCCAAAAATTCCAACTTTCTCTGAAACCCTAATTTCCCACAGCAGTGACGATTCAAGAATGAAGGTGCTCAAAATCTAAATATGTTTTGACAGAAATATGCACCTGATTGTTTCTAGTGTAACTCCGAAATTCTAAATCCACAGGGTATGAAACTTCTTCCTGTGGTATCCTGACCTGTCATCTTTCCAACCCCACAAGTCTGACCTCAATTGTATTCTCTGAGAGAGAGTTATTCCAAGTGTCACAACGTGACTTGTTTATGGGATAAAACAGGAGAGAGAACTTGTACAGAGTGCCACGTGTCATTGGTTCAATTTTGGCCTCTGAAAATGTTACCTAAGAAAGTACAGTCAGTGCACTACCTATCACTTTTTATGAAATTTCATTTGGAGCTTCCTAGCCCAAATTATGACCTTTTTTCCTAGGTCACCTGATTATGACTGAGATCTGGAAGAGGCAGAAACCCTAACTTGTATTGATCATAACTCACAAAGTACAACGAATCTGAGGGTTTCCTTTGGACACAAGGTACATGGGGATGTTATTTACGACCTTTAAAGGTTTCAAATCCTGAACCTTCTCCAAAATGGATTTATAGCAAAAGTTACACGATGACTAGTTTTTTCTATACAAAACCCACACCTTCAAATTGTCGCAAGTGAAGCAAGTGTCGTAAGTGCCATACATTGCCTTCCTTCAGGTTAGCTATGATACCATGTTAAGATTCAATATGCTAAGACAGAAAATATCATCATTACATTGCATTTCACAACAATAGCATATACGGGATCACTGAAAGAACAACAAGCACAGCATAAACACAAGAGACAGATTTATCCTGGGAAACCCTCATGGGGTAGAAAACCCAGCAAAGCTTCCTCAATATAGATGACCAACAAATACAAAGATGTAAACCATAGACATGAGCTCCTTCTCCTCCATAGAAGACCTCTCCCTCACCTATGCGCTATTCACAAGTGAGTGTGTGTGTGTTAAATGAGGAACACACCTCCTCTATTTATACACACCTCTGACTTGTATTTTATATTAACTAGGTCGGCCCCAACTTAACCACTGGGTTAAACACCCCATTACAACTGACTAGGACGACCCCTCTAGGGTGGTCTAACAACCCTTTGACCCACATAACACATACAGGGCCGACCCCCACTAGGGAAGTCTAATAACCCAAGTTACCACATTCCGACGGAGGAATAAACATCTCCGGATATACAATAAGGTCTTCACGGAGGAATGAAACATCTCCGGAATAATAAAGTACAAATATAATATTCTTAGAAGTTGCAATATTTCAACACAGATGAGTGTAAAGATGGACTTGAAGGATTTCTTATGCAAGATAACCATGTGGTATGCTACGAGTCAAGGAAGTTGAAAGAGCATGAGAAGAACTATGCTACCCATGATTTAGATCTTGCAACCATAGTGCATGCTTTGAAAATGTGGAGGCACTATTTAATGGGCAGAAAATTTGAGCTAAGGACAGACCATTGTGGTCTGAAATATTTGTTTGAGCAGCCAACATTAAATGCTAGGCAAGCTAGATGGCTGGAATTTTTATGTGAATTTGATTTTGAAATCAAACACATAAAAGGTAAAGAAAATAAGGTGGTTGATGCACTTAGCAAAAAAGTACATGAAATGCATGTGGCATCCATTAGTACCTGTCAATCAAATTTAAGGTAGGACATTGTTGACAGAATCGTTGAAGATGAACTGTATGTGCAAATAAATGACAAATTACAGAAGTAGAATTTGGAAAAGTTGTATGAAGGTTACCATTTGGAAGGTGATGAACTTCTTATTTATAAAAACAAAATTTATATTCCAAATGTGGCCGACTTGAGAAAAAAATATTGTGGATGAAAGTCATAAAATGCCATATTCCGGTCACCTGGGATACCAGAAAACAATTGCTACAGCGATGAAGCAATATTTTTGGACGGGAATGAAAAAGGACATTGCTGAGTATATTTCTAAGTGTATGAAATGTCAACAAGTGAAGGTAGAACGTCAACACCCAACAAATTTATTGCAGCCTTTGCCAATTTCGGAATAGAAATTGAAAATGATTTCCATGGATTTTATTATAGTTTTTCCAATGACTGTTAGGTATCATGATTCCATCATGGTTAAATCAACGCATAAAATGAATGCCATTGCCAAGATTTTTATGAAGGAAATTTTCAGGTTACATGGATTTCCTAAAGCAATAATTTCAAACAAGGATACCAAGTTCACCTCTGACTTTTGGAAAATTATTTTTGCATATTTAGGCACACATTTGAACTTTAGTACTGCCTACCATCCACAAATAGATGGTAAAACCAAAAGGGTAAATTAGGTGCTTGAAGACATGCTACGCATGTATGTAATGGACAAACCATCCAGGTGGGAGGATTATCTACACTTGGTAGAGTTTGCATATAACAATGGGTAGAAAGCATCGTTGGGCATGAGTCCATTTGAAGTTTTGTATGGCAGGAGGTGCAGGACACCAATTACTTGGGATAATCTAGTGAACATAATTGTACTTGGGCCAGAATTGCTTAAGGAAATGGAACAAAAGATTGCAAAGATTAGGCAGAATTTAAAGGCATCCCAAGATAAACAAAAAAGCTATGCAGATAAGAATAGAGTGCATAGAGAGTTTCATGTTGGGGGTCATGTTTACCTCATAGTGAAGCCAAGGAAGAGTTCATTGAAGCTTGGAAGTTGTGCCAAGCTATCACCTAGATATTGTGGGCCATTTAAAGTGCTTGAGAGAATAGGGCTAGTTGCATATAGAATTGCATTGCCTACTAACACTATAGCTCATTATGTTTTTCATGTTTCTTTGTTTAAGAAATATGTACATGATCCTAACCATGTGATTAATTGGGATGTGATCTAGTTGGGACCCGAGGGAGAGTTCCAAACCGAGCCACTATGCATACTAGACAGGAAGGTGACATTGCTCTGGAACCAAGCCATCGGGCAACTAAAGGTGCGATGGAAGCACTTTGGTCCCGATGAGGCTACGTGGGAGTTGGAGGATGCCATGAGATAGGCATATCTATTTGTGTTCTAATTTTGAGCAAACACCGAGTATGGTGTTATTCCAAGGGGGGGGGATTGTAATACCCCTGGTTTTGACTTGGAATGTATTTAACCAAAATTATGTAATGATGTAAATATGCTAGTGTGAATTTCGAGTGCAAAGCTCAAGGCCAAGGCCCGACTAGTGAATGGCTAGGCATGTATGATTTATATATCTTATTTGGACTGTTTGGTTAGCTTTTATGCTAATTTAAAATATATGTAAATATTATGTGCATAAATAATCAAATGGTCCAAGAATGGTTGTGCAAAAAGCACCAAAGGGGCTATGATTCCACTAGAGGGGAAGAAGAAATGGAGTCTATGGGAGACTAAATCCTTGTTTCCAAGTGTCAACCTTAGAACTCACTCAAAATTATGCCATGTGCCTTGAATAAGCCAATTATCTCTTTTTTTACTATTATAATATCATTGAATGCATGTGTAGGTTGGTGGGAAAAGTCACCTTATGTAGTTATTGAAACATGGGGCCGACTACACTTTTGTGACAATTATGTCATGACAGAAATCAGCCTGTAGTTGTCAGTTGTCTTTTCACCATTTTCTCATATCCCTTGGAGTCAACCTTCATTCTCTCATTATTGTATGCATATCTACACTAAGCAGAGCTCTCCATTATTTTCCATGAACATACCAGACTGTTTCTAACCCAGAAATTCGAATTTGGAGACCATGCTACATATTTGGAAGGAAAAATTGATGGTTGTATGTGAGCATGGAGGTTGGGCAATCTAGGAACCCTTACCAGTCGAATCTTGCTGCTCGTAGATGCTTGAGAAACCACGAATTAAGGCTACAAGTGGTTCTATAGCAGCACATATCATATGGACTTCTTCTATGAACACACTGGAAGCACCCAGCAAGATAGATCGCCCAAGAGAACCGTGAATCGGTGAAGGGGATGCCTAAGCTAGAAGGGTGTTGTGTGGAGTAGGTATTGTGGAAGCCAAGGCTGTGAGGGCTGAGTGAGACCCCTATGGAGCTCTGTATGAGCATTTGACTAGGAATAGAGATCAAAATGGGTTGTGGGATGAAAGATGGAAGCATGTAGGTGTTTCCTTCGCCTTGGTGGCCTCATAGCCCAACTTGGGGCTGGCCTCTCAGCAGAAAGGGTATATGTTGGACAAAGTGCCTATGGTTGGGTGGAAAATTACTCTTACACAGCCAGTTGCTTGGATCTGCATTGGATAAAGATAAGTATTCTCGTGCATTTGAATCTAAAATGTTTCTATTTGATGCATGTAATGTTTATGCTCATATTTGCATGCTAGATGTGCGTGGATAGATTTTAATTCCGCAATGTATGTTTATTTACGTTTCTGCACACATTTTATTTGTTGAAATTTGTATTATGGCTTTGGGGCGAAATTTGTGATCCTGACTTTAGTTAATGTCCCCTCTCAATGGTTGGATTGGGTGAGGGGAACATTACAACTATATAGCATAAAGCTCAATCTAATTCTAGGGCATTTTGAACTCAAAATTGGAATCGCGTGTGAGGTAGTGTATGGCACAATAAAGATGCTCAATCTAATTCTAGGGTATTATTAAGTTTACATTAAAGGAAGCATGTGAAGTATGGTATTGTATCGAGGACAAAAAAATAAATGAAAAGTATGGTTTATATATTTTATATTATTGATTTATTAAAAGGTAAATTTAGGGAAACAATATTTTTAAAAAAATAGAAAAGAAAAAAAATGCAAATGTTTGAAAATTAATTTCAAAGAAAAAATCTCGATATCGTGATGACAACACAATGAATCTTACTAACCATGGCTCCATGAAAATGGAATTCTAGACATCACAAATATGAACATCGTATACAACTTGAGAACTTTATACTCAAAACAAGAACTCTATCCATAAAAATTAATATTATTGCATAAAAACACCAAAAACAACTCCTGAATTGAAAAGTAGTGCTACTGGTAACACTATTTTTTGTCGAGGCCAAAATAACAAATTTTTTGAAACCCTAATTGACGCAACTACAATGCCACTGCAATCAAAATCGTAGATTGACCCCCGAATCGAAAGTGATGCTACTGGTAGCACTATTTTTTCCCAAGGCTAACATTATAATTTTTTTGAAAGCCTAGCCATAAAAACCAATATCAATCAAAACCCTAAAAATGTGCCCTGCTTGAAACCATGTCCCTTGAGTCGTGCCACCATGTCACTACCATTTTTCTTTCCAAAGCTAAAATTAAGATTTATTTGAAACATCGGCCTTAACAATTGACACCATTACACCAAAAATACCAAAATCAACATTTAAATCGAAAAGAAGTGCTACCAATAGCACCATTTTCTTCTTTGAGTTAGAATTACATACATTTCGAATAATGCCTTGAAAATTTTGTTAATTTTTTTTTTAAATCACAACTAATGATAAAAAAACAAAAACACAAAAATAATTAAAAATATACTAAATAAAAAATTTATAAAAAAATAATAAATAAAATAAAAACCAAAATTTTTTGAAAATAATTACAATTCAAAGAACAAAAATTAAAAACATAAAAACCTAAACTTTTAGAAAATAATTAAAATTTAAAAAACAAAAATTAAAAATAATTAAAAGAAGGATAGAAAAAACTAACAAATGAATTAAATTAAAAACTAAAAACCAAAAATCAAAATAAAATAAAATATAAAAAGCAAATATAAATAATAAATACTAAATATAAAAATGGCAAAAGTTAATGTTTTACAACAATAACCCTTGACTTGGCATCACTTAAAGCTATGAGATACTCACGTTGTAAAGGGAAATGAAAGGGGCACGATTCCGGAATCACGCCCCCCCTCCTCAAACCAAAATTTTTTGAAAATAATTACAATTCAAAGAACAAAAATTAAAAACATAAAAACCTAAACTTTTAGAAAATAATTAAAATTTAAAAAACAAAAATTAAAAATAATTAAAAGAAGGATAGAAAAAACTAACAAACGAATTAAATTAAAAACTAAAAACCAAAAATCAAAATAAAATAAAATATAAAAAGCAAATATAAATAATAAATACTAAATATAAAAATGGCAAAAGTTAATGTTTTACAACAATAACCCTTGACTTGGCATCACTTAAAGCTATGAGATACTCATGTTGTAAAGGGAAATGAAAGGGGCACGATTCCGGAATCACGCCCCCCCTCCTCATGGCATTGCAGGGTATTCACGTTGTAAAAGGGGTAATGAGGGGGGCATGATTTCGGAATCACGCCCATGGGGTATTCACGTTATGGGAATGAATCTTTTAAGTTGCATTTTATATATTTTTTTGTTTTTGTTTGGTTGGGTTTTTAATATTTTGGGGAAAAAAAAAATACGATGTTGTTTAAAATGTTTGTAATTGTAATCTGATTAAGAAAGTAGTACTATTGGTAGAACTCTTTTCGATTCAAAGGTTGATTTTGGTATTTTCGGTGCAACGACATTGACTGTTTAGACCAACGTTTCAAATAAGTCTTAAAGGGAGTGCCATGGTGGCACAACTTAAGGGACATGGTTTCAAGCATGACCCATTTTAGGGTTTCGATTGCAATGACACTAATTGTTATGGCCAAATTTTCAAAAAAAATGAAATTTTAGCCCCTAAAAAAAGGGTGTTATCGTATTTCGGGGTCAATCTACGATCTTGATTGCAATGGCGTTGATCGGGGTTTCAAAAAATTGTAATTTACCACTTTTCGATTCGAGATAAAATAGTTACTAAATTTTGGCCTTCTAAAAAATAAGATCTTTGAATGGTTGTCGTCAAATTGTATAATATGTTTATGATATATTCATGTGAGAACCCTGTAAATTTGACCAGCATATGTTAAATATTCTAGGCTAAAGGCATATTTGAGAGATAGTGACAACTTTATGAAATGAATTGTGTGACAATAGCAAAGAAAGTATGTCTACAAGTTGGTATAAACCACGAGGAGAAGCAACATCACTTAGAGAGCTGACCCTCTAGGGATCGAAAACATCTCTCCCTCTCAACCATGTACACATAAGCAAAGTCATTAATTTATGCCAATAAAATACAACGTTGAGAATCTAGAGGCACTAGCAAATGATTCAAAATAGCAACAACATTAGCAATGGGTCAAATAGAAAAGTGCAACAAGCACGTGCACTAGGGAAAGGGAATTTCTCGATTCAATCGTAGAGATATAAGGTAACATTAATTTTGTGTGCAATGAGCAAGCAACCAATTAGCACTACAAAATTGAGGCCAAGGAAGGCACAAAGAAGGTCGTGGCACTACATGATCAAGGACAAGATATGTACATAATGGGCACACAAAATTGTGACTAAAACAAGGCCATGAAAATCAAATGGAACATCCGAGCATAAAAAGTAGTGTGGTTGAGTTGGAGTTGTGGAGAAGATTTACCAAGCTAGAGAAGAGGTAGTATTTAAGAGTTCTAGAAATCCTAAGAATGTCGTATTTTGGCACAAGGGTTGTTGAGCAATTATTGTGTTATTGGGCCTAAGGACAACTTCAAGTTTTCAATGTGGAGAATGGCAATCTTGATGCCAAACAATCAATACAACCCCTTGGTTGATCACCTTATTATGACTTGTACATAACGTTTCACATCGAGTCACAAGAATTTGCATAGGGTGGTTTCGTGTGATCCAATCTAAAAGTAGTAATAGCTAGTTTGAGATAATCCAGTGCAAAACACATGTTGTGGATTAAAGGTGATCAATGGTTTAATAGCTTTATTGGGGCACTTGTTTGAAGAGGTGTACTGAACAAAAGCATGTTTAAAGAATTTTGGTGCACATGACTTACAAAATAAACTTAAGAATGTGTTAATTTTAGTCATAAGGGTTGTTGAACATTCACTGTAATATTTGGGCCTAATAAGGGATCGATCTTTTCAGTGTCATGAATGAAAACCTTTGCATTAGGCAATGAATGCAACACCTTTATTGATAAACTTTGCATAGTTTGAGGCTATCAACTGTAAAACTCATAATAGGTGGTTTAGGGTAATCCAATCTACAATTGATCGTAGTTCATTTAGGATAATTTGGTCCAAAAGCCATGTCATAGATTCAAGATGATCAACAATTTAAGAGTGCTCTTCTTGGGATAATTTGGTCCAAAAGATTCAAGATAATCAGCAATTTAAGAGTACTCTTTTTTGAATGGGGAATTGGAGGATCAAAGAATGAACACCACTTTTAATATAAATGTGAATACATTATTAAAGTAACCATGTAGCATGTTAATAATATAACATAACATTAAAGTTAATGATAATAATTAGTATCAAGGTTGATTAGATTGTTAGGCCACATGAACTCTTTTAAAATGATGTAAAGTATGATGAGATTAGTGAACTCTTTTAAAATGATGTAAAGTATGATGAGATTAGTGAAACAGTACATGTATTTGATGTACTCGGTGTACTTGGGTAGCCTACCTCAAACTAACTCTGTGATGTGTGGTATATTGTTGCATAGTACCAATTAAATATGCATTTATTATCCTAAAATCCAACACTATTAAATTACATATATCCATCTTACAAGTAATCTTATCAAAGTTGGCTAGTATCAATTAGACAAACTACAAACAAAACTCTCACACACAATAAAAGTTCAGAAAAATAACTATTTTATTAGACTACATTCTACGACAAAACTCTCACTCACAATACAAGCCAAGAAAAACAATTATTTTATTGGACTACATTCTACACTCGTAGGAGACCCTTCTATATATTTTTAGTATGCAATATTGATAAATACCAAACTTAATATAAGTTGCTTTCTTTCAACTGATCTAGAAGCAAAAAAGATCAACTTGAACATAAACTTTGTCCAATCAATCACTTTATAACTCTGCACGACTGTGGCTGTTAGACACATTTCTAACACGTATTTGATACTTCTAATCTTCCAAGTATTTATAATATAAGTTAATAAAATTCCTTGCAATGCTTTCGTTATTATTTTGAAAGGGACATGTTCATGGTTGTTTAGGAAGGGGTACGTTCATATCTATACCCTAAATTAATGTAAGAACGAATCATCCAATCAATTTAAATTTATGCATATCTATTGTCTAATGGATATTTTATACACTAGGCGGTAATAGCAGCAAAATACAAGAGATTTGGAGCTTTAGCAGGAATCTATTGCAATTTAAGCATGGATATATATTAATCAAGATAATTAGTGATATAAGCCTCAAAGCCTCCATCCTACTGTAGTCCATTGTATTTAGTTGGGAAACATATCTTTCTGGAGATGTCAAATTTATTTCAAGGACAATTTTCCATGTTATTACTTCTTGCATAGCTTGGTACATCATTCTGCCTCTGCTGAAGACTTGCGTACAAATACCTGAGGATGATACATTGCTTATTTGATCAAATTCTTAAGCCGCAATATATAGTTTTGCAAAACCATGTGCCCTCTATACTCGTCCCATTTGCTTCTTCAAAACTAGACTCGAGAATATTGTAAATATCTATACCTCGAGTCTCGAGATAAAATTTTCAAATAATAATCATTGCAAGCTTTTGCCTTGCCGGTGTACATATCAAGATATATAAACAAACTTTCCAAATCGGAAACCTATTTCAAAAAAAGCTTTCGGTCCATTAGCACTGGCACAGAGAATACTTGTTTGATGGAAAAAGATACAAAAATTAAATTAACAAAATTGTACCCACATATCGCATGCTAAAATGAAGAATGGTGAGAGTATATATGATAAAAAGAACACAAAATTCGTATTCTTACACCGGCAAGCAGTGCATGGTAAGCACTATTACATCTCATAAGAAATGTCTAATCTTAATTATATCCATAAAAAAACCTCTTTTCCAAATATTTCCCTAAAGCGATTTGATAACCTTATGTTTCATGCTCTAAGTGCATATGCTTCTCCGTAAAACGTGTCAATGAGCTTCTATCATATCATTGACACAATACAAATTGGTGATGACATGACGAATATACAAGATCCTGAGCAATGGTTGTTTGTAAAACTCCGACCAGGTTCAATGTGAAGGAAATTTAGGAGCAGTCCATAACTTCACTTTTTTGTCATTGCTGGCTGTAGCTAAAATTGTTGCAAGGCCACTTTCTGCAAGATTCAAATCATAATTTAGCTCCAGAAATAATTATGATTATATAATATTTTTCTGTGGCACAGAACTATGCATATATAGTGTTCATCAATTGTTTTTCTTATTTAAGATGAAGAATGATAAAGGCACCAAATGGGAATGTCAATACATTGAACAGTCAATGGTATAATCATGTACCTGTTGCAACAGGCTGAGGTGCCCAAGCCATACATGTGATATCCCCTGAACCACCAATTATTGCCAGTTAGAGTACTCTTTTGATATATACAGAAACAACAGAGCATGCATTCAGTCGCTTTTGGAAATTACTAAGGAAACTATGAAAGAAGAATGTCAATCATTTCAGCCATTTGGTAAAATTTTATAACAGTCAACTAGAATCCAAATGTAATTGATTAACATGAGAAAGCAATCATACTAGCAAATGCTTGAAAATACCACTAGGACCAAGATATTTGATTAATATGACCATTTAGACAATAGTAACATTAAAGTCATTTTATCTTATACTACATAGAATAAAAATAAAACGAGGTTGTAGATACATCAACTCCTCTCCAGCCAACTCTATTCCAAAGCAAAACCCACCCCACCCAACAAAGCTGCCCTCCACTCTATTGAGTCCTCTAAGACCAATTGCATACTCTCCCCAGAAGATTAGAGGGAAAAAAAACCCCTCTATTAGATTTTCAGGTTATTCCAAAAGTATCTACACCATGTTTGGGGGTGCTTCATGAGATTTGGGGTACATGGTGTATGTTCAGCCCCTGGATGGTCTGAGATGGATTGTAGCATGAAAGATGGTCCGTGATGGATATGCACACTTGAGATAGCTTGCTCAGTGGATGCTTGACCTCAGTTGATTGTCGACTCAGTGTTCTTCCCTTGGGTATCGGAGATCTCTCACTTGGATGGTGGGCCACATGGAGGATTCACTTGGTGGCAGAATACCCTACAAGGGATGCGGAGTATTGTGCATCATGGAGGAGGGCTTCAAGCCCTCAATGGCACATGGCAACTTAGATTCCTACTTGGAGGATTGTAGATGGCTCAGGGATGTCTTGGGCTTCAATAGTGTTCTTGCATGGGGTAGTTGACCAAGTGGAGTACTTTGCTTTGGAGGATAGATGGAGTCCGTAGAGGCTTGGGATGGAGTGGTGTGGACTTGCCTTGCATAGCTACATCACCTTGGAGTCCCTATTTGGGGGTGCTTCATGAGATTTGGGGTACATGGTGTATGTTTAGGAGCACATGGGTCCTGGACAACTTTGGATTCAAGGTTACGATTTTGGTTATTTGACATCTATTGGGGTCCCAATACAAGCCCTCAAGCATCGGTTTGCAAAAATATGAAGGCATTTGTGAGATTTTAATTTATTAATGGCCAGCAGAGCCCTGTTTTAATTAAAAAGGCTTGGATTGGGCCAAATTGCACATATATGATGGATTTTGGTCGTTCAAGTGACCATTATTAGTGGATTTGGGGTCTATGATCTCAATGGAGCAATTGGTTCATGATTTCGGGCAAAAGAAGTGGCTCAAAATCACAATTTTCATGTTCAACCATATAAACCAGCAATAATTAAATGAGAAAATCAAATCTTGGCTAAGTTAAACATTAATGTAGTAAGTGTATGGGTAAATAAAGGCAAGGGGTAAATATTTAGTGCTTTGGACTATAGTTTGGACATTATTCACTTGGAATGGGGTCCACAACTTGTGCCTTCTTAGGGAGGGCGAATTTGCTCTATTGGGGGTTTTTCCACTTATGTTTTTGATGTATGAGCACAAATACTTTGTAAAAGAGGGCGCCTTAGGGAGACATAGACCCCTAGGCGGCCCCTTTCCTCATGTACTTCATGTTTTATAACTTTGATATGGTGTTCTACTAGGGCATGTAGAGGAATTCGCCCCCCCTCATGTAGCTTGCTCATTACAACTTTGAGAGATGATCTTGGCCATTGATTTGTGATTGAGATGATTTAATCTCGGCCATTTACTCTAGAGATTTTGTATTGAGTTTCTCTATTTAAGAGAGAGAGCTCTCTCATTATATCTTCTTCTTGGAACTCTTGGCACCTGGAATAGAAATATATTGAGAATTTTTCGGCAAAATCTTGTGTTCTCGTGATTGAGTGTTTGAGAAATCGATTGCATGTTGTTCTTCTTCTGTACTAAGAAGTTTTAGTCGCTGTCCATGTATTTTTTGTGGTGAATTTCTGATATTGCAGGCAGGGGCAGCGATTTTGGAGGGGGTGCACTTGTGATTTTATCCTATTTCTCTTCCACCAAATCGCTGGAAAATGAAGGCAGTAATTTTTGTGTTTTGAACCAATGATTTTCTCTTTTAATTTCTTGCTTGTAATTGCATCTTTCATTTGTGCTTCAATCTGATATATTATTGTGTGTTTCACAAGTGAAGGGCGCCTTGGTTCACTTGGGTAACTCGGCTCAAAGCTTGGATATCACTAAACACTTCATAGTTGATCTTTATGGGAGCAAATTGTCATTTTATTAACCTCTCTCCGAGAAACAAGTAAGTTATTCAACTATCTCTCATGTTTTCATTCCAATCCATTTGTTTCACAAAGAGAATTTAACTAAACATTCACCACCATAATTTTCGGCAACACTTTGAATAGGAATTTGAAGTTTTTTGCATTTAGGTTTTTCTAAGCTAGTGTCTAAACCTCTAGGGGCTGTTTTCCCAGTTCATTTGACTCCATTTACCCATCTTTAGGCACTGGTTAGCTTGCTGGTCTGCGCCCTCCTTGGGCAATTTTGTGCATTTTCAGACCTTTTTTTGGGGTTTTGGGAATTTGGGTAAACTTGATTATTGTTTTTCTTGATTTATCATCACTAAAAACCAAGTCTGAAAGTGCTAGAAAGGTCATTAAATAGCTAATTTAATTTCTGCTATGCATACTTGAACATTTTTTAGTCAAATTCCCCATAAGCAGAAATACCATTTTTACATCTAGCACCAAATCAACCCTTCGATTAGTTTCCAGCTATGTAATCATTTAAAATTCGCTATTTTCATCCACATATCAGATCAGATCTGAAATAAGTTATTCAAGCGCTTCTATCTTGAACAAGTTTTAGTCTTTTGGGTTGGAAACAGTCTCAAGACACTTAGACACTTCTTCCTTATCTTTCATTGTTTATTTCGAGGTTGTTGTTGTCTTGTTTTGAGTCTCAACCATCGCTGGTTGACAAGGGTTTCCCCCTTGACTGTTAGATTTTCTACTTTTAATCAATATTATCTAGGATCTTAACTGAAAGAATAAAGTGCACAGCATAAAACAAGAGACACAAAAAATTTCCTCGGGGAAACCACAAAAGAGAAAACCCCGCAACTTCCTCAGAGATAGAATCATCACCAATACAATATCACAAAATGGAAAACCCCAAAACAAGATAGTCTTCTGCAGCTCTCTCTCTCTTTTCTCCTATTCGAACTTGTCTTCTCTCTCTCACTTATGCGAACTTGAGTGATTGAGTGTGTATCCAAATGAGAGAGCCTTGCTCTCTATTTATACTTTACTTTTGGGGTGACCTTTTAACTGACTAGGTTGGCCTCAACTAAACTGACTGGACCGGCTTCTCTAGGAGACTCAATAATACAATTACATTTGACCTTTTGGGGATCTATTGCCCTGGACTTACAATGGAGGCTTTTACCTCAATGACCTAGTATGACTAAGCATAATAATGACATCCCCGAACGAAGGAAAAACATCTCCGTCGGAGGTACAAATAAAATACAATAATAATAACAATATAAAATACAAGGGAATATCTTTCGAAGTTACAATTACAACAGCACTCCCTTTTAACTAGGAAGGTATTCTCTTGCCACAGTCATCAACCCCTTTGGACACAAGTCTGGATAACGTCATCATCGTTGGATCATCATCAATGATGAAACATTATCATAAACACTGGATCATCATCGTCACTACTGCTGCAATCCTCATCATGTCGATCATCGATTGGTGACATCTCTCAAATCTACTCGTCATAGGAAGTTCTACAAAGCCAACCCTTTTTCATGTTGGAATCTTGGATGTAGGCCTAGCCCTCATGTAAGTCTTCATCATCTCTGCGAGCAAGCCATCAAGTAGGTACAACCCAGGACCAGTCATTACATTGCCACTGCAAACACTTGCGTCTCCTACTATCGCCTCATCGTCTCCAAATCATCTCATCATCACACGGAGCACAAACCAGATGCACATCACATGTCCCACAACGGTCAGCCCATGTCTACCATCATGGGAGGACAAACTTGCCACCATGCGAGATGCTTCCTAGGTGCACACACAGTGTCTTATGACTGATGGACCTCACAACGTCTCCAGTATGGGAGGACAAACCTACCACCATACGAGACCCTCGTCTACCAACATGGGAGGACAAACCTACCACCATGTGAGACCTTGTCTACCAACATGGGAGGACAAACCTACCACCATGCGAGACCCAACCCTTACATCTACCAACATGGGAGGACAAACCTACCACCATGCAAGAATGGTTCAGCCCTTACATCTACAAACATGGGAGGACAAACCTACCACCATGCGAGAATGGCTCCAGCCCTTACATCTACCAACATGAGAGGACAAACTTAACATCATGCGAGAATGGCTCAGCCCTTACATCTACCAACATGAGAGGACAAACCTACCATCATGCGAGAATGGCTCTAGTGCATCTACGTCTTTCGGTCTCATCACTTCCTCTTGGGAGGAACCTTGATCTGGAGAACACCAAGCTTCGTTCTAAAGTACTCGAACTTCACTCTGGCTAACGGCTTGGTCAACACATCGGCTATCTACTCGTTTGTCACTACATACTGGAGCTTCACTATTCCTCTCTGCACCATATCCCTAATATAGTGGCACTTGATCTCAATATGCTTTGACTTGTCATGGAACACCAAGTTCCCGGACAACTTCACACAACTCTGGTTGTCATAGAATATACAAGTCACCTCTAACTGGAGATCAAACAAATCAGACAGTAGCTTCCTAAGCCATACTGCCTCACAACTAGCCGAACAAGCTGCTACATACTCTGCTTCGGTTGTACTCAGTGCCACGCACAACTGCTTCCTGCTAAACCAGGAGATCATACCGAATCCCATACTGAAGCAGCATGCTGAGGTGCTCTTTCTATCAACGGCACTACCTGCCCAATCTGAATCAACATAACCCTACAGGTTGCTCTTCTGATTCGCATCATATTTAAGCCCATAGTCAACTGTACCTTTCAGGTACCTCAATACATGCTTTGCAGCAATCAGGTGAACATGTCTTGGATCCATCAGGAACTGGCTCAATGTGTTCACAACAAAGCATACGTCTGATCTCGTGTTCATCATGTACATCAATGAACCAATCATCTGACGATACATCGTGGCATCAACTGACTCTGACGAAGCATCACACAGTAGCTTCAAGTTCGATGCCATGGGTGTGGCCATAGCCTTGCAGTCCATCATTCTGAATCTCTTCAGAATCTCCACTGCATACTTCCCTTGTCCAAGGAAGATTCCATTTACACTCTGCCACACCTCCATGCCTAAGAATAATGCATCATACCCAGGTCCTTCATCTCGAACTCTGCGGCAAGCTTTCTCTTCGTATCCGCAATGAGCTCATCCTCCCCTGTTACAAACAGGTCATCTACATAGAGTAGAAGTATCACTGGATTTCCCACCTCAACTTTGTAGTAAAGGTTGGAATCTGCTTTACTCTTAGTAATGCCCAAGCTCATCAGGAAACTATCCATCCTGTCGTACCACGTCCTGGGTGCTTGTTTCAATCCGTACAAAGCATTCTTCAATTTGCACACGAGTCTTCCTGTCATGTGTCTCAAATCCAAGTGGTTGCTCAACGTACACTTCCTCTTCTACTACACCATTCAAGAATGTTGTCTTGACGTCCATCTAGTGTACCTTCCATTTCATCACTGCAACCAATGCAAGTACAGATCTGATGGACGTGTATCTCGCCATAGGTGCAAATGTCTCCTCATAGTTTATGCCTTCCTTCTGGGAGAAGCCACGTGCCACAAACCTCGCCTTGTGTTTCTCGATGTTGCCATCTACAGCATGCTTGATCTTGTAGATCCACTTCGAAGTCACAACAAACTTCCCTTCTGCTCTCGGAACTACTTCCCAGACATCATTCTTCATTATCGACTAGTACTCCTCGATCGTGGCATCCTTCCATTCTTTCTTCTCTGTCGCTTCCTCATAGTTGGAAGGTTCTTTGTCAATGATGCCGCACAACGGGGCTACATAGTTGGAGTATGGCCTAGGTCTCTTGCTTTCTCTGCGCATTCTTCCCTCTGGAGCGCCATACTTCTCTGCATCTTGTATTGCTTCTCGTACCCATGTTGGTTTCCTCTTATGGGAGTTCTTCTCACGAGGTGGATCTACAGGTTCTTGTGGTTCTTCCATTTCGTGGTCTTCATGATCTTCAGGAACTGCTTCTTCCGTTACTGCATCTCGAATCCTAGGAACTTCGGGTTCTTCAATATCTTCAATAGGTAGTTTTCTGGATTTGTTGTATGCTGAGTCTTCGTCGAATGTCACGTCTCTGCTAATGTCTATCTTCTCGAATCCTGGGAAGTATATTCGGTAGGCCTTCGAAGTTTCACTGTATCCTACGAATATACCCTTCTTTCCTGAAGGATCTAGCTTCGTCCTCTTCTCCTTCGGAATGTGTATGTACACTGGGCATCTGAATATCCTGAGATGGCTGACTTCTAGTTTCTCACCGAAGAACACTTCTTCTCGAGTCTGGTTGTCTAGTACTCGATGAGGAGTACGGTTCTGTACATACATCGTTGTCCTTGCAACTTCTCCCCATAGGTGCATCGGAAGATCCTGGACATGAAGCATTGCTTTCGTTGCTTCCATTATCGTTCTATTCTTTCTTTCTGCAACACCATTCTGTTGTGGATTGTAGGGAGTGGTCAACTCCCTCTTAATCCCAGATTCTTTGCATAGGTTCTTGAAATCTTCCGAGGTGAATTCTCCACCATTATCTAATCGAAGGGTCTTGATCTTCTTCTCAGTGTGATTCTCGATCAAGGCTTTGAATTCCTTGAACTTGCTGAATACTTCATCTTTATTTTTCAAGAAGTATATCCAAGTATTACGGGAAAAATCATCAATGAATGAAACATAATATACATACCCACTTAATGAACTGGATGACATGGGACTGCATACATCGAAGTGGATGATCTCCAATATTCCTTTCGCTTTGCTTTCACTGCTTGGAAATGTCTTCTTCACGTTCTTTCCCTTCGCACATCCTTTGCAAACGCCTTCATGTTTTGTCTGAATTTCTAGAAGTCCTTCAACTGCTTTGCTTGCAATGGGTAGTGCTCTATAGTGCACATGTGCAAGCCTTCTGTGCCATAGTTCACTTGGCTCCATGAAGTCATGAACCAAGGCTTGTTTAGGTTGGCCCTTCAATTTGTACAAACCTCCCTCTTGCTCTCCAATCACAATCGCATCATCTATTGTCTTTCCCTTTGGCCACATTAGGACTTGGCCATCAACAAATGCAACCCTCATACCTTTAGCATCTAGTGTTGATATGGAGAGAAGGTTCTTCTTTAGTCCTGGAACATATAGGACATCTTTCATCTTCAGAGATTTGCCAGAGTCTAGCTTGTATGAAGCTTCTCCACTTCCTTTTATGGGGTATTGGTAATCATCCCCAAGTTTCACCTTGTGAGGTGACTCATGCTCAGATAGATTTATGGAGGATTCTTTGTATCCCGTCATATGCTTGGAAACTCCACTATCTACAAGCCAATCATTACTCCCATGTGTGTCAGCGCCCGTGAGTGCTGAGATCAGGACATATTCTTCATCACTTGAAGATTCATCACTTTCTTCTCCAGTTCTCTTCCTTATAGGTTCATCATCTTCTACAGTGTGAGCATGGTGTCTTTTCTTGTTGGTCTTCTTATTGTGGGAGACACTTATGTTTCTGAGACAATCTCTGGAGTAGTGTCCCTTCTCATCACATGTATAACATCTAATGTTCGATAGATCTCTTATGTATCTTCTATAGTTCTTCCTCTGATTTTAATCGTGTTTCTCCCTCTTACTGTGATGATGGTGCTCCCTTTTTTTATGATTTCTTCTGGCGTGTGCTGTGAGAGCTTGATCATCCTTTGCTCCCATCTTCTCTTCTCATGCCACAAATCAAGCTTCTTCTTGTGTACATTTTTCCCATAGTCTACTGAATGTGATCAACTTCTTTCTGGCACATATCCCTTGAATGAATGAGTCCCGTGATCTTGGGAGACCATTCAAGGTGGTCATCACGATCTCTCCTTCTTCTACCTTTTCTCCAACTACTTCAAGTTGCTCCTTGATTTTTGAGACCCTTGTGAAATAGGATTGCATGGTCTCTGCATTTTGAATCTTCACATCCTTAAGCTGGTTCCTCAAGGTCATCTTTCGATTGATGTTCTTCCCTTCAAATAGCTTTGTCAAAGCATCAAACATCTCCTTAGGTGTCTTCAAGGATGACACATGTGGAATGAGATGATCCTTAATGGAATCTGCAATGATTCTCTTGGCCTTAACCAAGTTCTTCTTGTGGATAGCTTTAGCCTCATCTCCCTCTGGTGTTGGAACCTCTTCATTTACATACTTGTCCAATTCATTTTCTTCAAGGACAAGAGCAATCCTATACTTCCATGCTCGGAAATTATCACCTCCTTCAAGCTTATCCTCAAGCTTGGTGTGGTGAGACATATTGAATGAGTACTTCAAATGGAAATAGCAAAGCTTTTAGGTCTTACCACTTTTGAGATGTCCAAACTGGTTCTGGAGCTGGTTGGCCTAGGGTTTGTCAGAAAACCCCTAATTTTCAATACTTGGAATTTGGAACTTCTGATTTGACAGTAAGATGCGCCTCCTCAAGGCGAGTTGTCCAATGTACTCACTTCTCCAAATCTGTGAACATAATCCCAAGTTAGTTGATGCCCTAGTTTTCCTCCGACAGTAGTGACAGGCCAAAAAATGAAAATTCTCAGAATCAGATTTTGCTTCGAGAGAAAGATGCGCCCTCCTAGGGCGAGTTAGCCTAGCCTCCTTTTCTTGATGATCTGTGGAGAGAAGACCTCAAACTTAGAAGCCCTAGCTTCCCGCAGCTGCACAATGTCTTATTTTCAGGTTAGCTCTGATACCATGTTAGATTTTCTACTTTTAATCAATATTATCTAGGATCTTAACTGAAAGAATAACATGCACAACATAACACAAGAGACACAAAGATTTTCCTCGGGGAAACCATAAAGGAGAAAACCTCGCAACTTCCTCCGAGATAGAATCGTCACCAATACAATATCACAAAATGGAAAACCCCCAAACAAGATAGTCTTCTGCAGCGCTCTCTCTTTTCTCCTATGCGAACTTGTCTTCTCTCTCTCACTTATGCGAACTTCAGTGGCTGAGTGTGTCTCCAAATGAGAGAGTCTTGCTCTATATTTATACTTTACTTTTGGGGTGACCTCTTAACTGACTAGATCGGCCTCAACTAAATTGACTGGGCCGACTTCTCTAGGAGACTCAATAATACAATTACATTTGACCTTTTGGGGATCTATTGCCCGACTTACAATGGAGGCTTTTACCTCAATGACCTAGTATGACTAATCATAATAATGACATCACCAAACGGAGGAAAAACATCTTTGTCGAAGGTACAAATAAAATACAATAATAATAACAATATAAAATACAAGGGAACATCTTTCGAAGTTACAATTACAACAACATTGACTTGGCCTTGTGCCTTGTCTAAAGTGACAAGTACCTTGTCCGGTGTGACAACCACTCATTGGAACGATGGACTTGGTGCTTGAAGTGTCACCAACCTTGTTGCCCACTCCTCTACCGTCCTAGATGGGATACATTTTAGTGGCAGCTAGAGATTGAGTGATAACAAGTCCAAATGGACAACTGAACAACTAGGTGGATATATATATATATATATGGGATACACTATCTCTTTTGATTTACTAATTATGTTTTTTGTTAAGTAATTGAACTTGGTACTATTTGTGAATTTGTAAGGAATCATCTTTCAATTCACTATTTTGCATACAAATATGGAGTGTCAAATGTTGCATTATCATTTTTTATGAGATGATCTAATGGATTTCTATATAAAATGGGGTTTTATAACTTATATGGATTAGAAATGCCATTGGTATATTTTTTGCACAAAATTTACTATATTTTGAAGAAAAAAATTATATTTGTTGAGTCTTATCCGAGTCATCGAGTCAACCGAGTCCCACGCCAGTCGAGTCTTTGCCAAGTCCGAGTCTGACAACATTGTTTCTAACATATAAAACCCTCCAAAATATATTAAAATGAAGTCTAATTAGGCCTTTTTACTTATGTATTTTCTACAGCAAATCATGAGTAATAACAAGAATAAAAGTGAAATCTTAGCCTAGAAATGAGATAAAACCATAAATTTATCTGGCGAAAATTTGGGAAAAATCCTAATAATTTATCTTCGATTTTGTGATTTTTTAACCTTAAAACAAATAAAAACAAAAGGAAAACTATTTTTGAATTTTTGGTTGTGGACTTAGAGATCTATGGACTCGTGCCTTCAAACCCTAAGGCAAATGGAGTCATGGGATGTCCTTGAAAAATCCTTGGGTGTATGTGCGTGGATGAAACCCCTAAAAACGCATGCCAAATTCCTATTCGAAACAATTCAAGTTCACTTGCAAATTTCACCAAGGAAGGGTAGCATCTAAGCTTACATCTTCAACCTATCTATCTAGCTCACCCTTATCCTATGCAAGATGATGGGTACCCCTCCAACAGATGCCAAATACCTCAATCAACCTACAAGACTAAAGCATGATAAACCAATCAAGTAACACTACCCTTCTTATGGACTAGACAAACAAGTTCTTTCAATGCCAAAATAAACAAGCTTATCTCAAATATTTATGCCATCAAGTTGAAATCCATGTGAAGAAAACCCCTAGAGAACAAGATCAGGGAGTGCCAAGATCATAGTATTGTTCTCAACAAACAAAGAAGGCCTTCAAGCCGAATTCCTGAAGCATGGTACCCAATCTCTTGAGTCCTACATTGCTGATCTCTTCAATCATGCGGTCTGTTCTAGTTCTCCCCTTGCCTGGGCAAGACACATTATTCATCCGATCCACAAATTAGGGAGCAATTCGGACCCAAACAATTACAAGACTATCATTGTGGGCCATACCTTCTATAAGCTTTACGCCAGTCTTACACGAATGGCTTTCAGTGGAGCTAGAGAGACGACATCTCACAGCTAGAGGAGAAGCAAGTTTCTGCCCTGGCTACCAGACGATCGATCACATTTTTGCACTTCAAGCAATTATTGAGGAGGCTCGCCATCACTCTTCGAAATTCTACTGCGGCTTTGTAGACTTCCAAAAAGCGTTTGATACAGTGCCGAGGGAGGCATTATTTCAGAGGCTTCGTGATATTGGCATATCTGAGACCCTTCTGGTAGCCATCATGAGATTGTATGAATCAGTTTTGGGTTGACTCAGGACGGTGCATGGCCTTTTTTGCGGTAAATCAAGGGTGCCCCCTCCCCCCAACCGTCTTCGGGATCGACATTGATGAGTTGGAGTCTTTTCTCCATGAGCACATCTAGGAGGGATATGGTTTCCTTCTACATCAGGTATTGATCTCCCTACTCCTATTTGCAGATGACTTGATCTTGTTCGCTTCCTCGCCCGAGGGTTTATAGCAGCAAATTGATGCTCTGGCTAGCTTTTGTGACCTTTGACAGCTAACGGTCAACCTTAGTAAAACTAAGGTTATGATCTTCAACGCATCGAAGAAAGCCCTGGAAGAAATACATTTCTACTTCAGAGGGGAAGAGATTGAGATCTCCACTTCATACATTTCCATGGGAGGTCAATTCACGAGACCTCGTATGCGTCAGACCCTCCAACCCCAACTCAACGAAGGTTATGGTTCTCGAGCTCGTGGTTGGTACTCTGAAGCATCTCGGCTTCTCCAATCGATGACTTTCTCCCAGAGCACCTTCCCCATTCAGATTCTCCCTTGATGCGTCGAGTCATACTTTGTCGCCTAGACAGGTGTTGAACTAGTCCATCGGAGAGGATATCTACATATTGTACATCCAGGTCACTTGGACTTCACCTCCGACGAGCATGGGCTCGAAGATGTCCTTCTACCTTGAGCACTTCTTGGGGTTGCAGGATGGCATCATCATATGCCTGCCCATACACACGCAAACATTAGATACATTAGGGGCAGCTTCGAGTTGGATTGCATCAAATCCAAGTGGATACAGACCATCATATACCACAATCTAACAGGATCTACTAGATGTGTCACCTACAAGAGCCAGAGACGAAAGTGCACCTCATCTTTAGGTGCCCCATATACTATGAGATCAAAGAATGGTACCACTGCCTCTATAGAGACTCGATGGGTTCCCTTTCTACTTTCTTCCAATATCAGGACCAGAGATTCCTAGCCCTCTTCATCAAAGAGATATTCAGTCACAGATCTCAATTTTTATAGGCCCCACCTTGCCTTGAGATCACCAAGAGGATCACCTCTTACTTTCATGTTGATCCATCTAACCAAAGAAACAAGTGGCGAACTGAAGTTCAAAGTACTTCAGGTAGTAGGGTGGTGAGGCCTCGGGTCTCCCCTCACCCCCCCTCTCTGGGAGGTCAACCGATTTCTTTGAGACAGGCTCAGAGGAGTCGAGTTGCACATCAGCCCACACACCCCCACAGCATCAGAGGATCCATTTCCCTACAGGTTTGATGCAGGGCACCTCCCACCTATCGAATTTCTTCCCAACCCCAATGGAGCAATCAGAGATATATTCAAAGTTTCTTCCCTTCATCCTCGGATGCTAGGAGTATCTCGCAATCCTACATCCCCCTAGGATCGTACAGCCAAACACCTTGGACGTCCCAAAGGTCTCTGATACTAAGTCGGTTCCTCGTTCACCCACCTTGTCGTTGACTATCAGAATTAGGCATTCTTGACAGTGTTCATTTACATCACGGTGCCTTTGTTATGGTTTTATACATGTTTGCGAGGCTATCTCATTAATTGTACCTTTATTTATTGTTACTTTTTATTGTTATTTTATCTTAGTTTTGATTACAACATTATATAGGAGTTGCATTTGCACTCCCACATTGTACTCATATTGGTTGTACCCTGACTCCATTGACCTCCTTGCTAAAAGTCGGGCTCCCTACGTCCCAAGTTATCGAAGCTAAATCTAAAGTAAAGGGACTAAGTCAATGAAAAGACTAATGAAATAAATGAAAAAAGAAAAAAAATAAAGGGATCACAAAAAAAGAGGCACAAGGAAAGGGTAATGTTATCACATACATAGTAGCTGGGCTACCATGTTGTCAGAGCAGATATCTGCACTTTTTTGAGCTTTGCCTTTACACTTATTCAGTGAGATCAGCTATGATGAGCAGCATTATTTATGATCGCACAGACATCAGAGCATCTTTGTATCAGACAGTTAGTAGACCTTATGCCAAGGTTGAGCCTTGAGACCTCAGATTTGATGACCGATATGACCTTTTATTCCATACAGTTGCAGTGCAACTCTTCAATATTTCAGATACAGTGTTCTCAGTGGTTATAGTTGGTTCAAATTACAAATATTGATTGATGACCCAGTATATATATGATGTGCATTGATGTTATTACCTTGTTGTTTAGGTCATTTTTATTAGCATTGACTTGGTATAAAGTAATTATGATATGGCAGTGTATTAAAATTGAAATGAAATTGGTTATGGATTATATGTATTGGTTGTACTACTAACATTTGGAAACTCTTGTTTTATACTTGTTGGTCCTTACCTTCATATGAATGTGAACATGATCATTTAGTGTCTTCTTGGCCTGCTAGCTTAGGCACCACCTTCACTTGTCTCCACCCATCCATTTGTCATTTCCCCATATATAGGTCTTCACCCTGACTTATACCTTGACTTGTGATATTGAGGATCTCCCCGCTTCTGCCTCTGTGTTGGACTTGCATCCATGTTTATATTGTGTCTCGGCTCTAAGTTGGCAACAAAACTTGCCCTTGGTGAGTTGGATTTTATGCCTCTATCATTCTAGTCGGTTGCCCCGATGTTTGGTTTAGATTGCAGAAGTCCCCCTAGTTGCTTGAGTTGTGTTGGCTAAAACTTGAAGCAAAATTGTACTACATATGGAAATTATTGTTATATCTTGTACAACCCAATGAAAAGGGCTATGAAATTGAAGTGAAATTCAAATGTTATGAAATTTAAATGCACCTCGGATGTAAGTTGCGATTAGTTGTGCTTATCAGCGCATGTAAAATCCCAGAGGGGTCATATTAGGCCTAAAAAGCAATGGATAAATGTATGCTAAATCTAAAGATTTTTGGCCATGAAATGAAGGTCCTAAAAAGCAGTGGCTAAATGTATGCTAAATCTAAAGACTACTGACCTTATGTGTGAAACTTTCCTCATTGAGCCTGCGGGTGATGATGTGAGACGGAGCAAGGGACAGCTAATTCTCTACATATGGAAATTATTGTTATATCTTGTACAACCCAATGAAAAGGGCCATGAAATTGAAGTGAAATTCAAATGTTATGAACTTTAAATGCACCTCGGATGTAAGTTGCGATTAGTTGTGCTTATCAGCACATGTAAAATCCCAAAGGGGTCATATTGGGCCTAAAAAGCAATGGATAAATGTATGCTAAATCTAAAGATTTTTGGCCATGAAATGAAGGTCCTAAAAAGCAGTGGCTAAATGTATGCTAAATCTAAAGACTGTTGACCTTATGTGTGAAACTTTCCTCATTGAGCCTGCGGGTGATGATGTGAGATGGAGCAAGGGACAGCTAATTCTAAGTGTCCCCTAGAACCTCAAGTTACAGTTAGTCGGGCACCTAGTTCACAGCGGTTCTAGTAGTAGACAAATTTTGCCAAGGTTGAATAAGCACCTCTCTGAACAACTTATCCATTTGTGAGACACCGCCATTCCTTGTGTACTTCTTGTCCAACACATGCTTAAGTGTGTAACACCATGTCCTTCATCCAAAGTATCACAGTGTCAAGTCAGTCAAGTCATCACTTTTAGCCTAGCCTCGTGTCTTTAGCCTTCACCCTTTGCTAGCAATTTGATCATGTTTACAAACAAGTATATTCTTGAGATTCTTCTTGGAAGTAGACTATTTAACTAACCTACTTACTATTTATTAACTGCCAGTGAAATAATGCTTAATACTTTGGAGTCTAGCTATGAAAATGATCTAGAGAACATGTATTAACTATTTGCACTTGTAGCAGCTTGGCTTCTTAGCCAGGGTCATATTTTGATCAGTTTGACCGATCAAACCTAGTTTGACCAAGGTCAACCTTGGGATCCGTGATGAGATGGACCACTTATGTTGTATGATGATGATCTATGGTCCTTTATATACCTTATGGTGATTCCATATGATGGTAACAAGTTTCAGATGATGATTGATGCAGTTTTCCATGTTTATTATTATTTCCATATCATCATATTTTTGCATTGTTCAGGTATGGTGGACCCTACAGATGATCATACAGGTTATCAGGAGGTGTATGAGTACACATCTCTAGTGGATTTGAGCCTTTTGGATCCATTGAGACACTTATCTTTCAGTTTCAAGCACTCCCAGGCAAGTTATGAGCAGTTTTCCACCTGTTGACCAGTTTGGCCCGACTGACGTGGCCTGTCCAGCTTGATCAGTGGAGGCCAATCGTTGCCTAGGGCGCTACAGGGGAAGGGGGTGGTCCAACCACTTGTTATTACCATATTAACCCCTTCTGGACATGATGGCATAGTCAGATTGACAACACAGGCACCAGAGAGTCAGTTATGGGCAGTTTTAGGGTTTTGGCATGAGGTCATAAAGGAATTCGATTTGGGCAATTGAGGCAAGGTTTTGGCATGAGGTCTGCTTTGAGGTCATCCATGGTGTATCCCACTCCTTTCAGATCAATCTGCTGCAGTCAGTGGGGTCCACACAGTCAGCAGGATGTCTTTTGATGTACTTTTCTCTCTGGTTGAGGGGACAGGATTTGATCATTTGTGTACATGGACATGACATTGAGTCTCATGTTATATTATTGTGCCATGGGGTGATGCTAGTGAAGGGAAATAATACCTCCTAGCCCCACCATATGCCCCTAGTTACTTGTCCTAATCATCTTATGTGAGACACTTGTTTTAATCTCCCCTAGCCATGATGTCACCCCATTAGGGAGTTTTTAGGCATGACATTAGTGAGTGATCCATGTCATGTATTGTGTTGGCTCATCTTAGCCATTGATTATATTGTTGTATCTTTTGATCTCAACCACTCATTCATAAAGTGGTTAGGGTTTTGGTCTCTCCTCTCCTATTTAAGGAAGAGACCCCCCTATTGTAAAGGCATCTAGAGATTTTTGGCTCTTGGCCATTGGAATAAAATTCTATCTTTTGGAGCAATGCTTGGACCTTGAAGTGGATGTTTGGTTGTGATGATTGTAAATTTTTTTACATTGCACTAGAGGATATCTTGTAGCTATCTTGCATCTTTTGCCATATTTTTTATTTACAGGTGAAGAAGACGTCTTGGAGGAATGCGCATTGGTGGGGAGGCTTTCCCTGCAAATTTTCTTCAATTCGCAGATCAAACATGGAGTGGTTTTGTCTTTGTACCAATCATTCTTTGTCATCTATTTCTAGCTTGTATCTACCCTTGTCTTGTTTGACTGATTGAGCTTTGTCTCCTTGGCTTTGACAGGTATAGAGGGGCACACGTGTGGGCTTGGACAAATCGTTTTGGCAAGAGGGCTTCAAAATATTCCATTTGATCTTTGGGAAAGTAATCCTCATCACAATCGACATTCATCTCATTATCCAGGTATGCTCTAAAGGTTAGTGGTTTTCCTCCTTGGCTTATCCATTATTTCTAGATCTCACAAAACCCTAAACTTCAAAACCCTTATATTTTTATTTTTCAGATCTCTGGAGATCTAGCAACTTTTTGGGCTTAATAATTAAAACCCACCTCTACATTAGTCACAACATTCCCGATCTATAATTTGGTGGACATCCGACTCCAATTGCCCCTTCATCTAAGGCACTAGTCCTCCTTGAGGCAAGTTGCACTCCTTGGGTAGATGGTCTTTTGGTATATCCCACATGTGGGTATTGCCAATTCTTCATTGATCCATTAGATCCAATCATTTAAAAACCCTCTAGTGCCTCTCTTCTTTGATTTTCACCTTGTGGGCCCCATTTGGACCAATTTCCTTATTTTAAGGGTGGGCCCCACTTGGATCTATTATTTGGGCACTAGATCTATCTAGATCTACTATCTTAACCCCATAGGTGGCCTTCATATTTCCTTGGTTGAATATTTATCTTGCCTTAAGCCTCTTCAACCAAGCCCTAACTCATTGGGCCCACCTATCCATCCTAGGTCTAGATCTAATCTTGATCTTCCTTTTCATCATCACATATCCCTAGGAGGTCTTGATTTGATTCGCTAGCCTTCATTGGCTAAGCTAGGGTATCCCCCTTGGTCTTGCTTAGGCTTGATCTAAAGTGAAGAGTGTCTCGGTTAACGTGACACCCATCTTGCATTGGGAACTGTGGCATCTCTTGGGTCACCTCTTTAGTTGTCTACACCTCTACCGTCCTGGATAGGATACCTTTAGGGACAACTACAAGTTGTGTGATAACAGGTAACTCGTGATAAAAATGCACCCCCTTTTTCGTAAGGCACACATGTGGAAGAAATATATACCAACTGTTAGTTTTTGTAACTCAGTCAGTCCTTTCATCATGTTTTTGTTGGTATTCCATGGTGGGGACAATGTTATAATTCCTAGGTACTTTTTGAATATAATGAGTTTTTTTATATTCTAAAAGTGAGATAACTTTATTAAAGTTGTGGGCCCTTGTTTCTTTAAATGTGCATTTAAATATGAGTAATTATTATTTAAATGTGCAAATAAAAGTAATCCTTAGATTAAATTAATCCTAACCATTAAAAGAAAAGGAAGTTAGGGTTAGTTTCAAGCAGTTGGGATAGAGGGTGTATAAAGTCACCTAGGGATTGGTGTAAAAGACAAACGAAGAGAGAAGTTCATCATTCAGTGAGTGAATGATTAATGAGAAACAGTGAGCATTTTGTAATTCGTACAGTAAGGAAGAGAGAGGTTCCACTTAGTGGCACGATTTTCAAAGTCTTGCCTTGCACAAATACCAAGACAGAACAGTACTGAAGAGAGGCCGTACTGTAGCCTTTATAGCAGCCCGTATTGTCAAGAAACCATCTGCAAATTCTAAAAGCAGTAAGGAGGGCACAGTAATCAGTCTGCACGCATTTTGAGAGAGTGCACAGTTCTCAAGGCAGCAGCAGCAGTTTTCAGCAGTCTGTTCATCTGTACAGTACAGGCATTCTGTACAGCAATCATATGTCATCATTTGACACAGAAATCGAGGTCAATCAGGTGCAATAAATGTTGGTTCTGTTACTGTAAATTACTAAGTTTGCTCTTAATAAAATTCTCATTAAATTGGGTTGCCTCACAAGCTGTGAGGATTGTCCCTGGGTTTTACCCTAATTTAATTTTGCCATTGTCTTCTTCAGTTCATGATTCTGTGTTTGGATGATTAAGTATTTATGAATATGACAGAGGTTTGCATTTGTTAATGAGAATACTTAATTAAATGCTCAGAAAATTCATACCATAACTCTCAGTATATCATCTAAATGTTTGACAAAATGGCTGGAAGAGAAAGTTTATAATTTTGTCAATTTTCTTCATGGTATCAGAGCTTGATTGCTGAAGGTGTGTTAAGTTGTGTAGATACAGAACAGAAGAGGTTCAAGTCAGGGTCAAATAAAGATTATCAGTTGCAGTCATGGCCTCAACAGGATTACGATTTGAAGACAGGCTGGATGGGTCTGGCAACTTCAGTCCCTGGAAAGAATGCATAACTGTGTTATTCAAAGAGCTGGAGCTATGGGATATTGTTGGTGCTTCTGACACCATCACAGTTCCCACAGATGCTGCTCATAAAACTGCCTTTGAGAAGAAAGATATTAAGGCAAAAAGAATCTTTTTGGATTCAATTAAAAACCATGTGATACCTCACATCACAGATAAGCAGCATGCTTTCGAAATTTGGAAAGCTTTATGTACTCTATACCAAAGTAAGAACCAGAACAAAAAGATGGTTCTCAGAAAAAAACTGAGGAACACCAAGATGACTGATACTGATACAGTAACCACATACCTCACCAAAATTTTCCCAAGTTAGAGATGAACTGGGTGTTGGTGAGAAAGTGGAAGATGAAGAGCTAGTCAGATATGCGCTTAATGGGTTCACTGAAAAATGGCACACATTTGTGCAAGGAGTAGTTGCTAGAGAGAAACTTCCAGATTGGACAAGGTTATGGGATGACTTTGTGTTAAGTTTTTCTACTTGTTTAGCATAATAACTTTAAAAAACATAATGACTGAAAGAAAGACAAGCACAGCAAACACAAAGAACACAAAAAAAAATTCAGGGAAACCACAAGGGAGAAAATCCAGCAAAACTTCCTCAATATAGAATTCACCAAGTACAAGATAAAACCCCAAGACAAAACAGCTTCTCTCCTTCACTTGTGCGAACTTCTCTCTCTCCTATGCGACCTTGAGTGAGTGAGATGAGTGATACAAATGAGCAACTCAATCTCCTATTTATACTTGACAAGTGACTTGACCTTTTTACTAATTAGGTCGGCTTTGACTCACCTAACTAGGCCGACCTGTACTCTTTTCAATAAAACATTCTTTTCTAGATCTTTCCAGGACAACCTAATCAGTTAGGGTTTACATTGACTCTTTTAATGACTCTTACATTATTAATTACATCAATGACATCTCTCAAACGACGAATACAATATTACAATAGACAAATACATTTAGAATATCTTCCGCAATTACATTTCTTTAACACTCCCTCTTAACTAGGAAGTTATTATGCGGGTAACATCAACAGCATCAACAACTGTCCAACTAACTTGTGAATCTCTATATGTCGTAGGAAGTTTTTGAATCATCATATGTCTGGGGTATCACATCATATGCTGGAACATCAACGTCAGCATCATCATCGTCTGCTGGAAAATCATCATCGTCTGCTGGAATATCACCATCAACATCATCATCGTCGGCTGGAACATCATCATGATCATCAGCATCATCATCATCTGCTGGTATATCACCATCTGTTGGAACATCATCATTGTGGTCTGTTGGAATATCACCATCAGCATCATCATTGTCTGCTGGAACATCATCATCGTCTGCTAGAATATCACCATCAGCATCATCATCGTTTGCTGGAATATCATAAGCATCATCATGTTGGAATATCACCATCATCTTCTATTGGAATATCACCATCAACATCATCATCACCATCAGTGTTTGAACACTGGAACAACATCAATCATCAGTCGACAACTACTGGAACAACAATCATCAGTAAGTAAATACTGGAACAACAACAATCACCAATAAAAAATATTGGAACAACAACATCAGCAAGTAAATACTGGAACAACAACATCAATCATCAATAAACAAATATTGGAACAACACTATCAGTCGGCAAGTACTAATCTTCAATCACCAAGGACTGGCATCTCTATCAGTCGACAAGTACTGGTCTTCAGTCACCAAGGACTGGCAACTCTATCAGTCGGCAAGTACTGATCTCCAGTCACCAAAGACTGGCATCTCTATCAGTCAGCAAGTACTGATCTCCAGTCACCAAAGACTGGCATCTCTAGCAGTCGGCAAGTACTGATCTTCAATAAACAAGGACTGGCATCTCTATCAGTCAGCAAGTACTGATCTTCGGTCAACAAGGACTGGCATCTCTATCGGTCGGGAAGTACTGATCTTCAGTCAACAAGGACTGGCATCTCTATCAGTCGGCAAGTACTAATCTTCAGTCAACAAGGACTGGCATCTCTATCAATCGACAAGTCCTGATCTTCATTCAACAAGGACCAGCATCTCTATCAGCCAGCAAGTACTGATCTTCAGTCAACAAGGACTGGCATCTCTATCAGTCAACAAGGACTGGCATCTCTATCAGTCGGCAAGTACTGGTCTTCAGTCGGCAAGGACTAGCATCTCTAACAATCGGCAAGGACTAGCATCTCTATCAGTCGGCAAGTACCGATCTTCAATCGGCAAGGACTGGCATCTCTATCAATCGGCAAGTATTGATCTTCAGTCGGCAAGGACTGGAATCACTATCATCATCACTCCCTCTTTCGAGGGAGGTCCTTCAGTACCCCAGTGCTTCTTTCGAAGGAACTCCAATCATCATCATCGCTCCAAGTGATCATCCTATCCCATGGGTGCCTTTTGAGCCCGTACAAAGTCTTCTTCAATGTGGACACATGTGGTTCTCTATAGGTAGTCCTAAATCCTGGAGGTTGCTCGATATCATCTTCTACTTCGATTACACCATCTCTCTAGTGTAATATCCACCACTGAGGAAGTGTGTCTGGCTACTAGAGCAACATCTCATCATAGTCGACTCCCTCTTTTTGAGAGAACCATTGCTTTGTACTTGATTTCATAAGTCCATCGTTACTTGTCAAAATTCAGTTGCATGATTAAAAACATTTCATGGTTTCCAATGCAACAACTGTATCCGGTTGGCGAGTTAACCATGTCCGGTTAAGGGTTTAAGAAGCGAGATCGTCTTCCATGATTGATAAAATATGGATAATATATATGATAGATGATTATAAAATTACAATAAGATGGCCTTTATAGTGCTTGAGGAAGTATAGTGAAGGGTTACACCCTTTCACTAGTAACCTAATAATCTATTAATTTTTAAATAATAATATTAATTAAACAGTCACAGCATTGCCTTCCCCTTAGGAAAGCTTTGTCCTCAAAGCTTGAGTATTTTTCCTAATGTCGTCCTTCATTCAGATTCGGCGTCGGTATTAGAATCGGATGAGATTTCTTGTGCAAAGACTTGGACTTCCTTCCCATTGATGATTTTGCACTGTATTGTCGGATTGTTCCTGCATTTATGGCCTGGGGTCCAATCATCACCGCATCGACGACATATGTTTTTCTTCTTTTTTCTATTATCAGAGTAACTGTTAGATGACTTTGATCTATTTTCTATTTCATAGGCATATGGTTGAGGTTTGTGGCATTGATGGCCGAGTGACCAAGTATCTTCACAATACCTACATTGTGTCTCTTTTTCTTGTCGATAATGGTTATCGGCTCTTGTTTTTATTCCTTCCAATTTGCGTTTTGCGGCTTTTGCTTTATGTCTTGCTACCTCTACATTAGGTATGTCATGTAATTTTAACTCTTTTTGGAGGTACGGTTTAAGACCTCCTAAATAGGTTTCGAGTCTTTGCTTATTAGACAACCCAAATACTCGTATCGATAAGGATTCCCACTGATGTGTGAATTCCTCCGCGCCTCCAACCTGTTGTAATCTGGTAAGTTTACTAAAAAATTCATCTTCTTTGATTCCTCGAAACCTATTAAAAAAATCATTTTTGAACAAGTTCCAGGTGTACGCAAAATTGTCTCTCTTCCACCATAAGTACCAATTATAGGCATACCCTTCCATATGCATTGACACATATTTCACCTTCTCCTCGTCAGATTGAATATTGTAAATGTCAAAGTATTCTTCCACTTTGTTTAGCCAAGCAACGCATTGGTCTTCATTTCCACTGTATTTCGACAACTCTATTTTTGCCTTAGGTGGGTACACTATATAAGGATGAAATTGACTGCCTTTTGCTTTATGGTTTGATGGTGGATCGAAACTACTTGATGATGTAAATGACATATTTGAACTGCTTCGTTGTTGGCGGTGATTTTTATCTTTTTTATTCTCTACTATCTTACTGATAGCTTCTATTTTGTTGTTTAATCGTTCCTCCATATTTGGCAGTACTTTTGTTTCTATCTCTTGCTTAAGCGTTGCATTGTTAATTTTTATTTCTTTTTGCAATTCTTCTTGATTCTTGGCAAGTGCTTCCTGTGTGAAAATATGAAATGAGGCATCTAGCATGTCTGGACTGCTGCCTTGGTTTGTCTTAGGCGTTAGTCTTTGTAACACCTCCATTAATGTATTATGGTTCTGCATCATGGTGCTCAAGTTTTGGGTTATGGTGTTTATGTTTTGAGTCATAGTACTCATTCTGTCATCCAAGTCTTTTTGTTTTTCGTTCAAGATGTCAAATTTTTCACCCAGCCTTCTTTCTAGTATTAGAACAAATTCATCTTTGATTTCTTTTTTAAGCACTGTATTGTTATTTTTCATCCCTTCCTTCAAGTTTTTTTGGTTAGCGACGAGGGATTTGATGTCCTTCTCCAGTTTTTCAATTTGCTCTTTTAGTTTCGCCATGGTTCTTGACGTGGTGTGGAGAGGTGAATATTTGGGAGTATTCTTGGCCTAAATGTCTTTGGGAGGGATGACACAAGCTTAATTACTTAATAATAATTGATATTATTAAGGTTGATAATGAGAAATATAAAAATAAAAAAAAATAATATAATAATTATTATTAAAAAATATAATAATAATATTATAGATTATTTAATTTATAAAAAATATGTTAATAAAATATAGTTATAACAATAATTTTTATTATTATTATCAATATGATTATTAACATATATTTTTTTTTGGATCAGGTTGGGTGGAGCGGTGGCGGTGGAGCAGAGGCCACGACGGAGGGCTGTGTTGGAGTTGAAGGGAGGGTCGGCGTGGTGGTAGAGGACGCTGGGAGCAGAGATGGTACTAGGGAAGAGCGGCGAGTGGAGCGAATGAGTTGCAGGAGATGGAGAGCGGTGGTGGAGGGCGCGAGAGGAGGGAGTGTTCAACGGATTGGAGGGGGGCAGGAAAGGAGGGAGGACGAGCAGGTGGCGTGCGGTGGAGGCAGGTACGATGGAGGAGGTGGCGCAGAGGTGTGGAGGGGCGAGGAGAAAGAGGACGTGGGAGGCAGAGCGGGAAGGAGTAGCAGGAGGGAGTGCAGAGTGGGAGGCCGAGCGTGGGCAAGAGCGGAGGTGGTGGAGGAAGAGCGTGGGAGTGAGCGAAAGGAGAAACGAAGATGGGGGATGGAATGGTGGGGTGCGTACGCATGTATGCAGTGGAGAGGAGATGACGGGGATTAAGGGAAGGAGCAGGCACGGGAGTGGAAGGCTGGAAGGTGGTGGGAGGATGGAGAACGCGCAGCGGAGGATGGGGGAGAGTGCAGAGGATATTGGGAGATCGCAGGGAGTGAGAGGAGGTGAGGTGCAGAGGGAGTGAGAGGAGGAACGGATGCGTAGGTGTGGGGGAACTGGATTGAGAAGAGCGCTGGTGTGGAGGGAGACTACGCAATGATTGGGTGTGGAAACGAAGAAGGAGTGTGGGGACAGGAGCGTGCAGTGGAACGGGAGGATGTGTGAGAGAAATGAAGAATGAAGCGTGAGTGATGGGTGAAGGTAAGTGGATGAGCCGAATCCGAGCTCAGTGGCTGAGGAGCGAATCAACTCTGATACCAAATGCAACAACCGTATCCGGTTGGCAAGTTGACTGTGTCCGGTTAAGGGTTTAAGAAGCGAGACCGTCTTCCATGATTGATAAAATAAGGATAATATATATGATAGATGATTATAAAATTACAATAAGATGGCCTTTATAGGGCTTGAGGAAGTATACTGAAGGGTTACACCCTTTCACTAGTAACCTAATAATCTATTAATTTATAAATAATAATATTAATTAAATATTCACAGCATTTCCAAAGCAAATTAATAATGACAAATTCTTATGTATAGGTCACACAGTCATGAAACTATCTTAGCCAACGTTTCAACACAACATTCATCCATATCCCGTATTCATACGATAAGTTTCTAGATGCCTTCCATCTCTAGAAGAATATAATTAAGAGCGTGCACTACTCCCAATATGTCAGCAAAGAGGTTTCATTCTAGATAAGTAGCAATGGAATGTTGTACAGCACCATAGGGCACTTACCCATCACATGCATATTAATAGTATTATGTTCATCAATGCAAACATTATAATATGCATAATACACATACTAAATCTAGGAACATAGATATGTGAACAACAAGACAATATAGAAAATGACAATTCAAATACTTATCTTTGTTTGTTTGGTAGGATCTCTCTTGATCCTACTCTCCTTGCAGGAGTCTCTAACAGTGTGCTCCACTCAATCATCTGATTTCGAGGACTTGTTCCTTTCTTTCTTATGACCAACAATGTTGAACAAGTCTTCCATACTACAAATCACAAGGACTCATGGTCCTACTATTAGGGGTGAGTCTACATGTCCCTTCAATTTGTAGAGTCCTCCTTCTTCAATTTCAATCACAACTGCATCCCCTCTTATCCAATGCTGAGATAGATAAGAGGTTCTTCTATCTTCCTGGTTTGGATTAAAGTACATATTCCTCGTCATTGGAGGAATCTTCTTTGGCCTTCCTTTCATCATCATGTTCAACTACATGGGCATGAAATCTTTTATTCTGCTTCTTGAATTGTTCAACTCTGAGAGGACAATTTCTCGCAATGTGTCCCATCTCGTGACAAGTAAAACATTCAAAGGAGGAGAAGTCTTTCTTGATCCTTTTGTTCCTTTGAAATCTTTGATATCTTCTAGGAGAGTGGTCATGAGAATGTTCATGATTCTTCCTTTTGTTCCTTCCTTTGGCATGGGTTGCCAAAGCTTGATCTTCATCATCATTTAACTTCTCTTCTCTTACTGCTATCCTTTCTTCTTCTTGCACACACTCTTGAGTTGATTTCTCAAGGTCATCTTTTTGTTAATATTCTTTCCTTCAAACAGACTGGTCAAGGCATCAAACATTTCTTTTGGGGTCTTGTTTGATGACACTTGAGGGATCGAGTGATCTTTAATAGAGTCAATTATGATCCTCTTAGCATTGATCATATTCTTCTTTTGTTTTGCTTTGGCCTCATCTCCCTTTGGTTCTTTAATTTCTTCTTTTATGAAGCCTTCTAGGTCATGTTCTTCAAGAATGAGCATGACCCTATATTTCCATGCCCTGAAGTTCTCAACTCCCTCAAGCTTCTCATCAAGGTTGGTATTGTTTGTCATCTTGATAATATGAGAACCTCAAATGGAAATAGAATGGAGATAGTACTTGTGAAATTGCTTCTCCAAGAATTGCTTCTGGCTTGACTTAGGGTTTGACAGAGAAACCCTAATTTTTGAAATTTGATATCTTGATAAACTTATTGGAGGAAAATATGCGCCTCCCCAAGGTGAGTTAGGCAAAGTACTCCTTTTCCCAAATCTATGGACATGACTACAAAATATTTGATGCCCTAGTTTCTTCAATTTCTACTGCAGATTTGTCTGGTCTTAATTCTTATGTATCTCCGAACTTTCTGCTCCTCAAAGTTTGAAACTTGCAGAGAATCTGAGGCTGAAATTCGCACACAAGGTACATTCAAATTTCATATTCGGCCTATCCAAGTTTCAGATCTGGAAACTTCGCCATAAGTTATTTATAGCGAAAATGCCAAGATGACTAGTTTCCAGAAATGGAAACCGTGGGTAACAGCTGCACAATGTTCTCTTTCGGGTAGGCTCTAAAACCATGTTAAGTTTTTCTACTTGTTTAACATAATAACATTAAAAAACATAATAACTGAAAGAAAGACAAGCACAGCAAACACAAAGAACACAAAAAAGAATTCGGGGAAACCACAAGGGAGAAAATCCAGCAAAACTTCCTCAATATAGAATTCACCAAGTACGAGATAAAACCCCAAGACAAAACAGCTTCTCTCCTTCACTTGTGCGAACTTCTCGCTCTCCTATTCGACCTTGAGTGAGTGAGATGAGTGATACAAATGAGCAACTCAATCTCCTATTTATACTTGACAAGTGACTTGACCTTTTTACTAATTAGGTCGGCTTTGACTCACCTAACTAGGCCGACCTGTACTCTTTTCAATTAAATATTCTTTTCTAAATATTTCCAGACCGACCTAATCAGTTAAGGTTTACATTGACTCTTTCAATGACTCTTACATTATTAATTGCATAAATGACATCTCCCGAAGGAGGAATACAATAATAGAATAGACAAATACATTTAGAATATCTTCCGCAGTTACATTTCTTTAAACTTTGTTCAAGAAGCGTCCCGGGAGGGGACGTTCCAGAATAGCACTCAAAGTAGTGAAGACAATGTAGCCCTTGTAATCAAAGGCAAGGGCAGAGGGAAGAAAAAGGAGAAAGACTTTAGTAAGGTCCGGTGTTTTAACTGCAACAAGTATGGTCATTATGCTAGTCAATGTCCGAAGAAGAAGGGGAGTTAAGGAAAAGAGGAAGTCGCATCAACAGAAGTAGAAGATTATGCTGCCCAATTTGAAAATGAATTTTCTGTGGTGTCAGTGCAGACCAGTGTAGGCAGTTCAGTAGATTACCATGAAATGTGGATAGTTGACAGTGGGTCAACTAGCCATATGACCAAAAAATATGGAGTTTTTCAAAAGATAGAAGAGATAGCTCCATGACACTTTGTTGAAACAGATATTGGAAACCCTCTGACAGAGATAAAAGGGGTTGGGAGTGTGAGATTCCAACTAGATCTTGGAGAAATTCTTGAAGTAGACAAAGTACTATTTGTTCCAGGTATAAGAGTCAGCAGACTCTCCGTGTCATCATTGAAGGATGATAGGTATGGATTTGCATCAGGTCAGGTCATACATTTCTACATCAAGTAGGGAACCTGGTTGATACCACAATACTACTTGGGGATACAAGAGAGACTTTATTTTCTGCGTGGAGAGGTGATATTTCCAGGTCCAAGTGGATGGTTATCTGAGTCTGAATCTGAAGATGAGGCAAGTGCACAGATGATACCTTCAGATGAAGAGAGCAGTATTGGCAGGAGACTCAACCAGTATGGAGGTTATGAGCAGGCTCAGGGGTTTAAAGAGGATTCCCCTCATAGCTCTCAGTTTAGAGTTGTGATCCAAGACGATCTCCAAGATCGATCAAAATGAAAGTCTTCAAAAGCTGAAAAGAAGTTTACAGAAGCGTAGAGCTGATCAAGAGCTTTCCAGCAACGTTTGTTTTGCATGAAACGGCCTCTGAATGTGAAAGTTATTGAGTTTGGAAAATGCGGCAGAAAGGTAAAAATGATGCAAAAAAGGCAAAAAATAGGAGGCCACGTGGCACACCCACAGGGTGCCATGTGGCATGTACAGTCAGCATATAGGTGGTGACGTGGCAGCACCACAGGGTGCCACGTGGTCAAGGTGGTGACATGGCAGGTTGAAGTGGACCAATTAGGGACTGCCATGTAGCAGCTCTGTTGGCAGTCGGTTGAACGACTTTGCAAAAATTATGGAGTCGAGGAGGATCGAACCCCCGACCACCTATGCGCGAAAGCCTCCACAATCTTCGTTGTCCAAGTTTCCCGTCGGTGGTTCTTTACCATATAGGGATAACTTTTATATAAACTTAATGGTTGTTTGCATTGGGAAAAGGGGCGGGGTCGAGGGTGCTTAGCCCTCAACCCCATGGCCAACACAGAGGCCTGAACATGGGAGATATGCCAACAAAACTGACAAAACAACGACTGTATGCCAACACATTGAGCCAACATGCCAATGAGAAAAGCCACATGCCAACGTACACGCCAACACAACAAACGGTCCAACGAAGTGCCACCACATCAAACACCACATACCATATCACGTTAACGAGGGAGAGGCCCGCAAGCTTGACCCCGGGACCTCTACCCCCAACAACAACGTATTGCCAATGGGCCACGACCCATTCGTTGGAAGGGATATGGCAGATTCTAGTTTTAATTTTTGTTGTGATTTGGAGCCCGAAAATAGGCGCGTAGCCACCATTTCGAGCACCCAAAACACTATTTAAAACCCCCATTTGAGACACGAAAAGGAGTGTTCAGCACCAGTTTTCGAGCCAGGTACGAGGCACGATTACAAAGAAATGCACAGATTCCGAGGTGGAATCCGTACAATTTCGTACAGTGTAGGCAGGGTGTTTCTCGATTTGCGTGCCAGAGGAGGCCTCAGCCAAACCAGGTCGAGTTTATACTCATTCTTCTCAAAATTTCGAGAAGAACACAGTGGTGCAATCTGTTTCTGGGTTTGATTGATAGAACTCAGAAGTGTTTGCAGAACTCATGTATGTAAGCTTTTGAAGACTTAATAAGATTGGCCTTCTCATTGGAAGTGGCCCGAAGATGTAGCCCAAGAAGGGTGAACTCCGTTATCATCAGTTGTCTACATTTTTCTGGTTTGCATACTTGTTTATTTGCTTATGTGGTTTATTTAAGCATTTAAAAATTGTCTTTTATCAGCCTTTTATGAGATTTAACATGCAAATTTCACATGCAATTTATATGGTTAAAAAGATCCTAAAGTTTTCAGATCAAGTTTTTTTCCGGCATGGATCTCTAGGTCATATTCTAGAGCAAGAGGGAGTTGCTCCAGAGGACAGAGACCCAGGTGGTGGAGGTACAGGCATTGTCGGAAGGACCTCCCTTGTTAAGAGAGAGAGTGTTAGTTTCTGTAACTCAGTCGATCCTTTCATTAGGTTTTTGTTGGTATTCCATGGTGGGGATAATGTTATAATTCCTATGTACTTTTTTAATATAATGAGTTTTTTTATGCTCTAAAAGTGATGACTTTACTAAAGTTGTGGGCCCTTGTTTTTTTAAATGTGCATTTAAATATGAGTAATTATTATTTAAATGTGCAAATAAAAGTGATCCTTAGATTAAATTAATCCTAACCATTAAAAGAAAAGGAAGTTAGGGTTAGTTTCAAGCAGTTGGGATAGAGGGTGTATAAAGTCACATAGGGATTAGTGTAAAAGACAAACGAAGAGAGAAGTTCATCATTCAGTGAGTGAATGATTAATGAGAATCAGTGAGCATTTTGTAATCTGTACAGTAGGGAAGAGAGAGAGGTTCCAGTTAGTGGCACGATTTTCAAAGTCTTTCCTTGCACAAATACCAAGACAGAACAGTACTGAAGAGTGGTCGTACTGCAGCCTTTATAGCAGCCCGTACTGTCAAGAAAGGCATCTGCAAATTCTGAAAGCAGTAAGGAGGGCACAGTTATCAGTCTGCACGCTTTTTGAGAGAGTGCACAACTCTCAAGGCAGCAGCAGCAGTTTTCAGCAGTCCGTTCATCTGTACGGTACAGGCATTATGTACAGCAGTCATATGTCATCATTTGACATAGAAATTGAGGTCAATCAGGTGCAATAAATGTTGGTTCTGTTACTGTAAATTACTAAGTTTGCTCTTAATAAAATTCTCATTCAGTTGGGTTGCCTCACAAGCTGTGAGGATTGTCCCTGGGTTTTACCCTAATTTAATTTTGCCACTGTCTTCTTCAGTTCATGATTCTGTGTTTGGATGATTAAGTATTTATGAGTATGAGTCATAACAGAGGTTTGCATTTGTTAATGAGAATACTTAATTAAATGCTCAGAAAATTCATACCATAAATCTCAGTATATCATCTAAATGTTTGACAAAATGCCTGGAAGAGAGTTTATAATTTTGTCAATTTTCTTCACCAACATAGATCCATCTTAAATCTGAATCTATTAAGCACCAAGAGGGATCCAATTTTTTGAGTCATAAAACTTTTTTATCTTAAATTTTTTACACATTAAGAAAATGTTTACACCTCAAGAAATTGGATCCCTCTTGGTGCTTAATAGATCCGGGTTTAAGATGGATCTATGTTGGTTTTAATTTTTTTATTTTATGAGCCGACATGAATTTTTTAATTACTTTTTATTTTTGATAAGTTATGAGCCGACATGGGAACGTAAAGTGACAACATCTCCCCCTAGCTCGTAAGCACCTCACTACTCTCGGTGTAATAACCCTAGCTCTTAAAATCTAAGGGTATACCTATTACACTTAGTTGTTATGATGGTTAACTTGCAAAGACCACCTTTCTTTCCCATGTACACAACAACACTTCAATAATTTGATGTGACTCCATTCGGCACTGGTCTAATCTGCAACAATCAAATATTTTAAGTGAATCAATGTGTTAGATGGATTTAACGTTATTCATGTTGTTGTTTTAATTCATAGTTGCTTTCTCTGGTTCAGTATTTACTTGTATTTCAAACTCCTAGATTAATTTCCTTCTCTAACTTAGCTTAAAGGCTTAGTTTTATTTTTCATAGGGACCAACCCCCTTGGCTTCGCTAGGAGTTGGCCTACACGGAGGAGTTGAGTGTTGAGTGACAGTATCTCGAATCTTTGCTTTCCCCCAAGGACACACCCAGTGGCTTGAATATTTATGCCACACTAACCCCCTTTTCCCCTAGGTGCGTATCTGGTGGCAACAAGGATCAAAGCTCAAGATTGGAGATTGGATTCTCCTAGGAGCTCAAGGTTCAAGGTTGCTGCCAGGAGGGTGTCTTTGGATTCGAGTTCAGTACAGGTAGTAGCATTGGCTCCAAGTTCAGAGGAAGCTCCTACCATGAACAGTGTGATGGACCTGAGGACAAGACCAGCTGATGGTGATGGCAGTGAGTACCTCCCTCGCTAAGAGGGAGTGTTAGCTTTTTACCTCAGGAGGCACTCCGCATGTTTGGCTTGTATACGGAAGTGTCCATAAAGTTACATTACCTAAGCACTTGAATTTGTCTTTAATAAAGTTGTAATAAAGTGGCTTTTTTATTAAAGTGGCTTTTTTATTAAAGTGACTTTTTGTTCGTAGTTTATTTTTATAAAGTGACTTTATGAGATAAGGTACACTTATTTCATAAAGTGAGAATTACTTTATTAAAAATGTAACCGATTCATTTTGGAGGGAACGAATCATGTCCATTGATCTTGTAAAGGCAAGATTAGATCTTGGCCGTCGGATTTAGAGATGAGGAAGGTGAGAAGTCATTTTCAGCTATAAGAGCAAGCCTAGGGTAGTGTGCAAGACACACAATTCCAAGAGTGAGAATTTGGCATCAATTTGAGTTTTCTAAGAGGGGGCACAATTCTCAAGGAGAGGGCATGAATCCCAATGTGAGGGGATCGATTCCCAAGGAGTGGCATGTTTCCCAAGGCAGCATTCTGCTACATTTTTGCTGGGTCGTACTGTTCTATTGGCATGCAGATCGAGGTGTATTTCTGCAAAACAAAAATCAAGGAGGGCCATACTGCTGTACCGATTGGCTGAGCACAGAAATCAAGGAAGTGCTGCACAAAAATTGAGGAGTGTTGAGGTGTAAATTTCCTTCAAATCCAACTAGGGCTAAATGCATGCCAAATTAATTTCTAACAATTAACCACACATGGATTTCTTCACTATGCAGCGGAAAATAAATACTTAAATAAATATAGTAGCAATCACATCAATAGAGACAACGCTATCTTTTTGGGTATAAACCCCCGGACAAAACCCAAGATGGGAAAACCGATGCAGCAGTATGAGATATTTATTTTATTGAGAAAATATGGAACACTACAAATCAAAATTCGATTCTGCCCAATTGGAAAAATCGTACCACACAAAAATACTGAGAAAAACCTGTGAAATGGGCACAGATCCCAACGCAGCAACTCTGCAGCAATTGTACGGCTGTACGAGTCCGTACGGATAGGGACTGTACTATTGTACGGTCACCTCTACCTGCTCACTCTATCTCTCTCTCCTCTGTGCTGCCTTCTTCTTTGAATGGCTACTCCTCCGTCTTCTTCGCAAAAACTCTCTCTCTCACACTTCTCTTCCTTCATCTCTGTCGGAGTGCAATTGTGTGTCCTCTCCACCAATTGATCTTTCTTTTATAACTCAATGCTAAGCGAATAACCTAATCTCACTATAGATCTAAGTTTGAGATCCTCCGATGAGATTGGATGGTCAAGATCTTGCCATCACTTAAATATTTCACTTACACTTTATAAAAAAGTGTTTCATTAAGTCAATAATTAATTGGACCACTTTAATTTATTTTCCGAAGCAAATTTAGGAAAATTAAATTAAATACATTTTATTGGCTTCTCTGATTTAAGTCTTTTGCATGCAAGGACACATGCATGCAGGAAAACCTTCCTTGTTGTCACTTTCTAACACTCCCTCTCAACGAGGAAGGGATTCGGTAACAACCCCAACTTGTCTCTGAACTTCACAAATTTGAGTTTGCAAAGTGCCTTGGTGAATATGTCTGCCACCTGCTCATCTGTCTGAATGTACTCCAACCGAATGGTTCCTCTCTGAACACAATCTCTGAGGAAGCGATACTGGATGTCAATGTGTTTACGCCTGTCATGGAACACTGGATTCTCAGAAAGGTTGATACCACTCTGATTATCATAGTGAACTATAGTAGTCTCTATCTCACTCTCGAACAATCCTGAGAGTAACTTCCTCAGCCACATCCCCTCACATGCATCCATGCTGGCTGCCATGTTTTCAGCCTCTGCTGAACTCAATGCAACTGAGTTTTGCTTCCTGCTGAACCAAGAGACAACCCCTAATCCAATGCTGAAGCGCAACCTGAAGTACTCTTCCGATCCTCTACACATCTTGCCCAATCAGCATCTGTAAACCCTTCCAACTGTATACTCCCACTACGCTCATAAACCAAACCATACTCCATTGTACCTCTGATGTAGCGAAGTATGTGCTTCGCAGCTATCCAGACTCTTCAAGGGTTCACCATGAACTGACTCAAAGAGTTGACTACAAAACTAATGTCTGGTCGAGTGTTGACCAAATACATAAGCGACCCAATAAGCTGCCTATACAGAGTAGGATCAAACTCCTCTAATCCTGATACATCAATCTTCCTCCAATTGGAAACTAGAGGTATGGCCATAGGTCTACAGTCATTCATCCTGAATCTCTTCAAGATCTCTACTGCATACTTCCAATGTCCAATGAAGAAGCACCCATCTCTCTGCCAAACCTCCAGACCTAGGAAGTAATGCATCAACCCAAGGTCTTTCATCTCAAACTCCACTGCAAGATTGGACTTGCAAACCCTGATCAGCTCCTCATCTCCTGTAAGAAAGAGATCATCCACATATAGAACCAGTATGAGAGGTACCTCACCTGCCAAGAAGTACAGGTTATGGTCTGCCTCACTTTGCTGGAACCCCATCTCTCGTAGATAGCTGTCAATCCTCGAGTACCATGCTCGAGGTGCCTACTTGAACCCATAAACAGCTCTCTACAGTCTACATAGATGAGACTCTCTTCTCTCCACCTCAAACCCCTTTGGCTGCTCAATATAAACCTCTTCCTCAATAACTCCATTGAGGAAGGTTGTCTTCACGTCCATCTAATGAATGTGCCAACCCATCTCTACTGCCAATGATAGGATAGTCCGAATGGAAGAATACCTAGCGACGGGAGCAAAGGTTTCCTCATAGTCAATACCTTCCTTCCACGAATACCCCTTCACCACGAAGCGTTCCTTGTACTTCTCCACACTTTCGTCTGTTGAATGCTTTACCTTGTAGATCCATCTAGATCCCACCACCTTTTTATCTTGTGGCCTCCCAATAACCTCCCATACCTGATTCTTCATGATTGAGTCATACTCCTCAACCATGGCCTCTTGCCACACATCATGTTGTGCAGCCTCCTCAAAACTAGAAGGTTCAGAGTCAATCAACTCTGTCATCAGTGCCATATAACTCAGTCTATCTGGTGGTACACTACGTCTAAAAGATCTCTGTGGAAGACTCACCTATCTGGAATCCTAGACTGCGGACCTATACCACTTAGGTCATGGCCTAGTGTTTGCCTGTTGCGGCTGCTAGATATCCTCCTCCTGCTGATGCTCATCCTCCCCATCAAAAATAGGAGGATCCTGTCCACCTAACTCCCTTTGACTACCAAAGCCTGTGCCCTGTGTTTGAACCTGTACCTGTGACTCCTCCAACTTGACTCCTCCTGAGTCCTCAACTGGATGCTCCTGTGCTAGTAAGTCCATAGATCTTCTCAAGACTCTATCCTCGTCAAACTGGACATCCCTGCTCACAATGATCCTCTTACGAGCTAGGAAATATACTCTATAAGCCTTGGAAGTCTCACTATACCCAACTAGAAGCCCGTTCTCTCTAGAAGGATCCAGCTTCTTCCTAGTGTCGGCATGAATGTGACAATAGCAGATACTCCCAAATATGCGCAAATGACTCACATCCAGTCTAGTACCTGTGAATACCTCCTCATGTGTCTTCCTCCCCAGTGTTGTGTGGGGGCACCTGTTCTGGACATATACTGCAGTCTAAAATGCCTCGGCCCATAGGAATAGTGGTAATCCCTGATCAAATAACATGGCCTTAGCTGCACCCACCAATGTCCTGTTGTTCCTCTCCGCCACCCCATTCTGCTGCGGGGTATGAGGAGCAGTGTATTCCTTCTTGATCCCCTCTGATGCACAGTACTCCATGAACTCTCTGTCGATGTACTCACCACTGTTGTTTGTCCTCAATATCCTGATCTTCTTCCATGTTTGGTTCTCCACGAGAGTCTCGAACTCTCGGAACTGATCGAAGACCTCTGACTTGGCTTGCAGAAAATAGATCTAGGTTTTCCTGGAATAGTCATCAATGAATGTGACACAGTAACTGTAACCACTGAAAGAATGGACGCTCATCGGTCCGCATACATCTGAATGCACCAAGTCTAAGACTCTCTCAGACTTGTGCTCACTATGTGGGAAAGGCTTCCTGATGTTCTTCCCCAACGCACAACCCTTGCAGTGGTTGTGCTTGTCCTCTTGTACTGAAGGAACTCCAATGGCTTCCTGTCTCAGATGCCCCAGTGCACCATGGTGTAAGTGTGCCATCCTCCTATGCCACAACTCACAATCACTACTGTTGCTACTAACCAGAGCCTTTGCAGGCTCAAACTATAGTCTGTAAACCTTCCCGCTCCGAACCCCAATCATCCTGTCCAATCTCTGGTCTGACCCATATGGCCTGATATATACTTTCTTGTCCCGGAAAGTCACTAGAAAACCCTTGTCTTCTAGTGTGGAAACTGATATGAGATTCTTGGTCATCCCTGGGACATATAGCATATCAGCAAAGTTGATAGGTTTTCCAGACTCCCTCTGAAACAAAACAGTGCCAACACCCTGCGCCTGATACCGCGCATCATCTCCTAACTCAATATGGAGATTTACTCCACCCTCCTTCAAGCTCTTGAAGAAAGACCTATGTCCTGTCATGTGACAAGATGCACCACTGTCCACATACCAGATACTGCTGTCTACGGAACTTGCCATGCAAGCTATCAAGCAAAAGTCCTCATCAAAACTGTTGCTGAAATCATCCACCTCTGCAGAACCTGCCATCTGAGTGTCGTTGTTCTTCTTCTTCCTCTCTAGGCACTGGGAAGCAAAGTGTCCACGCTTGTGACAAATGAAGCACTTGACTTTTGCCATGTCCAAGTTCTTCTTGCCACCCTTCTTCTTCTTTACCTTCCCCTTACCTTTGCTTATTAGGGCTACAGCCTCTTCATCCACGATCTGTGTAGCACCGTTGGATGAAGCTGAACCTTGACCCATCTAGGTCTCTTCCTTTGCGAAGTCATCCCACAATCTCTGCCAATCAGGGAGCTTCTCCCTAGCCACCACGCCTTTAACAAAGACATCCTATGGCTTAGAGAAGCCATTGAGAGCTATACGAACTAGCTCCTCATACTCAGTCTTAGAGCCCACTACTCCAAGCTCATCCCTAATCTGTGTGAACCTTGTAAGATAAGGCACCACTCCTTCACCCTTGGCCATCCTAGTACTGCGCAATCTCTCCTGCAGCACCATCTTCCGGTTTTCATTCTTGCTCTGGTAGAGACTCTCCAAAGCCTTCCACATCTCTAATGCGGTTTTCTTCCCAGACAGATGAGGGACTATATGGTCCTTCACCCCATCTAAGATGATCAACATAGCTCTGGAATCTATCTTCTTCCATCTAGCCAAATCTATCGAATCTGTGGGAGCAGACTTTTGATCATCAATGTGCTCTTCAGCATCACTGACATCAAGGATCCTGGTGATCCTCTCTTTCCAAGTAGGAAAGTTATGTGCCCCCTGGAGCCTATCCTCAACTCTCAATTGTACGGCCATAGTGAATAGTACCTGTAAACCCTTGGATAGATATGCAGTGATCTATCCAACCAACCTATTGCTTTCTCTCACCCTGCTCAGAAGAGCTCTGACACCATGTAAATTTCCTTAAAATCCAACTAGGGCTAAATGCATGCCAAATTAATTTCTAACAAATAACCACACATGGATTTCTTCACTATGCAGCAGAAAATAAATACTGAAAGAAATAAAGCAGCAATCACATCAATAGAGACAACACTATCTTTTTGGGTATAAACCCCCGGACAAAACCCAAGATGGGAAAACCGATGCAGCAGTATGAGATATTTATTTTATTGAGAAAATATGGAACACTACAAATCAGAATTCGATTCTGCCCAATTGGAAAAATCGTACCACACAGAAATACTGAGAAAAACCTGTGAAATGGGCACGGATCCCAATGCAGCAACTCTGCTGTAGCTGTACGGATGTACGGACTGTACTGCTGTACAGTCACCTCCGCCTGCTCACTCTGTCTCTCTCTCCTCTGCGCTGCCTTCTTCTTCGAATGGCTGCTCCTCCGTCTTCTTCGCAAAAACTCTCTCTCTCACACTTCTCTTCCTTCGTCTCTGTCGGAATGCACTTGTGTGTCCTCTCCACCAATTGATATTTCTTTATAACTCAATGCTAAGCGAATAACCTAATCTCACTATAGATCTGAGGTTGAGATCCTCTGGTGAGATTGGATGGCCAAGATTAGATCTTGCCATCACTTAAATATTTCACTTACACTTTATAAAAAAGTGTTTCATGAAGTCAATAATTAATTAGACCACTTTAATTTATTTTCCAAAGCAAACTTAGGAAAATTAAATTAAATTCATTTTATTGGCTTCTCTGATTTAAGTCTTCTGCATGCAAGGACACACGCATGCAGGAAGACCTTCCTTGTTGTCACTTTCTAACAAGGTGGTGGAGGCCATACGGTTTTGCTGGGCCGTACTGATGTTTTTTGGCACTGAAATCGAGGTGGGCACAGATTTCCAGGTGCTGGTACAGTCCCTTTAAATGTTGTTTTTAATGCTGCTGTAACTCTGTTTTATGCTTGGAAATGCTTAATAAAATTGCTCTTGGACTGGTTTTCCCCAGTGGGGGTTTTTCCAGGGTCCGTTGATGACCATATCACTGTGCACTATATTTTACAGTCTGCTGTTATAATATTTCTTCCGCTGCAAACAGACTTAGCATCTGTGTTTCAGCTTGTTGTTCATTAGTTAAAGTGCATGTGATTTGTCATTTATTTAATGACTGTTTAAGACTGAAATCTGAGTCATGCTGGGTGAATCTGGGCTGGTTTAGGACCTGTTTTTCATCAGTCTATGCTAGTTATTTTTTAGTATTTTTTTATATATTTTTACATGGGCCCTTTCTTATTTTTCACATAGGCATCAAAAAATTTCCATTTTATACTAATAGTGTTACCCACATGTACATATGTACATACACAAAGATCTCTCTGACCCCACCCGAAGTTGTAAGAGCACCTCACTTCTCTCATCAATAGAAAAGCCTTATATCATGTAAAAGGGTTTTTTCAAGGCTTGTCTTGACACCATTTTGGATGTTGGCCCTTATAGGCAATTGGTCACCTGTATGTACATACACAAAGATCTCTCTGACCCCACCCCAAGTTTTGTAAACGAACCCCTCACTTCTCTCATCAATAGAAAAGCCTAAAATCATGTAAAAGGGCTTTTTTAACGCATTTCTTGACACCATTTTGGATGTTGGCCCTTATGGACAATTGGTCACCTGTATATACATACACAAAGATCTCTTTGACCCCACCCCAAGTTGTAAGAGCACCTCACTTCTCTCATCAATAGAAAAGCCTAATATCATGTAAATTAGTCACCTAAAGATTAAGGTCTTCAAATGTCAAACAACCAAGAAGTTGTTTATATGTATATTGGTCATATTCCCTCCTGAAGGTTAACTCAAGTGGTCATGAACCAGACGTAAGATCTCTCCCCTCAAAGTTCGGGAGGTCACGGGTTCGACTCTTGATACCCTTGAGGTTATGTTCCATAATCAGGGCAGACAGTTTACCGTGTTTACTATGCATGAATCATGGGGAAGTACTAAAAGGGTTTTCTACGAGGTTTTGCCTTGGAAAAAAAATCAACTCGCCTCTGCTTTAAGCTTAATTCTATATTTTTTCTATTGCATGGACACACACCTGACAGTGAAAACTTCATAGAAGTCCAATGTTTTCATTTTAGCAAACAAATGGAGTAGGAGATGTCTCTTCATGGAATTAAAAAGGATCTAGAGGGTGTGAAGGATGACAAAGTTGTAACAATTTGTAGGTAAATAGGTAGTATTATCTCCAAAGGGGGATGCCATTATAAGGGTAGCAAATAATTTTTCAACTGTCAACCTTCTATTGGTCATTGTCGATATAATTTATGTTTATGGCAATGTTAAGGAACCCCTATGGAGCTCCTAGAGTTAGATACAAGATTAAGAATGAAATTTGCAAGATACACCAAGAAGCCAACAATCTATCTGAACAACCCTGATAAAGAGTTATCGTCTTTCTTCATTACAATACTATACACTGACACATTACCTCCAACCACCCTCGACACAACACAAGAAGAGTTAAAACACCAAAAAATTAAGAAGACAAAAAAAACACTCGCTTAAACTCCTCAGCTAAAGCCTAAACCCCCCTCTCACTCAATCTCTCTTGTTGTCCCCTCCATACAGTTCACTCAAATCTTTTCTTCCCCACAATACCCATCTCTTTCTTAATGCAATTCCGTGTATAATGAATATAAAAGGCATATGGTTAAAGAAGGAATAAAATCACATTACAATGTACGACTATTTTCTCATCATCCTGAAAACTCGTGGACCTTGTGTATGTTATAAAATTTCAGTCCAACCATAACAAATGCACGTTTGCATACCAGATATTATATTTTATTGTTTTCCTTGTTATTTTGTAATAGCCCTATTCACATGCAAACATAGTGCATGCATATCTACTGCTACTAAGCCAAATGCTATTAAAAGCCTCTAGCATCTCAACATCCCTGCCAACGAAATAACTCATTCGACTGCCCATAAACTTCTCGTTAGAAATATGGCATGTGAATTAAACACAAAAACAGTGGAGGAAATGAAAGCAGAAAGATGAAACCCAATACAAAAAACAAGGTTACTACTTACCATCATGAGCTTTATCTGCTGTATCTAGAATTTCTCCATTCTCAAAGCTTAACCATTGTAGCACAGAACCATGTGCCACTGCAATGATCTTATCATCCGGTGAGAGGGTCATTCGGTCGTAATGCAGAACTAAACCCTTTTCATTATGCGAAGGTATTGGAAACACTTTCAAACACTTGGGATCTTCATCAAGATGATACCGAACTGCCATCAAGAAATGAATATACATATTTTAGAGCTAAATACCCACAATATGAACATAACCCATTTCTTAACAGTCACCCAGAAATAAATATACATATTTTAGAATTAAATGCCCACAATAAGAACATAACACATTTTTTAGCAGTAAGCACTAACTTCTTTCTACCTAAAGTGTGAACATGGACATGAGCAACAGTCCTTCAAAATACCCATGCCCCAAACTAAAAATCGAAAAATTCTGCGTTGTAAAAAAAATTACCATTATGATGGGAATGGGCATAGAACATCCACTAGTGCAAAAAAGACTCTCAAATCACAATCTACTTTGCAAATGAACTAAGGGCTGACCCTGGAAAGAACAAACTACAAATTCCATGAAATCCAGAGGATAAGAAAGCGTTCCCATTGCATATGAAGAGTTTCTTCCAATTATCCTAACAATATAACCAAAGCACACGACAGGATTCCACACACCCAGACAAAGAACAGTATTGTTAGAATATCATGCTCCAATATAAGTAAATGATAAGGAGTCCTTTATTATAATTTGATGCCTTTAATACCAATATGTTAGGCATAATCAATAAAGAGATATTTAAGATGGTTAGGTGTTAGTTTTTCAGGTTACTCCAAAAGTGTTTACACAATGTTTGGGGTGCTTCATGAGAATTGGGGTACATGGTGTATGTTTTGCCCCTAGATGGTCTGAGATGGATTGGCACATGGGAGATGGTCTCCAATGGATTTGCACAGTTGAGATTGCTTGCTTAGTGATTGTTTGACCTCAAATGGTTGCTAGCTTAGTATTCTTCTCTTAGGTGTTGGAATTCTCTTTACAGTTTGGTGGATACTCTTCATTGTGGCCACATGGAGAGTTCAGCTATGTTGGAGGATGCCCTAACTGAGATGAGGAGCATTGTGCATCTTGGAACAGGGCATCAAGCCCTAGATAGCATAAGGTTGCTTGTGTTCCTATCCAAAGAGTTGGAGTTGGCTCGGGGATGTCTGGGATGCAATAGTGTTCTTGTAGGGGACAGCTGACCCAGCGGAGTAGATTCCTTGGGGCGATCAATGGAGTCTATGGAGGCTTGTGATGGACCGATGTGGATGTGCCTTGTGTAGCTACATCATCTTGGATCCCTTATTTTGTACAACATCACCTTGGAGTATGACAAGTGTACTTTGAAGTGTAGAGTCTCACTTGTGTTGGTCTACAAGTGCTGCTCATTGTAGGTTTCTTTTAAGGGCTTAGGCCCACATTGTATTGCTGGCTTCCCTCACCCTTCAAATATATAGAGGAAGGAAAGAGTCATTTCATTTGTCATTATCATTGTACTATTTTCTTAGTACTTAGCTTCTTGGACAAAATCACTAGGGTTACTATTAACATTGTACCAAGGACAAGTGTTTTCCATTTCGTGTGCCTAGGAGTGGAAAAGTGTCCAAAGTGGTCCCTAGTTACTTTATTAAAGAGAGATGAACTTTATAAGAGATAAAGTCACTTTATAAAGTGTATTCACTATTCATGGTTTTAATTTAAATTTGACTTTATGAGAAATAATGAGAAGTGAGTAATTAAATGTCTCATTACGCATTTAAATGAAAAGTGCATTTAATATCATTTAATGAGAAAATAATGAGCATTCATTCTAAAAGCCCTAGATCTCATTGGTTCAAGATCAAATCTTGACCATTGGATTAACAAGGTGGTTACCATGAATAAAAAGTTGGAAGCTAGGGATTGAAGGCATCATTGTGTCTTTCACCAAAAGAGATTTTTGGAGAGAAGAAAAACTCTAGCAGGGGTTTTGAGAAGAGAGAGAGAGAGAGAGAGCAGCAGCAGCATGAATTCCAAGAAGCTGGAGTTTGGCACGATGTCCTAGAAAAGGCAGCAGAAGTACAGCACGAGTTTCAAGGCAGCAGGGTACAGAAATCAAAGATATTTCTGGGCATGCAGGTCAAGGCAGAGATAGCATTTAATGAGCAGTCCATATAGCCTGTGTAGGGAACGAATTTCAAGGACAATTAATGTTGTAGCATGCACGAATTTCAAGATTATTACTGCTGTAACAGGGGCACAAATCTCAAGGTAAAACGCTGTAGCAGAGGCACGAAACCTGAGGTAATAGTCCATACTGCCTGGCACGAATTTCGAGTTGAAAAGTACAGTCTGTTTGACAGTCCATACAGGCTGTGTAGGGCAGGATTTTTGAGGTATATGCTGCACAGAAAACAAGAAAAAGAACAGCACAGTTTTCGAGGCAGCTTCCAGGTTTCTTTGCGTTGAGATAAGTTGAAATTCATTGTTATTGTACTGCTGTACCTCACCTTTCTGAAGAAGAAAAATATTATCATCTCTCATCAGGTTTTCCCTTCGGGGTTTTATTCTGGGCTTATTGGCTAAAATTCTGAGTCTTTAAATTTTCATGGTGTCACTGGTTTTTAATTTCTGTCCTTGAAAACTGTGTAAAAATTTCCAAGTGTTTGAAGTTCAATACTTTTTATGCATGAAAAATATCATTTGCAGCAGTCTTTAATGAATGGGGTTTGGGCATTAAATTATATGCACTGAAAACGTGAAACCGGGTTGGGAATGTGAAAATTTTACAGTTACCTCATGAACCCCAGGAGAAGTTATGAAGACTAGAGAAGATGTCTTTGTTGGAGCTTGATCCTTGTGAGATTCTATGGCTTACTCTTGTGAAGAAGAAGTTGGTAATGATCACTCTTCTCTCTCTCTCTCTCTCTTGAATCTTCATATGTACTTGGCCTATCATGTCTAGCAGTGCTAATGTTTCTTGGAGATTTCTATAGGGTTTCTACTCTAAGAAAGCAAGAAGATTAGGGTTTTGTGATAAACCCTACATGTATTTAGTGAAGAAGAAGAGGAGAAGAGGATGTCTTGCCTTGGAGGATTTGTTGGAGTTATTTTTGCATGTTGTAGCTCCTTGGTTGAGCTAGGGTTCTCACTGTTTTCCTAAGCTGGTGTTTTGAAGAGCTAGTGGACTTGTACTAAATTTGAGAGAAGGTTATGGTATGTACATGTACTTCATCTTGCGAATATAAATGAAGTTTTCAGCTATCCAAAAGTTATGCAAATTCCAGATTTGATTTTCAGCCATACATGTTCTTCATACATTGTTATTCACAGCTATATATTTCTTAATGATTTGACATAAGTAAAAGGACAATTGTTAAGTAATTTAGATCATCATTGAAACATCTAAGGGTTGTTTCACTGCTGCTATACTTGTTTTACTACTGTTATAACTGTTGTAAAAGTGAATCTTCAGATCTGGCTCATGTGGGATAAGTTGCCCCAAAGGGATGAAACTTATCAAGGTTGTTTGATTTATCTTTTCCTTGGATTGCCTAGAAGTTTGGACTGTTAAAAAGTGAAATACTGTACTAGCTCCTGTTAGTTTTTGTACCTAGGAAGTGTTCCCTAGGTGACTTTATTGCCTAAGTCACTTAAGTGGGGAAATAAAGTGACCTTTGCATTAAATGACTTGAGATGAGCATTTAATGTGACTTTATAACTTAAAGTCACTTTTGGGTAAAAATTTAAGTGAGTGAATTTAATTCTTTTAAATATTAAATGTGAGCATTTAATCTCACCCATTCATCTTGGCTAATCTCAGCCATTGGATTGAATGGGCCCACACTCACCTAGGGTTTTCTCCAAAAAGGAAAAGGGAGGCAAAACACATTCATTCTTGTGAAGAGAAGGAAGAGGAGAGCAAGAGAGAAGGAGGGCGCAGAAATCGAGGAAGCAGCAGCTAAGGTACAGCAGCAGCACAATTTTCTAGATGGCATGCATTTCGAGGTAGAGATTTTTTCAGTGGGCACAATTCCCAAGGCACCGTACAGCAGGTTTATTGGCATGGTTTTTGAGGCACATTAACAGCAGGTTGGTGGCACGATTTTCAAGGGCCGTACAGCAGCAATAAAGTTGTACCGTACTGCACAGATTTCGAAGAACATTTCTGGGCGCGTTTTTCGAGGTGTTGGCACAGAAATCAAGGTCCATACAGCAGCATTTAATGCTGCTGTTCCGTATAGTTTTCTGAGCGTGATTTCCAGAGAAGTTTAGCACAGAAATCGAGGGCTGAGTTTGGCTGAGTTTTGGCATGAATTTCGAGAAGAGTTTATGCACAGAAATAGAGACAGTTTGGCACAGAAATCGAGGCAGCATTCTGGGTGTTTTGGCTGGTTGAAATAAGTACATTTTTTTTTACTGTAAAATCATTGTACTGAAACATTGCTGAAGAAATAAATCTCTCTCTCTCTGACTGGTTTTCCCCGTGGGGGTTTTTCAAGGGCTATTGGCCAAAAATTTCTGAGTCTAATTTTTTATGGTGTACTTGGTTAAATTAATTTTCTGCCCGTTAAAAGTGTTTTTACAGCGTGTTTAATTGTCTGTAATTTTTATAAGTAATTTCCAGCCAATGCAAAAACTGGTTTGGGGATGAAAAACTATGAAAACTTGACATAAACCAGCAAGCTGAAATAACACAGAAAATCTACAGTTCCATTACTGTATTATATTTTATTTCATAACCGCCCTAAAGATGAAAATTCATAGGGTTAAAATCCAAGAAACCTCTAGTCAAAGATGTGAAATTTTCTGTTTTGCATTAATCTACAACCCAGAAAAATTCCTACATTAGATTGTATGGGTAATGAAACTACCCAACAAATAACATAACAGAGAAGCACTCCCATTGTATCAAATGACTTCATGGTAATAAAAGCATATATTTTACATTATTCTATTTCTAATCATGTCCTCATCTTTCTTGTGTGCTTAAAAGTTTTAACATGGTATCAAAGTCATTATCATCCCGAGCCTAGAGTCAAAGGAGTCCTAGACCAATAAAGGTTTTTTGAGAATAATCTGGTTTGAAAAGAGAAAAGTGAAGCCAAATCTATACATGGAGATCAAACGTGAAGGCAAGTCCATTTTATAATTTTATAAAGAAACAGTTCTTTAAGTTTATAAAATATTATAGATTACTTGAAAAGATATTTAACATTTTAGAGTGGAAGAACGGAGAATAGAAACATAAATGGGTTGAGCGTAGAAGAAATAATACAGATGTGTAACCAACAAGAGAAGTATTAAGTATTGACAAAGGCCAAACCCACGGTGACGGCATCAGCAGCAGAACTTGAACAGATTGAACATACGCTGAACATGTGATACCAAAGGACTTTTATAGACATGTTGGACACACCGTAATAGATAAGATAAGATATGTTAGTTTTTTGTAGCTCGGCAGGTACTTCTATGTTGGGGGTGTCTAGCAACATAGAAGGAGCCGAGATGATTACTAGACATATATTGTAAAGGTGGATTTATAACACCTCATGTAAATTGTATTATGTGGCCCATGGTTTTAGTTGCTCCATGGTATTAATCAATGTTCCCCCAAGGTTCCGAGACGGCGGGACGCGGGTGCGGGGAGACGCACATTCGGGACGTGTGGAGACCACCCCCAAATTTTAGAGAAATTCGGGGGGACAGCGGGACGCGAGAGTTATAAAAATTTTAAAAATATTAAAAATATGCAAAATATAAATCCCAACAGTAACCAACCATCCCATGCAAATTAGTGAATTACTAAACACTACATTCATCATTGTGCAATCATGCAATGTAAATGCAAAGTTCAAACAAATTACACGATTCATCATGATTATATTAATATATGAATCTATGATTAACATGAACATCATATTTCATGTTTGTCACTTTTGAGTCTTTGTCATTTGATATTTCAGTTTTGAGTCTCGCCAGAGTTTCGGGCGGGACTCCCACAAGTCTCGCCAGAGTTTCGGAGTTTCAGGCGGGACGCCCACAAGTCTCGTCACCCACCGAAACGTTTCGCTGTGCGTTTTGCCAAGTTTCGCCCAAAGCGAGACATCCCGAAACGTTTCGCATGGAGTTTCGGAGTCCCGAGGACGCAAGAAACGCCGAAACGTGTCCCCGACCCTTCAAGACGTGTCCCCGTGGAACACTGGTATTAATCCATGGTATTTGCATGAGTGTGAGATTATAAAAAGAGCCTTAAGAGTATGAGTTCAGTATCACAATCACAGAAGTAAAGGAGATCTTCTGTAGTGGTCATAATCACAGTTACAAGAGTGAGTCCTTTATATTGTAGTGGTCGGGATCTAGGAGAGGGATTCTCTTAGAGGCTTTGGAGTGAGGGATTCACTCAAGCCTGGTTTGTTCTTCATTGCTAAGGGTTTGGGCACAGTGAGAGTCTGAAGTTTGAGATCCCGTGAGTTATATCCAGATACATATCATTGTAAGTGTTGATTAACAAATCTACAATGAAGACAAACAGATTGTTGGTTTTCCCTGGAGGACTAGGGTTTCCAGGGTAAATCCTTATGCATCTTGTGTTGTGGTTTTCTCTGTTTATGGTTTCTTATCAATGTGTTGCTTTTTCAATAATTCAAAGAGTTAATTAATTACTGGTTTAATATAAGATCTGGTGAGTTGGATCTGGTTTTTGAGAATAATCTGGTTTGAAAAGAGAAAAGTGAAGCCAAATCTATACATTGGAGATCAAACGTGAAGGCAAGTCCATTTTATAATTTTATAAAGAAACAATTTTTTTAAGTTTAAAAAATATTATAGTTTACTTGAAAAGAAATTTAATATTTTAAAGTGAAAGAAAGGAGAATAGACACATAAATGGCTTGAGGGTAGAAGAAATAATACAAATGCGTAACCAACAACAGCAGTATCAAGTATCAACAAAGGCCAAACCCATGGTGACAGCGTCAACAACAGAACTTGAACAGGATGAACATACGATGAGCATGTGATACCACAGGACTTTTATAGACATGTTGGACATGCCGTAATAGATAAGATAAGATAAGATAGGATAATTTTATTAATGTCCAACAAATGACCACAAAAGTAGGTTCCAACAAATGACCACAAAAGTAGGTCAATGGGACTGTTAGGTATCAAGATGTGAATACAAAGTGGGAGCACTAAGGCAACTCCTATTTAATGAAATGTAGAAAGAAAAGTAAGACCAAAACCTACATATCATACTCCATAGATGGAGATAATAAGATAAGATAAGATAATTTTATTAATGTCCAACTAATGACCACAAAGTAGGTCAACGGGACTGTCGGTTACAATGATGTCTGTGCAATGCGGGAGGACCAACCGGTCCCCTTTTAAAAACATAGCAAATGCAGAAAATTTAAAACATGAACAACACTAGTTGGGTTGAAGTATGAGGGAGCTCCAACCCCCGCCCCGACTTCCGAACTCTGCACTGGGGCGAAGAAGCCCTGGTGGAGAAGATCCTGGAGCCAAGACCAAAGAAGTTCTATTACTCCTAACATCCGAGGCTAAGAGAAGAGAACTGAGGGAAGTTCAGTAGCGTCTGCTGGCCCGAAGAGGATGCGGGCCGCCCGCTGCGGTGCTGCTTTTTTTTAGGCTTGGGGGACCTAGTTCGTCTCTCGGGTAGATCCTCACTGATCTGGGAACTGGATCGGTGTCCAGATCTGTAGACCTCTTGGTGCCCCTGGCTAAGGGGAGCACGCTGAAGAACGATGTGATCCTCTATGTGGTGTCAAGTCTGGTGGGGGCTGAAGAATATGTGCACGAAGCCTGAGAGTCACCTGGATATAGAGTGCTAAACATCTCTGATCTGTGTACCTGAAAAAGTTGGCTAGGGTCTGAGGACCTCTGAACAAGCAATGGAACCGTCCTCTGATCTCGTAATATACAGGACATCTGAAGATAAAGTGTGACTCGGTTTCCACTTCCTGTAAGTGACATAGTTGGCAGAGCCTGTCCATCCTATCAATCTGGTGGTCTGTCTCTACCCGAAGTCTATGAGATCCTACTCTAAGTTGTCCGAGGGGGATCCGGAGAGCATGCACCCAGTGTCGGAGCATGTACTGGGGTCGGACAATGAGCCCGTCTCTGATCTCTAGGAAGTGCTCTGCATAGAAGGCCATCTTTGGGCACAATCCTCCGGGGGGATTGACCCAAGTGATCTGAACAAACTGCCTGTAAATATCCTCTTTGATGATCTTATTTAGTTCTTGCTGGGTGGGAAGAAGGTGGCCGAAAGCATTCAAAGAGTACTGGAAGGGGGGGAGGCGATCTATCTGAATCCCTATTGATTCGAGGAGCCCCGATACCCCAGTGTACCAGCACTTGGCTCTGCCTGGATGAGTACGAGCAATAGCCTCGGAAGAGCAGTAGGCTAAGTAAGGATACCTGTCCCGACCCTTTAATGTGTCTGCAAAGCCCCGGACTCGATGTAAGAAGGAAACCAGTTTGAAAATCGTCTCAAGGCAGAAGGGTTGGGCCCCAAACACAGCTAGAAGCTATCAAAGACATTCAGGAATTTATTTTGAGTTTCTTATGACCTTGTCTGCTCCACCCATGAGAAAAATTTGTTGAAAATAATGTAACTTCAAAAGTTATTCTTAATGCACTTTATTATATTATTGTTGTACCTCCTTCGGGAGAAGATATTGATGTATTTGATCATGTAAACTGTAAAGACCTTGAAAGAATCAATGTAAACCTTGGGTTGGAATTACCCACAAAAAACATTTATTAAATGTAATTTTTGTATTCCCCCAAGACAAGTCGGCCCAGTTAAGGAAAAATCCATTTTTACTAGTATAAATAGAGAGGTCGCACCTCTCATTTGTTCACTCACTAAACTCAAGCAAGTACGCTCGAGGAGAGAGAAAGGTTTGCAAATGCAGCTGGAGAAGGGTTTCTTGGGGCTACTACACTTGGAGAAGTTTCTCTTTCTCTCTCCCTTTATTGATATCTAGATGTACACTAATCTCTGAACTATTTATCTCTATACGAAGGTTGCTAGGTTTTCTCCCTGTTGGGTTTCCCAGGATAAAACTTTGTGTCTATTGTTTTTGTGCTTTCTTGTTCTTTTAGTGATCCTGTTTTAATAAATGCAATTAATTATACTGCTAGAATTGTATAAAAACTAACAAAATTCACCCAGAAAACACTAATCTGCTTCACCCATGAAAAGATTCGCCATTGAAAACACTAGTCTTACTGTAAAGAGAGAACGATGGGTTCAAAGGCATGATTTCCCAAGCAAATGCAATTTGCAGAAGTATTATTTATTGTTGAACTAAGTGATAAAGCCCTAAAACCAATGTTATGAGAACCCAACCGGTTTTGACAAAACCGGTCAATTGGACCAGTTTACAAGGTTCACCAGGTTAAATCACACATTCAAACCGTTTTTGGTCGGCTCCATATGGAACCGGCCAGTTTCAAGGCTGAATTGGTCGGTTCTGTATGGAACCAGTCGGTTTTCTCCAAACCGGTCAGTTCAGTATGGAACTATTACGAATATAAAATATAGATAATAATAAATACATAAATATAATATAAAGAATAAATAGTAACAAATAACAAACAAATAAATAATCAATAATAATAGTATTAATTATCAACATAAGACGCAACTCTTATGAAGAGTCACTTAAAGGCCCTTTTAAATGATTATATATACGAGCATTTCTATTTTGTGAAATCATAATTCATACTTTATACATATATTATTTTTATCCAAATGGATTTTTATATATTTTTTCACGTATTTTGGTAATCTTGTGTGAGCGAACTTTTGTTGGGATCATTTGGTATCAGAGCGTTGATTCTGGTTTGTGGCCAAACATAATTGTCAAAGTTTCTTTGAATTTATGTCTTTGACCTCACTTTATATTTTCTCTAAAAAAGAAATTCTACGGTCATAAAATAAGAAAACAAAGAAAGTAGAAAAGAAAAGAGAAGGAAAAGAGAAAGAAGAAAGTTTACAAAAAAAAGAAAGAAGATTCCATTAAAAAAGGAAAGGAACAAAAAAAAATGGTTTTATAAAACCAATCCATGGTTTTATAAAACCGCACATGGTTTTATCAAGCCTTAATACCTTACCCTTAATATTATTATTATTATTAAAATATTAAACTTCTTAATAATAGTAATTATAGTTATTATTATTATTTTAAAAAAAAGGGGAAAAGGAAAAAGATCAAAGGAAGACCAAAGTATTGAAGAATATAGTATAATATATAAGACAAAAGTCATAATCAAGACATCTTAGAAGGAAGATTGATGAAAATTGTGACGACAAAAGAAAATGGAGTCTCAGGGCAAAAAACAAGGAAGATTTCCAAGCACTTCAAAAACTTATGCTTCAGTGTTATTTCAAATAAAAGGAACAATTAGAGGGAAAGATATTACTATTTCTATTGCTACCGTTGAACGCAATAATATATTAGTGTTGAATTTGGTAATGAGTTAGCAATTCCGGAATCAAATATAGGTGAAAGGTTAAACTTTTGGAATAAGAAAGAATATGAAATAAGCAATTTACAACTGAACATTGGAGATTATACTGCCGTCTCGCAAATCATAGTTAGATCCTTGTGGAGTAATGACGGTGACCTAATTTTGGGATTACCTTGGATAGAAACATTGGGGACTTTTATCTTAAATGTTGAAAAGAAGTTTCTGACATTTCCTTATAAGAAGAAGAAAATCACATTGCAGGACATTAAAATGAAGTCAGAATCTGAAGTCACATCATTTGAAGACTTCAAAGATATATCAAAAGTGATTTCGCAAGAAAATGAGAAATCAATACAGACGATATAGAAAGAATTCGACAAAGTTGTCATGAACAAAGAAGAAGAGATCTCTCGTCTAATAGATCATAATCAAAAATTACTTCTTCAAATCAAAAATGTGAAGGATAAAGCACAATGCAATCAAAATTAAAAAGTTAGAATAGGACAATCGAAATCTCCAAAAAAAAATTATCTAGAAAAGACGAAAAAAATTCATCTTTAAAGAAGGTTAATCAGGAATTGCTAGAGCAAATAAAAAGAGAGCAAGAGAATCAAGATACTCAAAATGAAGTCGACAAGTCAGACTATAAGGAAGAACTATTGCGCTTAAGGAGTCATAATCAAGACTTACTCATACAAATTAGAAAGCTAAGGCATGATAAGGAATTTGTACAAGAAGAGTTAGATCGCAAGGGATCATTCGCCGACAAAGAAACGATGACCTACCCAATAGAGAAGTCATGGAATGCTCAAATTCAAACATCAGAAAAGAGAACAAATACACATTCCATTGAATTATTATCAACCAGTAAATCACCAAAAGCACAAAAAGTTGAGGTTTCTACGAACGCTCCACAAGTTGCTCGAATGCCTTATCGTCACCCAAATCATAAGAGTCGTTATGACCAACGACAAAGTCAACAAGAAAATAAACAATATTATTCTTACAGACAAACCAACTACAATATTGAAAAAGAGCAAAGACAAAATCAACAACTTTTATGGAAGCCTGGAATGAGAAGTTCTATCCGAACAGTCGATCATCAAACGGTTCCAATGAAAGTAGATTTGGGGTGGATCACTTCCCAGAAAATGCAACACATCAGTTCAGGTATTCAAAGATTATATCGCCTTGTTTCATCGAGTATCACACTTACGAGCTTAGAAGATCACAAGACAAAGTCTTTCAAAAAACTATGCTTTGAGAACAAAGCATTTCTGAAGAAAAAGGCAATGTTACGAATATAAAATATAGATAATAATAAATATATATAATATAATATAATATAAAGAATAAATAATAACAAATAACAAACTAATAAATAATAATATTAATATTAATTATCAACATAAGACGCAACTCTTATGAAGAGTCACTTAAAGGCCCTTTTCAATGATTATATATACGGGCATTTCTATTTTGTAAAACCATCATTCATGCTTTTATACATATATTATTTTTATCCAAATGGATTTTTATGTATTTTTCCAAGTATTTTGGTAATCATGTGTGAGCGAACTTTTGTTGGGCTCAGGAATTGACCGGTTCCATACAAAAATGCCAAGGACACCCAAAAACAACGAATTTTCAAATTGTTTTAATAAAATAAAAAATACGGTCCACGTGTGAGCTGTTTAATTGACCGACGGCCCCTTCTAATGTTATAAAAGGAGGCTCCCATCCTCCATATCAATCACATTCATTTGTGGAATTTTTCATTTGTCTTATTCGTTTTGCTTGTGCAGTTGTGTACGGAGTACAGACTTAGGAGTCCGCTGTCAAAGTACAAAACATGTATTTGCACTTGGTGCTATTTTGGTTTTGTACACTCTTACTTGCTATATACATGATAAACTTTACATATTTGTGTAATATATATATTTTGAAAATATGAATATTTTATGTATTTTTGCTCAACTGGTTTTTTTATCTGGTTTGTTTCCCGGTTTTTGTCTAGTTCCGATCCGGTTCCGGTTCTCGGGGTCGACCGGTTCGACCACCGGTTCGGTTCTGATAACATGGCCTAAAACACAAGTGAAACCCTAGGGGTAATGAAGAAAGGCTACCCATTATCACCACAATAACTCCTTCACTCTCTTTAGGCCAACACTCCTCTGGCACAAGGGGAGGTTTCCTAGGAAAGTGCATGATAAACCTTAGAAATAAATGGATGGTGGACCGAGACTAGTGCTTATTCAACTTGGGAAAAAAATGGAGTCAAGTTATAGGTCTTAGAAGGATGTTTTCTACTAATGATTAAGGCAAAACAAAGCTACAAAAGCATGCTACAGCCAACCCTAATTTGTTTTTCTATATTGCAGAAAGTTACTTTGTGTTGAAATATTGTAACTTCTAAGAATATTATATTTGTCCTTTATTATTCCGAAGATGTTTCATTCCTCCGTGAAGACCTTATTGTATATCCAAAGATGTTTTATTCCTCCGTGGATAATGTGGTAACTTGGGTTATTAGACTTCCCTAGTGGGGGTCGGCCCTGTCACATTATGTTAAGTAGTTAAGTTGGGGCCAACCTAGTTAGTGTAAAAGTCAAGTCGGAGTTGTGTATAAATAGAGGAGGTGTGTTCCTCATTTAACACACATTACACTCACTTGTGATTGGCACATAGGTGAGGGAGAGATCTGCTATGGAGGAGAAGGAGCTCATGTTTAGGGTTTACATCTTTGTATTTGTTGGTCATCTATATTGAGGAAGCTTTGCTGGGTTTTCTACCCCATGAGGGTTTCCCAAGATAAATCTGTGTCTCTTGTGTTTATGTTGTGCTTGTTGTTCTTTCAGTGATCCTGTATATGCTATTGTTGTGAAATGGAATGTAACACTGATATTTTTTGTCTTAGCATATTAAAATTTAACACTTTGAGGACCCTTCAAAAAATGCAATTCTTAGAACTTGCAAGGAGGGTGTACCTTACTATGAAATGAAAAATCTACAACAAACTCTAATTAAGATAAACCAGTATATATAGATCCATCTTAACTCCAGATCTACCATGCGCTGAGAAGGATCAAATCCCTTGAGGTGCAAACGTTTCCTCAAATTTTGCACTTCAAAGGATTTGATCCCTCTCGACAAATGGTAGATCTGGAGTTAAGATGGATCTTTATTGGTTTAATATGTAAATCTCTATTATGTGTTTTAAATTCTAATCCCTCATATGGAAATCATGGTTTAATGATGGCTTTGAAGTTTAGGTTAGTGTCGACATTGTAAAAAAATTATTTACTTAATATTTTATTATTTTATTAAAGTGTCATGTGTCCACTCCACATTTAAGTTTTAACTTTTAGGTTATGGCCGACATTGTAAATTTTTTATTTACTTAATATTTTATTATTTTATTAAAGTGTCACATGTCAAGTCCACATTGAGCACAAAATTACACTTCTCCCTCATACGGGTTGTAGAAACCGCCTCTCAGCACAATGATGGCTACAAAACTAACACATTCAAAAATAAACCACCGTAGTGGGTCAAAGGGTTATTAGACCACCGTAGTGGGGTCGGCCCTGTCACATTATGTAAAGTGGTTAAGTTGGGGCCGACCTAGCTTGTGTAAAAGACAAGTCGGAGTTGTGTATAAATAGAGGAGGTGTGTTCCTCATTTAACACACACTACACTCACTTGTGAATAGCGCATAGGTGAGGGAGAGATCTGTTATGGAGGAGAAGGAGCTCATGTCTAGGGTTTACATCTTTGTATTTGCTGGTCATCTATATTGAGGAAGCTTTGCTGGGTTTTCTACCCCATGAGGGTTTCCCAAGATAAATCTGTGTCTCTTGTGTTTATGTTGTGTTTGTTGTTCTTTCAGTGATCCTGTATATGCTATTGTTGTGAAATGGAATGTAACACTGATATTTTTTGTCTTAGCATATTAAATTTTAACACTTTGAGGACCCTTCAAAAAATGCAATTCTTAGAACTTGCAAGGAGGGTGTACCTTACTATGAAATGAAAAATCTACAACAAACTCTAATTAAGATAAACCAGTATATATAGATCCATCTTAACTCCAGATCTACCATGCGCCGAGAAGGATCAAATCCCTTGAGGTGCAAACGTTTCCTCAAATTTTGCACTTCAAAGGATTTGATCCCTCTCGACAAATGGTAGATCTGGAGTTAAGATGGATCTTTATTGGTTTAATATGTAAATCTCTATTATGTGTTTTAAATTCTAATCCCTCATATGGAAATCTTGGTTTAATGATGGCTTTGAAGTTTAGGTTACTGTCGACATTGTAAAAAAATTATTTACTTAATATTTTATTATTTTATTAAAGTGTCATGTGTCCACTCCACATTTAAGTTTTAACTTTTAGGTTATGGCCGACATTGTAAATTTTTTATTTACTTAATATTTTATTATTTTATTAAAGTGTCACGTCAAGTCCACATTGAGCACAAAATTACACTTCTCCCTCATACGGGTTGTAGAAACCGCCTCTCAGCACAATGATGGCTGCAAAACTAACACATTCAAAAATAAAACAACAAAGGGAACTATTACCCCTCGTATGAGATTCCACCTGTGATTTTCATCATGATCCAATTCCAAATGACACTAATCGAGCATTTGACAGATATAGGGACTATAACATACACTTTCGCTAGTGTATCCACCCAGTATGCACAAGGTGCTCACTTGATAGAAGACATCATCAACTAGCTAGGGATCTTCCAGCCCCCCATCCGATCAAGCAATCTTCTGCTCATTTGTTGTACATTACACCTCCTTTGTCATGGTCAAAGAGAGGTTGTTTGTAAAATTTGGCATCCTTTACATGTGTGAAAGGGCTAGCCCAAATGAGTCACTCATGTTATGACACCTTTGGAGTGTTTTTTTACCTAGTTGAACTTAGATCCTAGTGATAAGGTTCAACATGGTTTTTTCACTCACACTGTTAAGTTTTTAGTGCAGCTGCGAGACCCATTCTCAAAGAGAATGGTACCCTAGTCAGTTAACTAGTGTTCCTGGTCAAGTTAACCAGGCAGAGTAATGAGTAAGACCCTAGAAGGTACCCTAGGGCCCCCAGCTGTCTCCTGGGGTTCTTGGTCTAGGACCAAGCAGTTTGATGCCATGGAAAAGTCCCTAGCATGTGGATAGGGCCCCTATATGCCTCTAGGGTATTCTGGTCTGGGACTAGGGACACGATGTCCAATTGGAGCCTGCAGGTAGAGGCAGAGATATATTCTGGTCTTAACCCAGGGACACAATGTCCAAGTAGTTCCTACAGGTAGTTGATCAACTTTCAGTATGAGACTGAAACTTAGTTTAGTACTGAGAACCATTCTGCGAGAGAATGGAGGACCCGGTTAGGGTCCAGGGATTGATCAACTTGATTCAGTATGAGACTGAAACTCAGCCTAAGGCTGAAAGCCATTCATTAAGAATGGAAGATATTGATGCCCCCTCTCCTAATCGGTTATTGCTAGGTTGCTTCTCAAGGGAATGGCCACCCCTTGATGATGTCCCTAGTACCTAACTCTTAGGAGCAGTGTTAAGGACAAAGGACTGTACCATCGGTTTGGATCTTCTCCTTTATACAGTGATGGCAAAATATATATAAACTATGTATCTTGAGGGAGAGAAAAGTTTTTGGTCTTGTTTGTTCTTTTTTTATTTGCTTGTCCACTTTGATCTTGTGATTGTTGACTCATGGTCCTATTCTTACTTGGTCCTAGCACTCTCACTTATGTGCACCTTTGACTATGTTGACTCCCACTTTATGGAGTGTACTTACCTAATGTTTATTAAAAGACCATTGGACCATGTATTGTTATGGTCACCTCATGATTTGTTAAAGGACCTTTGACCCACTTTTGTTTTTGATCTATTGTTGGACCCTTGGACTTTCACTTTATTATAAAGTCATTAAATAATTATTTTTGTCCAAAATAATTATTTAATCTTTTGGACCATTTAGGATTTTTTTATTATTACTTCCTGTTCCTAAAGTTATATAAATGATAATACTAAACCTTCTTAATTATCCTATCCTCTGTGATTTTCTTTTACATGCTAGCAGTTATTTTTTTATCCGCGATCTCTGTCTATCTGCAATTACTAGGAGCTGTCCTCAACGTTTTTTTTTGGGTATTCGATCTCTGTTTGTCCACGATTTTTTCTCTTTTTTTGGCTCAGGTATCTCCTTCCCGATCTCTACCTGTCCTCGGCGTTTTGCCTGCGATCTCCTACTCGCGTTCTGCCTGTCCGCACCTACTCCCTCTTGCTCACGGTTTTTCCTCTCTGGTTGCTCGCGGGCTCTCTCCTCGAAGATCCTTCTCCACGCAGCTCTCGCGGCTTTGTTCTTGGAGCTCCGCTCTCCTCAGATCGCCCTCCCCTTCACGTTTTGATCTCCTGCGGATTTGTCTTTACGGGACTGACCTGTCTTCCCTTTACGGGCTCTCTTACGGGTCTGTTCCGTTCTCCCTTCACATCTGCGGCTTCTCTCTTTTTTTTTCTGCGGGTTCACCCATGCGTTCACCTCCTCTTCACGGGTGCAACTCCTCTCACGGGTTCACCTCCGTTTCACCCATGCTTCATCTTTGTGTTTGATCTCTATGTGAGATCCGTGGTCTGCAGCATCTGTGTCTTCACTTGCCTAAAGTACTATTTAATTGAAGAATCTGAGGTCTATTTACTTCTACCTGAACTCTCTCTCTCTCAAGGTACGCATATGGTTTAACCAGTTTGACTTGTCCTTTCAGTGACAAGATCAAACCTAGAACTATCTGAGTACAAGGTGGATCCAAATAATGGTTATGATTCTTTAATGTTGTTTTCCTATACATGACATTTGAAATTTAGTTTACTATACATGTCAGTTGAAATTTATTATATTTTACATTTGATGATTCTCGAGGACCAACTCTAATGCAGTGATCAAATGAAGCATTAAGTTGAAAGAGATGAAAATTATGTTGTTCCTATTCTAAGTTCAGTTTAAATTTAATTAAATTGAGAATTGCTTATGAGTTCCTATATCGAGTTCATTATGTGTGATAAAAGCGTATCTAACCTGTAATTTTAACACACACCTCCAAAGTCGAGTGTGTTATAACATAGGTGCCTCAAGTTGGTGTCTAAGTTCTTGTGGTCCGATGTCAAATTCAGTCAATCACCATGGTCTTAGAGAAATTCATGGCATGTTTGGTACCTTGGAGAAGGGTATTATTGCCTAGTTGACATAGATTTATTCTAGTCTTGTGTCTAGATTTATCTTAGTGATAGGTTATTGAATGGAGGTTATTTTTGGTTCTATTATCAGTTTGGATATTGTTATACTAACCCCTTTCAAGTAAGCTACACCATCAAGCTATAAGAAGAGGAGATCGCCTCTCCTTGCAGGAGTTAAATTATTGCAGGTTTTCTAGGAGCTTCAAGAAAATCATAGAAATCTTGGAGCATCTCTTTTCTTTTGAACACTTTCAAAGCAAGCCCCTCATAGATTGAGGGTCCAAGTGACTCCATTGCCTTCTCTTTGGCATCTTCTTTCCTCTTCTTCAACCCTCCAAGTTGTAAAAGAAAAATCTTCAAACCTTTTTTATCTGTTTAAAGCTATTTAGATCTAAAGATCCAATCATTTTTAGCTTTTTGATCAAAGCTACTTGCATTTAAGGATATAATCATTCTAACAGCTTTCATGTCACATACATATAGATCTATATTTCTAGAAGTCTTTATCATAAGTGGATATGGAAGTACAAGCATTTGCTAGGGCATTATAATCAAGTCAAATCTCATGCATTTATGCTAGCACTTGGGAGTTGCATAAGATTGTGTTTTATACCATCCTTGGCAATCTTTAGCTCATTGTTCTAACAGTGAGTTTTGTAGGTTTTTAGCAGCCTTGAAGGGCTGGCCAATTTCCCTAAGAATCAAGGGTAAAGAAAAATGACAAAATCATGAAGTTTCTAGTTTAGACATTTTGTCAGCTGCTAGGTTTTAAATTAAAGAATCACATGCAAACTTTGAAACTTAAAACACCATGCCAAAAGACTCTTCAACCCAAGATACTGAACAACCACATTGAACATAGTGATTTCTGGTCAACGTTGACTGGGGCAAAACCCCAACCTGGGGAAAACCCAAAGAGAAAATTTTAATTAAGGAGAAGAAACTCAAAAATTCTCTTTACACAGAATTTTTGTCTTTTCCAACACTGACAAAAATTGACAAATTAATAACAGCAGACTTATACCTCGAAAAGCGTGCCAATGAACAGCAGTATGGCCTGTTGTACGACCTGTCCACACATGCATGTACCTGTTGTACGGCCTGCTCACAGTTCTACTTCAATTTTCGTGCCAAATTAATTATGTTGTATAGTACTGACAGGCTGCATTAAATGCTCCAATGGCTACCTTGGAAACTGTGCCCACATGTACTGTTGTACGATCCTGTTAGAGTGTTGTACAGTCAACTTTTGGCTTCCTTGGGATTCATGTTGTTGAATCTTCTTGGAAGGTGTGCCCTAGTTTGTCTTGGAAACCCTCTCCTTCACTCTCCTCTTTCTCTTCTTGGTGGATACTTCTCCTTTGTCCCTTCTCATTCTTTTATACTTTAATTTTCTCCAACTAACCCTAACTACCATTAACTACCTCATCAATGGCTAGGATTAGATTGCATGATCTAGGGTCCATCTTAGATGCACTTTTTAATAATAAAAGACTAAATATTAAATGCATCACTTAAATTGGGACCCACAACGTAAAGTACAAAACATTACTTTATTTACATAATGTCTCTTTTACATGAATACAACATAAGGAACAAAAGGGCCTTTATGTCCCCCTCGTCATAGACACACCAAAACTATGAGGGAGGACCTTCAGAGTTAAATATTTCAACACTCCCTCCTAACGACGGAGGTCCTTTCGGCATCATCTGAATCTCCATCTTTGATTCTTGAAGCAGCGCCCTCCTTCTCTAGAATGCATCTCGGAGACATGTGTCTGGCCCTGAACTGGAACTCTGATGCTTGAGACTCCACCTGAGTCTCATGAACCTACTCACCATCATTGCATTGGCTGAGTCTCCTGCTAATGCTCTGAAGAGATCCACTCTCTTCATCATAAGAAATAGAAATAACTGACTGACCAGCTGCAACTCCTACTCCAACCTCAAAATCTGACTCAGATAGCCATCCTCCTAGCCCTGCATGCACAACATGTCCTCTCAATACATACAACATGTCCTTGCTATCACCAAGAAGGATTGCAGTTCCAACTGGATCCTCCTGGCCCTGGAAGAACAACATGTCCTCTCAATACATACAACATGTCCTTGCGATCACCAAGAAGGATTGCGGTTCCAACTGGATCCTCTGTCTGATAAAGGAAAATATGACCAGACCTGACCATCAATCCAAAATCATCATCCTCTAAAGATGAAACTGAGAATTTACTAACTCCCATCCCAAGAACAAAAAGAACTCCATGTACCTCTAGGACCTCAGCAAGGTCCAATTGGAACCTAACTATTCCAACACCTCAAATTGCTACCTGTGGACTATCGATATTTGTCTACACATAATGCCCTGGGCCCAACTCTGTAATGATCTGAAAGGCACCATATAGTCCAGTCATATGTCTAGTTGACCCACTGTCAACTATCCAGACATGCTCAAAGACTGAGTTCCCAACATTGGAGTCAATGGAAGCCAAATAAAACTCCTGCTCAAAGTTTGCAGCGTATTCTTCCATTGCAGATGTTGTAGTATCTTTCTCCACCTTCCCCTCCTTTTCTGGACATTTGGAAGCATAGTGCCCGAGCTGATTACATCGAATGCACCTGACCTTACTCAAATCTTTCTTCTTGTTCTTATTGTTCTTCTTGTTCTTCTCGCTCTTAACCGTAAGAGCCACATTTTCCTCAATCTCACCACTCTTGGATTGTTGTCTTTTAAGAGCCTCATCCCGAGTCTCTTCTTGGATGAAATCATCCCAAAGTCTCTCCCAACTGGGTTTATGCTCCCTAGAGACCAACACCTTTTACAATGGTGTTCCATACACCTGAAAAACCATTCAAGGCACTTCTTATCATCCACAAACGAGCAGATAGCCAACATTCTCACCAAGCCTTTGTTTAAGGCAAAGTTTGTATACTTCAGGGACAAGCTTGGTGTGATGGAGAATGCCTCCCTGAGTCGGAGGGAGTGTTGATAGATGTACAACATCATGATGGTTCTACAGATGAGCGGCAGACATTCATATGAGAGATGAATGGCCCAGACACTGTGATGGTTCCACAGACAAGCGACAGACATTCATATGACAAATTAATGACCTAGACACTATGATGGTCTTACAAATGAGCAGGCAGACATTCATTTGAGATGAGTGGCCCAGACATCGTGATGATTCGATAGATGAGTGGCAGACATTCACAAGAGGTGAATGGCCTAGATACCAAGGTGGTAGTACAAATGCAGTTGCAGTACAAACATGTACAGATGCAATTGCAGTACAGATGCAGTATAGATGTAGATGCAGTACAAGTACCGTACAGATGCAAATGCAATACTGATGCAGTAGTAATGGACATTCTCACCAAGTATGTGGCTTGGCGTGATGCAGAATGTCTCCCTCACTAAGAGGGAGTGTTGATGTTCTCCATGGTTCCAGCATCGGGCAAACATTCTGCATATCATTTTCCCAGAGTGGTCATGTGGACCAATGGTTGGTAGAGGATGGCCCCGTCGTAGCCCTAATTAGTCATGTATGGCTTGGATGCTTAGCCTTTGTCTAGTCATGTGGATTGGCTAGAGTGAAGGAAGGCTAGATGTCACATTGCATACTTTGTGAAGGAATGCTCATGATGGAGCGATCTATTCTTATAGAGTGAGTTGACTTGTCTATATTACAAGGGATCTTATCTCTTTGTATATTAGACAAAGTCTAATCTAATGTTGAATTTGACATTGGCTCTAAGAAGTGTTTGGTACTTCTTAGAGTATGGTCAAATCAACATTAGAGCTCTATGGAAGAATTTGATCTACATGTGAGGAGATATCAACGAGGAGAACTTTTCTATGATAAAGAAATAACCAAGAAGTCGGGACAATCCATTAAAGAAGTCCCGGATAGCATTGAAGAAGTCCCAGAGAAAGTGGAAGGCAAGAAAGAACACAACTACCCCAGTAAAAGGGGTAATTGACCCTAGAAGACAAAAGTACAAGTCAACCTCAAAAGTGAAAATCAAGTCAACTGAAGAATATAAATAGAAGTGCTCTCACACTTCATTTGACACATTCACATCACACATCTTCTCTCTCTACTTCTGTGCACCTCCAAAGAAAGTCCTAGCAAAGGCAAGAAGTAATAATTTTGGGTTTCTCTTATCATCTCTACAAGTTCACTACCCTTGCTAAGGTTTCATGTTGCGAAGGACAAACCTCTTGTAAACTAGGGCTTAATCTTCATGATTGGTATTGTACTGAATTGGATTGATTTCTTCTGAGAAATGTTTGTTGGCTTTTCTCCCTATTGGGTTTCCTAGGATAAAATATTTGTGTCTCTTGTGCATGGTTATCTTTCAGTGATCCTTTGTTTTATTTCCGTTGCAAATGAGTGATGATATTTCTTTTAAGCATAATTGTGGGATGAAATGAATTATGAAATAAATTTGAAAGAGATGAAAATTATACTGCTAAGTTAAAATTCAACAGTATCTTGATGTCTTCTCTACAATGCCACAAGTATGACCTAATTCTGATTTGCCAATAAAAAATTATAGTAAGTTTCCCAAAACTTGTTATTTTTGTCCTTTCCAGGAGAGTAAAAGTGTGAGGCCTACCACGTGTCAAATTTTTAGGATATCAATATGAAATTGCTACCACAGATACTATGGTTCAATTTCTTTCTGATTCAACAAGTCTCACTCAATTTGGATCTTTGAAGCTTCAAATATAATGGTTTAGCCCATAATACATGTTTGAAACTAGTTTTTGGACTAGTCAGAAACCTTAACTTCCACTAGGTATAACTCAAAACTTGTAATGGGATCTAAAAATCATACCATAGATAGATGGATATGTCCTCCACAGTCCCTCTGAGTTTCGCTGTCTGAAATGCCCTAGAAAAAAAGTTATAGCAAAAATTTTTAGATGACTAGTTTTTGGACAAGTCAAATACCCTAACTTACCTAGGGTATAACTCTGAACCTATAATGAATCAGGACCTGAAACTCACACCACAGATAGTTCAGTATGTCCTCTACAGCCCCTCCAAGCTTCGCTTTTTGAGACTGTTGTTGCCGGAAACACACCTGGGGTTAACATGGCAGAAATCTTCAAGCCACTAAATGTGTCCTTGGGGGCAAGCCTCGAGTCAAGTACTGTCACTTGAATCTTGACTACTACGTTTAGGCAAACTCCTAACGAAGAAAAGGGGGGTGGACCCTAAAGGTTGCTCAGGATGATTAAGCTAGCTAGTTCTGGTGGATGAGTTATTTTTTTTAGGAGTTTTTTAACAATGAAACTGACACAAGAGATTTGCAATATAATTTGAAAGCATAACAACATAAAGATTAAACAACATAGAGATTAAACATGTTTATCAATTCATCCAACACATGATAGAATTAAATATAAATTGCAATGATAAATCAAGAAAGAACAGTGTTGAAAATGGAGTCAAATAAAATGTTGTTGTAATGCTGGAAATGAAATGTTGTGCAAATGTTCGTGGTCAATTTTAAATTTATGTGAAGATGAGTAGATTATTAGGGGAAAGGGGATTTCCAATATACCGTGAGGTAATGGAAATATGTCAAGATTATGGCAAGGTGGCTCCTCACTCAGAATTGTGGGCTGGATCGGAGTCTCTGGGAGGTGTTCAACACTACACCAAACGAGGGTGTAGTCTAACGGTATCCCGACCTTGCTACCCAGTGGTTCCCGATTCCTTTGAGGAATTTCCCCACACTATGCCAAGAATCGTACGCCGGATTTTTGTATATGGGAGGTTTATTAGGAAGTGTTAGACTAATTACTAGTCACTAAGTCCCTTTCTGGTTTGATCAGCATGTTCAGTCAAAGTTGGAGAAATGCAAAGCATAAGGGGACAAAGCCTTGTTAATTTTAAAAGTTTTTGAACACGGTTTTCTTGTTTATTAAAAACCCCAAGAGTCTCTTTTATGGCCAGTACTCGGGCAAGCTCTTATCCTAAAACCGTACTTCGAGAAAGCAAGGAGGGTTAATTGAAATGTAAGTGACTGAAAAAATGAAATGTTTTCTAATTACTACACTACCGAGGTACTGGGTTAGTATCCAATTTACTTTTGCAAAAGATGAAACAATTTGTAATGAAAAGTATACGGTCTGCAAAAAACGAAATAAAAAGTTCCTAAGCCCTGAGTGAGTCAATGGCCCAATATTTGGATTGGACTACGACGTTAAATTTTAATTTATCTTGGTTGATTTTAGTTAATCTAATCTAATGTGAAAATTATTAGGTTTGAAAAAATGACAACAACCACAAAAATTGAACTGACACCAATCCCCCCTGGGGGGATGAGAAGCAAGTTTTTTGAGCTTGATTTCAAATTACTTTTTATTACAATATTACAATGCCAAACTTCAAATGAAAGAACTCATCTTTCTCCTTATAGTTCTTGGAGAAAATAGGTTACAAATAATAGGCAAAGTTGGGAAGGAAAGGTAAGGCTCAAGGAAAGTCTTTGGATCATCCAGTCTTGTCCAAAAAGGTACTCCAAAGCCTTCTTTTTGTTGTCATGCAACAAAAAAAAGCAAACAATATTAGTAGCAAAAGTGCCCAAAATCACTTTAAAAGTGACTTGGGCAAAATCAAAAAATGCTAAAAAAATTCTACGTTAAAAACTAGTTAACTAAGGCAAAGAACTAAGATGGATTGGCTAGAAAGCCAACCCTTTTAGGGTCTTGGACAGCCTTGAAAAGGAAGTCAATGAAGCACTTGATTGCTTGATCTAAACTTTAAAATTTTGAAGAAAAGAAATCTTTAAATAAACTTAAAATTTGACTTGAAAAAATTACTTAGACACTTTTCCCAGCAAGACCCAACAAAAGAAATGATAACTTTTAAACTACCTTGGATCTATGAATAAAATCAGATCTATTCTTTTGATAAGCTTACTAAACAAATCAGATCTGAAAGTATAAAAAACCAGTAATCAAAAAGAAAATAATTTCAATGAGAGAGAGTAAGACTAAGGAGAGCAAAGCTTGTTCCCAGAAAGATCAAACAAAGAAGGCTTCTTTGTGGAGTGCCAAGGGACAATGTTCTTGAAAGTTGTTGAAGATGGAGTGGAGTCAAACTTGATCCAATCCTCCTCCAAGGTTGGCAACCTGAAAATTAAATCACAAAACTTGCATACCCGTGAAATCTTGTAAACACATATAAACAGAGATTAAAATAGCATGAAAATAAACTTATTTAACATGCAAATCTTTGATCTCTAAACATACATGAAAAGATAGAAATGAAAGTAAACTTACTTACAATTCCTATTCCTATTGATTCGGAGGAATCCTTAAGGCAAGATCTATATCAAGGGTAAACAAGAAATTGCAAAAAGAAACAAGTTACCTCGTGAACAGCATAACAATGTTGATCCACACACAAAGGCACTACACATTTCATCCTCCAAAGCTTTCTTTATTCTCAATGCAAAATATGACAAATTACAATAGCAAGCCTTCACTCATTCCAACTCTAACTAGTTTGGAATGAGAGAGGTGCTCTCAATTTATAGAAAAAACAAGAGAGTGGGGCGGGCGCATTACTGAGGGAGTTATGCCATAACTTGTGGCTTGATTAGGGACTTCCTCCTCCTTTTGGGCTGCCCAAATAGGGCCTAAAACATAGCTGCAAATTTCCATAAGTGAAAGGCCCTCTCTCTTGGGAAATGCGCCCCCCTTCATGGGGAAATGCGCCTAAGTCATGGGGAATATATTCCTTGTTTGTAGCTGCCCCAAATGTGTCATAAATCTCTTCTTACATCCCCCCTAACATAGTTGATCCAAAAACTCTTACAAATCCCCTTAAATTAGGAATTTGATTTTTGACATTTTTTCACTTTTTTTTGTATTTTATCTCACTTTTTTTACTTTTTTGGCTTTTTGTGAAATAGATGAAAAATAAAGTGCTCAAACACTTAGGAAAGTGGGTTTAGGGGTAAAGTGGGTGCTCTGAGTTAGAAAATGAGCACCCTCATGGCCAAAAAGACCCCTAGACCATACTTTTATCACTTTTTCAATTTTTTTAATCAAACCATTAAAAAATGGCTTGTTTTTACGAAAAAAAAAAATATATATATATATATATTTTCTCGAAACTAAAAAAAAACTAGGGGGGCCTAATACATGTCCATACAACTCAAAACTAATGCCTGGCATGGTTTAATACATTGACACTTAGGCTCTAATAACCTCTTCAGGCCTAAACACCACGCTGACCACCCAACTTTGGAGGATTGAGTGAAAAACTCGAAAATTATTAATCATTTGTTCAACAACAAATAATTTCCAAGGAAAAAAAAACACTCTGGACTAGTCGGATTAATGTTCAAGTCCTAGGAAGCCGAATCTTTTACATAAAGATAACATGCCAGCACATTTTATTACAATTTCCCCGAGGGGTATGAACATGTGGTACAAAAAATAAAAAGGGCCTGGAAGGCCTAATGGACTTCTAAACTCTGATAATGAACACTTTGACATGTTAAAGCTTTCGACGGTTCACTCGGAATCCACTAAGTGCAATTTTATTGGATAACAGAGACATCCCAGAAAAAATTTTATAGCGAAAATTCCAACATGACTTGTTTTGGAAGGTTCCAAGCTCTGATACCAAATGTTATGAACCAAAATCCTTAAAATAGCATAAGATAACAGAAGTACACACCATGTAAAGCAAAGTAAACATGGAGCACAACTCCAATATAGATAAAAGAGAAAAGTTAGACAAGAACTCCTTAAACAAGAGGAGATCCTTCGCCCATTACCCCAAGACATTCACATAATCCTTTCACATGTGCTCAACAATGACTACATTACCTCTATATATACCTATTCACTCATTGCACATGTGGTCCGTTCATAAGGGTCGACCACTATTACATATACAATTATATCAATACATATACATTTAGCCCCATATACGACCCCCCTTGGGTCATACCGGAAAAGCAAAGAAAAGAAGTGTGCAATGCGAAACGAAGAGAAGAGTGAGAAAGGAGTAAGTGAGTTGGGAAAGATGAAGTGATGAGAGGAACTGGCTAGTTCATGGTTGAAAGGAAGAGGAATAGAGGTGTAGGATGACCCAGCAAGGAAATGTTGGGGAAAAGATGTGCCTGCTCTGAATGAGGAAGGAGACTACGAATTTCAGTTACCAAGTAGCGGATTGTTAAATCAATCATCTAAGCCAACCCTTAAAGATGTAGCGGAACAATCAAAATTGTCAAGACCTGCGAAAAACAGCAAAACCCCAAAAAGTGAACCCCTCATTGTTGCAGCACACCCTTGACCACCCCCCGGGCGCCTTTACAAAATTTGGTAAATCCATTCATAATCTTGTTTTACAATTAGTTGTCAGCTAGAGCAGTATACAAGTTGGTGCAATAGTAAGTGGAAGTAGTAACAGTTTGAGCCAACAAATGGCCATCGATATCCACCTAGATTAATGGTCCCATCTTAGGAAGCAATGGTCCCTATTGCATCAAGTTCCTCAATTAGATAGAGAAGCGTCTATTGAATTTAACTCCAAGTGAGCCACTTGCCTTGGTGAAAAAGCGGCCTTGCTTTGACAAGTCGATAGAGTTGAATGGTCTGTTGTCCATGATCCAATCCATTGTAGCTTGAATGCAATCAAGGTTGAGTTATGTAGGAGCCATGTGCTTCACCACCTCCGAGGTGTCCAATAGAGGTGAAAAATATGGTCGAAGAAACTCCACATTAAATATTGGGTGCAAGCCAAGGAAAAGGGGAATAATCGATTCAAAAGCATTCTCACACATAGCCTTTGTGACGGTATAAGGCCCATGTCGAAGTGGTATAAACTTCCTATGGGAACATATGAGGCACTCTTTCTACAAACGCAACCACACCTTATCACCAACTGAAAACTTGTGTGGAAACCAATGTTGGTCATATCGTTGCTTGTACTTGGCATTGACTTTCTGCAGTATATTACGAAAGCTGTCATTGGATGTGTTGGATATGTTCAACAAATTTAGTTGCTTTATTTGCTTCAGTATGAGCATGGGAGGACTCTTCTAGTGCAAATGCAATGGGCAGGGTTGCATCAATGGGGGCCAATGAATGAAACCCAAAGCAAACTTGAAAAGGTTTGTGGCCAATAGTGTTTTGGAGGGTTTCTTGGGCCATTTTGCAAATAAGGGAGCCCTTGTAAGCTTGGAAGTTATTTTAATGAAAAGTTGATTTTAAGAGAAAAAATTATGCGCATGTGTTTTATTGAGTAGATTTGTTTCCATTGTCTTGCTTCCGCTATATAAATTTATGTTAATAAATCTAAGAAAATATAAATTATTCAGTGAACTGTAATTTAATTTTCAACAATAAAAATCACTAGGAAACTGTTTATCTAGAGCTGGGGTTAGAAAAATTAACAAAGAGCACACCACTAAAGCTAGGTTTTAAATGTTCTAAATGTTGAATAGTCCACTTCCGAGTGCACCCTTCAAGATGCTACATCAACAATATATTAAAATACTCCTTAACATAGGAAGATGTGCTCATAGGTCCAAATAGAAGAATTCACCAAATGCACCCTCCAAGATGCATGAGATAAGAAAATAATATAATACTCCTAGGATAGCACTCCTCACCAACCTCCTCAAAACAGCAAGAGTGGTCTAGGAGGTGCATGAACATGTTTGCATTGATCTCATCATGGAGAAATCATCCACATGTGTAAATCTCAACAGGGGTATATGTGAACAAATGTGGAAAGGTGTGTAAGAACCAAGTCAATGAGAACTCCTTCCCACGTGTTGATCTCCTAAGTAGGTTGCTCCACTACTAATATATAGAAAAGAGTGCAAGGTGCCTTCATGCATTCTTTCTCCAATGTGCAACCACCTTAACCATGCCCAAGTTGACCATGACAACTCCCCAATAAATAATAAAATATGCTCCAAGGTGGTCACAATTCCTCAAAACCTGTGCAAGTGGATAGATCCAATGAAGATAAGAAGCAAACAACCATATCCACCTACCAAGTCAACCCAACAAATTCCAACCACAGGGATGGCCCCTCCACTCAAGCAAATAATAATAAATAACTGTGATCTGCCTCAACATGTGTGGCAATAAGGAGGTGCACCCCATCAAAGTGTTGTACCATGTAAAATAAGTTGCATCTCCTAGCAAAGCCCCGCCATGGTACAAAGGTAAGCCCCAATCAAAAGATAAAACATAAGGTTCAATCTGGCAAAGAATCCTATGTTTCAGACCAAAACTAAGTACATAGAAATACAACACCATTATGGCAATAGTTAGATTGAAGCTCAACAAATTTAATTGTCTTTTTGTAGATCTGAAAATCAAATTGCAGATATCTTTACAAATCCATTAGGTGAAGACACGTTTGACCGATCCTGCAACAAGTTGGGCTTGACAGAATCTAATATTAAGTTACTATGATAGCAATGATTTAGTTTTGGAAGTGCTCAAAACAAACAATAAGGGAAGATCATGATGAAGTGCATGCATAGAGCAAAATTTTAGAAGAATCTGCCTGTAGAAGAATCTGGAACGTGATACACACACACACACACACGAGTGTGTATATGTGAGTGTGTACTCAGATTTTGTGAGATCTTAACATAATATCAAGAAGGTCTTTTGCAGTGCTTTGCACCCACAATTCCAGTCTTCTATAATGGTTATTGTGCGCTTTAAGACTTCACTGCAGGAAATTCTGTTTTTCTATTTTGGCTGTGCTTCAGCTCATATTCTAGTATTTTTCCTTCAGAGAGAATTGTTGATGGTTACATGTACAAATCCAGTGCATATATGACAGTAAATAGAGTTAGGATTATGTAGAACAGTAAACATCGTCCTCATAGATGATAAGTGCCAGAAGAAAATAGTCAAAGAAAAGGCTTGAGGCATCATATCAATATGAAAGAGCAGCCTTCTTAGTTACATTGTTCAATAGAAATTATCAAATATTGTCATATAGATCTACCGTCAACTTTCAAGGGCACTTGGGAAATGTCTTTCCGATCACATGTATAATTAATTTGCCTGTCAAAATACATTAACTATCTACAACTGAGGAAATAACAAAAAACAGAATGGATCTAATCCAATAAAATCCTAAAAACAAAAATAGCCAATCAGACTGTTAACAAAAATTGTTTAGAACTAAGCAGAAGACTCTGTCAAACCAAAAGCTTGCACCAATCCCAACTAAACTTAACTTTACGTACCATTAATGTTCCAAATCCTCATTGAACCATCCTTTGATGCAGTCAAAATCCGTTCTGAATCTGATGTGAAGCAAAGCCATGTCACTGCACTCTGAAAATTAAAATACACCTTTTCAGCCAAATCTGATGGTTTCAGGTTCTGATATCAAGAATTTCACAAATATTTTGCAAGAATTTCAATGAATATGCAATGGATGTGCAGGCACCTTTCCTAAGCTGTGCATGATCTATACTGTCCCTATATGCAATAGTTGAAAGAAGTCAAAAGCCTAACGCTATCAACTCCAAAATCTAGACACAGATTAGATGAGTTTATCCCTTACAGACTAGAATATACAAATTATTTGACGACTGACGCACACCAAATATGGATAGTACAAAATTGGTGATTATCCACGGATTTGAAGACCTAATGTAATGAGAAAGCATAGGACTATTTACTAGTCCTTGATACAAACTTTAGGATGGTAATAAAATTATTTTGTTACATCCTGGGCTAGCAGTAAGGGATATGGTATTACGCATGCACCTCCACAAAGATCATAGTTCAATTTGATTATTCCATGGTAACCTTGGAATGTCAGGACCTTATGAAAAAATTGAGATTGGATAGTGCTAATGGAGGTCAAAATACTTCTAATTATCTAGTGTCCAAAAGCAGAGGAACAAACAAAGTAAAATAAAAGCTCAAGTAGCAGATTATACTAATTAGGATATTTGATGTCATGCTAATGTAACTAATTATACATTATTATTAACGCTGCAGTCATGCAAGATGCCATACAGAAATAATAGAAAGCTAAATGGGCAATTTGAAAAATATGATTCCAAGATAGAACAAGCACACCTTGTGACCTTTAAGCTGCATGACTTTTACAATCTCTTTGACCGAGCCATCCTTCCCATAAACAATTTCCCACACCTTCAATACCAAAATCATTCAAAGATTAACAATCCTGGTCATGTTTACTACTTTATAAATATGCTGAAAAGAAACAAACATGAATGATCTCTTTTCTTCTTTGAAACCAACCACCTTTATGACCTCAGATTCCCATTCAAAAGAAAAACAAAAATGGATGTACTGAACTGACTGATTTGCTTAAGAAAATATGATCATGTTAGACAATCAGACATATACAGCATATGCTTATATTGTTACCATACAACAGAATACATATTGACTTGTACGAAACTTCTACATGGTGGAATTATTACCTCCCATAACAGATGACAAATTAAAATGTTTATTATGGATCCACTTCAATACTTTTTTTCTTGAGTACATGTTTTAAAAACACTGAAGCATACAAAGGTGCTCATTATGCTATCGGGATTTGATCATTAGTTGTCATGAGACAAGAGTTATCAACATATCAAATGGTAGTTACAGATAAAATTTAGAGCAGATTTTCATTAACCCTGGACCATTTTAAGGGTTTTCCCATGATAGATGGCAAATCAAAATATTTATTATGGATCCACTTTAATATTTTTTTCTTGAATATATGTTTTAAAATTTAAATACATTGAGGCATACAAAGATGCTCCACCTGCTGTCAAGATTTGATCATTAGTTTTGTCATGACAAGAGTTATCAACATATCAAATGGTAGTTACAGATCAAATTTAGAGCAGATTTCCATTTGCCCTGGACCATTTGTTCACACGATGAGCTATCAAATAAGACTAGAGAACTTAGTTGTCTCTACATTCTGGCAGTGGATTGTTACCCTTTGACATAAATGGTAAAAGAAGCTTGGATACCAGTGGGATTTTGACATCTAAAGTTAAACATAGTGATGGGCCACATGCTGCCTGCTGTAAAAAAATGGGAGTTCTTTGCCTCCCAAATAGAAGTGATAACACTTTCTACATATAATACAGCAAATACAAGAAAGATAAAGCATCCATCTTTTTTAGAAATGAATTGGAATTATATTACATTAATGTCCACAAATGACAAAAAATAGTTCAAAGGGAATGGAAAGTAGAATTTGGGAGTGCAGAAGTCATCTCGCAAGAATAAACAAGAAACCTGGAAAAAGTACAAGAAGAAAACCCCACATCTCATAGGGAGCCAACTATAAGTACAACAGCAACCTCCAATTAGTAGAAGAATAGACTGGAACAAAGAAAAAGAATCTGTTGCTATCATCCTCAGAGCCAAGAATGGCAATGTCTGCTTTAAGAACCTGTCTAATAATGTCACTTGGAAAACGGCTTGGAGTGATGAGCTTGGATTGATCTATGGTGACCTCTGAATGTTTCTGTTGACAGCAGGAGAAGAAGGCAGAGAACTCTACTAAGAGTAATAAATTGGCAATCCTAGATCATGGGCCATGGGGCTATTAGTTTTTTATTGGCTCCAAGTTGTCCTTCTCAGAAGTGTTGAAATTTCAGATCTAGGGCAATTAATGGAAATCTGAAATTTCACCTCTCTTACTAGAGGTTTCACAGATCTAAATCCTGTGAGTAATAAATTGACAAGCCTAGATCATGGCCCATGGGGCTGTTAGTTTTTTCTTGGCTCCAAGTTGTCCTCCTAGGAAGTGTTGAAATTTCAGATCTAGGACAATTAATAGAAATCTGAAATTTCACCTCTTACTAGAGGTTTCCCAGATCTAAACCCTGTGAATTTTCAGCCTTAGGGCTGATCTTAAATAATAATGTACAGCAACAAACAGCAGAAAATATTTTACTTCACTTCAACTCGACACACTAGGCAGCTCCAGAGAAAAGATACCAAACAAATCCCAACACAAGCTTTACCTCACTTTAAGCTTTTAAGCTTTTGCTAGTGTAACATTGGTATCAGAGCCAATAACCAACCATACTTCATAACTTCCAATGAAGAAGGAAATACGAGAAATTCGAAATCTACTTAAGAAAATAAAAGAGAATTTCCAGTGCGCCAGTGACAGAAAGCAAATTTATATCAAAAGAAAAGGAATTATTAAAAAAAATTGTAACTGAAGTAAAATACAAGGGTAACGATTTTGATGATAACAGGTCCGAGACAGAATTGCTTCCTGTAGCTGATATACTGGAGCACGCCAATGAAATACAAATAAACTTGTATGAAGAAAAAAACCCAGACAATGACTATGGCCATGAAAATGACCAAGATGGAAACGCTCACCTCTAGTCACATGACGTTATTGCTCAACCTTTAATCAATTTGGGAAGTGTTCCTAAGCCCTGTTGCCGCCGGATGCACACCTAGGGTTAACGTGGCAGAAATCTTCAAGCCACTAAGTGTGTCCTTAGGGGAAAGCCTCGAGTCAAGTATTGTCACTTGAATCTTGACTCCTTCGTTTAGGCAAACTCCTAACGAAGCCAAGGGGGGTGGACCCTAAAGGTTACTAAGGCTGATTAAGCTAATTAGTTATGGTGGATGAGTTAGTTTTTTAGGAGTTTTTAACCAATAAAATTGATACAAGAGATTTGCAATGTAAATGAAAGCATAACAGCATAAAGATTAAACATGTTTATCAATCCATTCAACACATGATAATTAAAATGATAAAGCGAAAAGACCAGTGCTGAAAATGGAGTCAAATAAAATGTTGTTGTAATGCTTGAAATGAAATGTTGTGCAAATGTTCTTGATCAATTTTAAATTAATGTGAAGATGAGTGGATTATTAGGGGGAGGAGGATTTCCAATATACCGTGAGGTACTGAAAATATGTCTGGATTATGGCGAAGGTGGCTCCTCACACAGAAATGTGGGCTAGATCGGAGTCTCTGGGAGGTGTTCAACACTACACCAAACAAGGGTGCAGTCTAACGGTATCCCGAGGTCACTACCCAGTGGTTCCCGCTTCCTTTGAGAAATTTCCCCACACAATGCCAAAAATCGATATGTCGGATTTTCGTATAAGGGAGGTCAATTAGGAAGTGTTACACTAATTACTAGTCACTAAGTCCCTTTATGGTTTGATCAGCATGTTCATTCAAAGCTGCAGTGATCCAAAGCATACGGGGACAAAGCCTTGTTAATTTTATTGATTTTTTAACAGCGTTTTCTTGTTTATTAAGAACCCCAAGAATCTCTTTTATGGCCAGTACTCGGGCAAGCCCTTATCCTGAAACCGTACTTCAGGAAAACAAGGGGGGTTAATTGAAAAGTAAATGACTAAAAAAAAAAAATTGTTTTCTAATTACTACACTATCGAGGTAGTGGGTTAGTGTCCAATTACTTTTGCAAAAGATAAAACAATTTGTAATGAAAAAGTATACAATCTGCAAAAAACAAGATGAAAAGGTTCCTAAACACCTGAGAGAGTCAATGGCCCAATATTGGGATTGGACCACGACGTTAAATTTTAATTAATCTTGGTTGATTTTAGTTAATTTATTAGGTTGAAAAATGACAACATCCACAAAAATTGAACTGACACCAATCCCCCCTGGGGGATTGAGCTTGCTTCCAAAATACTTTTTATTATGAAATTACAATGTCAATCTTAAAATGAATGAAATCCTCTTTCTCCTTATAGTTCTTGGAGAAAAGAGGTTACAAATAATAGGCAAAGTTTGGAAAGAAAAGGTAAGGTTCAAAAAGGTCATTGGATCGTCCAATCTTGTCCAAATAAGTATTCCAAATCCTTTTTTATGCTGTCATGCAACAAAAAACTACAAACAAATTAGTAGAAAAAGGTGCCCAAAATCACTTTAAAAGTGACTTGGGCAAAATAAAAATATGCTAAAAAAATTCTAAGTTAAAAACTAGTTAACTAAAGCAAAGAACTAAGATGAATTGGCTAAAAAGCCAACCCTCCCAGGGTCTTGGACAACCTTGAAAAGGAAGCCAATGAAGCACTTAGTTGCTTGATATAAACTTTAAAATTTTGAAGAAAATAAATCTTTAAACAAACTTTAAATTTGACTTGAAGTTTTTTGCTCAAAGACACTTTTCAAAGCTAGATCCAATAAAAGAAATGATAACTTTTTGAACAACTTTGAATCTATGCATAAAAAAATCAGATCTATTCTTTTTTTATAAGCTTACTAAATAAATCAGATCTGAAACTACCAAGAAACCAGTAACCAAGAAGAAATTAATTTGAGAAGAGAAAGAGTAAGGAGAGCAAAGCTTGTTGCCGGAAAGATCAACCAAAGAGGCTTCTTCGTGGAGTGTCGAGGGACAATGTCTTAGAATGTTATTGGAAATGGAGTGGAGTCAAACTAGATCCAAACCTCCTCCAAGCTTGGCAACCTGAAAACTAAATCACAATCTTGCAAACAACCCGGTGAGATCTGGACATATGTATGCAAAGAGACAAAAATAACATGCAAACAAACTTATTTAACATGTAAATCTTAAACCTATAAACATATATATAAAAGATGGAAATGAATAAGTAATCTTACTTACAACCACTCCTATTGATTCGGAGGAATCCTTCAAAGGCCAAATCTACGAACGGAAGGAGCAAAGAATTGAAACAAAGCCAAAGTTACCTCATGAACAGCATGACAATGTTGATCCACACATAAAGGCACTACACATTTCAGCCTCCAAAGCTTTCTTTATTACCAATGCAAAATAGAACAAATTACAAATGCGAGCCTACTCTCAATCCAACTCTAACTAGTTTGGAATGAGAGGGCTGCCCATTATTTATAGCCAAATGAAGAGAGGGGGGGGGGCGCATTAGTCAAGGAGAGGAGGGCGCATGAGTGAGGGAGTTATGCCATAACGTGTGGCTTAATTAGGGGTTGCCTTCTCCTTTTGGGCTGCCCAAAAATCATCCCAAATAGGGCCTAAAACATAGCTGCACACTCATTAAATGATGGGCACTCTCTTTTGGGAAATGCGCCCCCCCTTCATGGGGAAATGCGCCCTACTTGTGGGGGATGGATTCCTTGAAGTGTGCTGACCCAAAATGTGTCATAAATCATCTCTTACATCCCCTAAATGATAGTTGATCCAAAACTCTTACAAATCCACCCAAAATAGGAATTTGATTTTTCCACATTTTTCACTTTTTTTCATTTTTTCTCACTTTTTTTTACTTTTTTTACTTCTTGAGAAATAAGTGAAAAATATAACACTTAACCACTTAGGAAAGTGGGTTTTGGGGTATGGTGGGTGCTCTAAGCTTGAAAATGAGCACCCCATGGCAGAAAAGACCCCTAGACCACACTTTTATCACATTTTAAATTTTTTTAATCAAACCATTAAAAAATGGCTTGATTTTACGTGGAAAAAAAAAAATCTAGGAACTTAGAAAAAAAAACTAGGGGTACCTAACACATGTTCATATGACTCAAAATTAATGCCTAGCATGGTTTAATACATTCACACCTAGGCTCTAATAACCTCCTAAGGCATAAACACCACGCCGAACACCCCAACTTTGGAGGATTGAGTGAAAAACTCGAAAATTATTAGTCGTTTGTTCAACAACAAATAATTTACAAGGAAAAAAAACACTCTGGGCTAGTCGGATTAATGTTCAATTCCTAGGAAGTCGAGTCTTTTACATACAGCTACCATGCTAGCACATTTTATTACAATTCCCCCAAGGGAGTATGAACATGTGGTACAAAATAAGGACCTAGAAGGCTTGATGGACTTCTGAACTCTGATAATGAACACTTTGACATGTTCAAGCTTCGACGGTTCACTCGGAATCCACTAAGTGCAATTTAGTGGATAACAAGCCCATTGATGTCACTAAGGAAAAATACAATTATGTAGATAAGAAGAAGGAAAAAACTGAAGGCAGAGGCAAGGCACTCCAATCCTTGACTAGTGAATATGGAAACAATTATGAGACGCAACCAAATGCTACTAAAACAAAATCCATAATAAACATCACCATCTTCAACGACATGTTCTTCTCTAGGGTTTGCATGCATAGCACAAACCCTAGCATCACAAGAGCAAACCCTAGCATCACACAAGAGCAATCTCTCCGTGAACATCGAAGATGCATCTCTCTCTCTTTGTCTTATCCTAGGGTTTTCTCATGAACCTGCATTTAGCTCCTAGAGTTTCCTCATGAACCCTCGCATCTTGCTCTTTATAAGACTTCTATCTCCTAGGGTTTCCTCATGAACCCTCGCATCTTGCTCTTTATAAGACTTCTATCTCCTAGGGTTTCCTCATGAACCTTAATGTCTCCAAGACAAGTACAAAGATATAGAATAAAATGATGATAACGAATACAAGAGCTCTCTCTTCCCTTATATATACAATACGTGACGGGGGCTAACATAAAATACGGACATAAGTCTATACAAGTAACCAACAAAGCAACCCCACATGGAGTGTTCTACATTACAAGGATGTACATGTGTCAAACTAGGGTTTATCCAACCCCAAAAGTGAAACACCCTCCAAGCATGATCCTCCTTGGCCTTCATGCCCCTCCCCCAAAATGGTGAGCTCGAAAAAGCTATTAGTCCAACCCTCCTTCCATGGTGGCCCACTATCCAATTGTTATCATGCAGGATGCTACTCCTCTAACTATGTGCCACATGCCTTCTTATGTGCACCAATATGGTCACAAAGCTCCAATGCTCCCCCTCAACATGTCTGGGCCCATCACAAACCTCCATGAAATATGATCCTTAACAAGCATCCTCAAGTCAAAACATCCAAGGTGTATATCACATGATCCCAAACTCTTAGGGCTAAGTGTCCTCCAAGAGCCCAATGCACCTCCCCCTAGGTAGAGACCTCCCCTAATTGAGCAACTAACTCCCCCATAGTGTGCACCCTTTGTAAATTTTTCTGAGTTTTGCAGCTTGCTGGTTTATGTCATTGTTTCAATGTTTTTCATTCCCAGCCGGTTTTGCATAGGCTGGAAATTACTTATGAAAATTGCAGACAATTAATCACGCTGTAAAATCACTCTAACAGGCAGAAAATAAATTTTAACATGCACACCATTAAAATTAAAGACTCAAAATTTTTGGCAAATGTGCCCTCGAAAACCCCCCATGGGGAAAACTAGTCAAAGAGAGAGAGTTTATTATTTCTTCAGTTAATCTCAGTACATAAATTTACAGTAGAAATGTACTTATCTCCACCATGAAATTTCACCAAACAAACTATCTCGAAATCTGTGCCAAAACTGCAGCCTCGATTTCTGTGCCTGTGGGTGCCTCGATTTATGTGCTGAAAGTACAGAGACCATACTGTACGGTCCTCCTCGAAACCTATGCAACTGTTGTCTCGAAATCTGTGCCCCAAATCTACCTCGGGATGTGTGCAGCAATTCTCATATTCTGTGCCACTCAAACTCCTCGAAACTTGTGCTGGTAATTTCGAGAAATGTGCCCAAAATCTACCTCGGGCTGCATGCAAACTGTCTTGAGAATGGTGCCCAGATTTACCTCGAAACTTGTGCCCAGATTACCTCAAAACTTGTGCCCAGATTACCTCGAAACTCGTGCCAAAAATGGTTGTTGTACCATACACCTCGGGATGTGTGCTGTTATGAAGAAATATTGTTGTTTTGCTAATCCGTACAGTGTATTAAATGCCCAGCAGGTTGCCTTGAAGTGCATGCCAGCTGATACATGCATTAAATGCCTCCTCGAACTGTGTGCCCAAGCTCTCTTGCTCTCTCTTCTTCTTTCTTCTCTCTTGAATCTCTCAAAAGTGAAAGTGAAATGCCTCCCTCATGCTTTTTGTTCAAACCCTAGGGTTTTCTAAATCCAATGGGTGAGATTGACTTAGATCAACGGTTGAAATTAAATGCTCCATTTATTTCTCATAAATATTAATTTCACTCACCCACTTAAATTTATCAAAAAGTGACTTTGAGTTTATAAAGTCTCGTTAAGTGCTTTTAATGTGAGGGTCACTTTTTCCCCCTTTCTAAGTGACTTAGGCCTAAAGTCACTAGGGGAACACTTCCCTAGGTACAAAAACTAACACCCTTTACCCCTCAATTTGCATGAGGTTTAATGCAGGGATCAAAGATGATAGTGAACCAAAGATCTATCCTAGCGAGGCTTCTTCAAGCAAAATTTTGATGTCAATTGTAATTGTTTATAAAGGGCCAATCTGTAATGTATAATAAACCTGCCTAAGACAGTTGTACTCAGCAATTGACTCATGAGTGTTCTTTTTACTAAGAAATGTTTAGATCCTTATAGTCTAAATCTTTTGAAGTTTTTCACTCAAAAAATCCTCCAAAGCCGTGAACATGTTCTAGTACACCTGCACTAGTCATTGAAATTCCTTAGCCTTTGGTCTATTACATCTTACTTGAGTCACCATGGACATGTGTTAAGTCTGTCCTAGTTAGTCTAGGGTCTTCTGCGAATCCCTCTTGCACTTGGTCAAGATCATTAAAGTGTGTTGGTGATTAAACATAAGTTGTTAGAGATGCATTTCCCTAGCTTCAACTTTGAGTTTAATAATATTTTTCTCTATTACCTTTTAAAACCCAAGTTCCCCTTTCCTCATGTTAGACCCTCAACATATTTTTAGCAGTCACATTCACCCATGCAACCACTTGGACGCCTTATACCCTAGCTTTGAGAGCAATTATCTTTTGACATAGTACCTAGAATTGTGCCATTTGAACTCCATTAGATGAAGGGTGGCCACAGGATTTCTGAAAAGTGGTTATTAAGAGCTGCCCCACATTTTTCTCACAAGTGCCTCTTTTTATAGAAGATTCTCCTATCCTAACCAATTCATCCCTCATTTAACTAATGTGTCCCTCTTCCTAGTGATGCACCCGCTCTCTCTTTACTTTTCCAAGTGTCTGTTAAAACCACTTCATTATCTTTTTAATTTTTTGACCATGTCTACAGGAAAAGATGTTTTGTTTACTTGGTTCTAGAGTAGAATCGTAGATCTAGGATTTTAGACAAAGAAATATTTTTTAATGAAGAGATAGTTGAGTCTCAAGACCTATATAAAGGGAATACCTCTCTCATTTTCATTGTCATTGATTGGCTTTGAGAACTTTTGTTGAATATCAATAATAAAGCTTTGAAGGAAAATATTCGAGAACTCCATTCTTCGATGTGTGGCATTCTTTCTTACTTCAAGCTTCAAGTTGGAGGTGAGGTTATGGTAAATTTGGTAACTTCTTTATTTCTTTGTTTTCTCTTGGGCCATTGATAGGGTAGTATTACCTCGTTGGAGGAAGAATATTGTAGGTTAGTCTCTATTCTTTTCTTCCTTGTTATCTTGCATTAAAGGGAGTTTTGTTTTACAGCTTTACCTTTGTTTGGATTATGCAATATTATCCCCATTGTGTAGGGTGCACCTTGAAAAAACATAGGAGGGAGCTTCTCCTTCCCTTAACGATCTCTTGCAAGCACTTTCAACTCACCAAGTATATTGGGATTAGCTCAAACAATGTCTTTCTCTTGGTGAATTTTGTGAGGCCCTCTAAATTAGTCTTCATTGACTTCCATGCCCTAAAGTGTGTTTGGCACTAATATCTTCCATTCAACCTCCAAAAGATAAAAATCCAAAAAAACTCTAAACCCCCCTTTTTATTTTTATTTTAATGTGAAATCTACTAACCTTGAAAAGAAAAACCCTATGTAGCACGGGAACCGCACTCGGCTTTTAGGAAACTCGTTCCCTAAATTCTGACGTTCCGGGGAACTTGGGAACTTGTAGGGAACTTTCCAAATCTAGTGGGAACCGTTCCGGATGGTTGGAAACTTACTAGGAACTTTTACCCTCTAAAATCGAGAACTTGGGAACTTTTTCTTGCAGTTCCTTCATCGGAAGCTTCCACGCATTCATGATTTCCATGTGGGTTGCTAACGACATTCCTATTTCCTCGCGACCATACATATACATGGTTGACTCATAATTTTTTCTCAAGAACACTAAGTTGCAGTAAAAGTCTATTATGTGCTATCTTGTCGAGTTGGTGCATTGATCTCTGTCTACCACCCATGTTAGAGTATTCACTCGCCCCTACGTTGAATTGCAGTTACTGCTAATCAATAATAAATGTAAATCTATTTTGACTTTTTATATATTAAATAAAGGAAAGTAAATTTATGTGTTTTACTATTTACTTTATGAATAATAATAAAATGTTACTTTAAAACTAAATTCATAAATTACATTTAAATAAAAATTATCTTGATTTTTATTTTATTTATTTTATAATAATTTAAATTTGATTATTTATACACATTTGCAAATATCATAGCATAGAATGTCTTGTAAACATATAATATTCTAATACATTTTAATCATAGTTGACACTGTTAATGTAATTGCAACTTCGGAAGATATTCACTTGTATATTTTATTTTGTATTTGTATTTTATTAGTGTACCTCCGACCGAGATGTTTATTCCTCCGATCGGAGAAGTCATTATTGTATTTGGGTCATGTAAAGTCATTGAGGTTAACCCTCCTTTGTATGTCGAAGCATTAGACCCCAGAGTTAAGTTGTCTATGGGTTATCAGACTCTCCAAGAGAAGTCGGCCCAGTCAAGTACAACTAGGGGCCGACCTAGTTAGGTAAAGGTAAAGTGAAAGTTAAAGTATAAATAGAGAGAGTGCCTCTCTCATTTGGATCATTTACTCACTCACTCAATTCGCATTAGTGAGAGAGAGGAGGAGTTTGCAAAAGTGGAGAAGCGAGAAGCTGTTGAAGACCATCTCTATATTTGGGGTTTACTTTTCTGCTATTGTATTGTTGCTCATTCTATCTCTGAGGAAGTTGCGGGGTTTTCTCCGTTATGGTTTACCCGAGGAAAATCTTTGTGTCTCTTGTGTTTATGTTGTGCTTGTTATTCTCTCAGTAAGATCCTAGATTAATTTTGATTAAATTGTGAAAAACTAACATGGTATCAGAGCTAACCTGAGAAAGAGACACTGTGCAGTTGCAGAAGCTAGGGCTTCTTAATTTTTGGACTTCTTTCCACGGATCATCAACAAAAAGAGGCTAGGCAAACTCGCCTAAAGAAGGCGCATCTTTTGGTCGAAGCAGAAGTTGATTCTGAGCATTTTCACTTTTTGGTCTATCACTACTGCGGGAAATTAGGGCTTTTTACAGAAGTGGAATTTTGGAGTGCAATCAGCATAGGGAGGTGCTCCTCATCAAAATCAAAATTTAGAGACCAAGATCGAAGTTTTTGGTTGGGTAAAACTCTAGGAAAGTCAAACCCTAATTTGACTCTGGACCAGAAAAAACAGAAAACCAGAAAGGACCAGAAATTGCAGATCAGAATTTCGCAAGTCACTTTTCAGGGGTCGAATTTTGAAATCTTCAGAAACCAAGTGTACCAGCTTGCTCGCCTCAGTTAAGCGCATCGTTCCATCCAGACAGAAGTTTCAAATTCCAAATTTGAATTTTTAGGGTTTCTCTGTCAAACCCTAGCCAGTTCCAGATCCAATTTCAGCAAATCAAGTGGTAAGACCTAAAACCTTTTCTATTTCCATTTGAGTTTCTCATTAAAGGTGTTTCACCACACCAAGCTTGAGGATAAGCTTGAAGGGGTTGATAACTTTTGAGCATGGAAGTATAGGATTACACTAATCCTTGAAGAAAATGAACTAGACACATATGTAAATTGAAAAAGTTCCAGTTCCAGAGGGAGATGAGGCTAAAGCCTTACACAAGAAGAACCTGGTTAAGGCGAAGAGAATCATTGCAGATTCTATTAAGGATCATCTCATCCCACATGTGTCATCATTGAAGACACCTAAAGAGATGTTTGATTCCTTGACCAAGCTATTTGAAGGAAGGAATATAAATCGGAAGATAACCTTATGGAACCAATTGAAGAATGTGAAGATACAAAATGCAGAGACCATGCAGTCATACTTTACAAGGGTCTCTCAACTCAAGGAGCAACTTGAAGCTGTGGGAGAAGATGTGAAAAATGGAGAAATTGTGATGACCGCCTTGAATGGTCTCCCTAGGTCATGGGATACCTTCATTCAAGGAATTTGTGCTAGAAGAAAATTGATCACATTCAGTAGGTTGTGGGAGGAATCCTCATAAGAAGAAGCTCGACTTATAGCTCGAGAAGAGAAGATGGGTAATGAAGACTAGGGTCTCACAACACACACCAGGAAGAATAACACCAAGAGGGAGCATCCTCACCACAGTAAGAAGGAGAAGCATCACCACCAAAGTCAGAGGATGAACTTTAGAAGATCCGGAAAAGATCTATCTAACATTAGATGCTATACATGTGATGAGAAGGGACACTACTCCAAAGATTGTCCCAAAAATAGAGGTGGCTCCAACAAGAAGAAGACCAACAAGAAAAGACACCATGCTCACACCGCGGAAGATGATGAACCTGCAAGAAACAGAACCAAAGAAGAAAGTGAAGAATATTCAAGTGATGAAAAATATGTAATGTAATGAAGGTAACCAGTTACATGGGTTCATTCAGAAGGTTCCACCTCATAAGGTGAAACTAGAGATGACTTTCAATATTACATGAAAGAAGTAGAAGAAGCTACTATAGAGTTGGACTCCGAAAAACAAATAAAGATCAATAATCTATGGAAGAATCTCTCATCCATTTTCAGCATTGGTTAAGGAAGCAAAATATCAAGAGGGAGCACACTCCAGTAGTTCCTGCAAGAAATCAAAGATTGAGAGGGAGTCCACCCAACGACCAAACAAAGATAAGTATTTGAATTGTCATTTATTGTATATCTGATTACTTAAATAATATTGTTCAGTCATGTACATACTTATGCTCCTAGATTTAGGATGTATATCATGCATGTTAGAAAAGTTACATTAATGAACAAGATACTACTAATATGCAAGTAATGGGTAAGTGGCCTATGGTACTGTACAACATCCCATTGCTACTTATCTAGAATGAAACATCTTTGTTGACATGTTGGGAGTAGTGCACACTCTTAACAATGTTCTGGTAGAGATGGAAGGCATCTAGGAAGTTACCGTATGAATACGGGACATGAATGAATGTTGTGTTGAATCATTGGCTAAGATAGTTGCATGACTGTGTGACCTGTGTCTTTATGCACAAGAATTTGTTTTGAAAAATTATGAAATGTTTCTAATCACGCAACTAAATTGACTTGTAGGAAAGATCGTGTACTACAAGAGAGACTTGTTTCAAAGAACAAGGGACGATGATTCAGCTATAACATTCAAGAAGATTTATGAAGTCAAGATGAAGACACTAAAGAACCCAAAGTTCCTAGGATTAGAGATACGGCAGTGTAAGGAGTAATTCCTGAAGACCATGAAGACCGTGAAATAAAAGAACCACAAGAACCTGTAGATCCACCTCGTAAGAAGAACTCCCACAAGAGGAAGCCAGCATGGGTACGAGAGGCAATTCAGGATGCAGAGAGATATGGCGCTCCAAAAGGAATGCACAGAGAAAGCAAGAGACCGAGGCCATACTCCAGTTATGTATCCCTGCTGTGTGACATCATTGACAAAGAACCTTCCAACTATGAGGAAGCAGCAGAGAAGAAAGAGTGGAAGGATGCCATGATCGAGGAGTATCAGTCGATCATGAAGAATGATGTCTAGGATGTGGTACCAAGACCTGAAGGGAAGTTTGTTGTGACTTCCAAGTGCATCTACAAGATCAAGCATACTGCAGATGGCAGCATAGAAAAACACAAGGCAAGATTTGTGGCACGTGGCTTCTCCCAGAAGGAAGGGATAGACTATGAGGAGACATTTGCACTTGTAGCCAGATACACTTCCATCAGATCAGTACTTGCTCTGGTTGCAGTGATGAAGTGGAAGGTACACGGGATGGATGTCAAGACAGCGTTCTTGAATGGTGTAGTAGAGGATGAAGTGTATGTGGAGCAGCAACTCAGATTTGAGACACGTGACAGGGAGACTCATGTGTGCAAATTGAAGAAGGCCTTGTATGGATTGAAACAGGCACCCATGACACGGTACGGCAGGATAGACAGCGTCCTGACTAGTTTGGGCTTTACCAAGAGTAAAGCGGATTCCAACCTTTACTACAAGGTTGAGCAAGGGAACCCAGTGATACTTCTACTTTATGTAGATGACTTGTTTGTGACAGGTGAGGATGGGTTGATTGCTGACACGAAGAGGAAGCTTGCTGCCGAGTTCGAGATGAAGGACTTGGGTATGATGCTGTCATGTCCCAAAAATTTGCATTGGGTCACAATGGCCTAAACCACTTGGCCATATTCACGATAGTCTTTCAAATTGATGATAAGGGTCAAATAATTACCAAGCATGATGTCTAAGTTAGTAATAATGTTAAATTAGATCCAAGTGGACAAGGTGGGTCACATTAAGAGAAAATTCCCAATTCAAAGTTTCTAATATTCCCATCCAAATGAACTATCATGGAGGAAAATTACTAGTTTCCAAGGTTGGGGGTGGAAGCATTAAAAGTTGGAGTAAAGGCGCTACAAGACCCAAAATGACCTTAGACTTACAAATTCACATTAAATGGGTCAATTAAATAATAATACAAAGAAAATAATGTGGCATTGGACCATGAGGGCACATAAAAGGTCGTGGGACCCATTTGTGGCAAGATTCCCCACTACACTTGGCATGATTCTCTCACCAATTCGAGTTCAAGATGAAGGGTAACATACTTGGGGGAGTTTAAGAGGTATTATTCATGGCATGAGTCATGTAAGGTCGAATTGGAGTGGAAGAATAACTCCCATGGATGAGGAAGAGGCATCTTAGAAGAATTGTGACACTTGAGCTAGATTCCCTAGCTTCTATGACAACAATGATGAAGATGCTATGACACCTATGACACAAATCAGACCTGAATGCTGACATCTGACATATATGACATGTCAGGGCTAAAAATGGCCTCCAAGAAGGCGCACAAGGGAGTTAGGGCAGCCAAAGAAACACCCATTCGAAATGAGGGAAAATGGAGACTAGAAATTGTTGGACAAGTGGCATACATTGGAATCTCTTCCCAACTTGAGTTGGAATGAATCTTTTGGAAGGAATTCGACCCATGGAGTACTTGAGAAGTTTATAAAAGACAAGAACAAAGAAGGAGAGTAGCTTTTTGATCATTTTTTATTTGCATCTTTACAATTTGGAGAGTTTCTAGCTTGTCCATGCTAGTGGAGTGTTTACTCTACTTGCCTTAGTACCAATTTCGAGAGTGAAAGATTCTCATCCTAATTGGAAATTGGAGAGGCCATTCAGACCTTTCATTTGGAGCTACAATGGATTTATTAGTTGCAGGTTGAAGCTACAGGGCAGCTCACGGTTCTTTCTTCTACAACTTGTTCTCACCTCTATCTCACATTTCCTTGCATATTTTGGCTCTTGGAGGAATTGCGCCTTTGGTGAGATGTTGATCTCTTTGTGAGAGTCCAAGAATCTCCATTTATTTGTATTCGGATATATATACTCCGTATTTGATGCTTAGAAGACTCTCAGGTCAAAATACCAAGTGAAACTATGTAAAAATACCAAACAATGCATAAATGGTGCCATTTTCCCTATATCTTGTTGTTGGAGCTTGAAGAGGATTTATTTTGATTTGTATCAGTAAATATCTGTGATTTTGTTGATGTATGGAGTGTCATTAATGTTTTGAAGAAGTTTCATTAACATTGCACAAGTCCTTGGAACCTAAATTTCGAATTTCATAACTAGTGGTGAAGTTTACTAGCATTTCCCCCTATGTGAAGACATGTATGCAAACATCTGATTTATGGAGTTACAGAAGACTATAGGAACTAATTTATGATGCATTGGGGAGATCATTGAATTACTTTATCAGTACCATGTCTCTGTTCTGAAATTTGGAGAGGTCTTACATCATTTGGTAAGCCATCTTTTTCCCCTACCCTTGGGGGTTTGAACCTCGAATTTACTAGTCAAATTTCTCCAACTTCTCTTGAAGTTAAATGAATGTTTCAGAAGTCTCCTGATAGTTTATAATCACCCATGAGGTCCATTTTTATGTATTAATACCATTCATATACCTTCAGACTCAATTTGAGAGCATTTGGGAGCCATGTGGAGCCATCTACCCTTAGGGGTTTCAACATCGATTTTCCTAATAATTTTACCTTTCATTCTCTAAGTGTAAATGCAAGTTGTTGAAGTATTTGTAAAGTGTCCAAGCATATAATATCTGCTTTAATGTGTCCAAATATATCTCAATCCACTCTATACACCATTCGAAAATATTTGGGATCATTTGGGACAGTTTGGGGCTTTACTAGTCCAAGTTTCGAAAATTGACTAAATTGGGGACATTACAGATGCACTATTTTCTAGGTATGGAGGTGTGGCAGAGTGCGGATGGAATCTTCCTTGGACAAGGGAAGTATGCAGTGGAGATCCTAAAGAGGTTCGGGATGATGGACTGCAAGGCCATGGCCACACCTATGGCATCGAACCTGAAGCTATTGAGTGATGCTTCATCAGAGTCGGTTGATGCCACAATGTATCGCCAGATGATTGGATCCTTGATGTACCTGACGAATACGAGACCAGATATTTGCTTTGATGTGAACACATTGAGCTATTTCCTGACACATCCATAGACATGTTCACTTGATTGCTGCAAAGCATATTCTGAGGTACCTAAAGGGTACGATTGATTATGGGCTCAAGTATGATGCGAATCAGAAGATTAACCTGGAGGGTTATGTTGATTCGGATTGGGCAGGCAATGCCATTGATAGGAAGAGCACTTCAGGGTGTTGCTTCAGTATGGGATCAAGTGTGATCTCTTGGTTTAGCAGGAAGCAGTCCTGCGTGGCATTGAGTACAGCCGAAGCAGAGTATGCCGCAACTTGTTCGGCTAGTTGTGAGGCATTATAGCTTAGGAAGCTACTGTCTGATTTATTTGATCTCCAGTTGGATGTTACTTGTATATTTTGCAACAACCAGAGTTGTGTAAAGTTGCCTGAGAACCCGGTGTTCCATGACAAGTTGAAGCACATCGAGATAATGTATCACTATATCAAGGATATGGTGCAGAGAGGAGCAGTAAAGCTCTAGTATGTTGCAATAGACGAGCAGATAACCGATGTGTTGACCAAGCCGCTAGCCAGAGTGAAGTTCGAATACTTCAAAGAGAATCTCGATGTATTCAAGATCGAGGTTCCTTCCAGGGGGAAGTGATGAGTCCAGAAGACATAGATGCATATGAATCAGTCTTGCATGGTTGTAGATATGTCTTCCCATGTCGGTAGACATGGGACATGCATCTGGGCCGTGCCCCGTTGACGATGAGATGATCTGGACATGATGAGGTGACAGTAGGGTACACAGGTTTTGCAAGGCAATCTAATTAGTCCTGCGATGTACACAGGTTTTGCAAGGCAATGTAATCAGGTTTTGCAAGGCAATGTAGTCAGTCCTGCGATGTACACAGGTTTTGCAAAGGCAATGTAATCAGTCCTGCGATGTACACAAGTTTTGCAATGCAATGTAATCAGTCCTGCGATGTACACAGGTTTTGCAATGCAATGTAATCAATCCTGCGATGTACACAGGTTTTGCAAGGCAATGTAATCAGTACTGCGATGTACACAGGTTTTGCAAAGGCAATGTAATCAGTCCTGAGATGTGCACAGGTTTTGCTGAGGCAATGTAATGAGTCCTGAGTTGTACCTACTTGATGGTTTGCTCGCAGAGATGATGAAGACCTACATGGAGGCTAGGCCTACATCCAGCATGAAAAAGGGTTGGCTCTGTAGAACTTCCTATGACGAGTAGATTGGAGATTGATGATCGAGATGATGAGGATAGCAGCAGCAATGACGATGATGATCCAGCACTGAAGACTTGTGTCTATATAAGATGTTTGTGTCAAGAGAATAATTGTAACTTCGGAAGATATTCACTTGTATATTTTATATTGTATTTGTATTTTATTATTGTACCTCCGACGGAGATGTTTATTCCTCCGGTCGAAGAAGTCATTATTGTATTTGGGTCATGTAAAGTCATTGAGGTTAACCCTTCTTTGTATGTTGGGGCATTAGACCCCAGAGTTAAGTTGTCTATGGGTTATTAGACTCTCCTAGAGAAGTCGGCCCAGTCAAGTAAACTAGGGGCCAACCTAGTTAGGTAAAGGTCAAGTGAAAGTTAAAGTATAAATAGAGAGGGTGCCTCTCTCATTTGGATCATTCACTCACTCACTCAATTCGCATTAGTGAGAGAGAGGAGGAGTTCGCACAAATGGAGAAGAGAGAAGTTGTTGAAGACCATATCTATATTTGGGGTTTACATTTCTGCTATTGCATTGTTACTCATTCTATCTCTGAGAAAGTTGCGGGGTTTTCTCCTTTATGGTTTCCCCGAGGAAAATCTTTGTGTCTCTTGTGTTTATGTTGTGCATGTTATTCTCTCAGTAAGATCCTAGATTAATTTTGATTAAATTGTGAAAAACTAACAAACACAAAACTAAAAACTTACTCTATACATATAATCACAAATATAGGGACTATAACCTCTAAAAGTCCCCACTTTAGAAAGAGTCTACCTTATATAATCAATGACGTGGATGGTACTCTTGATTTTATTCCCATTTCCATCTAGTAAGAAGCTCTAGTTACAACCGTAATATAAGGGATAAGCAAAGTCATGTCGTTTGTGTTAATGTTTCTTTTTTTCTCTATGTTTCTTCTCTTCTCATGTTTTTTTAAATATTTATTTTTACATTTTTTATATTTTTTTAATACATATTATTGTCGTTCCCAACCTACCGTTTCCTGCAAATACAAATTACCATAGACGTATCCAATACTCGTACCCACGTTCCTGTGTTCCGAAAACTTGTGCAACATAGGAAAAACCTTATTTAGATTTCAGAAAATATAGATCTACTTGTTCTTTATTGCACATTTTTTGGGGTGGATCTACTGAGAAATTTAAAAAATAAATCGTAAAAATTACCATAGAATTTTCAGATTTCTTCCTCTCAAGTCTCTAAGCTCTAAAGATAAATTTTAAGTAGACTTGACCATTAAAATCTGAATTTTACTTCATATATTTATATTTAGCATATTCAGAGTTTGTTACTCACGTGTCCTTTCTAATTTAATTATCTTTTATGTGAGTAATTCTTAAATCTCTGCAATCTGTAAATCACATTTTTAAGACAAAACAGAAATTTACAACTCATTTTTTGCTTGTTAAATTTAAATATTTTATTTTTGAGCCGGTTATTAATTTTATGCAGTTTCCAACAATTATAATCATATGCATTGCAGAAATATCATAAGCCTAAGCATTCTTAAGTGTTTTAACTTTTTCCGGAATTCAAGTTTCTCTTGCAAGTTCTAATTCATATTAATTTAAGGGAAATTCAGAGTGAGTGGTTTTCACCACTCATCCTTTTAAGCATAATCACTTACTTCTTAATAATCTAGATGCTTGAATACATAATTCATCTTTTATTCTTGCAATTCACTTAGTTTAATTGGTGATTAAGTTTCATTTTGAGACTCCAAGTGCTCTTGAAGATTCTTACTTTACATCTTATTGACTTAATCTCTTTAAAATATTAATTGTGCTTTCATTGATTTAATAATATTGTGAATCAAATTTCATGCTTTGATTAAATCAATATAAGAGAACATTCTCATTAAGTATCTAATCATACTTGAGCTCATTACAAGCTCTAGTATTTAATTGAGTTATCTTCTAAGTTGTGGATTCATTTGGCATCTTAAGTACATACTTCTATTTCATATCTTCAATGTGTTTCAGCTATAATAAACTTTCATTCATTTAAAGCAATCATCTTTTAATTAGGAAAGCCTCCCTTGGCTTTTGAGAATTGGCCTAAAGGGAAGGGATTGATTGTGTGGTGACATTGGCAACCAATCGAAGGTTGTCTTTGGCTTGTATCCATGGATTGGGACCTTTTCCACTTAAGTATAAGTTGGAAGGTAACACACCCAATGGGTTAGTCAACATATTGATCAAGGTAACAACCTTCTAGGTAAGGGCACCCTGCCAACACTCTAACCAAGATCAAGCATCCACCCAAACTAAGCCATCCATATGTGCATGAAGCATTGCCAAGGGGCTAGGAGACATAGCGCTATCCTAGCTAGGTCAAAACATTGTTGGAGTAACCCCAAAAGCTAAGTAGAAAAGGGAAAATGAATGTTGAAGGGGATTCCTTGCAAGATGGCTGTGCCACATGGGAGAGAATCCCTTACACCCATATGTTAGATTCCTTACACTTATATGACGCTTGGCATCTTCTATTTTTGGTCGGTTTAAAGTTATGACAGTTATGATAGATTCATCTTACAAATTATGATGAGAGTTACACATGCTAAGTAGAGTGTATCCTTTGAGGAGAGATCCTTGTTACATGTGGTAAATGATTCCATTTATGAAGGATATTATTAGCCAATATTTTGTTTCCAAGTTCCGATTTGGATAGAGGATGGGTGCTTTTGTTAGTAGCAAGTGATGGACGCATCTTATGAGGACACTTGGTAGCTATATTTTAGAACAGATTTCCTTGAGGTGATTCGAGTGCATTTGTTATGAAACTTCCATGCAAGTGTGAACCTAGAGTTACACTATTTATATCCTAGAGAGGGAGTGCTCCACTTAGGTCAGCTCCTTCACTATATTTTGTAATGTCCCTTGTTAGGAATTTTATTAAAATGGCAATTTTTCACTTTTTTTCCCTAGTTCGACCTTTGACTAGTTTTGAGCTCTAGGTCTCCAAATTGCTCCAATTGCTCCCAAATCTTCTGAGAAGGTATATGGATGATGTTAGAACATAAATATGTGTTTCAGGGATGCTTTTGGACCTTTAAAATACTTCTGCAAATCCTCTTTCAATTCTGGCCAATGTAGGGAACTTTACCAGTAATTTCCCTTTGACTAGTATTGGTCTCTAGGTCTCCAATTGGCTCCAAATGCCTTAAAATCTTCAAGGAAGGTGTATGAATGATATTCATACTTGATTATGATGTTCAGGGATGATTTATGACCATCAAAATACTTCTGCAAACTCTCTTAAGATTCTGGACCAAGTATGCAATTTTACTAGTAATTTGGGGTTCAAATCCCCCTGGGGTAAGTACTGAAAATGGCTTCCCAAATGCCTCCAAACCCACTCACATTTCTGAACAGAGGTAGGGGATGTCTAAAGGATGTTATTAATGTCCCAAGTGCACCATTCATTAGTTATTAAGTCTGTTCCAAACCTCTCCCAAACAACAGCAAAAATCACTAGTTCGACCCTTGGGGAAATGGCACCAAATCTTCTCCAAATGTAAATAAACTGAGTAAAATGACTTCAAATGCTTGAGCACTGAACATGAAACTTGTATAATACATCAATAACATTCCATTCATCAATAAACCATCAGTAATTTACTTATCCATTCGAATCCATCAACATTACATTGGTTCACAACAAGGTAGTGGGGAAATGGCACTGTTCTTTCATTAAAAATGAGATTTATACATTTCTACTTGGAATTTCGACCTGAAACTTTCTGGAGATGAAGAACAGAGTATTTAATTCATATTACAAAAGAAATGGAGCATTAGAAGCTCCCCCAAAGAGTAAAAATAGTGTGATCTAATCCATTATTTTTTCTGTTGGTTATCATAGAGAGGTCAGGTTTCAATGATATTTTTGCTTAAATACTTGTATCTAACTCTCTATTTTAGTCTACACTAGTTGCATTTGATCTTGTTTGTGTGAGTTGTCTTTTGTGTCCACAGGTTGCTAATCTGAAGAGTTGGTGGAACTTGCTTGCATCCATTGGTCTTCAGAACAGATCCAAGAAGAACTAGTCCCATTGATTCCCACTATTGAGGACCCCATAGCCCGAGTTCAAGGCGTTTTCTTCTTCCTTCTCGTCACCGAAAAATTCTAAACTTCTCTTGGTTACTTTGGTTTGCGTATCTCAGATCTCATTCTTCTTTCAATATCATTATAGATCTGATTTAGTTTGTTAGATCTTTATTCATCTCAAAGTAAAAAACTTTATCTAGATCTAATTGATGCATGCTTCTTGTTAAAGTGTGAATTTTGTGCATATTTTAAAGGCTTAAACAAGTAGTTTGTTTTACTGAACTTAAAAGTTTATTTGGCTGCCATAAGAGCTTAAAAGTTGCAGCTCCTTGAGTGTGCAAAGATCCTAAGGAGACAAGCCCCACAACTTGTCTCACTTAGTTTTTTTTTTGCATTTTTACTTAGATTTTTACTTAGATTTTTTTTGGGTTTTTTGTAGGTGTCCCAAATACACTCTTAAAATGTTTTTGGACATCTTTCACTAATAATTGCTTGCTGGTTTGAGCAATTGATGAACAGGTAGGAGGAGATGCTGGCCAAATTTTGAAAATTCGGGCCATCCAGAGCACCATAAACTTTATTTTCCCAAACCGGATACTCTTCCCTTCTGTTATTGTAAGCCACCGATTCATTTTAAAAGACTGGGGCACTTCTATATTGTATTGTAACAAAATATTAAACGAGAGCAAGTGGGCTAACCAACGCCCACACCCCATCCCACCAGGGGGGGAACTGTGTTGACTCTTTTTCGTGGCGTGATTTTTTAGTTTAGTTTTTTCTTTTTGGCAATTAATAAAAAACAACTTGGGCTTAAAATTAACCTCGTTGGTCCGTTCCATTGGCGGGCCACAAGTTCACTCAGGACCTAGTTTTTCTTCATTTTTTACATTTTTTCACTCTTTTACAATCCAAAACACCTCCTTGTTTTCCCGAAGTAAGGCTTCAGGATAAGGGCTTACCCAAGTACTGGCCCGAAAAGAGACTCCTGGGCTTTCAAAAAGTAAAATTTGTGTTCATAAAATACTTAAAATTTACAAGGCTTTTCCCCGTATGCTCTGTGGTCACTGCAGCTCAATCTGAACATGTTGATCACACCAAAAAGGGAATAAGTGACTAGTAATAGGATCTAACACACCCCAATAAACCACCTATTTGTGAAAATCCGGCACAATCGATTATTCCTCTTTGGTGGGCAAATTTCTCAAAGGACGCGGGAACCACTGGGTAGTGACCTCTAGGAAACCGTTAGACTATACCCTCGTTTGGTATATAGTGTTGAACACCTCCCTGAGACTCCGATCCAGTCCACATGTCTGGGTGAGAAGCCACCTGGTTGAATTCCAAAGATATTCCCAGTTCCTTTTGGTATGTCTGAAATCCCCCAACCTTAATAAAAAGATCCATTACCACACTAGTAATAAAATTAACCAAGAACAATCGTACAACATTGTCATTTCAGTTTCAAGCACTTTATTTCTGACTCCATTTATCAGCACTGGTCTAGTTATTTATATTTCAATTTTGATAGATGTTTTAAAATGACAATGATAATGATGTTGAGTGATGAATGATATTTCTTTATATATATAGTGCATTGCTCTTGTGTTTACAAAAAATTTCTAACTCCTAGATTAGTTGTTTTTTCTTTCATAGATTAGACACCTTAGTTTTATTTTTACTTTTTAGGTGTCTTGTTATGACATACGGATCTGTTCCTTTTTCTTTTTGCAGATTTGTGTGATAACAAGACTCCATGTTTCTCAAGAAGGGCTTGTTACTATAATACGATTTCTTCTAAAGCATTGCCTTTAATATCCAACTATCTTGAAAATGATCCTGTTATGTTGCAATTGTCATTAGAGTACCTTAACTTCAATATCTCTCTATGATTATTGGCTTTGATGCAGCCTTCACTTTGACCACCGAAAGGACCACTATATAAGCCCAACAAGAGCATTAAGTAGTTATCCTTAGAGCATTAAGTAGTTATCCTTAGGCCATACCAGGTTTACTACTCCGAATTCCTTGAACAGAGATCATTCTGTTGAATTTTTGCTTCCATCTTGGTTAAAGCTTATACTGGGAATGCTTGCTTGTGTCATTGACTCCATCAACTCATAGGGAATGATGAGAATGTGCTTGTCATAGATTTGGTTAAATCATTAATGAATAGAGACATTACAAGTTACAACCTCAACAATCACCCTTTAACAAATTCAAAACCTGACACAAACATATGTGCTGAAATTTACTGCTAGGAAACATTAAGGATGGCTAACCTTCACATCTGCAGTAAAAGCTGCAGCAGCCACAAAGCGCCCATTAGGTGAAAGAATAGCCATATTATTTTTTAACTGATTTGTGTCCATAACTCCCAAGCACTTTCCATTCTCTCCTTGCCAAAGTTTGATGTCTGTACCTACATTGAATCAACACCCCAACCTGGCTCAGTAAAACTTAAACCTAACTTGTCAATCACAATATTTGTTCCCTCTAGGGGTAAGCAACTATAGTTAGCAGTGAGCCCAAATCTTAGTATCCTACAAATAACATTGCGAAACCTGCAAAATATTCTAACAACCAAAATGGCACTATAACTTGAGAATATTGAAAACAACTGCACATATGGCATCTTGCAATTAAAAACTTGAACAAGTATTGGGGTCATGTTAGCAACTGAAGAAAGTTCCTCGTCCATTAAAATCTTAAAAACAAGTGAATAGCTTCATACATAGAATCATTAAGGTTCAAGTAGTTCAAAATCCTGTTTGTCTTGTACTCCCAATTTTTGAGTTGATTGGATGGAGTGTAATAATAATTAAACACTGATTTAAAGGTCATCTGACTAGGATATACAATCACATTTAGGCCATTTTAATCAGTAGTATTAAAACTCAGCTTGAACACAGTTAGGGCTACATATAGAGACTCTACCTCTTTGGAGCATAACATTACTGAAATCACATGATTACATCTCAGATTTCATGAAGTAACAACCTATGCATGTTCTATGTACTTAATATCTGTCCAGTCAACTGGGAATTAACTTTGGTGCTTTGGGTCTCTCCAGAGCATTGTATTTCTTTTTGGCATTGTGACAGATTAGATGGGTGGGGGCGTCAATCTTGAGGGAGGAGAGGAGAGCATGGTCGACCAAAGGGATGGGGATTACTAAGAAGTGGTGAATGAAGGGGAGTAGGTCCTAACTGGAAAGGACGTAATCCACCACTGTGAGGTTAATAGGTGAAGGAGCGGATATGCTTAATTTGTGAAATTTAGGGATATGCTTAATGAAAAGGCCAACCAAATGGCCATTAAAAAGGGTGTTAGAATCAATGATCATTTAACATTAGGTGTTAGGCTATAAGTTGTGTATTGTAACAACCAAAGCGTGATAAAAATGGTTAAGGATCTAGTTTTTAATGCATGCACCAAACCTATAGACATTCATTAGTATTTCATCAAATAACTGGTACATGAAAACCAAATTGAACTTGAACATTTTTCATCTGAAGAATGAAATGATGATATTTCACTAAACCTCTTGACAAAGAAAAATTTGTAAATTTTAGGGATCTGCTTAATCAAAAGGACAACCAAATGACCATTAAAGAGGGAGTTAGAGTCAATGACCATTAAAGAGGGAGTTAGATTCAATGACCATTTAGTGTTAGGTGTTAGGCTGAAGTTATGTAATGCTGTATCAGTAACCATTCAGTGTTAGATGTTAGGATGAAGTTATGTAATGCGGTATCAGTAACGTAATATGTTGCCATAATAATGTACTTATTAGTAATTACGTCAGTTGTTAGGACAACCACTGCATTAACCATTTGAGTTCGAGACATGATCTCCTTTATGTATGCAACCAAGCTTAAATTAGGAGAATCAATCAAGCAATGAGTTTCTTTCTACTATCATCTCTCTCCTCACGTCAGTTTAACAGTGAAGAAAAAACAAAATAGAACACAATGAACACTCCTACTGAAGTAAAGAATTCAGATGACGCCACAGATTCAAAACAACAAAATAATGAAGACTAATTCATTATAATACAATAAAGTTCAAGCAAATATATACCTTCAGAGGATGAAGCAACAATCATACTGCCATCGGCACTGCCATATGTTGCAGAAGTGCCAAAAAGAGTTAAGATTCCCTTTTTGTCATGCACTTGATGCTTCTCCCATTTCAATTCAGGCAGGGGTGGTTTGGATTGCCGATTTGCTTCTTCAGAGGGTTTATCAGGTGCCTCTGCATACATGTATAAGGATGATCCAGAAATATTATGTGCTCCAACAATTAGTTGTGATGCTTCCTTGCAAAATGCAACAGCTACAGGATGACTTCCGCTTGGCATGTTGATTCGTAAAAATCTGTCCAAAACTCAATTGATTATCAAGCAAAAGGAATAGTAGAAAGGTAGTGACTTCTAAATGGAAGTTTCCTCCAAGGCAAAGAGGGGAGGTATATGAATGTTAATGCATGATCAAGAATTGAAGAGCACAATTGTAAACTATGCAATGCATAACAATAAAAGAGAAGATTAGCCGATAACAAAATTATAACATTCATACTTGAAGCTTTTGCTTGAAGCGTCATCCAATTTGAAGACCCTCACTACCCTGTCTGCACAAGCTGCCACAAATGTATATCTTAATAATTGAAAAAACTGAACTTATGAACACAAGATAAGGCAAGTCAACATGAGGTATTGTAAAGTGACACAACCTGAGTTTACATCAATTTATACCCTAAAAGAGAACTACTTGCAAACAAAAGATAAAGGCAAGTCAACATGAGGTCTTTTGCAATGATACAATTTGGTTTTACATAAATTTAGACCCTGAACCTATATTATACGACAACCAAATGAAACCTGAAATCTTCTAAACATATGCATTAAACAAAGATCCATCAATTAGTATCACATTTGGCAATAAAGTAATGAGAAATAACAGAGATTAATATTTCAATGACAACAACTAAAGCAATACAATCTTTTCCACATTTATTCAAAAGAAGAATCACAACAAATCCTTAAGTCTCAGAAACGCCTCCAATTAACAACTGATAGCAATGATCTATCCAATAAATTCAACTCTGTTTCAGCCTTAGAAATGGATGATGGTTGTTGGTTTGACATTGAACAATCAGTTGTTTTGCAAGCAGGACAGATACATGATGTTGGGCAATCATCATGTGAAGATGCGCAAGTTACACATGAGGCCGAAGATGCCATGAATGCTCCAAGAGAAATAGGAAATGGTGCAAGTTCTGATGGTGAAGCGAAGAATTGTGGCACTGAAATGTGACAAAGGAAGAGCTTCCAAGGCCAGGTATTGTAGAAAAAAGGGGAAGGCCAGAAAAGGTCAGCAATGTGTTCAGTGGATTTATTTTCATCTGCTGTTGATTTGTCTACATGTTCAAACTTTGTTGAGGCAGATCACCAATATTTTATATTATTTTTGCTTGGTGGAGGGGCCATCCCCTTGGTTTTTTAATTGGTTGGGCTGCACATTGGCATGAGGGAAATTATTTATTAGTTGTTGAAGATTAGCACACTTGTCTAGGGCACACTATGGAGTTAGTTGAGCATTGACTATAATATTATTGTTGACTCCCTCCTTGCACATTGTTAGAGGTTGGTCATGCATTAGAGGATGTGCTAGGAGTTTGGTGTGAGGGTTCCCTTGCTGTCTTTGACACTTAGTCAAAACCCTAGGTGTTTTCACATAAGGGAGGTTGTCTTAGGCCCACACATGCTATTTTAAGGAGTTGGTTGCACTTTTGTTGAAAGCATGCCACTAGGAGCACATTATTTTATTCGTTGATGGGAGTTTTACAAGGTCAAAACCCTAATCCATCCCCTTTTGAGGAGTTTGTTGAGGATGGAGGTTAAACAATGGAGAATCTTCTATTTTTAGGAGGTTGTTGAAGACCTTTGACCAAGCTTTGCATGTTGGGTGCTCCACATACTAGGCACTCACACACATATATATGGAATTAGTTGGAGCACCCACCTTGGGATTCACACATGTGAAGTGGTTGCACATTCATCCATGCACCTTGTTGACCACATTATTTTGAGAGGGTGGTTATGGAGCACTCTAACAGGGAGTATTTTATTATTTTCTCATCTCATTCATCTTGGAGGGTGTATTTGGAGAGTTTTCCTTGGTGGACCATGGACCACACTCTTATGTTGAAGAATATTTCATTATATGTTGCATGCATGCATCTTGGAGGGCCCACTAGTTGTGGACATCTTATCTTGATGACTTGTCAACAAGCCTATTTTTAGTGATGTGCCCTCTCTTGGATATTTGTTGTATATTCTTTCATATTTTTGGATGGGGCCAGCTCTCTTGGAGAGGATGAGTCTGACATATCCATTTGACTTGTCAAACCATGATGGGATCAGATCTAAGTAACTCCAATATTTTATCAGTTCTTTGACTCGTCATGTAGTTAGCAACTAATGTATTTTATTGTAAGAGAGGCTCACTTGATTTAACTCGTTTTCTTACTAGGTTTGCTCAAAAATGCTAGCAAATTGCAATTAATGGTAATACATTTCCCTTATCTTTCCTTTTCTATCTTTTCAGGATATTTGAGTGTGGTTCCAACATAATCACACTTCATATGGAGAAAGTAGAATTTCATATCCTGTTCAAAATTCAGTAGACTTAACAGTTTTCAAGATTTCAAGATTGGTAGGATTTCAACACTTTCATTGGATTTTATCATATATCAGGGTATGGGATTGGCATTTAATCAATATCACTAAGCCCTTTATGTATCCCAATGTTGGTGTGCAGGGAACGTATCCGTTCACTAGGTTAAGAAGCGAATCCGCCTTCCATATTTGAGATAAAAGATAATAATATATTGATAGATGTTGATAAATTACAATAAGATCGCCTTTTATAGGGCTTGAGCAAGAATAGCGAAGGGTTACACCCTTTCGCTTATTAACCTAATAATCTATTTAACATATAAATAATAATATTAATTAAATATTCACAACATTGCCTTCCCCTTTTGGAAAGCTTTGTCCTCAAAGCTTGAGTATTTTCCTGATGTCGTCCTTCATTCAGATTCAGTGTCGGTATTAGAATCAGACATGATTTCTTGTGTAGAGACTTGCACTTCCTTTCCATTGATGATTTTGCACTGTATTGTCTGATTGTTCCTACATTTATGGCCTGGGATCCAATCATCACCGCATCGACGACATATGTTTTTCTTTTTTTTTCTATTATCAGAGTAACTGTTAGATGACTTTGATCTATTTTCCATTTCATAGGCATATGATTGAGGTTTGTGGCATTGATGGCCAGGTGACCAAGTATCTGCACAGTACCTACATTGTGTCTCTTTTTCTTGTCGATAATGGTTATCACCTCTTGTTTTTATTCCTTCCAATTTGCGTTCTACGGCTTTTGCTTTATGTCTTGCTACCTCTACGTTAGGTATGTCATGTAACTTTAACTCTTTTTGGAGGTACGGTTTACGACCTCCTAAATAGGTTTCGAGTCTTTGTTTGTCAGACAACCCAAATACTCGTGTCGATAAGGATTCCCACTGATGTGTGAATTCCTCAACGCTTCCAACCTGTTGTAATCTGGTAAGTTTACTGAAAAATTAATCTTCTTTGATACCTTGAAACCTATTAAAAAAATCATTTTTGAACAAGTTCCAGGTGTAGGCAAAATTGTCTCTCTTCCACCATAAGTACCAATTATAGGCGTACCCTTCCATATGCATTGACACATATTTCACCTTCTCCTCGTCAGATTGAATATTGTAAATGTCGAAGTATTCTTCTGCTTTGTTTAGCCAAGCAACGCATTGGTCTTCACTTCCATTGTATTTCGACAACTCTATTTTTGCCTTAGGTGGGTACACTATGTAAGGGTGATATTGATTCCCTTTTGCTTTATGGTTTGATGGTGGATCGGAACTACTGGACGATGTAAGTGACATATTGAACTGCTTCGTTGTTGGCGGTGATTTTTATCTTTTTTATTCTCTACTATCTTACTGATAGCTTCTATTTGGTTGTTTAATCGTGCCTCCATATCTGGCAGTATTTTTGTTTCTATCTCTTGCTTAAGCGTCGTATTGTTAATATTTATTTCTTTTTGCAATTCTTCTTGATTCTTAGCAAGTGCTTCCTGTATGGAAATATGAAATGAGGCATCTAGCATGTCTGGACTGCCGACTTGGTCTTTTTTTTGCATTAATCTTTGTAAAACCTCCATTAATGTATTATGGTTCTGCATCATTTTTTGGTCTAACATTTTTTGTTCCTTGCTCATAATGTCGAACTTGTCGTCCATTTTCTGCTCCATTACTTGAATGAATTCCTCTTTAATTTCTTTCTTAAGTGCTTCTTGGCTCTTGGTGGTCATTTCCTTGAAAGTTTGGAAATCCTTCTCTATTTTCGCAATTTGAGCTTTTAACTCTGTCATCATGCTTCTTAAGTGTGGTGGTGAATAATTGGAATCGATTTTGGCTTATGTGGTTAAGGACAAATAAAAACAATTATTATTATTATTTGGGAATAATAATATTATATATATTATAAAGTTTAGAATAAATATTATTAATAATAAGTTTATTATATAATATTTATTTAACTTTTATATATATTTTTTTTGAATTTTTGTTGATGTAGGGTTTTGTGGAGATGGCGACTGGAAGAGCGCGGAGTGGAGGAGGAAGGGCGGAGATGGCTTGCAGGTCGTGGAGATGGGAGTGCGTGGATGGGGAGGAGTGAGGGAGGAGATGGGTTGTAGTGCGGCTGGGCACACGGAGTGGAGGAGGAAGGGCGGAGATGGGTTGCAGGTCGTGGGGATGGGAATGCGTGGATGGGGAGGAGTGCGGTGGCGCGAAAGGGAGCAGCGCAGCACGGAGGGTGCTGCGTTGTGGGGATGCTGTAGGGAGTGAGCAGGATTGCTGAGAGGGCGCGCGAAGTGGAGAGAGCTAGCGAGGAGCTGGGGAAGTGGAGCTGGAGCGGAGGAAGCGTGTGTGGAGTGAAGGCGATGGGTAGTGAGAATTGCGACAGAGGTGTGAAGTGGTGGCCCAGAGCGGATGGCGATTGGAGGAGACGGGAAGCAAGTAGCAGGAGGGAGTGGAGAGTGGGAGGGGCGCGGGAGTGGCAGAGAGGACGCAGGGAGCAGGGGCGCGAGGGGGGGGACGTAGCCGAATCCGAATCCGAGTTCACCCGCGGCGTTGATGAGCCGAGTCCGAGCTCAGAGTGCAGGAGATGTGAGCCGAAACCGAGCTCGATAGTAGGAGGAGCCGAATCCGAGCTCAGGTTGAAGGAGCCGAAACCGGGCTCTGATACCAAATGCAGTGAACGTATCCGTTCACTAGGTTAAGAAGCGAATCCGCCTTCCATATTTGAGATAAAAGATAATAATATATTGATAGATGTTGATAAATTACAATAAGATCGCCTTTTATAGGGCTTGATCAAGAATAGCGAAGGGTTACACCCTTTCGCTTATTAACCTAATAATCTATTTAACATATAAATAATAATATTAATTAAATATTCACAGCATGGTGGCATTGATTGTTGAACTCCTCTATCGTGGCCTTAGCAAAAAGTACCCTTCACTCAAGCCAAAAACATTGATTAGGCATGTTCTATTTCTATTTTGTTCTCCATCTTCTAACAAACTAAGTTGTTGATTGGAAATAATAATTCAGTGGATAAACAACACCTTTTATGTTAGATTGATCTGTGGCAAATTAGGCCATGCAAGACTAGTTTCACTTTCAACATCATAATTTCCAGCTAACACCTTAAGGGGTTTAATGTATCGATCACGTCCACTTAACCTTAGGTATCGTTACCACACAAAGAAGCATCTTGAGATTGAAAGCCCTAACATCAATGATGGCTTATGAATAACTAAGAGGGGGCCACCACTGTCACCTCACCAGCCTCTTCTACTCCTTAGGCTAGCTTTTATCTAGCTCAAGGGAGGCTTTCCTTAGATAGGATTACTAGGGTTTAGCAATAAAGCATAAGGTGAATTTGAAGACTACCCTAGCAAAACAATGTGTTTATAGAAGTAAAGGATAATGTTGATAAAAGGATTAGAGAACAGTGTCTTAACAAATGGGCAAATGGGCAAATGGGGTCAATTAATGATAGTAATGAAGAGCTTACTAATATCCAAGGATGGCTAGGGTTCGAGCGCCAGTCCCCGCCAAATCCAAGGAAGGCTAGAATTCACCCAAGGATCTACAAGGGAATAACCGGAGTGGTATCTTCAACACTAACTTGGACACAATATTTATTAAACACGAAATCCTAGGGCATACAACCAAGAGCTAAAAATACACCACCTATTCAACCATAAACCCAAATAAACTTAACCTTGCGAAGTAAAGAGCTAACTTGCAAATCATCCCAAAATAGCGACAATTGTTGACCCAAGAGTAAACGAAAGTATTAGCAAGACATCCACATCATAGCACTAGCATCAACCATCCATAACAGCCAAAAGATATTCCATTAGGTTTTAGTGGGATTTCTCCCCAAATACAAACATGAGAAATGAAAGAGGAAGAACCTCTCTTGTAGAGGAGTTGAGCTCAACTTTCTTTACAATAAAATAGCGATAAAATCCTAAATCTAGCCTAGGGTGGAGAAAACAAATCAAAATACACCAACAAACCCTAAAAAGGTCCACAAAATGGGGTGGTCAAAACCACAAGTACAACATCCAAGATACAAAGGTCCAAGAAGGAGGGCACCTCCATCAAATGAGGAAAGATAACAAGTAGACGTCCCAAACATAACCTCCAAAGGCTCTACAAAATGTGGTGCTCAGAGGAAAAGGCCTAAAAATATGGAGTACTTTCTCAATAATGTGAATGCTCTCCATGAAAAGGCTCCAAAAGCACACATGACAAAAATATGGTGCGGCTCTTTAAACGACAACTTTCGAATTGCTAACTGTTAAAGTTAGGGTTATGTTAGGGTTTTTAAACAAAATTTAAATAATGCAGATGCACACAGTAAAATCATGAACAGTAAAACGGTACTACTGAAGTTAAATCATAAATAATAGGACAGCAGCAGTAAATAAAATATAATTAACAAAACAAAACAGATCTAATAACTTATACTCAGAGTTGACTTTCAGATCAGATCTTGCCTCTCAGAGGCAAGTCAATAAATGGAACAAATAACTGACCCTTACCTGAGGGTATGCACATACCTCTGAGAGAGAGATAAAGTACTGAAGAATGGGATTAGACAAACACAGCAGAAGGTACAGCAACTTAATGAAAGTACAGCCCAGTCAAAACAGTCCCAAAATTTCAAATGAGGCAGCCAAACAATGCTACAAGTCCAAGCAACCTCTTCACAATCAACGCGAGACAGGGAGACACCACACTGCCTCAAAGCAGATTTCAAACACCAAACGGTAGCCCTTAAATAGCAGACAGCAACCTAGCTCAGATCTCAACAATGGGAAGCAGCCTCAGAAAGATCTCAATAGGGGACGGCAGCCTCAAAAGAGGCTTCAACAGTGGACGTCAACCACAAAGAAGGCTACAGCAGTGGATGGCAGCCACAAGGAAAGCTACAGCAGTGGACGATAGCCACAAAGGAGCAAAATGGTACCCTCAAACAGTCAACGCTGAGCATGGAGACCAAACTCAGCTTTCAAACAGTCCTTGACCAACAAACGGAAGCCACAAAAACAGTCTTCAAACAGCAGACAGCAGCCACAGTAAGATCACGACTCACACATGTGGAAGGAGAGAGAAAAGATCAACTGTAGTAACCCTTAGGAAGGGCAGCCTCAAAACAAGCAAGAGAAAACAGCCTGCTGTAATAACCCTTAGAAATGGCAGCACTGTACAAGGAGAGTCCAAGACAAGTAAACGCCCAAGCAAGAGGAGCTTTGAAACCCTAGACGTCACCCAAACAATAATGCTGAAAACCCTAGATCAGACAAGTAAAAGATCAGAGCTGAGTTATCTCTTTTAGATGCTTTTATTTATAACCTCTCAATGACCCCTAGAAGGTTCCACCTTCTATTTGGTCATTGAGGTTAGGGTTACCCAAAGAAGTCAAGATGTCACCCCTTTTAGAAGGTTCCACATATAAAATATAAATTAATGTTAGGACGTCTTAGGAGAGGGTACTGTTATCACATTTATAGTAGCCGGGCTACCATACATTATTTTTCTGATGCCAGTACACTATTCAGCCAGTTCCCCTACATTTGAGATGCTGAGATGAGCATCTATATTGGATCACTATCAGATTGTGGACAGCAGTATGTATTCCCCATGCCATGACTGAGTCTCAGGACACTCAGAGAGATGACCGATGTAGCCATTATACCATTGGTACAGAGCAGTCAGTAGTGCCCAGAGTTACAGCAGCAGTTTCAGAGGACAGATGATGGTACAGCTTGATGAGCAGTCAGGTATATGACTCAGCAGGTATATCATTGTGTCATGGTTATATTGCTTTTATATTTATTCTTATAGCATGTCTTAGCACTTAGTGTCATGATCTGGCGATCATATAGATATGTGGACCTGGTTGATCTTATTATATATATTATATTGTCCCTACTCAGACTTAGAAGTTCACTATTCATACTCATTGGTATTACCCTCGTTAGGGAGAATAGAGGTGATCATTCAACCATACCTTGGCTTGCTAGTGTCGGTTTCATCATTCACTGTCTCCATCCATCCATGGCCTACCTTTTAGTTTATCACCCTGACTTACTACTTGACTAGTGACAAGGAGGATCTTTTCCCCACTGTAGCCTCTGTATTGGATGAGCTTCCCTATTTATTGTGTCTCGGCTCTGAGTTGGTGACAAAACTTGCCTATGGTGAGTTGGAGTTCCTTGTGAATTCCCCCTAGTCACTAAAGTTGTGTTGGCTAAACCTGAAACTTTTGGTGCTGCCATGAATACAAAATCTGGAAAAATGAAATGTTATATCTTGTATGAAAAGCCCATTCATGCAATGTGTTTCTAAACACACATGAATGAAAGGCATGCCAAATGAAAATGGCTATGAAAATAAAATGTTATATCTTTTGGAAAATAAATACCTAGGTAAACAAGCTGTCCATGACACACCTAGAAGTGCTCAGGTAAACAAGTGCCTTAAAAACACACCTGCAGCAAAAAGCCTAAAATAAATGTAAATCTATGCAATGTGTTTATAAACACACATAGATCAAGGCTATGGAAACTTCAGGCCCAAAAACCAATGGAACTTAAATGTTATATATAAACAATTGCTGGCCTTATTTGTATTATGGATTGTGCGCATCTGTGAAGGTGAATAAACCCTCTTTGAACAACTCATCCATCTGTGAGACACCGCCATTCCCTGTGTTATTGCTCATTCAGTATATACTATGGTGTGTATTCCCTTTCCCTTGCCAAAGTGTCACAAAGTTAAGTCAGTCAAGTCATCCCTTAGCCTAGCCAGTTATTTTAGCCTTCACCCTTCACTAGCAAATTGATCACAGCTATGAAGTGAGTATGATCTTGAAAGTCTAGTCTAAGTAATAATTAATAATTAATGACATTATATATTTGGATTTAGATCGCCAGTAATGATTACTTTGTGCTATAATTGTTATTTGAATAAATTGTTGAGCATGCATTAACCTTGGACACTTTGCAGCAGCTTATGATGATGGTCTGAGTTATATTGGGTCATATTGACTTGGTTAGGCCTAGTCTAACCATGGTCAACCAGAGGACATGAGATGGTTGGACCTTATGATGACATGGATAGATGATATATGGTCTATGTATACATACATGATGATTCTATGCAGCAGCTACAGGGTTATGATGATTCTTGGTTTTCAGCAGTATTTGATCATTTACAGATTATTATTATTGGCCCTGTTCCGGTATATTGGATATATATTTTGATCATGCAGAGACTCATATGGTGTATGAGTACACATCTTGGATGGATTTGGACCTTCTGAGTCCAATGAGACAGTTTGTTTTCAGTTCCGGGCACTTACAGTGATGATTGAGCCTCAGTAAGCTATCCCAGTGCAGTTTTGGTCTGTTGGAGGCCCTGTCAGAGCAGATATCATTTTTATCCGGTTGACCTAGGGCGTTGTGCTTGGAGGGGGTGGTCCAGCCACTTGTTTTTACCATATTACCCCCCCTCCCAGACACACTGGTGCCCTCACCTTGACAGCGCAGGCACTCCAGGAGGCAGTTTGGGGCAGTTTCACGCTTCCCGAGGCATTTCAGGATTGGTAGAAATGGCTATTGAGGAAATCGATTTGGGCTACTGAGACAATGTTATGGCATGGGATGATCAGTGATGATAGATCGGGGTCCTCCACACCTTCTCCAGCAGTTTCAGCTTCATCGGGGCCCGCATCTATCACTTATGGCACTTTCTGAGGATTTCTGAGGTCTTCTTGAGGCCTACGATTTGACTATGGAGGCACGATTTGGTACATTGATGATTATTTATTGATTATTGTGCTATGGGGATTGACCAAGGAGGGATAAAATTACCCCTTGGACCCACCATAAGCCTCTTATTATATTTTGTCATCATGATTTGGTGGGATTCCCCTCTTCTAGGGCGATTTTGTCCACTCACATAATATTTTATTTGTGATCCATGTATTTTATTGTTGAGCTCATCTCAACCATTGATTAGACATTTGTATCTTTTAATCTTAGCCACTCATTCAAAAAGCGGTTAGGGTTTTGGTGCCTCTCCTTCCTATTTAAAGGAGAGAGCTTCTCATTGTAAGGGGTCTTTGGCTCTTGGATTATTGGTATAGAAAAATATTCTTGTGGAAATTCTTGTGGTCTCCTTTGCATCTGGTGTTCTTAGATGGTGATTGGAAAGTCTATTGCAACCTAGCATTTGGAAATTGTGGTAAGATATCTTTTTTGGAAATCATTGTTTGTCTACAGGAGGGCGACTTCAACAAGGGCGATTTTGCAAGGCTTCTTCAAATCGACTTTCTTGGCATTCGCTTGTATCAGGGGGTTATCATTAGCATCATTGTGATCTATGCTATCTTTCTGTTACTTCTCTTGTGGCATTAGTCTTATCTCTTGATGCATCAAATCTGATATTGTTGACGTTTGTTGTGCAGGAGAGAGGACGCATTGGCTTCTTGGATCAAATCGACTTGCATAGAAACTATCTCAAAGCTTCTCAAATTGATCGAGTTTGCATAGATCATCATCATCAAGGCATCTACAAGGTTACCCAGGTAAGATCCACAGGTTTGTTTCTCTTACCTTGATCCAATCCATTGACATAGCTCATAAATTGTTAAAACCCTAAATATTTCAAAACCCCCATTTTTACATTTTCTCAGATCTACTTAGATCTAGTGGGTTGTTGGGCATAATATTGAAAACCCACCTCTATAGCATCCACGGCATCCCAGATCTATAGTTTGGTGATGATTGGCTTCCATTTGACCCCCTTCCCAAGCCAACTTAGCTTCTCCCAAGTAAGGCGCACTTCCTGGTGGTTGTGAGTTGACCTAGATCTAGGTGGTGGGTAGTTGAGATCCCACTTGATCCTTAACCTACACATCAAATAACCTACCCCCAGATTGTTACTTTTCTGATTCTCACCTTGTGGGCCCCATTCCACATTTTAAGGGATTTAATCCCCATTTTGGACCACTTGGAACACTTAAACTCAAATCTAGTAAGATCTAGCCGTCGGATTGCCGTGAAATTATAGATCCACACTCCTAATTGACGAACCTACTTGGATCTAAAGTTTGGATGCCATTGGACTTGTCTTGACCCACCTAACCCCACTTTTAGGCCTCCTTGGGTAAAGTCGCACCACCTTGGAGAAGTGAGTTAACTCACTTCTAGGACGTGGGTACTTGAGATTCTTGCGGATTTGGAACGGGAATAATTCAAAACCTAGGTCTAGTGTGTCACTTTGTCAGATCTTGCCTTGGGGATAGCATTCCTTGTTTTAAGGAATTGTGGTCCACTTGGGTCAAACCTAGATCTAGACCTAGTTATCCATCAAGACCTTTATTGCCCACTTGTCTCATGCTATAGGAGTCCTCTACCACAAGTCAACCCTACTTTGACTCCATTATCTCAATTCCCAAGGCACTGGTTACTCTCCAAGTCAATTCGACTTTCCTAGATTGTTGGATTAACTTGTGGTTTGACCTTAGTGTGGTGAACCAAACCCTTGATGCCATTATGTATCATGGTCAAACTTGTCATGTGTACTAGTTAGCCCCAATTCAACCCCTGAACTACCCTGTATTGGACACGGTTCCCAAGGCAGTAGATCTTCCAACATTGAACTAGTACTCTAATCCTAGATCTCACTTCAAACATTATAAGTCACTCTCACATCAACTATGAACCAAAGCTATACTCATTAAACCCCTCACTTGGCTTGTGACTTCATCCTTAGGTCTAGGATAAACCATACACCTAACTTCACTTAGAAATACCCTGATTTGGTGTCTTGGTTTTGATCTCTCCTGTTGGGAGTAGATCGGGTCTCCCCCTTTGTTGTCTGGGCTAGATAACATAAAGCGAAGGTTGCCTCGACTGGCGTGACAACCATATATTGGAGGTCGAGGTGATCGTGGTTGCACCTTTTGAGTTGCCCTTCCCTATTGCCATCCATGACTGGATACATCCATAGGGGTAACTACAGTTGAGGTGAACACCTAGGACTATGCCTTGCGTCACTTATTCAGAAAACAATATGATTTTGAAAATGATGACCGAAATGAGTGGTTTAATTCGAAACCTGAATGGGGTAGTTCTCAGAAAACAAAGAGAGAATATCAAACGTTATGAACCTTTCTATAAAACCTTTGAAGGCATGTATACCAATGAATGTCTTCAAACTAGGTCTACAAGCAAAGCCTCGGATGGTTGAGTAGTAACTAGGTCTCAAGTAAAGAATAACTCAAAAGATACAGATAAAAGCAAAACTATTGTGAAAGAAAATTCCCTCGACCAAAGGAATATTACTCGTAGAGTCCCCACTCAAGCTCCAAACATTCTTCCTAAAGGAATTTTAAAGAAAAATGATCAACCCAGAAGGTTGTCTCCTCAAGTCACCAAGAAGGTAACAAGTCCAAGCCCTGCTAAACCCCAGACTAGGGAGCCAGTGCAAAGAAGGCAAGTGAATACTCCTAGCAAAGAGATTTCTCCTATAACACAAGAAAAGCTAAATTCAAATATATTGGGAAAACTCTCGGGATCCTCGGTCATGGTGTCTTTGAAAGACTTGGTAGTTATCCCTTCTGTTAGAGCATAGGTAATGCATTTATTAGGTCTAAAAATAAATACCAAAGATCAAGAAAAAGCTTGCAACTTAAAGATTGACTTGAGTAACTTCTTATCCAAACCCAATATCCCTGTGCCCTTGGAGGAACTGTTGAAAATCCCGTCATATTTTAATCAAGCAACTAAATTCTTAGGAATTGAGCCTAAAGTCAAATTAACGACTGAGGATGACCCTCCCATTATGATTCAAAGTGTAGTTGATAAAGGTAGGGGTCACCCCCCTTTTTATATTGCTTTGGAGATCAATCAATTGATATTGCACAACTGTATGTTAGATTCAGGAGCAGAAGTAAATATTATGCCTCTTAAGGTCATGGAACAATTGGAGCTAAAACCATCCAGAGAGTACAAGAATGTGTGTGGGATGGATTCTAGGCCTATTAAGTCGGAAGGTATGATTGAGAATCTCAAGATGAAGCTGGCTGCTTATCCTGCAATTGAAATAATTATGAATGTTTTGGTTCTAGATATTCCTGATGCATGGGGAATGTTGTTGTCAAGGGAGTGGGTTGCCAAATTAGGAGGAAGTATCCAAATGGATTTATCTTACGCTACCATTCCTATTAGGGAAAAAGCTTCTTATAAATTGATGAATGAAAAACCTATGACAGAGCATGTAGAAATACCCGACTACTTGTTTGAAGAGGCTATGCGCCCCACTGAGGAAGTTGGAAATTATATGGTAATGGCTAACTTTTGGGAAGAGCCCCGACCACATCCTTTTCCTCCTAGTCAAGTTTGGAAAATGCATTTTGATGGGGCAAAATCTAGACATGGTGCTGGAGCTGGAATCGTCCTTACATCTCCTTCTGGTGAAGAAAAATTGTTTGCATATTGTCTTGAATTTGAGTGCACAAACAATGTAGCTGAGTATGAGGCATTGCTTTTAGGGTTAGAGATTTGCCAAGAACAAAAGATTAAATGTGTAAATGTAACAGGAGACTCTGATTTGGTTGTGTCCCAAGTGAAGAACCAGTTTGCAGCCAAAAATAATAGGCTTAGGGATTATCGAAATGCGGTTTGGGATACTATAGAAATGTTTGATGCCTTTGCAATACGAGCAGTCCCGAGAGAAGAAAATACCCTGGCCAATGCATTATCAGTAATAGCATGCACCTTTGAAACTCCAGATCATCTTAAAAATAAAGAGTGTAAGGTTGAAGTAATATTTAGACCATCCGTTCCTGATAATCAAGATCATTGGCAAGTCTTTGATAATGATGCACAAATCATTGCATTCTTACAAAACAATGAAAATTTTCAGAATTGCAATGTGAACTTAGAAGATAAATCAAACGGTTCTTCCATTCAAGATCTTGATGTTATGAAATTAGCAATACCTCTGGAGAAAAATTTCAATAGGCATGATGAATACAAAGGTAAAAGAGCTGAACCAGTAGCTGAAGTTGTAGAGATAAATATTGGAACCTCAGTTTCTCCTAGAATGATTAGGATAGGAAAGAATGCCTCCCTAGAAGAAAGAAAGGCGATTGTGAATCTGATTAGGAGGTATAGAGACATTTTTGCCTGGACGTACGATGAACTCAAAACTTTTGATCCTAAAATTATTGAGCACACTATCCCGTTGCATGAAGGGGCTAAACCTTATAGGCAAAAGTTAAGAAATGTCAATCCCAAACTTGCACCATTGATCAAAAAAGAACTGGAAAAAATGTTGGCTGCATGAATTATCCAACCTGTTCGTCACACTACTTGGGTTTCTAACCCGGTGATTGTAAGAAAGAAAAGTGGTGAAATTAGGGTATGTATTGATTTCAGAAACCTAAACCAAGCATCCCTTAAGGATAATTACCCTTTGCAAAATATGGAAAAATTTGTTGCAAAGTGTCACTGGGGCAGGTATGTTGTCTATGTTGGATGGATTCTCGAGGTATAATCAGGTACGTATTAGAAAGGAAGATAGAGATAAAACAACCTTTACTACTCCATGGGGAACTTTCCAATATATAAGAATGCCTTTCGGACTATTAAATGCCGGTTCTACTTTTCAAAGAGCTATGGATCAGGCATTTAGTGATTTGATTGGGAAAATCATTGCCATTTATCAGGATGACTTGACAGTTTTTTCAAAAAAAAGGGGAGACCATATAAAACATTTGAGAAGAGTTTTTGAGCGTTGCAGAAAGTTTGGTATATCTTTGAACCCCAAAAAGTCGACTTTTGGGGTAGATGAAGGTAAGTTACTAGGACACATTGTGTCCAAAGAAGGTATCAGAATTGACCCAGAACGTGTCCAGGCCATAAATGCCATTGCAGCACCTCATAATGTAGCCACCTTGCAATCTTTCTTTCGTAAAATAAATTTTGTCCGAAGATTCATTCCAAACTTAGCAGAATTGGCCAAACCATTAAATGCCCTTCTTAAAAAGGATGTGAAGTTTGTATGGGATAAAGAATGTGAATTGTCCTTCACCAAGCTTAAAAAGGCCATTTCAACCTCCCCTGTGTTAGCTTGTCCTGATTACAATAAAGAATTCATGATTTACTCATATGCTTCGGAAGATACTATTGCTGGTGTGTTATTACAAAAGAATGATGAAAACCATGAACAACCTATAGCCTTTATGAGTAAAAATTTGAGAGATGCCGAACTAAAGTATACCATGACAGAAAAACAAGCTTACGCTTTAGTCAAAGCCTTGAAACACTTTAGAACATATGTGGGATATTCCAAAATCAAGGCATATGTCCCATATCAAGCAGTAAAGGATGTTTTGTCACAAGCAGATGGTATAGGTGTAAGGGGAAATTGGATTTCACGCATACAAGAGTATGATCTAGAAATTAAGCCTATCAAGATTGTTAAAGGGCAAGGGTTAGCTCAACTTTTGACTGAAAAGGGAGGTGACATGGTAAATACGGTAAGTGAAAGAAACATTGGTATTCTAAACATTAATGACGAACATGAATGGTACAAAGATATTATGTATTTCTTGAGGAACTTGTCATGCCCTGATCACCTTGTAGATCATCAAAGAAGAGCATTGAGACTGAAGGCTGAGAAGTATGTTATAACTCAAGACGGGTTAGGATGGAGAAATCCTGATGGAATAATTCTGAAATGTGTTAGCCCGGAGGAATCACAAACCATTATGAAAGAAATGCATTCTGGATTATGTGGTGGGCATTATGCCCCAAGAACAACCGCTGCGAAAATCATGAGGGCTGGTTATTATTGGCCAACACTTTTCAAGGATGTGCATTCCTATGTTAGAGTCTGTCAAGAGTGTCAACTATTTTCGGGAAAACCAAGATTGCCTGCATTACCTCTAAATCCTGTAGTAGTAGAAGCTCCTTTTCAGCAGTGGGTTATGGATTTTGTTGGACCTTTTAGTGAAAACTCAAGTAATGGACATAAGTATATGTTGACCTGTACTGATTACTTTACTCGTTGGGTAGAGGCCATCCCAACCAAGAAGGCTACAGCCGAGGTAGTTGTGAAATTCTTGGAAGAAAACATTGTATCCAGATATGGTTGTCCTTTAAAAATAACAACTGATAACGCTTCAGCTTTCAGTAAAATAGAAATGTCAACCTTTTGCATGAATCATGGAATCACTCTCTCGCATTCATCAAACTATTATCCTCAAGGAAATGGTCTCGCTGAATCTAGCAATAAAAATTTGATAAGACTGCTAAAAAGAATGGTTGGCACCAATAAGAGAAGTTGGGACACAAAGTTGAAATATGCCTTATGGGCTGACAGGACAACGGTTAAAAGGATTACCGGAAAATCCCCTTTTGAGTTGGTATATGGGCAAGATTGTAGACTCCCAATAAATTTACAAATTCTTGTGTATGAGTTGTTACAACAATGCAGTTCAGATGAAGAAGCCTTCCAGGCAAGAATTGATAAACTAGTAGAACTTGATGAAATGAGAAGGATGGCATTTAACAAAACCATTATTGAACAGGAAAGAGTTAAAGGAACTTTTGACCAAAGAACAAGGAATGTGAAGTTCAGAGTTGGAGATATAGTTTTGTTATGGGACAAAAACAAGGCAATACCTGGAAACCATGGAAAATTTGAAAAAATCTGGATGGGCCCGTATCGAGTATCAAGGATAGCTGGAAAAGGATCAGTGTTTCTAGAAACTTTAGATGGGGATGAACTTGAACTCCCTGTAATGGGCTTTTGTTAAAGCACTATTTCCCACCTATCGAGTAAACTATGCATTGCATTGCCTGGTAGATTAGAGTAGGTAGGAAACCGAATAAGCCTACTTGGGCAGTAGTTAGTCTTTTCAGCCATTGAGTCTGGCACCTTGTTTATCTCTAAGCTCCTTTGTAAGCTCCTAGTTTAAATGAGTACCTATCACTTTTTTTTCTTTTTCCTGCACAATAAATTCCAAATTTTGCAAATTATGTTAGTAATTTAATTTAATTTCCGCATTTATATATTTCGTGCACTTATATTTCTGACATAGAATAGATTTTATTTCAGTTGGTTTTATATTTTTCCCAAACATGCGGCATGAGATATTTTTGATGTTTGTGAATGCAGAAATAGGTTGCAAAAGTAAAAAGCTGGAAGCAAATGGTAGAGTGTTGGATCATGGATTCGAGTAGCAGAGTTCGAGGACCAGAGATTCTGAGGTTCTCAAGCGCTCATTTCAGCAGAGCACTTGTCCCAGCCGGAGCCAGATGTTATCACATTTATAGTAGCTGGGCTACCATACATTATTTTTCTGATGCCAGTACACTATTCAGCCAGTTCCCCTACATGTGAGATGCTGAGATGAGCATCTATATTGGATCACTATCAGATTGTGGACAGCAGTGTATATTCCCCATGCCATGACTGAGTCTCAGGACACTCAGAGAGATGACCGATGTAGCCATTATAACATTGGTACAGAGCAGTCAGTAGTGCCCAGAGTTACAGCAGCAGTTTCAGAGGACAGATGATGGTACAGGTTGATGAGCAATCAGGTATATGACTCAGCAGGTATATCATTGTGTCATGGTTATATTGCTTTTATATTTATTCTTATAGCATGTCTTAGCACTTAGTATCATGATCTGGCGATCATATAGATATGTGGACCTGGTTGATCTTATTATATATACATATTATTGTCCCTACTCAGACTTAGAAGTTCACTATTCATACTCATTGGTCTTACCCTCCTTAGGGAGAATAGATGTGATCATTCAGCCATATCCTTGGCTTGCTAGTGTCCGCTCCATTATTCATTGTCTTCATCCATCCATGGCCTACCTTTTAATTTATCACCCTGACTTACTACTTGACTAGTGACATGGAGGATCTTTTCCCCACTGTAGCCTCTGTATTGGATGAGCTTCCCTGTTTATTGTGTCTCGACTCTGAGTTGGTGACAAAACTTACCTATGGTGAGTTGGAGTTCCTTGTGAATTCCCCCTAGTCACTAAAGTTGTGTTGGCTAAACCTGAAACTTTTCGTGCTGCCATGAATACAAAATCTGGAAAAATGAAATGCTATATCTTGTATGAAAAGCCCATTCATGCAATGTGTTTCTAAACACACATGAATGAAAGGCATGCCAAATGAAAATGGCTATGAAAATAAAATGTTATATCTTTTGGAAAATAAATAACTAGGTAAACAAGTTGTCCATGACACACCTAGAAGTGCTCAGGTAAACAAGTGCCTTAAAAACACACCTGCAGCAAAAAGCCTAAAATAAATGTAAATCTATGCAATGTGTTTATAAACACACATAGATCAAGGCTATGGAAACTTCAGGCCCAAAAACCAATGGAACTTAAATGCTATATCTAAACAATTGCTGGCCTTATTTGTATTATGGATTGTGCGCATCTATGAAGGTGAATAAACCCTCTTTGAACAACTCATCCATCTGTGAGACACTGCCCTTCCCTGTGTTATTGCTCATTCAGTATATACTATGGTGTGTATTCCCTTTCCCTTGCCAAAGTGTCACAAAGTTAAGTCAATCAAGTCATCCCTTAGCCTAGCCAGTTATTTTAGCCTTCACCCTTCACTAGCAAATTGATCACAGCTATGAAGTGAGTATGATCTTGAAAGTCTAGTCTAAGTAATAATAATAATTAATGACATTATATATTTGGATTTAGATCGCCAGTAATGATTACTTTGTGCTATAATTGTTATTTGAATAAGTTGTAGAGCATGCGTTAACCTTAGAGACTTTGCAGCAGCTTATGATGATGGTCTGAGTTATATTGGGTCATGTTGACTTGGTTAGGCCTAGTCTGACCATGGTCAACCAGAGGACATGAGATGGTTGGACCTTATGATGACATGGATAGATGATATATGGTCTATGTATACATACATGATAATTCTATGCAGCAGCTACAGGGTTATGATGATGATTCTTGGTTTACAGCAGTATTTGATCATTTACAGATTATTATTATTGGCCCTGTTCCGGTATATTGGATATATATTTTGATCATGCAGAGACTCATATGGTGTATGAGTACACATCTTGGATGGATTTGGACCTTCTGAGTCCAATGAGACAGTTTGTTTTCATTTCCGGGCACTTACAGTGATGATTGAGCCTCAGTAGGCTATCCCAGTGCAGTTTTGGTCTGTCGGAGGCCCTGTTAGAGCAGATATGATTTTTATCCGGTTGACCTAGGGCACTGTGCTTGGAGGGGGTGGTCCAGCCACTTGTTTTTACCATATTACCCCCCTCCCAGACACACTGGTGCCCTCACCTTGACAGCGCAGGCACTCCAGGAGGCAGTTTGGGGCAGTTTCACGCTTCCCGAGGCATTTCAGGATTGGTAGAAATGGCTATTGAGGAAATCGATTTGGGCTACTGAGGCAATGTTATGGCATGGGATGATCAGTGATGATAGATCGGGGTCCTCCACACCTTCTCCAGCAGTTTCAGCTTCATCGGGGCCCGCATCCATCACTTATGGCACTTTCTGAGGATTTCTGAGGTCTTTTTGAGGCCTACGATTTGACTATGGAGGCACGATTTGGTACATTGATGATTATTTATTGATTATTGTGCTACGGGGATTGACCAAGGAGGGATAAAATTACCCCTTGGACCCACCATAAGCCTCTTATTATATTTTGTCATCATGATTTGGTGGGATTCCCCTCTTCTAGGGCGATTTTGTCCACTCACATAATATTTTATTTGTGATCCATGTATTTTATTGTTGAGCTCATCTCAACCATTGATTAGACATTTGTATCTTTTAATCTTAGCCACTCATTCAAAAAGCGGTTAGGGTTTTGGTGCCTCTCCTTCCTATTTAAAGGAGAGAGCTTCTCATTGTAAGGGGTCTTTGGCTCTTGGATTATTGGTATAGAAAAATATTCTTGTGGAAATTCTTGTGGTCTCCTTTGCATCTGGTGTTCTTAGATGGTGATTGGAAAGTCTATTGCAACCTAGCATTTGGAAATTGTGGTAAGATCTATCCTTTTTTGGAACTCATTGTTTGTCTACAGGAGGGCGACTTCAACAAGGGCGATTTTGCAAGGCTTCTTCAAATCGACTTTCTTGGCATTCGCTTGTATCAGGGGGTTATCATTAGCATCATTGTGATCTATGCTATCTTTCTGTTACTTCTCTTGTGGCATTAGTCTTATCTCTTGATGCATCAAATCTGATATTGTTGACGTTTGTTGTGCAGGAGAGAGGACGCATTGGCTTCTTGGATCAAATCGACTTGCATAGAAACTATCTCAAAGCTTCTCAAATTGATCGAGTTTGCATAGATCATCATCATCAAGGCATCTACAAGGTTACCCAGGTAAGATCCACAGGTTTGTTTCTCTTACCTTGATCCAATCCATTGACATAGCTCATAAATTGTTAAAACCCTAAATATTTCAAAACCCCCATTTTTACATTTTCTCAGATCTACTTAGATCTAGTGGGTTGTTGGGCATAATATTGAAAACCCACCTCTATAGCATCCACGGCATCCCAGATCTATAGTTTGGTGATGATTGGCTTCCATTTGACCCCCTTCCCAAGCCAATTTAGCTTTTCCCAAGTAAGGCGCACTTCCTGGTGGTTGTGAGTTGACCTAGATCTAGGTGGTGGGTAGTTGAGATCCCACTTGATCCTTAACCTACACATCAAATAACCTACCCCCAGATTGTTACTTTTCTGATTCTCACCTTGTGGGCCCCATTCCACATTTTAAGGGATTTAATCCCCATTTTGGACCACTTGGAACACTTAAACTCAAATCTAGTAAGATCTAGCCATCGGATTGCCGTGAAATTATAGATCCACACTCCTAATTGACGAACCTACTTGGATCTAAAGTTTGGATGCCATTGGACTTGTCTTGACCCACCTAACCCCACTTTTAGGCCTCCTTGGGTAAAGTCGCACCACCTTGGAGAAGTGAGTTAACTCACTTCTAGGACGTGGGTACTTGAGATTCTTGCGGATTTGGAACGGGAATAATTCAAAACCTAGGTCTAGTGTGTCACTTTGTCAGATCTTGCCTTGGGGATAGCATTCCTTGTTTTAAGGAATTGTGGTCCACTTGGGTCAAACCTAGATCTAGACCTAGTTATCCATCAAGACCTTTATTGCCCACTTGTCTCATGCTATAGGAGTCCTCTACCACAAGTCAACCCTACTTTGACTCCATTATCTCAATTCCCAAGGCACTGGTTACTCTCCAAGTCAATTCGACTTTCCTAGATTGTTGGATTAACTTGTGGTTTGACCTTAGTGTGGTGAACCAAACCCTTGATGCCATTATGTATCATGGTCAAACTTGTCATGTGTACTAGTTAGCCCCAATTCAACCCCTGAACTACCCTGTATTGGACACGGTTCCCAAGGCAGTAGATCTTCCAACATTGAACTAGTACTCTAATCCTAGATCTCACTTCAAACATTATAAGTCACTCTCACATCAACTATGAACCAAAGCTATACTCATTAAACCCCTCACTTGGCTTGTGACTTCATCCTTAGGTCTAGGATAAACCATACACCTAACTTCACTTAGAAATACCCTGATTTGGTGTCTTGGTTTTGATCTCTCCTGTTGGGAGTAGATCGGGTCTCCCCCTTTGTTGTCTGGGCTAGATAACATAAAGCGAAGGTTGCCTCGACTGGCGTGACAACCATATATTGGAGGTCGAGGTGATCGTGGTTGCACCTTTTGAGTTGCCCTTCCCTATTGCCATCCATGACTGGATACATCCATAGGGGTAACTACAGTTGAGGTGAACACCTAGGACTATGCCTTGCGTCACTTATTCAGAAAACGATATGATTTTGAAAATGATGACCGAAATGAGTGGTTTAATTCGAAACCTGAATGGGGTAGTTCTCAGAAAACAAAGAGAGAATATCAAACGTTATGAACCTTTCTATAAAACCTTTGAAGGCATGTATACCAATGAATGTCTTCAAACTAGGTCTACAAGCAAAGCCTCGGATGGTTGAGTAGTAACTAGGTCTCAAGTAAAGAATAACTCAAAAGATACAGATAAAAGCAAAACTATTGTGAAAGAAAATTCCCTCGACCAAAGGAATATTACTCGTAGAGTCCCCACTCAAGCTCCAAACATTCTTCCTAAAGGAATTTTAAAGAAAAATGATCAACCCAGAAGGTTGTCTCCTCAAGTCACCAAGAAGGTAACAAGTCCAAGCCCTGCTAAACCCCAGACTAGGGAGCCAGTGCAAAGAAGGCAAGTGAATACTCCTAGCAAAGAGATTTCTCCTATAACACAAGAAAAGCTAAATTCAAATATATTGGGAAAACTCTCGGGATCCTCGGTCATGGTGTCTTTGAAAGACTTGGTAGTTATCCCTTCTGTTAGAGCATAGGTAATGCATTTATTAGGTCTAAAAATAAATACCAAAGATCAAGAAAAAGCTTGCAACTTAAAGATTGACTTGAGTAACTTCTTATCCAAACCCAATATCCCTGTGCCCTTGGAGGAACTGTTGAAAATCCCGTCATATTTTAATCAAGCAACTAAATTCTTAGGAATTGAGCCTAAAGTCAAATTAACGACTGAGGATGACCCTCCCATTATGATTCAAAGTGTAGTTGATAAAGGTAGGGGTCACCCCCCTTTTTATATTGCTTTGGAGATCAATCAATTGATATTGCACAACTGTATGTTAGATTCAGGAGCAGAAGTAAATATTATGCCTCTTAAGGTCATGGAACAATTGGAGCTAAAACCATCCAGAGAGTACAAGAATGTGTGTGGGATGGATTCTAGGCCTATTAAGTCGGAAGGTATGATTGAGAATCTCAAGATGAAGCTGGCTGCTTATCCTGCAATTGAAATAATTATGAATGTTTTGGTTCTAGATATTCCTGATGCATGGGGAATGTTGTTGTCAAGGGAGTGGGTTGCCAAATTAGGAGGAAGTATCCAAATGGATTTATCTTACGCTACCATTCCTATTAGGGAAAAAGCTTCTTATAAATTGATGAATGAAAAACCTATGACAGAGCATGTAGAAATACCCGACTACTTGTTTGAAGAGGCTATGCGCCCCACTGAGGAAGTTGGAAATTATATGGTAATGGCTAACTTTTGGGAAGAGCCCCGACCACATCCTTTTCCTCCTAGTCAAGTTTGGAAAATGCATTTTGATGGGGCAAAATCTAGACATGGTGCTGGAGCTGGAATCGTCCTTACATCTCCTTCTGGTGAAGAAAAATTGTTTGCATATTGTCTTGAATTTGAGTGCACAAACAATGTAGCTGAGTATGAGGCATTGCTTTTAGGGTTAGAGATTTGCCAAGAACAAAAGATTAAATGTGTAAATGTAACAGGAGACTCTGATTTGGTTGTGTCCCAAGTGAAGAACCAGTTTGCAGCCAAAAATAATAGGCTTAGGGATTATCGAAATGCGGTTTGGGATACTATAGAAATGTTTGATGCCTTTGCAATACGAGCAGTCCCGAGAGAAGAAAATACCCTGGCCAATGCATTATCAGTAATAGCATGCACCTTTGAAACTCCAGATCATCTTAAAAATAAAGAGTGTAAGGTTGAAGTAATATTTAGACCATCCGTTCCTGATAATCAAGATCATTGGCAAGTCTTTGATAATGATGCACAAATCATTGCATTCTTACAAAACAATGAAAATTTTCAGAATTGCAATGTGAACTTAGAAGATAAATCAAACGGTTCTTCCATTCAAGATCTTGATGTTATGAAATTAGCAATACCTCTGGAGAAAAATTTCAATAGGCATGATGAATACAAAGGTAAAAGAGCTGAACCAGTAGCTGAAGTTGTAGAGATAAATATTGGAACCTCAGTTTCTCCTAGAATGATTAGGATAGGAAAGAATGCCTCCCTAGAAGAAAGAAAGGCGATTGTGAATCTGATTAGGAGGTATAGAGACATTTTTGCCTGGACGTACGATGAACTCAAAACTTTTGATCCTAAAATTATTGAGCACACTATCCCGTTGCATGAAGGGGCTAAACCTTATAGGCAAAAGTTAAGAAATGTCAATCCCAAACTTGCACCATTGATCAAAAAAGAACTGGAAAAAATGTTGGCTGCATGAATTATCCAACCTGTTCGTCACACTACTTGGGTTTCTAACCCGGTGATTGTAAGAAAGAAAAGTGGTGAAATTAGGGTATGTATTGATTTCAGAAACCTAAACCAAGCATCCCTTAAGGATAATTACCCTTTGCAAAATATGGAAAATTTGTTGCAAAGTGTCACTGGGGCAGGTATGTTGTCTATGTTGGATGGATTCTCGGGGTATAATCAGGTACGTATTAGAAAGGAAGATAGAGATAAAACAACCTTTACTACTCCATGGGGAACTTTCCAATATATAAGAATGCCTTTCGGACTATTAAATGCCGGTTCTACTTTTCAAAGAGCTATGGATCAGGCATTTAGTGATTTGATTGGGAAAATCATTGCCATTTATCAGGATGACTTGACAGTTTTTTCAAAAAAAAGGGGAGACCATATAAAACATTTGAGAAGAGTTTTTGAGCGTTGCAGAAAGTTTGGTATATCTTTGAACCCCAAAAAGTCGACTTTTGGGGTAGATGAAGGTAAGTTACTAGGACACATTGTGTCCAAAGAAGGTATCAGAATTGACCCAGAACGTGTCCAGGCCATAAATGCCATTGCAGCACCTCATAATGTAGCCACCTTGCAATCTTTCTTTCGTAAAATAAATTTTGTCCGAAGATTCATTCCAAACTTAGCAGAATTGGCCAAACCATTAAATGCCCTTCTTAAAAAGGATGTGAAGTTTGTATGGGATAAAGAATGTGAATTGTCCTTCACCAAGCTTAAAAAGGCCATTTCAACCTCCCCTGTGTTAGCTTGTCCTGATTACAATAAAGAATTCAAGATTTACTCATATGCTTCGGAAGATACTATTGCTGGTGTGTTATTACAAAAGAATGATGAAAACCATGAACAACCTATAGCCTTTATGAGTAAAAATTTGAGAGATGCCGAACTAAAGTATACCATGACAGAAAAACAAGCTTACGCTTTAGTCAAAGCCTTGAAACACTTTAGAACATATGTGGGATATTCCAAAATCAAGGCATATGTCCCATATCAAGCAGTAAAGGATGTTTTGTCACAAGCAGATGGTATAGGTGTAAGGGGAAATTGGATTTCACGCATACAAGAGTATGATCTAGAAATTAAGCCTATCAAGATTGTTAAAGGGCAAGGGTTAGCTCAACTTTTGACTGAAAAGGGAGGTGACATGGTAAATACGGTAAGTGAAAGAAACATTGGTATTCTAAACATTAATGACGAACATGAATGGTACAAAGATATTATGTATTTCTTGAGGAACTTGTCATGCCCTGATCACCTTGTAGATCATCAAAGAAGAGCATTGAGACTGAAGGCTGAGAAGTATGTTATAACTCAAGACGGGTTAGGATGGAGAAATCCTGATGGAATAATTCTGAAATGTGTTAGCCCGGAGGAATCACAAACCATTATGAAAGAAATGCATTCTGGATTATGTGGTGGGCATTATGCCCCAAGAACAACCGCTGCGAAAATCATGAGGGCTGGTTATTATTGGCCAACACTTTTCAAGGATGTGCATTCCTATGTTAGAGTCTGTCAAGAGTGTCAACTATTTTCGGGAAAACCAAGATTGCCTGCATTACCTCTAAATCCTGTAGTAGTAGAAGCTCCTTTTCAGCAGTGGGTTATGGATTTTGTTGGACCTTTTAGTGAAAACTCAAGTAATGGACATAAGTATATGTTGACCTGTACTGATTACTTTACTCGTTGGGTAGAGGCCATCCCAACCAAGAAGGCTACAGCCGAGGTAGTTGTGAAATTCTTGGAAGAAAACATTGTATCCAGATATGGTTGTCCTTTAAAAATAACAACTGATAACGCTTCAGCTTTCAGTAAAATAGAAATGTCAACCTTTTGCATGAATCATGGAATCACTCTCTCGCATTCATCAAACTATTATCCTCAAGGAAATGGTCTCGCTGAATCTAGCAATAAAAATTTGATAAGACTGCTAAAAAGAATGGTTGGCACCAATAAGAGAAGTTGGGACACAAAGTTGAAATATGCCTTATGGGCTGACAGGACAACGGTTAAAAGGATTACCGGAAAATCCCCTTTTGAGTTGGTATATGGGCAAGATTGTAGACTCCCAATAAATTTACAAATTCTTGTGTATGAGTTGTTACAACAATGCAGTTCAGATGAAGAAGCCTTCCAGGCAAGAATTGATAAACTAGTAGAACTTGATGAAATGAGAAGGATGGCATTTAACAAAACCATTATTGAACAGGAAAGAGTTAAAGGAACTTTTGACCAAAGAACAAGGAATGTGAAGTTCAGAGTTGGAGATATAGTTTTGTTATGGGACAAAAACAAGGCAATACCTGGAAACCATGGAAAATTTGAAAAAATCTGGATGGGCCCGTATCGAGTATCAAGGATAGCTGGAAAAGGATCAGTGTTTCTAGAAACTTTAGATGGGGATGAACTTGAACTCCCTGTAATGGGCTTTTGTTAAAGCACTATTTCCCACCTATCGAGTAAACTATGCATTGCATTGCCTGGTAGATTAGAGTAGGTAGGAAACCGAATAAGCCTACTTGGGCAGTAGTTAGTCTTTTCAGCCATTGAGTCTGGCACCTTGTTTATCTCTAAGCTCCTTTGTAAGCTCCTAGTTTAAATGAGTACCTATCACTTTTTTTTCTTTTTCCTGCACAATAAATTCCAAATTTTGCAAATTATGTTAGTAATTTAATTTAATTTCCGCATTTATATATTTCGTGCACTTATATTTCTGACATAGAATAGATTTTATTTCAGTTGGTTTTATATTTTTCCCAAACATGCGGCATGAGATATTTTTGATGTTTGTGAATGCAGAAATAGGTTGCAAAAGTAAAAAGCTGGAAGCAAATGGTAGAGTGTTGGATCATGGATTCGAGTAGCAGAGTTCGAGGACCAGAGATTCTGAGGTTCTCAAGCGCTCATTTCAGCAGAGCACTTGTCCCAGCCGGAGCCAGATGTTATCACATTTATAGTAGCTGGGCTACCATACATTATTTTTCTGATGCCAGTACACTATTCAGCCAGTTCCCCTACATGTGAGATGCTGAGATGAGCATCTATATTGGATCACTATCAGATTGTGGACAGCAGTGTATATTCCCCATGCCATGACTGAGTCTCAGGACACTCAGAGAGATGACCGATGTAGCCATTATAACATTGGTACAGAGCAGTCAGTAGTGCCCAGAGTTACAGCAGCAGTTTCAGAGGACAGATGATGGTACAGGTTGATGAGCAATCAGGTATATGACTCAGCAGGTATATCATTGTGTCATGGTTATATTGCTTTTATATTTATTCTTATAGCATGTCTTAGCACTTAGTATCATGATCTGGCGATCATATAGATATGTGGACCTGGTTGATCTTATTATATATACATATTATTGTCCCTACTCAGACTTAGAAGTTCACTATTCATACTCATTGGTCTTACCCTCCTTAGGGAGAATAGATGTGATCATTCAGCCATATCCTTGGCTTGCTAGTGTCCGCTCCATTATTCATTGTCTTCATCCATCCATGGCCTACCTTTTAATTTATCACCCTGACTTACTACTTGACTAGTGACATGGAGGATCTTTTCCCCACTGTAGCCTCTGTATTGGATGAGCTTCCCTGTTTATTGTGTCTCGACTCTGAGTTGGTGACAAAACTTACCTATGGTGAGTTGGAGTTCCTTGTGAATTCCCCCTAGTCACTAAAGTTGTGTTGGCTAAACCTGAAACTTTTCGTGCTGCCATGAATACAAAATCTGGAAAAATGAAATGCTATATCTTGTATGAAAAGCCCATTCATGCAATGTGTTTCTAAACACACATGAATGAAAGGCATGCCAAATGAAAATGGCTATGAAAATAAAATGTTATATCTTTTGGAAAATAAATAACTAGGTAAACAAGTTGTCCATGACACACCTAGAAGTGCTCAGGTAAACAAGTGCCTTAAAAACACACCTGCAGCAAAAAGCCTAAAATAAATGTAAATCTATGCAATGTGTTTATAAACACACATAGATCAAGGCTATGGAAACTTCAGGCCCAAAAACCAATGGAACTTAAATGCTATATCTAAACAATTGCTGGCCTTATTTGTATTATGGATTGTGCGCATCTATGAAGGTGAATAAACCCTCTTTGAACAACTCATCCATCTGTGAGACACTGCCCTTCCCTGTGTTATTGCTCTTTCAGTATATACTATGGTGTGTATTCCCTTTCCCTTGCCAAAGTGTCACAAAGTTAAGTCAATCAAGTCATCCCTTAGCCTAGCCAGTTATTTTAGCCTTCACCCTTCACTAGCAAATTGATCACAGCTATGAAGTGAGTATGATCTTGAAAGTCTAGTCTAAGTAATAATAATAATTAATGACATTATATATTTGGATTTAGATCGCCAGTAATGATTACTTTGTGCTATAATTGTTATTTGAATAAGTTGTAGAGCATGCGTTAACCTTAGAGACTTTGCAGCAGCTTATGATGATGGTCTGAGTTATATTGGGTCATGTTGACTTGGTTAGGCCTAGTCTGACCATGGTCAACCAGAGGACATGAGATGGTTGGACCTTATGATGACATGGATAGATGATATATGGTCTATGTATACATACATGATAATTCTATGCAGCAGCTACAGGGTTATGATGATGATTCTTGGTTTACAGCAGTATTTGATCATTTACAGATTATTATTATTGGCCCTGTTCCGGTATATTGGATATATATTTTGATCATGCAGAGACTCATATGGTGTATGAGTACACATCTTGGATGGATTTGGACCTTCTGAGTCCAATGAGACAGTTTGTTTTCATTTCCGGGCACTTACAGTGATGATTGAGCCTCAGTAGGCTATCCCAGTGCAGTTTTGGTCTGTCGGAGGCCCTGTTAGAGCAGATATGATTTTTATCCGGTTGACCTAGGGCACTGTGCTTGGAGGGGGTGGTCCAGCCACTTGTTTTTACCATATTACCCCCCTCCCAGACACACTGGTGCCCTCACCTTGACAGCGCAGGCACTCCAGGAGGCAGTTTGGGGCAGTTTCACGCTTCCCGAGGCATTTCAGGATTGGTAGAAATGGCTATTGAGGAAATCGATTTGGGCTACTGAGGCAATGTTATGGCATGGGATGATCAGTGATGATAGATCGGGGTCCTCCACACCTTCTCCAGCAGTTTCAGCTTCATCGGGGCCCGCATCCATCACTTATGGCACTTTCTGAGGATTTCTGAGGTCTTTTTGAGGCCTACGATTTGACTATGGAGGCACGATTTGGTACATTGATGATTATTTATTGATTATTGTGCTACGGGGATTAACCAAGGAGGGATAAAATTACCCCTTGGACCCACCATAAGCCTCTTATTATATTTTGTCATCATGATTTGGTGGGATTCCCCTCTTCTAGGGCGATTTTGTCCACTCACATAATATTTTATTTGTGATCCATGTATTTTATTGTTGAGCTCATCTCAACCATTGATTAGACATTTGTATCTTTTAATCTTAGCCACTCATTCAAAAAGTGGTTAGGGTTTTGGTGCCTCTCCTTCCTATTTAAAGGAGAGAGCTTCTCATTGTAAGGGGTCTTTGGCTCTTGGATTATTGGTATAGAAAAATATTCTTGTGGAAATTCTTGTGGTCTCCTTTGCATCTGGTGTTCTTAGATGGTGATTGGAAAGTCTATTGCAACCTAGCATTTGGAAATTGTGGTAAGATCTATCCTTTTTTGGAACTCATTGTTTGTCTACAGGAGGGCGACTTCAACAAGGGCGATTTTGCAAGGCTTCTTCAAATCGACTTTCTTGGCATTCGCTTGTATCAGGGGGTTATCATTAGCATCATTGTGATCTATGCTATCTTTCTGTTACTTCTCTTGTGGCATTAGTCTTATCTCTTGATGCATCAAATCTGATATTGTTGACGTTTGTTGTGCAGGAGAGAGGGCGCATTGGCTTCTTGGATCAAATCGACTTGCATAGAAACTACCTCAAAGCTTCTCAAATTGATCAGGTTTGCATAGATCATCATCATCAAGGCATCTACAAGGTTACCCAGGTAAGATCCACAGGTTTGTTTCTCTTACCTTGATCCAATCCACTGACATAGCTCATAAATTATTAAAACCCTAAATATTTCAAAACCCCCATTTTTACATTTTCTCAGATCTACTTAGATCTAGTGGGTTCTTGGGCATAATATTGAAAACCCACCACTATAGCATCCACGGCATCCCGGATCTATAGTTTGGTGATGATTGGCTTCCATTTGACCCCCTTCCCAAGCCAACTTAGCTTCTCCCAAGTAAGGCGCACTTCCTGGTGGTTGTGAGTTGACCTAGATCTAGGTGGTGGGTAGTTGAGATCCCGCTTGATACTTAACCTACACATCAAATAACCTACCCCCAGATTGTTACTTTTCTGATTCTCACCTTGTGGGCCCCATTCCACATTTTAAGGGATTTAATCCCCATTTTGGACCACTTGGAACACTTGAACTCAGATCTAGTAAGATCTAGCCGTCGGATTGCCATGAAATTATAGATCCACACTCCTACCTGACCAATCTACCCGGATCTAAAGTTTGGATGCCATCAGACTTGTCTTGACCCACCTAACCCACCTTTTAGGCTCCCTTGGGTAAAGTCGCACCACCTTGGAGAAGTGAGTTAACTCACTTCTAGGACGTGGGTACTTGAGATTCTTGCGGATTTGGAACGGGAATAATTCAAAACCTAGGTCTAGTGTGTCACTTTGTCAGATCTTGGCTTGGGGATAGCATTCCTTGTTTTAAGGAATTGTGGTCCACTTGGGTTAAACCTAGATCTAGACCTATTTATCCATCAAGACCTTTATTGCCCACTTGTCTCATGCTATAGGAGTCCTCAACCACAAGTCAACCCTACTTTGACTCCATTATCCCAATTCCCAAGGCACTGGTTACTCTCCAAGTCAATTCGACTTTCCTAGATTGTTGGATTAACTTGTGGTTTGACCTTAGTGTGGTGAACCAAACCCTTGATGCCATCATGTATCATGGTCAAACTTGTCATGTGTACTAGTAAGCCCCAATTCAACCCCTGAACTACCCTGCATTGGACACGATTCCTAAGGCAGTAGATCTTCCAACATTGAACTAGTACTCTAATCCTAGATCTCACTTCAAACATTATAAGTCACTCTCACATCAACTATGAACCAAAGCTATACTCATTAAACCCCTCACTTGGCTTGTGACTTCATCCTTAGGTCTAGGATAAACCATACACCTAACTTCACTTAGAAATACCCTGATTTGGTGTCTTGGTTTTGATCTCTCCTGTCGGGAGTAGATCGGGTCTCCCCCTTTGTTGTCTGGGCCAGATAACATAAAGCGAAGGTTGCCTCGACTGGCGTGACAACCATATACTGGAGGTCGAGGTGATCGTGGTTGCACCTTTTGAGTTGCCCTTCCCTATTGCCATCCATGACTGGATACATCCATAGGGGTAACTACAGTTTAGGTGATAACATTTTGGCATCGATGCCGGGGTAGGGTGACATACTCAAGGGGGGGCGCTAGCACATAGGACCAGCAAGGGAGGGGTCAACACAAGACTACGCCAACACAAGGCTAACACAAGTCAACAATAGGTGTCACAACAAGGTGGGAAAACAACCCTTCTAACCACAAGACAAAAGGTGGGAAGACAACCCTTCTAACCACAAGACAAAAGGTGGGAAGACAACCCTTCTAACCCTCTCTCTCAGTGTATGTGGTCCACAAGTATCCCATACAGTAACTGGAAGTTTTACCATCACCATATAAGGAAGGTCCAAACTGGATGATGTGATCCTCTGACCCTCCTGACTGCTCCTAAGGTCAAATGCCAGTGACTCCATCAAGGGTTGGCCAGTCTCTTGAGGAAACAACCTAGCTCAACCATCTCGAGGACATAGGAGAGGAGGGAATCACACGTCATCGTCTTGGTTAACTGACCAAGATCCACCTGGTTAACTGACGAGGTACCCTAAATAAATGCTAGGGTTATGCATTGCTTGGTCCCAGACCAAGAATCTCTCTGGTGTAACTGACCAGGAGGCCCTAGTGATAAGCTAGGGGTTTTTTCCATGGCTCATACTACTTGGTCTCAGACCAAGATCCCTTGATAACTGCTAGGGGCCCTAGATACCTATCGGGGACTTACACTGCCTGGTTAACTGACTAGGGTGCCATCCTCCAGAGAATGGCTCTCGCAGCTGCATTATATTTAACACTAACTTCCTTGATATTTATCATATTTTATATTATAACCACTGTTTCAAAATCCCATGGCCACTTTGCATCTAATGGCATTGAGGTGGCACACTTCAAGGCACTTGATTTAACAATAACTGCTCCCAAAACTAGGACACCCCTCCAAAAACGTCCCATCAAAAATGGCCTATATGACTGTGTAAACAACCCTCCAAAGGGTGGGTGCTCATCAAGGGAAAACCAATGAATGTAGAACAAGTCAACAAATGCAAGAAGTTGCTTCCAACAAATAGATCTATGTGCAATAATCCATCAACTAGGAAACAACCTCAACATATGTGCAATGAATGTACACATAACAACCAAACCCCCAACCTCCATGCCAACTCATCAATCCATAAACCAAGGAGACCATCAATCAAAAATAGGAGCATTCAACTGAAGAACAAGTGTCCACAATAGATAACCAACCCATGAGGAAGGGGACAACCCCTTCTACAAGCCACTAAAATGCCACCACACATGCCACAAGGGAGACAAAAGGAGGGCACTCAAACAAAGATAATACCCAAAAGTGTTATGATGTCATCTATGTGCCAAGGATCAAGAACACTCACAAGAAAAGTCCTCCACAAGCATCAACACTAGGCCATCCAAATCTCCATCAACATGTAACCCCCTGCTGAAAATATGACAAAAACAATGTGTGAACACCCATGCAAAATGGGGGGTAACAAGTACACAATCAAATGATGAAGGTATCTAACTAGATCTTTCATCTAGGTAGGTGGGAAGTGTCAACTTAATCTTTTCTACCTCGTAGCCTTCTGCAAAGTAGTTGATGGTGACAAATTAGTCCATTCATTTTGCAACGTCTCATGACTCCATTAGCCCAATAGATTGATAGGCACTAATCCCTTATTATTTCATTCCCTTGTTCCTCTTTTCCTCCACTTTTTCTTTCCATATCCCTTTCCCATTCCCATTTCTTTCCTATTACCACCCAGTTTGCACAGGATGTTCAATAGATAAAAGACATCCACCAACCAGGGACCTTTTTGTTCCTCATCCAAATCAAGAAGTCTTTTGCCCAATTGTATTTTGCACTTCCTTGTCATGATCAAAGGAGGTTGTTTGTAAATTTTTACATCTGTTACATGTGTAAAATGCCTAGCCCGAGTGAATCACTCATATTATGGCAACTTTGGAGTGTTTTTTTACCTAGATGAACTTAGATCATAGTGATCAAAATCTATCCTGGCTTTTTCGCTCACACCTACAAAGCCAAAGTATGTTATAATACAAGTGCTTCAGATTGGTGTCTAAGTCCTTAGAATCTGGTGTCAAAATTGGAGTCAATCACGATGTCCCTAGCAACATGCATGACCTTTTAGGTCCCTTGGGAAGGTAAAAATGTCAAAAAACTAAGAAAAGAGGGGTTAGAGGGGTCAATTATTAAAAGGGGAATATTCTTAGCACCTTTCCCCTCTCATGCACGTGTTTTCCCTCATCCAGGGGAGCAAGGTGGCGCCTTCTCTCCCTCCATGCATTGATATCTCCTCCTACAACTGGCGCCCTCACCTAACTCATGCATGTGTTTGTCTACTCCTTGTTCAACATTGGTTTTTCGTCCCAAAGGTGGAGCCCCTCCGTGCATGCATGCTCTCCCAGATGTAGCACATTCCCCCTGCATGGAATTGGGATCTCCTCTTAGATGTAGTGCGCCCTCATCCCATGCATCCTAACTCCCTCATGTGGCACCTTCTCCTCAATTGTGCCTTGGGATCTCCTCCAAGAGGTGGTGCATTCTCCTTCCATGCATGGAGAAGCTCCCTATGTTGCATTTTCCTATTCAAAGAGGCTCTCCCTCTCTCATTGGTGTTGGTTATTAGATGGAGAAAGATCTCTTGCATCATGTATCTCTCATTTGTGAATAGTGATTAATAAAGCAAGACTTTGGAGGTCAAGAAGGAGTTGTGCACACTGTGTGGATGTTTATGTCTTGTATGGTATTTAATTGAGGTAACTTGTATTGTTGATTAATAGCTAGTTTCTATTTGCTTCTCTATTAGGCTTTGAAGGGGTATCATTACCCAGTAGGATAGATCTATTGTTTACATTAGATTTATTTGCAAGCTATAAAGAGATTTTTATGATAAGCATATTATCAATTGCATCTATGCTCGTATTAACCCTCTCTTTTAGGTTGCACCAAGAGAAGCATTTGGAGGTATCCTTTATCCCTTTCTAGTTATTCATTTGCATTTGCAGGTTCTCTTCTGATAAGAAAATCATGGTTAGCCTTGCGCAACCCCCTTCTCCTGATGGCCTTTTTCTTGTGGGCTAGTCCCTCAGTACGGTTCTAAAAGCATTCCATTGTTCTCAGCAAGCACTCTTCTATAGCCTTCCTTTTATTCTACTCAAATCAAATCTAAGTTTTGAATGTATGTTTAACTAGATCTTCTATTATCAAAGATATATCTATCTCCCAGATCTATTTTATTCATGCATGCTAGATCTAATCAAAGCTTTAAAGTACATTATTCAAGTAGATGAAGTTAGCAGTTTAGTACTAGTCGTTTCTAAGTGGTATAGCCAACATTGACCAATTGTCCACTTAGACTAGCACTCTGGCAGTGGGCTTAAGTGTGTTTTGGTGCACTTTTGACCACTTTTAGCTCACTATCTACTCTTTGGACAGTCATAAAATTTCATGTTGCGGATGTTAAGATTCAATATGCTAAGACAGAAAATATCAGCATTACATTCCATTTCACAACAATAGCATATACAGGATCACTGAAAGAACAACAAGCACAACATAAACACAAGAGACACAGATTTATCCTGGGAAACCCTCATGGGGAAGAAAACCCAGCAAAGCTTCCTCAATATAGATGACCAGCAAATACAAAGATGTAAACCCTAGACATGAGCTCCTTCTCCTCCATAGCAGATCTCTCCCTCAACTGTGCGCTATTCACAAGTGAGTGTAGTGTGTGTTAAATGAGGAACAAGGAGTCATCAACATCTGCAGGAGCAAGGAGTCATCAACATCATACATGATGCATCTATAAATCATTGGAAGCTTTCTTTATACATCATCAGTAACTCAAGCAGTTACTGGAACATCTTCAATACTGGAACATCAACATCTTCAGTACTGAATCTTCATCTTCTGCAGCACTCGAACAGCTACAGTAACATCATCATCTCGATCCTCTCGATCAACAGCATCGTCATCACACGATCATCAGCATCGTCATCACACGATCATCAGCATCGCCATCACACGATCATCAGCATCGTCATCTATACCATCATGATCAACAGCATCGTCATCTAGACCATCATGATCAACAGCATCGTCATCTAGATCATCACGATCGTCATCTAGACCATCATGAATCCTCTCGATCTACAGCATCTGGATCATCTCGATCTACAGCATCTGGATCATCTGCAATACACACGATCCAATTCCAAGATGATCAATCCTGCTCACTTTAAGACATCTCTCATGTCTATGGACGATACTATCCAGATCATACTTACAGGATGATCAATCCTTATAACTTTAGGACATGAGTCCAAGGACGATGCAATCCTGTCACGTACATTTTGAACCAAATGTCCAGGGACGATGCAGTCCTATCATCAATTCTCGGAGACAGATGTCTACGGATCAATTCTGGAACCGAAGTCCGGGGATGATACAATCCCCACATTCTCGGAGACATCTGTCTACGGATCAATTCTGGGACCGAAGTCCGAGGATGATACAATCCCCACATTCTCGAAGACATCTGTCTACGGATCAATTCTGGGACCGAAGTCTGGGGAAGATACAATCCCCACATTCTCGGAGACATCTGTCTACGGATCAATTCTGGGACCGAAGTCCGGGGAAGATACAATCCCCACATTCTCGGAGACATCTGTCTACGGATCAATTCTAGGACCGAAGTCCAAGGAAGATACAATCCCCACATTCTCGGAGACATCTGTCTACGGATCAATTATGGGACCGAAGTCCGGGGAAGATACAATCCCCACATTCTCGGAGACATCTGTCTACGGATGTCTTTTAGAACATGTGTTCAAGGATGATACAATCCCCTCGTCAACTTAGACCCTATCTAAGGACCATTCACCAACCTCACTGTAGGTATCACCAATATAGGTATCCTCACTGTCGTGCAAGCAATCTTATCATTGATACAGGTATCCACATCATTGATACAGGTATCCACATCATCGATACAAGTATCCACATCACTCCCCCTTTCGAGGAGGGACCTTCTGAACGACACCAAGCTTGTCTCAAACTTTACTCGAGACAGAGGTTTGGTCAATACATCAGCAACTTGTTCGTCAGTGCTCACATACTCGAGCTTGATAGCTCCTTTCTGCACCATATCCCGTATATAAAAATATCGGATCTCTATGTGCTTTGACTTATCATGGAACACTGGATTCTCTGCCATCTTGATACAACTCTGGTTGTCACACAGGATCACAGCGGGGTCCATCTCTAAGTCAAACAATCCTGATAACAACTTCTGAAGCCACATCGCTTCACAACTAGCAGGGCAAGCAGGTATATATACCGCTTCAGTTGTGCTAGACTGCTTCCTGCTAAACCACGAGATCATGGCAAATCCCAGACAATAACATCCGCCCAATGTGCTCTTCCTGTATAATACACTTCCTGCCTGGTCAGCATCTGTGTAGACATACAATCTAAAATCATGATCTCCAAGATAACATAGACCAAAGTCTATCGTACCCTTTAGGTACCTCATCACATGCTTTGCAACTATCAGGTGAACATACCTAGGTTCCACTAGACACTGTCTCAAGGTGTTTCACAGCAAAGCATATATCCAGCCTTGTATTCGTCAGATACATCAATGACCCAATAATCTGTTTGTACAGAGTCACATCCACTAACTCTGATGAGTCATCCGCATACTTTCCAGGATTTCCATAGCATACTTTCCCTGGTTGAGAAAGATTCCTTCTGAGCCTTGCCATACTTCCAGACTTAGGAAGTAATGCATCAATCTGAGATCTTTCATCTCAAATTCTGTAGCTTCTTCTTTCTTTCCATGATCTGTTTCTCATTCCCTGTTAGAAAGAGATCATCCACATACAATAATAGTATCATCCATAACCTTAAGGTAAAGGTTAGGATCAGCTTTACTTCTGGTAAAGCCCAAGCTTGTCAAGAAGCTATCAATTCTCTCTCTGTAACTGAACATCATTCACACTCTGCATTGAGTGTTCTTTTGCATATCTATCCGTGCCATCTCTCATCAAATGGGTCTACTGATATGAGCCTCAAGATCATTCAAACTTCTTGCATCCATCTAAGAGAAAAATGTCATCTGTATATAGACACCATCTTCAACCTTGTAGCAAAGGTTGAAATCTGCATCACCCATGGTGATCATTAAGCTCATCAAATGACTATCGATCCTCGGTGCCCGTACGGAGCTTTCTTCAATTACACCATTAAGAGAATGGTCTTATCGAGCCACTTGGAGCAAACATCTCATCATGATCCTCTTCTTCTTTCTACGAGAATCTTCTAGCCACGAGCCTTCTATAGTATGTTTGATTTGTAAGTCTTCTTGTTGAACATTCATCACTCGTTCTTTGGAACAGGTGTTCATCATCATAGCACATGATCTTTTATGGTTGCCTCCCGCTTGATCTCTATATGTCTTTGAACTTCTTATCCTTCCTGGACCACTATGCATGCTCAAGTATGCACTAGTGTCATCCTCATGATCTCATACATAATCTTACATTCATTAGTATAGTCTCAATACTATCAACACATTATGATTCTAAATGATCTTAAGTATGTATGGTCATGATCATTTCATATATAGGTATACTTACCTAAGATCCTAACAAAGTAGGATTCTAACTTGATATAGGAAAACATACTTGGATTATCAAGCTTGGTTATGTCTTAACATACCCAAACAATATCTTCTTTGTTCTCTTCAATGATTTAGAGACCTTATGCTAGAACCTGCATATCTCATAGGTTAAGCATAGTAGAACAAAGTCATACATACCTCATAGCTAGATCTTCTATGTGGTCAAAGACTATGGATGAGTCTTTGTCCTTATGTCATCATGGTCATAGAACTTGATTTGTCTTTCTTGATGTACCTGTATCTTGTTAGCAGACAACATCATCCTCATACAACACCACAAGTGCATTAGTACAATCATAAGTGTCATAACCTTAATCAATGAATGCCTTCTATCATTCACATGCATTCATTATCAAACAATCATAATTGTATTAATCTCAATAACATGAAGACAAACATATCATAAACTTAACCATGAACAGATTTCAACACATACCTGTATCTCCTCAAGTCATACCTGTTAGGATTGCTTTTAACCCAATCCACTTTGATTTGTTGAAACTGGATCTGGAGTTGGATTAGGGTTTGTCAGAGAAACCCTAAAAATTCAAACTTTGAATTTCAAAGTACTGAATGGATGGAAAGATGTGCCTTGATGAGCTGATCAAGCTAGCATACTTCAATTTTGAAATCTCCAAAATTTGACCCCTCAAAATTGCCTTTGAAACTTCTGGATCTTCTAAACAGGATCCCGAACTAGGGTTTGATGAAGCCCACCCTTCTGCCCAATCAAAAGGTTTGATCCAAAGCTCTAAACTTCGATTTTTTCTGAGGAGCTTCCTGCCGCGGTCACAGACTTCAAAAATTCCAACTTTTGCAGAAGCCCTAATTTTCCACCTTTCCGATCAAAATCCCGAACTAGGGTTTTATCAAGCCCGGCCTTCTTCCCAACCAAAAAATTCGATCTTGGTCTCTAAATTTTGATTTTGATGAGGAGCATTCAGCAGTGGACTCCGATTCCAAAAATTCCAACTTTCTCTGAAACCCTAATTTCCCACAACAGTGACGATTCAAGAATGAAGGTGCTCAAATCCAAATCTGTTTTGACAGAAATATGCACCTGATTGTTTCCGGTGTAGCTCTGAAATTACGAATCCACAGGGTCTGAAACTTCTGCCTGTGGTAGCCCGACCTATCCTCTTTCCAACCCCACAGGTCTGACCTCAATTGCATTTTCGGAGAGAGAGTTATGCCAAGTGTCGTAACATGACCTGTTTATGGGATAAAACGGGAGAGCGAACTTGTACAGTGTGCCACGTGTCACTGGTTCAACTTCGGCCTCTAAAAAAGTTACCTGAGAAACTATAGTCCATGCTCTACCTGTCACTTTTTACGAAATTTCATTTGGAGCTTTTTAGCCCAAGTTGTGACCTTTTTACCAAGGTCACCTGTTTATGACTCAGATTTGGAAGAGGCAGAAACCCTAACTTGTACTGATCATAAATCATAAAGTACAACAAATTAGAGGCTGTCCTTTGGACACAAGGTATAGGGATATGTTATCTACGACCTGTAAAGGTTTCAGATCCTGAACCTTCGCCAAAATGGATTTATAGCGAAAGTTCCACGATGACTAGTTTTTGCTATACAAAACCCTAACCTTCAAATTCTCACAAGTGAAGCAAATGTCGTAAGTGCCATACATTGCCTTCCTCAGGTTAGCTCTGATACCATGTTAAGATTGAATATGCTAAGACAGAAAATATCAGCATTACATTCCATTTCACAACAATAGCATATACAGGATCACTGAAAGAACAACAAGCACAACATAAACACAAGAGACACAGATTTATCCTGGGAAACCCTCATGGGGAAGAAAACCCAGCAAAGTTTCCTCAATATAGATGACCAGCAAATACAAAGATGTAAACCCTAGACATGAGCTCCTTCTCCTCCATAACAGATCTCTCCCTCACCTATGCGCTATTCACAAGTGAGTGTAGTGTGTGTTAAATGAGGAACACACCTCCTCTATTTATACACAACTCCGACTTGTCTTTTACACAAACTAGGTCGGCCCCAACTTAACCACTTTACATAATGTGACAGGGCCGACCCCACTACGGTGGTCTAATAACCCTTTGACCCACATAACACATACAGGGCCGACCCCACTAGGGAAGTCTAATAACCCAAGTTACCACGGAGGAATAAACATCTCTGGATACATGACAAAGTCTCATCGGAGGAATGAAACATCTCCGGAATAATAAAGTACAAATATAATATTCTTAGAAGTTACAATATTTCAACAACGGACACTTACATCTGCTTAGATTCACATCTTAAGCCCCTTACATACATGCCCTTGAGTGGTTTTGGTTTTGCAGGTAAAAGCACATTTTGTTGTAAGGCATCGAAGAAGTGCATTTGCCACTAACTTTTGCTTGTTGTCCATTAATTTAATTCGCTGATTTTAGAACAGCGAACACGCAGTCCAAAAGGTAGCCCGGATCGGCTACCAGTCAACCACCCTAAATGCCCATCAAACAAGGCATTTACCTAATCTCTCGCTTGTTGTCATCTCTACTCATAGTAAGCTTGATTGGTGGCCACAAGGACCAACAGTAGGCATTCTAAAGGCTGCATAGCCTCTTGCAACTAATCCATTAGGGTGGTGGTGTTACATCCCCCCCATCCCCCCAAGTCACATTTTTCATCTGTCAATTTTTGCATCTAAATGTTATCACACCATTTGTATGGGGTCTTATTCCTTAATTTTGCCACAGCAAACCAAAGTAAAGTTTTGATCAGTCCTTTATAGTTAGCAGCAGAGAGTTGTCATGCATATTTGATGGATGAGATCATTATATGAGCAGAGCTGGAGTATTTTGTAAGTTAGGCAGAGCCTCAAAGCAATATGCCCCAAGTCCTTGCTGAGCCACTTATGTGGGTCCCTATTATACATTTTTATACCTGTGTATATTGAATTGCCATGCCTTGAGATGCCGAGCGTGGATCTTGGTTTTTGGTACTTTATGTATGCCTATGATGTCCATCCTATATTTTAGTTGTGTATCAGATGCATGCCTAGAGGATAGTTTATGTGGATTGTATCGATTTACTAACTGGTTATAGGCTCTGTTTTACACTTGTGATTGTCTAATGAGTATGATGAGTAGGAAAATTACATAGCATTACATCTAGTGTTAGTGTTTGTTTTATATACATGTCTCTCTTTAGCAAGGTCTCCAAAGTTGTGCATTGATCATAACCTGTCCCTTGGTTCCACATATTTTCCTTACCCATATTCCACCCATTCATCTTGCTAATGAGAAATCCCACTGATTTGGATACGGCTAAGTAACTCAAGGACCTTCCCCTTTGTGACCTCTTACTTAGGATGGCCTCTATGTTTTCCTCTGGTGTCTCGGCTCTAATGTGTGTGACAAAGCCTTTTGACCCTGTTGATCTCCTTCTACTTGTAGACCCTTGTGGATTGAGTGCAAGCTAAGGTTAGCCTAGTCACCATAAGTGTATTCCTGAGGCTTGAAACAAGTTTCCCCATCCTTGAAATTGGTTAGTGGTTGAAAGGGTAGGTACTCCTTTAATTAAGAGGTTAAGTCTACTTGCTCTAAAAAGGCGTTACTATGGCAACTCCGTCACACCTATGTACGGTGGCTGGCAGCGGACTAAGATCGTGTCATAACAAGTGCCCAGAAGGCAATCCAAGGCCAATACCTTTCAGTCATTAGTCAACTAAAGGATTGCAAACAAATAAAGTGCTTCAATGAAATACCCAAAGAAAGAAAGAAAAGTTTCAAATGAAAAAGCACCAAATGCTAAGTTACATGACACAATGACACGAGACACGGAAATACGAGTATCGAACATGAGATGGCGACCCCAGAAATAGGACACGAGGGACATATATATATATTAAAAAAATTTAACATCAAGATCCAAAGTTTTTAAAAAATACAAGTCTGGAACATATTGATACATCATGATTCATAGTTCATACTGATACATCATAGATTCATACAAGATACAAATTATGATCATACATGAAACAAATTACAATGATAAATTGTACATCATTAGGTTTAGAATTAGAACCATAAATTGTAGATTTCTCATTGAGTTCAAAATCAAAATGTATTACGTAGATATCGAGAGAATGCCACTGGAAAATACAAAATAGAGTAGGTACTAGATACAAAATAGGGAAGAATCTCATAGTTGGTCAATGGTGCTGGCCATTGTCAATAGTCCTCCTCCATGGAAAAATCCACATCACTGCCACTGCTCTCTCCTCCACCCTCCTCCTCCTCCTCCTATGTACCCAATCCAAGATCTGTTGTTGCATCTACCGGTGTGGAGGATGACCCCTCGAGAGGCTCACCATCAAAAGTGATTGGCCCTAGCACTGGGTCATTAAGATCCATGTTGGTTAATGCCAACTCCACATACCCATCCAAACCCATATCATCAGGAAACACATCCCACATCTTTGTCTTTCCCTTCAACCACTCTTGTCTCTGCCTATAAATAAGACAAATGTTGGTGTGCACATACACCATTGTCTCTGCCTTGGACTGCTCAAGCCTGCTCTTCCTTAAACTGTAAAAGTTCCCACATGTATTCCAACTCCTCTCACAACAAGAGGATGAAGTAACCTAAGAGAAGACCCTCATGGCTAACTATTGAAGAATAGGGCATGTTGCCCCATGAGTTTCCCACCAACCATGGGCTTCTTGACCCCCCTGTCTCCAAGCACGTCATACCCTCCAAACTTCCCAGTGCCAATGGAGAACTCTATGAAGCCCTCCTCCACCTCCTAAAGGGATTCTCTATCATGATACATCCTTCTAAATGCTACCTTCCTCACCTGTAAAATCTCTCCATCCATGTGAGGAGGGAATCTACAAGAGGGCCCACCATGAAGCCACCCATGATTGTAGAACCTAAGACTCAATGAGTGGGCCAAGCAATGCAAAGGTGTGTAATTCTTATCCCACCTAGCGATAAGAATATCTTGTATGGTAGACCATAAGTTCTCTACTTATGTCTCATACTCAAGACAATCATTCTCCATAACAATGGTCTTTACAAACTCAATCAGGAATCCCACCCCTCATAAACATCTCCTAAGATGGGTTGGTCTGTATCTGCAAACCGCAACAAAGAAATGATAAGGTCCATGATCTCGATGGCAAGATCTACCCTCTCCCACCAAACATCATCTAACACTATGTCCTTTACCTTTTTTGAAGCAGCTTGATCTGTCTTTCTCCAAAAAGACCAAAACTCTAAAATAACCATGGCCCCAAGAGCAGCCTTGACTTCCCTCAACCTCTTAAGCATGATGAATGAGGAAGCAAACTGAGTATTTCCAACCTTCAACAATGATAGATATGTGTACTCTAGTAGGGAATTGGTATGGTTTTGTCCAAAATTGCGGATATGGCATGCATCATCAATGAGATTGCCAATCCGTGTAACATCTAAAGAAACAGATTTAAGTGCCAAATTCAAAGAGTGAAAAATGCAAGATGTTCAAAATATTTATGGATATTTAGTTTTCATAATCATGGCAGCAACTTTGCAAACAGGTGCATTATCCATGATGATTTAAATGCACAAAAGAACACCTACATCTTCAATAACTTTAATAAACAACTCACCCATTTATTGTGCATCCTTGTATTTTCCAAGAGCATCCACCGCTTTCAAGAAAACCGATCCATTTTGGGAAGACAATGAAATTGATGAGTGGATGGTGTGTTGCATCCGACAATCCATTGGAAACAATAGTAACACTGGATGTGGGCAATGATGATTTTGATTGGGTTTAGGATTTTTTCCACCTCCTTCTTTGCCTTAGCCAACAATGTGGTCCTAAGCCTCTCTGAACTTTGAGGCACGTACCCGATTGGAGCATTTCAACTAGAGTTTGACAGATCACAATGAACAAAGGCGATAGCACAACATTGAAAGAAATGAAGTTGAGATAAAAAAAGAATGCAACAATAAGATCAACCTCATCTCTCTTCTCTTGCTAATAAATCTTGTCCATTGGACCATAAGTTGGGGCTTCCCTATTTTTTCGTGGTTGAATGTCAACCCTGCCACCAAATTTGCTAGATGCATTTCTTAAGAATGGAAGAGGATCCTCATGTTTTTGAAATTTCTTGCTTGTTACTGCCACATTCCCCAAGCCAATTATATCCTCTTTTTCCAGCTCATATCTTTGGGTAGCATTGACCGCTTTGCATGCTACAAGTCCACAAGGAAGGCCCAACAAATGGCCTTTAACTCAGTAGTATGTGCTCTTGAATTCACCCTTGCAAAAATTACTAGACCAAACAACATTCCCTCCCAAACAAGCTTCGATTCGGGCACTTGTTTCCTTGTTACATACTTCCATAGGGGGTATTTTTCTTCCTGTGCTTGTTGTTTTGCTACAGCAAGGTTATGTGAGGGTATGGAAGCACCAACAGCTTCACTTGAAGCACTTGGAGCACTGCCACCAGCAGCCATTGTAAAACTAGGAGGACCACCAACAGGGACATTCCTCCCCTTCTTTTGACCTTTTATAGCTACCCTTGAAGATTGAACCATCACTTCCTGAATCCTTGAGCTAAATGAAAAATATGTGTTGTGTAAAAAAATCAATCCCCTAACTGCCAAATCTGAGGTAAATCCACCTTCAATCCCTTCCTTGCACTCCCAAACCCTTCACCTACAAACAAAAGACACTTCCCTCAGCTCTCAACCTTAAATAAGATCGGCAGAATGAAGGGGGACTATCTTTTTTAAACCTACGGGCACCTTTTTTGCAAGACATGTGTCCTAAAAGTCCAGACACATTCAGGTGCGTGTCTAACACATGCCCAAAAAGTGTACCCTCTTTCAAGACACATTAAATCACGTGTCAGGCCATGTAACATGCCCAACACGTGGGACACGAACACGGAGGCCTAAAAGGTCATGTCCTGTTTGGTAGATCAAATGTGAAAAGTGAAATAAAAGGGGGGCTTGCTAAAGTCAAAGGGTACCTTCTAGCACATCATCCATTTGTGAGACACGCTACACCCTAATGTTTGCCAAACTAACTAATGTCAAAGAGGCCCCTAATATCCCCTCCTCTCCAATAGTAACTCAAGCCTTCCATTGATCAATAATCCACTTGACTAGACTCTTGACTATTTGACAATCCATTCTGACCATGAGGAAGGCTGATCTATGCAATACTTTGTGATGGTTATGTTAAAGGGTGATATGTATATAAGACATTTACTCTTACTTTATGTTTTGTTATGTTCTTGTGCTATGAGGATAAATTATGCAAAGAGTCACATGATGATCACTTGTTGTAAGATAGGACCTCGTACTTAGTTGTTTACCAATACTTCGCCACATTATTAGATGTAAACAGACAATACCTCGGCACATAATCCTTGTCGAGTTTGGAGCTCATCACTTCAGGCTCGAGACAGTTTTCAGTTTGGTCTCTTCTTGCATCGTGTTCGGGGCTTTGCAGACTCGATGAAGGGCAAAGATAGGTACCCTTACCTAGCATACTGCTATTCCGAGGCTATTGCCCCTTCGACTCATTCAGGCCGAGCCCAATGTTGGTTGGGTTTCAAATCTCCTAGAGGCAATGGGTATTCAGGTGGATCGTCTCCCCCCTTTCCGATATTCATTGGTTGCTCCTGGTCACCTTTTACCTACTAGACAAGAACTAAACAAGATTATCCAGGAAGACATCTACATGCAGTTCGTCCAGGTCACCTGGGTCAATCCTCCGGGAGGGTTATGCCCAAAGATGGCCTTTTACGGAGAGCACTTCCTGGAGCTGAGAGATGGGATCATTGTCCGACCCCAGTATACATTTTGTCAGTGGATGCATGCTCTTCGCATCCCTCTAGGCCAGTTCAGAGTCGGTTCTCATAGACTTTGGGTAGAGATGGACCACCAAATTGATAGACCAGATAGAATATGCCAAGTATGTCATCTACAAGAAGTGGAGACCGAGGCACACTTTATTTTTAGATGCCCCATTTACTACGAGATCAGAGGACGATTCCATTGTTTGTTTAGAGCCTCTCAACTCTCGTCGAGTTTTTCAGGTACCCCGATCGGAGATGTTTGGCCCTCTGTATGCAGGAGGCTCTCAGGTTCCGAGTGCATATTCTTCAACCTCCCATCATACTAGACCCCACGCAGAGGATCACAGCATTTTTCAAAGTATTACCTTCAGACAGGGGCACCAAGAGACCGACCAATATCAATACATATCCAGGCTCTAGACCAGTGAGGATCCGTGGGAACTCATCCCGACCCACGAGATTTCAGCAGCAGATTCATCTCAAACCCTGTGCTAAGAGACGGGCTAGGTCCTCCAAACCTCGGCAACATACGAACCCCTCCAGGCAACGAGTATGTGGGCAGTCCGCACCCTACCAACCCTTCATCGGGACAACAGACTTTGTTGAGTTTTCTTCAATCCTCTTCATTCAGCCTCAGATGTTAGGAGAGATGGGTCGGATCCTCAGACCCATTCGCTCCTGGATCTTTTCCGCTAGGGAATCTCCGCCCCATTGCGGGTTTCTGGATTCGCACCTCCAGTCAAAGCTCTCTCATACTTCAGTCCAGATCACTTTGTTCACTCTTTTCTTTCTTTCTTCCTGCATTGTATCTTTTTATAGCATATTGTTTGGTTCTCCCACTTTGTACGGACATCATTGTAATCAACAGTCCCTTTGACCTACTTTGTGGTCATTAGTTGGACATTAATATAATTATCTTATCTTATCTTATCTATATATTTTGTATTTGGTCCTTGCATCAATTTGTATCATGGTCAAAGTTTGACCTTTTGACTTGGAAAAAACCCAGGTTTGACTTGATCAAAGGGACCAACCAACAACATGAGATCCACATCAATGTTATCGGAACCGAACCGATCATCGAACCGGTGATGCCCAAAATGTGAATCGGACCGGAACCGAAAAAAAAACCGGTCAACTAAAAAATACATAAAATATTCATATTTTGTAAAAAACATATATATTCATGTGCATACATATGAATCCAAACCATTAATACACAAATATGCAAAGTTTCTCACATATATAGCAAGTATGGGTGCAAATAACCAAAATAGCACCTAGTGCAATACATCTTTGAGGTTCTAAACCAAAGTACATCAACAAAGAGGCTCAAAATGGCCCCTACAATCCAAAAAGAAACCATAGTACTAATGAATAACAATAAACTGATCATAGAAGCATAGAAAGCTTTTTTTTTGTTTTTTTTTTTTAAATTCAATTTCGTGGGTCCACTGTCTGCGGTCGTACAACACTGTACGGACCGGCCGGTTTTGACCAGTTCTGGCTGATTCGGACGGTTTTGACCGGTTCCGTACCCAATTCGGACAAAAATCCGGTTCAACCGGTTTTGGTCCTTGACCGGACCGGTTACCTCTGTAAACCGATCGAACCGGCCTGTTTTGCCGGTTCCGGTCCGGTTCCGATAACATTGATCCACATAGTCATATTTGATCATGTTACAGCCTTTGGAGAGTGTTACATGGTACCAATACCAGCGCACCTTCAGATATGTGCCCAAGAGGAGAGGGTCCTTTTTTTCTTTAGGACCGTGATGGGTGTTATCCAACATTTTCTGAGTGGTGGTTATGGTCAGACCCTTTGGTCCTTCTCTTAGGAGTATTATGGCTTAGTGGCATTGTTGATTGCCTCATTATAGGGCTTGTAGCCCTAAGGTTGGTGTCTGAGACTCCTATGGGTGGGTCACTGGGTCACATCACCCCCCACTTGTTTTCTACTCCGACGACAGTTCTTCCAACTATGAGGCTCTTGCCTCCTCTTCCGATCACCTGACACACCCTTATTGGTCCCTTTTCAGCATAGCGCCCTCCTTCCTTGGGCATTTTTTCATGGTGGCGTCACCTTATAGTCACCAGGCCCACAGGCTATTTAGGGGGGACGTTGAGGGACTTTCAGCATTATTGGGGTTAGATGGAGCATGATGATCCCCCCCTGCTCACTTTACCTTTCAAAGTGAAGCAATCTGCTCAGTATTAGCTATTTTCAGCGATTTTGTGGTAACTATGGGGAAAATTAATATTATTTTGTTATAATTTTAAATTGACATTGTATTGGCTTGTAGGCCTGGTTATATTTGTAAAACTGAGTTGAGAAACATATAAATAGATTCTCCTCACTTCATTTTCAAATCACAAATCATGGGATAAATTACATTATGTTGCTCTTTTACCCAAGATAGGCTTTTTGGGTGTGATGCACACCTCTTGGAGTATTTTCTTCTTTGCCTTGTGGATGAAATTGGATGCATTTCTAGGGTTTTGCTCATCCATGGTGGATGCTAGGAATTGTTGGAACGACACAAAGCTCAAGTAAGTCTAGTTTTAGCCTTGCTTGGTGAAGGTAGGTGAATTCTTGCTTCTTAATGATGGAATGGTGGCCATAGAGCTGCATCTTTTCTTATTAGGGTCTTTTGTCTGCCTTTTATCTTCTTTGCATGGTGAAAAATGCTCCTTAGAGGAGGTTTTCCCTAGTTTGGCCTTGGATCTCTAATTTTGCCCTAGATTAGGCTCCTATAACAAACCTTAGAGGTTGTTGTAGGAAGCCCATAGTTTAGTAGGTAAAGGGAAATTACTCCAATAGGGAGGTTGGTCACCTCTCCTCTAGACCTAGGATTTAGGGTTTCATCCATTAAAACCTTAGTTATCACTTTTTATTAAATTTGCTTGCATTTTCATGTGTAATTTTGCATTTTCATGGTAGAATTAAGGTTAGAATTAGGTCTACAATTTTATGCCTGAAACCTTAAAAAATAAAAAATAAAAATTCGAATTTGTGGCCTCCCTAAAATTTCGGCATTCCTTCCTACAAATTTGGCCTACCTTCTTTATCCCTAAAAACCCTAGGGCAAAATTTTAGGAAGCCCTAAAACCCTTAAAAAAGCCCTAAAAACTGCTCCCTCCTTCCCTAAAACCTCACGGCCCTCCTCCTTGAAGTATGCCCTAACCTTGGCCTCCTTTGGGCTGTCCAAACAAGGCTGCAACAGGCTTATATCAACCAATGTTATCCGAACCGGACTGGAACCGACAAAACCGACCGGTCAGACCGGTTCACAGGCTTGGCCGATCCGGTCCGGCAAAAAAAATTTGAAAACCGGATTTTTTTTTCAAACCGGTCGGTCCATACCCTACCGTACGGCCACGGCCTGGGGACCCACGGATTTCAAATTTTAAAAAAAAAACAAAACTAAAACCCTAACCTAAGCATCTAACCTAACCCTAAGCCTATCCTAACACTATTTAAAGACCCCCCCACATCCTACATCACTCACACTATTCATTGCTCATCTTTTGGCATTCTTGAGAGGACAATTTTACATTGTTTCTCAGCTATGTTTTTTCATTGGTTTGCAGCTATAGTTGGGGCAGATTAAAGTGTGTTTTGCAGGGAGTTTTTGGAGGAGCTTGCCTTCATTATTTTTTGCAGCTGATTAAGAGCTACTACGTGGACTGTTTTGGAGGTTTTGAAGGCTTTTTGTGCAGAATTTGTGGACTATTATAGCGGAGCAGTTTCTTCTTTTTCTCTTGGCAGCGACAAATTTCTCAAGCTTTCCTTCATTTCTTCTTATTTCTCAAAGGTATGTCAAGTATCAAGACTTTTCTCTTTAATTTTTTTTTTCCTTAGTTAATTAGTTATTAATAAATTAAAAATTGTATTTCCAGCTCTTGTTTGCAACTTTGCCATGGCTCCAAAAGACAGGAAGGATGCGGCATGGGTTCATTGCCAATTGGATGAGGGTGGGAAAAAAGTATGCAATTATTGTGGGAAGAAAATAGGTGGGGGGGGTATCGATAGGTTAAAACAACACTTAGCTGGTGCTAGAGGCAATGTTGAACCTTGTAGGAAAGTCTCTGATGATCTTAGAGCAGAGATGCTAAGTAGTATTGAAGCCTACCAAGAAGAAAAAGCCAAGTCAAAAAAAATTCAAGAAGACATAGGGAGAAGTTCAATGCCATTTGAGGATGAGATTGACTATGATCCTGAGGGTGGTGATCCTGAAACCCCTCAAGGTCATTTGACTAGTTTTGAAGAATCCTCCAGTTTTCCTGTTAGGGGGAGAGGTGGACGTAGAGCATCCCATTTGAACCTGAAGAGGCCACGTAATATTACTACCCCGACCAGCAATAGAGGGCTTGACTCTTTCTTTGTGCCCCGCACTACCCCTGGTGCTCAGCCCACCATTGATGCTAAATGGAAGAAGATGGAGAAGGAGGCTGCTTGGGAATGCATAGCCAGATGGTGGTATGATGCAGACATACCCTTCAATGCAACTAATTCTTCTTATTATCAACCTATGATAGATGCTATAGCTTCATGTGGTCCAGGCTTCAAAGGCCCTAGTTTTCATGATATCAGAGGACCCCTTTTAAAAAATGAAGTTCAAAGAATAGATGAATATCTGATGGAGTTCAAGCAGTCCTGGAGTAGAACAGGGTGCACAATAATGTCTGATGGATGGAGTGATGGAAAATCCCGCACTATTATCAATTTCCTGATTGCTTGCCCAAAAGGAACCATGTTTCTTAAATCTGTGGATGCCTCTGATCAGGTGAAGGATGCACAATTATTATTTCATCTTTTGGATGGAGTAGTTATGGAGGTGGGGCCAGAGAATGTTGTACAGATCATCACTGACAATGCCTCAAACTATGTTGCAGCGGGAAGGATGTTAAAGGAAAAACACCCCACCATTTGGTGGACACCATGTGCAACCCATTGTTTGGACCTCATGCTGGAGGATATTGGCAAAATTGAGTGGGTGAAGAAGTGTGTGGAGCAGGCAAAATCAATAACCAGGTACATCTACAACCACTCATGGGTTTTGAGTCTTATGAGGAAGAACACTGGGGGTAAAGAGCTTGTTAGATCAGCCATTACATGATTTGCAACAAACTTTCTTTCCTTGCAATCCCTTGTTGATCAAAAAGCCAATTTGCGGAAGATGTTTTCCTGCGATGAGTGGAATGAATGTCAATGGAGTAAAAAGGCTGAAGGGAAAGATATAGCTGACAAAGTGTTTGAAAAAACATTTTGGAAAAAGGCAAAAGAGATAGTTTTATTCAGTGAGCCTCTTGTGAGAGTGTTGCGAATGGTAGATGGTGATAAACCCGCTATGGGTTTTATTTATGAGGCCATGGATCAGGCCAAAGAAGCAATAAAGAAAGCATATGGTGATAAAAGGTAGAAGTATTTTCCTATTTGGAATATCATTGATGACAGATGGAACAGACAACTCCATCGTCCTTTGCATGCAGCTGGCTATTACTTAAACCCAAGGTAAGAAATCTCTAAATTCCTATTCAAATTTCAAAGTTATAAGTTTTCTTTTAATTTCAAACATTAACTTTGAATATTTTTTGTCTTTGACTCTTTTGAACTTTGAACTTTTGAAGGTACCACTATACAAAAGACTTTGAAGCCAATGATGATGGGGAGGTAAAAGACGGATTGTATAGATGCATTGAGCGCATGGTTCCTGATGCCAGGATACAAGATGAGATACACAGTAAGCTACTGCAATTCAATGAGAGTATGGGTAGCTTTGGCATGAGCATGGCCATACGAGGCAGATCCAAGGATCCACCGGGCAAGAATTTTCAAAGTTTTCAAATTATATTATCCATTGTAAAGAATGAGTTAAATTTCCAAAGCCATTTGCTGAAACTTGTTTGCATTCAACTCTTATTGCAGCCTATTGGTGGGGTCAGTTTGGTGGGAGCTACAGTGATTTGAAAAATTTTGCAATTCGAATATTGAGCCAGCCATGCAGTGCTTCTGGATGTGAACGCAATTGGAGTGTATTTGAGCATATACACACCAAGAAACGAAACCGTTTGGAACACAAACGGTTGAATGATATGGTCTATGTCCAGTACAATCTTAGACTGAGGCGTAACCAGTTGTTGAACAAGACACCAGCATCAGGCAACATAACCTTTGATGACTTTGATCCATCATCAGAGTGGGTTGTGGAGACTCAAGCACCAGTTTTTGATAATGAAGACCTTTCTTGGTTGGATTTGGACCCACCTCTAGAGGTTCCACCTTCAGGGACAGGGGAATCAAGTGGGGCTCAGAATCCCACTCCTGAAGAGGATGAGGAGGACGATGAGGAGGATGATGAGGAGGAGTCCGAGTAGTAGACTACTAGACAGTAGACACTAGTAGGGTAGTGGCATATGATCAGTTTATACTTTCTTGTTATTCATTAGTACTATGGTTTATTTTTGGATTGTAGTGGCCATTTAGAGCCTCTTTGTTGATGTACTTTGGTTCAGAACCTCAGAGATGTATTGCACTAGGTGCTATTTTGGTTATTTGCACCCATAATTGCTATATATATGAGAAACTTTGCATATTTGTGTATTAATGGTTTGGATTCATATGTATGCACATGAATATATATGTTTTTTTTACAAAATATGAATATTTTATGTATTTTTTAGTCGACCGGTTTTTTACCCGGTTTTTTGCCGGTTCCGGTCTGGTTCACATTTTGGGCTTCACCGGTTCAATGACCGATCCGGTTCTGATAACATTGATATCAACCCTCTTCCAACCGCTGCCTAAGTCTGCAAAATATTGCAGTCTGTTACACTTAAACAGTCCTCCAACCTACAACATAAAAACAACAACAAAACTCAATCAAGAGTTGGTTGGTGCTGTTGAATAAAGGTTGATATAAGGTCTGAAATTACACATTATATTACTTACATACAGGTCTAAAACATCCATTTGGTGGTTGAAGGTTGAAGTCATATTGTTTACATTGAATGCATAGATCATATTAATTACACTGTACACATCTTTTCATTGGTTTCTCAAGTGCTGCTATAAGACTATCATAGAGGGACTAATCTACTGCTGCTCCCAATCGCTTCATACTGTCATAGTCATACTGCTACTATTGGAAGAGGTGATATTGAAGTTTGATACCACACTAATCATATGCACAAAACACTGATTTCAACTCTGAACAAGACAAAATTCAGACCTGCTTTGCATTGTTCAAAGAATACTTAAATGTTGAATTTGTTTGACAAAGGTGGAGTGCATAAAATTGCATATCATACACACCTTTTTCTGAATGTCTAGTGCTGTCATAACTAGGACTGTCATACTGTCATATCGCTGCTATAATTATATCAGTCATCTATTTGTCATTGGAAAGTAATTGGTTGAACATACACTGCTGTCATTACTCTCTTGTTGAATGATATATATTTAAATTGTTAATACCTACTGCCATTGATCTCTTGTGTGCTAGAATAATCTTGAATGCTTCTAATGCTATTTCCAATATCGTGGATTAAATACATTGACTTGGACACAAGCACTTAACTAATTTAGTATGTCTTCTTCATTCATACAATCAATTGATTAAAAGGCATTGGTCACTAACACCGTCATCGAGAAGACATAGTCTTTCGTCAGAAGTGTCTTGCGGATCATCAAAGGGCTCTCCCCCTGGAGGTTATGACACTGCAAAGTAGTTGGATGTGTGACTAAGGTGACAGTGGTCACATTTTCCATGCATTTGTTCATCTGACACTAGCCCTGCTAGTTCATCCGATAACAGAGAGCAATTGGATCCCTCCAAATATGATTTGCCGCATTATGGAATTAACAGGCTATTATTGGATTAATTTTCCTAAATTCCAGCATTTTAGCATAAGAAATTATTTAATTGTTTGAAGCAGCTCTATAGATCACACATTCCAGATTGGTTTTTGGCATGGATTTAATCCAAATTATGGTTTTAAGGGTCAGGGAATCCATCTTTGGCATCTTATTTCAATTTTGAGCAAAGGAAGACCAAGATCTAATTAATGGTGATTTATTAAAGGGCATGACTAAGGTTTGATTTTTAAAAAAATTATTATAGTTTTTTATGTATAGTAGCAAGATCCCAAAAAGGCAAAGTATTGACTTGGGTCATCATGGATTTGGCCCCTAGTGACTTTTCAACCTTTTCCTAGTCACTACAACTTGTTATTCACTTGATCTAGCATGTGCTCACCAAGGGGGGCTTTCCTAGTCACTACAACTTGTTATTCACTTGATCTAGCATGTGCTCACCAAGGGGGGCGCATTTCTCTTCCTTGGGGCGAATTTGAGCAAAACAGCCAAAATAAAAGCACAGAAATGAAGAGCTCGAAAGAAATATAAGGGGGGACCCCCTAATGATACCCCCATGATGTCTCCTAGGCATCTAACTTGCCAAAAAGATGAAATTTCATATTCTAAAAATGGGTTGTAAGAGGCAATTCGCCCCCCCTCTATTTTCAGCTTGTAAAAAAAATGTAAAATGAGAAATAATCTCATCCATTGATCTCTTGTAGCTATGTTTGAGCCGAGAGGCGCTCTGCAACCCAGTATGAGGGTGATCTTGTTAGTCGAGTGTTTGTCGAGTTTGTCAAGTAACAAAATAATACAAAGTAAACAAAAAAGAATAATACAAAGTAAAAAGTAATAAATATTATGTCGGCCATAAACAAAAAAGAATAATACAAAGTAAAAAGTAAATATGAGGGAGATCGTGTAACGTTTGTTGAGTGTTTGTCAAGTAACAAAATAATACAAACTAAAAAGTAATAAATATTATGTGGGCCATAAACAAAAAAGAATAATACAAAGTAAAAAGTAAATATGAGGGAGATCATGTAATTTCTATTTCTTATTTCGGCTATAGTAATTTCTTTTTACTAGCTCTCCTTGAATAGTTCCTTGAGTGCAATACCTGAGTCGAGGTTTAGATTTGATCCCTCTCGGCACTTGATAGAGCCTAGGATTTGGATCTTTTAATCCTAGCCCTTCATCCTTATGGGCTAGAGATTGTGCTCACCTCTTCTATATAAAGAGAGTGACCTCACCATTTTAAAGGACTTTTGGTTATTTTTAGCAGTTATACAAACCAGAAATTTGTGTGTTTCAAATCTCTTGTTTTTGGATGAATATGTTATCTTTCCCTTCTCTTCTACTCGCTAGATCCTAGTTCCATTTGTCTTGGGCAATTTTATGGTGTTTTGCATGTAGGGAAAGAGAGCAAAGTTTTCCCCAAGCACCCTGGTTTTCTCATCAACTAGGGGTTTCTGTCTATGAAATCAATTTGTTCATTTGTCTTCAATTTCTTGTTATCTCCCTTGCTGATTTGCATGTCTTTTTCAGTTTGTAATGCTGAGCTTATTTTGGTTTTGTGACTTACACTCACTAACTTAATCTCTATGTTGCAAGTTGAAGAGAGTAAGAGTTCAAGTGCACCCCAGGCAAAAGAGGGAATTTTTCTCCAAGCTTGAATCTATTGAATAGCTGTTAGGAAGGAGAGAATACTTCACCGGCCTCCGGATTCCATCTAACAACAAAATTTCACTGCTTTCTCCTTGTTTGTGTTTGCATGTGGGGGGGTTTAACAATATGTGTATGGTTGTAGCTTTCGATGTGTTTTTGGGATTTGTTTGTTATTGAAAGTTCATAGTTTATGACTCCAAGTCACCGCTAGGATAGGCACTGGTCTATAGAAGTGATTTTTAGCCATTCACGTACTTGTTTTAATCATTTGCATGCTTGTTTTCCTCGTTGTTTTGAATGTTACAGATCTGATTTTTAGCTATAGTGAGGATTATTTTAGTGCTAAGATATTTCTAACTCAAACCCAGCTCTTGTCTCTTAATATAAATCTCATTCTCCATGTGTTTATCAAGCTCAAACTACCTCATATTTAACTAGAGTAAGGGCTGAATTTCTCTCCTTAGCACTCTGTCTCTTTCGGCATTGCTTCATCTCACTCGACTTGTTTTAACTTGTTGGTCTCATTTTCTAGGACAGCCATATAAAAATCCAAGTCTAGTAGTAATCTTTGGGCCTTAAAGCCTAGGATATCCTCAAATTCTACTTAACCAAAAAAGGCACTTGGCCTGAGACCTTAAATGGTTAAAATTGATTCCATCCTAGTAGCGCAAGGCACCATTCCGATTCGTAGGTCCAATACCCTTTAGGTTGTCTATGTGTTTGAATCCTTGTGTGTTTGGCACATGTTGGGTTTTTTGTTTTGTTGGCTTTCAAGTGGCTTGTGTTCATATTGTTTTATCCGTGTGCTACTTACTTGTCTTAGCTGTCCTCAGGGGTATTTGTCCGTTGATTTCATTTGTCTCTTCCCCCTTAAAGCGATTCCTCCCAAAGCATTCATTTCATCATTTGCTAAACCCTCAAGTGCCCTGTCCCCTTCATAAATCGACCCTTCAACTACTGTGAGAAAGTTGTTCCCACCGGTAAGTATCTAGGAAAGTTGTACTAGTGACACCTCCCATGGTTACTCCGGACCTGCTCTCGATGGATCCAATAAACCTAAAGAGAGGGGACCCTACTTAGTGTGAAACTTTGGGGCAGAGTCCCGAGGTAACACCGATCTAGCGATCATCAATCTCTACCGATACAGAGATCACTAAAACATGTGACAACACTAACTTCACATGCTAACTCCATATACTAATTCCTAACTTAGATTAAATCACATTTACTTTGGTGCACTAAAATTTACCTTCATAGACATCACTGCATGCTAGTATACTCTGTTTTATTTATTTCATGCATGCTGTAGTATTGTAACCAAAGTAACATTCTAAAACACTTCACATTAACTTAAAATTAATCTTCCCTAGAGACATATTCCAGCATCTATAAAGATCCACATGATTATCACTTTGTGGGAAAATTCTACAATTGAGGGACCATTTTAGGCAGTGACGTTTTTGGGACTCATCAATCTACACCCTCATTTGGTGCACTACATTGGACATCCCCTGCGACTCCAGTCTAGTACCCCTCTTCGTGTAGTACCACACTTGAAATCACTGAACCCAGACTCGTTTCCATGTACCTTTGTGTATATCTGAAACTCCTCTTTCCCTTTAATAATCCACAAGTAACAAATAGTCGATCCCTGCATCAAGCAAGTTCATAATTCAACGATTCGATTCATTTTCCTTTTTGTTCCTCAATTTAACAAGCAAGTCAATCCTCACTCCAGCGAGTTCACAATTTGACCTAGTAATTAGATAACTTTCCCTTTCTGTTGGTCAAATAATCTTATAGTTTAGTTTGCAAGGTATTTCAAGTTCTACAATCATATCTCTTTTTCCCAATGGATAAAGCACTAATATTTATTATATACATGTTGTAAGTTTTGATTTACTTAGTTTAGTGATTGCTCATTTGATTTACTTGTCAAATATACTGCTAGATTAACTGCTTGGTTTCTTTTATTAACTCCTAAGTCGTTTTTCCATAACGACCATCCTTAGATTTCTTAGGGTCTACCTCCCTTGGCTTTAGTTTAGGAGTTGGCCTAAACAGAAGGAGTTGAGTGTTCTGATGACAGTTGCACTCAACTCGTTGACTTTCCCCCAAGGCCGCTCTCAGTGAGTTGAGATTTTTCTCACATTCACGTGTGGATCTAGGCAACAACATTTCCATTGTACTACAACCTTGTTTTGTTAAGGCTTATTCTTCAGACATCACCTTGAGGCCCCCCTCCCCATAGCGTTTGCAATCCTACTTAGAGATAACGCCCCTTGCGTTAGAGAAGAGCCAATCAAAAGTGAGAGGAAGACCTACTAAGGTGACAGTGAATAGCCTTCCTAAGTTACACTACACAAGACTAACACCTCGATGCTTGGGACTTTACATCTTGTAGGTGCTAGATTTTGTTGTAGTAATAAGTAACATACAAAAAAATCAGCTAACATATGACGATGTCAACGGTACCCACATCACAAAGTTTTTTCTCTCTTCTCTCTCTACACGCATTGAATAAAGTTAACCAATCTCTCTTCTCTCTCTACAAGTATTCTATGTTTATTTGTTATGTGCAACATTAATAATGCTAAGGATTGGTCAATTTACTACCATAAATAGCTTATCTCTGTCTCATTATATAGCATCAACGAACAAACATTTTTCATATATTGTGGGTTTTCGGGTTTAAGGCATTGTATATCTATCTTGGGTGGCAAAGTGCCCTTGTTTATCTTTCTCGAGCAAACAATGTGTGTCCCATCACTTTGGAAGTAGTGTGCTTCCCCTTATTTTTTGTATCTGGCACATAGTTGATGATATTTAGGATAATTATCAATATTGTAGCTTTTTCTTGAATATTTTATGATATTTTCTATTATTTAATTTATTTTCAAATTTTTTTTGTAATCTCAGTTTTTTTGCCATATAGAGCACATCAAGTAGTATAAAAGCAAACCAACTCTAATACCACTTGGTGTAGTTCTAATACCACCCGATGTGCAACTGAACACAAACCCTGGGAATTGAACCCGAAAATATGTGTAGGCTGTGGTGATCTCAATCTCTTCCCCTGAGAAGTGGAAGTGGTAGTCAAATAGAGCATACTTCAACAAGCACATCAAGTTGTCTCTGTAGTCTCTTGAGCTAGGAGGCTAAGAGGATTACATGAACATCGTCACCATAAATAAGCAAAGAGATCAAGATGAAGGATGCAAAGTTGAAGACAACCATCCCCTTTCTGTATGTGCTCAATTAGAAAAGATTCCAACTTATCCATGTAGATTCCAAACAAAGTCAAAGATAGAGGCACCCCTACTTAAACCCAATAGTACCCCTAATGAAATCCAAGAGGCCATGAACTATGTGAAGACAATCAAAAACCTACTCATAGAGTCTCATGATGGCAGCCAAAAGGGTCTCCAAAATGCCAATGCCTCACAACTTCTAAAACAAGGCCTCACAAAACCATCATTTGGTTATTGATATTTTCTAAACATTGTACCTAACCTGCTCTGTGGATCCTAGGCAATACAATCTAAACATTGTACCTACCTGCCAGCTGACTCCTCACTCCCCCATTACTTATTTACATTCAAAATACAGATCTAAGCTGCAGTTTCTCGAGTTCTACACCCACCTTGACTTCCCTTCGCTTAAAAAGTCTATTAACAAGATACTGGAATGAAAATTATTGATAGTGCGTACCTTACCCAAGAGCCCTGTTAAAGACTATGGGGTCCAATCTTCTAGTTCTAATTAAGAATACATATACATGTATAAAAGGTTTCGAGTTCTTGAATTGAGATGCATGATAACAAGTGGTTTCATACACCGTAAAAAACCCTAAATTCATTTCCAGCAAGTTCTTCAAAACAAATAAAATATAAGTTACCAGTCGCCAAACTTCGGCCATCTGATGTGAAACAAAGCCATGTGACTGCATCACCGTGTCCCTTCAGCGTGTTCAGATCCAGGGGGTGGTGACGTCGTCCCTGCGCCTGCCACGTGTACAAACAATATAAGCAAAGCCCTAAATCATAGAAACATTTTCAAAATTCATTTAACTTAAACATTCTGGCTTGTTTAAAGTTCACCTTGTCAGCAGCAGAAACATGAGGCTTGGAGTGAGAATGAGATTTGTTCTTGGCGTGGGTTGAAGGCTTTGAAGCTTTGTCGTTATTGATGATATCTGGAGGCAACTGGGCCACGGCCGTCTTCACTTCGTTGCGTTTTCTTTTCAGATAAACAGCGAAGAACAATGCTACCGATAAACCACCGATGAGACCTGAGAGCAAAATGCCCACCGGTGGCGATGCCAGTAGTTCCATTGAAGAAGACATTGCCAAAGAAATCAATACTCGCGCCAAATACGATCTTTTTTTATCGATTGTTCGTTCGATCGATTGATCGTTTGCGAACTTTAGGCCGCCGTAGCTGTACGATTTGTTCCTCCAATTCAATTCAACTAAAAACTCGCAGATACTTTGTCCTGTGAAGAGACCAAACTCTCACGCGAACTAAATTATGGTTATATTTAAGCGGTGAAATGGGGGCTCTCACTGCATAGTGACTGATCAGCCGACTTGCAAATACTTGGGCACATATCCAACTAATCCGTGGAGTTGACATCAACTTTGAGCAAAGACCCACCTTAATAATTTTTGAATCACGTATTGGAAATGTATGCAATATGTCCATAAGAATAAAGGACGATTGGTTTTTTATACATTGCTTCTCACATAAGCAACATTGTTAGAATGGGCACACAAAAAGATAAATAAAAAGTTCTTATGGTTCACCCTCACCCCTCTCATGGAGAAGCTGATCGAGAGAGTGCCTTGGGTTATTGGGACTATTGTGAGGAAAATTGTGAGAACGTGAACCACGACAATTAAAAATACACAATTAGTGAGTGTGAACCTTTCAATTCACATTGATAATGTGGAGACTAAATGTTGGCAGGCGGTTTGATGAGTCAGCATCGCGAATGCTACGATACCGTACAACGGAGGAAAGCAGTGCGCAATGCGACAAGTATTTTTTGTAGTTTTGGGTCATTTGGACCGCGTCATATGTATTTTGGGTCATTTGGACCATATTATGTGGGTTTGGGGTCATAATTTTGTAGAGTTTGTTAAGAAGTAGTTAGATGGTTGCCTAAGTGGACCATAATTGTAAAGGCGCAAGCCTATAAATAGATGTAGGCTTGTAAGTGTTGACATCAATCTTTTAGAGAGCATGATATTAAATCGTGATATCTAAGAGATCTTGATCTGAAGCGGAAGATTGAGTATTTTGTTGTATTTGGGTTGTTGCGAAGATAATATGATGTGACAGAGCTTTTGAGCAGAACCTTTGTGTCATTTCCATCTTTTCTGTGGTAAATGCACTATGCGATATGACTTTGTGAATAATGCGATGTTTCCTTGCTGCGATTAATGCTTTACTGTTATATTTGTTACATACTTATGGTTCTATCAATGATGAGATTTGTTGAATAATGTTGCAATTATGCTTAATGCCTGAGTTGAATGCTTAGTTCTATTTCTGAATGTTGCAATAAGTTAAGTAAATGATGCACAACATCCTCCTTCATTCGGCGGAAACATAGTTCCGTCAACTCTCCCTTGAACATCTCGGGTGAGACCTCATCTGCTCCGCAGGTGTTGCTGGATAGGGTAAAACCTGTCTGGGCCGGTGCTCAGGGAGATCGCGGTGGGTTGGTGTCGACAGCGTGTGGAACTCCTGTCGACTGGGTTTGTGTCAACAAATGGTTCCATTGCCGGGACCATAGTGCAAAGTGAAAGGAGGATATGTTGTGGCATTCGACAAAACCGGAGATCCAAGGCTGGTTCGACCTAAAGTTGCGAGAATTCGCCGAAAAAGAAAATAAGAACCCTGGGTTGTCGACAGATTGGTGGCTGGCAAAGTACATTCACGACGGTCTGCACGAATATTTTTTCTGCGAATTCCCAATTATCCTGTACAAATGGTTAGCAAAATTGACCTTCCAGAAGAGGAATTTCCAAGGTGGTGAGCCGACAGCCTGGACCCCATAATTGATCCAGGAGATGCAGGAAGTCGACAACAAGGCATCGCGGGCTGTTGAGGCTTGGGTCGATAGTAGACTAGAAGGCTACATCATTGAGTTTGCGGTTGATACGAACAAGTCTTATAGTGAGGCGGAAAGGGAGTTCTTCAACGGGCCAAGGGGCAGGTTTCTGTTGTCGCTACAGTTATCCATTAATATGCTCATTTGCGAGAAGGGCATACTGAAGATGCACCTAGACCAGTAAGAACCCTAGTGGGCGGAGGTTATGGATACCGCGATAGCAGGGGGTGGTACATGGAATGATAAGCGGTAGATTGGTGCAGGTCATGACGAGACTGTGAAGGAAGCCGATGAAGAGAGTGGTCTTACAAAGGGAGGAGCAAGGTTGCGACAGGAAAAGAGGCAGAGGACAGGAGACAGTCCTGCTGCGATCGGATCGCAAGGCCACGAAGGAAGACCACACGGGACGAAGCGACCTCACAGTGCCGACAAGGACAACCAGTCTACGCCCAGAATAGAGGCAGGACCCAACCCCAGCGGCAATGTACCCACACCTCCGCTCACTATCTCTCAACCAGTAAGAAATACAACTTTGACACCACCGTGTTCATCAAGTCAACAGAATTTAATAGCTAGTAGCTCATCAACTGTAGGAAGGAAGCCCAGGATGGCAGGCGAAGATGCAAAGTTAACGTTGTTCCATGGAAATGGAACAAATAACCCTGAGCAGTACTGGTTTTTATGTGAAGCAGTGTGGATTGTAAAGCAAATTACTGATGATAATGCCAAGAAAGGACAATTGGCGACAACCCTTCAAGGTTGCGCATTAGACTGGTTCATGAAGTTTGTGCAGGTTCCTGTAGGCGCTCCAGAATTGACATTGGATGAAGTTCGGGCTGGATTGATTGCAGAGTTCAAAAAACCCAAATATGAAGCGTAGTATATTACAGAACTAAAAGAGATTAAGCAATACCCCAATGAAACTATGTGGGATTTTGACGAGCGATTCAAAACATTGATGGCAAGGGTCAGCTTCGACATGAACGCTGTCTAACACAAAGAATGGTTCATCGCGGCATTGCTCCCGCACATTCGACTGCTGCTGATGCAACAGAACATTACAACGCCAAGTGAAGCCCTGGAAATTGCGATGTGGTTAGAAGCTTCGTCGATTGGTGAGAATGCAGCTGGTATGTCGCAGATTCAGACGCAGCTGGCTAATTTGACAATACAACTGCAAGACCTTAAGAAGGGCAAAGAGCAGCGTGAAGAAGTATGGTGTACACGATGTCGCTGAGAGCGGCATACTAAGGATAATTGCCCAGACTTTTGCAACTATTTGGTTTCAGGAGCACCAAATCCATTGAACGGCAGTGGCATGCCGTGGTGTCGCATCTGTCAGGTATATGGGCACCGCCATGAGGAATGTCAGTACATGCAGAAGATGGTCACAAAATCGATGAATCTATATTGTACATTCTGCAAATCAGTGGGACATGAAGACAAAGATTGTCGTGCATATGGGTTGCTTTAGGAGAGAACGTACGATGCATTCTATGTGAAGGACAACCAGCGTGTCGTACAACAACCGCAATCGCAGCCACAGGTAGCCCAGCCACTACCTCAACCGCAGGTACAGTTTGTATCGTAGCAGCAACCATAGTAGTTTATGCCGCAATATGCTCCGATGCAAATGGCTCCACAGCAGCCACAATACGTTCAACAACCACAGTATGTGCAACAAGGGCAAGGTGTGCAACTGCAACCGCGTCCTATGCAGCAACAGTTCAATCAAATGCAGTATCAACAACAATGGGGATTCCGTGGAGGACACGACGGAGGCTTTGGTCGCGGAGGAGGACGAGGAGGTCGAGGACCGGTCCAGTGTTATAATTGCGGAGTGTGGGGACACTACTAGCGAGATTGCCCACAATTGCAGACGCAGTGTACGTTTTGTTTTGTTGTTGATCACACTGTTAAAAACTGTCCGCAGTTGATTGCGCGATGGCAAGCAGGGAACGTTCCACAGTTGTAGAATCAGAATTAGGTGCAGCAACCAGTGCATAATCAAGTACAGCAACCACCACAGAACCAGAACCAACGAATCAGAATGCTAACCAGAACGTGAACCAACCTGGGAATCCACCGCTGAACCAGACTCAGGGTGCGACTATTGCGACAATTTCTACAGAGCCAAGGCCATAAGATGCTTCTGTCGTAGTTATCACTCGTGGAGGTGCGACAACAAGTGAAGATGGCCCACATTCTCTCATCTGGTTAGCAGGGCAGAAGAAGGTGTCGTTTGACATTGATTCTGAGCGTGATGCATTCTTTCAAGTGCGGCGTGCAATGGAACAAGATCACGGTAAGGCTATCATTTGTTACATGCCTCCTGCGTTTGATTCCACTTTCGAGGAAGGTCCATCGCGATAGTTTGGAACCTTGCAGAGATTTTTTGAGAGTTTTTTATCATTGGCAAGGGATCCTGATGCTCTTGCCGACATCGAGGGACTGTTGCAGCGACCAGCTAGGGGACGGTAAGAGTCCACGGTAAACTCCTTCCAGAGGTGGAAGACAGGTAAGGAGATGCGCATGAACATTCAAATTGGAGACTGCGAAGTTGATTCGGTTATTCTGGATCTTGGTTTGGATGTCAAAATCTTAACCAAGCAGGCCTGGCAGAAAATGGGGAGTCCCACATTGAGTTGGTCACCCGTGCAGCTTCGGCTGGCTAATCAGCCCAAGGTGACACCGATTGGGAGATTTTCACGCTTGGTTGTGGACATTGAGGGAATGAAGACATATGTCGACTTCAATGTCATTGAAGTAGTTGAAGGGGGAAGCTCTTATCTCGCGTTGCTGGGGATTGGATGGGCTAACGACAGTGCAACAATAATCAACTTTAAGAAGCAGATGATGAATTTTGAAAACCGCGACCTCAAAGTCATAGCTCCGTTGGATCCAGCTGAAGGACGTAGGTATATTGAACCAGTAAAGGATGAAGTTCCCAGTGGATGGGACCATGCATACAATATTTTAGAATATTATATTCATCCAACTGTCGACGGTGAGCTTGAGTGGCATAGTTTCAGCTCTATGTCTTTCGACTCTGATGACGCCTTAGAGAATTGGCAGAATCACTTGCACAAGGTGTCACTCCATAAGTGTGGGTTGATCACACAGTCATTATGCCGTGTTGCGACTGAGACTATTGCACTGCCAGTATATGAAGGGTTGCCCAGCTTGTCTGATTTTCTTGTGGCGTTCGAGGAAAAGGTCTAAGAACCACAGCGATTGCTGGCATTGGAGGAAGCGCTGAAGGCTGCTCCAGCACGTTGTTGGGTGACACATAAGAAGTCGATCGCGAGGTGGCCGCAGTAACGGAGATTGATGACGGTTCGTTTTGGTGATACCGAAGTTTACCACACAGGGAAATATGATGGTCGGAACGACCCTGGCAGTCATTTGATGGACTGTCAGATGTTGTGGGCATCGCGACCAAGAGATGAGTGGATCCATGCTTTTGTCCATACTTTGGAAGAGATGTCGCGATCATGGTATACTGCAGCCAAATTGCGAGGGGAAATTTCCACTTGGTTGGAGTTGACAGTGTGTTTTACTCATACCTTCAGTTTCGCGGATGCCAACCCGGATAATGCCTTACAGCTCATCCGCGACGTGGTTTTGAAGGTTGTTCCAGTGGCATATCCCGCGGATCCACATACTCACTGCCAGATCCAGTCCATGATGGAATGTTATAATATCACTGGTGGGCCCAAAGATGGTGACGATCCGCGGAACGTCAATATTCCAGAATCTGAAGGAAGTCGCGATGTTGTAGCACCTGATGCACCAACTAATCTGATTAGTCAGTCGCTGAAGCTCCAGAAGGTCAACATTGGGACAGAGGACAGTCCCAAGTTCGCGAATGTTGGAGACTATTGGGATGATGAGATGATGGGGAAGGTCACAGACTTGCTACATGAATTCCAAGACTTGTTCCCTACGAAGTTTTCTAAGATGAAGGGAATCTTGGGGGATTTGGGTGAGATGAAGATCCCATTGAAACTAGATGCGAAACCGATAAGGCAGCGACCATATCGATTGAATCCGTGCCATAAGGAGAGGGTCAAGGTAGAACTTGACCGCATGTTGGATGTTGGCATCATTGAACCAGTTGAGGAATCAGACTGGATTAGTCCTATGGTGGTGCAGGACAAGAAGACTGGGGAAGTGCGCATCTGTGTCAACTTGCGGAAGCTGAATGACACATGTCTGCATGATCCATTTCCGACCCCATTCACTGATGAGGTGTTGGAAGGTGTGGGTGGCCAAGAGATGTATTCTTTCACGGATGGGTTCTCTGGCTATCACCAGATCCGAATCGTGAAAGAAGACCGCCATAAGACAACCTTTGTGACAGAATGGGGTTGTTTTCAGTACACCATGATGCCGTTTGGGTTGAAGAACGCACCTGCGATATTCTCTCGGGTCGTTGTTGTTGCCTTCGGGGATTTCATCCAGAACTTTTTGTAGGTATACATGGATGACTGGAAAGTTTATGGATTGATCAGCGATAATCTAGCAAATCTGCGGTTGATGTTGGAGCGCTGTCGACAGCATCAGATATCGTTGAACTTAAAGAAGTGTATCTTCTATGCACCATTTGGTATATTATTGGGTCACATTGTGTGCAAGCAGGGATTGTTGGTCGACCCAGCAAAGATTGCGCTCATTCTGAGCTTAACACCGCCAACTAACGTCAAGCAGTTGAGAGCGACGTTGGGACACACTGTGTATTATCGCAAGTTCACCAGGGGTTATGCAGTGATCACGGCCCTTATCGAGAAGTTATTGAAGAAAGATGCGGTATTTCAATGGAGTCGTGAATGTCAAGTTAGTTTTGAGACGCTGAAGGCTAAGGTGGCTTCAGCGCCGATACAGGTATTTCCGGACTGGAGCAAGGAATTCCATGTCCACGTTGATGCATCATCGATTGCACTGGGAGTGGTGTTTGCATAGCCAGGGGAAGGGGATATGGATCACCCCATTGCTTTCGCAAGTCGCAAGTTGTCGTCCGCAGAAAGGAACTATATAACTAGAGAGAGGGAAGGTATGGCGATGGTCTATGCACTGCAGAAGTTTCTGCACTACTAAGATGTTCACGGACCATTCGGCCTTAAAATATCTGGTCAATAAGCCTATGTTGGGGGGGAATATATGTCGCTGGCTACTTCTTTTTCAGGAGTTCGATTTTGAGGTGATTATAAAACCAGGATGTTTGAACACAAGGCGAGATCATCTGTCGCGAATCAAGACAGGAGAGGAGCCAACCAACATTGAAGACGGGTTGCTCGATGCGCAACTGTTTAAGGTTGAAGTAGCGGATGACTACTATGAAGAAATCATTCAGTTTCTGGCGACCGGTACCGCACTGGAGGGGTTTACTACCAATCAGAAGAAGCAGTTGGTGGTCAAGGCCACAGATTTCTAGTTGATTGCAGGTGAATTATACAAATTGGGATCAGACGAGATCTTGAGGCACTGTGTCTTACCTCATTAGAAAGGGAAGATCTTGTCGGAAGCACATGCAAGCGTAGCTGGTGGGCACTATGGCGATCGTGCGACTGCCCAGAAGGTGCTTCGTGCAGGGCTTTGGTGGCCCATGCTTCACAGTGATGCGATAGATTATGCGCGGACCTGTGATGTCTGTCAGAGAACTGGGAAGCCCTAGAGGAGGGATGAGATGTCATTGATACCTCAAGTGACACTGCAGCCATTTGACAAATGGGCGGTGGATTTTGTGGTCCTTATCAATGCACCTAGGAAGTGCACTGGTGCAAGATACATCATCACAGCAACAGATTATTTGACTAGATGGGCGGAGGCTGCACCAGTCATATATTGCACTGCTGCAACAGCAGCATGTTTTCTGTTTGACAACATCGTCACGCGGTTTAGTTGCCCAAAGGTATTGCTCAGTGATTAGAGCAGTCATTTTATCAATCGCACTGTCAGCGCATTAACAGCAGAACTGCAGATACAACATAAGAAGAGCACGCCATATCATCCACAGGCAAATGGGACAGTAGAGGCTTTCAACAAGGTCTTGAAGCACGCATTGACAAAGGTGTGTAATGCAAACCGTGATGACTGGGATCTGAAGATTCCAACAGTTTTGTGGCCATATCGTACCACATGTAAAAGGTTGACGGGACAAACACCATTCGAGTTGGGATATGGGCAAGAAGCGATTATGCCTATGGAGTACATCGTTCCGAGTCTGCGCATAGCAGTATCAATAGGTATGGATGATGAAGCGGCATTAGGAGAACGTTTGGCGTAGCTAGTACAACTTGAAGAATATCGCTTTATCGCAGGATTCCACCAGAGCGTGGAGAAGGATCGACATAAGGCTTGGCATGATTGCCATATCAAGAACAAACAATTTCAGCAGGGTGACTTAGTGTTGTTGTGCGACAACAAGTTTATGAAGCATCCAGGGAAATTGCAGATGCATTGGCTTGGTCCATATTGCATTAGTAGCATAACTTCAGGAGGAGCAGTACAGTTGAAACAGTTAGATGGAGCGATGCTCCCAAAGTTGGTAAATGGTAGTAGGTTGAAGCCCTATAGGTCGGGCTCGGTGTAGCGTGATGCCTGAGTCGCATCAGGAAAAAAAAGGGGGGGAGGATGCCCAATGGCAGGATGGCGCACCAGTAGGGACAGAATGCGCAAGCGGGAGGGCTTGTGTCGCAGTTTGGGAGCAGGTTCGCGACAGCGGCAGGGTCGCGACCAGGTCACATTAGCAATAAATGCAAAAAGTTAAAAACTGTTAATTAGCATCACGTGATGGAATGATCGACATTTATGGCGGATCCGGCCGTTGGATCGATCGAATCGACGACGGATTCGGGTAATTAAGGTGTGATTTGGTCATGATGCATGGTTTGATTTGATAATGATGGTTAAGGACATAAGTTGGCACTATAACAAGGGGTCACCTTTGGTTGGAAGGAACCATTGTGTTGAATGTCCGGGACAGTTCGGTGTTGCATTGTTTTAGTTGAATTGCCAAGTTAAGGGTTGAGTGGTTGTTAGCAGCAAGTTGGGTTGGTGACTGAGAAACTGTTGAGCCACGAGGAGCCCTGCTGCGGCATGCCGAGCACACCCATGGTTGAAGTTTACAGTGGGGTTGAGTCACCAGCTCGGGCGGTATGCATCGAAGAAGAGGTTGTCAGCATGTCGGGTGGATCGGCGTTTACAGGAATCACAAAGAAGCGGCGAGGGGGGGGGTCAGCATTTCGAGTCCCCGCAGAGCAAACAACGGTTACGCTCATCCACAATGGTAATTGAGGAGGTCCAAGCGGAAGTAGGACAGTCCAGCTGCGGAGTTGACGTGTTGGCTGCTTGGGAAGGGCTATCTGTTATGGATATCCCTAGGTATGTCCCCCCTTGTCGGCTTGGCATACCGCTCCGAAAGCTCATGAAGAATCAGAAATACCCTGTGCGGATGCCAGCGCTCCCCGTAGGTATGGAATGCTCTGTAGATATTGTGTCGGCGTTGATGCGCTTAAAGTATGATGACCATGACATGGTGGCCTATAAGGAGATTACGTTGGACCCCTATGTGCCGAGGACGCAGCTTAGCGGTACGCCGGTTCCGCAAGATTGGGCGTGCGGGTTGGCCCAAGTAGGATTGCTTGGGCTCATTAATATGGTGCACTTTGGGCGACTGCAAGAGGTTAATGCTTGTGTGAAGCAATTACTGACCTGCTTCCACGGCGGCACATTGTGGCTGGATAGGCCGGTTCCAGTCACTGTTGACTTGATTGCTGAACTCACCGGGTTGCCGAAGGATGGGTAGATCCTTCGTAATTCTTCCACGCGAAGGAGAATGATAAGAAGAGGGAGGCCCAGTTGGTCCGCCGCTACTCATTGGCACGGGACAACCACGCTTACCGCACCAGCAGTATCAATGATAAGGTGGTCCTCACCGGTGCGAAGATATTAAGTTGCAAAGTTGTCCGGAAGAATCGACTCAACCAATGCAATTCAGGGCTTGTCGCGTGTGCAGTACAGTGCACGTAAGGTGTGCAGATGAACTGGTCACTATTTTTGTTGAACCAGTTAGCGGAGGATGCAGCAACCATCCAAGAGGGGACAGGCTCCTTCACGTACAGCTGGCTCTTAATCTTAATCGCGCTGGTTGCCTGGAAGGATCCTGATACGTACTAGGGCATGGAAGTTGAGGCTGCGAAAAGCTGCATGGGTGCGTGCTATCAGAACTTGTGGTGGGTGCAAGAACCCAAGCGCCTGAAGGAAAATGCAATACAGTTTTGGGACTATTGGGAAATGCTACAGGATGCAATGATGAAGGTACCTCGATTGACTGAAGAAACTGCAGCGAAGTACAAGCCGATTGCGTTGTTCATGATTTGGCCTCACGCGATTCACATACAGGCATGGCGCGACCCTGCGAAGCAATGGTTGTTGACCCACTATAAGTTGTATAAAGAGGTGCTGGAGGGCATCGTCAATGATTGGTCGGTCGAATGGTGGGAACCGGTTAGTTTGGCAGAAATTGAGGCGGGACCCCCAACAACGGGCCCAGAGGATGCGTTGTCCGCGCAGGACCAACAGAGTCACCATGACTCGGATCAGGAGTCGTCCACAAAGACACCTACGGATGATGAAATCGACCGTGAGCTTGAGGAAGGCAGAACAAAGGCGCATCACGAGTATGCTACTATCAGTGGGGCCTCTCCAACAGCAGAAGCACAGTTGGGTCGACTTGTACTGGCTGTCACCAATGCAACCAATACGACTACTCAAGCGATGTCGGCAAAGGCGGAGGCAGGCTTCAAAGAGGTAAACAACCACCTTGATTCCCTATCCGATGTTGTTTCACAGCGCGTTTCAGAGATGGCAACTGGACAAGAGGTTGGCACAATTCGCACTAAGCCCCGGGTTCAGAACGTCAGTATTCCCCCGACTGCGATTGTCGCCGACAACGAGGCTCTGCAGGCCATGCTACAACAGTTAGAAAAGTTGACCATCAACATCAATGAGTTGCCTACGCAGGAGTTGACAAATGTGCAGGTGGTTGCCAGCCAGGAAATGGCGGACATAATACAGGAAGTCAGCGGTCAGTTTCTGCAATCGCAGGAAAATGAGGCCACGACCCAACAAGAGGTCGCAGAGTTGAAGAACAAGGCAGCGGAGGCGACGAAGGTGGTCAATGAATTGGAGGACATACTTGAGCAGCTAATGGCCGAGAAGATTAGTGCAGTAACGGAGCTTGAGAAGGAGAAGGATCATTTGACGGTAGAAAGAGCTGCCATCTAGGACAGCAAAGTGCGGTTGGAGGAGGCAGTCTCTAAAGCATGTCAACATGTTTTCGATCCCACAGCGCAGTTGGATCCAGTGGCGCAAGCGCAGCAACTTGGGGCTGTCATCGCCCAGTTACAACATGACAATAAGGATTTAACAGCTCTATTGAACCCTGGAACAACCGAAGAGCAGCTGGATGAATGAAAACACGCCATTGAGGAAGCGACAGCACAGATGGGGGAGCTGGAACAGATAGCGACAAAACTCACGTCAAACACTGTGCAGTTTTAGGGTAGCATTGTTCATGATGAGCAGATCGAACAATTGACCAAGCTAAGGCAAGAAGCAGAAGGGCAGTTGGTGACACTGAAAGCCGTGATGCGAACGATGTTGTCGGTGGCTCAGGTTGCCAAATTCACAGAATTGAAAGATTTGCAGCAGCGCATCGCAAAGGCTAAAGAGCGTCAGAAGAAATGCGCTGTGCAGTTGGAGGAGTTCCAGGAGATTGACGGTCGGTTTTTTCTTAAGGCAGGTTCCGCCCTCCAGGATGTACAGGAAGGTCGCCAACAAGTTGCTACGAAGTTGAGCGAGCACCCATCTGCGAAGGACGTGATTGACAGTCAGGCGATGGTTGCGGCGGTCAAGGAGCAAGTCATAGATTTTGATCAGCAATACGAGGACTTCAGGGTCAAGACCAATGAGTACACCATGTGCCACTGACATGGCTCGAGGGCAAGCCACAAGATTGTGTTGGGGGGTTGTTGGTAGGAGGTTTGATGAGTCAGCATCGCAGCATTGTGAATGCTGCGATACCGTACAATGAAGGAAAGCAGTGCGTAAGGCAACAAGTACTTTTTGTAGTTTTGGGTCATTTGGACCGCGTCATATGTATTTTGGGTCATTTGGACCATATTATGTGGGTTTGGGGTCATAATTTTGTAGATTTTGTTAAGAAGTGTTAGGTGGTTGCCTAAGTGGACCATGATTGTAAAGGCACAAGCCTATAAATAGATGTAGGCTTGTAAGTGTTGACATCAATCTTTTAGAGAGCATGATGTTAAATCGTGATATCTGAGAGATCTTGATCCGAAGCAAAAGATTAAGTATTTTGTTGTATCTGGGTTGTTGCGGAGATAATATGATGTGACAGAGCTTTTGAGCAGAACCTTTGTGTCCTTTCCATCTTTCTGTGGTAAATGCATTATGCGATATGACTTTGTGAATAATGCGATGTTTCCTTGCTGCGATTAATGCTTTATTGTTATATCTATTGCATACTTATGGTTCTATCAATGATGAGATATGTTGAATAATGTTGCAATTATGCTTAATGCCTGAGTTGAATGCTTAGTTCTATTTCTGAATGTTGCGATAAGTTAAGTAAATGATGCACAACATCCTCCTTCATTCAGCGGAAACATGGTTCCGTCAACTCTCCCTTGAACATCTCGGGTGAGACCTCATCTGCTCCGTAGGTGTTGCTGGACAGGGTAAAACCTGTTTGGGCCGGTGCTCAGGGAGATCGCGGTGGGTTGGTGTCGACAACGTGTGGAACCCCTGTCAATTGGGTTGGTGTCAACAACGTGTGGAACCCCTGTCAATTGGGTTTGTGTCAACACTTAATAAGCACAATGTTAAGTTTGAGTCTTGAGCTTTGCTAACTCAAGATCAAGATAAAATCTAGGTTAGGGTGATTTGAGAGTATCCTAGGTCTAAGAATAGTAGTAGGTTGTTAGATTGTAATGATAAAAAATGCTTAATTGATGGAAAATATATTTTGATGGTATAAGCAGTCAAATCATTATGTGGAGGGGGTCCCTTGACCCATAAACACAAGGTAGAGTACATTAATTTGGCATCTAGCCAGTTGGTGAACGTCATCAATTATGTATTATGGTATTTCTTCCACCAAGCCTTGAATAAATTGGTTCAGATCCTTGAATGGAGAGTTTTGTGACTTAAATGAATAATTTTTATGCCATGGTACAGTAAATAGTTTCGCGAAGGGGGGAGGTTGGTGGCTTCTCAATAGTGATTCTAAGTGTTTAGGGTTTTTGTAAGCGTCTAGGGCTTCATTTGTCGATTGATGGATCCCCCTCCTCCTCCGTACCCTAACCCGGAGGAGCGGCCTCGTTTGTTGGAGGCAAGTTTCAGGAGAATCATGGCGTCTCAGCCATCTTCAAGCATGTCTTCTCTTGCGCCCGATTCCAAATTCGTTAAGAGAGCCGCAATTCCTGAAGTAAAACTTTCTTCAGCAGCCTCCAAATATAAAGTTGTCGTCTTGTCTGAGAAAGGGTTAGTCGGTCATTTTACCAGTCTATGGCCCTCCCCCTATGCCATAGAAATCTGGCTCAATAAGAATTGGTGGCCGTTGATACAGGGTAAATTTCAGCAAAACTTCTGTGGAAGAGGGTTTTTCATATTTCTATTCAAGAAGAAGGAGGATCACGACCTAATCTTCAGGAATGGTCCATATTTCATGGGCCCTAGGGGCATGTATCTCAATAAGAGGGATCTTTCTTTCGATCCGAAGAAAGATATTTCCTTTGTTGTCCCGGTTTTGGTTAAACTCCCTCATCTCCCTCTGCACTGCTAGAACGATGAGGATCTAAGAGCCATAGGGAACGAGAAATATGTCGACAAATCAGAGCCAAAGTCCCCAATGTTCTCATGTGCAAGGATTTGTGTAAAAGTGGACTTAGAGAAGGGCCTCCCTAAAGCAATAAACCTTTCGATGGATGGTTGGAATCACTTGCAAACTGTGGACTATGAATAAATCTCATTTAAGTGCAAATTTTGTCATGAGTATGGACATTTTGCAAGGTTATGCCCAAAAAGGAAGCAGCAATACATAGAAGAAGCTCCAGGAGAAGAATGGAACGAAGTATCAAGGGTAAAAGGGAACAAATCAAACCCCAACACTCTTCAATATCCATCTAAGAAGAAGGCTTACACGAACAGTTTTCAAGTTCTTGCTAATGAAGACAATGAAGAAAAGAAGGGTGCTCCAAAAGAAAAGGCAGGTGAAGAGAATAAAGAGCTAGAAGTTGCTATTGTCTCGGTCAAAGTGGGTTAGGAGGAGAACTATATTGTTCCTAATCTACCCGTGCAAGCTTATATAGAAGTTAGATTAGAGGCGTCACTCAGCTCAGGAGGTTCGGTAACAAGATCTAGATCAAAGGCACATCTAGAATAAACCTCGGAAAGTAAAGAAGAAGCAGAACCCCAAGCGAAGAAAGGAAGAAAACCTAATAAGACCTTAAGAGAATTGGAATCAGCTTGGGAAAAGGCGGTGGGCAAGAAAACTAGCTTGGATCAACATTTAAGAGTAATCTCGTTAGGGAAACATATATAAGGGACAATGGAGGAGAAGAAGGACAAAACTGTACCACAAAGCCATAAGAAAAAATGAAAATTGTCTCTTGGAACTATAGAGGGTTAGGTGGTAAGCAAAAAATAGAAGCAGTAAAGAGATTGAAGAAGCTTGAATTCGCCACAATCTTCATGCTCTAGGAGACAAAAATGCATGAGGGAGACAACAAAGGGGTAATGAGTAGAATTTGGGCAAATAGAGAAGGCAAAGCAGTGAGTGCACTAGGAGCCTCGGGAGGGATACTAACATGGTGGGACAAAAGCCATTACAGGTTACGATCCTCTTCAGAAAATCGAAATTGGCTCTTCATGGAACTGGAAGACCTAAATCGTAAGGAATTTTTTTGGGTTGGAAATGTTTAAATGTTTATGGCCCTACTAATCCTGGGAATAAAGAAGAATTTTGGAACACCTTGGATCTGCAATGACAAGGGAAGATGCAAGTCCCTTGTATTATTGTAGGTGATCTAAATGTCACCATTTTAGCTGAAGAGCGAAGAGGTGGTTCCAAAGCTAGGGACCCCTTTGGTGAGAAATTGGAATATCTCATAGTAGCCTGGAATTTGATAGACATCAAACCTAAAAAGGGAAAGTACACTTGGAATAACATACATGCGGGACCGGGACACATTGTTGCGAGGCTTGACAGGTTCCCGGTAAGTTCTTCCTTTCTTAGCAAGCCTTCCATTCCTAATTCAAAACATTTGGCCTCAGCAGTCTCTGATCATAGGCCCATAGCTTTCTTTTTCACCAGTATTGGGAATCTCGGCCCTATTCCCTTCATGGTCAATCTTGTATGGATGAAATTAGAAGGAATCTTAGACGTAATAAAAGAGGTCTGGAACATATTTGTAGTTGGCTCTCCAAGTTTTATATGGGAAACCGAGCTAAGGAATGTTAAGGCGGCTCTTAAAAAATGGGTTGCATCGAACTACAAGGATCGAGGGGCAGAGAAAAAAAGAAACGCAAGAGGAGCTAGAACAGTTGCAACCAAAAATTGAAGAGATCTTGGTTTCAAAGGAAATCTTGCTGCAAGAAAAGGAGCTAGACAGGAAAATTCAAGAATTGGCAAGAAAAGAGAGGAATGCCGTTTGCACTCTAGAAGCCTCTGGTTAAAGGGAGGAGACATAAATACAGAGTTCTTCCATAACCAGTGTAAGGAGAGGTGGAGAAAGAACATTATCCTGGAGCTAATCAAAGACAATGGAGAAAATTTATCCGACCAACAAGAAATAAAGAAAGGTATAAGAACCTTCTTTGAAAACATCTATTTTGAAGAGGAAGGGAAAATCAAGCATAAATGGAGCAAATGTGCGAAGACATTCCTTCCTTAATCATTGAAGAAGACAATGAGATCTTATGTCTCCCTATCTCAGAGGATTAGGTCCATAAGGCAGTATGGTCTCTTCAACCTAATAAAGCACTGCTATGAACATAAAATAAGATAATAATTAAATAATTAATAATTAGGTTAACTAAGTTGGGTTATGAAATGAGGCGTCTCCTCAACATCAAATGCCCGAGCCATATTTAAGGCAGGGCCTTCATTGTAACATATTATCTTTTATCCTATCATCAAATATATTATTCTTATCTATTATTCAATATGAGAGTCGGATTCAACTATTAACTTAGTGAATGGATACGTTCACTGCATTTGGTATCAGAGCCGCGTTCGGCTAAGCTCCTGCACTTCACGCTCCATCTCAGCTCCTGCACTCCACTCATCCTCAACTCTCATCACTCTGTTTGTCCTTCACCAGCGTCCTCCACTCACCACCGCTGTTGTGCTCTCCTTCCACCGTCATCTCCACGTCGTCCCATCTCCACCCGGTCACTCACCACCGCTGCTGCACTCTCCTTCCATCCCATCTCCTTCAACCCACTCCCCACCTGCTTTCGCTTCACCGCTTCCTGCAGTCTCCCTTTCCCATTCGACGCCCACGCCCACGCCACCTCTGCTCTACTGCGAGCCCTCCCTCCCTGTTGAGCACCTTCTGCTCGCCCCTCGACCTCCCTATCGCCACACGCTGCACCTCCATCTACTCTGCGACCTTCACGCAGCACCCAGCCTTTTCCTCCGTGCTCTTCCCTCCGCGCTGCCACAATCGTCGCCACCCGCGCGTTCCCTCCTCCACCTACTCCCTCACGCCCTCGACCTCCCTCCTCATTCTCTCGCCTCCCTGCTGCACCGCCTCTACACCCGCACTCTTCCATCCATGTTCTTCACCTCACTCACACCTCCACACCACCAGTTTGCCACACTACCACCACACTTCCTCTACCTTGTGCTCATCCTCCATTGGGCACTACATCCACGCACACAATTCCACCACTTCCCTCCCTTTGCCTCTACCACCACCATAGTCAACCCTAATTTTTAATAAAAATTAAATATTGTTATATTAATATTTAATTTTAATAAAAATTACATTCTCAAATTATAAAAATATATATATATATAATATTTAAATATAATAATAATTATTATATTTATTTATTTTACTCGTATAATAATTATTTGTCCTTACAATTATTATTAATTAATTAAGTCTCAAACTTTTAACCATGAAGTGGTTCAATAATGAAGATGAAAGCTATGAGGAGAAGAGACTTAAATCCATCATCTCTTGTGGAATTGGAACAAGTAAATATGACATTGTTCACAATATCGAGGAGAGTCAAACCGGTGTTGCTGATAAGTATTGAAAAGATTGGCCCGCTCTTGGTGACGACGATGACAGTTTTGAGGAAAAAAGATTTAAAACCTATGTCTCCCATGGAATTGGAACGTATAGAGATGGCATTGATAAGAGCCAAGCCATTGTTGATAAATATCCAAAAGAGGACATATACACAGAAGATGAGGAAGATAGAATAAGAAAACCTATTGTAGAAATTGAAGAAAAAGATGACATCAAAGCGACAGAGCATGTATGTGCATTAGATCAACATCCACCAGTTGTGGATCATGAAGTCGTAGATTATAGGTCTACAATAGCAAGTGACATTTCAAATGCAATTGTTCTTGTTGAGTAGGAGAAGACACTTGAACATTGTTCCCAATTAGTTTTATTAGATAAATCTATTGATCTGATTGATGAAGTTCGAAGCCATGGAAGTAGTGAATGTCTACTTAAACATGTTGGAAGAACTAATGATGGTTCTACAAACACAAGTGTAGATAGTTATGTAGAAATTGTTTCTTTGCCCACTGTCACTTATGTTCCAAATGATGGTGAATATGATAATGGGCCTATGTTGGTAAGCTAGAGGACATAAAAGGTATTTCATCCACGTCGTTAGGAATCCCTGTGGAGCAGGTTACTACAGATGAACAACATTTATATTGTTCCAGAATTAGATCCTTGGACATGGTCATAGGGAAATCAAGAATGAAGGTCCTTAAAGTTCCTTCCAAGAAAGAAGCCATGAAGGCTACGATTCAGAGGAAACTAGTACAAGACCTAAAGATTTCTAATCAGATTGATGTCAGTTTAGATGTGCATATTTCTTGTGACAACCACCACATATCTTTGAAATTGTTGGAATTTAAGTGCATAGATACTAAGATTGTAAGATGGAATCCATCTACAGTAATATGGCTCCAGGAAATTGAGAAGACTCATATGGAGATTTTCAAACTTCAAAGTCTTAAAGATGACCATTGTCCTAATTTCCAAGATCGAAGAACATCTTTTAAAAATACCTCCATCTTACACACCTGCACTTACAACGGATCATAACATTATGGAGACTGTCGAGATCTCCAACGTGGTTCATAGATCTGCACCTGCAACCTTTCAATACAACAAGAAGGTCGTTAATCTTTCGAGCCACACGCTCAGCGAATTTGAAACCAGCACGCTAAAGAAAGGTCTTAACTTCGCAATAGCACCCAAAACAATTCCCACTGAAAGCATTATATGCAATATTGAGGACAGCATTCAGAATTTAATTGACATAGATAAAGAGATTGTTAGACAAGACTGCGCTCGAGTCCTAAGAAGAGCCAAACCTCCTAAAAATAATATCAGTAAAGAAGAACAATTAGCTTTAAGCAACCTTAGATCTAATAAAGACATTGTTATCCTAAAAGCGGATAAAGGAGGGGCCACAGTAATCCTGGATAAAACAATGTATAACTCCAAGATGATTGATCACCTTACCACAAGTGGAAGCTACAGAAAACTTAGTAAAAACCCGATCTCCAAAGTTATTAAAGAAGTAAAGAATGCCATCATTAACTCAAACCTTGATAAAAGATTAATAAAGCGTTTAATCCCAAATCGTGAGATTACACCTAGAATTTATGGCCTCCCCAAAATACATAAAGAAGGAGTTCCTCTTAGACCTATAGTCAACACGATATATTCCCCCACCTACGAACTCGCAAAATATGTAGCTAAAATCCTAGGTCCCCTCGTAGGCAACACTGACTCATTTATCAAAGACTCTAGTGATTTTGTGGAACTCATCAAAAAAGAGAAATTAGAACCTAATGACATGATCATAAGCTTTGATGTGGTCTCCCTTTTCACTAAAATACCCTTGAATGAGGCAATCCAAGTCATCAAGAATGTGACCGATCCTACTACAGCTAGGTTAGCAGAAGTATGTCTCAAATCCACCTTCTTCAGTTTTCAAGGAGAATTTTATGAACAAACCACTGGGGTGGCTATGGGATCCCCTCTCTCACCCATAGTAGCAAACCTGTTCATGGAGAATTTTGAGAAAGAGGCTCTAAACTCCTACCCACTAAGGCCATCAAGATGGAAGAGATATGTAGATGACACCAACGTGATTTGGCCACATGGTAAAACTGAACTTAATAAGTTTTTTGAACACCTTAACAATCGCTCTGCTGACATTAAGTTCACCATGGAACTATAAGAGAATGGAAGCATCCCCTTTCTCGATGTCTTGATAACTAGAAAAGAAGATGGAACTCTAGGACACAAAGTCTATAGGAAGAAGACGCATACTGAAAGCTACCTTCACGCTGATTCCCACCACCACCCCTCCCAGAAAATAGGAGTCCTTAACACTTTAGCAATTAGGGCCTCTAGGATATCCGATATTGAACATCTGCAAGAGGAAAAAGACCACCTCAAAGATGTTTTCACTAACATTGGTTACAAACCTAGGGATATCAATAAAGCTTTGGACAAAGCTAGCAAAAGGCACCATAACAAGAATAGAACTTCCAATGTAGGGACGGACACCCCGGGTACCCAAACCCAGAACATGAGAGCCTACCTACCTTACATCCAAGGGGTCATAGATAAGATTGCTAGAATCCTTAGGAAGAAACAAATTGCAACTTCATTCAAACCTGTACATACCATTAGGCAGAAGATGAGACCCGTTAAAGATCCTATCGACCCGAAACAACTCAACGGCGTCTATGAAGTTTCTTGTTCATGCGCGTTTTGCTTTATAGGTGAGACGGGACGTTCTTTCAGCACTAGACTAAAAGAACATGGAGCCGACATAAGGAATGAACGGATCCGTACCTCGGCTCTTGCTGAACACTGTTCCAAAACCAAACACCATATTTGCCTTGAAGACACCAGGATTTTAGCTAGGGAAAGCCATTACTTTAAAAGAAAAATTAGAGAATCTTTGGAAATTATTAAACACCCGAACAATCTAAATAGGGATGGAGGCCTTGAAATTAGCACTACTTGGCTTCCTTCTATAGTAAAACACAGATTAAGATAATTTATTTTCCCCCCCACCCTATTTTTTGGCTCCTTAATTTTTTTTTTAATTTTTGGTGTTGAATTTATTACCAACCGTAAATTACTTCCTCCTAAATAACCCTAACCTAATCAACCCTATTCAAAAATTAAAATTTTATAAACTTACTACACTAAACACTTTACTATTAAATTAAAAAACATTCCTTAAAATTAATAAATTTAATAATCAACTATTAACCCTAATTAAACCTTAATTACTCTACTTTAGTTTGATATTAAAATTAGATTAGTCTTAAAAATTATAACCTAATTTTAGTTTAGTCTTAATTATATTATAAAATTACATTATTTTCAACATCATTAGAATTTTAACTAAATTAGTTAGAAGTATTAAAAGTTTTTATCTAGATTAAGAATTTAATTTATTTTAATTATATCAAGTAGACTTTAAGGGCAGTAGGATTCAAATTATTAAACTAGCATTATCCTTAATAATGCTTTTTAGTTTTTTCAAAAAATTTTAAAAATATTTTAAGAATAAAGAACTTTAATTAAAATTTCATAAACCTTAATTATCTTGGGCCGACCTTCACCTATCTCTGCAAACTAAATATTATATAAATGAGATCTTTTGCTCCTCATAAAAACTTGACTATTCGTCCTGAAGATGGATCCTGCTATGGATTCGAAACGTCGACAGACTATTTTAACTACTGTGGTTTCTCCGAGACCCTCTGACAATACCTCCATCATTATGACATTCAATGTTGGAACCACAACCAATGCAAAAAGTGGAAGTAATGAAGGTCCACAAGTGTTCATACATGAAATCCAAAAGGTGATATGGAAGACAAATAATTACAAATTGTATTGTTTCAAAAATTCACCACTCAAGCAGAAAGGATTACAACACAAATCCAAGATAAAGTTGATAATAGAAAAATTAGCTTTGAGGACAAAGCTCCTTAAAAGGGAGTGGCAATGCTGTGAATATTTATTTAATATTATTATTTATAAATTAATAGATTATTAGGTTACTAGTGAAAGGGTGTAACCCTTCACAATGTTGGATCAAGCCCTATAAAAGGCGATCTTATTATAACTTTATCATCATCAAATATATTATTCTTATTTATTATTCAATATGAGAGTCGGATTCGACTATTAACAGTCCAACCGGATATGGTTGTTGCATTAATGCTGTGAATATTTATTTAATATTATTATTTATAAATTAATAGATTATTATGTTACTAGTGAAAGGGTGTAACCCTTCACAATGTTGGATCAAGCCCTATAAAAGACGACCTTATTGTAACTTTATCATCATCAAATATATTATTCTTATTTATTATTCAATATGAGAGTCGGATTCGACTATTAACAGTCCAACCGGATACGGTTGCTGCATTTGGTATCAGAGCGAAATAATTACGAAGCAGAAATAATACGCTTAAACAAAATCGTTAGCGACAAAGATGAAGAACTAATGCAGTTACGACATAAATTAGAAAGTCAAGAATCAGAGGTCGGCCAGTGTCGACAACAGATAAAAGTTCTTCAACAACAAAATGACGACTCTAAAAAGACACATAAGTTAGAGATCGCGAAGAGTAATAAAGCATTATCTAACAATGCTGAAGAAATTTTTAGACTAAGAAATCATAACAAGATACTAGTCACAAAAATTAAGAAGTTGAAAAATAGCTGAAAGATAGAACAATCTATGGACGACATTGAAGGGAAACTTCTAGAAAAGCAGGAAGAAAATAGTTGTATCAGAAGTCATAATGAAGATCTTAAGGAACAACTTAAGACATCTGAAGATGACAGAAAATCGCAAGTCGAATTGATCAAGAAGTTTCAAAATGATAATAGGTAGTTAGAAAACAAGTTGGAAAAGATACAGAACAAAAACTTAAATCCTCAAGAGACGAAAATACAACTTCCAACTCAGATCAATGCTCTAAAGGCGACATTCGTAAACGAAAATGACATCGTGAAAGTTCCCTATCGACACCCCAACCATAAAAAACGATATTTGAAAAAGTGGGAAATCTCGAAAGATAATGGTACTAATGTGATCAAATCTCCCGACGACACATCAATAGGGAATCCCATCAGTCCACAACAAATCAATTTGGGATGGATTGATCCGTCGACATATCAGAAGTTATGTTCGACTCTTAGCAATTCGTATCGACATGTTTCGTCATCTACGACACCACATAAAATGATGCAGAAACATTATAAGGCTTTGAGGACAAAGCCTTTCTAAGAGAGTGGCAATGCTACGAACATAAAATAAGATAATAATTAAATAATTAATAATTAGGTTAACTAAGTTAGGTTATGAAATGAGGCATCTCCTCAACATCAAATGCTCGAGCCATATTTAAGGCAGGGCCTTCATTGTAACATGTTATCTTTTATCCTATCATCAAATATATTATTCTTATCTATTATTCAATATGAGAGTCGGATTCGACTATTAACTTAGTGAACGGATACGTTCACTGCAAGCGCCCCGGTCGGATGGATTCTCTATCAACTTCTACAGAAGGTGTTGGAATTTCATCAAGAAAGATTTAATCAGAATGTTAAATTAGACTAGGAGCAGAGATAAAATAGGAGGAGCCACCAACTCCTCCTTCATTGCTCTTGTTCCCAAAGAAAATTGTCCTTCTTCCATTAAAAGATTCAGGCCTATTTCCTTATGTAACTCGTCCTATAAAATATTGACGAAAATAATGTCCAATGGGATTAAGAGGTTCATCCCAAAACTAATATCATCCAATCAAGGTGGTTTCATTGCAGGGAGGCAGATATTTGATAGTATCTTGTTGGTTCAAGAGACAATTCACTAAATTCAAAAAAGGAAAGAAGTTGGAATGGCTATCAAGCTAGATCTAGCCAATGCCTTTGACAGAGTTCGTCATGATTTCATTTATTTGGTCCTTGGGAAATTTGGCTTCTCCCCCAGTTTTATAAGACGCGTCAAAGCTTGCATAAGTGCTCCTTGGATAGCTCCCCTTGTGAATGGCTGTCCCACTGATTTTTCCATTATATCTCGGGGGCTTAGTCAAGGGTGCCCCATGTCCCCCTTCCTCTACATATTAGTAGTTGATTCCCTGAGCATAAGACTTAGCAGACTCATAATGGAAGGAAATATCCCAAGCATTGTGATTGTGAGAGGTGTTCAGCCAATCGTGTGCAATTTGTGATGATATGATCCTTTTGGGGTGTGCTTCAGTGCAAATCGCCAGAAGGTTCAAAAGCTCTCTAGATCTCTTTCTCAAAGCTTTTGGAGAACAAGCCAATTATGATAAAAGCAACTTATATGGATGGAATTTTAGCCCCAGGACTCTAAGTGACATATCTCAAGCACTTTGATTCAAAGTGCATGTGGAATGGACATCATTCAAATTCTTAGGTGTGCCTATCACTTGGAAAAAAAATCAACTCTGCTAGATGGAATCCAATTATACAAAAAATAAAAGATAAGATGCAGTCCTGGGAATGAGGTGGCTAAACCTGGAAGGTAAAGTAACTCTCATAAAATCTATTCTCTCATCCTATCCTATATACACCAAGGCTATGCTTCTCGCTCCAAGGGGATTCAAGAACAAAATCAGCCTTGAAATAAGAAAATTCCTTTAGCGGGGAGGGAGAACTCATACAAAAAAATTCCATCTTGTGAATTGGAATGTTGTCAAGGAGTCTAATAGGAAAGGAGGGCTTGTCCCGAGAGAACCAAGACAAATGAATATTGCAATGGGAGATAAATTGATATGGAGGATGATATATGGGAAAAAAGAATGGTGGAAGGAAGTTATGAGGAATAAATATATAAGGAAACATCAGCTGAGAAGTCTTGATTATAATTTGTTTGGAAAAGAATCTCCTATCTGGGACCTTTGCAAAGCCTCTACTAATCTAATTATAGACACTCTCCGCTAGATTCTTGGTAATGGGAAAAGGATCAAAATTTGGACTGATAGTATTCTTAGGCACCCCCCTTTAGGAACGCTTCCGGATCTTTAAGGCATTCATGAGTGGATGCAAGAGAATGGCCTTCTCAACTTATATGACATCTCAATGTGGTCAAGTTCTGGAGCCTAGAAAGGGTGGAAAGCTCTGCGACCTCCCCCTCATTCCAGTAGAAATACTCTTCCCTCCAATCGTGTCTACACGGGAAGGCTCCCATACATATCCGAGAGAAGGATTGCAGAGGATGGGGTTGATCTGGAGCATATGCGGTCAAAGAAGGTTACAGGAAATTGGAGGCTAATGCTCTTTAGCCATCTCCCAGGTTGTGGCTCAAGTTATGGAATTCAAATTGTATCCCAAAAATAAATTTCTTTTTTTGGTTGCTTGCGCATAATTAACTCCTTACTGCTGACAATATTCTTAAAAGAGGGATTGAAGGTCCCTCGCGATGTGTCCTTTGCAATTCCTTTGAAGAGAATTCTAGTCATCTTTTCTTAGCTTGTGACTTTTCCAATAAGGTTTGGGAAAAAGTGGCAGGGAATCTCTGTGAGGAAATATCAATGCTGGGATAAGTCCAGGAGATGATAGAGAACTGGAAGAAATCTTATTCAGGCTCTTTTCGAAAGAATCCAACTTTTCAAAGAATTTGGAATGCTCTCCCTATTAATATATGTTGGCAAATATGGTTAGAGAGGAACAAATGTATCTTTGAGGAAAAGAAAGCGGATTTCAACAAGGTTGCTTTCATAGATATCAACTTGACTATTGAGAACTTAGGATCCATCGGTCTTTTCTTCCCTGTCTTGGAACCCCTAACGAGTAAAGAGGCAAGATGGAGTAAATATTTTTTGCAAATGAGATCATCTCATTCCAAAAATGATCAAAAGAGCATAGAATGGGAACTAAGGAAAATCAACAAAGATTTCAAACATTGGTGGAAGACACAACAATGTTACTCCTTTTTTTTTACGGGGCTTCCAAAGGTAACCGTGGGGAGGCAAGTGTAAGCGGGATCATTTTTTATCCAGGAGTAAAAATAATCAATTCCTTTGCTTAGGTTTGGGATTCAAACCAAACAATGAGGCTAAACGGTTAGCACTTCTTCTCGGTCTTGAACTAAGTTCGACGTTAAACATTCCAAAGCTGCTAGTTTTTAGACACTTTAGGCAGGTTATCCAAAAGATGAGTTTTGGGTATGAAAAGGGAATCTCCAGATGCAAGAGGATATATGATAGAATAACCCATATCAACAAGCCATCAGAGATATCTTACTTCCATGTATTGAGAGAGAATAATGGTTTTGCTAACAATCTAGCAAACCAATGAAATAGGAATTCTCAAGGGATTGTATCTTGCGCAAGTGGAGAAAAGGTGGTAAAACATGTTCCATACTCCCCATTGTTTCATGTCTCTAAGCCACAACTTATAAATGTTAGATTCGCGCTCAAGAATATCATGTTTCCCCCCTATTCTCCATGATGGGGGACATGTGGGCATTCAGATGAAGGGTTCAACTCCCTCCATCCCGGATGTTCGAACTCTACTGGAGCATTAAATACGACTGTCCTCTCAGAACTCAAAGGTCGTGCTCGCACAAGTGATATGAAAGGTATGACAGACATGCAGCTCAATAGTTGGAGTGTATCAAGCCCCATTCTCATTTAGTCGGTGGATTTTTCAACATAGCGTGGGTTTTTGGAAGGCAGTATGGAAAAGCAGGGAATTTGTGAGCTATTTAGAGCTCTCCCCTTTTGGAATCCAATTTCAGGAAACATGAGTTCTCCCCAGGGTTCGAAGCATGAAGCAATGGCGGGTTGGGCAGAGGGTTTTGCTTATATTAAGAACAACACGGAAGAATTCAAAATGCACTTGTGGATGGTCTTTGAAGTGGTTTGTAAAGGGGTTCAGGTGAATAGGGAAACCGTAGCAGATATTAGATACATCTCAGAGCAACTCTCCTGTCAGGACTCCAGGATTGATGATTTGGAGGGGAATTTGAAGGATATTATGGGCACAGTTGATATCATAAAAGAGGAAATTATGAAGATGGCAAAGATGTCTCAATGCAGTCACTGTCAAGAGTCCCCAGTTGATGTCGCCTGTTTAATGGAAGAAATCTTTATTCTACAGCCAGTTTATGGATTTATAGGAAAGAAGAAGTAGTTGTAATGTCTTTCTTCAGGTTACTTAAATGTTTTTTTGTGTGTTTTTATAAGTCAACGGTTTGTAAGGGTATATCCATCTTATAATATGGTGAATTCTAGGAAGCAAACCATGAATTTTTGTGAAACCAAGCTAGTTCAAGTTTTAGTCTTCTCCTCTCAGACAACAATAGAATTCAAACAGTTTTTTTTTTCTTTGTAATGAATGGTTGTGCACAACGTTTTTAATACAATATGTTTTCCAGTTTATGTTAAAAAAAATCCCACATCTAGCCAAGTTGTGACCTTCAAATTAGATATTATATTATTATCTCTTGCCATCTAAAGTGGGATGAGACTAATTATTACTCTAGAGGGTTTCTTGTGTGTGTTCATATCACACTAAGATTTGGGGTTAATGGTCAAAGTTATTGCTAGGGGTGGTAGGAGCAGTAGGGGTGATCATTGAACCCGAAGGAAAAATTGTGAAATATTTTGCATGGGGGTTAGGGAGAAAAACAAATAATCAGGTAGAATGGTTGGCCCTCCTTCAAGGATTGGAAAGCTCGACAAATATTTCCATCCCAAATATCTACACCTTTAGCGATTAAAGGTTTGTCATTCAAAATATGCAAAGTACCTACAAGGAAAACTCCTTTGTCTGCAGAAGAATCTAGAAGTAGGACCTAAACATCCTCCCTCCTAATACTTACTTCTTCCACATAAAAAGAGAACTCAATAGCTTGGCAGACAACATGGCAAACCAAGGAACAAGGCTAGAGCAAGGAATTATAGCCTTCAACAGTCCTAGAAAGTGGATTCCATAATAGGCAACAATAAGAAAGTGTTTCTCCTCAGAGAAACCCAAGTCATAATAAAGATGATCAAGGTTCCAAGGCATATTCAAACCAATGATATGGTCCTAGGGGGAGATCAAGGTGAATTTTTTAATTAAATGGGAATGGTTTTTTTCCCTTCCTCTTGCATTTATGAGGGAGTATCTCATTGTAACGTACCCACCCTTGGACCCAGTGCAAGGAAGGGAAATTGATGCCATTCTGTGGGGCTTTTCATAAACTCAGCCATATTCATTAGATTCACAGCCATAAAAGAGATGTGTGCAGATGGAAATCAAACAAACATGCACAGCGGAAATGAACTCATCCACACACACATTACATGACTGTTATTCAATTTAACACAGTCAACAAATTAACACATTTGCAGAAGTAAATACACAATAAAATACTCATCTTGATGCAATACTGTCCCAAACAACTAGCTATGTCGCTGCAACGTTCCTCCCAACCATAGGTCTTTGCCCAACCTGTATTATTTCAGCACTCAGAGACCACCCCCGAGCTAGGCATGATATCTACAAGGAAAAGGGAACCCTCAAGCACAACACCGCCCAAAGCAATGGATACCCAACTCAACCCCAACATTCTTTTACACACAGCAACTCAAAACTGGGCATGGATACACATTTCAACAATGAGTTTCACAAGATAGGGTCTATGGGTTTTCCCCAAAACGTAGGCACACCAGAAATGGATTTGTGGGAAGAGGGAATCAATCCCAGGGAAGAAAACTGATTTCTCCCACAGATGTATGAGCATTCAGTGGGCCAAACGGCCTCCATAAAACCCCCAAATCGTTTTCCCTTCTTTCCCACTGTTAACCACAGCAAAATCGCCCTTCCCAACTAGGAGAATGAAGGTAGACACAGTAAAACCAGTGAGGAAAATGCCCAGGTAGCTCCCAACGCGTGAGAGGGAAAAGTTGGTTGATGGGTAATGGCTTGGGGAGCAATTCATGGCTCTTTTCTTGCCCAAGAAGCCAAACATGAATTTCCATGCAGAGTGGCTTTCCCATACCCGAATTTGGATAGCCATACCTCCCATTCCCCAAGGCATTAACTACCTCAACCAACTCTTGGGAGAAATCAATGATTGGGTACAAAAGTCAACATGGGTAGTTGAGGGTTTGATTGGTTCTCTCATTGACACTTGGCTTGGCTTGATTGGCTCCAAGGGTTTGAATGTTTTCCCTCCCAATTCCTTGTAACATCATGCCCCCATCTCTTGTTGCATTGCATAGCTAGTTGTGGGATTTTATATTAAAATGCATATTTACAATTCCCATGGTTCACTAGCACATGGGTAGCATAATTTCAAATACTTGCCTCTTCTAGATCGAGCGTTCACTAGCGGGGCCTTGGCCTTGAGCTCCACGCTAGGAATCATACATAATATGCATACATTATTTACATTATAGCCCAAAATATTACAAGGGTCAAAATGGGGGACATTACATTCCCCTCCCATTGGAATAACACCGTCCTCGGTGTTCCAATACCTAGGAATACATACACGCTATATACATGTCCAAAATTCACAAAATATGGCAGGTTTGTCCTGCATTTCACCCTTTTCTTGGGTTTTCGGGATCAAGTCCTTTGGCCTTCACAAACTGTTCCTGCTGGCTGGGACCTTGTAGCTCTGCATGAGGGGATTGTTCCAAAACAATCCCTTCCCTTTCTTTACCTTCTCGCTGATCTACAAGTCTGGAAACTTTATGGCGGCTACCCTCGTGATGCTCTATTGTTGGGCAGTCACGGAGGCAATGATTTCCTCCATATCCCCAACATTTCATTGGTTGCTTTGCATTTTCTCGCTCCAATTCCTTTGAGTCTTTCCACCTGGAACGTTTCTCAATCGACCGATTGGATGAATGCTTCTTCATGGATCCACTTTCCTTTCCTTTACTGATTGCTCCCAGAATGCTTTTTACCTCTTTTTGCAGGTGAATAGAGTCCTGCAAAACCTTGTGGTTCATCTCATTCTGTTGCCTTTGCAGCTTGAGCATTTCTCCAAGATTTTCTTGGGTCCTGGCAATTGTTTGAAGAAGACTTCCAGCCAACTCTAATAGCCCTCGGTCTGATGCCATGGTCAATGGAAACAACTGACCACACTTGCTTACTAGCAACACTTTCTTGTGCCAGCTGCAACCAATTGTTTCACCTTCTTACTTGTGAAATTCATCATGGAAATCCTTTGTTAGGACAAGCATAACATAAACATTAAAATTAGTCAATTATTTTCCCAATTGACATGGAATGTCCACGCTTTATTCATGGGACTTCCACACTTTTAATGCTTTCCCAACATACACATGAACTCATTCATGTTCATCTTTTCACAGGAAATTTACTATTTTAGCATTCACAATTCATTTCAAGCAATTAAACACAATCTATTTTCAACCATGACATGCACTCAACAATTTTTTGTTTCATGAATGCATTAATCGAAAGGAAAGAGAAGAGTAGGAGTTTCTCCCTCCTAGTCTTGTTCTATTATGGAGCTACACCATCGCTGTGGTTTCATGCTCCTTAGTCTCTTTCACTTCAATGTGAATGCTTTGACTTTCCTTTCTTGGTTATGACACTTAGTGTCTAAGGTCCGTCTAAGGATTTTCAACTAGGAACCCTCCTCCATAGTTGCCTACAGAACCTTTGGCTGCTATGGCCTACTCATGTCCACTAGCACCATCTTTTATTACTGCTCATACTCAGCTCTTTAGGATGGTCACATGTCCATCTGCATCTCTAGGATGCCTTCATAATCCTTGCTTCCAGTAATTCCTACACTAAAAAATTGAATCAATTCACATGTTTAGTTCATTTTCATAGGGTTTGTCTCTAAACAAGAGTTTAGGAAATCATAACCAAATCATATACACACGTATATTCATAAGCAAGAAGCTGCAAGGTAACCAAATACTTATATGTATTGGATGTCTTCACTTTATTCCACGAGATCCTTCTTTGCTTCGTAGCCTTGGATTTCCCGTGGACACAATTATGAATGTTGGGCCAGCACGTAGGCTACTCCACAATCATTCGAATAGGCAATTTCAGGCCTGTACGCTGACTGGGTTTATCAATCATTTCCTTTAGCAATATGCTAGGCCAGTGCTCCGACTGGTTTTATCAATTGTTTAAGGGGTGTTGGGCCAGCGTACACGCTGCTTTACAATATCAAGTAGTTAATGCCCAACTAGTCACTCTCTAGACTTATCAAGAACTTTATAGCGTTCAACCAGCTACTCCCCGGATTTCTCAATAATTTATATCGCCCACTCATTTACTGTCTGGATTTACCCGCAATTTATATTGCCCACTCATTTACTCTCTTGATTTACCAGCAATTTATAGTCTTTCAGGGTCTTTCCTTCCTGCAATGACCAAGGTTTCCAACAAAGAAACAATAGTGTATCAGCTTAGCCGTTAGAAGACTTATACCTGAAATCTTCATTATTCCAAACAAGACATAAATGAAAATGAATACTTATCTGTATTGTGCGTTTCCCCTCTGGTCCACAGGGTCCTGCTTCGCTTTGCAAGCCTTGCAATCGCCTATGGACTTGGATGTAGTTAATGCTTAACCAGTTACACCTTCACGCCGACTGGATTTACCAAGAATTTGGTGGTGCCCAACCAATCCCATACCTGGTTGGCCCTCTCTAGTGCCGAGCCAGCACATTCGTCTGGGTCATCGACCAATGGAAGGAAACTGCACCACCGACCATTATAGGTCAAGGCTCTACTATGGAGACATATGTATCTTAGGGTTTTCATTAAGTCTTGGCGCCCGCCCTCCTACTGCTGACCCAATAGGCATCTCAGGGTTTTTAGTCAGTCTTGGTGCCCGCCCTCCTACTGCTCACCCAATAGAGATTTTATGCCTTCACCAATGTCACCACACCTTCTTGCACCATAACCCTTCACACACACATCAACTCTTCATTCATACAAGGACGCCACTCCTTCTCTTGTGCAAATCGGTGGTTCCTTTTAGGAACTTTATAGGTGACTTTCTTGACTGCAGGTTAACATGGCCCCACTCACATAAGGATGATACCTCTTTTCACTACACAACTCCTTGGGTTTGTTCATCCCTTCCAGTATTATTTAGTGCGAGCATAAAAAGGTTGCCAATTCCTATACAGTCCTTCTGCATATCCTTCTTCACTTTGCCTCTTAATGTGTAGTATGTGTAGTGCCAATTGGCATCTGTGTAGGCTGACAACACAAGAAGGATAAGCAGGCTTATCAGTATTGCTTCTCAAAATTGTATCCACATTCCATAACATTCACTATCAAATATTGAAACACCAGGAATGCATCCATTCCCTTAGGGTGTAGTCAATATTGACAACCCTATCATGACCCGCCACCAGAAAGGTGTGCACCCCCTTTCTAATGTGAGCCATGTAGACCCTAATCATACTCAAGCAGTATGAAATGACATATAAATAGAATAGAGCATGGTTTGCATATTAATCCTAATAATTTAGATATGCATGTTCTTATCTAGGGTCACAGAATACTCATTCTTTTTGTAGATGTATCTTTTCTTCATTTGCGAAGAATGGGGGCTCCCTTATCTGAGTCAACAGTTCTTCGGTTTGCCATCCCAATCTTTCCACGCTCCATAATCCATACATGCCTTCTTAGCATAGTTTTACCATCTCACTCTCATGGTTTTCCAACATATAGCTCAGCTGAGATGTCATCCTTAAAATATGAAATGGTGTGTCACCTGAAACCCATTTCCAAAGCATGGGGTCCTTCCCATGGAGTTTGGCTTCTGCAAGTCATCACACATGGTCTTCCTGGCACATTTATCAAATAGCCAAACAGTCAGCAGCATTTAACAATAATCATTCAATGGCATTAATAATTAAATTCAAGTATGAATTTGCAATCCTGTTCTCTACAGAAATTGATTTGCTTAGCCACGAGTCTGTTCTGATATCGTTTGGCTCTTGCTCATGGTAGATTCCAATCTTCGTCATGGACTGACCCACATTTTCGATGCCCAAAACAATCTACCTGAAATCTAAAGCTTCAATCAGCCAAACGTTTTGTAAGTATCTATGTATATAATCCTTTCATTACTACAACAGTCACTGAAGTGATCTCATAATTATAACCCTCAATAATTCAAACACCTTCAGCTGTCAACATTTGAAATGTAATGAAATATATGTATATATCTATATATATGCATCGGTATCATAAATAAAATTGCAAGACATGGGCACATTATCTGTGCAATTTAAATAAATTGTAAGTACTCATTACTTCACATTCCATGCAATCTCTGTCCTTCCATAGAGCACTCTGGTAGCCCATCAACATGTCTACCTTCTTCGTGCAATCCTTTTCCTGCATTCATAGCAACTCATGAAATGGTCTCGAGGTTATCAATAGTTCACAATTTCATCTATTATCTAATTGCAATGAAACATACACCCCAACCATGCATTCACACAATGCATCTCAACATGTGCACTCACACATACACATGCACATTCACAACATTTACATAATCTTTTAATGTGCATTCATTCAATGCATAACCACAAGATTGTATAGAATATTCTAATACAAATCCTTTCAATGAAACCTCGCATTAATCCATGAAGACTATGCATTCCAACATATTATGGCCTAACCATGACTATCTCATATGGCATACACTTACAACAAGACCATAAGTCATCACTTGTTTTGGTTGTTAAACTCAACACCCATCCTACCCAAATGGCATGATATAATTTCATATGAATGCATCGAGGTTTCTAAGAAACTATAGGGTGTAAGGCTCACTGCCTTCACTTACCCACACCTCAACATACTTGGTAGGTTGACATTCACATTCAAGCACTCAATACCACATGTAGACAAAATCAACATAGTATAAACATAGTTGAAGGGATCTTACCAAATCCTCTTTCAACATCCATGCACTTAAGCACAAATATCTATTACCTTCATGGCTGTCATTAACATCGCTTGATGTTACCTGATCAGTTGGCCTCTTACCAATGCTACACAGTCCTTTTGCCAACCTCATGATCATAGATTTGTTGCACCATCCTTTCTTCATAAGGTTGTTGGTCATATGCAACAATCATCATCCACATCTTTAGCCATGCTTCGGTTTTCTTTGGTCCTACAACCAATGCTAACACAACTAATTATTAGCAACCACCATAATGATATTAAGTAGTTCATTGCATATGTAAAACCTCACTATTTTACCAATAGGCAATATCATATACATGTACAAACATTGTCACATGCACTATGCAATGTCTGATAGTATTCCAGCTAGTACATATTCACTTTACCACCTTCTTACCCATATGCAACATCATGCTCATGCATAAACACCTTTTTATGCACTATGCAATATCTATTAATGTGCCAACTAGTGCACGTTTACTTCGTCTATATGATCCTTTGCATTTTCAGCATTCCTATGCCATAGCTTCTATGCATATAAAACTTGTAAAATACAAAAACAATAGTAAGAGAGGAGTTAAGGAATTCCCCCTTTCCAATTTCCTCATTATGACATGGAGTTCCTCCTCTACATCATACCTGATCCTTTTCTTGGCTTTCCCTACCAAGCACGCAAGGAATCATTAGCTGTCATTTCTCACCAAGTAGCAATTTAATACAAATGTAAAACATTCTTAGTTGCTACTTTTCAAGCATGAAATTCCTATGCTATAACATAAATAGTTAAGGTGAGAAGTTTCCCTCTTATCAACATTGCCTTGCTGCTCCCATTGCTCTTCCGCAATGCATATCACAGCCAATTACTTTTAATAAGGCTTCCACAAACCTTCCATGCAATTCTTGCCTCCTCATCGCAAGCATAGAGAATGTATTTCACACTTTTAACGACTGTCTCCAGGGGACGACGGGGGTCAAGGGGGCTTGCCCCCTTGTGGCTCGCCACTGCAGGGCGGGTCGAGGGCAACGCCCTCATTTTTTTTTTTGTAAATCCTTGGATTTCGCGCAATCTGGCGCATAAGCTCCATGGCATTTTTCTCTTTCGGGCACTTGAAAATTTCACTGAAAAACGGTTGAAATTCCCTGTTTCGGCAAGCTTCGTCATTCTCTTCCCACCCATTGCGGACGAACTTGCTGATCTCTTCCGCCGTTGCGGAGCAACTCACCCATCTCTTCTGCCATTGCGGAGCAACTTTCCCATCTCTTCTGCCGTTTTGGCAAAAGCTCACACGTTCTTTCCGCCGTAACACTTAGAAAAATTTTGAAATTTTTCGGACTAACTCGCCGAGTCCTTCCGTCGTTACGGACCAACTCGCTAAGTTCTTCCGCCGTTGCAGACCAACTTGCCGAGTTCTTCCGTCGAAAGACACTTAGAAATTTTTTTGGACCAACTCGCCGAGTCCTTCCGTCGTTGCGGACCAACTCGCTGATTTCTTCCGTCGTTGTGGACAAACTTGCTGAGTTATCCCGGTCAAAAACTTAGCTTTTCCTTCCGTCACTGTGGCGGAAACTCGCCAATTCCTTCCGACGTTGCAGCGGAAACTCGCCAACTTTTTCCGTCGTTGCGGTGCAAACCCGCCAGCTTCCTCCGAGATTACGGCGCAAACTCGCCAATTCCTTCCGACACTACGGCGGAAACTCACCAACTTTTTCCGCCGTTGCGAACGAACTTGCTGAGCTTCGCTGCCGTTGCGGAGCAAAACTCTTAACTTTTCTGCCGTTTCGGCCCAAAACTTTTAACGTTTCCGTCGTTTCGTTTGCGGAGCAACTGGTCAAGTTTTGTCGGCAACTTCAGCGCAACTCAGTGAGATTCACCGAAACACATCGGCTCAACTCCACGAGACTCGCCCAAATAGTTAGGCAAAACACTTAGATTTTTTATTTTTTTTTTGGGAAAATTTTCTTAATGGTCTATGCGGCACAGGAAGCATACTTACCCCTGAAAGCTGTGATAGGTAGCCCATGAAGGCCCAAATGTTGCAGCCAGCAGCTCTGATACCAAATGTAACGTACCCACCCTTGGACCCAGTGCAAGGAAGGGAAACTGATGCCATTCTATGGGGCTTTTCATAAACTCAGCCATATTCATTATATTCACAGCCATAAAAGGGATGTGTGCAGATGGAAATCAAACAAACATGCATAGCGGAAATGAACTCATCCACACACATATTACATGATTGTTATTCAATTTAACATAGTCAACAAATTAACACATTTGCAGAAGTAAATACACAATAAAAATACTCATCTTGATGCAATGCTGTCCCAAACAACTAGCTATGTCGTTGCAACGTTCTTCCCAGCCATAGGTCTCTGCCCAGCCTGTATTCTTTTAGCACTCAGAGACCACCCCCGAGCTGGGCATGATATCTACAAGGAAAAGGGAACCCTCAAGCACAACACCGCCCAAAGCAATGGATACCCAACTCAACCCCAACATTCTTTTACACACAGCAAGTCAAAACTAGGCATGGATACACATTTCAACAATGGGTTTCACAAGATAGGGTCTATGGGTTTTCCCCAAAACGTAGGCACACCAGAAACGGATTTGTGGGAAGAGGGAATCAATCCCAGGGAAGAAAACCAATTTCTCCCACAGATGTATGAGCATTCAGTGGGCCAAATGACCTCCATAAAACCCCCAAATCGTTTTCCCTTCTTTCCCACTGTTAACCACAGCAAAAACGCCCTTCCCAGCTAGGAGAATGAAGGTAAACATAGTAAAACCGGTGAGGAAAACGCCCAGGTAGCTCCCAACTCGTGAGAGGGCAAAGTTGGTTGATGGGTAATGGCTTGGGGAGCAATTCATGGCTCTTTTCTTGCCCAAAAAGCCAAACACGAATTTCCATGCAGAGTGGCTTGCCCATACCCGAATTTGGACAGCCATACCTCTCATTCCCAAAGACATTAACTACCTCAACCAACTCTTGGGAGAAATCAATGATTGGGTACAAAAGTCAACATGGGTAGTTGAGGGTTTGATTGGTTCTCTCATTGACACTTGGCTTGGCTTGATTGGCTCCAAGGGTTTGAATGTTTTCCCTCCCAATTCCTTGTAACATCATGCCCCCATCTCTTGTTGCATTGCATAGCTAGTTGTGGGCTTTTATATTAAAATGCATATTTACAATTCCCATGGTTCACTAGCACATGGGTAGCATAATTTCAAATACTTGCCTCTTCTAGATCGAGCATTCACTAGTGGGGCCTTGGCCTTGAGCTCCACGCTAGGAATCATACATAATATGCATACATTATTTACATTATAGCCCAAAATATTACAAGGGTCAAAATGGGGGACATTACACTCATCATCCCCCATCATGCTCCTCCCATGAAAACACTATAGAGAATCGGGCAAGTGGCAGGCTGTAGGAACCAGTATGTGGCGGAGTTAGGGGGGTTAATGCACAAGGTGACCGTGGCATTAAGTTCATAGTAATTTTGCCATCCTCATTCAAGCTCTCGGCTAAAACTCACACAAGTGAGCTCTTGTCTTTTGGAAAGAGTGTATGTCAATTAAATTCAATGGAGGAAGACGAAGGTTGGGGAAATCCTCAGCAAAATCCCTGCTTAGAAGAAGAAAGTCTCTGTCGAGGCCTCTATGCTCTCGACCTCACTGTTCTTGTGTGGAATATCTCTCACTTCCATTCTGAATATCATAGACTTGATTCTCCACCCACCCTTCTTGAATTTTTTTTGCATTTTCATTGGGCTTCTTCCCCCGGCCTCTCAGACCAGTTTGGTGCTCAACATCAAGAAAGTCTCCCACTAGGTCGAAGTGTTTCCTCCTCTGCTACCTCCAGTGAATATATGTATTCCTGGAGAGAAATATTTGCCAATCTTATAGGGTATTTGGAAGACTTCAAGCAAATGTTGTAGGTCATTCATGAAGGGGACGGGGGAGTGCATTAGAAAATTGCTACTTTAACGGAGGAAGCACGCTGCAACAGTCACAACATTACTTGTCTGGAGTAAATATTAGATGACTTGGATGGAAACATGTGAGAACATATTGCCTTAATGGATGAAGACAAGAAATATTTAGAGCAACTAGTGAAGATGAATCACTGCAACCATTGTCAAGCATCCCCATCCGAAGAGGCCAGACCCATGGATGAAATCTCAGTTATCCAGCCGCTTTGAGGACACCATAGACAGGCCTTAATTTTCAAAGAAATTTTGATTTTTTTTTCTCAAATGATTTAGTAGTGATGTTTTTTTGTATTTTGCTCTATAATCAGTTTGTAAAAAACTTCGGCACTCATGCAATAGAGGTAGATGAGGAAGTAGAAGGAAGTTTTTTGAACTCTGTAGATAATTATATTGAAATTTCTCTGCAAGACACTGATAGAATTTTGCTATATGTAAATATTTGTAAAGAATAGTTGTGCTCAGCCCTTTATTACAAAATGCCTTCAGTTTCTGTTAAAAAAAATGGTCAAAGTTATTGCCCAATATGTGGCAATGTTTACTTTTAGTTAGCATGGACTTCACATGGGCGGGAGATTGAGGCTTTATGTTCTTATCATAGGGTCATTTAAATGGTCACCTCGCTCCCTAATAATATTATTCTAACAATTATACAAGGAGTTAGCAAGCAAGAATCTTGCCAATATGGTTCCCCAAAAGCTCGTCCAGAATGTTGCACATGAGTTAATGACATCCCTCCTCATGAATTTCCTAATAATATTCAACATTTTAAATATGTTGTTGTCGGAAAAAATGAAAAAGCACACACGGTTGGGGTATTTTGTTGAATGTATTCCACTTGAGTTTTTTTATTAAAGTCATGCCCAAAGAGGCTTGGGGGCCCCATGGGTGGATTTGCATGGCCATTTGTAGCCTAAGTAAGGTTTTTTCTCAATTTTATTTCACTGAATAGAGTCACTGCCATGGATTGATTTCTTTTATCCCCTCAATTTGTCAAAACATCTTGGTTGTGTTTTTTGAATAACATGAACATTTTTCCATTAAAAAAAGCTCCCATATTTATGGTTCTGCCTAGGTTGAATTCCAATGCTCCCTTTGCAATATTGGGATTTATTTGAACATATTCTAACATTAATCGGCAATTTTTTTTTGCCATCAACCAACACAAATTTTCAACCCACACCCTTAAAAGAGGGTTTGTCTCAATGTTTGATATTGATATATATTTTTAATAATTTGTGAATATCTAGTGGGGAGGTGGACTCGTTTGTGAGAAAGTGTGACACATTGATGTATCCAACACTTGTTCCAAGCTGTTAATGTCTACAACAATTGATTGAATATTATCCCTTACTGGAGAATGATGATGATGTTGCTCCTAAAACTACTCTAGCATTATGTCATATCTCTCATGCCTCAACCCAAAAAAACAATGAAGGATGGACAAAGGTGGTAAGGAAGGGAAAATCTCACCAAACTCTATAGGCCTGACCAAATCCCTTGGGACAAAAGCCCTAGCCAACCCCTCCATCTAGCCTCAAACCAAATCAAAAGAAGCCTTTAATCTTTACGATGGACAAAAACCCCCTATGTAGCTCCCAAACATTACTTTGCAAAGGGTTACACTACAACAAAATCACCAATTGGCGAAGGTTTTTGTGGAAACACTTATCCCTTGTCCTTTTTTAGTGAAAGTTTGTAGCAAAGGCAGACCACTCAAAGTTTTAGTGAATTCTTTTTTGGCATGTTTATACAATATAGATGAATTGGTGCACTTTAATGTAACATGCACTAGTGCATAATCATTCTACAAGAATCGATGTAGGTCAAAATATCTGTCATTTTTCCAAAAAAAAAATTATGGTGCACTGGTTCCATTAAACTACACAAGTGTGAAAATTGAACTAGGCTAAAATATTTTATAAATGCATTGATAGGTTCAATTTTTTTTCCAAAGTGGGCCATTTAAAAAAAAAAGAAAATTGGTGTCCTATATAAATCAATGCATTGGTGCGTAAGACTTTCATGTTCACTGATGTAGGTTAAAATGCTTTTAAAAATATTGCCCTTTTAAAATTAAAAATAAAACATTATGATGTGTCGTATATGTTTCATCTACACTGGTGTGTACCAATATATAGCACATTGACGTGTATAAAAATATTTTAAAATATCAGTATGCCAAATGCATGCAAATGCATTGTAACAAGGTGCACATTTCAATAGTGTAAGAAAAAACTTTAAAAAATAACGCACACACACCAAACTAAAACTTTGTTTATACCATTCACTTAATGCTTCACACCCATACAAGCATTGGTGCTCATTATCCCCTATGACTATCTCATTGTTCGGTGCTACTGGTTTACCCAATTCCTCAATTTCTTTATTTCCACAATGAACTTGTGTTCATTTTGGAATTTTCCAAGCAATACCATTTTGTCTCTACATGACAGCCGTGACTCCTTAACGGAGAAGAGGCCAAGAAAAGCGTGTTATCCCTTAATTTACGTGTTCAATGGATTACAATTTAAAATTTGATTTTTTTTTAAATATTTAAACCAAAACTTTATCTCAGTACATCCACAATGCTTGATTCTCACCATAGTTAAGTGCTCTTATAGGCTACACTAGTCGACGATGTTCTAATGTATTATAAGTGCACTAAATTGGTACATATTAAATTCATTTCATTTTTCTTGTGTTATGAAGTGCACTAATAGATGTATAAACACAATGTTGGTGATGCTTCAATTATTAATTCATGTGCATAACACATCGTTTGAAGTAATTTTTAACGACCACACAATGTACACACAGATATATGATTGTATCATTAAACGGTGCCTAGATAAGACACAATAGTTAGTCATTAATAACTCGATAAGTAATATTCTGCCATTAAAATTCAAGGAACTCGATGCTGGAACGAAATATCTTGGCTTCTTCATTAAGCCAACTAATTACTTGATAAATGATTGGTCATGGCTTGTTAGACGGTTTGAAATGCGTATTAGTCACTGGAGCTTTCGTCATTTATCCATGGGTGGCAGGCTTACTTTGGTGAAAGCCGTTTTACAGAATTTAGGTGTTTATTGGTTCTCTCTATGTAAAATCCCTCGAACCATCCTATGTTTAATAAGGCGGAAGTGTTTCAGCTTTTTGTGGTCGGGTGGTGGAGTTCAGGAGAAATTTCATCTTATGAATTGGAGAGTATTGGCTTGACCTTGGTATTTGGGGGGCTGGAATATTAAGAATCTTGAAATTTTTGTTATGGCCCTGCACGCAAAAAGCCTCTGGCGCGCCCTCTTTGATAACTCGGTTTGGGGTAGGATTATCAGAGCCAAATACCTTAAAGATATTTCTGTGACAAACTGGTTGTGTTTGAACAGACCTGCAACATTGGGTGTTTCAAATATTTGGAATGGATTGATGGGAGCCTTTAGGGTTATTGCACATTGGATTGCTTGGTTGCCGGGCAATGGACGTGACATAAAACTGGGACTGGATCCGATTTGGGAGGATCGACGAGACATACTCTATCGGTGGATTTAAGGACTCATCTCAGAGCTAATGGTTATTATACTTTAGCACATGCAGCTGGTCGGTTTGAGGATGGGCGGTCTCTTTGGATTTCGGCTGCTCAGCTGGGATTATCGGGTACCTTGGGGAATGAATGGGATGAGTATATCAGGCCGATATATCAATCTAATATAAGGTTGTCCGACGATGCGTACAAATTAGTTTGGACGTGGGATGTGGCTGGCGGGAATGTATCAGCAAAATTGGCATACGATGCAATGTTTGCTGAGACACAGACTTTGGTTCGTTGGTGGGACAAAACTATTTGGAAACTTGTCTTACCCCTCAAGGTAAAATGCTTTGTCTAGCTTGCGTTGTGTAACAAGATTCTAACTTGGGACAATATTTGTCGTCGTGGGTTCTGTGGCCCGGGATGGTGCTCCCTATGTTGCTCACAGGAGGAAACGGTAGACCACCTATTCACTTCCTGTCAGTTCATACGGGACCTCTGGAATCTAATTGCATACAAAGCTGGAGTGCATTTTCGGTGGAACCACCGTTCTCTGAGTGAATGTCTCGATGCTTGGTCCCGTGTTTATGCTGGTTGTACAGAACTTCCATACTTTATGATCTGGGAGGTATGGAAAGCACGAAACCTATATATTTTTGAAAACAGGACTCCTTTTAGGGATGGGATATGCTTTAAAACACTTGCTGGGCACAATGAATTTATCTCTATTCACGGAGCTGTAAGTGGCAGAGATAATCTGATTATGAATCACCGATATGCCCCTCCTGTGCTGATTTTCCCATGTGGATTCTTTGATGGGGCTGCAGCGGGTCGGAATGGGCGGGGTGGAGGGGGTGCTACTATACACATTTCCAACAATGTCTCCATACATATCTGGCTAAATCTGGGTAATGGAACCAATACTAGGAGCGAGTTATGCGCCCTTTGGCTCTTACTGTTCTGGGCTCGGTTGAGAAAGATCTCCTCTCTTGTAGTTTTTGGAGATTCATTATCTATTATCACTTGGGCTAGAGGAAAGGCATCACTCAATGTACTGCTTCTTAAACACTGGATGGATGCGGCTCAGATGCTTATCTGGGATTTTGATCATATACATTTTGAACATGTATTCAAGGAGGCTAATATGGAGGTGGATAAGCTATCTAAGAAGGCTCTTATCTCTCAGGTTGGGGTCATCATGTGGCAGGAATGGCGGGAGGATATACTATTTACCCATGGAACTTATCATTTACATTGGACATGATGTTTTTTGTCTTTATATTATTCACATTTCTTTTGCTGTCCACTTTTTATGCGGGTTGATATACTTATATGTCTGTTAGTTCTATGTGCAGATCCTTGATAGGGACTGGTTCCAACTACTTGTTGGACGTTTTTGTATACATACTTTCTTTTGCGGCATTTATGACAGCCTCTTTTGGCTGCTGTTCGATATTTATAGCTTTGATGGATACTTTATATGATGTATTTGGTGACTAGCAGTTGTGGATGACTGTATATGAGACCTTTTATATATTTGGGTATGGTTACTTTTGTACTGGTGACTTTTGGATCAGTTTCTCATACAGGATGGATTCCTGCTTTGTATTGTGGACATATGGCACTTTTTTATTGGTATATTCTGTTGTAGCGGATGACATATCTGTCATTATGACTGGACTGTCCCTGGTCCTCTATATGACAGGGATTGAGAATTTCTTGTATGTTCTGACAGCTGGTTTTATTTACTATTTCGTATATTAATAGTAAGTTGAATTTTTCTGTGAAAAAAAAAGACACAATAGTTAGTGGCACTGCATGCCACACTGATCGTGATGCTCACATACAATATAAGTGCACCGAATAATTAAATTTATTAACCAAAATTTCTCTGCATTGTGTGGTGTGCCAGTAAATGTATGAATGTACCCCAAACAATGCACTACTTAACCTTATGTGCACCAATAGTTCTAACAATGTGCACATAAGTTTGTTGCACTGTCCAATGTGCATATGAATCGTGGTGTACTGCTCACCTTTAGTAAAAACAAGGAATGGTGATGCTCTCTATCATTTGTAGCGATGTATCAAATTTAAATTTTAGATTTATTTAATCATATCATTTTGATTTTATGAACACTTTGATCCTAGATTTACGTATTTTTCTAATAATTCAATTTGAACTAGCCATAGGAAGTGCAAGTGAATTATTTGATTGTGTGGTCTTCGAAGGCATGCAAGAGCAATTCACTAGTACATATTTGTCTTTCAATTGAACATTCATTATGTGGACTAGAAGTTTATTAGTTTGGCAATATGTTTTATGTGTATGTGATTCAATGATTCATAGGCATGTTTCAACTCAAATTCATTTGTGTTGGAATGTATTGGTTTGTTGTGTTGGATTCCAAGTTCCATATAATTATGCAATGTTTTATAGATAAAACAATAAACATCACTTGAACAAGGTATATATAACAACTAAATTTACCAAATCCAAAAAAAATATAGAGCGTAAGGGTTGGGAGCCCACAATGCTTCCACTGCACTGCTCTAATTTTATCATGGCATATCAAATCTTAGTCAACCTATGTATCTTGAGATAGTGCATCACCCTACATATGAATCTCTCATCATGTTGAAGAATATTAGTTTGTATTGTGACTAGCATATATCACACTAGAAACTCAATTACCAACTCACTTTTACAAAAGTGTTCAATTTTATTATACTTGCATTGCAAGCACAAAATGAGAACTCCATGTATCATGCAAACTAGACAACAACATGATGGAAAACATTGGCCATGAAAAAAAATGTTAGATAACAATTAATATAACTCAACCAAAGTTCCATGCCCAACCATAACCAACAATTTTATGTTGATATCCAACTACAATTGATAGTCAGTTTCCTTCATCCACAATTAACTTCCCTATATACTTTAAATGAAACATTTCCTTTGATATCTTTGATTTCTGTTGTACTAAAATGTATTTATCTTTGTAATATATTTAGGTTGTATAATAACGCCATTAAACCCTTGTGTCAAAATCAATTTGTTTTCACAAATGAAAAACTTCATTCCATTCTGCAAATCCTTTTGTACATCCAAATATATCATCATTTCGTAGTAATTGCACATCGTATTACACAATTGTATATTGATAAACCTCTTGCAAAATGAACATGATTTCTTTTCATGTAGTTGAGGCCAGTCTTATTAATTGACTCCAATCTCTTCAAATATTTTCCATGTATGCACATTGGAACTTCTCCAGTAGACAATATAGGTTTCAAAAACCCGTTTTTAGTCTATCAACTACATGCCATGTCTTTGGTTTGCTCTAATCAACAACACACCATTTTCTTCCGGTAAATGAAGCATTGCTTATTATCCCTCTTTACTACCTCTTTAATTGCATCAACAACACGAGAGTGGAGGGGAATCCCCTCACAGGTTATCATATTCATATTCAACAAATATTTCACCACCAATTATCCATCATTTCAAACGTTCAAATTCAATCCAATGAATCTATTTTTCAAAATATTTGGCATGCATCGACCTAGAGCATCAAATCAACCGCTTTCTCCTATTTGATATCCATACCCCCTCTACCTCCTCAATATGATACTCAATACGAGAACACCAATGGGTGCATAGTTGTAATGTCCCACAGGGATATCAAAGGGTCTTAGGGACACATCATTAGCTCTCTAGGGCTAATTAGAATATTTTAGCATAGCAGAATAATTTTATAAAAGAAGGTCCACACGAGGAGATTGCTCCAAGAACTGCTTCAAGAACTGCCTCAGAACCGAGGTAGCGTTGTAGATTTGTGCAGACATTATCTGAGCTCGTGGAGAGCTTTCCCCCTGGAGTTGTTCTCCTTGGATTGGGCTCGGAGGGCCATTGAGCGCGAGGGTGAAAGTGTGGGGGTTTTCTTTGAATTGTAGAGCAGTTCTTGGCATTGTAGTTGGCACCTAATTTGGCAGAGATCTACTTGATCTTCCAGCAATCTGAACGATATGTCAGGCGATGACAGATTTCATGAGATAGATATGGAATCTGGTGGAGAGGAAAACGCAGGCATTATTTTATTCAATTTTTAAAAACCCTTATTCAAACAGAAGGATTTGGTTTATGAAATACCATTTCTGCTTGGACCTCGAAGCTAAAATCCATTGGTAATCGATACTGGAAACCATTTAACCATGTTGAATTTGACATGAATGTGCAACCATGCTGTAAACAAGGGCATTTGATGCTGTGCGACTTGGTCCAACAGTGTATTGGATCTTGGTGCCGTGAGGAGTTAATGCTGGGGATTGCAGGTGGTCGATCTTGAACCATTACTGCGGTTGTGTGACGGGCCTCTCAGGGATGCGCGGGGATCTTGGAGGAGTTCGTGGTGATGAAAGCTGATTGAGTGTTTTGTGGCTTGGGGGCCGGTCCCTTGCTGTTTTTGGATTTTTTATTCTGAGATTACTATTCTGTCCGTGATGTTGATGCTTGTCTGGTGCCAGGGATAGGTGATCTGGTTGATTTTGGTGCCAGGGATTGGTGATCTGGCTGAATTGAGGGAACGTCTGGGGTGGTATGGAGGAGGATGTGGCTTACACCTCGAATGGGGTACATGATAGAGGGAATCTTGCTGCTGGAGCTGACAATGCGGAGGTGGATGGGTCAGGGGCTTTGTATGGACCCTTCTTGAAAGGCGGGGGGCCAGTGGTCTTTTCTGGGCCCGAGGTAGCGCAGGACAGGGATGGGCATCATTTAGAATTCCCTACCTCTGCCAGGGAGCCTATTCATCGAACGGGGGTTTCTGCGAAGGTTGATTCTCATAAATATTCTGCGAAGAGGGTTAAATATCGGATGAGAAAGGATAAGTTGGTGCTGGGGGTGGATGTTACGATGGAAGAGGCGGAGGATTTCACTCACACAGCTGTGGTTGGACATGTTCGGGGCAGAAGATTTGGTCGCGTTTTCCTTCAGCGTTGGGCGGCTGAGCAGTGGAAGGATTTAGTGTCTTCAGCCCCTGAGATACGGGTGTTGACGAAGGGATGGTTTTCTTTCATTCTACTGAACAAAGGGGAGGTTGATGAAGTCTTAAGTCGACAATGGTCGATGTTGGGCGTCCCTATCATTCTGAAAAGCTGGACCCCCTTTTTCGACTCTAAAACGGAGAAAATAGATGCAGAACCGCTGTGGGTGAAGCTTCCTGGGTTCCCCATGCATCTGTGGAATGAAACTCGGTTTGCTGAGATTGGGAATTTTCTTGGTGATTATGTGTGTTCTGATAACTCCCATCATGAGACTGGCAAATACACGGTGGCAAAGATTTTGGTAAAAATCAACCTTCGGCTGGGTCTCTCTGATGAGATTAATGTACAATCCAAGGATGGGGACTTCGTTCAACTTCTGGATTATGTGGGTGTGCCGTTTAGGTGGCACCGCTGCCACGCTCATGGACATCTGGTAGCCAACTGCCCCTTACCGTTTCGGGCTAGTAAGCCATTGGTCGATGAAGGAGTTGAAGAACGTGTTGATCCTAAGTTGACGGTGAACCCTCAGGCGGTGGTGGTTGAAGGTCGTGGGCCAGCTTTTGTCCGAGGAGTGATCTCTGATACTGTGGTTCCATTTGACAACCACGGGATACATGGAGCAGAGGCAATTTTGCCTCCTTTGGTGAACAATGAAATGGAGACTATTGGGTGTGCGGATTCGGTTGATGTGGGGGCCTCGTTTACAGCGACTCCTATGACTCGGGCCAACACCAGCGAGCTACGGGAGATGTCCATTATACGACGGGGTTCAACTGCGAATCCCTAGGGTATGTCTCATTTCTTTTCACCTGCTGATTCCTTATTTGCTGTTTCTGATGATTTGGGGGAGGAAGTCATGGGCCTCCTCCTCTAGCATGTACCGATATACAATGTCCTGTAGCTACATGTCTGTTGACTGATGCGGACTGTGTATTCACGCCGTCCATTGTATCCACCAAACACTCCAGCAGTTCTGAGGGTTGTAGTATCCGCTATGCTCTTAGAAATAGGGAGATTGCTGTTGATGGATCGGTGGGGAAGGGACTTCCTGAATTGGCTTATAGCATTAGGGGAAAGGGTCGGGGACGAAAATCCCTTTTGTCAAAAGCACAAGATCGGGCTAAAGTAGATTTAGTGATGGGCACACAATCTTCTATTGAGTGGGCACTTAGAGCAGTGAATGCCCTGGATGGGGGTCTCTAATGAAAATAATGTCTTTCAACTGTCGTGGGTTGGCGAGTCCCATTAAAAAATCGTCCCTTAGGAGGTTGGTGGACTTAAATCAATCGGATGTTTTACTGTTGCAAGAAACTTTGGGTGGCAGTGAGGATGTTGTTCGGACTTTAGAATCATTGCTTCCAGGATGGAAGTTTGTAGGAGTGGATGCACGGGGGCGCTCTGGAGGGCTGGCCTCGGGGTGGAAGGTGAAGAGCTGTAGATATGATTGTTCTTGGGGTATCTCTTCTAGTATCGGTTTGGAAGTTTGGGATGCTGAGATTGGCAGGTTGATCACGGTTCTCAATATCTACGGGCCATATTCAAATAGGGTTGGATTTTGGGAATCCTTGTTAAGTATGAATCTTTTTGAAGGCAGGGATGTGATTCTGGGAGGGGATTTAAATCTTTCTCTGGGGTCTTCTGAAGTGTGGGGGCCTCGGGCTGCTCCGGATTCATTGGAAAATTTTTTCATTCAAGCCTTCGCCAGGAAGGATCTACTAGACATACTACCAACCAAGTTAACTCCAACTTGGAGGAATAAGAGAGCAGGGGACCAAAGGGTGGCTAAAAGACTGGATAGGTTTCTGGTGGCTGATGTGTTGGCACTTGGGGTTGATGTTGTCAGGCAATGGGTAGGGTCAGGGGGGGTATCTGACCACTGCCCCATCTTCCTGGAGTTAAGAGGCAGAAGTAATAAACCCCCAAGTCCTTTCAAATTCAATCCTAGCTAGCTGAAGGAGGAGGATTTTCACAAATTGGTTCAGGATCTGTGGGTTCATCGAACTATAGATTCACAGGAGCATGCGGGTGCACACTTTCATCATAATCTTAAGCGAATTAAAGAGGCCACTCCTCTGGGCTCATGAAAAAAGGGTGAAAGATGAACAGAATCTGCAGGCTGCTGAGTTGAATATCGATAAACTACTTCACTGTCAGGGAATGGGCTATATGGATGATCAGCAGAAAGGAGAGTTAATGGAGTGGGAACATCGCAAGAATGTGATTCTGTGTGAGCGAGAAGAGATGTGGAGAATGAAAAGTAGGGCAATATGGCTTCAGTGCGGTGATGAGAACACAAAATTTTTTCAAGCATATGCAAAAGGGAGAAAATCCACAAACTCTATTTGGGAACTATCTTCAGCTGAAGGGGATCGGGTCTCCAGTTTTGATGGATTGGCGGAGTTGGGAGTTAGACACTACGGAGATTTATTCACTGCACAACCTGGGGTCTCTATTGCTGAGGTTATTCGTGTGACTCAGCTTTTCCCTCGTTTTGTGGGGGAGGAAGAAAATCGAATGTTGATGGAGGAAGTGTTGCCGATTGAGCTCTCGCTGGTAATGCATTCCTTTCAGAAAGATAAAAGCCCTGGGCCAGATGGCTGGCCTATAGAATTCTTCTTGGGATTCTATGACTTCTTCGGGGAGGAATTACTGAATGTGGTGGAAGAATCGCGAAAGGCTGGGTTTGTACATGGTCCTTTTAACTCGACCTTTATTGCTCTTATTCCAAAAGGGGACAAGCCTGACAGCTTTGATGAATTCAGACCTATCTCTCTTTGCAATTGTATCTATAAGATCATCTCTAAGGTTATGGCGAGGAGACTCAAGAATATATTGTCTCAGCATATCTCTTGTGAGCAATTTGGTTTCTTGGAAGGTCGACAAATTCATGAGGCCATCGGTGTTGCACAGGAAGGATTACACACTCTGAAAGTGCAGAAACAGAAGGGTGTTGTGATCAAGATTGATCTCTCAAAAGCATTTGATAGAGTTAGTTGGCTCTATATCTGGATGCTTCTAACTCACCTGGGTTTCTGCTACGAATTTATCAAATGGATTATGGCCTGCATCACTACGGTGAGCTTTGCTGTACTGATCAATGGTTCTGCTAGTCCATTCTTCCATGCAGGAAGGGGCCTACGACAGGGATGCCCACTCTCTCCGCTGCTGTTTCTCCTTGTTGCTGAAGGCCTCAGTCATTTTATACTGAAAGCAAAAGCTGATGGTTCCTTTCGAGGCATATCCATTTCACAGGTATTGTATATTACACATCTCCTATTTGTTGATGACATTCTGATATTTTGTGATGGCACAAGACAAGATATTGATAAGGTGGTTGAAGGTCTCAATTTAGTGCAAGTAGCAGCGGGTATGTTAGTGAATATTGACAAGTCTTCAATCACTTGTTCGGATTTAACCGAGCAGGAGATTCTCAGTTTGGCACTCAGACTACCTTACAGGACATTGGATATTGATGATGGCTTAAAATACCTTGGCTTTCACTTGAAACCAAATGCTTATCTGAAGGCTGATTGGTACTAGTTATTAGCTAAATTAGAATAGCGCCTACATGGATGGAGTCATAAATGGCTCTCTCGGGCAGGGAGGCTGGTTCTTATTAAATCAGTTTTGGAAGCAATTCCGGTGTATTGGTTGTCTCTAGCTTGGATTCCCAATGGAGTATTGGAGCAGATCCGCCGGTTGTGTTTTGCTTTTCTTTGGAAGGGTAATTGTGACAAACGAGCGTTGGTGTGGGTCAGATGGGAAAAAATTGCGGTCCCAAAAGCACTGGGAGGATGGGGGTTAAAGAATATATTTCTGTTTGCAAAAGCCTTGGGGGCCAAGGTGTCATGGCGACTTATTCATACACAGAGTCTCTGGACAAGAGTGGTATATCATAAATATATTGCCCCTCTAACTATACTCGAATGGATCAGGCTGGGCAATAAGTCAAGGGAAAATTGCTCTGTGGTTTGGAAAGCGGTGGTGCAGCACTTTCATTTGGTAGGATCTGGATTAGTGTGGAGGATTGGAAATGGGAGCCTTATCCGTATAGGACTGGACCCTTGGGTTGGCTGTAGGGGAGGTCATGTCCTTCATGTGGAATTGAGGAATTTTTTGGCAGCTCGGGGTTGTCATTTCTCGGCTGATATTGAGGATTAGGGAACATCTACTCTTTGGCATCAGGGGTGGACCTCTGCACAGCGACTTGAGATCCCTGGAGATATGCAAGGGGATTGGGGGGATTATCTTCGGCTATTAAGACAATCGAATATTAGACTGACCAACCGGATTGATGAACTTATATGGGATCATCATCCCTCTGGTATCTACTCCCCAAAGAATGGATATATCCAGCTGAATGTGGATGTACATAACAGGGGATTGGTGTGGTGGTGGAAATATCTGTGGAAGTTAAAGTGTCCAGGTAAAGCAAAAATACTCTTCTGGGCTATTCTGGAAAAAAAGGCCCCAACCTGGGACATCTTGCAAAAACGTTTCATACTGGGTCCGGGGTTCTGTCCACTTTGTAGGGATGCGGAAGAGACAATCTCTCATCTTTTTGTACATTGCCGGTATTCTCAGGCAGTTTGGGCTGATGCTTGCAAACTCCTGGATCTCAATGTGGGGTGGCAGGGTGCGAGTGTTCACGAAGCGTTCATATTGTGGTGGGCATCACAAAAGACCTCATCCATACGGGCTTTCCCTTGTATTTTCGCCTGGGGAATCTGGATTACCAGAAATAAGATTATCTTTCAAGATTGCAGGGTTCCAATGGAGAGTGTAGTGGCACAAGCTGTGGCTATTACCCAACACTACAAGGCACCTGTCCATGTGATAAGAACGCGACCTGTGTGTGAGGAATTGATTGACAAATCCATGCCGTGGGCTTATTTTGATGGAGCTTCAATAGACCATCAAACGGTGTGTGGAGGGGGGGGAGTCCTTTTCAAATCTGAGTCCCATTACTTTCATCTGGTGGCTGGTTTGGGGAGGGGATCAAATAACTATGCTGAACTTATGTCTCTTAGGCTGCCGATGTTATTTGCACTTGAACAAGGATGTCTATCTCTACAGATTTTTGGCGACTCCATGATAGTTATCGATTGGGTGAAGGAGACCACACATTGTCATGTGATGGTACTATTACCTATCCTGGAGGAGGTGATCCGGTTAAAGCAGTCATTTAATCAAATTACTTTTACACATATCTACAGGGAGAGGAATGGGATGGCCGATCTGCTTTCCAAAGAAGCGACGCAGCAGCACTTAGAAATTGGCACTTGGAGGATTACTATTCATTCACTTGAGGGCACCTACAGTTTTTATCACAGACCTTTTCACGAAGACTTTGAGACACCGAATTGAGCAATAGCTCAGCTTTTGTGGACCTGCGATGGACTTTCTTTCATTTCCTTTTATAGTATCTGTTTTTATGTAATTGGTTATATGCGGGCTGTATGGACAGCCGTCTACATGGATTGTTTTATGTCGATCAGTGATGGACACAATCACTCTTTTCTGTGACGGTAATTGTTTATATGTAATTGGATATATATGAGTTGTATGGACAGCCGTATACATTGTATTGTTTTAAGTTTGGGACATCTGATATGATGTTAATATGGGACAATAAATATGTGACAATGTAGGGATCTCAGTGATTCCTTTACATGTGCAGAATGTAATTTTGTTCATATTATTGAAATAAAATTACGACTTTTTCCAAAAAAAAAAAAAAAAGAATAATTTTATAAATATTTAATTTCATTTTCTACAATTTAACTATGATAAAATATTGATAATTCCAAATAAATTAAAATAAAATTCATAACTGATCAAACAAATTGAACCAAGGTTGGTAAATATTATCCAACACTATCTAAAATCCTTGTGCATCCATCCCAAGCCATAACACAAATTAATTACACCTAAAAAGGTCATTTTCACATAATCATGATTAACTAATAATTAGTGTACTAATTGCGACACTTGGAGCATAATTGACGAAACTTAACATAACTTCATTTTTTTTCACCTAATCATAATTTATCAAGACCAATGGATAAATAACACCTAATATCATGTAAATAAGGCCTAATCACCATTTTCCAATTAATTAAACAAAACAATTATGAAAACGACTCCACAAGACTACTTAACTAGTATTTAACACAAACAACTAGTCTTGCACGAATTCAACACACAACCATGCCAATGAACCAAAAAGTGAACCTACATACATCGTACCTATATTTAAGCATGCACATACAACCAAATAAAGTTGCATTTGCAGGTCAAATCCTTTCACACAAACGATGATTCTTTCAAGCTAAATCAGTGCAACTAGTTAATAAACAATGCTAGGAATTTAACCCAATCAATTGTACTGAGTTACGGAGCACACGGAGGTGAGGGTAAAGATATGGAAAATATAATTCTATAGCAAAATTAAAGTACCAAAACAGAGCATATGGCTGTACATTCCAAAAATTACGAAAACATAGATTCAATCTACAAACTAGTTACCAATTTCCACAGTTGTGAAGCTAGTTTTTGTTTCTAGTTTCCAAATGAAAAACAATAAGAAAGTATTGACTATCGTAGCTCATGGAAATCATATCATAGGTCCAATACATCCAAATGGCTGTAGATTTCCTCTCATAAACAATTCTCTTATTAATTCATCAAACTAACTAACTCTACTTCTCCAAATTGGCTAGAAATTGAGGAATCAAGTAAGATAAATGCATAAACAATTTGCATAGTCATTCAAAATCCATTCTAACCCTAAATACCATGTATTATCAGTCTTATCATATGCATAAATCATGTAAGCATTCCATCATGTAAGCAAATCTAGAACTATCTAGGAACTCTTCTACACATTTATTCATACATTTCAAGTGTAATTATCAGATCTAAGATCAATTATCTCACTCAGGAATTTTCTCAAACATTTCACATGCCAAGTCTTGAAACTACATAAAACAACCCAACTGGTGAACTAGTTTTCTAATAAAGGCTAGAAACACTATAGAGAGGTGTTTCCAAGCATTCATAATCTATTGCACAATAAAAGTACACATAATATAAATAAAAAAGGCACAATTAACAGATCTACAATAGAGGTTCCAAATAAATTTTTTTCTCAAGCACTTGCTCACAAAATACAAAAAAACTAGTTAGTTATTTTTCCCAAAAACCAGTAGCATAATGTAACTAAAATCTATGAGAGATTTATTCCATAATTAGCTCATATATTTCATGTGAAACCATATAAGAATCATATCAAAGCCAAGTAATTCAAATAAACATGAAATAAAGTACTTATCTTGCAAAATACGCAACTGAAATCGACCGTGCCATGTTCCACCCAACCGTAGACACAATGCAAGCCAAAACTCACTTTGCAATGGTCACCCTTCAGCTGGAACCATGATTCCACAAACAAGAGTGCACTCAACCACAAAACCCATCTAAAATTGGTCCAAACACAATCCAACGGCAAGTGGATTCCACATCACTTCCAATCCAGGATATTCAGTGGCAATTCCAGGACAACGTTTTCAAGAGAAATCAGTTCAACCTCAACCCAATGGAAATTCTCCCTCGAATTCCACTTTAGTTAAATTCCAGTAGCTCTAGGATAAAATATTCAAAAATATATTAGTCCAACCTCAAATCCAATGGAAAGTGGATTCCACATCACTTCCAATCCAGGATCTCCAAAGGCAATTCTAGGACAAAACAGTGGCAATTCCAGAGTAACTCAACTTGGGCACAGGATCAGCCAGGGCGCACCAACTAGAAAAAACTCATGTCAAGAGCAACCAAAACCAATCACACCAGTACCATAGCAAAAACAAGAGCTAAGAGCATGCATAACCAACAAGAGATACTAGCTCACATCCACCCAAATCCCATTTTCCAAGAGCATTTCAATTTGAGGGAAGAGAGGGAGACATAAGGAGGATTTACATTCCAAAATTAGAAAAATGGGAGTTGCTTATTATCCCTCTTTACTACCTCTTTAATTGCATCAATAACACGAGAGTGGAGGGGAATCCCCTCACAGGTTATCATGTTCATATTCAACAAATATTTCACCACCAATTATCCATCACTTCAAATGTTCAAATTCAATCCAATGAATCTATTTCTCAAAATATTTGGCATGCGTCGACCTAGAGCATCAAATCAACCGCTTTCTCCTATTTGATATCCATACCCCCTCTACCTCCTTAATATGATACTCAATACGAGAACACCAATGGGTGCATAGCTGTAATGTCCCACAGGGATATCAAAGGGTCGTAGGGACACATCATTAGCTCTCTAGGGCTAATTAGAATATTTTAGCATAGCAAAATAATTTTATAAATATTTAATTTCATTTTCTACAATTTAACTATGATAAAATATTGATAATTCCAAATAAATTAAAATAAAATTCATAACTGATCAAACAAATTGAACCAAGGTTGGGAAATATTATCCAACACTATCTAACATCCTTGTGCATCCATCCCAAGCCATAACACAAATTAATTACACCTAAAAAGGTCATTTTCACATAATCATGATTAACTAATAATTAGTGTACTAATTGCGACACTTGGCGCATAATTGACGACACTTAACATAACTTCATTTTTTTTTCACCTAATCATAATTTATCAAGACCAATGGATAAATAACACCTAATATCATGTAAATAAGGCCTAATCACCATTTTCCAATTAATTAAACAAAACAATTACGAAAACGACTCCCTAAGACTAGTTAACTAGTATTTAACACAAACAACTAGTCTTGCACAAATTCAACACACAACCATGACAATGAACCAAAAAGTGAACCTACATACATCATACATATATTTAAGCATGCACATACCACCAAATAAAGTTGCATTTGCAGGTCAAATCCTTTCACATAAACAATGATTCTTTCAAGCTAAATCAGTGCAACTAGTTAATAAACACTGCTAGGAATTTAACCCAATCATTTGTACTGAGTTACGGAGCACACAGAGGTGAGGGTAAAGATATGGAAAATATAATTCTATAGAAAAATTAAAGTACCAAAACAGAGCATATGGCTGTACATTCCAAAAATTACGAAAACATAGATTCAATCTACAAACTAGTTACCAATTTCCACAATTGTGAAGCTAGTTTCCGTTTCTAGTTTCCAAATGAAAAACAATAAGAAAGTATTGACTATCGTAGCTCATGGAAATCATATCATAGTTCCAATACATCCAAATGGTTGTAGATTTCCTCTCATAAACAATTATCTTATTAATTCATCAAACTAACTAAATCTACTTCTCCAAATTGGCTAGAAATTGAGGAATCAAGTAAGATAAATGCATAAACAATTTGCAGAGGCATTCAAAATCCATTCTAACTCTAAATAACATGCATTATCAGTCTTATCATATGTATAAATCATGTAAACATTCCATCAAACACTTCTCATACAAATTCATAAATCCATTTAAAACAATTCTTTCGAAGGAGCTAGTGAATGGAAACAAAACTAGGATTTCGATAAGCAAATATAGAACTATCTAGGAACTCTTCCACACATTTATTCATACATTTCAAGTGTAATTATCAGATCTAAGATCAATTATCTCACTTAGGAATTTTCTCAAACATTTCACATGCCAAGTTTCGAAACTACATAAAACAACCCAACCGGTGAACTAGTTTTCTAATAAAGGCTAGAAACACTGTAGAGAGGTGTTTCCAAGCATTCATAATCTATTGCACAATAAAAGTACACATAATATAAATAGCAAAGGCACAATTAACAAATCTATAGCAGAGGTTCCAAACAAACATTTTTCTCAAGCACTTGCTCACGAAATACAAAAAACTAGTTAGTTATTTTTCCCAAAAACCAGTAGCATAATGTAACTAAACTCTATGAGAGATTTATTCCATAATTAGCTCATATATTTTCTCATACATTTCATGTGAAACCATATAAGAATAATATCAGATACAAGTAATTCAAATAAACATGAATTAAAGTACTTATCTTGCAAAATACACAACTGAAATCGACCGTGCCACGTTCCACCCAACCGTAGACACAATGCAAGCCAAAACTCACTTTGCAATGGTCACCCCTGAGTCGGAACCATGATGCCACAAACAAGAGTGCACTCAACCACAAAACCCATCTAAAATTGGTCCAACCACAATCCAACGGCAAGTAGATTCCACATCACTTCCAATCCAGGATATCCAGTGGCAATTCCAGGACAAAGTTTTCAAGAGAAATCAGTTCAACTTCAACCCAATGGAATTCTCCCTCGAATTCTACTTTAGTTAAATTCCAGTGGCTCCAGGATAAAATATTCAAAAATATATTAGTCCAACCTCAATTCCAATGGAAAGTGGATTCCACATCACTTCCAATCCAGGATCTCCAAAGGCAATTCCAGGACAAAATAGTGGCAATTCCAGAGTAACTTAACTTGGGCACAGGATCAGCCAGGGCGCACCAACCAGAAAAAACTCATGTAAAGAGCAACCAAAACCAATCACACCAGTACCATAGCAAAAGCAAGAGCTAAGAGCATGCATAACCAACAAGAGATACTAGCTCACATCCACCCAAATCCCATTTTCCAAGAGCATTTCAATTTGGGGGAAGAAAGGGAGACATAAGGAGGATTTACATTCCAAAATTAGAAAAATGGGAGTTACACCTCTCAAGAGGGTGCATTAGAGGGGATAGGAAGAGTCCTCATCAAGGTGGGAGTTACAATTTTTCATGAGGGGCACACTAGGTGAGGTAAAAACTCTAACTCCAAATAAAAATAATCCCGGAATAAAATAAAAACCAAGGGGTATCATAACACATGAGGGTGCATAAATAAATAGGGTCTACCGATTCCACAATAAGGGTGTATCACATCCACATAGGTTAAAACACAAGGTAACACTTTTCCCACAACCCTTTGCTCGTAACATCATGGTTCCTCATACTCTTTTTTGCGGCATTGGTTGTTCCAGTGGTTTTATTTTATTAATTAAGTAATAATGTCCAACATAATAATAATAATGTGCAAACCATAGTCCTAGCACCTCGAGCCACATCACAACACAAATAATAACCACAACATATGTCCAGGGGCTAAACCAGAGGGTATTACATCCCCCTCCCCTTAAACCATGCATCGTCCTTGATGCATATTGCATACATGCATTTACAAAAGGATAGCATACATGCCCATACATGTGTTAGAAAGATAACATCTTTATACCCACAATACTTCCCACTACCACCTACTTTCCTATCTGTCTCCACTGCCCATGGGAGAACCAAGTGTTCGGATATCCACATCATCTTTTTCAGGATCTTGCATGCAATTAGGGTTTGCATGCAGAATCTAGGGTTTGCATGCACCTGCATGCACTGGCATGCATCCCAGTCACCAGTTTGATGCCTCCAGTACCTTAGCCACCTCATTCTAGCACCCGGGAGCCACTTACTACAGAGTTTTAGCCCTCCTAGGCTGAAAGGCGCCCACTTCTCACCTACTGCCAGAGAAGGGCGCACTTGTTCACCTACCACTGCAGTTCCACTTCAGTTACATTCAGTTAGCTCCGATTCTCCCTGATTTGAGGCTAGTTTCACTCCCGACTGACTGTTTCACTTCCGTTGGACCTACAGATTGACTAGATGACTTGTTCTGACTTTAGTTAGCCTCCCATGCGCCCCCACTGAGCCTCCTTCTCCTTAATCAGTGCTACACACTTCAGTTACACTTATTACACTCAGTTAGACTCAGATTGACACCTGGATGACTGGTTCTTGTGCATTGATGACCACCACCGATTGATGATGAGGACTCCTAGTTGGAGTCAAGCTACTCCATTCAGTGATTCGAATGGCCTACTTAGTCAATTCGAATTGCTCATTGACAGAGATTGTATTCTATTGTAATTCATTCACCCTTATTGGGATATTGAGCACTGCTGCATGTTTTGCACAGTTTTGCACAGTTTTGCACCATATTTTCTATGTTCATATGTTGTGATTGATTTACTTGTTCATTAGATCTGCTGTGACTAATTTTACATGGTATCAGAGCCATTGCAGGGACAAGATCTCTTTTCTACAGGTGTTTCTACAAGAAGATTTGACTGAATTGCTCAAATTGCAATAAGTTTTGGCATGAGATATCTCAAGGGCATTCGCTCCTGTGCATGCAAAGCTTAAAAATACTTCCAATACCACTCCAGAAGCTTGAGTTTCCACATAATTCCTGGATCTGATACATTGGACCCATTCAACATTGTTTGATCTCCAATCCCAGGTGTGATGCAACTCTAAAAGGGTGGATTGTTCGACCTTACGGTTCTTGGTTTGATTGTGATTTGCAGGTTATCAAGCTCCTCTCTTGCATTCGCTATACTGTGCATGCAAACTCCTCTTTTGCATTCGCTACTCTCTGCATGCAAGCTCATCTACATCAGTTTGACTCGCTCCTAGCAATGGAATACTCTTCTTCAAAGCCTATCCTCACCCCATTCAATTATTTTGATTGGAAAGATGATATGGAGATCATATTACGTTCAAAAGGTTACTACCGAGTCACTCTTGGTCTTGAATTGGAGCCAAAAAATGTGTCAGATCGAACCAAACACTACAACAAGCTTGATGAAGCTTATGGTCTTCTTTGTCTCTCCATCTCCAAAGATCTTCACTTCCATCTCAGCGGATTGAAGACTCCAAAAGCTATATGGGAGCAACTTGAAACACTATTTGGCAAGCAAGATGAGCTTAGGGCTTTTCAATTAGAGAATGAATTGATTGGCCTTAATCCTGAGAATTTCGAGACCATCAATGAATTCTTCACAAAATTCAAGAACTTGAACTTGCAATTGAAGAACAGTGGAGTAATCAAAGAGGATAAACAATTGATCCTCTCCATTCTAAGCAAGCTTGGGAAAGATTATTCGGTATTTGTCTCTACTTTCAATTCCGGTCGGCTAACTACCCCGAATTGGAAGATGCCTACCTTGAATGCCTTCATTGAGTCCGTCACAAAAGAGCATGACAAGTTGATTCAAATGGGGTCCATAAGCTCCAAAGATTCAGCCCTATATGTTCAAGGACCCAAGATCTTGAATGGTAAAGGAAAGCAAAAGAAGGAGAAGCCCAAATTCGAGCCTCACAAGCAAAAAGACAAAGGCAAGCAAACGGATGCACCATCCAGTTCGAAATCCAAGCAAAAGGGCAAAGAAGGTAACCAAAAATCTAAATGTACTTATTGTAACCGTGGCTTTCATCCCGAAAGTTCATGTATGAAGAAGACTATAGATCAAATGGCCCTCCTTTTGGAAAAGAACAACATAACCCTTCCTGACGGTGCAAGGAAGAAGGATAGGAATGATGATTATGAAAGAGGACAAGCACTCATGGCAACGATTTCGAAGCCCATTACTCTCTTGATAGATTTGGGTGCATCGAATCATATGGCTGCAAATATTGATTCTTTTTACTCATTCGATCCAAACAGCTCCATCCCCATCCATTTGGGAGATGACTCAAAAATTTCTTCAAAGGGCAAAGGTACGATTCATGTAGAACATGGAAGCTTTCAGAATGTTCTCTATGTGCCTTCCTTGGCTTCAAATCTCCTTTCTGTGTATCAAATGACACATACTGGTGAACCAAAGCAAGTTACATTCAGCCCTAATACAGTTGAAATTTCTGATATCAAAAGTGGAAGACTAGTTGCAGTCGGAAAGGCAAATCACACTGCAAAATGCTATGAGTTCTCACACTTTATTCCGCTTGCAAAGCCCACTGCTCTTCGCACACATGGTAATGAGGTTAGTAGGATTTGGCATGAAAGATTTGGACATCTTAATTATAAGTATTTGCTGCTGTTATCAAACAAATCCATGGTAGATGGGCTCCCACAACTCCGTTCCTCGAAGGGAATTTGCACTGGTTGCATCATTGGGAAGCACCCCGAGCACAGATTCGACCGCGGCAAAGCTAGCAGAGCTTCTACTATTTTGGGATTGATCCATTCTGATATCAGTGGTCCACTGCCCCATATGCCATTAAATGGTTCAAGGTATGTTTTGACATTTATTGATGATTTTTCCCGCTTTACATGGGTATTCTTTCTCAAAAACAAGTCAGAAGTGCTTGGAAAATTCAAGGATTTTAAGGCTTCTATTGAGACCACCACTGAGAGCAAGATCAAAGCTCTTAGATCTGATAATGGTGGGGAATATATCAAGTCCGAGTTGCTGCAACTTTGTGCCCAAAGCGGAATTAAGATCCAACATACAGTTCCCTACACACCCCAGCAAACGGTGTAGCGGAAAGGAAAAATCGGTCATTGAAAGAGATGGCTACATGCATGATTGAATCAAAAGGTTTGGCTGCAAATCTTTGGGCTGAAGCAATCAATGTTGCTGCATATATACAGAACCATGTTCCACATTCATCCGTGAAAGGTATGACTCCTTTCGAAGCATTCTTTGGTCACAAACCGGATGTGTCAAATTTGAGAGTTTTTGGCTCTACTGCATGGGCTAGAATTCCTTCTGAGAAGAGACGAGCTTTGGATCCACAAAGTATCGAGTGCATATTGATAGGATATGGGGAAGAATCAAAAGCATATAAAATCATGGATATCAGATCTAAAAAGATATTCATAGAGCGCAGTGTGCAATTTGAAGAACCGCTTCAAGAATTGCAACTAGTCGAGGAGAAGACTGCCGATTCACCGCCTTCACCAGAAGAAGATCCGAGCAGCGATAATGAAGGTATGAGTTCTGATATTTCTGATATTGTAGTAGCATATGATTATCATGACATATCAGGTTCGGAATCCGACCATTATGATCCTCCTCAGTTACCAAAGTGGGCCCAAAACACTCTACATTCTGCTGGTTCGAATCTTGGAAATCCTGCTGATCCGAGACGAACAAGAGGAGACTTTCAAAGAGCAGGTATGGCTCTTTCTATTGCTGATCCATTTCTTCCTGAGATTTGTTATTTGATGGCTGGTTTAGATCCTACATCATACTATTCTGCTCATCGAGATCCGAGATGGAAAAGTGCCATGGATGAAGAGTACAGTTCTCTTCAAAAGAACAACACATGGGAGCTAGTTTCTCTTCCACCTGGAAGAAAATTAGAGAAGTGTAAATGGGTCTACCGTACTAAAGTTTCTGATGATGGCACTATTAGAAAATATAAATCAAGGTTGGTGGCAAAAGGTTTCTCCCAATTCCAAGGAGTGGACTACACTGAGACCTTTGCACCGGTTGCAAAGATGGATTCCATCCGCCTTGTTTTAGCTATTGCCGCATCCAAGCACTGGGAAGTGCACCACATGGATGTGAAGAGTGCATTTTTACATGGAGACCTTGCTGAAGAGGTCTATATGCAGCATCCAGAGGGTTATACATCAGATCCATCATTGGTTTGTAGATTGAAGAAATCTTTGTACGGGTTAAAACAGGCCCCAAGAGCTTGGTACGCAAAGATGGACTCCTTCCTTCTTTCTCAGAATTTCCAAAGGTGAAAATCTGATCCGAATATGTATCTTCAGCGAGTTAAAGGTAATTTGTTGGTTATTGTACTTTATGTTGATGATCTGCTCATTACTGGTAGCACACTTACTTCAATAAACAAGCTAAAATCTGCCTTAAATCTAACTTTTGACATGAGCGATTTGGGCTTGCTAAGTCATTTTTTGGGCTTGGAGATAGCTCAAAATTTTGATGGGATCACTGTATCTCAGCAAAAATATGCTTCCGACCTGTTATTGAAGTTTAATATGGCTGAATGTAAGGCAGCCCCATTCCCATTCCTCTCAGGAATCAGTCTTGAGGAGGGAGATTCCACACCGCTTGCAGATTGCAGTATGTATCGACAGTTGATTGGTTCACTAATTTATTTGACACACTCACAGCCTGATATCTCATATGTCGTGAGTGCCGTGTCAAGATATATGCAGCAGCCACATGAGCTTCATTGGCGAGCAGCCAAGCGGATCTTGCAGTATGTGCAAGGTACGAGACAGTTTGGCATACATTATGCTGCAGATTCTGAGCTAGATTTCATTGGTTTTACTGATTCAGATTGGGCAGGTGATATAATTGATCGGAAGTCCACTTCCGGTTATGTTTTCATGATTGGTCATGGTGCTATTTGCTGGTCCAGCAAAAAGCAAGCAGCCATTGCACTTTCTTCAGCAGAGGCAGAGTATCGAGGGGCAGTCAATGCCTGCATTCAGGCAGTTTGGTTGCAGGGTATTCTTTCCGAGTTTGGTTTTGGTGGCACTACTTCGACTGTCCTATTTTGTGACAATCAAAGTGCTATCAAGATCTCCACAGATCCAGTTCAGCGGCAGAGGACCAAACACATTGAGATTCATATGCATTACATTCGACAGTTGGTGCATGACCGCACCATCATTCTGCAATATTGCCCTACTGATGAGCAAATTGCAGACATATTCACCAAGAGCTTCACTGAGAAGAAGTTCTCTTACCTCCGTTCACTGTTGGGGGTGAGTTCCATCATGGTGGAGACAAATTGATTCATTATTATGCTTTAGCTTGAGGGGGGGCTTTCTTCCCACTGGGTTTTCCCTCTTTCCTCACTTAGTTTATTTTCAGCATTTTTTGGATTATTGTATTGGGGTGACCTTTGGTCTTAGTTACCAGGGCCCCACATTATTTTTGTTGGCACATCATAGTCTAGCTTGAGGGGGGGTGTTCGGATATCCACATCATCTTTTTCAGGATCTTGCATGCAATTAGGGTTTGCATGCAGAATCTAGGGTTTGCATGCACCTGCATGCACTGGCATGCATCCCAGTCACCAGTTTGATGCCTCCAGCACCTTAGCCACCTCATTCTAGCACCCGGGAGCCACTTACTACAGAGTTTTAGCCCTCCTAGGCTGAAAGGCGCCCACTTCTCACCTACTGCCAGAGAAGGGCGCACTTGTTCACCTACCACTGCAGTTCCACTTCAGTTACATTCAGTTAGCTTCGATTCTCCCTGATTTGAGGCTAGTTTCACTCCCGACTGACTGTTTCACTTCCGTTGGACCTCCAGATTGACTAGATGACTTGTTCTGACTTCAGTTAGCCTCCCATGCGCCCCCACTGAGCCTCCTTCTCCTTAATCAGTGCTACACACTTCAGTTACACTTATTACACTCAGTTAGACTCAGATTGACACCTGGATGACTGGTTCTTGTGCATTGATGACCACCACCGATTGATGATGAGGACTCCTAGTTGGAGTCAAGCTACTCCATTCAGTGATTCGAATGGCCTACTTAGTCAATTCGAATTGCTCATTGACAGAGATTGTATTCTATTGTAATTCATTCACCCTTATTGGGATATTGAGCACTGCTGCATGTTTTGCACAGTTTTGCACCATATTTTCTATGTTCATCTGTTGTGATTGATTTACTTGTTCATTAGATCTGTTGTGACTAATTTTACACCGATATTAGTAGAGTGGACTCAAGGAAGCAATGGTCGGTCTTCAATCCCCGTGATAGGGTCTTCAAAACTCTTTACAAGTCCTTCAAACTTCAACAAGGATACATCCACCTGGAAACCATATTTCAATCAGGCATAAAATTATATGATACATGATATTCTTCATCAATAATACTTTCTTCACATTCCAACAACTCACGGTTAGCGGCAAATATATATATATTGTTCATCTAGATACATAAAATACATCTTCAAGATACATGATACATTAAATAACTGAAACAAAATACATTAGTATATACAAGGTACACGAGATATAGATGATTCTTCAACAAAATACTTGAAATGCATCTACCTGAATCTTATTCTAATCAATTTCAATCATATGAAATGCATCAGCTGTATCAATCAATTTCATGAAGTGCATCAATTATACCATTCAATCTCATGAAGTGCATCAAGTGTGTACTATTTCTTCGTGAAATGCATTCCAGTCAATCAATCACATGAGATGCATATACTTTACCTACATATACAAAAAATGCATCATGCATATGCTCTATCAACAAGATGCATGAAATGCATCTAAGATACATGAAATGCATTCCATTCAGTCAATCACATGATATGCATTACCAAGATACTTTTACATAATTGATCACCTAAATACTTTCCTTACAAGGATGCATGAGATTTACCATGATACTTTACAAAGATGCCTTTCAACAAAGGTATTTGATATACCACAAGGATACCCTAACAAGATACTTTCAGCAATGATCACAAGGATATTTTTATAGCAGGGATACTTGTATTAGTATTGGATATATAAGGGTACATGGAGTACATATTCAACAAAGGTACTCGAATCATGCTTTAATCAGTGACACGGTTAGTACATTCTTTTCAGAAAGATATACAAAATACCACCAAGATATTACTAGATACTTACACATGAAATGTCACCAAGATACCACCAAAATACATTTCAACAAATATCACAAAGATACATTTCTAATGAAGATCGCAATTATACCTTTCTAATGAAGATCACAAAGATAAAGATCACAAAGATATTTTTCTAGCAAATATCGCAAAGATCACCTGAACATTTTATGCACTTAATGTAACAAGTAAGCAAACTTATATACAACAATTCCAATCTAACTAAGAAACCAAAAAGGGCCATAACAACTAGTAGTTAAATATAATACCTTTTACCAAGAGACGATGGAGGGAAAAAATCTGCAGAGAAAATTTTGAAAAACTAGAACTCAACCTGATCTAGAAGAGACAAGTGCTCAGTATTGAACTAACTTCGTGGAGCCGAGCCTCCCTGGATCTCTGTGTGAGGTCTAGGACCGGTCTTGGAGCTGTGACAAGGAATGCAGAGACGGGAGGAAAAATCTCCTAAGATCTTGTAATCAAGAAAGCCGACTAAGAAGCACTCTGATCCGATCTAGTGGAGTCGTGCTTCCCCGAGAAGATCTGAAAATCTAGCACTAAGAGTTGATCGGAGGGAAAAAATCTGCAGAGAATAAAATTTTGAAAACCTGGAACTCATCCTGATCTAGAAGATTCGTGGACTTAGACTTCGTGGAGCCGAGCCTCCTTAGATCTCTGTGTGAGGTCTAGGATCGGTGCCCACTTCTTGGAGCTGTGACAAGGAATGCAGAGACAGAGGGAAAATTCTATAGAGAAATTTTGAAAACCTGGAACTATTCTTGTAATCAAGAAAGCCGAGTTCACTAAGAATTCTTGGAGTGTCTTGTGGGAGCAGAGATGAACTGTGGAACTGATAAATAGAACTTCGAACCTTGAATTACAGAGAAGAGAACATTCTCATGATTCTGGGGGTTTTCTTTAAAACACCATCAAGCTTCCCCCGTAGAAGGACTGGACTGTACACAAGACAGGATGGCTGCTGGAGGGGACCCCGAGGCCGTCCTTCCCCTATCCGAGATTGTTGCATTCAAGAAGTTGGTGGCAGCTTGTGGGTTATGAACTCCTAGTGAGCATCAGAAGAAATTCGTCAAACGCATGGACAATATCCCTATTGTTGACCTTCAGGCTGAAGATCCGTGCCGTTCAACATTGAACCTAGCAGAAAGAGGGCTCATAGGGCAGTTCACCGGCCTCTGGCCATCGCCTAAGGTAGTGGATATTTGGGTACAAAGGAATTGGCGATCACTGACCCATGACAGTATCAACAGTCATCTGGTGGGTAAGGGATTCTTTGTTTTTGTTTTTGCAAATGTTGAGGATAGGAATTTAATATTCAGGAATGGACCTTATTTTATGGGCCCGCAAGGTCTATATCTGAATAAATGGACACCGGATTTCGATCCGATGCAAGATGTGCCCTCGGCGGTCCCAGTCTGGGTCCGTTTGTTGCATCTTCCCTTGCACTGCTGGAATCCAAAATCGTTGGAAGCTATAGGTAATAAATTGGGGAAATACATTGATTGGGCAGAGCGAAAGGATCAGTATACCTGCGCTAGAATTTGCGTGGAGGTGGACTTGGAAGTAGGGTTGCCTGAAGCAATAAAGCTAACAGTGGCGGATTGGACTTATATTCAAGAGCTAGACTATGAGCAACTGCCATTCAAGTGTAGATTTTGCCATGAGTATGGACACTTTGCTAGACATTGCAAAACGAAGGGAGAGGAGGAAATTGAGGAAGCTAAAGGCAATCAATGGATCCCAGCTAAGAAACCAATGGCAGCAAAACAAGCCATAAGACCAAAAACCAAAGGAAAGCCTATAGGGAATGAAGGCCCATCCTCTGGGAAGTTATAAGGTGAAGGGAGCACAGGACCATCTATGAGGGAGATAAATCCGTTTGAAAAGCTCAAAATCCTAGAGGAGCTCTCATTATCAGCGGTAGAAGAAGTTGAACAACAGCCCACTCCATTAGCTGAAGACAAATCCCTTGAAGAATCTGCATCACTACAGGATGGATCCTCCATTGGAGCAACGAGCCCTCTCTCCTTTGCTGAAATAATAAGAAAGAAATCCCCGGAGATCTCTGGCTCTTCGGAAGATGAGACCTTTGAGAGGCTTTCAAAACGAGTTGGAAGAAAATCTCACAAAGAGACAAGGGCAGAAGAAGCGAAGAGGCAAAAAATGCAAGGTAGTCAATCAACGATCGAGATGTCTATTGGCAGAAATACCAGAAACAGACCTCCCAAGGGAGGAGTTGTCCCCCCTTCAGTCAGTAAATGATGCGGTTTGTCTCTTGGAATTGCCGAGGATTGGGGAACCCCTTAAAAGCTGAAGCAGTAAAAAACTTAGTGAAATCAGAGTTACCTGAAGTCCTCATGCTCCAAGAGACAAAAATTGAAGGGGAAGCCCTCCTTCTGCTAAGCAAACTGAATTGGAATAAGAATGCTGGGAGAGCAGTCAGTGCAAGGGGGACCTCTGGAGGGTTGGCTACTCTGTGGGAGGAGGATAAATTCCACCTTGAAAGTTCATTTGAGACTCAACACTGGATTTACACCAACCTCAGGCACAAAGTGAGTAAGATGTCCTTTGCTATTGTAAATTTATATGTCCCCGTTCATTATGCTGAAAAAAGAGAGTGTTGGCACACTTTGTTTGTCTTTCTAGAGTCGAGATCCCTTAAGAATATAATACTTGCTGGGGACTTCAACCTCGTTTTTGAACCAAAAGAGAAGCGTGGTGGAAACAATAATCGTGATCAGTTCCTTCCCTTGGTCGAAGACCTATTGCAGAAATTGGGATCTAATCGATATTAAGCCGAAGAAAGGGTTATATACATGGACCAATAATAGAATTGGGGAACATCACATTTCTGCTCGATTGGACAGATTTTTAATTCAAAGCTCCTTTCTGCTGGAAAATAACATAATCTCCTCCAAAGTATTGCAAAAATTGACTTCAGATCATAAGCCTATATTACTGCAGTTTGATGAGGAAAAAAATTTGGGACCCATTCCATTTCGGTTTAATCCTCTCTGGGTTGAAAGAGATGGCTTTATGGAAACTGTTAGCAATGCCTGGAGAGCCCCAGTAATTGGGTCACCCGGCTATGTTTGGGAGCAGAAAGTGAAGGCAACAAAGGTAGCCCTAAAAAAAAGGATAAAAAAGCCCTTTGCTACACCCACGAGCTGTAGAAAGCAGTGAACAAGTTAGCTAATTGATCTGCAACTTGATTTGGAAACTATATATATCACTAATTCTGCTATTCAAAAAGAACAAGCTGCTCAGCTCAACACTTTTAGATCCTACAGGCAAGAGGAAGAACATTGGAGGCTCAAATCGAGAAGTCTCTGGCTGAAATTGGGAGACAGGAATACTCCGTTCTTTCACAAACAATTCAAAGCTCGCCTCTCCCGGAATCATCTGGAAGAAATCATTGCCACTGATGGGACGGTCCATAAAGATATAGCTCAGTTAAAAGATGCAGCAACCCATCATTTTCAAGATCTTTTCACTGAAAAAGGTAGGGAAAAGGAGGAGGAATTTTTTGAATTTCTCACAAACATCCCGAGACTTGTAGGAGAGAATGATAACACAAGCCTCATGAAGCCCTTTACTGAACTCAAAATTAGCAATGTAATATGGGCAATGGAACCGGATAAAGCCCCAGGGCCAGATGGCTTTTCCATACACTTTTACAAAATCTGCTGGGAGATTATCAAAGTGGATTTAGGCCGTATGATCAGGGGATTCCATCAAAAAGCCAAGGCTGGTGGTAGCATCAATTCAACTTTTTTGGCTTTAGTTCCAAAGGATTCAAATCCCGGGACCTTCAATAGGTTTAGACCTATATCGCTGTGCAATGCTTCATATAAAATACTGTCTAAGCTCTTGGATAACAGAATCAAGCCATTATTGGGCAACCTCATCTCCTCCAGTCAGGGTGGGTTCGTGAAAGGCAGGAATATCATGGATAATGTGACTATTGTGCAGGAAACAATTCATTCCAGCCATCAACGCAAGGAGCAGGGGATGATAATAAAACTCGATATGGCCAATGCCTTCGACCGAGTAAAACATTCTTTTTTGTTTCAAGTTCTTATATCTTTCGGATTTAGCATTGATTTCGTAAGAATAATCAAAGCTTGTATAGGAAGGCCATGGATCGCTCCTTTAGTGAATGGTAGGCCAACAAATTACTTCCAAAGCACACGGGGTATAAGGCAGGGCTGCCTGCTGTCCCCTTTCTTATATATCTTGATGGTCGACTCCCTCAACAGAAAGTTGAATGCAGAGAAGGCAGTAGGAACAATTCCTGGCATTCGAGTGACAAAAGACCTCATCCCCATCAACCATGCCTTATTTGCTGATGATTCACTCCTTCTGGGAGGAGCCTCTGTCAAAATTGCAAGAGGGTTTAATGAAGTAATACAAAGCTTTTGCAATGTCTCGGGAGCCCTTGTCAATAAGAGAAAATCTGTTGTTTATGGATGGAACGTGAATCAGGCTACCATACAACGTATTGCTCATTATTTAGGATATGCAGGATTTGCTACTTCGGAAACCTTTAAGTATCTCGGACTGCCATTAACCCTGGGCAGCGCCAAGGATCCTCACTGGCACGAGGTTATAAGCAAAATAAAATCAAGATTCGTTGCTTGGGGAGGACATTGGATAACCAAAGCTGGAAAGCTTCTTCTCATCAAGTCTGTGGTCTCATCACTGCCTCTCTATCAGGCTGCGTTTTTACTGGCACCAAAGTCGATTTCTGAGCAGATTGCTAAGCTAATCTGATCCTTCCTGTGGCAAGGAGGAAAGGGCAATCAAAAAAATTACCATTTGGTGGGATGGGACATGGTGAAAAAATCAATCGTTGATGGAGGATTGCAGGTAAGAGATCCCAGGCATGCGAATTTGCCCATTGGTGGGAAGCTGCTATGGAAGATCTTCTCCACGCCTAGTCATCCTGTCAGCAGAGTTCTGATTAATAAATATATGAATGGAGTCTCAGTTTTCAAGTATGGATGAAGCCACGATCCAAAAAGGAACTACGTTGTGGAAATTATGAATACAATGTTGGGCTTTTTTCAAAAAGCATCTTTATCGAATACCAGGAAATGGGAGAAGCATTTTACTGTGGGATGATACGATAATGGGACAGCCTCCTCTCTAACATAATGAGGCTTTTCATGAATTAAGAAGCTGGCTTACCCGGCGTGGCATCACCAAACTCGTGGACATCTCCAAATGGGACCAGGATGGTAACTGGAGTGAGTGGAACCTTCCCAGGCCGCCTGCCATGATGCTAAAGCAGTTGAAATCACTGATCACATCACTGAATGGATTAGCTCTTGTCCATTTGCGATCAAGAGATAAATGGGGATGGGGAGTGACAGAGGAATATACCGCAACATTGGGTTTTGTTGCCCTTCAGACGCAGCAGCCACAAGTTCAGTCTATTGTAAAGTGGAAGAAGGTCTAGGATACATTTGGCATTCCAAAAATAATTTTTTTCAGCTGGGTTCTATTGCACAGAAGACTTTTGACGGGTGAGAATCTGGTTAAGCGTGGAATTGTTGGGCCACACAGATGCCCTCTCTGTCATGAAGCCCAGGAAACAATTGATCACTTGTTCATTGAATGCCCTTTCATGCAGGAGGTGTGGCAGCTGGCATTGCAAGGGCTCAATGGTAATACCCCATCTCAGTGCAACATTGTTTCCTTATTCTCCACCTGGACAGAACGTTATCCCTTGGCAATAAAGAGCAATTCTTTGTGGGACAAGATCTGGCAAGCGATCCCAAAATACCTATGCTGGGAAGTGTGGTTAGCCAGGAATGAGGGCATATTCCAAGACAAATTGTGTTCCCCTGCAGTGGTAGTTGCTAAAGCCAAGGCGTTACTTTTGGAAACATTGGAAAATCATTCCTTTAATCAGAATAAATCGCTTCTTCCTGCCGAGAACAGCTGGATGGGAGACCCTATGCTGCGGACTAGGAATAAGACTTCTACTAGACCTGTCAGCAACCCAGAGTGGCAGATCCAACTCAAAGAAATAGATTTCCAGCAGTGGTGGAAGAGCCAAGGTAAAGTCAACATTTTTTTCAATGGGGCAGCAAAAGGCAATCCTGGGAAAGCTAGAGTCGGAGGGGTTTTCTATGCTCCTGATGGTCACATTAAAGGCAGCTTCAGTTGGGGGATAGGACAATGTACAAATAATCAAGCTGAAATATTAGGTATGCTTAAAGCTTGTTAGATAGCTCATGGAAATGGTGATCTTGACATTCAGATTTTTGGAGATTCGAAAATCCTAATTAAACATTTACACACGGATGACCACTTCAATAATGCTGTGTTAAATAAGATATTGCAATGTGTTTGGAATTGGCTGCAAAAATTCAATTATGTTTCCTATTTCCACATCCTCCGGAGCTTAAATCAAGACGCAGACTTTAGGGCCAATGTAGGCTGTAAATTAGCTCCAGCAGATTTGATACAGAATGACGACATTCCTATATGGTCCTCCATTCCGTAAGATGGTAGCTCCTAGTATGTTGTAAGTGTAGGAATTGGATACCCTTGAATTTTATGCCCTTCGACAATGTATGATGGGTTGATTAGGCATTAGCCCAACCGTGTTTTCTCCAATAAAATATAACCGTTCTTGTTAAAAAAAAAATATACTACCTTTCATCTCCACACACGCATAAGTATTCTTTACAGAACAATAAAAAATTCATTATACATCAACTAATAGTAATTAATATCAACCAGTAACATCAACCAATATCAATCATACATCAGTCATAGAGGCGTCTGTCCATAATACATCAATTCATAATACCTCAACCATATATCAATCATGTGTCAATCATATATCAATCATACACCAATACCAACCAATGACAACCATACATGCATCAATTGAACATTCACACATCAATCATAATACATCAACCAGAATACATCAACGAGAATAAATAAACCAGAATACATCAACCATAAGCAAAATACATCAATCAGAATACATCAACTAGAGTACATCAACCTGAATACATCAATCAGAATACATCAATCAGAATACATCAACTAGAGTACATCAACCTGAATACATCAACCATAATACATCAACCAGAAGCAAAATACATCAATCAGAATACATCAACCAGAGTACATCAGCCTGAACACATCAATCAGAATACATCAACCAGAAGCAAAATACGTCAAGCAAAATACTTCAATCATAATACATCAATCAAATTCAAGATACATCAATCATAATACGTCAATCAGAATACATAAATCAAATCAGGATAAATCAATCAGAGCACATTAATCAAATTACATTAATATTTAACAATCACAACTATCCCACATCTGTCAAACATCGATTAGTTTCTCAATAACATCACCCAAGCACATCAATCATACCAATATCAACCAATGACGACAATAAAAACCAATAGAAACCATATGAATAACAATATCATCCATATGGTTGCGAGTCTTGGAGGGTTTTAGAATGGCGTCGGCTTCCAGATGAAGCACTCAATGCAAGAAGCGACCGTTATACAACACTCAGAACAAGATGGGGGAGAGCCGCTTGCCGCCATAGCCGAACAGAAGGAGCCGATCCGAGAGGAGATTTGGGTGAGAAAACCTGGGCATCTGAGTGGGCATAGGCAGAGGCAGAAAAGCCTCACTGAGCCAATCAACCAGAGGAAATGCCTGCCTCCACAAGAAGCCACCGCCTCAGGTGCACACCAAAACTGCCACCGGCTCTTGCAACTGATCTGGAAGCACCTCCGGGAGCCATAGCTCCGTCGCCAACGCCGCCGCTGCTGAAACCACCACCGCATGATCTTTCCAGAGCTGGGAGAGCGGAAGTCGACGGCAGTCTGCTCCAGCTCCTCCAGGGTTTTTACGAGGGTTCCTGGCTGGCTGCTCTTTTTCGACGGTTTAGGAGGCCGCGGATCTGCTGCGATGTCCACAGAAGCGGATCTCCTGCACCTTCGTTGAGGGGCGGCTTAGAAGGATATACATTGTATGGAGGGCGCTGTTCAAAGATTGCGGTGGCTGGTCTCAGGCGGCGGTCACCGTGGGCTTCCGTGTTCTTGGAGGCCGGAGGACGTTTGTTCTTGGCACCAGCCGGTGAAGGAGGCTAGCCATGGTTTCCATCCCCGGATCTTGAGGGCTGCGGTCGGATTGGAAGAGATTCTTTTTTCCGGTTTGTGGATTTCGTGGATAGGATCGGTTTCCTGCTCAGTTTACACGGTTTGCTGCCTTTTCTGGGAGCTGCTCACATTATAGTCGCTGCCTTCCTGCTCGTTGCAGGGAGCTCTGTCATATCCCTCTTTATTGAGGCTGGACTGCCTTTGCTGCTGGGAGGTAGGCGGATGTGAACGGGAGTGGTGCATGAGGAGAGGAGGCAGATCCTGGGAGCTGTGGATCTCTTATGTGGTTCTGGTTTTTGGTGGGTTTGAAAGCCTGTTTTATCCACTGGTTTTTTATCTTTTTTTGGGCGTTTGAGGGTTTGTTCCCGAGCCATGGGAATGTAAATATGTGATAATGTAGGGATCTATGTGATCCTATTACATGTGCAGAATGTAATTTTGTTCATCTTTTTGAAATAAAATTACAGACTTTTTCCAAGGAAAAAAAAACAATATCATCCATATATCATCCACTCAACATCAACCATCGTTCATCAATCATACACACAACAACCATAACAACCAATAATAGCCATACATACAATAATGGCAATATCATGCATGTATCAACCATTAATAAACCAACATCAATCATTAACAACCAATAGTATCAAACAACATAATCAACCATTTAAACATCATACATCGACCATAGCAATCATTTCAAATATTTACTATTTATCATAAAATTATATATAATTATTAGCACATGATGATATATATAATATCCATATATTAATAATACATGTATGCAACCAACATCATCACACAGCCACTACTAATACTACACTTATGTAAACACTCAACACATACACAATCATACATCTTTCTTGCATACATACTCCATCAATATCAATGTTATACATTGACAACAATCACATCTAATACCCAATGCATGCTCGCGCAAACGCGAAGCTTTGCTAAGGTTTTTTGTTTTCGGTGCTTCCCCTTGCGGGTTCCGAATGGATCCTCCTCCGGAACTGAGTCTATAGGATTGACGGGGCCTCCTCGATGAGGCTTTTAGGGCTTTGGTGGCTTCCACGCCCCACCCTCCTTCTGCACTGGAGTCTGGCGACGGATTTGTTAAGCGGGTAGAAGCTCCACGAATCTAGATCATCTCGGCCGCTTCAAGGCTGAAAGCCCTTGCTCTGAGTGAGAAAGGATTGATCATCCAATTTACCAGGATTTTCCCTTCACCAAAGACAATGGATTCTTGGGTTAAAAAGAACTGGATTCCATTGATCTTAGGATGATTGCAACACTGCTTTTGCGGAAAAGGTTTTTTTTGTTTTCTTGTTCGAAAAAGACAACAAAGATCTCATATTCAGGAGTGGACCTTACTTCATGGGTCCTCGAGGGTTATATCTAAATCGATGGAGTTTATCCTTTGATCCAGAAAAGGATGTGCCCTCTATGGTTCCAGTTTGGGTTCGTCTCCCCCACCTCCCTCTACACTACTGGAACAATGAAACTCTTCAAGCAATCGAGAACTCTCTTGACAAATACATAGATAAGGCGGAACCAAAGGGAACTATGTTTTCTTGTGCAAGGATATGCGTGGAGGTAGATATGGAAAAAGGCCATCCATAAGTAGTAAGCCTGTGTATGGATGGTTGGGAGCACATGTAAAAGGTAGATTACGAACAACTACCTTTCAAATGCAATAAGTGCCATGAGTATGGACACTGTTAAGTCAGTATTGTGTTTCTTCAATTTTGGTTTGATTTGTCCTTTTTGGTTTTATTGCACTTTATTTTAAGTCATTTATTTTCTTTAAATTTTGATTTCTTCCTCTTTAGTAAGTTTCCTTTAGGATTTTATAATATTTTGGACTTGTTTTTGATGTTTTTAGATTTTAAATGCTTTATATTTGTTGTTGATGAGGGGTTTTAAAAGTTCATTATATCAATTACAAAACTCATAAAATCCTAATCTAAGTGAGAACAGGTACAATCATAACCCTGATAGCCTCAAAATCCCATACAAATTGATAAAAAGTGGTTTAAAAGCCACAAAACAGTGTTGAGACTTTCTTGTAGTGCTGAAGCCAAAATTCTACAAAGAAGCGCTACAAGAATTCCGTGATCACAGATTCTTCCGATTTTCCAGCAGATTTTGGCACGCTCGAGCTAATGACTCATTGATTATGTGTTTTAGAGGGTTTATGACGTGTTGATGCAGAAGGCATCATGATTTCAAATGATTGCACGTAGTGAAGAGGTCGTGTTCATCATCAACACAAGTGTAGTTCAGTTTGACAGACAACCACACGGATTCAGATAATTTCCATGAGGTTGTTATCTACAAGCCTATTCTAACATAGAGCACTTAATGAAATAACCATAGTCATTTAAAAGACCGAGCATTGTTGCCAACTGGACAAGTAAGAGGCGTGGAGGGATTCACGAAAATTAGGGCTTCCTTATTCCAGCGGTAACAGCTAAATTGAAGATCGTGGGACATCTGTACAACAGGGCTGACTCATCTGGCACTTTGGATCATGATTTCCAACAATCATAAAGGAGCAATTTACAGGTATTCTCAAAAAGCCTGTATAGCAGCAAATTTGGGGTTTTTTCGTTTGAGCTAACTCTATTCAAATTAGTCAAAAGTTAGGTAAAATTGTGCTTTAAAACGCAATTTTAACCGGATAAATAGCTGTTGGTTGATGAGCCGTGACACCAGTTTGAAGGAGGGTTAAAAAAATCTCAGTTCGTTTTTATGAAAGTTACCCTGTCAGTGCTACGAATAACCTGTAGATTCAGCAGTGCTTTTGGCTTCCAAAATTCAGCCCCTGTTCACAAATATTACCAGAATATACATTTAAATTGCAGTAATTGAAACATAATGGGCAAAAGTGGTAAGGTCAACAGGGCTGAGCCCACAGACCTAACCTGGATTCAGAAGCTTCCTGTCTGTGCAGAACTGTTTCAGCAGGCAGGTTGGTTGAAGTTTTTCAAAAAAATAGATAGTTTCGATGCTCAGGTGTCCTGCAATTTTGCTAAGGGACTTAAAGATGATATGATCATGATGGATGCGTTGAAATTCAAATTGACTGTGGAGTTAATAGCAGAAGCTACTGAGATCAGCAATGAGGGGAAGCACTGGTTCAAAAAATCGCCTTTTGAGTTTGAACCCCATAAGTACCTGTTGCCTAATGTGACTCTTGACTGGAACAAGGGTATCCTCATTCAAAATTTCAGGAAAGAGTGGATTGAGCCCATAAGGATACTTCAAAGTTATGTGACCTGTGAAGGAAGATATTCACTTGTATTTAAATATCATTTCAGGTTCCTTCAACACTTAGCAGGAGTTTCTAAAATAAATCTGCCCTTCTTTTTCTTAAAAATCCTGCAGAAGATGTCAAGCAAGATAAAGCAACATGATGATCACACTTCCCAGTCACTTTTTCACCATGGTCTCATTAAACTGATCATCACCACAGTGTTGCAGCACGAGGGAAGAACTTGGGATTTCTTTTTGTTTTGGTCAAATGTTCATCCTAAAAAAGAAGACCAGCAACCAAAGAGACAGACTGACAAGGGGAAAGTGATGATGAAAAAGCTAGGTCACTCAGTCAAATCTACAAATAAAGATGATGTTAAAGCCAAGAAGGTGACCGAGCAGGTAGCAGGACAGAAACAGGATGACAGTCAGCTCAAAGTGGTTTCAGATTACCCTAAAAGCGAGTTCACACTGTTTGAAGACAAAAAGGAATTGCCTGAAAAGAATTCAGCACCTATAGCAGATCCTCAGCAGGAGAAAAAGGTTGACATTAAAATGGTTCCTGTAACTAAAGAAGAGATCCACATTCAGCCAAGAAGTCCCATCACAATTCTTTCAGATGATGAAGGTTATCTGTTAGAAGAAGAACAGCCTATTTCTGAGATTAAAGTCAAAACTGAAAGTGAATAAGTTCAAGTTTCTGATGGCAAAACCACAAAGCCTAACAAGAAAATCAAAAAGCTGGAAGTGGTGGAATTAGCTGCTATTCAACACCAAGGTAAAGAACTGAAGATGATGGGGGAGGCATCTACATTTTGGAGACCTAAAACTAGGTCGAAAAATAAATTGAGATTAAACATGAAAAAGTTATTAAATCCTAAATTAAAAACAGATGAGGTGACTATCTTAGATGAAGGATCAATGGAGGATGACAAATCAGAGATAGATAAAGTGCAGCCATGTTTAAAAGAAGAGATTAATTCAGTAGAAGAAGCAGGTGAAGAAGATCCAAAGCCCAGCATTGAGGACACTTCTAAGAAGATGTTGATGGAAGAGACAGAAATCTTCAAGAAATTCGGCATTCCTTGGAAACCTGATGAAGATCAAGATTCTGCAGTGGATAAATTAGCCAATGTTGATAAAGAAAATTTGCAGAGGTCTGTCAAGGAGTACAAACACCAGATGAGATATATGCAGGAAGTCAATGATGGTTTGATGATGGCCAACATAAGGTTAAGGGAGGATCTCCAGGATGTACATGACAATTTTCAGGAACTAGTGGTTGATGCAAAAGAGGTACTTAAAAGGAAAAGGGCTACTGACAACCATTGCACTCAGCTGGAGAAGACAGTTCGAGATTTGCAGCAGAAAAACAAAGAACTCACAAAAAGGATTAATGACTTGGAGAAGGAACAAAAGAAGGCCAAGAAGAAAGACCAAACTCCAGATGGCATCGCCCTCTTAGCTGAGGTGGCAAAGGACTTATGAAACAGTTTTGCTTTCAGTTAGTTGTCATCAATTAGTAAACTGATAGATTAAAGACATGCTATTTTTAGCATATTTTTGTAACTTGTAAATATTCTATCTTTACTCTACCTCATCGAGATCTTGGAAACAGTTAGGGTTAGAGACCTAATCAATTTTGAAGAGCATAGTATTTAGACATGGGAGTAAGTCATTGAGAGGGTTCTGATTTTTGGGGGCAGCAGGAGGTCTGCAGATTGTATTGTAACTTCAGACTTGTTCAAAAGATAAGTACTGTGACTCTTATGAGCTTTAGCTGATGAAATAATGAAACATATGACTTTTTCTCCTTCATTTTTATTTGTGACTGGCTTTGTTGTTAAGCTTGTTTAGCTTCTTAAATGGTAATTTCATTGCTAGTTGATGTATATTTTCTGGTGATGCTTATCTTTTATGTATAAACCTCAGCACATTCTTTTTGTGGGATCTTTGTGATATGTTATGCATCTTTATCAGTTTATGCTTATGATTTAGTTGTTACTTTTCTATTGGATCTATTCCCTGACTGTGCCCAGAGCTTACAACCATTCAAATCATATTAAAAAACCCTAAAAACTTTGTCTTATTTATTGAGTTTACTCTTGAGATTGTGTTAGCTTGTTTCCTTAGCCTTAGAAACAATTTTTGGCACAAACAGACACTTTGTCAAAAATTGTCCAAAAGCAGTTCAAGAAACCCCTGAAAACAATTAAGAAGAAGGCTGGCAACAAGTTAAAAGAGGAAGGAAAATGCCTACACCAGTTCTTGTATAAAAGGAGTCACATCCAGAGAAAAGCAAAGTTCCAACACAGGAAGGAAAAAGAGCCTCAACTAGCAATCAGTTTCATGCTTTGCATGCGGAAGAAGGAGAGATCCCAATGACAAAAACCCTCTTAGTTGAAGCAGGAATAGAAATTCAAGATGCCTCTGCAATCGACAACATTCCCGTCCCTTATCCTAGAGATGAAAGGTCTGAGAAATCTCATGAGGGCTCTCCAACACCAGGAGGCTCATGGATGAGATGGTAAAACAAAGTAAAGTCACTCCACAAGGTTTCACTCCTGAGCATTCCTCCTCTAATGGATCTCAGGAGTTGCAAGAACTAGGCCTGCCCCCAAACACCAGAGGAAGAAAATCACAAAGGTATCACATAGAACATGAAGCAAAGAGAGAGCTAGAACTTGGACAACAACGAAGCCTTGAGGAAACCAAAATTCTCCAAAATTCTAAAAACTCAGGAGGGGCAAAAGCGGATGGTAGGTCCCGAGCATGACCTCAATCACTTAAGAAATAATGAAAACCGTCTCTTGGAATTGGAGGGGCTTGGGAGGATCGATCAAAGTGGAAGCCATAAAATACATTATTAAATCTGAAATGCTAGATACAGTGCTAATCCAAGAGACAAAAATGAGTGACGTGGAGGTAATCTGGGGGAAAAACAACCATGGAAAAGCCATAAGCTCTAGAGGTGCATCTGGGGGAATAACTACCTTTTTTTCAAACAAGTTCGTAATAAAATCAGTTAGAGAAAACTATCATTGGATTTTGATAGAAATTCAGGAGAAGGAAGATCCAAATTCCCTATATATCTATAATGTATATGGGCCAACGCATTATAGAGATAAGCTAAACTTTTGGGAAGAACTCTCATTGCTAAAAGAGGATATGAGAGGGAAAGATCTCATTATTGCAGGGGATTTCAACACAACCAAGTCACAGCTGGAGAAACGAGGTGGCTCAAAAGTCGGATACCCCTACAGAGAGAAGATCGAGGACCTGATTTCATATCTGGATTTGCTTGACCCGCCTCTGAAGAACGAGAAATACACCTTGAGCAATATAAGGCATGACATCGACCATATTGCAACAAGACTTGATAGGTTCCTGGTAAGCTCTTCCTTCCTTCAAAAATACCTTCTTCCAGCCTCTTTCTACTTGCCTTCAACTGTCTTCGATCATAAGCCAGTCTCTTTGGAATTGTCATCCCCTGTAAATACTGGCCCCATTCCTTTCCGCTTCAATACTATATGGCTTCAAGATGCAAAAGTTCTGGAATTAATCCAAGCTGCATGGAATTATAATTGCACAGGATCTCCTAGCTTCATTTGGGAGTCTAAGTTAAGGTCTGTGTGCGATGCCCTTAATAGCTGGGCAAAATCCACTTTCAAAAGCCCAAGCTTTCTTAAAAACCAACTTCAAAATGGTCCAGCCGCTCTTCAATCCAACATGGAGAAGGTGGAAGTGACTTCATCGCTTCTCAGTCAGGAAAAAGAGTTGAATAAGAAGATAATAAGCACAACGAGATAAGAGGAAGAAGAATGGAGAATGAAACCAGGCAGTTGTGGTTAAAAGGGGCCGATAACAATACATAATACTTTCACAAGCAATCTAAGGCAAGGCTTAGCTTTAATACGATTAGGGAATTGAAAGACAAAAAACGGGATCAGGATTGTTGAGCAGGAGGATATCAAGATTCACGTTTTCCAACACTTCCGAGAGCTCTACTCTGACAATGATGAGACTGACCCCAATGCACAGGCTAATCTTCTTTCTGGAATCCGTTCTCTTATTTTTTTATTTTGAGAACAGAGAATTATTAAAACCAATTCTGGAATACGAGATAAAAGAGGCAATCTGGTCACTGCACATCGACAAGGCTCCTGGGCCTGACGAGTTCACCATAAATTTCTATAGTGCAGCGTGGGATATTATAAAAGAAGATCTGAAAAGGATGCTAAACTGGACAAGGAAGAAAGATAAGATTGGTGGGGCCACTAACTCTTCCTTCCTGACCTTGATTCCAAAAGAAAAAATCCCTCTGTCGATTGATCGATTTAGGCCAATCTCTCTTTGCAATACCTCATATAAGATTCTTTTGAAAATTTTGGCCACCAGAATGAAGAGAATCATGGGCCGTCTAATCTCAGATTCACAAGGAGGATTTGTAGTTGGGCGTCAAATTCTTGACAATATCATCATTGTTCAGGAATCCATACATTCCAGTACGGAAAGAAAGCAATAAGGTATGGCTATAAAATTGGATATGGCTAATGCATTTGATAGAGTAAATCATTTCTTTCTCTTTGAAATTATGTCCAAATTTGGTTTTTCCAAGAGATTTGTTAGATGGATTAAGGCTTGCATCAACAGTCCCTGGATAGCCCCGGTGGTAAATGGTACACCCACCAAGTTCTTCCAAGCTACCAGGGGGCTTCGACAAGGTTTCCCCTTGTCTCCCTTCTTGTACCTTCTGGTTGCAGAATCTATGAGCAGAAAGTTTCATTACCTTCAAGGTACTGGGGAACTAAAAGGCTTAAAGATAGCTAGAGGAGTTAAAGCTTCCAATCATGCGCAATTTGCAGATGACACCATACTATTGGGGGTGCATCTACAATCATTGCAGAAAGATTCAAAGGTGCACTTTCCACCTTCCTAAAAGCCTCGGATGGAAAGGTGAACGCTTCTAAATCAAAGGTTTACGGCTGGAATTCCCCCCTGGGACCTTGGCAAGGATTGCAAGGATTATTTGATTCGAAGGGATTATAACCTGGAATTCTTTCAATTATCTTGGGATCCCTATCTTCAAAGGAAAAAAAGGGCAGCTGACTGGAAAGGATTGATTGAAAAGATTAAAAAAATCACTTCTTAGGGAACTAGGTGGCTCAACCCAACTGGAAATCTAGTTCTCATCAACTCCATACTCTCATCCTATCCAATTTATGCGTGTTCGATTCTTTAGCACAATTTATTTTTTTGCAAGAAGTCACTAGAGAAATCCGAAAATTTCTTTGGCAAGGAGGCAAATCCAGCAATTCAAAAAAATTTCATCTGGTTTGTTGGGATATTGTTTGCAGCCCGAAAGTCTGTGGAGGTGCGGGAGTAAGAGACCCAAACATACAGTGAACTTCGCACTTGGCGCAAAAATCCTTTGGAGAATAGTCTTCGGAGAAAAAGCCTTGTGGAAGAAGGTTCTTCAGAGAAAATATTTGAAAGGTTCAAGAAGAAGATGCGTGGACGAAATCGATTTGTGCAGAAATGGAACTCAAATATGGGATTTATGCAAGAAGGTTGCGTATATCATCCAAGAAAACCTTTATTGGATCCCAGGATGTGGAAAAAAAAATTGTCAAGACAAGTTAGAACCAACCTCCCCTGCAAATTTCATAAAGGAGTTTACAAATCTTAAGCAATGGTTAGACCGCTCAAACATCTTCACCATATTTGGCATTTCCTCTTGGACCAATAATGGAAGATGGGCTGGATGGAAAGATATCGAGATTCCGGAACATCTCCTAGCAGACTTTAGTGCGTTTATTTCTTTGTTGCAAGGGTCTGCACCAATTCATCGTCATCTCAAAGACAGAAGAGGTTGGGGAAAATTGAGCTCCTACTCTGTTAAAGAAGGCTATCTCCTAGTCTACGGTCTCAAGAATAGCAACAACAAGGATGTAAAGTGGAACACAGTATGGTGCAAGGACGACTTGCCAAAGATCAATGCATTCTTTTGGATCCTTGCACACCGCAAAATGTTAACTGCAGAAAACTTGAGGAAAATAGGTATTGAAGGACCATTACGGTGTATCCTTTGCAAAGAATCGGAAGAATCTTTTGAACATATATTTCTAGAATGCAAGTTCTCTCAAGAGGTATGGTATTGTGCTTTCCAAGATCCGCATTTTAATTTGATTATGCCAACAAATTGGAATGATCTCTTTGCTTGTTGGAAATATTACTACCAAGGATCCCTCTCTCAGAAACCCGATCTTGCAAGAGCTTGGGAATATTTCCCTAGATACATGTGCTGGAAGATCTGGACATCGAGCAATAAAGTGATCATTGAAGGAAAAAATACAAGCCCAGGAAAATTTCTTGCTTCAGCAAAGGCCCTTTGGGTGGAGCATTTATCCATGAGGGGGATGTACAACATAAATAAGGAGTCCCTGACAGTAGACGAAAGAGTTCGGGATTCTAAATTTCTTGTGCCCCCCACCTCACTCATCAGGATCAAACACCTGAAGAGACCTAAATCTTCGAATTGGCAATTAAGAATGAGCTCAAATGATTTTCAAAGATGGTGGAACAATCTCGGTTGCAGCTTTCTATTTTTTTACGGAGCCTCGAAAGCCAACCCTGGGTTGGCAGGTGCCGGTGGAGTCATTTATGACTCTGAGGGGAACAAGCAGAGAGAGTATGCATGGGGAATTGGGAGAAAGTCGAACAATGGCGCAGAATGGTTAGACTTAATCAAAGGGTTGGATCTAGAAAGGGAAATGGGTATTGAGGAAATGGTGGTTATTGGTGACTCGTTAATGGTCACAAGAGAAGCGAGGAATATAATGAAGAATCGAAAGAACCCTTCTTCTAAGATTCATTATCTCCTCAAATGCATTGTCAACGAATTTAAAGCAATCAATTTCCTCCATGTGCTCAGGACATTTAACAAGAAGGCAGATATAATGACCAATAAAGGAGCAGGATTAAATTGCGGCATCCTTGTGTGTGACCAACAAACCTATGATGGAAACTGGATCCCCTAATTTAGATTTCCAAGCTACCAGAAATGCTTGTCATAGAAATACTTGGAGCAACGAGAAGGCTATCCTAAAATATGGAGTCTGTACCCATCTCCTTCTCCCTATAGTTCTGAACCCAATTTTTGGTTGGGGCGCAATTAATGCCTCCTCTCAAATTGTACATCACCCCTGGATCTTCCCGCATGCTCAAATTAATTACAAGAGGACCGCCTCAGGTTTAGGACAGATGGAATACATGCACCATAACATTTTGGTGGAATGTCTGGACCGGGTTATTTCTAAGAAGCTTGGTGGGAGCGACATTGGCATCAATTCGGGAGTTCTGTTGTTTGGGTCTACGTGAGAAACTCTGTGCAATGGACGACTTCAATGCTTGGTCTTCAAACCTGGGGTTTACTTCATCTCATGCCAATTTCTTGAGGTGTAGGAATCCACTACGGAAGCAAGATGGAACACAAAGCTTGGATAACCCTGTGAAGGACGACATTTAGGCTATTGCACAGGAAGAAGACCTCCAGGTAAGCTCACCCTCTCATAGCCCTTGTCAATACGATTCCTGGGAATGGAAAAGATGATGGATACTACACCGGAGAAGGATGACTATGTAAGTTTCGGTTCTTCACAGAGGATTGTTAGTAATTCCATTTATGTTGAGGAAAAAAACTATCTTAAGGGGATGGAAGATCAAATTCGTCTGTTAAGGAATGAGAATTTAGAAATGAAGAGGGCTCTAACTCACCTTTTCTCTCTTTCCCAAGCAACGCACTCGGAGGTCAAAAATAACAACATCAAGTTAGTGGGGAGGGTTCTTAGTATGGAAGAAGCCATGGGCATATCTCTTCCCCACGATGTCAACAAGGAATAAAAAATGGATGATGTTAACAGAAAAATCATAGAAGTGGGTAGGAAGATAGACATTTAAAAAAATTAATTGGTCAACTCGGGTCTACAAACAAGCAAAGGCTTGGCGAAGGGAAGAAACGAACCTCTGGATGACACTCTTCAAAGGAAAAAGGATTCTCGTCTTCATTTCTAGCCTTCTGGTCTTTGGGTTTTCTCTTTGTTCTCCGGTTTATGTAATGATCTCTTTCTGGCGAAATTTGCTAGTACCATTCTGCCTTGGTTTTTGGACAGTGGTTCAGGTTTTAGGGAAGTTTAGTTCAGGTTTCTTTTTGTGCTAATCCGTTGAAAGAAATTACAAGACATAACTCTTTTTGGATAGTATGAAAAACCACCTTTCAAAGCTATGTTTTGATTTTGTCTTCTTCTTCTTGGACAGTTGTAAGGAGCTATAGTCTCCATAGATTAGGAAAGTTTCATGATAGTTATTGGCTAGAAAAAGGATGAACAAGGAGTGGTGGATGCAATATTACTTTGGGAACAATCCTTCCTTGGAACTATGTAATCTCTGTTTTTTTATATAATCAAAATCTCCTCAACCGTTTCTGTTAAAAAAAAACAATCACATATAATACCCATATACTAACCATACATTATCTTACTAATTATTTACATGTAGCATGCTACTTATACTATTGACCAAAGTAAATACACAGTCACCTCAAACAACGAAACATCCTGCCACCAAAATCTTCTAATATTCTGCGATAAAATAATTACTGACTATACAACAGACCATCATACATTCATACCATACACCATACTTACTATTACTATGCATTATTTCTATACATACGCCCATTTTGTCTACATACATATTATAATTCTTCAATCATATATTATATTATTATTAATCATATACACAACATATTAGTCATATAACCTATATATCCTATACACCCCTATAATTATTATGTTATACCATAATATCCATACAATTATAGCTGTATGATTACTTAATCCAATCCTATAATATTAGGTACGTATTATAACATATATACTAACATAATACTTCTGATCACATTATACTTCCTAATACTTCCCAAACACTTCCAAACGCTTCCCAAATGCTTCCAAACTTTACACTTACTTCATTGCATACATTCACATCTATACATATAGTATATACACAATATCATATACACGTATACTAATAATTATTGCATATTTTAAAATACATATTACAGTACACACACACACACACACACATATCTATAAATATATATATATCTATTCATATATATATACTTTTAACAATCATATATATACCACGCATATTATACAATTATATATATAATATATATAACATTTATATTATGCTATATTCAATATCTTATATCCCTCATCTATCTTACATCACATATTATGTTATGCATATTTAAATTTATGTCATACAATATTATCGTACACTACTGCACTACCTTCTAAAACACAAAATAAAATAAAATAAATAAAATAAAGAGAACATGAACCATTAAGACAGATGGCCCATTTCCTCTAAAACTAGACAAGGAGTTACATCTCCACAAATAAAATAGAAGATAATATGAACCGTTAAAGAAAAGCGGCTCATTTCCTCCAAAAATAAACAAGGAGTTACTCACATACATTGAAAATAAAAAAGCAAAATCTAACCACTATTAAGACAAGTGGCCTATTTACCCAAAATAGACAAGGAGTTACTCATCAACGTAACCACCACCATCCAAGTGGCATAAATAAGCCTATAAAAGCATACCATTAATATAAAATCCAAAATCCAGATAGGGTAGAAATTCCACTTAATAAATCATATTAATATTTAATAATATTAAGACTATATCATCTTAATAACTTATCATTAAATTAATACTGATAATGGTACATAGGACATACTATTATAATGGAAATTATTTACTTGTCAATTAATAATCATAATATATTAAATAAATCATACCACATGAAGCATTTCAATATTAACAATTCAATGAGCAGTAAAAGAGGCAGTGCATGATGAACAAGCATTGACCAATAAAGTCACTGAACATCAAAAGAGGCAATGCACAAGCATCAACCAATAAAGTCACTAAACAGTAAAAGAGGCAATGCATAAGCATCGACCAATCAAATCATTGAAGTAGTAAAAGAGGCAATGCACAAGCATCGACCAATCAAATCACTGAACAATAAAGGAGGCAATGCAAGGTGAACATGCATCAACCAATCAATCTACTTGATTATTAGATACGCACCACATAATACTTACCAATCAATCTATTGAACAATAAATATGCAATATTAAATAATTCTAAAGCATACAATATTTTCGTAACAATTTTACGATCCTGAAAAACAGATAAAAGTAAACTCTGTGACTTATTCTCATGTATTTACAAGCACGAGAATGAACAAAGACTAAGATCGATACCTTTTGTTCTTAAGTTTAACGAGCACTATAATGGTATAAAAAAACACTCAGAAGCTTTTTCATATTTGACAAGGAGCATGAAAAAGTAAAAAATGATCTCTGTCATAGCCAAAAGTCATTAATTTCAACATGTAAGCTCCACAACAAGAGTTAAAACTATTATAGGACTTAAAACATAAAGTATAATTGACTTGGTAAACATAACTTAGGAGAAAATGAAATAAAATATTAAAAATTTATATTTTATATGCATAAAAGGGGTAAAAAGTGAAAATTATTTACCAAGTTGGGAGTGAGTAAAAAGTCCCTTTTATCTCAAATTTGAAGTGGAGATTGCGAGAGCTTCGGTAAAACATTCAACATTCCGTCAGGTCTAGGTAATCCTACTCCTCTTGCTCTTCAATTTCATGGTCAATTTTCTTGTTTTTGTGCATATTTGAGTGGTTTTAAGGGTCATTCCATGGGGGAAAGTGTGTGCCCTGGGGTGATGCACTTCTCCCTTTTGGGAAGTGCGTCATTCAACGGTGACGCATATCCTAAGTGGGGTAAGTGTGTCACTGACACGTTCTTTCCAAAGTCGAGGTGCGTTGGCGCACAACGACCCAAAAAATTTAAAATGCAAGCCAAAAACTTAGTTTTGTTACCATGAAATGCTTATATTGCTTCTTAAATTGATGTCCATGTAGGATTTACCAATCAAGATGGTGCAAGGGAAGCAGAGGGAGCATGAATTATAATATTTCCAAGTGGAAAACAATCCTCATTCGATCAATTCTTTGAGGGAATGTGGATTGTTAAAATTCTTTCAAGTGCAAGGAATGAGAGCCCAACTCCAGTTGTTGGATTACTTGATCCGAATGTGGGACCCGCATAAACAAAATTTTCAAGTTGGAACACATATCCTTACATTGGACATCGAGGACATTTATTTTTTAATGGGGTTGTCAAAGCATGGAGCCCCAATGTCACTATCAAGTCCTAGAGGGGGTAATAGGACTATTGCGGATTTGATCGCACAATTTTGTACTCCTGGGACCCAGATGTTAGGTGGGAATATTCCCATAAAAAATGTGTGAAATCGCCCTTTGAGGATTGTACCGTTAACCATTGAGAGAGTAGCGGGTAGCAGGGCTCCGCATCAGGCTACGAGAGCTCATATGCTTTACGCCATTGAGTGCATGGCTCCTACAGTATTCAACTGGTGTGAGGGGCTCCTGGAAAACCTCAAAGAACAAATGATGAAATGCGAGAGGGGAGAACTCAAACAATTTGGTTATGAATTGATTGTGGTCTCCTTCTTCCTAGAGAGGGTCCCCCTTCTTCGTCCACAAGTAGAGATCAATGATCTCGAGCCACGAGATCCATGCATGCCTAGGTGGACTGAGGTGATGGATCGTCATGGTTGTTGTGGGCCTACCTTCTTCCATTGGTTGCATAGTCAGCTGCTTATGGCAGAGGACTATGCGTACGCAAGGGCGAATTTCTGAGGGGATCCAGAATTAGTGCTTCGAGAGTGAGAGCACTCGGGTGAGCTAGGTAAGAAGAAAACTCTTTTGTTTTCCAATTTTTATGTATTTTATGATTTTTCATTTTTTTTGTAGTATTGATAGTTTATACTTTGCTACACACAGATGTTGGGCCTTCGAGACCAACTGGATCATTGCCTATTGAAAGGCGATGAGTAATCAGGGAGATGGAAGTGGCTGACCGAGAGGCTGTAGAGGAGCTGGATGAGATCGAGGAGAAACTCCAGCGACTAACGGATATCCCTGATATCTCCATAGATGACTTGCCACGAAACTATCAGCACTAAACAACTTGGGTTTCCGGTTGTTTTTGTCGACTACTCCGCTGGGTGACAAGGGTCATCATATGTTACCATGAGCACCACTAGTGATAGCATGTATATGCAGTGATGTACTGAAAGCAATGAGCTTCATATTTTTTTTCGATATGATAGACTAAAAGCTACGTGCTTCAGATTTTTGTACCAGTACCTTTTTGTAAAAACTTATACCAAACTTAATATAAAATATTACCTAGTGATTTATACAATGTGTCTATATGATGTATGTAGATCTCATGTATGTTGTTTATTTGCTAATAGATAATTTAAATGTTGTGCCAATTATACATTATTAATCAAATGTTTAAAAATGTGCATTATGCCAATCTAATATAAAGTTAGCTAATGAATATGCAACCCTGTTCATACACCTCGGGATATGTTGGTATTTAACAAGATCAAAAGACCTTTCCAGGAGATGTACTGATCGGAAAAGACGAAGTAGTGTATTGTTACGAAAAACGTAGACCCGGTTAAATGAGAGACCACGAGTTGGGAATCTAGATAGATTAAAATGTGGTCTACACCAAGGGAAGATGCGTCGGTTAATAATCCAATCATCACGTGATACTCGACGATGTTATTAGTTGCAGGACGTAGGAAAGTTCCTCCTGAGTTGATCAATTCACCAGTAGGGGAATAGAGTACCCAAGTTTCCAAGGCGAGGTTTTGGGTGTGTCGTCTAGCGCCATTCACGAATCCATAAGAGGTTCCATCTGCACATCTAGGAAAAACATGGTATAAGCAGTCATGATTGGAATGAGACCCTAACATACTAAAAGGAGAGTGTCACACTAAATAAAACACACGTTATATACAATATATACATAGTACTGATGCAGGATGATCTAAGCATAGTACCATTTTAGGAAGAGCCCATTTCGAGGCTCCCCTAAGGGTATCCCGTCGTAATCAACCAACTCATAAGCTCATTTTTCCAAAACACGTTTTACAATGTATGGGCCATGCCTCATGGACTCAAATTTACCTGCCCCTAGTTTATCATGTTTTTGGTCACATGTCAAATCCAAATCATCCTCGTTAAAGAAGCGGGGTTGTATGGATTTATCATACTGGGATTTGATGCATTTCTTGTGTGCTTCATTGGCTAGAGCAGCATCATGACGAGTCTAATCGAGTCTGGCTAAGTATAAGAATCTCTCTTCCTCAGCTGTACTGTTCGGTAGGAGTTCAACGAGTAGCTTCAAAGACAAGATCTTGCACTCAATAGGCAATATTGCCTCCAGTCCGTATACCAATTGAACAGGTGTGAACCTGATAGCAGTATTGACGGAGGTTAGGTATGCCCAAAGGGATGAAAAGAGCATCAAGTGCCAATTTCATCTATGGTTCCCTAACATGTGTTGTATCATGCTTTTCAAGACCTTATTGATGGCCTCTACTTGACCATTCGCTTGGGGATAGTAGGGGGTTACGTTTTCATGACGAAAACCCAACTTAGCGCTCAGTTCAGTCACCATTTTGTTCTGGAAATGTGAACCATGGTCAATGACAATGGCTCGTGGAACTCCAAACCTAGAAATAACATGATTAGTGCGACGGTTTTGTCGTCTTCAATATATGTAGGCATAGCCTCAACCCATTTAGTGAAATAGTCTACAGCGACAATCGCATAAGCAAGCGCCCTGGTTGAGGTAGGCTTACAATGAATGAAATCAATGCCCCATTTTTCAAATGGACCAGAATCAATAACTGGATTTAAAGGGGCGGGATGTGTGCGTGTTTTAGAGTGAAAAAACTTACAGGGGGGATACTTCTTAATAGCTTCCATGAAATCTTTCAATATGGATGGCCAAAAGCATCTAGCACATAAAATATTCTGGGTTGTATCCATCCCAGAGAGGTGACCGCCACATGCCCCCGATTGCCAGTCATTTATAACAAGTTCATCCTCCTTGTGATTCAAACATCGTCGTAAGATAGAATCAATGCCACGATGATAGAGGGTGTTGTCGATGAACAGGTAATATTTGGCATGATGGCGGATTCAACAACGTTCAATGAGGTATAGGTGAGTTTTGAAGCATTGTGTTCGGAGATACAATGTGATATCTTTGTTCCATGGGTTGTAAGTATTGATCAGGAACAATGACTCATAGGGAAGAGATTTAGTGGGCTAATTAGGATCTTGATCAATACGAGGAAGATAACAAATTAGCTCCACGAACACTAATGACTTTTTGGATTTTGCCTTTTCAAATTGTAGATCAAATTCTTGAAGAATCATAATCCAACGCGAATATTTCCCCCCTAATACTTGACGTGTTAAGATGTGGTACACAGGGTTTGAATCGACAATGATAGTGATAGTACGAAGTCGAATGTAATGATGGAACTTCTGGACAACGATGACAACTTTCAAAGCCAAACTTTCCACATGTGAATAACAAGTTTCAGAGTCGAGAAGACCCTTACTAAGATAAAAAATCACTTGTTATTGCGCGCTGCTATCTTCCTGCACTAAAACCATACCAATAGTCGAGGTAGAGGCAAAACGATCAAGGATATAATCCTTGGTGTAATCATGTCGTTGTAACATGGGTGCGTGGGTACTAGTATGCTTGAGATTTTCAAAGGCACTTTGGGCATAGTCATCCTAGATGAACGAGACGTCTTTCTTTAACAATCACATATAACCTTGTGCTTTCTCCGCATAATTACACACGAAATGGCGCAAGTAGTTTGCCTTCCCTTGCAAACTTTGAAGTTCGATGATGTAAATGGGTGGGGGTAGGGCTAGAATAGCCTTTACCTTGAGGGGATCAATGCTTATCCCATCTTTTGAGATGATGAAGCTAAGGAGATGTTCAGACTCCACATGGAATATGCACTTGTGAGGATTTAAACGAATGTTATAGCGTCGACATTTGAGGAAAACAACCGTCAGATGATTGATGTGAAACTCATGACGATTTGAATGAGCTGGAAAATCATCGAGGTGGGGTTCCACGAAATCCTTAATATCGTGAAAGGCATACAACATGGCCTGCTGAAATGTAACACCAACATTTTTAAGGCCAAAAGGTAGTTTGCGGTATGCAAATGTACCCCATAGGATATGAATGCGGTCTTATGCTAATCTGCTGGGTGGATCTCAATCTGATTGTAGCTAGAAAAGCCATCCATAAATGAAAAGATGACACTACCGCCAAAGTTGTCAATGATTTGGTATATAAACAAGGTGGGGTAATTGTCCTTAGTACAAGCCTAATTTAGATCCCGGTAATCAACAAAGACTCTGATGGTTCCTTGTTTTTTTGTAACTGGAATGATATTGGAGACCCAATTTGTCAAGTGGACAGGATAAATGAAACCAACTTCCAACATCTTTTCAATTTATGCTTTGATAGTCACAGTCTTTCGAGGGTGCAGTGGACGAATTTTTTGTTGGACAGGTTTTACGTTGGGATAAGTTTTGATTTCATGCACAATGATAACAAGATCAATCTCGGGCATTTCTTCATAGCTCCATGTGAATACGTCATGGAATTGTTTGAACAAGGCTATATCAGTTTTGATTTCGTTGGAAGAACAGGTTTGTCCAATGTGGATATGTTCTACGACGCCTGGTTTCGCCGAGATATCAATGATAGTGGTAGGCGTAATGTTTTCCAAATTCCCTTAAGTTACCGTATTCTGGGTGAGAAGAAGAGGTTGAGGGTTGGGAATGACATCCGGTGAAATAATGGTGTGAATTGCATTCTCTACCATGTCTAATGGCAGAAGGCAAGATGATCGATGGTGATTGTCTTCCCATGGAGGCTCATCCAATCTCATGATTTCCATGATCGATTCATTAGAGTGAAAAGTCTGGAGGAGTTGATAGAACGATGGCGATGATGAGTTCCACAGAGATGGAAGAGAACCTCGGTCTGATGTTTCCATGTGGTGGTCATAAGGTGAATCGAATGCTAATTGGATGGCCTGATAAGTGGCTTCAGCTGGGCTGAGAGGGATTTGATATTCAATCGAATCAACGTTAATAATATCGGGAACAATCCAAGAGTCCACCGAGTTGGAGAAGGATGGGATCATGGATGAGATCATGTTCACCATGGCAACATGTGATGGGGGATCAGGTGTTGGAAAGACTCCCGTCAGGGATGAGTCTTTTAGGATTCCTACCCCCACACTCTCATATATTTTGGAAGAGTGTCCTAAAAGAGGGACATTATCCACAGGATGAGTTGTGGTGTTTAGTGTACAAAAATATAATTGGTCGATAGTAAGAATTTTCCCATGATGGGGTAATTGCACAATGCAGAAGACAGAATATGCGACCATAGTCATAGCCTAGAACCAATTTCGACCAAGCAATAAGTTGTAATCCAATGGAGCTGCGACGACTTCCATGTTAATGGAAACAATATTTCCTCCCAAATCAACGTCTAAAGATTGTAAAAGACCGTGTGGTTGGAATCCACGTCCGTCAAATGATTTCCGAGTGGTAGGGGAACAGTTCAGTTTAGGAGAGCCAATGGCTCTCCAGCAGGACAACGACATCATTGAAGTAGAGGCTCCTTCGTCTAAAACAATGTGATGGATGTTTTTCTCAGTAACATTGGTAATGATTTGAAATACCAATTGGTGGGAAAGAATCGACTTAAAGTATTTCAATCTAAACATGATTGTGTTAAAGGAATCTGGATCCACTACTCCAATAGTAGATAGCAGAGTCTTACGCTGATTAGGATAATTTTGTAAGATTTCAAGGGTCGACATAGCACATGGTGCCTGGGATAGATCTTTCATAATGTTGTAGTTTGAGCGGCCCAGACATTGGGGTTAAAAATTGCTTTTTCAGATTATGCTTTTTGGTGGATGCAAAACTGCATCTGGTATTTGTTTGTCTATGGTCAAAGGACCTTGTGACGAAGGGGTAGTGGATGCGAATGTGGAGGATTTTTTAGTATTACCTCCATCATATTCTTTATCGGAAACAAAACCGTACGTGCGTGCCCTGGTAGATAAGTCGACCGCTTCACTCTGCATCATGAGAACATGAGTGGTCATGGATGGTTCTCCTTGTGAAGGAATTGGTTGTTGTGAAACCATTTGTTGTTGTTGTGTGGGGAAGGGGTCCGTTAAAACTGTGGGTGTAGGGTTTCCTTTGAGGAACTTTTGGACTTCTTCATGATGTGGGCATTCTTTCATGAAGTGGTCGTCACCGCATAGTAAGCATGGACACTTAGCCTTCCGTCTTGGTTTGGTGTCAGGAGGGTCTGGTTTGTTCTTGGGTTCCTGTTGGTTAGAAGATTTCTTGTATTTACCTTTCTTCTTATTCTTACCAATCGATTTATGAGATGAATTAGATTGGAATGAATTCACCTCGGCAGTGGAAGTAAGATTGAGTGAATGGTTGGTGTTATCACCAGCTCGTGATGGGGTTGGGGTTGAAACCATATGGCTTGGTGATCAAACCGATTGAGTAACAGGATGGGTATGAAATGAACCAATGATTCCATCAACATGTGATCCTATGGGGGGGTTTGTTGGGTCATGTGTGGGGAAAGGGGCATTGGGAATTACGTCGTATAACATGCTATATTGTGCATAGACTAAGTCTAAGTACTGAGCATGTGAAATAGCTTGTTATTCCGTAACCACCCCACCCATAGCGATGTATTTGGCTATGATAGGAAACAAGGATTTGGTAAACCAATCGGCCAATAACTGATCCGGAATGGGAGCTTTAATGAGCCGACGTCTCCTCCTCCATTCATGAATATGATCAGAAATATGAGTGGAGGTAGATTGTCAGAGTGAATTTAAAAGATCCGTGCCAGTTTCATATCCGATTGGTAATTGGAAATCTGTAATAAAATCTATAGCCAAGGATTGAAAGTCAACGAAAGCATGTGGTGGTAATTCAATGTACCATTTGGCGGCTGTGCCAGTGAGGGTTCGTTGAAATAACCTCAAATGGATAGAATCATCCAATAATGAGTTCGAGGAACACCACAAATGATATGTCATTACGTGGTTTTTGGGATCGTCGCCGGGTTTTCTGTCAAACTTGGGTATGTAAGATGGAATCTTCACAGGAATGGGTGGCCAATTCATGCCATGTTGAATGGGATCATTGGTAAAGCGTGACAAGTCTAGTAAATCTAATGTAGCCAGAAATGGTAACTATCGGTTTGGTTGCAGATACTGGTAATATTGGTAAGTCATTTGAATACTAGTAGGACCATATATCGATTGATTGTAAGGTCTGCCTATATGGAGGGGTTCCTCTCGTGTTAGGAGGTCGACTAGATGGAGGTCCTCCTCCCCCATGAGGGGGTCCTCCCGAATGAGGGGGTTGTCCAAATGGTGGGGGTGGAGGTGGGACAGGTGTTGGAGGTCGAGGAGGGACAGGTGGTGGAGGTGGGGGTGGGGGAAGGGGTGGGCCGTTGGCTGGGGGTCTAGTCAGTGGAAAATCATGACGTCCCCATGGGGTGTTTGTGTTTCTGGGGTAAGGTACTATGGGATAAAGGTTTCCTGGAGTAGTTTGATATAGTTGACCCATTTCTACGCTATGATTATCGAGATATGTATAACCCCATGTGGATTGGTCCCATACAAGTGGTCCTCCCGCGTGATGTACCCGCAAGGGTTGTCCCATGGCCATGATTGAACTCCCAGTCATATTATAAGTCATAAACGAAGGTGGTCTTCCACTTAGATTTTGTCCACTAACTAAAGGTTTCACCCCAGTTAGATCTTGTCGACTAACTAAAGGTTCCCCCCCAGTTAGATTATGTCCACTAACTAAAGGTTGCCGCCTAGTTAAATTTTGTCCACCAACCGAGGTTTGCCCCATGATTATGTTTTGGCTACTAGCTATAGGTTGTCCTGAGGTCATATTTTGACAACTAACTAGGGGGTGACTTCTGACCATACTTTGTTGTGAAGGTTGTGTTCCAGTCACAAATTTAACTGTGGTTGAAGTTTGCCCCCGAGTCATTCGGGTCAAAAAAGGTCTAGAACCGACCAAATGTAAAACATGTGGAAAAGATGGTTGGCCTGGTTAGGAATATGCATTCCTAGTGAAGGAAGAGTAAAAGGATGTATAGGGGAATGGTGTTCAGAATCAAGTAAGACAAATTCATAAACAATTTGTAGAATCATTCATAAGTGTTCGCGGATAAATCCATTGGTGCAAACACCAACCGATCTCCCTAGTCTAAATGGTTTAGATCTAGAACAAATCACGACAGAACATAAATGCCTTTCCTAGATTAATTCAATCACAAAGAATGCACATGATTGCTTACCTTGCATCTATAGTTGTTTCTCTTTGTTTGATGTAGATCTTGGTCTCTCAGCTTCAAAACAACACAAGACAAACAAAAGGAAACAACAGTGAAAGCAATATGTGATATAAACTAATCCAAACAAGTGTTGAAGGAAACGAGTTCTAGAGATGTAAAATGAACAAATCTATGTGGAAAGAGCATGTATATTATTGTATAAATAAGAGTAGATTACAACCATTTCCTTGACGTTGCAATTTTTTCCAAATGATCTTTGCCTCAAATATCCAATCTTGCCTCCAATGGATGAAAGGGTTTCAACTCTAGCAGAATTTCTACAGTGTTTTGGTGCTCTAATCCTTCCTCCTCTAACTATGAATAGGATGCTTGTATATATAGGCCAAAAAGTATAGAAGGGGTTGAGTATTTGATGGAGAAGGCTAAGGGATCATCCGAAGAAGTTAGGGTATCGAATGCCACCTTCACTGATTTGTTACGATAGGCCTCCACGAAGGAATTTGTTCTAGAAGGCGCTCGAAGCTTCTCTTTTTCTCATCTAACTAACAGTGACTCACCTTTCTAACTAGCATCCTGTGTCAGGGATGGGGTGATGCATGTTGACTGATGGAAAGCAGGGTCAACGATGCACCTTGCCAATGGGCAGAGGGCATCACCATAGGTTTGACGCTACTTGTAAATGTGGATAGTGCGTCGGTGTCAAAATATGGGGAATAAGGCATGAAAATCCTTCTTTTCAGAAAAATTGGCATCAATGCTTCAAGAATTAGGACAAAGCAAGGGCACACATGTCATGCTGACAATATTTTGGTGTAACATAATTTCCCCCCAAAGTATGAAGCTAGGGAAATATGATAGCTGAAATAATTTGATGTATGGAAGTTTAAGGCAAAATATCATCGGTGGAAATGCTGAACAAGGACTTCTGCAGAACCACTAACTCTAAGATATGCGTCTCAAAAGACTCAGAACGTGGCTGCTGACCAATACACTGCAGATCCATGAAGACACTAAATAAAAGTATGGCCACTAAGAATACAAACGTGGATCCATACATCCATGAAAAGACCAGATTGTAGTCACGAGAGAATACATAGTGGATCTACGAATCGAACTGAACATAGCCACAGACCAATACAATGTGGATTTATGTGACAGAACAATGGTTCCATCATGATGTGTATGTGGAACCTACTCGAAAAATATCTCCATCACAACCTTGGTAAGATACATGAGTTATCCCAGGGTCTTCATCTTGAACCGAAAAAAGTACAATTCTAACCATGTGAATAGATATCCTGACATCGAACATGGTAGAAATCACTTGATTACTGGTCATTGAGGTATACCATTAACAAGGGCGAGGGAAATCATCATTAATGTCAGTGATTCCCAATGTACTCTAGTACATTCCTCTGAATGTGAATTAATGAGTTGGAGTCGAACACTCAGTGGAATCTTACAGTCATAGGTCAATGATGTGAACCTACTACTGAAAGCGACGTAACCTGCCATTAAGGCATGTAGGAACAAGGTACTTGACTGGTTTCAATGTCCAATCCTTGGATGATGTGTTGAAGTCGACAAGGATAAACCCGTCGAAGGAGGGTCATGATGTTTCCCTCATCATCGACACGAAATAAGATCAAATATATTTTGGAGGAGATCGGACTGTAGAGTAACTTTTGAGACTGAATAAGAGGTGACCGACACAAAGGAAGGTATAATGACTGTAGAAGTTGACTCGAAAACAAACTTCCCTTGAACATGGAATGGCATGACCTAGCAGCATGGACATGATGAAATAGACACCAAGACCTATTACAACAAATGATCGATGCATTCTTTGGATGACCCAAAGGAGTATAATGACTCATAGAACTAGTATAACTTGAGGACAAACTGATTACCCAAGTGTTTGCATGAAATTCAAACAAGTGCCATGTTCAAGGGCGATTATAAGCTGCCACTAACACAGATAGAAACATACTCTTTCCTTATTCCTCGTCATGATTGATGAGTACCTCTTTGTTTATTAATGAGCTTGAGGAGGATAACAGATGCTCGATATAGCTCATATTTGGGATGAGTCCAACCTCACATGTTTTACGAACCCAAGGAAGGAGAGGTTCGTTCTCGAAAGGATCCTTCAATGTTTGGTTTTATGAGTCCAAAGAAGGAAAACTCAGTGATTTTTCATATTTAGAGATTCTAAAAAATCGAAAGGAAACTCCAGGCTGGTTCCTTTTCCGTAAATAGTCTAAATGGTCTGAAAAGAGATAAATTACAACTGGATAGATGACCTTTCACATCCTTTTACAAGCTTGAAAGAGACAAGTCCGCTTGTCGATCTTTTCATATTTTGGGAGTTTCAAAAGGCTTAAAGAAAACTCTGAGGGGGTTCCTTTTTCATAACAATTTTATGATTCCGAAAAAGATATAAAAGTAAACTCAGTGACTTATTCTCATGTATTTACGAGAACGATAATGAACAAAGACTAAGATGACACCTTTTGTTCTTAAGTTTTGCGAGCATGATAATGGTATCAAAAAGCACTCGAAAGCTTTTTCATATTTGACAAGGAGCATGGAAAAGTCAAAAATGATCTCCGTCATAGCCAAAAGTCATTAATTTCAACCCGTAAGCTCCACGAAAAGAGTTAGAACTATTATAGGACTTAAAACATAAAGTATAATTTACTTGGTAAAAATAACTTAGGAGAAAATGAAATTAAATATTAAAAATTTATATTTTATATGCATAAAAGGGGTTAAAAGTGAAAATTATTTACCATTGTGTTTTTATCAAGTTGGGAGTGAGTAAAAAGTCCTTTTTAGCTCAAATTTGTGGTGAATATTGCGAGAGTGTCGGTCAACCATTGAACATTCTGTCAGGTCCAAGTAATCCTACTCCTCTTGCTCTTTAATTTCATGGTCGCTTTTCTTGTTTTTGTGCATATTTGAGTGGTTTTAAGGGTCATTCCATGGGGGAAAGTGCGTGCCCTGGGTGACGCACTTCTCCCTTTCGAGAAGTGCGTCAGTTAGCGGTGATGCACATCCCAAATGGGGTAAGTGTGTTTCTGAAACCCTATTTCCAAATTTGGGGTGCGTTAGTGCACAACGACCTAAAAAAATTAAAATGTAAGCCAAAAAATGAGTTTTGTTGCCATGAAATGCTTCTAATGCTTCTTAAATTGATGTCCATGCAGGATTTACCAATCAAGATGGTGCAATGGAAGGAGAGGGAGCATGAATTAGAAGACGTCCAAGTGACAAACAATCCTCATTCGATCAATGCTTTGAGGGAATGTGGATTGTTAAAATTCTTTTAAGTGCAAGAAATGAGAGCCAAACTCGAGTTGTTGGATTTCTTGATCCAAATGTGGGGCCCAGATCAACAACATTTTCAAGTGGAACACATATCCTTACATTGGACATCGAGGAAATTTATTTTCTTACGGGGTTGTCAATACGTGGAGCCTAAGTGTCACTATCCAGTCCTAGAGCGGGTAATAGGACTACTGAGGATTTGATCGCACAAATTTTCACTCCTGGGACCCAGATGTTAGGTGGGAAGATTCCCATAAAAAATGTGCGAGATCGTCCTTTGAGGACTGTATTGTTCACCATTGAGAGAGTAGCGAGTAACATGGATCCACATCAGGATACTAGAGCTCATATGCTTTACGCCATTGAGTGCATGGCTTCTATAGTATTCAATTGGTGTGAGGGGATCCTGGAAAACCTCAAAGAACAACTGACCAAATGCAGGAGGGGATAACTCAAACAATTTGGTTATGGATTGATTGTGGTCTCCTTCTTCCTAGAGAGGGTCCCACTTCTTTGTCCACAAGTAGAGATCAATGATCTCAAGCCACGAGATCCACGTATGCTGAGGTGGAGTGAGGTGATGGCTCTTCATGGTGGTGGTCGGCCTATGATCACCTATGAGCCTACCTTCTTCCGTTGGTTGCGTATTCAGCTACTTATGGTAGAGGACTAGGTGTATGTAGGGGCAGATTTTCGAGGGGATCTGGATTTAGTGCTTCCAAAGGGAGAGCACTCGAGTGAGCTAGGTAAGAAGAAAACTCTTTTGTTTTCCAATTTTTATGTATTTTATGAATTTTCATTTTTTTTGTAGTACTGATATTTTATACTTTGCTACATAGATGTTGGGCCTTCGAGACCGGCGGATCATCGCCTATTGAAAGGTGAGGAGTAGTCAGGGAGATGGTCGTGACTGACCGAGAGGTTGTAGAGGAGTTGGATGAGATCGAGGAGAACCTCCAGGGACTTATCGCAAATATCCCTGATATCTCCATAGATAACTTGCCATGAAACTATCAACGCTAGAAAACTGGGGTTTCCGGTCGTTTTGGTCGGCTACTCCGCTGGGTGGCAAGGGCCGTCATATGTTACCATGAGCACCAATAGTGATAGCATGTATATGCATTGATGTACTGAAAGTCATGAGCTTCAGATTTTTGTCAATATGATAGATTGAAAGCCAAGAGCTTTAGATTTTTGTACTAGTACCTTTTTGTAAATTTGTTTACCTGACTTAATATAAAATATTACCTAGCGATTTATACAATGTGTCTCTATGATGAATGCATGTCTCATGTATGTTGCTTATGTGCTAATGGAAAATTTAAATGTTGTGCCAATTATACATTCTTAATCAAATGTTTAAAAATGTGCAATGTGCTAATCTAATATAAAGTTAGCTAATGAATCCGCAACTGTGTTCATACGCCTTGGGATATGTTGGTATTGAACAAGCTCAAAAGACCTTTCTAGGAGACGTACTCGTCGGAAAAGGTAGAGTGGTGTAGGGTTGCAGACAACATAGACCCGGTTTAGATGAGAGACCATAAGTTGGGAATCTAGATAGATGATAATGTGGTCTACACCAAGGGAAGATGCGTCGGTTAATAATCTATTCACCGCGTGATACTCGACGATGTTGTTAGTTGCAGGACCTAGGAAAGTTCCTCCTGATTTGATTAGTTCACCAGAAGGGTAATAGAGCACCCGAGCTGCCGAGGTGAGGTTTTGGGTGCGTCGGCTAGCACCATCCGTGAATCCATAACAAGTTTCCACCTACACATCCAGGCAGAACATGGTATAAGCAGTCATAATTGGAATGATACCCTAACACACTAAAATGAGAGTGTCACACCAAGTCAAACACATGTTATATACAATATATATACAGAGTACTGATGGAGGATGACCTAAGCATAGTACCATTTTAGGAATATCCCATTTCGAGGCTCCCCTAAGGGTATCCCGTCGTAATCAACCAACTCACAAGCTCCTTTTTCCAAAACACGTTTTACAATTTATGGGGCATCCACATGGACTTTTACCTGTCCCCAGTTTATCATGTTTTTGGTCATATGTCAAAACCAAACACCCTCGTTAAATATGCGGGGTTGTACGGATTTATCATCTAGGATTTGGTGCGTTTCTTGTGCGTTTCACTGGCTAGAGCAGCATCACGATGAGTGTCATCGAGTTTGGCTAAGTATAAGAATATCTCTTCCTCAGTAGGAGTTTGACGGCTAGCTTCAAAGACAAAATCTCGCACTCAATAGGAAATACTGCCTCCAGTCCATATACCAGTTGGAAAGGTGTTAACTTGGTAGCAGTCTTGACGGAGGTTCAGTTTTCCCAAAGGGATGAAAAGAACATTAAGTGCCAATTTGATCTATGGGTCCCTACCATGCGTTGTATCATTCTTTTCAAGACCTGATTGATGGAATCTTGTTGACCATTTGCTTGGGGATAGTAGGGGGTTGAGTGTTCATGATGAAAACCCAACTTGGCGCTCAGCTCAATCACCATTTTATTCTGGAAATGTGAACCATGGTCAGTGACAATGGCTCGTGGAACCCCAAACCTAGCTATAATATAATCGAACATGAAGAGTGTGGTGGTTTTTCCGTCTTCATTATATGTAGGAATAGCCTCAACCCATTTAGTGAAATAGTCAACGACGACAATCGCATAGTGATGCCCCCCGGACGAGGAAGGATTACAGTGAATGAAATCAATGCACCATTTTTCAAAGGGACCGATGACAATAACTGGATGTAAAGGGGTGGGATGTGTGTGTGTTTTGGAGTGAAAAAACTCACAAGGAGGACACTTCTTAATAGTTTCCATGCAATATTTGAATATGGATGGTCGATAGAAGTATCCAACGCATAAAATATTTTGGGTTGTAGACATCCCAAAGAGGTGACCGCCACATGCCCTCGAGTGTCAGTCATTCAGAACACGTTCAGCCTCTTCGTGAGTCAAACATCATCGTAAGATCAAATCAATGCCATGGCGATAGAGGGTGTCACCAATGATCAGGTAATATTTGGCATGATGGCATATACGATGACGTTTATCATGATATAGGTGAATTCTGAAGCATTGTGTTTGGAGATACAATGTGATATCTCCATACCATGGGTCGAAAGTACTGATCAGGAACAATGACTCATCGGGAAGAGAGCCAGTGGGATCGAGATCTTGATAAATATGGGGAAGATTGCAAATTAGCTCCGCAAACACTAATGAATTTTTGGATTCTACCTTTTCAAACTATAGATTGAATTCTTGAAGAATCATGATCCAACACGAATATTTCCCCCTAGTACTTGATGCGTTAAGACGTGGTACATAGGGTTTGAATTGGAAATGATAGTGGTAATACAAACAAGAATGTAATAATGGAAATTCTGGACATCGATGACAGCTGCCAGCGCGAACTTTTCCACATGTGAATAACAAGTTTTAGAGTCAAGAAGACCCTTACTAAGAGAGTAAATCACATGCTTGCGCATTGCTATCTTCCTGCACTAAAACCATACCAATAGTCCAGGTAGAGGCAACAAGATAAAGGATATAATCCTTGGTGTAATCAGGTCATTGTAACATGGGTGCGTGGGTAATGGCATGCTTGATATGGTCAAAGGCACTTTGGGCATAGTCATTCCAGATGAACGAGGCGTCTTTCTTTAACAATCACATATAACCCTGTGGTTTCTACGCATAATTACATACGAAACAACACAATTAGTTTTCCTTCCCTTGCAAACTTTGAAGTTCGGTGATGTCCGTGGGTGGGGGTACTGCTATAATAGCCTTGTTGTTGCTACAACATCCCCCCCAAAAATTTTTGAAAAAATTGGGGCCCCTCCTTTTATTTTGTTTTGAGGCTTAATTTTGTTCAAACTTAGATACTTTTTCCTTTCAACTATTTTCTAAGTGTTGATCTTTTCCAAATTTTTGATCTTTTCGGCTAAGGAATTTTTATTCTATCTTTTAAAGCGAAGTGTAGTTTTAGTGTTTAAATATGCGCTAAGGGCGCAAGTCGAAAATTTAACTTTGTGCTGAAGGGCGCAAGTTTTGGTCTTAACTTTACCGCTGTTGCGCCAATGAGTTCTTTAAACATGCCGCCTTTCGCGTAGTTTTTAAACATAAAATTTGCACCATATCGGTGCACCATCTCGTCGCAAGACCTAACCCTAAAACCTTTGCCATTGCACGCAGTTCAACCTTAAAGTCTCTGCCTTGTTTCATGCCCTTTTACCTTACCATCGTCGCATCCTTTTGGCGCAAAACCTAACCTTCGTTTCCCCGCCCGTTGCGCAAATCCTAAGCCTAAAGTCGCCGCCATCCTCAATTTGCCTTTAACCTTGCTGTCGTCGCATCTCTCTGGCTCAAGTCTTGACAATATTTTCCCTGCCATAGTCACAAACTCTGCGCTTAAGAGCGCCACTACAACAATCCCCGCGCCATCTTCGATCGCAAGTTTTAAGCACAAATCTGTCGCCCGATGCGCAAAGATGCGGTTTAGTTTGCCGCCGTTGCGCAACCGAAATTTTGGGTTTACGGAAACGTCGGTTGGTGAAGTCATTTATTACGCCTTGTGCGGCTTTAATGCATTATTGCGCCGAGCCCCATTCCCACCAAACTTCCATTAATTCACCCGTGCGGAATTAATTCCCCTACTATATATGCATAAAACGGAGTTTTGATTGCTCATTGTTCCAAAGCCGAGGCAGTTTCCAGTCTTAGACGTTGGACGTTTTTCAGTCCCTTATTCGCCTGGGTAGATGCGTCAACCACAAAGAGACCACTCCGAAGGAAACAGGTAGGTACTCTGTCCCCGTTTGCTTGTTCCTAGGATTAACTCCGTTCGAAGCTTGCTGTTGACAGTTTAAAAGGTGAAATTTGTTTCGTTCACAGTCACTTAAGTCACCCACTGCGTGCTTAGTGTTTTAGTTTCTCCTCGACCATACACTCTGTATTAGTTTCCCCGCAAACCCTTAAATACTAAGTCACCCTGTCGGTTTTGGTGCGAACTCATAAATAGACTTCCTCTGTGTATGCAACGCCATTCATTCCCCACTACTTTTGCGACTGTTATTGGAAGAAGCTTCCTCCAATCGTATCCCAAAATGATACAAGACGAGCCGCCTTCGTCATGAATTCTTTTAAAAGCCATTTTGGAAACATTGCATCCTCCTGGTTCTATGTTATACATTACCAAAAAGAAATAACATCCTATAGCGCATACTGAAAACGCCGCCCATGGCTACAATGCTGCATTTGTCTGATGCGTGAGCGTTAAGTCGAGCCTCTAGCGAGATAACCCCTGCACTAAAAAAAAATAGTAACATGCAGTTGTCTTCTGTCTCCCACCACAATAGCAATTCCACATGTGATTCCAAGTTAGCGCCTATGCAACAATTTTAGCTATTACAAGTTATTAACGAATAAAACGATTGGCAACTTTTAGTTTTATGTTGAAAATAAATATTTTTGAATAGCTGCATGAATGTTTTTGTTTCGTTTTAAGAGTTGCTACCATCTTTCTAGGGATGTTTTAGGTTGAAAAGAGTTACCTGCTGTTACTTATTAGTTACTTTGAATTCTGAATGGTGTCTGTGGTGTTAATTGCTTATGAATATGCCAAACTCCTTATTTGTGCTACCTCGTCAACACAGGTTTGACATGCATAGAAAATCTGCAAGGAAGAAGGCCAAGCTCGTAGAATCAGATTCAAACGTGGAAAATTTTGCTAAATACCTCACTTGAAACCATGTTCAGTGATACGGAAGCCACCACTAATGTACCCCCAGGAAGCTCTACCCCAGAGTTTCAGTGGGGTGACTTATATAGGTTCATCAGGGATCAGGAGTACCCTCATGCTCCCCTAGAAGATACTATGGTATATGCGAACATCAAGAGGTCCTGTATCCATAAGGAAGCAACCCGACCTGAGTTATTTCCATGCTCTGAGGTCCTTGGCTGGTTGATCCCTCATATTAAAACTGACACCAGGTTCATTAATGCCAAGAATGGAATGAATTTGGCATCTTTCACACCTGAGCATACCACAGCTACTTACAGATTTCCCCAGGAAAGAGCTTGGCTGGATAATAATTGGATAGTAGAACAAACCATGGACCCTCTAGTTTCTTCCAGGAAAATGATGATAGTTGAAAGACCCCCTATAGACTCATTGTTTTGCTGCTGAGCCGGATCTTCGGTATGCCAAATGGCAATAGTTTCAAGCTTGGATGGGTGCTAGTAATAGTCCATGTAGCTATGTCCGGTACCATTTTCAATTGGGCTGATATAATTTCAGAAAGTTTGGTCTCACAGTTAACATCTTCCCAAGGAGGACTGACTCAAAAGAAAGCATAATTTTTTATGTCTTCTTACTTGATAGATTGCTTGTTAAGCAAGCACACATTCCCGGATCTGGGTTGCAAATGGAATAGAAAGGAGACTCCCCTCTTTATAGACTATCAACCCACATGGGCAAGCAAATATGCAAACTATTACAAGCAAATTTGTGAGAAATTCATCATGCCCTTATATCAGCTTATTTTTGTGGAGGAGCCAAATTGCATGTCTGAGAATGCCATGCCCATCATTGAAGAGTATGGGGATTACTACCACTCTAATGAGGGCACCTATATTCGGATGAGTGGGGGAACTCAAGCTCCTTTTCTGTTTCCCCTTTATGTTACAGATTTTGTGGTGCATAAGGAAGCTATGAGACAGCTGTTCGGTACAGGCGCAATCAGCAGAATCCTCACAGAGAGGAAGAAAGGTATATACCCACCAATGCCCTTCATTATTGGCGCATACAGCCTCCCAAGAGCAAGAGAAGGTGAGAAATTTTCTCATGGCTTAGAGATCTTTCATTTCGGCACAAAGTCTTTTAGAAGGCATGACCCTTGTGGCAGAGTTGTCGAACATTGTATTGATGTGGGAACTTCCTTTGAGTACGCTCATTTCATGGACCTGGATGAAGAATTTTTTAGAAGTGCTTGGAACATGACTGAATTGGGAAAACGCTACCGCAAAAGGGGCGGAAAAAGTTCCACTCCCAAACCTGTTGGTCTGATCCAAATGGAGCAAGAAGCAACAACATCCCAATCAGGAGGTTCAAAAGTGATGGAACTAGAGGAAGAAAGCAGAGTCCTGCAAGAACAAGCTATCAAACAACAATAAGATGAAGAAGTAGCAAGGATTCAAAATGAACAGGCTACTAAATTACAACAAGATGAGGAGGCTGCTAGAATTCAAAGGGAGAAAGAAGAAAAAACTCTTAGGGAAGAAGAAGAAAGGATCCTCCAAGAGCAGATTACCAAGAAGCAGCAAGAAGAAGAAGCCACCAGAATCCAAATGGAACAAGAGGCAAAATTCTGACAAGAGGAGGAAGATAGGATCCTACAAGAGCAAGCTGCTAAACTGCAAGAATAAGAAGAAGAAAGACTCTTGTTAAATGAAGCAAATAGGTTGCAAGCAGAGTTAGCAGAAAGGCAAGAGAAAGAAGAAGCTGAGAAAGCCGCGGACCAAAACCCGCCCAGCCCACAGGACATGGATTTAGATCTATTGAAGTTAGACCAACCAGGGATAGCTCAAGAAGGGGTTGTTTCCACTGAAGAATTAGCACTGACCCCATACAACCCCAGAAAGCAACGCCAGGTGGCCAACCTGGATTCCGTTTATTTTCACGAATGGAAGAAGGCTATCATTGGTAGAATGGTAAGGAAAATGGAGATTGGACAGGATTTATATGAACTCAGAGTATCAGAGACCACACTTGTACAAGGGACTGACATCAATCCAACCTTCACGGCAAGATGCTCTGTAGCTTTGGAAAAGGAAAGTAAATCCAATGTCGATCGGTTAATTGAAGATGTTAAGAAATACAGAGAGCTGTGATTCAAGATAAAAGTTGACAGGAAGAAAGAGGTGTTGGAGAGTAATGAGTTAAAAAGGAAGTATAAGGAGCTTGTAGAAGAGAAGTGGGAGACAACTTCTTAAGCCCGACAGCTCGAAAATGAAAAGAATTTCCTAGAGATGCAACTAGAAATTGCAAAGCATGAGCAAAACAACTTAAAGGCTCGCATATCAGAGTTGGAAAAACATGAGGCCAATAGTATTCAACAAATTGATTTATTTAAGCCTTAGTTTGAGAGGCTAACGCAAGAAAAGGATGGACTGTTAGAACAAATCAAAGCAGCAAATGAAAAGAAAGAGGATCTGGCCACATTCCAAGGCCGAGCCTGTAATCTGCAGGAGAAAACTCATCAATTGCTAGTGCTGATCTCAGAAGACGTTTGCAGCATGAAAGAGACGATAACAAAGATGACATCCATTCAGGCTGAGGCACTTAGAATAAAAGACAATTATATGCAACACGTGGCAGAACTTAAGCAACAATTTGAATGGAGCATAGGAAAGTCTGGTTTTCCCTTAAACCTGCGGGCTACAACAGTGAGGAATTTGACATCGATACTGGAACTCTTGAATTTTGCTGAGATTGTGGTGGTAGATTAAGTATCGAGATCCGAAAGACCATTAAAAAATGCCACATTGTCTACGCAAAGATCAAGGAATCCCACGAAAAGTGTCACATGCCTTTGCCCCAGATCATCTATGATTTCCCTGAGAAAGAACAACGCCTAGCAGAATTGCAAGAGAATTTGAATGCAGAGCTAGATTATCTAAAGAAGATTGAGAAAATAACCCCAGAAGAAATCCCTCAGTTTATTGAGTAGACTGCTGTTCATATCTTTTTCCTGGAAAATATTGCGCAAGAAGCTACAACAGGAGCTGCAAGGGTCAAATCAGATTTGCGCAAACATAGGATAGCGCGGCAAGCAACTATCTCATCAAGAGGAAAGACTATCTTAAGAGAGATCGTTCAATGGGTCAATTACATTGAATCAGTAGACAAAGCAACAAAAGCAAATGAACCCGCTGGGGAGAACAAATCAACAGAGGAAGAGCGCCCAAGTGTAGCAGTCAGACCCACTGGAACTTAATTGGTTCATTATAAAATGTGTCAACAGACAACTGTACTTTATTTGTCTTTTATGTAACAGACTTCTACGAATTATTCCAATTTTGGGAAAAGACACTAAATGAAAAATTAGATATTCCTAGGATTAGGGCACACTTGGCAGCTCTGGGAGCATTTGGTAAAGTTATATATAGAGGTATAGAAGATAGAGAAAAGGACTTTTTGCAGGTGAAAGATTTTTTTTTCTTGTACGTGAACTATTTTACTACATGCTCCAAGAATTCGATTTTGCCTAATGAAAGCCTGGGAGAAGGCGTTTTTGCCTGGAAAATGTGTCAAATGTGTGCTGGATTATTCCTGTATCATCGGCATGTTACTGTGAGATCATTCATTGCTGTCATGAATTGTTTCTATGTGATGAATGTTCTTATATTTTCCTGTGCAAAGGTGTTTATCTCAAATGAGTAATGGAATGTATTGATTGAATTAGAGCTATCTTTAATATCTTTTATCTCCTGCTGGAATTGCATCTTTATGATTAAATGGCTATCTGTATGATCTTTGGATGTTTCTTTCAGTGTATTACTCATCTTTATAGTTTGCTCCTTGCAAGGATAGATTAAATTTGTTTATACAGTCTTAGATTAATTTAGATCAATTGCCTACATTTAGCTTAGGGCATTTGCATATCCTCTTTAAAATAAAATACATAAACGGTGGATCGGGCCGCAACCGGTGCAAAGAACAAGAATATTTAAATATTACAGTTGCCGGAACCGTTAACCGGACGGATTCCCCACACCAAACGGTGAGCGATCTAATTGGGCTTGCTTACCGGGGATAATCCCTTGCTGATTGATGCTACGATTTTTGAGGCATCAACAAGCCTTTACCTTGAGGCGATCAATGTGGATCCCATATTTTGAGATGATGAAGCTAAGGAGACGTCCAGACTCCACACAGAATATGCACTTGGAAGGATTTAAGCGGATGTTATAGCATCAAAATTCGAGGAAAACGACCATCAAATGATCGATGTGAAACTCACGACGATTTGAATGAGATGGAAAATCATCGAGGTAGTGTTCCATGAAATCCTTAATATCGTGAAAGGCATACAACATGGCCCGCTGGAATGTGGCACCAACATTTTTAAGGCCAAAAGTTAGTTTGCAGTATGCAAATGTACCCCATGGTCATATGAATGCGGTCTTATGCTGGTTTGCTCAGTGGATCTCAATCTGATTGTAGCCAGAAACGCCATCCATAAATGAAAATATGACACTACCGTCATGGTTTTCAATGATTTGGTCAATAAATGGAGTGGGGTAATTGTCCTTAGGGAAAGCCTTATTTAGATCCCGGTAATCAACACAGACTCTGATGGTTCCTTGTTTTTTGTAACTGGAACGATATTGGAGACCCAATTTGTCAAGGGGACATGATAAATGAAACTAGCTTTAAACAACTTTTCAATTTCTGCTTTGATAGCCGCAGTCTTTCGAGGGTGCACTGGATGGAGTTTTTGCTGAACAAGTTTTACATTGGGATAAGTTTTAATTTCATTCACAATGATAACAGGATCAATCCCATGTATTTATTCATAGCTCCATGTGAATACGTCGTAGAATTGTTTCAACAAGGCCGTATAAGTTTTGATTCCTTCAGAAGAACTGGTTTGGCTAATGTGTATATGTTCCACGACACCTGGTTTCGTTGAGATGTCAATGGTAGTGGTTGGTGTAATGTTTGCCAAATTCCCTTCAGTTACTATATTCTAGGTGAGAATAGGAGGTTGAGGGTTGGGAATGACATCTTGTGAAATAATGGTGTGAATCACATTCTCTACCGTGTCTAACGACGGAAGGAAGGACGATCAATTGTTATTGTTTTCCCATGGAGTCTCATCCAAGATCATGATTTCCATGATTGATTCATCAGTGTGAAAAATATGGAGGATATGATTGAACGATGGTGAGGATGAGTTCCACTGAGATGATAGAGAACCTGGGTCTGATGTCACCATGTGGTGGTCATTAGGTGAATTAGACGTCGATTGGATGGCCTCATAAGTGGCTTCAGCTAAGCTGAGAGGCATTTTCTCTCCAATCGAATCAATGTTAATAACATCGTGAACAATCCAAGGGTCTACCGAGTTGGAGGAGGATGGGATCATGTTCACCGTGGCAACGTGTGATGGGAGGTCAAGTGTTGGAAAGACTCCCATTAGGGATGAGTCTTTTAAGAGTCCTACCCCCACACTCTCATATGTTTCCGAAGAGTGTCCTAAAAGGGGGACATTATCCATAGGATGAGTTGTGGTGTCCTATGTACACAAATCTAATTGGTCAATAGTAACAATTTTACCATGATGGGGATATTTCACAATGCGGAAGACAGAATATGCGACTGCAATCATAGCGTAGAACCAATTTCAACCAAGCAATAAGTTGTAATCCAATGGAAATGCGATGACTTCCACGTTAACGGAAACAATGTTGCCTCCCAACTCAACGACTAAAGATTGTAGAAGCCCTTGTGGTTGGAATCCATGTCCCTCAAATGCTTTCAGAGTGGTAGGGGAACGGTTCAGTTCAAGAGATCCAATGGCTCTTCAGCAGGACAACGACATCACTGAAGTAGAGGCTCCTTCGTCTAAAGAATTGCGATACATGTTTTTCGCAGTGACATTGGTAATGATTTGAGATGCCAATTGGTGGGAAATCCTCGGCTTAAAGTATTCCAATGTAAACTTGATTGTGTTAGAGGAATCTGGATCCTTTGCTCAAATAGAAGATAACAAAGTCTTACTATGATTAAGATAGTTTTGTAATACTTCAAGGGTCGACATAACACATGGTTCTTGGGATAGATCTTCTACAATGTTGTAGTTTTGAGCGGCTTGGGCATTGGGGTTGAAAATTGCTTTACGGATTGTGCTTTTTGGTGGACGCAAAACTGCATCTGGTATCCATTTGTATATGGTCAAAGGACCTTGTGACAGAGGGGTAGTGGATGTGGATGTGGATCATTTTTCAGTATTACCTCCATTAGATTCTTTATCGGAAATAGAATCATACGTGCGTGCCCTGGTATATAAGTTGACCGTTTCACTCTGCATCATGAGAACATGAGTGGTCATGGATGGTTCTCCTTGTGAAGGAGTTGGTTGTTGTGTAGCCATTTGTTGTTGTTGTGTGGGGAAGGGGTCCGTTAAAACTGTAGGTGTAGGGTTTCCTTTGAGGAAATTTTGGACTTATTCACGATGTGGGCATTGTTTCATGAAGTGGTCGTCACCACACAGAACGCATGGATACTTATCCTTCAATCTTGGTTTTGTGTCAGGAGGGTCTGGGTTGTTCTTGGGTTCCTGCTGGTTAGAATATTTCTTGGATTTACCTTTATTGTTCTTCTTACCACTATATTTATGAGATGAAGTGGATTGGACTAAATTCTCCTCGACAGGGGAAGCAGTAATGGGTGAATGGTTGGTGTTTTTACCAGCATGTGATCGGGTTGGGGTTGAAACCATTTGGCTTGGTGTTCTAATCGATTGAGTAGCAGGATGGGTATGAACGGAAGCAATGATGCCATCTGCATGTGATGCCGTACATGTTTTTTTTAGGTCATGTGTGGGGTGAGGGGTATGTCCGATGGCATATTCATAGGAATGGGTGGCCAATTCATGCCATGTTGAATGGGATTGTTGGTCAAGCGTGACAGGTATTGAAAATCTAATGTAGCCAGAAATGGTAACTGTCAGTTTGGCTGTGGATACTGGTAATATTGGTAAGGCATTTGAATACTAGTAGGACCATAGATAGATTGATCGTAAGGTCCTCCCATAGAGAGTTGGCCATATGGAGGGTCCTCCCCAGTTAGGAGGTGGACCGGATGGAGGTCCTCTCGAATGAGGGGGTTATACGGATGGTGGAGTTGGATGTGGGACAAGTGGTGGAGGTGGGGGTGGGGAATGGGTTGGGCCGCCAACTGGGGGTCCAGTCGGTGGAAAACCATGATGTCACCATGGGTTGTTTGTGTTTCTGGGGTAAGGTACTCCGGGATAAAATTTTAGTGGAGTAGTTTGATATAATTGACCCATTGCTACATTATGATTACCCAAATATGCATAACCCCATGGGTATTGGGCCCATATAGGTGGTCCTCCTGTGTGATGTGCCCACAAGGGTTGTCCCATGGTTGGGAGTGAACTCCTAGTCATATTATATGTCATAAACGAAGGTGGTCCTCAAATTATATTTTGTCCACTAACAAAAGTTTCCCCACTAGTTAGATCCTGTCCACTAACTAAATTTCCCCCCCAGTTAGATTATGTCCACTAACTAAAGGTTTCCCCGTAGTTAAATTTTGTCCACCAACCAAGGTTTTCCCCATGATTATGTTTTGGACACTGACCATAGGTTTCCCTGAGGTCATATTTTGACCACTAACTAGGGGGTGACTTCTGACCATACTTTGTTGTGAAGGTTGTGTTCCAATCACAAAGTTTACAGTGGTTGAAGGTTTCCCCCATCCATTGGTGTCAAAATAGGTCTAGAACCGACCAAATGTGAAGCAGGTGGAAAAGATGGCTGGCCTGGTTCATAGAAGGTCATGTTAGGCATAGGAATTCCTGGTGAAGGAAGAGTAAAATGATGTATAGGGGAATGGTGTTCATAATTTGCTATTTCCGTAGTGGATTGGGAAGGGAAACTCTGGCGCCTTACTTGTTCTCCAAGTGTCTGTAAGCGAGCCACTGTTTCTTGAAGTGGTCCGAAAAAATCTACGTTCGTATCAAATCTGGTAGGGCGTGGAGGTGGTGGTGTTTCCACTATCGGTGGTGAACCAAAATAAAAAATAACATGCCCTAAATAGGTTCCCCAAAATAAAGCAGTTGGACGAAAAGCAATCGCTATCGGGTCATCTGTTGGTCGGGTGAATATCCAATCGACAACAGTAGGTTGACCTTCAAGTGAGTGATGGAAATATTTGTCATGCAAAGGATTTTGTTCCATAAAAAACGGTCCCATAGGATCAATGATGGGTGGATTTACATGAGGAGAAAATTCCCCCCTGATTCAGTTGTAGGAATCCCTTCTTCGCGTGATCTAGTTGTAGTGGGTTGGTCCATATCTGCCCTTGTGTTTCCTTCTTCAATGAGAGGATATTCAGGTGGCAAATTTCGTATTCTACGGGATCTTCTTAAGGGTGGTTAATCCAGAATGGCTGATGAAAATCTTCTCCTAAGAGTATTCTAAAGAAAAGCACACTTCAAGTCCTACTCAAGCTAAATCTGCAAGCAAACTTATATGATAGGTGGGATTAAGAGTTGTATCCTCATAGGAGTGTTAAGGCATTGCAACTAGCAATATACTACATGTTCCAACAGTAATAATCGACCCAATATTTCATAGCACTAACCAAGGAGGATTAGGACCGTACCCTTGACCGTATTACCCAATTACCTGGCAGTACATGTGTAGAATCTCCCCGAATGTTGTTCTCGGTGTATTGCAACACAAAGACAGCCAATGGTTGACTTAGATGGTTTCGAGATCCTAGTAGGGTCTCCTGATATACTCAAATTACATGGGAGCTCATATCCGTAATAGTGTTGTCAAATGCACAACCTTTCGACGAGAACCTTCCTATATACTGTCGAGTACGTGAAGTACCTTTCTATATATTTGTAGGTACGTGAAAGGTCGTTTGATATACCAAATAGTATGTGGAAGAATTGCAAGCCCCCAGGATGTAGTGAAGGCAAATAAAGACAGTTGCTATGTTTAAAGACACCAGAACACATCTCTAACCTATCACACGAGTTTCTAAAGGTTTTAACTTAGAATATCACTTGATTTTATCTTGTCTGATTAGGTGGATGCATGAAGTGTATGCTGATCGAACCAATATGCATAATAAACTAAATGAGATGCAAACCTTTGTTTTTCGATGAAAACTATCTAAGGAAAGGAGAGAGATCTTTCTTCTTTTGAAAACAACCAAAATCTACCCCAAAGTACAATGCTATATTTTTACTGTTCTTCCTAAGCGAAGCTAAAAGACATATGCAAGCAAAAATATTTCAATCAATCCAACAAACCAAAAATAATACACCAAACCAAAATATTTTTCTTTTTATTTTTCGAAGAAACTAGATCTACAAGCCAGAACAAAAAGATGAACTTCTTTTAATCGCAGTATTTCTGATTTTTAAACCAAGGAACAAAATAGGTAAAGAGAAATCCAAAAAGTATGAGAGCATTGACTATTTGTTCCTATAGCTTTGAAAAGGCCTAATTCACACTTAATATATTTGGAGAGATGAAGATGAAATTTTTAAACCCAAGAAGAAATAAGTAGGCACAACTTTCAGCTCTTTCAAAGTTTTTCGAACAACTATCAAAAGCACAAATACTCTTCTCAACATCCTCAATTAATGCACTCAAGATGAAGAGAGTAATTTTTTTATATATTTTCTCTACTAACGCATTCAATAATTGTAAGAATGATATAACTTCCTTTGTCCCGATTAAAAATATGAGAGATTATTCACGATTGCAATTTTAAACAAAGAAATTCTTAAGAAATCAATCACCCAAAAAGTGTCACAACTCAAAATTCACACCAAATGTACTAAAATGACAACAACATGAGCTTTTCAAAGACTTAGAATTTAGAGCAAAACATATCAGGGATTCTCAAAGAGTCACAAGACTTGTTTTACTTTCAAGGGATTGGAACTACCCAAGACCAAGAAAGCAACTGCTTGACTACCTAAGACTCACTAAGAAGTCAAATTGAGCTCTAAATATCAAAGTAAATCAAAGAAAGAAGCAAACCAATAATGAAAAATACTATGGCTGAGAGAAGTGGAACACATATCTCAGAAAACCAATCAAATCCATTTTTTGTGGGAAATTCAACCCTAGATACCAAGCTTTGCAGGGTGACCGAACCTGCAAGTATACACTAGGGCGTCAGATCCTCAATGACGCGGTTTGCACACAGGGATAGAGCATAAGTGACACTTTCTGAACATTGGAAAAGTGCGTCAGTGATGCGATCGGCCTTAGGAAAAGGTGCATCAAAATTAAAGTGACACAGGTATAACACTACCCAGGTGCGTCAAGCGAGATCCAAGATTGAAAAAAAAAAAATCCCAAACCAAAAAGAGGTAATTGTCCAAGTTAAAGATGCTTAACAGAGATTGGATCACCCAGTGGCTCTCAGAAGGATAGGTCCAAATGAAAGGGGCAAATTGAAGGCTTTACGAGGATAAGCAAGAAAATGTAAATCATAACTTAAACAATCCAAAGACTATGGAATATCCCCAGTATGGTCGCCAATTTTTTTTGTGGATAAATCCATCAGTGTGGACACCAACCGATCTACCTAGTCTAAATGGTTTAGATCTAGAACAAATCATGACAGAACATAAATTCCTTTCCTAGATTAATTCAATCACAAAGGATGCATGTGATTGCTTACTTTGCATCTATAGTTGTTTCTCTTTGGTTAATGTAGATCTTGGTCTCTCAGCTACAAAAGAACACAAGACAAACAAAAGGAAACAAGAGTGAAAGTAATATGTGATATAAACTAATCCAAGCAAGTGGTCAAGGAAATGAGTTATAAAGATGTAAAATGAACAAATCTTTATGGAAATAGCATGTATATTATTGTATTAATGAAACTAAATAAGAGGAGATTACAACTATTGCCTTGATGTTGCAATTTCTTCCAAATGATCTTTTCCTCAAAGACCCAATCATGCCTCCAATGGATGAAAGGGTTTCAACTCTAGGATAATTTCTCCAACATTTTGGTGCTCTAATCCTTCCTCCTCTAACTATGAAGAGGAGGCTTGTATATATAAGCCAAAAAGGATAGAAGGGGTTGAGGATTTGATGGAGAAGGCTAAGGGATCATGGGGATTGAATGCCATCACTAGTACAAAATGAGAAATTAATGACTAAAAAAATGACTAAAATTTGACTATAAACGACTATTTTTGAGTTGGTGACTAATAGTATCCGATTTCCACTATCTTATCTCTAGTCGTATTTCACTAGTCATTAATTGGTTGACTTATTAGTCATTGATTTAGTCATTGATAGTCACTGATTAAGTCAATGATTTAGTTATTGATACTCACTGATTTAGTCATTGATTGTCACACTTAATGACCAAATATACGACTAAATAAACTACTAGATTATAACATATTAATGACTAAGATAAATACGACTAAACGTTAGTCGCACTATAAGATACTGGAAATTAGCTACTAATTATTGTATATATGCGAATTTAGTCGTTTTCTTAGTCACTAATTTATGATAGGGTACGGAGGAATCGAACCACCAATCTCCCACCTATAATTAGGTAGGGGCTCTACCATTGAGATAGCACCCTTTACGAAGTTCTTATTGCTTGACAATGATGATATTCAAACAAATTTTGCATAGGAACAAAATGAATGTCAAACATATTCAAGAATAATGCTTCAAGTACTAAAATAATTCTAAGATATAGCAGCTCAACTGTGACAATGATGAAAATTCAAAGAAGAATGATCTTACAAACTACGCATGAGTACAATAATCCATGGCTGCACAAATTATCAGGAACAAAAGCAAGCTGCTGCCCTTCACAAACAGAAAAGAATAGAAGATCCAACTTGCAAGAAATTTGTTTTAATTGTCTATCAATTGTTGATCTCTCGACAACTAGAGACGTTTTCCTGTCTGAGATCCAAGATAAAACTAGGCATGCATGGACCTAAACTCATGTGGTTGAGAAATCCTATTGATGGATCTTATACATTTAAGTTAGGATATTCATCATTATTTGTAGCTGATAGTAATACAGGTTCTTAGTGGTGGTTGGATATTATCTGGAAATTAAAAATGAAGCTCTTTTCTGGTTGACACTTTCAAGCAAAGTGTTAGCATGGGGCACTGTTTAGAAGAGGTGATAGTAGGACCCAGGAATTTTTTTCTGTGTTGGGAAGCTGGGAAAAACATATATTATTTACTGGTAAAGTATCACTTCACTAGGGAAGTATGAAATGAATTAAAGACTTTACTTAGGGGAAGGGACTATGGGAATTTCCAATCTGGCCCATTTTATCCAAGGGCACAATATTATAATAATAATATATAAACCTTTCCCTAATTACTTGCAGAAAATAAAAAAGATTGGTAACTAGACTTGATGTTTTGATGATGTACTTATTCAGAACAAAAACATAAATTAGTGGTTGCTTCTTAAAGTTAAATATGACCAATAAAATTTTATCAGGAATGTTTGTAGCGTTGCATTCAAGCAAATCGATTAAGTGCAAGTCAAATTATGTAGAGCTAAAGTCTGCTCTCTTACATCCTTCCTTGGAGCAGCTATATGATACATTAAGAAATTACAAGTTGACACTAATTTAACCTCCACAAAATTAATAATTTCACATATAGGGAGATAGGGTTGACTCTGAAATTGACCCAAAGGCCATTTTATAGTGGGATAAGTTAAGTACCATTCTTGCATCATTGAATTTATCCAGTTAATAAAAAAAAGGCTGGATAACATAAGCATATTATTTACCTAGTTATTAATTATTAATTGGTTTCCAATTACCATTTGGTTAGGCCCTCACTTGGACTGCATTGAAGGCTCTCTTGAGATATGAAACATCATCAAGGTCTGGACAAACATCACCAATCTGCAAGACAAAATTGTAAATATAAAGAATGATTTAATTATGAAACGTGATGCCAAGAAAGAAATCAAAATGGTCCATCCAACCATTCATAATATATTGTTCTCTGCATAATGTATCAACCTTTGCTAATAAAAATACACCAATCCAACAATAAATATTTTAGCATTTACCTGGTCAAAAACATGAGCAAGGGTAGAACCACTTAAACGGTGCTTTCCTTTAGCCAAATCAATATGGAGTAGAAGTACATCATCTCCTAGCTACATAACGGTGGATTATGTTAGTATGACAATGATGAAGACTTAACAATCTTAGAGTTGCTTGTCCAAATCCATTTTGAAATGTCACCTTCAAGTCTGGTGTAACAATCTTTGAAATATCCAGACAGGTCACATAAGCACTGATTACTAGATTGGCAGGAGCTTTGAAAGCCTCTCCTCTAGCTTGTGCAGCCATTGGAAGACTGTCTTTGCCACCATCTATTGCTATCCCAAGTTCTATCATTGCATCTCGAAGAGCATTAGCTGCATCATACATGAATGCACCTTCTCCGTCTAGCTTTGCAGCATACATCCAATTCCCACTAGCTTTGACATCATTCAGTGAAGTAACCTGTAAATCATGTATGATGTGCTTCTTTATAAGACCAAATATCATTATTAAGGAAAATGATATGCTTTATACTTTCATTATGTTTAACAATGACTCTTTTCACCTAAGATTGCAAGAATGACCAACGGAAAATTGGAAAGCTCGTCTTGAGAAAGCAAAATTTTGACATGATATACTCACCTTATCCCAAACAAGATTTGTCAGAGCCTCCCCCACTGCTAGCCTAGCCATTTCCTTTGGATTCAGTAAACCCTGGAAATTTAAAAATTCTAAGATTGTTTTGATACTGTTGAAACCAGGAATTGTTTAAGTACATTCAAAAGACATCTCAGAGAGATTTTGCTCATATCCAAAAGTCATGACCATCTACTACCTTTACTGGTTGCTCTCCAATTACACAGGCACCACCACTTAACCCAGTATATGTTTGCATGAATGAGACATATTGTTGTCATATATTAACATTAAAAGAAAGTATACTTTAGTTTAAATACAATAGAAACTCTTTTCAAACCATAAGATGATTAAGGCAGTAAAGAAGCTCGAAAGAAAATATAAATACAAATAGGTGAGAAGCAATAACAACAAATATAATACAAACCAACCTGAGCAATAATAGCAACATATGCGAGTGGAAGCTGCAGAGGACTAACTGTCTGCTGCTATGCAACAAGATCTGTGACACAACGATCAACCTGCCAAATGGACATGCATTCTTAAAAATATGCTTTAAGTTCGAGTAGAAAGTCCAATAGCAAAAAAAACTACCAAAGCAAGTCAAAATGACTAGTCAAGAGATGTTCTTTTACAATCCTAGGATTCTTTTTCAAAATTGTTAAAAAAAATGAAACATGAACTCTCAAGCAACTTGACCTCCTACCTTAGTTGTTAAGAAATGCTTTGAACACACAGGTGGAAGATTGAAGAACTCATCTGAGAGAATCCAAAACTGTCATTCCTGGAGCAATGCCAAGTGACTAACTTTCCATGTAAATTCAAGACGTTTTCGTGGCATATCACCAAGTACCTGCAACTGAACTTATTAAAAAAAGTTCCCTGTTGAAAACAAACATTGAGGGCCTGCTCTTATGATGAGCATTAGTAAACCTTGATCATGTTGTATATGCATATGCCTTTGGCTATTTCTTTTATTCAGTAATTTAGTTTGTTTTATAATTTAGCATCTACTTTTGGGTGCCATTGACCTACTTTTGTGGTCATTCATGGACATTAATAAAATAAAAATATTATGTACCCATGTTTTCAAGTTTCCTTCTAGCTACAACTAAAACACTTTCAAGCAAACCATGGTATACTTTGGAGAAAATACCATTACTTGTGACAATCTAAGTTTGACAAAGCATTCTACAGTTCTATTCCACCTATGGTATTTTGAACTATTAATTTGACAAAGCATTCTACAAATCTCTTCCACCTATGGTATTTTGAACGCCTAGTTTGACAAATTACCTTCTCAAGGTCAAGATCAACTGCCGGAAGAGGAGGGGGTAGACCATTTAAAACAAAATGCTCCATTTCCAAGCTATCGATGAGTACTATTCTCCCATCACCAATGTAGATCATACAAATCATCATTACTTATGTTATATTGTAGAAATAAAATATAATCATGTCATAACATAGAATATAACAATTCACTCAAGGGATGACCAACAAAAAAAGACCAATGTGGACTAAATTTGACTAATATATATACTAGCCATTGGGAAATAGGAACAATACAAACACCCATCCTCAAGTTTTATCATACTACAGGTCAAGTTTTCACGAATGTATTCTCCTTAGAGACTTTGTCAAAAGATTGTTCAACCAAAAGAAATTTGAAATTCATAAAAAATTTACATAATAGTTTCAAAAAATATCCCATGCAAAACATCAAGAACACCATTTCAATATAGACAACTAAGTTACTAACTATCAAGTCACTATAGAAGTCACTATGGGGTTAGATTTTTATATGACATACATCTTGCTTCTGTGCCTCATTAGATTTTCACAGTTGATGACATTTGCGTATGTACCTCCATTCTGAATTCGCGTTCTCCTTGTTTGCCATCTCTAATGAGTTGTTTGATTGCTGCCACTCTATTGTCACCTAAAACTCCTTTATAAACCGACCCAAATCCTCCATGGCTGATTATGTTCGCCGAATTAAATTTATTAGTGGAAAACTGAAGTTGTTTGTAAGTAAAAACCTGTGCACCTGTCTGATGCACGGCTTGTACATAATCTGGGTAACACCATAATTCATAATAGCCAATATATGGGCTAACCCATGATAACAAAATTCACTAAGGCCCTAAAATAAGGCCCGAAATCTAAATTTCTCCAGTCTATCTAGAATTTCAGAAAGATCTCTATGAGCATCAAATACATCAGCAAGAACAGATGCAACATTTTCTTGGATGTATTCATTTGAAGAACCAAGCATTTCTACAACCATTTGGAAGACTTTGTTAGCAACAGTTCTCTCACGTAGAAGGTCCCCATGAAATGCAAGTGAAAGAAAACAACAACACCCCTCAAGTGCATGCACTTTTGACTCTAGACGATCTCCCAAAAGTAAATCCCCCAACTGATAGGAAGTACTAGGATTTGCATCCTGAATAAGGTTCCTAAGGCCCTCTACAACATTTTTTTGACCTTTGATATCTGCAGTTTCTAGTAGATGTAAGAGTGTTGGAACAACTTCTGCACTCTGGACACAAGCACAAATATCTTCACTCTAACAGCACAAATTTCTCAATACAAGTGGAGAAATTTATTTTTCTTTAACATACCTTGTTTCCAACAGTTGTACACGAGGAGGTATTCCACTAGTAGCTATTATAGCCCACTTTCCCTCATCAACTTCCATAGATAAAATAGAAAATGAAGCAACATCATAGTCTTGTTGATGCTTGGTAGATAATCCTAATAAAGATATCAAAATTTGAACACCTTCTCGTCCCTTAAGTGATTTCCAGATATCTGAACTAGTAGTCGATAGGAATCTTAATGAGAATGTGTTCACTTCTTGCACCTCACTATTACTCGTAGTTACCAATCCAACACTCAATTCCTTTGCTTTGGAATGAAACAAAGTTTTGTGGAGGTAAGCATTTCCATACAAGCAAGACAAGGCTTCAAATGCACGTCTCCGCACAAGCCTAGAGATGGATTGTTCAAGTTGCTTAATTAGTAGGCTCTCTAATTCAACTACATTAACTGAATCTACAGAGACTGGATCATTAAAAAAATTAAATGTGTAAGCCAAAGCACCAATTATATCACTAACGTGAACATCATTATTACAAATTCTAATGCTTTCTCCAAGACTACGCACTAAATGAGACATACCACCAAAAATATTAGCAAAAGCATCAAGAGCATTTTCCTGCAAATCTTGGACAGGTTTTCCATAGGAAAACTCGTTTGAATGAGTTGAAGTTGCACTAATGAAAACAAGAATGCCACCTGCATCCACCAAAGATCTATTTGCATTGTCTAATTTGGAAGAAAGGGCCTATAGTGCACCAACTTCCTCAACACAGATAGATAAGTCATTTTCAATACCCAAAGGATAATATAAGATGCACTGGATTGAGCAACTGGACTACCAAAAAAGAGTAATCTCACAAGGATTTCCACTCCACCAGCCTCAAAAGTTGCTTGGAGGAAACCTTCGGCATTACTATACAAATTTCTCAGTGCCTGAGTCAAAAGGCCATGAATTAACTTGTCTTGGAACTTGGTGTGAAGTTGGTCCCAGAGATAGGGCACAACACGCTCAACAACAAATATCTTGCTCCCAACATGATCTATCAGAACACCACGTGATACTACATAGATGGCCTTTGCAATTGCTTAATATGCTTCTACTAATCCAACCCTTAACAATCAAGCAAATGAGGCATGAAACCTCCAAGCAGTAATTTGATCCCAAGTTCTTCTTCCTTACATAGGACCTCGAAAGTATTTGCAATACTCAAAATTTGTTCTATGACCAACTAGGATTGCTCAGTATATTATGAATGTACAATTCCAGGTAGACCTACATATGTAATGTGCCAGAATTATTCTACAAATCAATTCTCTACTGGTTGCAGAATGCCTCCTGACCAACATCCCTCTCCTACGTTAAGCTTTCTTGGATGAGTAACTTAATTATTTGACCAAACATCACCATTAGTTTTTTGATTTCGCAAATAGTAATGTTTTTTCTCTACTTTGACAACTTAGATAAGATAAGATAAGATAATTTTATTAATGTACAACAAATGACCACAAAATTAGGTCAACGGCACTATTGTGTACCAAAATTTCAATACAAAGTGGGAGCACTAAGTAGCCTAGTGCAATCGCTCAGATTATCATCATTGCATGGACTTCCTAGTCCCATTGACACACTGTTTTTTATTTGGTTGGGCATTAATAAAATTATCTTATCTTAGCTTAGATTACCTTGTAATCTTAGATTTTTCATCTCATAGCCCAACATTAGGAAGGCTTTCTATAAGTAGAATAACCTATGTTTGAGAGGAAATCAGTCTCCTATAGCTAGTTTCTCTAGAACACATGTAAAGAAAAACAAAGAAATTATTTATCCATTTCCTTGCTATAAAATTTGGGATGCATGCATCTAACCTTGCATTTTTTTTATTGTTGTAGAAACATGTTATGTCTGCCATATGTAGTGGACTATGCCTATAATCTAATATACATGACATCGTTGTAAATATATGTAAAGTAGAGGTTGTAGTGGACTATGCCTATAATCTAATATGCATGACATGGTTGTAAATATATGTAAAGAAGAGGTTGCTTGAGAGAGTTTATGGATGTACTCTATTTTTTTATCCTCCATTTTAGAGTTGAACTTGAAATGGTTTCCATACTTTTGGATTATGAATTGCACTCACAAACTTGTGCAATTGCTTACATATGACTACCAATTGAATGAAAAACCTTGGAAAATTTTCAATTCCAATGGTTATAGATTCTTGACAAAGATTAAGTTCATGTTTTGTGCCACTATTTCTCAATGGAGTATAATCCACATGGTACGCGATTCACTTTAGTCTTACAACAAATATATATATATATATAGCCTGGTGGGCTAGCTCAAGTGGTTGAGTGCTTTAAGTTGTGAACAGAAGGTCTCAGGGTGAAATCCCCGGGTGGCTATACATTGCTATATAAGGGCTTCACTTGATATCCCCATTGGGTTAGCTCTGTAATCATAGTGAACGGGGTGCGGCTCTTTCGGGTAGGCCACCTATGATTTCTTACCATGGACGTAGCAGCCCCATTGGGGGGTTTGTGAACCACATGTGAAAAATTGGCGGGTTTGTGAAACACATGTGAAAAATATATATATGACTTGGATTGTGAGAGTCATATTGTGATTCAAAGGATCTCATTGTTATACCAAAGGTGCGATGACCTTTGGTGTCTTGATTGAAGGATTTTATATGGGAAATATGGCCTTCATCTCGATGAAATTACTAGCATTTGAATAGGTAATGAACCAACCTGCGATTTTATGGTTGCATTTCCTAAGTGGATGTTGATGTTAGATGACCGATGATATCATAAATTGGTTGAATATTGGGTTTTCTTTTCTCTCCTTACTTTACATTGTATATTCTAGTTACAATCATTTCATTTACAACCCTCTTTCTTTTCTAAGATACCTAATTTGTTAGAATGTATATTACATACGTATTTTGGTGCTACCATCATATAGATTCATTGGGAATAGGGTAAAAATGTTGGGAGAAATGACGATACTCAACCTCATATACCATTTAGGTATGGTAAAAAAAAATTGAAGTTCCTATTATCCTTTCATCTGACTCCTCTTTTTGTGAGTTATTTTGTCTTGCATGCAGACCCATGAGCATAGCTTAGTCATGAAATCAATGGATCCATTATGTGTTTATTGAAAGAGATATTTGGCACCCAATATCATCATGTATGAAATTTCCTCATGCTCATATTATTTCCGTCATGAATTAACCCTGTGTCTCTTTGCTTAATGAGCTTATATCTCTGTTTTGAGAGTAGAAGGTGTTTAATTTTCATTGAAATTCAAAGTTGAATTCATTTGGTTGTGATGGTAATTTATGAGCATGATCTAAAGGTGAAAGATATTGCTCTTGTTGTAGCTATGGATAGCTCTATTTGCGAACATGTAACATTATTTCCAATTGTACAATGACATATGAATTCTCACCCAAAACATCAAAATAAAGATGTTTCTCTTATGGACAGAGATTATCAAGTCAAAAGTTGTTAAATAATATTATAATATGATGTTATAATGGCCAAAATGGTAAGCCCTCCTGTATAATAACTTTTTTATAGATTTCCTTCAAGCCTCATTAAAAATATAACTAACTGCAGTAGATATAGAGATTGTGCAACAGGGAATTCTAGTTGCAAAACGGAAAGCCCACTTGTAGCATAGAAAATAGTCCAATGAATAGATTGCATCAAACCTCATATTAAAAAGAATACAAAGAAGACTTGGAATAAACCAAAAATGGATAAAACATTTCTGTAATGGAAATATATTATTAAACCAAAGGTGCTCAAGAATACCATAATAGGAAATTATGGTTTCCAAAATGGTAATCCCACCTATAAAATGCCAAATTGTCCAATGCAGAGAGTGCCTCAAAACCTCATATTAAAAAGACTTTTTAACTGTAATAGAAACATAAATATTGCAATAGGAAATTCCATATGGAAAAATATAAAGTGTTTAATAGCATCCAGTAGCAACATCTGTAGCATTGTGATCAACAGAAGGAAGGCATGGCAGTGAAGGATTGAACAACATGTTTCTTATTTACAACAGTTTGAGTTTGTTTACATGTGTGTGGTGTATTAGTTTCTATTTTGGAACTGAATGAGGGTGTGAGTTTGGAGTTAATTTGGCATGTGGACAACAAAAAAGAGGGCACAACCATGGAAGAGTCATTTTTTTGTTCTTGAAAGTACGCAAAGCATGACATAAAGGCTACAATTTTACTTTATATCTCCTTATTTATAGTCGGTTGACACATAGAGGGATAAAAAGTGAGTGGGTATCAATTTTTTGTTGTTGAAGGAAAGCATTAATTAAGCTTTGTATTTTCCTTTTAGGAAAAGATTCCAATAACCTAGAAGAAGCACTATATGCTTAGTTTAAGAGGGATCAAGTTTATGACTGTAATGGGGGAATTCAACAATCAAAATGCAAAACCTAAGAAATCAATTGAACCCCAAAGAAATCCCTCTTGTGAGACTCATTCAAATAATTCAACAGGTATTGAGGATCTTTGAATCTATAGATTCCTTCCAATCACACTAGTACCATAGCAAAAACAAGAGCCAAGAGCATGCATAAACAACAAGAGAGACTAGCTCACATCCACCCAAATTCCATTTCCCAAGAGCAATTCGAATTGGGGGAAGAGAGGGAGACACAAGGGAGGAGTTACATTCCCAAATTAGAAAAATTGGAGTTACACTTCTCAAGAGGGTGCATTAGAGGGGAGAGGAAGAGTCCTCATCAAGGACGCGGGAGTTACAAATTTTCATGAGGGGTGCGCTAGGTGAGGGAACAACTCTAACTCCAAATAAAATTAATCCTAGAATAAAATAAAAACCAAGGGGTATCATAACACATGAGGGTGCATAAATCAAGAGGGTCCACCAAGTCCACAAGAAGGGTGTATCACTTCCACATAGGTCAAAACAGAAGGTAACACTTTTCCCACAACCCCTTGCTCGTAACATCATTGTTCCTCATACTCTTTTTCGTGGCATCGGTCGATCAAGTTGTTTTATTTAATTAATTAATTAATAATTTCCAACATAATAATAATAATCTGTGAACCATAGTCCCTGCACCTCGTGCTACATCACAACACAAAGAATAACCACAACATATGTCCAGGGGTTAAACCAGAGGAAATTACAATAGCTTGTGGAATAACACTGATTATCTATGGAAGAGAAGAAGGATTTGATACTCTTTAATTTCAAGTAACTCAGGATAAGGATTCAATTTTGCGCTATGGTGAGATGCTTGTTGTGCCCCCCACTTATAGGGGAACAACCGATAACAAACTCGTTCATTGCCTATTATACGTTTCTATCTCTAGTGTCAAATGTGAGAAGAAGAACACCTTTGGCACATGGATTTATTTTATACTCTAAACCTTTGATTGATTTTGGGGGTCAAATAATTGTTTCCAAATCTCTTATCCCTCCAACATTATTCTTCTCTGAGATTTATGTGGGTAGAGTTGTTATCACCAAAATTTGAATTTACAACAGTTGCAAAGATAGAGTGTCGATGTTTCGAAGCCACACTCAGATCTATCTTCAGGACAACGAGGAGACTCATTGTCTTGAAGATGGATATGGGTATGGATTCAAAACATTGACACTCTATCATTGCAACTATGGTAAATATGAATTCAACTAATAACTATTATTCTCATCGAGATCTTTCTAAGGGTCCAAATATCACCTTAATCAAAGTTGGTATGAGGATGTTATGCCTCCCACAAGTTGATTTTTGCTTTGACCATCATAGTATCAAGTGGATGTTAGATCAAATCCCATTACTTACAAACATGGAGCTAGTCATGTGTGGAATTTATAAAATATTACACATGACCCAAAACGCCAATTGCACTAATCGAGAGTCGATGCATGCAAAATACCTAACCTTGACACTAGATAGATATCAAGACACATTAAATAGTATGCCTCTAGGAAAATAAAGGGTTTTATTCATTCTCTACTGATTTGTTGTTCCATAAAGCATAAAGCAAAGGAGTGGGATGTTATGAGCAAGATAGAGGAAGTAGATGACCCTGCAACAACCATTCAAGCCATATTGTTTATTGCAACTCCATAACGAATCCATATCAGTTATTTGTTCATTTGGTAATAAAAGATAAAGGTATAGTCTTCACGTTATGGTTGTGTTTTGGTATAGTCTTCACGTTGTGTTTGTGTTTTCCCATATTGGGTTTCATAGGGTACATCATGTGTCCATTGTGTGGATGGCGTGGTATTTATTATTTTAACTTCTTCTTATTATTCTCGGTTTGCTTCAACATTTTGAGTAGTATGTTTATAATACTAAATTTTGATCACAAGTGAATAATGTGTAATAGAGGAAAACCTCATAGTAGTTCATAGTGGCTTGTAATATATATTGTGATGAATGTTTTAGCCGAATATCCATTACTATTTACAAATCAATTCCCTTATAATATGAAATATTTTTATTGCAATGCGATTGGAAAAAGAAGCATTGGACCACCAATTGAATTCGTAGGCATCAACATTGTTGATGTTATGGGGGTCTCCTAGGGATGGTGGTGGGTTGATGTAGGTTTCATTGAATGGTTTTATATATGGATCTTTTCTCACTTATGAAAACATTGCAATACCTCCATTTCAATGCAAAGAAATCTACATGTCAACACAACATATTGTTTCATATTCAAAATTTGTCATGTGGTCATTGTGAGCAACTTTTGTGGTATGGAGTAAGTGAAATTAGTCAATCATTGCTTGCCACAATCCTTCAATGTGATTGCAAAATCCATACATATAACATTAGACACATAATGTTGTTTACATAAAAGATGACTTCATAAAAACACATGTTCACATTTATTATAGATGTTAATGACTTGAGTATGTCATTATTTCAAATGGTCTCTTGATTAGTGTTGTATTTTACCATGGCACCCCTAAAGAAAGGTGTATTTCAAATTCACAAGGGTATCTTATCATATTGTTTACTCGTACAAATAGGACCAGATAGAAGAAGGTCAACTTGCGATTCAATGGCTGCGTGAATTGTTCCACATTAACATATACATTTCTAATGGTGCAATGGAAACATTTAGTTTGATATTCTATTCAAATCATTATTTTTCAAACATCTTCCTCCTCTTGAAAATTGCATTAAGTACTCAACATGAACATTTTGAACCCTTACTCCAATTGTTCATTGAAGAAAGTACCAAAAGTTCAATTGATTGCAAAATAGATCCTTGTGGTGGAACCAAATTGAAAAAAAACCCATGAGGAAGTACTAATATCCTTAGTAGATAGCTAAAGATTGTTGATCTAAAGCCATGATCCATTAAAGATCCCATGAATCAACACAACTACATTGCAAAAATGCTTAGTAAAGGCACAATGCATAAAAAAGAAAACAATAATTGTAAGAAAGAGTAGTACATGACCATTGCATAAAACAAAGGGGATGTTCGATATACATGCATAGAGGCATATAAACCAAACTAGAAATAAACAACAATAGCATTACAAAACCAAAATTCATTCCAACATTGAGCAAACCAAAAGCAGGAGAAACAATCTAAAGACTGCATGGGTGTCATGTGAGTGCACTGTAGCTTTTGGCCAACAATGTTGTTTGGATTGTGTGCATGGTGGGTTGTATTGTTGTTGCTTATGGTTGCATGTTCTACCATGGAGGTGGTTTAATGTTGGAAACCAACTTTAGCATTCTTCTTGGTTGATTGCTTTTCATGCTTTCATCTTTGTTTTTGGATGGTTGCTGATGTTGCTAGCAATTTGCATGATTGTTGGTTTTAGGTGGAGAAGGTCACAAGAAATTCATGTAATTATTTAGTCTAGTCCATCATTTCATACTATGTATTGCTAGGTTGTGTGGAGGTGTCCTCTACTTGGTAAGTCTCTAGTCAAGGCCATCATTCCATACTATGTGTTGCTAGGTTGTGTGGAGGTGTCTATCTACCTAGTGAATTTAGATATTGGTGTCTAGGTGCTATGTGAAAGTGTTATGCTCATAATATTTTTGTTTGACCCCCTAAACTTGTTTCCATAGTTTGTTTCGTGGTTCCAATAGTTTGATCTCTTTCATGGCAATAACATATTGAAATTTTACATTCTTTTGTTTTTTTCATGATTTTTGAGATTGGTCATAAACAAATGTAAGTTTCCATTGATCTTAATATGTTGCTTGTTGTTTACATAATCTACCAACAATCGTTAGAATGGATTACACAAATTGTTCACTTGGTCCTTTTAAAATTAAATGTGTCCTAGCCTCTTGATTCATACTCCATTGGTTGTTGTTTATGCTATATGCGCGTCCTAGTTAGAATGAGTTCACATGCTTCTCTATTTTTGTTATCATCTTTGTTTCATTAGTCCCTTTAATGGCTACAACACATTATGCTCTTCCATATGGCCAATGTATTGAATTCAACAAGTACGTTCCTATAGGTTTATAACTTTTGCAACTTTTAACCTAATTAAAAAAGGTTATCGTTGATCCATCCCAAGTCTTTACTAGCATCCATTGACTGGTGCACAATCCTAGTCTACTCCTTAGTTACGTTGGACCACTTTGTCGACTTACACATCCTTCTATAGGGATCAATAATCCTACATATTCAATGACTCATCATATGTCAAACAACATCTTGAACAATCAATAGATACTAGGAAAATTCCATCAACATGGCAATGCGTGTCTCTTCGCTTTCTTCTAATCGATAGCTAGTAAGAAGTCTTTTGGCCTTCCTCAATTGGTTTTGTAACTAAAATGCAATGGGTAGGGTACCAAATCATTCTTTGAGAAATGTATAATGTATGTAAGAATGAATATAAATGGGTTCATATATATTCACTCTATACTACCCTTATTTGTCTTTGTTATTGTAAATGAGTCTATCAACTTAGTACACCAGTGTTTAGGGTTTTTATTTACAGAATTTGAAGACCAACATCCTAAGGTGATTGATCAATACCTCATAGTTTTTCCCTTTGAGTTTATCCATTATCAATTCTTGACTTACATTCTCATGTAATTGGTATTGTTTATTATTGTTAGTAGATTCTATTTGGTTATTTAAACATTGGTTTCTTAAAGAATTTTCCTTTGTTATGATTCTATGGTAACATAGATTGACTCATTAGGCGATTTTATTTCCCCTTATCCTCGCCTAGGTGACATGGATCAATGATGTTAGAGCACTATTTCCAATAACTAATGGTTATCAAACTATAAAATTGTGTCCTTGCTAAAACACTACCTATGAAGTTAGTGAATCTATGCATTTTCACACATGTTCTTAGACACAACTATTTAATATTCCCTACCTTTTATCTTTGAGCATTTATCTATTTTAAAATGTAGACCTGAGATGGTAAGCGAAAATTGACTCTTGGTCAATAGAGAGAAGAAATGTATGGCCATCATGTTGAAAAATTATAACTCTTGAGGTCTCCTTTGTGGTTTTTGGTGTTTGTATCATGGGTGGGACTAATTCATTGTCTCTAGTGTATTTATTTATGTAAAGTGACTTATGTAAATAAATAAAGTTTGTACTTCATTTAAGTTGTGGGTTCGATGATGTAATGTGCACTTTATTATTATTATTCTTTAATTAATGTACATTTAATGTGAGCCATTGTTGTAGTCGAGGGGGTTACATTGTTACCAGTGATACATATTATATATAAGCAAGCAACACAAAGATACAAATACAATAGACAAGAGGTGGAGAGGAAGCACAAGCTTTGTATTAATTAGCAAGGTATGCATAACAATACATATGAACATATCCAATCTAATCTATGAGTTGGATCACCAGCATATATATATGTTTTACATATAGTTATATAACTGCTCGTCAGTTCAACCGACCGACCCGACTTGCAATGGTCGACGCAACTGTAAACATGTTTTACAAGAGGTCAGGTGGAGGAACTAGTCGACAGGCCGACTTAGGCTCCTCCAACATCTCCCCCACCACAAAATATTTCTTTGTCCCAGAGAAATGGGGAGATGCAACATAACTGAGCAAAATAGATCCGGCTGTTATTGCTGTGGATGACTGGAGCTGGCAGCTACTTGCTGTTGGACGCAAACTTCGACGATGGCTTCGATAGAGACAGATAGATGATGCTGAAAATATTCCCACGTATGCAACATGTTCTTGATGTTTATGGTCAACGTGGTTAAGCTCGAAAAGTTCTCTATTTTATCTTGTGTAGACTTGTTTTGTAAGTTAATCAAGTCATGGCCAAAAAGGTTCATTTTGTCATCGGCGGCGGAAAGCAGTCTTTGAAAATATGGTCGGATCTTTTCAAGTTTGAAGAGGATAAAACGCGCTTGGCTCATCCACTGTTCTTCCTGTTTCTCCAGTTTTTCAATTTTTCTATTTTCCAGAATGATCTGTGCATTGACGGTTTGAGTGAGTGTTTCGTCGACGGTTTGTCGTTGCTAATGCAGTGTGCTGATTAAGTGCGCGTATTTTGCATTTCTTTAAATACATGGACATAATGAGTATACCAATTACTTAGGACTTCGACTACTGTAGATGCTTACTGGGTATACTATCTGAGATGGCTGTGAGCTGTGGTGAATGTTGTGTATTGACTGGCCATTAAGGTCGAGGATTCTGCGGCCTGTTCTTGTCAGTTCTTGGTCAATTCATCTTTCAAAGCCGACACAACACTTTCAAAAAATTTATATGCCTTGTCGAGCGGATTTGTCGTGTCGGAACTTGACGGAAACAAGACGACTTGTTGCGCTAAGTCTTCACACTTAGCCAAAAATGATGTTTGTTCCTCTTGTAGCTTCTGAATGTACTCTAGTGTTTCAATTCTTCTCTGCCTCTGTTCTTTGAGAAGTGCATCTGCAAGTAGGTCAAGCTCTTCCTGCGTTGCTTCTTGTGGATCATAAGTGGAAATTTGGGCCAAACTGGTCCAAGTGAATGGAGAGACGACTTTATTGTTGAATATGCTGAAGATGTTGTTGCTGTCTCTGCTACTGTTGTTCTTTCTCTTGTCGCCTCTTTTCTTTCCGCTACTTTCTATTTTTCTTCTGTTGCGCTTTGTCGATAGCCTCTTTCTGTTGATTTGGTCCTTTTTGCTGGTCGGTCGTTCCTGCCTATTTTTCTGCATTTGGTTTCTTGTCGGTGGCTACTTGTTCTGTCTGTGCTTGACTTGCTATTTTTGGTGTTGTTTTTGTGATGTCTACTCCTTCTGGTGCTGATGTGTTGGATTGTTTTGGTATTGCTTGACTAGCTTCTTCTGGTGTTGTTGTACTAGTATCTTCTGGTGTTGCTACGACAACAGTTTCTGCTTCATCTTAGGTATGCTGATCCGTTGGATTTTGAGTGTTACTGTCGGTAGGGGTAGGGGATGGAAAGTTGGGAATGACTGGAGTCAAAAGTCAAGTTTGAACTTCATCTGCTGGAGGTGGTGGAGGGGAGTAAGAACAGTCTGACAGAACCAAACTGACTCGGGGTAGACAGACTTCAAGGATAAATGTTTCGTCATTGACAGAGTTAGTATTTTCTGGTGGAATTTCTGGGGGTTCGACTGAATGTTAAGGTGGGGTCGAGTCTTCCACTGTTGGTTCGACTAGAAAATGAATGAAAGTTGAAGTTTCTTGTGCAAATATATTGTTGGCCGGATCAGGGTTTCTGTCTAGTTGGGTGTGGGTATATCCGACCACTTGGGGTTCTGTGGTTCTTAGTGGGGATGGCAAGTCGGTTGTAGAGGTGTTGAGTGGATTTGAATCGATCGGGAGACTTGTGTCGGTGACGACAGGTCTCTTCGTGATTAACTGACGCCAGTGGGGAAACAATGATGGAATTTGAGTTGTAAACTTGTTCAGGTCATTATCTGCTTGAATTTTTTCTCTTAGTGGCTGAGGAAGTGTTTGCACTAATTTTGGAAGATTAAGGGATGAATGTGGTGCAGGTGCTATGGAAGCTGGGGGGGCCAGAATATTTTCATCTTCCATGACAATGGTCGGGGATGGCGGAGAATGAATTTGTGTAAGGTCAACATGGGGTTCGACCGTGATCTTGGGTCTCTTCTGGGGTGGTGGTCGACTGCGGGATCTTTCTACTTCCATGAATTTCTTAAATTGGTCTTCGACAGGGATATTTTTCTTAGCTACATCGGCTATAATTTGCATCGCACTGTCGAAGAGTTCAACTGTATCATCTTCTGTTGGTTCCTGGATAACAAGCTTCCTTTTTCCCTTTCCTTGTACTTTGGGCTCCTTGTTCTGACAGGTTTGAGATATTTTGTCGGCTATCTGCTAGATGTTTTCCTTCGTGAGAGCATACTCTGGAAGTGGGTTATCTGATTGCGTACTCTCATCTGACTGTTCGGCTACCTCTAGAGGGTCCTGATGTGCAATAATTGTGATCCCAAGGGGATTCATCTCGACAAATTGCTCGGGATGGAAGGTAAATGTATTCAAGTGGAGTCGGAGTTCGTAATATTCTTCCTTTTCAGCATCCATCAGAGGTTCAACTATTGTGAAGTTGACTTTTTGTGCGTTTGGAGGGATTGCCAAAGTTGTATTTGACTGTCGTTGGAGCTCTGAGAATATCTCCTCGATCAAAGAATAAAAGTCGAGTGCCTTTGCTTAGCCTGCTGCTCCTTGTAAGTACCAAACCGATGGGTGATCTAATGTAAGCTGAATGTGTGTTGTTGGTGCTAGACTCCAACGGATATTTTGTGGCACCCTCCACCTTGCAGTTCGAACTTTGAGATTCTGGAACCAAGATTTGAGCCAAAGCTTGGCTGTTGTAGCCCCAAGCTGACATCCTACCTGAGTAAAACAATGGAATTTTTCCCTCAGTACGCCTTTTTCTGCGGTAAAGTCTCTGTTTCCTTCGGGTCAGAGGTGTGACATAGAAATCCAAATCAACAAGGATGGCTAATGAATGCTCATCCCCTCTTCTTGACATTTCTAGCATGTCCATTTTGAGGTCGTACCCTCAACCCGAACTTGTGAGCATGGTTGACACAATTTGTGCAACAATCTTGGGGGTTTGATAGATTATCTGGTTGACCACCAACCCTCTGGAGTTTTTTCCCGTGAATTCCTTGACCAGTTTTTTCCTGCTGGGTTGGGTCGCATTGGAACACGTCGCATTTCTTTGATAAACCAGTGATCATGTCGATGAGGTTGGCGTTTATCTCGACAGGTGTGTCGAAATATAGCTTGCCATTCTGATACCTGCTCACAATGAACTGAGCAATAATGTCTTTCAACCCTGCTAAGCTGTCAACTAGAGGTGTCGCATATACTGCAGAATTGTGGTAGTACGAAGTTTCTAGGCTTCGTCCCTCTGTTTACCATCTTCCTTTCTCTAATCAACTATCTCGTCCCATATTCTCTTCCATTGTTGTTCCGAAACCTTGGAGTTTCATATGAGATGTAGTCGTGTTTCCAAGGGTGAATGTGCTTTTTCTAGCTCCCTAATCTTGTTTGTTGCAGACCTGGTTGTCGTCTGCGATTTCTTGGGTGCCATTGTGGTTACAGTGTTCTCAAGTTCAAGAAATGATTTGAACAGTTCCGAGGGCTCTGTGTTCTGGAGTTCAAGCTCTTGGAAAAACAGTAACCAAGAGTCATCGAGCCCAGTATTTATAGTAGAACTGTTCTGCACGAGGGAATGCGAAGTAGATGGTCACATTGGTTGCTGGTTTTCCGAGGGCATTAATTTTGATTGACAGGTTGTCGGCTCCTCGTCTGGCACACTTCAAATTTTCTTCGCTATGTGTCGGTCTCGACAAATGCATCTTTCTGTCTTCTCTTCGTTGGTGTGGTGTCAGTGCGCTTCCTTCGACTTGTCTTGTCGGCCAGAAATAGGTCGTCGTGGTCGAGGATCTCTTTCATCCTGTACTCATCGGCCTAGTCTTTCTTGTCAATGTCTGTCATATCGGTGGCCATGCATCGGGATATTGTCTCTGCAGCTCCGTTCATTGCCTTTGCTGGGATTATTTCTCCAGTCTCTCGTCATTATGTAGTTTATAAGACTTTCTTTTGAAATATTGCTTATAATGCTTCTCTCCCAAGGTAGTTATAACCATCTTTTTTTCATGCCTTGTATCGCTTTAGTCGGGCGCCATTAACAAGTTTCTTGAATACACTTCCTTGTAGGGTTTTTAGTTGAATTGAAGCATTGATATTGATGCCTTTGACAATAGACGGACCCATCCATTATGTGTGCAACTTCTTCGGCTTACTTGTTAGCTCTCCAGGAAACTCTTCTAGGTTTCAATTGGAAGATTCTTGGTAACTTAATGATTTCTTAATTGTGATCAAGTCAGATGACTAACACAGGTTTTACTCAGTCAAAACATGCATAAATATATCAATGGACAAGGCTTTTAACCATCTCCGTTCAGGAATTTTGAATAAGATATATGGGTGGACAGTTCTTAAAACATCAACAAAAACATATATAGACAGTACATATGAATGGTCGATGTCATAAAAGGATGATACCTGTATAGCCTAATCAATTGGTGAAGTGAAAAGATGACAATTTCCAGGCACCAAATTCAGCTTTAATGAAATGAGACAGTCATTCAAATACAAGCACATAAAAATGATAAGTGAAACTGAACATTAAAGGCAAAAGAAGCTTGAAAGCTGATATATTATGAGAAGTATGAAAGATACAATATATGTGCTAATCTCCAAAAATCGATCTATTCTTCATATGAAGCTTTGGGATTTATAGCCTTTACAATGACAGTTTTAGATCCTAAAAAATAGGTCTGATTTACTAAAAATAGGTCATTACTAACAGATTTCATAATAACCTAGGAAAAATCCTATTTTCTTGGTTGAGAATTCCAATTTTGCTAACTCCTTTAGAGTCTTCCAAAGCCTGCAGAAGTCTTCGCTGGAGGGATCGATGCTGTTATCTGGCAGGTGGTCCAGCTATCTACTGAAAACAGTGAGAAGGTTTGCTTCTTCTTCTTTGTTGCCATCTCCAAACTTAGTTAGACCTTCAGTATTTATTTCTGCTACTTCCATCTTGTTGTGGAGAATACTTTCAGAGCATAGATCTTCAGGAATCCCTGTTCTGTGCAAAAATGACAATTTTCTGTGATTTTTGGGGTTTCGGTAGCTAGTAGGTCTGAGCTTGATTTCTGTTAGCTACCGAAAGCTCTATTTCGGTGGCTAATGAACAATCTGACATGTTCACCTAAGCCACCAAAACTGCAAAAAACTGACCTTCCCTTTTGGTAGCTTGAAGGATTTTTTCTTATGCGATAAGCTGTTAAAAACTGGGTTTTTGGTAGCTAATGAACAATCAACATGTTCGCCCAAGCTACCAAAAACTCTATTTAATATCAACCTGCAAAATTTAACAAAACCGTGTTTTCTGGCTTCTGTTTAATCCTCCTTCTGCTACTTGGAACTTCCCCCGTCCTGGGCTGAATCCAGACTGTTCGCTAGGCTAATTGTTGTCGCTGCCAGGGTTTCAAGATTGGATTGTTTCTGAGGTTTAGGAGAGGTCCTCCTGTCTCTTAGCATCTTAACTTGTCTAGTTAACTTGATGTTTTTTCTCACTAGTCTGATATTTCTCCCTTTCATTTTAGCATGTTTTTTAATCAGCCCTTGGAGGGATGCATATAACTCAATATTTTTCTTATACAATCTTTCATTTATGCTTTTAATCACTCTTTGCAGAATTTCAAGTTCATATACATGTTTAAGCAGATGGTTTATCTTCTATGGTGAGGATCTCCTTGGCTTTCTAGTTGATTCTTCAACAACTTGCTTCTCTGATTCTTCTTTAGGTGTAGGAGAAGGTAAGTCTGGGTATGCTGTCATTTGCTTTCCAAGTGGGGCTGCTTCTTGAGTATCTTGTTCACTTGCAGCTTCTTGATGTTCTACTGTGACTTCTTGTTGCTCATCATCCTCAGAATCTGTGTAAGGGAGATTCAAGATGTTTTTAGCCTTTGGAGACACTTCTCCCTCTGTAGCCTTGCTGAAATATCACTTCTTAATCCTCTCAGATTTAGAATGGGAAAGAGGTACTACTGGTAATGGAGAGATGGCTCTCCTTTTTCTCTTTTCACTTTTGGGGGTGGAAGAATTCTTAGATGAAGTCTTCTCCTTGTCTTCAGGCTGTAATTATGTTTTAAATTCATTCCAGAAAAGAAAATATTCCCAATTTTTATTTCTCCTTTGTAGCTGCTCTGTTGTTAAAAGTTTAATGAGGCCATGGTGAGCTAGCCTGCCTTGAATTTTGCTTGGCTTTGCCTAGACTTGGTGAGCCATCTTCGTTAGGATTTTATGAAGATAGAAGGGTAGATTTAAAGGACTTCTGCCAGTGAAATGGTTCAATAAATATTTGAAATGATAGATCATAACTCTGGAATATCTACCCTCACATGTAAAATAAACCAAGATGGCCTTCAGTAGGTGCTGCCAATTTTCCTCTAGGAAAGTCACGGGGATCTCTCTATTCCAGGTGATGTCCTTGTGTGCAGGTTTTAGATATGATTTGAACTCAACATTTTTAGTGGTGGTGGTTTTGAACCATCTTTCTCCTGTCCCTAGAATTTCTGTGGTTGCTACTATGAGGGTTTCATCCATTTGGAACTCTTTTGTTCCAATTTGAGCTTTGTTTCCATCAAAAGATAATGCAAATGCCTCTGCAACTTGCTGATGAGAGTTTTGAAGCTTTTGACAGTAGTTGTAGCATCCCGCGTTTTGAAAAAGATGATATACTTCAGGATGTGACTCGAGATAGACAATATTATTTAGCTCCTTCCTAAGTGTAGCTCCTCCCGTCTTCATTTTGGACCTGACCTTCTGTACCTGTAATGAAGAATTCGGGCTAAGGGAGACAGGACTAGCGTAGAATTAGGAAAGTCTAGGTTCAATGAACGACAGAGGCGAGAGATGAAGGACGTGTTTGGGTTAAGCCTTGATTTTAGGGGAGATGGACTGACAGCTTTTAACCGACTTGGTAAATTCGAAAAGCGGAGGAATTATGAACAATAGATGTGCAGGAATGGATAGGATAGGTGTGATGTTTTTAGTGGATCTGGGATCAATTCATAATTGCACCAAATGCTTAATCATCAACTCATGATTCGCTGCTCTTTGTTCTTTTCGGTGGTTAAGGAATGATGAACCCCCTTTAGATTTCAGTCTAAGCCCTTTATTAAACATCTCCACCATTTGAAACCAACTTAATTTCGGTAGCCGATGATTTCACCTTTGACCACGTAAGCTGCCGGAAAAGTGTTTGAAAATGCCTCTACTTTCGGTAGCTTTGAACAATTTTTCCTTTGAATTGTAAGTTGCCAGAAACTTGCTTTTCGGTGGCTAATGAACAACTGTCGTATCCGCCTAAGCCACTGAAAACTGTTCCTCGATACATGACACATGCCTTTCCTTTCGGTAGCTTGAAGAGTTTTGTCTTCCATACTGTAAGCTGCCGAAAGTCGGGTTTTCAGTAGCTAATGAACCATCGCCAGGTCCGCCTAAGCCACTGAAACCTGTTTTCCTTTTTGAAGAGAGAACAAGCTCTAAAAATGTTTCAAACTTTTATTACATACTTAAAAATAACTGAAGAAAGGACCATCAATGAATATGATGAATAAAATTTATGAAAACCTCCTATCACTTAGAAGAATAAAAATGACTATGCTATTTTCGGAGATAACATTACCTTTTCGCGATTGTTATATAGCAATGCCAAGTCACCAATTGACAAATTTTTGTGCTTGATATTTATGTCATGCCAGGCTTTCTGCTGCTGCTTTTCGATTTCTTGGTGAAGGATTGCTATTTGTCGGGTCTCGTCGAGCTTCGACAATTTAGTTAGGCATTCTTTTCTTGCATCTTCTTCATCAATGTGTAATACTTCATCAATTCTTGGAGCTTGTCTTCGAAAGTGCAAGGGGACGACGGCTTCTTGACCATATACAAGTGTGAACGGGGTCTGACCTGTCATTCTTTTATATGTTGTTATGTACGCCCATAGCATAGCAGGTATCTTGTCATCCCAGTCGTCTTTGTCGATGTTGCACATTTTTTTCAAAACCTTTGGTAAGTGTCTTATTAAAGGCTTCTACGATGCCATTCGACTGAGGGTGATATGAAGTACTTATCCTGTGTTGGATTGAAAATTATTTTGTAAGAGAAACAATTGTTTTGCAGACAAAGTGAGTCCCCTGGTTGTTGATCAATGTAATTGGGCATCCAAACCGTGTGATAATATTCTCATATATGAATTTTGCAACTATCTCGCTTGAACATGTTTCGACAGGTTCTGCCTCTGCCCATTTGGTGACATATTCTACTGTGGTGATGATGTATCTCGCACCTGTTCGTCTGCCAAGTATTGGAAATGGTCCAATAAAGTCGATTGCCCACATTTCAAATGTTCAACTTGGATTTACTGGAACAAGGGGAATTTATTTGCTTGGCAGTGATCGACCCATCCGTTGACATCTATCACATTTACTTACAAAATCTCGACAGTCTTTGTGCACTATCGGCCACCAAAGTACAGATTGCATAATATTTCTCGTTGTGATGTCGGCGTGATAATGTCCTCCTGCTGGTCCATAATGTGCCTCTGTATGTATAATTTGTCGTTCATGTTCGAGCACATATTGTCGTAATATGTCGTCTAGGCCGAGTTTATAAAGGAATACGTTTATTAGAGTGTAAGGTGCAACTTTCATTGCGAGAATCTTCTTTTTCTTTTCCGTCATTCATTCTGGTGGGTGTCCATCCTCGAGGAATTATGAAATCTATGCTAACTCCGAGGGGACAAATTCAATTCTAAACAAGTGTGCGTCTGGTAGTTCATCTTCAATACCTGTCGGCTCCTCTCTCGTGTTGATTCGCGACAAGTGGTCGTGTCCGATATTTTCCTTTCCTGGTCGGACTATGACTTCAAATTAAAATTCCTGGAATAATAGTAACCAACGACATAATATTACATGGTGCAATGTCTTATTGAATAAGTACTTTAATTCTTGATGATCTGTATAAAAAACAAAAGGGTTAGCCAATATATAGTGCCGGTATTTCTGCAACGCAAATACCATACCCAGTGCCTCTCTTTCTATCGTGGAAAAATTTCTTTCCAATTTGTTCAACTTTATGCTGTTGAAGGCATTAGGGTAGTCCATTCCATCATCACCAGGTTGCGTTAAGATTGTGCAACTTTTATGCCCGACGCGTCTATATGTACATGGAACTTGATCGACCAGTTCAGGAATCAAAGTATAGGAGCTTCAACAAGCTTTCTTTTCAGGATGTTGAACTATGTATTAGAGTCGTCGGTCCACTTGTACTCTTGATTTTCTTTGAGTAATTCCTCCAAGGGATACGTCATGTCAGAATAATTTCGGATGAACTTTTGATAGTATCCCGTGTGTCCCAACATAATTCGCACTTGCTTAGAATTGACCAGAGGCTTTAGGTTGAGAATGATCTTGATTTTGGCATAGTCGACTTTTATGCCTTCCTTGCACATGACATGTCCCAGTAATATTCTGATAGGAGTTGCGAAAATGCATTTCTTGATGTTCAGTGAGAGTTGGATTTGTCGACATCTTTCGAGCATCGGTCGGATACATTTGCAGTGATCTTTCAGCATGGAGTAGATTGTCCAATCATCAAAGTAGACAACCATAGTTTTGTAGATGCATTCTTGAAAATATTTGACGACAATTCTAGAAAAGACCATTGGTGCGTTCTTCAACCTAAATGGCATGAATTTATAAGCAAATGATCTAAATTCACACACGAACGTGTTCTTCTTCTGATATTATTTGGCAATGGGTAATTGATTGTACCCAGAAAATACATCTGTGAATGAATAACACTCATGCCCTGCAACTTCATTAATGATTTCGCCAGCGAAAGGAGTAGGAAAAGGGTTAGTGAGTGTTACTTTATTAAGTTCGCGAAAGTAGACACATATTTGCAGTCGTGTCGGATCATGCTTCTTTGGTTGTACGACCATAAAACTCGCCCATTCAGACTGGTCAATAGGATAGATGATTCCCGCTGTAAGCATACTATCGATCTCCTTTTTGACAATGTCTTTATATTTGTGAGCAAGTTTATATGGCCTTTTCTTTACTGGTTTGGCATCTGGCTTGATATCAATCTTCATTTCTCCCATATCATGTACAATTCCTTTCAAGTCTTTATAATCTCGCGCAAATACATCCTAAAATTCTTTAAGGAGTTTAGTGATCTCTGTAGTTTTCTCTTCATTCCAGTAATCACCAATTTTCGCCATTTTCGGTCTGTCGTCGTTAGATATGTCAACTTCTTTGATTTTGACTTTGGCATCCATCCACTCTGGTGCTTGGCTGTCCTTGATTGGGCGTTCGCCTTCTTTGATCTGTGTGAATGCAAAAGGAAAGTGTTTTTCTGTTAATCTTTCAGGGTCCTCTTTCTTTGTGGTCTCCAATTTGAAAGTTGTTCTGATAGGCTTCGACATAGCTGGATGGTCTTCTTTCCATTGGAAACTCTTTTCGATTGTTTTCTCCGTTTCTAGTCCCAATCGTGTCAAATGATGGACTTCTTTCGACTGAATATTATGGCAGACAATGGTTTTCCGAACAAGTGGCTGCTTCTCTGTTGGTACTGTATTTTTTGTTGGTTGCATAAATTGTTTGATTTGGTTACTCGCCTTAGATAGCTTCTCATCCTTAGGAGAAAATTGGAAATCTTTGATGAAATTTTCTTTTAGTTCTTTCCAAACGAAGGTCTCTCCTCTTTTCTCTTCCATCTTGTACCATTTATTTGGCAAGTCATCGAGCGTGTTCAGAAAGAGATGCAACCATGCTCTTTCATATTTATGTCCCAGTCTTTTCCACTCCTTTTCGCACTTGTTGATGGGAGATTCAGGGTCCTGTCCTTGTGTGAAAATTGGGATTTCAGCCTGAGCCATCATTTTCTTATCTCCAAACCTTTCAATAAAATATGTCGAGGCAGTGGTCCATGTTTGGAGTTTTGACCGATGCGTGTCCCACCATCTCGCAGTTGTAAATGTCTCGACCAGACTCTGCAATCTCCCTTGATCTCATACATGCTTTGAAACTTCCTCGACATGTACTGACGGAGATTCTCGTTCTTTGTATCGCATCGCAGGAGTTTGTGTCGAGTCACTTTTCGATGGTGCTAGAGTTGGATATTCATGAATTTTTCTCCCGAATATCTTCGGAGTGGTTGAGATAGAGAAGCATTTCTTAGTTGTCTTTTTAGAGATGGATTCAATTGTCCAACATTCTTTCACTTGAAGTTTATAATTTTCCATTTTCCAGTTGTACATTTCAACATCAGAATTGTATCCGGCTGCTGTAGGGTCTCCAAGATAGAGTTATCCTTGTGCATTTGGTTTGATATAATCTTCATTATTGTTAATTTGATATAGTTGTCGTGTATCATTTTCATCCTCCATAGGTTCTGACCATGGTTCTCCTTGAGATGGGAAGATAAGAACTATCACCTTTTGGCCCTTGCCTTTGAGTTTAATACGACCTTTATCAAGAGATATTGACGCTTTCATTTTTTGGCCCCATGGTCGACCAACCAGGGCTGGGAATGAACTAGCTCCATCTTTTGGATTTATAATCTCGAAGTCGACTCTTTTCACTATGACTTTGATGGAAGTTTCGACATTTCTCCACACACCAATTGGTTCAATCAGTCCTTGATCGACAAGTTTCAAATAAATGCCTGATTCTTGAAGCTGAGGTCGACCTAATTGTTCCCATGTATCACGAGTCATGATACTAACTTGTGATCCAAAATCGAGTACAACTTATTTAGCATGGTATCCGTGTAGTTCGAGGTCGACGAGAGGGTCGACATCGTTCTTATCTTTTTGGTTCAGTCGACATATGTTTTTGGCTTGTCTATGCCCAACATATTAACTTTTAATATTATGCAATAAGTCAATTAACTTCCCGACAGCTTCTTCTTTAGTTATAAGATTGACCAATTCATTGATATCTTCCCGTATTACTTCCTCGTTATCCTCTTGTGCTACTAGTTCATGAAATATATCAGATGCATTTTTATACAGATATTTTTGCTTGTTAATGTTTGGATAATCATCTTTATTTATTAATTTACTTATTTGTGGATTATCTTGGCCAGTTCAAGTACCTTGTCTTGTTACAATTTGCAGATTCTTTGTTCTAAGCACATCACATTTTGGAACACACGACAAGACATTAACATTATTTTTATTTGTAATTTTCTCAATCATAGTAGGGAAATCCTCCAAGAAGTGATCCCCTATTCCACATATTGTACAAAATTTAAGATCCGTTCGATCTTTATAAGGAGACTTTGCATGGAGATGTCCTTCACTAATACAAGTATAACATTTCCCAGGTTGGCAAGGTCAGAAATATCGACTGCCATTGTTGCGACCTCGGCCTTGGTATCTGTTATCACATATATAGTAGTCGGGCTACCATACATTATTTTTATGATGCCAGTAGACTATTCAGCCAGTTCCCTTACATTTGAGAGGCTGAGATGAGCATCTATATTGGATCACTATCAGATTTTGGACAGCAGTATGTATTCCCCATGCCATGACTGAGTCTCGGGACACTCAGAGAGATGACCGATGTAGCCATTATACCAGTTGTACAGAGCAGTCAGTAGTGCCCAGAGTTACAGCAGCAGTTTCAGAGGAAAGATGATGGTTCAGATTGATGAACATTCAGGTATATGACTCAGCAGGTATATCATTGTGTTATGGTTATATTGCTTTTATACTTATTCTTATAGCATGTCTTAGCACTTAGTGTCATGATATGGCGATCATATAGATATGTGGACCTGGTTGATCTTATTATATATATTATATTGTCCCTACTTAGACTTAGAAGTTCACTATTAATACTCATTGGTTTTACCCTCCTCAGGGAGAATAGAGGTGATCATTCCACCATACCTTGGCTTGCTAGTGCTGGCTCCATTATTCATTGTCTTCATCCATCCATTGCCTACCTTTTAGTTTATCACCCTGACTTACTACTTGACTAGTGGCATGGAGGAATTTTCCCCACTGTAGCCTCTGTATTGGATGAGCTTCCTTGTCTATTGTGTCTCGGCTCTGAGTTGGTGACAAAACTTACCTTTGGTGAGTTGGATTGTAGGCCTAAATCATTCTGGTCGGTTGTCCCGATGTTTGGCATTGGCTCGAACTCCCCCTAGTCACTTGAGATGTTGTTGGCTAAAACTGAAAGCTCATGTACTATGTATGGAAACTGATAAATTCGCCCGTGGAAACTAAAAAAAGGGCAAGAGCGATGAACTGCTGAAAAATACTCCTCGAAGAGTATAAGAAAGGTCCAAAAAGCAATGATTCTTAAAATCTATATCTAAACAATTGCTGACCTTATATGTGTATAAAAAACATGCCCTGGATGCAAGATGCAACTAGTTGTGCTTATCAGCACACCTGAGATCCGAAGGGTTATGTAGGCCAAAAAGGCCATGAAATGAAATTGAATGATCCTAATGAACTTGGATCAACTTAATATAGACATGATGCCTAAGTTGAATAAGCACTCTCTAAACAACTTACCCATTTGTGAGACACCGCAATTCCCTGTGTTGTTGCTCATTCAGTATATACTATGGTGTGTATTCCCTTTCCCATTGCCAAAGTGTCACAAAGTTAAGTCGGTCAAGTCATCCCTTAGCCTAGCCAGTTATCTTAGCCTTCACCCTTCACTAGCAAATTGATCACAGCTATGAAGTGAGTATCATCTTGAAAGTCTAGTCTGAGTAATAATAATAATTAATGACATTATATATTTGGATTTAGATCGCCAGTAATGATTACTTTGTGTTATAATTGTTATTTGAATAAGTTGTAGAGCATGCATTAACCTCTGACACTTTGCAGCAGCTTCCGATTATGGTCTGAGTTATATTTGATCATGTTGACTTGGTTAGACCTAGTTTGACCAAGGTCAACCATAGGACATGAGATGGTTGGACCTTGTGATGATATGGATAGATGATATATGGTCTACTTAAATGTATATGATGATTCTATGCAGCAGCTACAGGGTTATGATGATGATTCATGGTTTACAGCAGTATTTGATCATTTACAGATTATTATTATTTGCCCTGTTCCGGTATATTGGATATATATTTTGATCATGCAGAGACTCATATGGTGTATGAGTACACATCTTGGATGGATTTGGACCTTCTGAGTCCAATGAGATAGTTTGTTTTCAGTTCCGGGCACTTACAGTGATGATTGAGCCTCAGTAGGCTATCCCAGTGCAGTTTTGGTCTGTCGGAGACCCTGTCGGAGCAGATGTGATTTTTTTTCGGTTGACCTAGGGCGCTGTGCTTGGAGGGGGTGGTATAGCCACTTGTTTTTACCATATTAACCCCCTCCCGGACACACTGGTTCCCTCACCTTGACAGCGCAGGCACTCCAGGAGGCAGTTTGGGGCAGTTTCACGCTTCCCGAGGCATTTCAGGATTGGTAGAAATGGCTATTGAGGAAATCAATTTGGGCTACTGAGGCAATGTTTTGGCATGGGATGATCAGTGATGATGGATCGATGTCTTCCACACCTCCTCCAGCAGTTTCAGCTTCATCGGGGCCCGCATCCATCACTTATGGCATTTTCTGATGATTTCTGAGGTCTTTTGAGGCCTATGATTTGTCCATAGAGGCACGATTTGGTATATTGATGACTATTTTATTATTATTGTGCTATGGGGATTGACCAAGGGTGGCTAAAATTACCCCTTGGACCTACCATAAGCTTCTTATTATATTTTGTCATCATGATATGGTGGGATTCCCCTCTCCTAGGGCGATTTTGTCCACTTATGTTATATTTTATTAGTGATCCATGTATTTTATTGTTGAGCTCATCTCAACCATTGATTAGACATTTGTATCTTTTAATCTTAGCCACTCATTCAAAAAGTGGTTAGGATTTTGATGCCTCTCCTTCCTATTTAAAGGAGAGAGCTTCTCATTGTAAGGGGTCTTTGGCTCTTGGATTATTGGTATAGAAAAACTTTCTGGTGGAAATTCTTGTGGTCTCCTTTGCATCTGGTGTTCTTAGATGGTGATTGGAAAGTCTTTTGCAACCTAGCATTTGGAATTTGTGGTAAGATCTATCTATTTTGGAAATCATTGTCTTGTCTACAGGAGGGCGACTTCAACAAGGGCGATTTTGCAAGGCTTCTTCAAATCGACTTTCTTGGCATTTGCTTGTATTAGGGGGTTATAATTAGTATCATTGTGATATATGCTATCTTTCTGTTACTTCTCTTGTGGCATTACATCAAATCTGATATTGTTGGCGTTTGTTGTGCAGGAGAGAGGGCGCATTGGCTTCTTGGACTAAATCGATTGCATAGAAAACTACCTCAAAGCTTCTCAAATTGATCGGGTTTGCATAGATCATCATCATCAAGGCATATACAAGGTTACCCAGGTAAGATCCACAGGTTTGTTTCTCTTATCTTGATCCAATCCATTGACCTAACTCATAAATTGATAAAACCCTTATTTCTTCAAACCCTCATTTTTACATTTTTTCAAATCTACTAAGATCTAGCGGATTTTTGGGTAAGATATTTAAAACCCACCTCTATAGTATCCACGGCATCCCAGATCTATAGTTTAGTGAGGATTGACCTCCATTTGACCCTCTTCCCAAGGCATTTAACCTCTCCAAGCAAGGGCGCACTTCCTAGTTTGGTGGGTTAACCTAGATCTAGTATGTGGGTAGTTGATATCCCGCTTGATTCATGATCTACACATCCAATAACCTACCTCCAGATTGCCACTTTTCTGATTTCTACCTTGTGGGCCCTATTCCACATTTTAAGGGATTTAATCCCCATTTTGGACCACTTGGTATCTTCAAACTCAGATCTAGTAAGATCTAGCCATTGGATTGCCTTGAAATTGTAGATCCATACTCTCACTTGCTTAAACCACTTGGATCTAAAGTTTGGATGCCATTGGACTTGTCTTGACCCAACTTATCCCACTTTTTAGCCTCCTTGGGTAAAGTCGCACCACCTTGGAGAAGTGAGTTGGCCCACTTCTAGGACATGGGTACATGAGATTTCAGTGGATTTGGAATGGGAGTAATTCAAAACCTAGGTCTAGTAGGTCACCTTGTCAAATCTTTCCTTGGGGATAGCATTCCTTGTTTTAAGGGATTGTGGTCCACTTAGGTCAAACCTATATCTAGACCTATTCATCCATCAAGAATTTAATTTCCCACTTGTCCCATGCAATAGGAGTCCTTAACCACAAGTTAACCTTACTTTGACTCCATTATCCCAATTCCCAAGGCACTAGTTTCTCTCCAAGTCAATTCGACTTTCCTAGATTGTTGGATTAACTTGTGGTTTGACCTTTGTGTGGTGAACTAAAACCTTTGATGCCATCATACTTCATGATCAAGCTTGTCACTTGTACTAGTTAGCCCCAATTCCACCCCTAAACTACCCTGCATTGGACACGGTTCCCAAGGCAGTGGATTTTCTCACATTGAACTAGTACTTTAATCCTGGATCCTATTTCACAAATCATAAGTCACTTTCACATCAATAATGAACCAAAGCTATACTCATTGAACCCATCACTTGTCTGGTGACTTCATCCTAAGGTCTAGGATAAACCATACACCTTACTTCACTTAGAATTAACTTGATTTGGTGTCTTGGTTTTGATCTCTCCTGTCGGGAGTAGATCGGGTCTCCCCCTTTGTTTTCTGGGCTAGATAACATAAAGTGAAGGTTGCCTCGACTGGCGTGACAACCATCTATTGGAGGTGGAGGTGATCGTGGTTGCACCTTTTGAGTTTCCCTTCCCTATTGCCATCCATGAGTGGATACATCCATAGGGGTAACTACAGTTTAGGTGATAACAGTATCCTCCGCGTTAGTTGTAGTTATCATTCCATCGATCGTATATTATTCCGTCGTATCTTGGATATCTGTCATTGTCATTCTGGTCGTACCGATCATTCCTTTCGTTTTTGTTGTTTCGGTCGTATCTGTCGTTTTGCTGTTCGACAGAGTTGGTATGGTACACTGCATGGTAATTTTGTTTATTCTTTAGATTCAGATGACATTCTGCTATAGAATGAGTACCAACTTCACATATCTGACACCACTTAGCTTGCTTGTTTTTCATATTGTACGGGAATTCATTTGTAGTATGTAAGTCGTAATCTTGAAAAATATCATAGAAGCATCTTGTTTGTACAAGTCAGATATCTTGCCATCGGTCCTCCTAACGACAAGAGTCTTTTTTGTGACCTGCAGTATTAAATTTGGTACACAAGACTTCCACTCCTCTGATGTTTATGTCCTGGACGGAAGTTGCATACTATCCAGTCGTTCTTCAATATGTCTAATGATAGATACTAGAGGATATTTGTTGTCCATAACGATTTCTAGAGCCTTTGTCAGAGCGTCTTCGTAAGAGCTGACGTTCTGCCATCAGACGTGCACCTTAATTTTTCTTAAGAGTCCAGCAACGAACCATTTGATCAAGAGTTTCTCCTCGATATCATAATAAATCTAGCTCAGGAGGTATTTAAACCTATTTCCATATTCTTTTACAGTCTCTTTCGGTCTTTGGACTGTGGTATTTAACTTCTCAGCAGCCAGGTATTTTGCATCCGATGTCTTGAAGAAAGATAAGAGGAGCTGCTTGATTTGTGCCTTTGTCACATTTGGTGTTTTGTCAATATATCCCATGTACCATGTGAGTGCTCTTTTTCTCAAAGAGCCAGCAAACTGTGCCATCTGACGATCTTCGTTAGAAAGTGCATTGGTTGCCCATATTGACTCGTTAACAAACCAGTGTCTCCGAGGATCTTCGTCACCCTCGTAGAACGAAAGGTGTGCTGTGGTATGCGACATGTCTGCTGCTACTTTGACCTCAAGGTTGATTGGAGGGGTTGGTAGATTATTACCGGAGACAAAATTACCTATATGGATAACCTTAAAAGGTACTATTTCCAAATGTGTATTGGGAGCGAGTTCTTCACCTTCACTGCCAGTGTCTGGAACTTCGGTCGGATCGTTGGGTCTCGAAAGCGTGCTTTCTTCGATTGCTTCTATCGAAATCCAGGTGAAATTCTGCTCAATTGATATTTCACCTCTTCTCGGTTGTTCCGATGAACTCAACGATTCACTCAATGCTGGTAGTGGCAGGGGGGTGCTTTTGTATGATCTGAGTAGAGTAGATGGAAAATTTTATTGGAAAACTCGAGCTGAAAAGTGACCTAGTTTCCTTCTTCTCGTCGATGAATCAACAGTCGGTCGACTTCATCACCTTCATTACTTCGTCGAATCCAAATGCCTGATTGGGCATCGTGAAGTCCTAGATATTCTTCGACAATATCCTACACTCGGGCACTCTGAGTTAGATGCAGCGGAGAAGGTGGTGTTATTACCTCAGGTATATTTACTTGGAGAGCACTACCACGCTCTATCCACAAGTCTTCATCCATCGGTGACAGGTCTTCATCGACGCTGCTTTCATCTCGGGATTGACTCGATTCCGACAGATTTCCTTTTCCATCTATCATGACACCCGATCCTCGTTTCTTCCAGAGCGCACTAGCCTACTCCTTCAACTCTTCTCGCCTTTTTCTCCTCTTCTCTCGCTCAATATTCTGGATGTCTGGAGTGCTTTTGTGACTCATTGCTCGATCTTTGTCGAATCTGTTGGATCTTTCACCGCTGGTCATGTCGCCTTTTCATCTGTCGATCTTTATCATGCATCTACTCCATCAAAACATGTTTGGCTACCCCCCCAATGCTGGCCCAAAGTTCTCTAGGAAACTGGGGAAGTACAGAACTTCATTTTCTCAAGAAATACTCCCACTCGCGTTCTTGTATGAATTTATCCCACTCTCTTTCTTTTTCTTCCCAATTTGAGTTTGGAAGTGGTGGAAATAACAAGGGTCGAGTCTCGACAATATGCGCTGCGCCTTTGTCAATTAGGAACTTGAACAAGAGTGTCGGAAAATAACACAAAAACAGGTCGGTAAGGTCGGTGAAAAATCGTTTCCTCACGTCGTCAACAGACACCCGCTCTTCAATCGTGCATTCTTCACAGAACTCGTCGGCAATCTTCCCGCACCATTCCGATATATTCGTACGACCTCCATTAATCAGCTTTGTGATCAATTTGTGCTCCTTTTCATTTGGTTGTCTTCTAATCCAGGAGCTTCTTCAGTGCGAACGACACAGATTCCACAAACTTCTCATGTGTCTAAGAAAATAATTTCTCTCTTGCTTGAGAAATCGTTAGCTTGTTCCTTCCAGCATAATTTTGCAGGTACTTAGCAATCTTTCTCTCCCACCAATCCTTATTCTCTTGCTCTGATATCATTGATCATGCTCACTATCACTTATGTGTGCATCACTGGCAACAGAACCAATGTTGTAGTCGAGGGGGTTACATTGTTACCAGTGATACATATTATATATAAGCAAGAAACACAAAGATACAGATACAATAGACAAGATATGGAGAGGAAGCACAAGCCTTATATTACTCAGCAAGATATGCAGAACAATACATATGAATAGATCCAATATAATCTATGAGTCAGCTCACCATCATATATATATGTTTTACATACAATTATTTAACTGCTCGTTGGTTCAACAGACCGACCCGACATGCACTGGTCGACGCAACTGCCGACATGTTTTACAAGAGGTCAGGCGGAGGACCTAGTTGATAGGCTGACTTAGGCTCCTCCAACAACCATTGATCAAAATAATTAATCCTAGCCATTAATGAGGTAGTGAATGGTAGTTAGGGTTAGTTGGAGAAAAGTGAAGTATAAAAAAGAGTTAGTGAGACAAAGGGAGACACACAAAAAGGTTTAGAGAGAGAGAGAGGAAAGGCGTTGTTCTCAAGGACAAACAAGGGCACGATTCCCAAGACAACTACAACCAAATTTGAAAGTCTAGCAGGCAAGGCTGTTCCTAAGTATTGGCATGAATCCCAAGGCAGTTTGATATAAATTTTATGCATAGAATTTTATACAATTATGTATAGTTACTGGCACATTTTCCAAGGCATAAAGGGTTCAAATTTGTTGCTGTAATTTTTTGACAAGACGTACTGTGGCATAATTTTCAAGACAACATGTTGTTATTCTGATTCTGGCATGTGTGGATCAGTTTGGGCAAATTTATTCTGTTGGCACGAACTTCAAGAAACATAAAATAGATGGGAGAGACAAGTTTGTCTTTGTTTTTTTTTAGAAATAATATTTTTGAGTTGTAAGAAGTTTTCATATTGCCTTAATAAAATTTCTCTCTCAAGGGTTTTCCCAATTTGGGTTTTCCTCTGGTCAATTCGACCTAAAAACTGTGTATAACGATGAATGTTCATAATTTATACATTTGAAGTACTTGGCATGGGTGTTTTAAGTCTTTAAAAACTGAAAGTAATTTTAAGTTTAAAACCACTGAGATGCTAAGTGTTTGAAAAAACACTTCAATGAGACTTTGTTGAATTTGTCAAAATTTTCTTCACATTGTAAAGAGATCCTCAATGACTCACCGATTCCATGGGCTCAACTTTGGGCAGTGACCTTATGAGAACCAACTTCAAAATGGTTATCCCCTTAAATGCATATATGAATTTGGATATACCTATTTTAGAGGCAAAGATTGATGTAGAATCTATAGAAAACTAGAGTCTTACTTCTCTATGAAAAAAATGTTGTTGAGAAAGTCATCATTACATTTGTCAATATGTCAACTTTTATACATCGTTGGTGGGAAAACCTTTCTAAAAATTAAGACAAGTTACTAGACTCCATTAAGACATGAAATCAATTCATCAAACATGTTAGAAAAGAGCACCTAACAAGGGGTTATGCAATCTTTGGTAGCATATTAGAAATTGAAAAGGAAATGGATCTAAACTAATCAAACATGCATGAAAACAAAGATAAAGAAACTAGCCATTCAAAGAGTGAAAAAATATGATGATTATTATTAAACAAATAATTCAAATTATACAAAACACACCTTGGTACTATCTATTGAGAGTAGTGGACCTCTGTAGCTAATCCAAGCGTAGGTTCTTTTATATACTTGCAGTCCCAATATCTATCCAAGTGTGAGGTCAGGATTCCCCTTATGGTGAAAGTCAAACGAAATATGTGGTCTCTTTCTATTTTCGAACAGAAATCCGACAGCATGTTGACGCTTTTGGATATATGAGAATGGATCTATGAAATCATGACCATGAGAGTTTCTTTTATATGCACCAGGATCGTCAAAACTGGGATCTAGAACCAATGCTTATGCTCTCCATTCCATTGGTTGTTTAGTAGAGAGGTTAAGGTTTTGGAAGTTATATATGTCATCAGTTTTGACCATGTCAATGTGCGTGTCCTCTTTTAGACACTACTTCCCTTGGGGGAGCGTGAAATGATAAAATATAACAAAAATATGCACTTGGGACCAGGTCACAAGTTTTTGGGCAATAAACACGATCGCGATCACGCCTTTTGAAGGAAAAGATGTGACCCTTTAGTTATGGTCAATTTTTTTGTTTGACTTTCATTTTTTTGTCCATTTGGTCATTTCCTCAAGTCATATGGATGCGATGAGATGGAAAATGGTGCTTATACTACCAATTATGATGCATAATGGTGATGAGAATGATGACAAAGTAGGTGAGATATTTTTGGCTATTAATGGAGACCAAAAACTACAACAAATTGGAGAACTCACAATCACAACACATGGAATCAAAATTATGCAACAACCAACTATCAAGCATTAAGACTAAAATAATTGAATTTGGATGTATGGATCATCATCAATGGAAACAAGAAAGCAAGAATATCATGAAATCCTATTACTTGGTTTCATCACATGTAAATCCATTAACTGCAAATCTTTGAGGACAAATATTTTGAAGGAGGGTACAATGATATGACCCAAGTGGGGACATATATGGGGTTAAATGTATCTGATATGTATCCAAGTGGGCATATATGGGACTAAATATATATGTAATGAAGTAAATGTATATGTAATAGTGGTAAACCTAATGATGGAGCCTCATATGCAATGAGTGAATAGGTATATACAGAGTAAAAGTATTCATTGTTGAGGAACATGTGAATTAGACGTATGAATGTATTAGTGTATTTGGAGGTTCTCCTATTCTTCAAGGATTTATTGTGTAGCTTGTCTATCTTACTTAAATTGGAGTTGTGCTCCATGTTTACATTGTGTGTACTATCGTCTCTTATGATAATTTAAGGATTTGGTTTAAAACAAAAACCTCTAGAAAATTGTGTACAAATTTCCTAAATACAACAATAATAATCATTGAGAAAACTATAGGGGCATTCTTAAGTCCATATAGCATCACATTGTAGGCCAAAAAACCCCATTCTATGGTGAAAGTAGTCTTATTTTTATCTTATTTTTCAATTCCAACATGATAATATCCAGAAAAGCCATCAGTGAATGAGTAAGCTTCCTTCCCTGCTACTTGATCCAAGAATTCATTGCTAAAGGGGGTAGGAAAAGTATCAAGAACACAAGCTTAATTAAGGCTATGGAAATTAACACAAACCCTTATATATTCCTTGTCCTTCTTACCTTAGATTACAATGGGGCTAATCCACTCAAATTCATCCATAGGAAAAATCATTCTAGCTGCTAACATGCAATCAATTTATTTCTTGACCTTCTATGTAACCCTAGGGTTGAGTCAGTATGAGCAATGCTTAAAAAGCTTTGCATCATGTTTTAGGGTAATACTTATCTCACCCAGATCACCTTGGATCCCTTTTAGTTATGCAAATTGTTTTGGGAGTAGGTCTTCATGCTCTTTAAGTAAAGCAACAATTTTGGACACATTTTGGTCATCCTAATAATCTCCTATAAAAACCATGTTGGGTTTGTCTTCAAAGCCAATATTAATTTTCCAAACATTTCCTAGATATGTATAGGTAACATTGGCATCCTCCTGCTTCTTTTCTTGTACTATTCTAGAGATTTTTGTCTCCTTTAATGATAGACACCTTAGTTTATGCAAATCATTTGGATCTTAATCATCCTTATCAATTTTGCCACAATGAAGAGGCATTTCCATTATGTTAATGGGGATTTACAAATTAAAAAACTCTTGATGATGCCTACAGGGGTGTAGCTCAACCGACGATTCACTTGATATGAAGGAAATGTTGTAAATGGAGGTCACGAGATCAAATCACCCTGGATTACCCGTGCCCCATGCTTGTGGGCTGTGTGGGTGCACCTAGGGGTATAGTGGTAGTGGATGGGATTGGATCTCTGGACCCCGTGTCACACGAATACCAACCCATTCCCAGTTGCCGATTCCCCTAGTAACAAAAAAAAAAACAAAAAAAACAGTCCCGATGATACTAAAAGATAGGGGGATTACCTATGTTCTACAACCAATCAATAAAAAAATCCTCCTTAATAAGCTTTAATGGAGCTGTGACCGATTGAAATTTTCCCACAAAAGAGAAATCCTCACAAAAATGAGTTTGCACAATCTTCCAATTTATGGTCAACCTCCTAGTTTCTTCATGCAAGCATGTTAAGCCCTAAATGTTGGCACATTACCCCTTATATTGTGGCTCATTACATATTATTGATTTCGGCTTGGGTCTAATAGTGGTAACCATTAGTATTATGATATTAGTTATGTCAGCTTGGGTTCACTAGTTGTAATTGTACCTCTTTGTTTCGTATATATAGGAAGGATACCTTTTCTTTTGAATCATCTCAACTTGTCTTGTCTTGTGTACTTAGTACATTGTATAAGGAGGTTTCCCCCTTGAAGAGGCTTGCTATTCATCTATTTTATTAATTATTAAGGTGTGGATTACTCCTTCTAGTATATTTATGCTATTTTCATGCTCTTTTGGGGAATTGGTTGCTTAACAAAGCACTAGGATTTTGGAATGGGGTTTAAACCCTAAATAAAAATTATGGCCCTAGAGATCTAATTGTATCCCTTCACTCTCTCACTATTGTGTATATTTCTCCACATATACAAAAGGATCCATATCCCCATTATATATTTCTACAACCATAGATTTCTAAGATGTCTTGCCTAAAATATTTAAATAGTCAAACTTAGGCAAAGTAACAAACCTATGGACCATAGTTGTCTAAAATCATGACCATGTAAAAATATATTCCTTGTGAGTAGCCCACCACCTTGCAGGAATAAATCATAGCACAACATCTATTGCAGGTACCTTTTTCTATTTTACAACTCTATTGTTCATCTCTATGAGGAGTTCATTGAGATTGGAGACTCCATCATAAATAAACGGGTCTTGAATGTCTACGCCAATCCATCTACTGATTTAACATTTGCACAACGTCATGATGAAATCTCATGTCTCCTATTTTGACATTCATTCAAATCCTCTTTTCAATGATTGTAAAAGGAGTGAAAACTCCTCATTGATAATGGACCATTTTCTATGGGGTTAATGTAATCATCCTTCTTTCTTGTGATTAGATTATAAATCTGATCCAAGACAACTCTTTCCATATTGTCATTGTTAGGTTCTATGTATTGGGGTCCTTGATAAGGATCCAAGGGAGGGGTGATTATTATCCCTTATGCTTCAAAATTCATGGTCTAATTCTTTAAGTTGATGATAGCATAGTTCCCAAAGACTTAATATAACCCCAATAATGTAGGATGATGATCGGTCTTATCCATTATCTCAATCATCTCAAAGTTAGTAAATGTATTTACCCCCGCTAGATCAAACTAATTGACCATGTGCAATTGGAAGGGATAATATACCAATGGAGGGCTACCCATAGCCTCCGATGTTTTCTTAGGATGGATATTAACATCAGATCCAAGATCCAACACAACATCCTTGATATCATATACATCTACCTAAGCATCCAACCTGAATTCCCTCTTGGTCTATTTTTTCCTTCTCCTTATTATGCTAGTTTTCCTCTAAAGGAGGTTAGTTGAGATTAGGTCCTCCTATTTCTCAGTTCCCATAAGGATCCATGGAAAGGAGTAGAAACACATACTTATGCAACTCTTGTCCATATCGATATAATAAAGGTCCATCATAAACAATATACTCCCTACACATTGTCAAATTCCATATCTGCAAGTGGGCCTCTTGCAACACAAAGTCTTCAAACTGCTTTTCCCACCAATCTTGGATCTAGTGCTTATAAATCTCCTTATACATTCAACTAGTACTTCAATATATAGAAACATGTCCCAACAAATTTGCCAAATGGTGGGAAAATTTGTATTTTTTCTCTACATCGAGACCATGCCTCCCTGACATGAAAATGTCCAGGTAATGCCTTTGTTACCTTCTGATTTAAATTTTTGGCAGATTACAAATTGAAATTCACCTTAAATTTGCATAGTTAAAAAAAAACTAAAAAAATTCTACACAGTGCGTTCGACCTGTTCATCTTGCCAAGACATGAGGATGCACCTTGGAAATTTATAGAGTGTACCAAGAGTGAGGTGGAAAATTCATGTCAACTATAGAGCACTGTTACTAGGGTGCGCTATATGTTAAATAACACACTGCATAAACTAAATAAAAAATAACAACATTTTTTTTTTCTGGTGCATCACTTTTACCAATGCACCGATGCTGCCAGACACAACAAGCATCGATGCATGATATGATTTTAAATGCATCGGTATAACCACAAACCAAAACCAATTGATATATTTAAAAACGTTTATCGGTGATCCCACGAGGGTTAGAGCAATTGGTAATGAGTAATTGAGATGAGAAGTTGTAAATGGAAGGTCACAAGTTCAAATCATTGTGGTTACTTACTTACAAAAAAAGCGACGTTTATCAGTGTGTTTAATAAGTACATTTGTACCATACACAATGTTGCATTTTGTTAAACGCATCGGGCCTTTTGTTAAGGAAGTGCACCATCAGGACGATGCATTCACTCTTATAATATGCACTGACCAAGATTTTATATAAGCTTTCATCGTGGTGCGTTAAAAATAACTGTGCACACCGTTTGCGGTGTGGACAAGTGTTTATAGAGCATCGATGCTCCCTACTTTGGGACACACCAGTACCACTACAAGTGTTATACAAAATATTTTGGACGGTGTGTATTAGAATAATAAATGCACAATTACAGTGCTTGTATTAACTCCCACACACTGGTGTGTCTATTTTATAAAGCACATCATGTATAACTTCCTATTTTCACACATGGTCCTGTCAGTCCTGATGCGTTAACAACTAGTGTGCGCACCGTGAACAGTGTGAAAACATTTGTATAAAGCACCGGTGCTTCCTACTCCAAGACGCATCGTTATAAGAACTATATAATTGTTGAATCATTTTTAAAAATAAATCTTTTTTATCTTCTATGCATTCATTATCTAGTAGTGAACCATTAGTGGTGCGTTGTATATACATAAGGTAGTGTTTTACTGTATTTGGGGCACACCACTATGTAAATTCATGTTTTAAAAAAAATATATATTATTTATTCATATCAATAAATAAAATGATCATTTAATGAAATTTATTAATGTTGTATATATACATGTTTGTGTCTATGTATGAGGTAGATGGAAGTTATATGTGAACTAGAGACTTGAGTGAAGAGAGCAACAACAACAACAATAGGCTAGAGTGGACCTATACAATGTTGTACGGGTGTGGGAGGCTAGAGAGAGGGAGAGAGACTTGTACCCTTAGCCCATTACTTCTTAGACACAAGACCTCTTGAGGGTTGTCGGCCTCCTGAAGTTCTATCAGGAGGTTGCAACCCTCAAGGGGAACTTAGCATTTTTGACCTAGTTGATTTGTTGTTGGGATCAATATAGACAAGCCTTTCAGATTGGTCTCGATCTATGGTTTCATCCCACATAGAAGGACATATACTTATCCAGGAGAGGGGAGGATTTTCCCAGTTCCCTAATGTCCAACTTGTTGTCGTAGCATATTCGACTTGCTTACTCTCATAGATATATAAGTGAAGAGGTCATTGACCCTGATCTTTTTCAGGTTTCCGAAGGACAACTTCATATTTCTTCTTTCAGTGCATAGGAGGTTAGGTGCCTCACTCTTTTGCTTACGACGATAGCGCACTCCACCACTAATGGGAAGTGCATTAGTTTTCCTTTATTGTATTATGCTGATTCTTTAGTGTAGATACTTATATGCATTAGGTGGCCTGCCATTTTTTTGTGATAGTTTGGTTATGCTATGGATTGATGTCATGCACAGTTTGAGGGGAGGGTCAACTTCCCTTTTGCTTCACAGCTTTTTTGTTTATTTTTTTATAGGTTTCTGGTCATGAGGATGTCATTTTATCATCGCCCTCCTAGGGACATGACCGTGGTGAGGATGCATATGTGGGGACGGATGCTACCCAAGGGGGTCCATCCAGAGTACCCAATGAAGATAACATTAGAGGTGTTGGACTTACTGGCCAACGAGGATGATCATATATTGGACCTTGTGCCATATCCTTACATGGGGTTGGACTGGAGAGGATGCCACAACATCTTTTTCACTCACGATGAGCCACTAGATCACAGAGGTAATATTATTGTTTTGTTTAAATTAATCTAGTTTCATTGTATTGTCTTACTTAATGCAAATGAAATTTATTTTAACATTTTATTTAAATTGTTCAATGAAATTGTCTAATTATTGTTATGTACTATATTTTCTCATACATTGGAACTTGTGATGGTGAGGGGCCTCCACCAGTGTAGGAAGTTGGAGATATGAAGGATCCTGAGTTGTCTCAACTGCCCAGACCTAGCCTACGACGCAAGTCAAATGCTAGGTTTCAGGAGGATGTGGCAGACATGTTATTTGCATTATTGGCTCAATAAGGAGTCCAACATGTACATGTTCAAGAGATCATGCAAGACCCTGACCTAATAGAGTTATGGAGGATTATTCCTCGTGATATGAGGCATTTGATGCAGTATATCGTCATTGAAACCAGCCTTCTAGTTGCTAGGAGGGATGAGCATTCTACATTTGATGAGGCCGATGATCCTCCTCCTTCACCTCGTCCTTATTGTAATCGAGATGACTGAGCATCAATGTCTCATCCACCTCCTCCTCCTCATCATCATCACAATGACTGATCATTATTTCCTCCTCCACCCCCAACTGGCCCACCACCATCTTTGACTCGTCCATAGGTCAACCGACTAGCCTCTCCTCCTCACCATCCACCATCTCCTATTTCACAGATCAACTGACCAACCTTTCCTCCTCATCGACCATCAACCATCTCCTACTCGAATCACCTCAATTATAGATAGGATGGTCACAACGGGTGATATACATATTAATGGAGATATATATGCTGCTCTCCAGTATAAATTTTTTCTTGGAAAAAAGGTACTGATGCCTCTAGCTCTACTGGTGGAGGTGTCGATGCCTTTGGCTTTGTTGGAAGAGGTAGTGATGCCTCTGGTATCAAAGGTGGACCAATTATCTCATAGCATTTACTGGACTTGAGATGTATATTTGGCATGTATCATGTGTTTGATATTATTGTTCACACACACACACACACACACACACACACAGCTATATATATATATAGACACTGCATTTTTCATGTTGATGTTTATTTATATGTTGATGGTTTGATGGTGATGTATATGTTAGGTCAGATTAGATATGTTTGTTAGGTGTGCTTGATAGATGTGTATGCTAGATTATGCTTTTTAGATGTGTGTGATGGTTATGTTAGATAATGTAGCTTTTTTTGTTAGGCGTTTAGATTTGTGTGTTAGATGATGTTTAAATATGTTAAATGTATATATTAGATGATGTTAGGTAATATTTACATGTGTATATTAGTTTATGTGTATGTAAGATGATGCTTATGTTTGATAGGTGATGATAGATGTGTGTGTTAGATGATATTTGTCAAGTGTGTGTGATGGTTATGTTAGATGATGTTTATGTTTGTTAGGTGGTGGTGGTGATGATAATGGCACGTTAGATGATGTTAGGTGATATTAGATGTGAATGCTCTTGTTTGCTAGATGTCTATGTTAGATGTGTACTATCAAAAATAAATTCCTCCAATTTTATATTGTGTATAAACATCATGCATATTAAATTGTGAAAAACATCATGCATATTTATTTTGAAAATTTGTGAGAGGTGTTTATTAAAAAACATCAATGATAATTTTTTCCTTACATTGTAGTTATTGTCATATTGTTACAATTAATTTAAACAATTTCGTGAACTTATATTATAAAATAGAATAGATAAAGGTTTCACGTCTAATATCTTAATTATGTTTAAATTAATTATTTTTAAAAATTATTTTAATAATACAATGCATTTCATTCTTCTATAACAAATATTTATTTATACTAATTTATCATGAACTTTTAATTTATATTTAATGCATCTTAATTTTACATGTAATTAAGTGAAAATCATAGTTTTTTTAAATAATAACGGTTGCTTGTATTTATATCAAAAAAGGAGGGTGTGGCCTGACTGGACACCCTTGAATTACATCTGATGTATGAAGAGAGAGACTACATAGTGTTCTTTACATTGTTCAAAATATAGGATTTCAAAAAGTCTTAGCACTTCCGGCCTATAAAAAAGGACAATTCTTGCTTCCTACAAGAAAACACCTAAAATCAGAAGACATTTGTATGGCATTTACAAAGTATTCAAAAAGGAAAATCATGGCCATTACAGGCTTGTTTCCATCCCTTCGCGAGGTATCTCATTCTGACCTTCAACAACCTTGTTTCCATCACCATTTCCATTGTTGTTTTGCATTTGATCATCTTTCGTTCGATTTTCAATGTTTTCTTTACTACCTACGTGCATAGGACTGCCACTGTGTCCATAGTAACCAACTTGCATAGGGATACCAATCTCTACAAAATCATACATGCCATGAACCTAAAGAATGTTATTCAAAACTCAGTTTTCATCCCTCGCAAACTTCCACATTTCCCTCCAGGACTCGATTTTCTTCCTCACATTTATGCACTTTGCCTTGTAAATGTTATACTCCAGCCTCCGCCATAACTAGTTTAGCTCGGAGTTGAACCATATGAATATTTGCATTCTGAATTGAATCTAGAAATAACATTATTCAAACTTATATTGTCTTTGATCTCTCTTATCTCCCTCTCCAATCAATTCACATTTCTATTTAAAATTTCCTGGTCATTTGCATTCCTCCCATCTCCATCCTGGTGATCCATGTTGATCAAGGGTGACTAAAAACACTCAATTCCAATTGTAGGGCTACAAACAATGATTATTCCTACGTCCTCAGACTTACAATTATGCATAAAAGGTTTGAATGACGGCAAAGAAATATCCTACAACTTCGGACAAGTATTTAAAAAAGAGGAGGTCTTGCTAAACCATACAACTGAAAATGAACCAAAGGAAGAAATCTCGTGAAATGCCCTTGCCTTGTAATCATCAACCCCCTGAAGTGGTTTGTCAGTATAACTACATATTCTCGAAGAGAAAGTTCCAAAACTTACCACCCTTCCAGAACAAATGCAAATGCAAGCGAGAATACCACAAAGGAGCAATTCGAAACGAGAATTCAAGAATTATCCCATATCACTATTGGATCCATCCATTATATCCAAAGTTTGGAATTGAATGTTGTGTACTATTTTCATCATTCCTTCTATCTGTAATACGCAAGTAAAGAATTTTCCAATCTTTCTCTCACGCTCCAACAATCTATCATTCAGATTGACAATGTGATGCATTAAAACTGTGGTACTGCAACAAGATCGTTCCATGTCTTTAATCTCCCAGATGTACTCCAATAAACAATGACCATTAAACCACTTAAATGCAATATTATCCATGTGATTATGGGATTTTCTGAAATCCTTTTCCAACTCCATCAATGTATAATTGCCCCTTACCAAGATTACAAGCTATATTTGCATTTCTATCTATCTTAAGGTTTAAATACCTTAGGACACGACATACTTTAATTTTTAGAAATTCCTCCATCAAACTCACTATTATTTTCATGATACTAAATAATGGACCATCCGTTGGAGGGTGCTTGAGATATAGATATCGAATGACGATCATGGAATTTCCCACAACAATCACAACAATCAAATGGCTTATATTCCACTATAATGCTTGCTTGAGACCTTGCCACAATGAAAGGGCTTCCGCTTGATTATTATAGTTTTCCCAACCCTCGCGAATAGGTCTGCTTCAAAATTCCTCCGGGGTCAAAGGTCGCACCCCCCTGCCGCACCCACCACCCCTAAGTAAAAATCATAATTAATTATGAAAATTCCTTATAAACCATGTAATCCTTACCTATAACATATATAACTCGTAACAATTAATCACTCTTAATCCCTCACCATAACCTTTACCTATAAAATGTCAAAATCCATGCCAATATCTCTATTTTAGATGACATTGTTAAATATGTTGCACATATTCATCTCTTATGAAATTGTGGGTGTTTACAAATTTGATTTGTAGATTTTATGTAGACTTTGTAAATTTTATGTGGGCATTTCCTTCCTTTTTGCGACATATAACATTATTGAAAAATACAAATATTTAATTTTATTGCTATAATTTTTATTTCATGAACCATATTTAAAAATAGAATTATATGTTGCACTACTACAAACCGAGATCTACACACTAGAATACAATCATTCAGACACACATGATATGATATGTACTCAAAACCCAAGATTTACAACATTTGCTTTGCCTCTTCGCAACTTCCAGGCAAGACATTATCACTTAGGAGTACCTTATCTTTGAATAACCTACAGTTAGTGGACAATATAAATGTACAATGTCATTTAATGTTCATAAAATCAACCATTTTCATTTGATTGTGTGACAAGATTCCTCAAAATGTAAGGGACTTGATGGTCAATTACCTGAAAAAGTGTCGAGAAACACGTATTTGACATGCCATACATTGCTTTCAAGTTGTATTTTAACATTGTTGTCCCCAAATGGGTAGACTTCGATCGACCAGGTCAAAAGAGAGGGGTGGTGGAAACTAATTTAAGGATTTCGAAGAAGGTATCAGTCACATGAGCATCGTCCCCTAGATCATCGTCCTGGAATGCATCTAACAACATTGTGTCCATGGAACCTAAATCGCGTAAGAATTCATCCATACCAACCTCTGTTTCATTGCCTACATTGAGAACATGTGAAGAACTATTGTTATTGTAGTCATTCCTAATTGGTGAGACTAGACGTAGGGGGAATTGACTAGGTGGTTGTTTCTGTTTGTCCTAAAATCTGTACTTTGACTGCTAAAGCACAAAGCTTAGGCATCTGAAATGATGATTGAATTTGAGAAATGATGATTGAATTTGAGGGTGGTAAATGGATCAGCAAGGCTGGATGAGAAAGGGAGAGGGCATCAAGCTAGATTATAATAAATTTTAAAGTTCAAAAAAATAGTCCATTGAGTCTCTTTAGTCAAAGCACATATGTCTAAAAATATGAATATCAAATTTGCCATCAAAACAGATGAATTCAGTGATGTCGATTGGGCGACATGGGCGACATGAAGAAGGATCCAAAATGTCAAAACTGTGCAACTGTGCATCAGCTTTAAGGAATCCAAAAAGATATACATAATACAATATGTAACAACTTTCAAAATCTCGAAAATCTATAGCTGAATGTGGAAAAAAAGGTCATTAGCAATGGCATCATCACCATTGAAAACTTTATTCCATCAGAGATATAAATCAAACTGTTATAGACAGGAAACAGACTGTTATAGACACAGGAACTCGACGATGAGGCAGTATGAAGCCATGGGAATTTTCTGATTTCAAAATTTACAAAAATGATTTCCTCTTGGGCTTACAAAAAACTTAAGGCTCTGCCTCCTATAGCTCTCTCAATAAACTTAAGGCTCTGCCTCTTATAGCTCTCTCCAGCTTCTCGGCTGGAACCCCCTTTCTCACTTTTAAAATGAGAAGCTTTTATAGAGAAAATACAAAGAACTAGCTCTTGCCAGCGTTTGGGAATCTAGTTTATCTAAAAATGAATGAGATCTAAGTTTAATCACAAACAATCTGGAAAGACTCTGTCTAATTGCCAACTGATCCGTCGACCCCTGGTCCAATTCCTGATAATATGGGATTTGTTGTTGAACTTCTGTATTTTCATTTCATCAATTGGTTGGCAATTGATGCCTGAAAGGATGCTAACAATACTAATATTCTTCTTTTGCTGTCGAGTGTGCATTCAAATTCTGAAATGCTGGAAATGATCAAAGGGAGCACCTGTGTTGTTATAATTATTTCAAAGGGAGCACCTGCTCACTTCATGAGCCAGAGTATTCAGGACCCTGTGCAGTAATCTCGGGCCTTCAATGTCAAGTGGTTATCCAGACTTTAACATACTTTCCTCTCGATATTTTTTTAAGTTTTGGTATTCAGTGGACGCTACTGTGGCACTTAATTTTGACACTTGATAATGCTTAATTTATCTCCTTGTTGGCATTCGTTGACCCTTCAGAAAGTATTTGCAGCTAACATGAAATGAATGATAAGCTTTTATTGATGCTTGTATCAACACCCAATTGGACTTGATATTAAATTTAATGGATTTTGTATTGTTGTTATCAAAACTGGAAAATATCTCTCGGATTTCCAATAATAAAAATGAGATTTTATAATCTTTATTGAAGAGAATCTTTGAGCTCCAACTGTATGATGGGTATTAACAGAAAAATCTGAAATGCCATAAACTCTGATCTGTTGAAAATTGCATCCCTTCAAATATGGAACTCTATGAGTATGAATCTTGATCCAACAAAATAGAGTACGCCTTCCCCACTAGAATCTCGGTCCTTGTGATAAACATAAAGAGATATGCCATCTCTGCAGAAACCAGTATATATATCATATGGGCGGTCGGTTGAAACAATGCTAAGCCATTCTTGATTAATCTCTGTGACTGCATTTGTGAGCACACTTGACTGTTGCTAATGCAAATGCATTATTTTAAAACTCGACATTCATCCTTGGGCAGTTTTACTCCTCAAGCCTTGGTAGATGATAAAAGAAGACGCTCCAACGATCTAGAGCACGATTGAGAACTCACTGGTACATTTATTTTCTGGCAAATGAAACAAAATTCGGACAACTAGCAAGAAAAAATAAGAAATCTCCTGAACCTGGTCTTAACTTGAGACCCGTGAACTCAGGCTCGGGAACTTTTGCACATGTTGTTATGGGGCTTAAACCCACATGGATGGGAGAAAGACTTTTTAATTTTAAAAAATACACTGGTGTTTCCAGGTCTCACCAACGCGTAGTGCATAACTTTATTGACCCGTTGGTTTACCTCCACACTTAGTAATAGTACAATGACGACTAGTGTGAAAAATGGGAGGAAAAACCATTCTTTATAAAATCCATATGAATCCACGTAACATATATAACTAGCAGCGTTTCCCATGTTATAAAATACCGGAGTAAACTTCACCGCGTACCCAAGTCACATCTTACAAAAGATAAAAGAATTAAGCAAAAAATAAAATTTTTAAAAAGAATAAAAATTCTAAAAAATTATCAACTAAATATATTTATATATTTATTGAAAAGAAAGAAAATAAAAAAAACATATTTCAAAAGTGTTAAAAAAAAACATAAAAAACATCTTCAGGAGAAAAGATAAAACAATTAAGAAGAAAAAAAAAAGTGTTAAAAAAATACATTTTGAAGAAAAATAATAAAATAATTAAGAAAACAAAAAAATTACTGTAAACATCAATGCAATTCATTTTTTTTTCATTAAAATTGAAGCTAAGTTGTGTACAAGTTTGAAGTCATAAAATAACTAGAAAAACAATAAAGAGTTTTTTTCTCAATTCAATTGTATTTTTTACATTAAATAAATGCACACAAGTAACTAATTAACTTTTTTTGCTTAAAATAAAATTCATTTTATAAAATTCAATTATTAACCAATAAACCTTTTCTTGAGAAGTATTTTCCCAAACACTCTCAATACTCTTATGATAAATTATGATAAATAATATAGCGCAACATTGTATCTCAACACCTTTACAGAGATATTCACTAATGTGAAGATTACAAGGTCATCATAATCGAGCTCTTCCAAATGTCAAAAAGCCTTGCAGGAGAATTCGACATTAAGTTCCAGAAAATATATAATTCGAAAATTTAAAAATATATATAATAAAATGACATGTGCTTAGTAAACGTATATGATAAAAATTAAAATTGCATGCCCTCATTAAAGATACATTTCACAAAGATATGATATTGTTCAAAATTCTAAAAACATGTCCAAACCACATTTTTTCAAGCAGCGAGCTCCACAATTTTCAGGCAAAGAGAATGATGCCTTTATTTCAAGCTCCAAGGTCCATGATTTTCAGGCAAAGAGAATGTTGTTTTTAGCCTCCACAATTTTAAGGCAAAGAGAATGTTGTGTTTATTTCAAGCTCCAGGGTCCACGATTTTCAGTCAAAGAGAGCAATTTCAGGAGAATGGCAGCGCGTGTGTTGGGAGAGAATAATTGCAGAAGAATGGCAGCATCGGCGTCGTGAAAGATATAATGAGTCACAGACAAGAGAGTAGGGTTAAGATTTAAGATAATTTACTTTTATTTTTGTTTGTTAATTTAACTTTAAAATCAAATAAAAATCCAAATTTTATAAGAATTTGAAAGAATTTAGTCATTTTTTATTTGATTCAATTTGGTTCATACAAATAAATTCAGCGAACCTCAACAAATTTGTTCAGAAAAGTTCAGCAAACCCAGTGACTGAGAGTACCAGTAATATTTTTCAAGCATCTTATTAGATTGTAGGTTCCTACAAACTCTAGTTGTATGGTGACTGAGGTATTTATCTAGTGCCAAACAGTTTCAAAGAGGCTCAAGAGTCAACCTAGATCAAGAAAAGTGCCACATAACAATAAGCAGAATGCTTACAACTAATTTGTAAGTTGATTTATAGCTTTCATAACAATGCACCGCTGCCCCTTGTATTCTCCCATCAATATTTTGCCAATGTAATGACTATGTTGGACTCCAAAAGCATTGACATCAATGGCTGGATAAATGCTAAGTTTGTTTCTCCAAGGCTTACAGCAGAGCATTTGTCCAGCCAAATGTGCTCTAAGCCAGGTATAAAGTTTGCCAACGCAAACATAAATTTCCTGAACTAACGTTACCTGCAAATAGTGCGAAAATGCTTCATTACCACGATGTGATTCTGTAAATTCTTGGCATGCCAGATAAGTTATAAGTTATAATAAACGCAAGCTCTGACATGCGAGTTTGTGTCGATCAAAAGCTGCGAGATTTCGTGAGCGCAACGACGCCTTCTACTTCTGCAGTCGCGGGTCAGAGCTTGGCGATGGGTCGGAGGTCGGAGCTCAGTGATGGGTCGGAGATCGAAGGTCGATGGTTGGAGCCTGGGAGCTTGGTGGTCCGCAATGGGTCGGAGCTCGAAACCCGCGATCGGCGATGGGTCGGAGCTTGAAACCAGCGACCAGCAACTGAGAAGCGGTCACTCAGCCAACTGATTGCGAACTTGTAAAGCTTAAATCATTGATCATGGTCCATTTTAATTGGGATTGAATTGTCATCTCATACTCATACTGATATGGACTATAACCAGTAAAGAAGATATAAACACATAAGAAAGGACAGTTACACCATAAGCACCAGTAGCAGGTTATCCACCAGTTGCATATCCAGTATAACAACAGCAGCATAGGTGTAAAAGATAATTTTATTTATTTTGAATATTAGCTAGAAATTTGTTTTTAAATAATTTTTGGTTTTTACTTTATAATTTTATATTCATTCGCATGCACCAAAAGAACCACCACGTGTGCTCTACAACCTGTGTTATCAGTGAGAATATAATACAAAATAATATGAATAACTGTCTCGGTCAGCCTGTGATTGCAACTATCATTTCTCTTGTGTTAATATATATTCTATTAGAAGTTAGATGCTCTACCGTCTGTATGGTGAGTTGTTTGCATATTTATATAATTGTGTATTTGTGAATATATATATATATATATATATATATATATATATATATATATTTTTTTTTTTCTTTCTTTCTTTCTTTCTTATGTTATTATGTAGTTTGTTAACTTTATATGTAAGGATAGTGTTAAAAGAGGCCAGATGTTCTACTTCTGTATTGTTTGCTAAAAGAAGTTAGATGTTTTATATCTTGTATTGTGAGTTGTTTGTTAAACGAAGTTAGATGTTCTATAGTCTGTATGGTGAGCTGTTTGTTTAAAAAAAGTTAGATATTCTACAACCTGTATGGTGAGTTGTTTATATATATATATATATATATATTTTATTCTTATGTTATTATGTAATTTGTTAACTTTATATGTAAGGATAGTGTTAAAAGAGGCCAGATGTCCTACTTCTGTATTGTTTGCTAAAAGAAGTTAGATGTTTTACATCTTGTATTGTGAGTTGTTTGTTAAATGAAGTTAGATGTTCTATAGTCTGTATGATGAGCTGCTTGTTTAAAAAAAAGTTAGATATTCTACAACCTGTATGGTGAGTTGTTTACATGTTTTTGTTATTGTGGACATATATATATGTTACAAAAAGGTGAGTTGTTTACATGCTTTTGTAATTGTGTGTATTTGTGGACAATGGACATATATATATATATATATATATAACAAGAAGGTTGTTAAGTTGATAGATTTTTAAGTTCTTCATGTGATGCAATTATCATTTTTCTTTTTTGTTACTATATATTCTTATAACTTTAATTCTATAGATTTTAAGTTCATCATATGATTGCAACTATCATTCCTCCTTAGTGATATTATATATATTTTTAACTTAGTAAAAAGAAGTTAGATACACGACAAAAACATAACCTCTCACCTGTTTGTAAATGGTGGATGCTTAATACTCAAAGAAATATAGACACTTCTATTTATATATAAATCCAAGATCACAGGTATCAATCAATATCTAAAAATCCAAGATTTGTTACCTTTCAATGTGGAGGTCTTTAATTTCATTAATGTAATGTCCCCTCCCATCATACCAGCATGATAGAGAGGACGTGGTGATAAAACTGGGCATCTAGCCCCATATCCATTAAGTAAAAACTCATTGATAAAAAGACATATACATGTGCATGTTATAGAAACACAGCGGAATTAAAAATCATGTTTAATATCTAACATACATTCAAACATTTTTGTGACAGCCATTAAATAAAGACATTGCAGAATTTATAAAAGAGAATACTTATCTTATAACAAATTAGTCCCAAGCAACTGGCTATGCATCTGCAACATTCCACCCAACCATAGGCCAGTTGTGTTCATCAACCTCTTGATACAACTGCCACCCCGAGCTGGGCATGATCTCTACAAGGAATCAGGGAACGGAAGACTCACTCATAGCCAAGCATACACCAAGATGAGCCAAGCCAATCTACAATTGGGTTTATCAGGTTGCTAGGAAATGGAAAAGAAGAGTGGCTAAGCTAGTGAGCTCAAGCACAGAGCTAGGGGTAACCTTACAAGATCTATCTAGCTTGGCACCCACAATACCTACACACCCAACACAAGGAAGTATTCTTTTCACTGCTGTACAGTCCCTCAAGCCATACCTTCCCCATCTAGTGCTCTCAGGGTGTGCATAGAAGAGTAGCCAAAGCCCTCTTGATCTTCTTGAGAGGTTATCTCCCCCACTAGGTTTATCAAGCCCTTTTTGTCCACTACCACTCCAATCTCTTGCTCACAGATTCAAACCAAAACAAGGATGCACATAACAGCAGAAGTATAAGTGCTGGGCATGAAGAAACGTTTTTATAGTGAGACGCCCAAAGATGGGGTTTTCATTAGCTTCAGAAAAACGTGGGAAACCCAAAAACGAAACTGGAAGATGGGGAACAACCCTGGGAAGCCAAATCCGTTTTCAGAAAAACGTCCATGGACATTCTAGGGCAAAAACGACCTCCATAATAGTCCCAAATCGTGGTCCTTCTCTCCCAGCTGCTGTATAATGCAAAAACGAGCTCCCAGGCATGGAAAATGCAGGAAAAATGGTGAAAAACGTGATGGGGAAAGACCCAGTAGTTCCGACTGCATGGGAGAGGAAAGACTATCCGTTCCGAATCACTTTGGGAACCATTTCGTGGGTGTTTTCTTTCCCAAGAAGCAAAAATATGAATTCCCAGGTTGATGGCTTGCCCATGCATGAAATTGGTTGCCATACCTCTTCATTCCCAAGGCATTAACTGCCTCAACCAATTTCTGGAAGAATTAAATGATTGGGTCCATAACCCAAAATGGGTAGTTGGTGGTTCATGGGTTTTCTCATTGACACATGGATTAACACCATTGGCTCAAGGGTTTGAATAATTTCCCTCCCTATTCCTTGTAGAATCATGCCCCCATCTCTTTGTTTCATTGCATAGCTAGTTGTGGGTATTTTCATTAAAATTCGTATTTACATGATGTCTTACTTACATTGTGCCTATCTAGCACAAGAACCATAGGCATCTAGCACAAGAACCATAGGGCCTTAGCCTTGAGCTCCTCACCATGATTAAATAACAATATTTACATAATTTATGATTTAATGAAAAGGGGGTCAAAATGGGGACATTACAATTAAGTATTAATATATAGGAAGTATTAATATATATAGGAGAGTATAATTCTCAAAATGTTAATTCGGTGAATATGGATGTTCTCATTGAGCGTTATGGTTCCAGACCGAGCTCTATCTAAACCGTCATCAAAATCCCTTTATCATTTTGATAAATTCCTATCGTTTTGAAATCACCAAAGTCTCTTACTAGGTTTGCAATCTATATAGTTAACAAGTCTCTTGCTACTTTGCTCTTCTTTTTAGTAAAAATTTCACGCTGAAATCATGTACTATTTTGCTGTCACGTTTAAAGTATATTGCTAATAAATATTTCAAATTGTTCCATGCAATGATAAGATGATTTGTTGGTTTCCATGCACGGCAATGGCTATTTTATAAATCATTTTAAAAACTTAAATATAAAATGAACGAGTACACAGGGAACACAGCAATATAAATCTGCAAAATTTTTTGCTGAGAACTGTATATCACATATTTATACAAGACAATTATTGCATAGTGAAAGGATGACTATCCCAAGGGACTGAAAATACAGTCATTTGCACCAAGTCACACTTGCAGTTATGGTTATTAACAAGACAACTACAGTTCTATTGTTGATTGTTATAGCTGTCATACTTAATGCACTCTCTACGTCTAACCGTGATGGAAACATTTGCAGCGCAAGCTTCTTGTGTATCACTTATAGTCCTTACTAATGCTGGCCACAACTATTAACATATAGTACTGGTTACTAGGAAACTAGTGGTTATCACGGTTATAAAAGGTTCTTGTTGTTAAGCTTTATTCTAGTTAAACAGGTTGTCAGTAATGTCCCCAATGCGGCGACGCTGGCGATCAAGACTCTACAGTGCTATAATTTCCCAAAATTTGGCATCAGATGGACTTGCATTTTGATCTTGGAATCCCTTTACCCCATTTTTGGTAGCGACGACAGCATTGATGTTCCATTGCATGTCAAGAATTCGGCCCGGGAGATTGCTAAGGTTTGGAGAAATCGGATGAATAGGAAATATAAATGCTTGGTCCGATACTGGTCGAATGGGCAACAAAATTGGCACATGGAATCCAATAAATCAGACGCAGAACAGATTGAAGCATATAGGGCATCATTTGGGTTCTGTGCTAATGAAGTTATGACTTCTAATTGTGAGCTTTCAGAAGTTCTGGGGGACAGCCTTGTGATATCTCCCTTTGGAGCACAGAAATCATACAGTGGAGAATTTGCCTCGTTTGACAAGAGAAGTATGAAGTCAGAAAGGCAGACAGTATGGTTAGATTTATTTGATTATGCAAATATAGCTTCATCAACGGATTGCAGAGCACATGGTATAAATTTTAAAATATAAATTCTAAAATAGTTTCTATAACACTTTGTAACATATAACATAAAATTTTACTTTTCTTACTATAGATGATATTGATAGTAGTGATAGTGGCAGATTAGAAAATACATTCAGTTATGAATTGGTACCCAAGGCTACACATGCTACAGTGTATGGCTTGGACCTACAAAATAAGATGAGCCATATTAAAATGGTTAGTAAATTCCTATTTTGTAAGAAACCCTATGAACATAATACAATAGTTATATTTTTTTATATTTGAAATTTAACCTTGAAACAAAAATTAGAAATAAAAATATCACAGGCTGTGGGCTATGGTGCAGCCAGGCCATCGGCCGAGGGCACCAGTAGGAGAAGGGGAAAGGAGCGCACACCGCAGGCCAGGAAGGCCATGTAGGCCGCAGACATGCAGATGAAACTTGCCGACAGTGATGAAATGGACAAGAAGAGGGGGTCACATCCTCATTTGATTCGTAAACCCTAGATAGATAAGCAATTCAAGCAAAGAAAATATCCAATAATACCATTTGTATATTTGAGAATTCATATTCTGAAACTTAGACATAAAGAATAAGTTAAGGTTACCATGCTTACGATTCCCCTGTGGAAACTGCAACTCGACCTGTTGCAACAACCATTGGTTTTCCCTCTTTCTTCAACTTAGAAAACCCCTCCATAATAGAACTATTAAATATCACCAAAAACAAATATAAAAAAAAACAAAGGAATGTATTGCCCTGCTATTGTTGTGCGCTTATTGCAAAATGAAACTCTCCCAAGGAATACCAATGTTCCCATACTTGATAGCTCATGTACTAAGAAAAACCAGGCACGACCTGCCACCATGGAGAGTGTACCCCGACTCAACTGACAACAAAAAGAAGGCTACGAGGGTGAGTGTTTCTAGCAGAAGAGAGAGCCACCCGGTGGAGCAACAAATAAAAAAAAAGAGAAAAGAAATCAACTTGAAACATGAATCGCATGCAGAAGGGGTGATACTTTGTTTGTCCTTCAGTCCTATTAATTAATTAATTAATTTTATTTGTGTTGCTTGGAGATGGCACGTGGCCTACATGCACCACGCCTTCCTCAGCCTTCGTAAAATTTGAAGGATGTAGAATGCTTTAAAAAAATGAGGGTACCGCACCCACTATTCACACCAGAACAAGATATAGAATCTTGAAGCTTCGGGAGTGCACATTTGTCACGTTGAGAGGTGGATAACCATTAATAAACAAACGAGAGAGCTTAACAGGTGGGTGGTAACAGTAGGGTTTCCTGTAAGAATAGGATAGTCGAGAGCTAGATGTTGGCCAAGTGTCCATGCTTTGTTTGTCTGTTAGTTGACATGAGATGAGAAGTCCGTTGAGTTTTTTAGGTATCTTCGTTGTAGCTCCAAACTTACCGGAGGGGCTTACACCGTAGATTCGAATTTCTGAGTTGTGACGGAAATTTTAGGTCCGTTTATTGTCGTGAAGTACGAAATCCTCTGTTTTATTGAGGAATAGCTGGAAGTTGTTCTTGGCGGAACGTGATTTGAATTTCTTGAGAAGAGAAAGGTCTAGGAGGTGAGGAGTTGGCCTCAGAAAGGGATGATAAATGAGTTGTATTGGATAGGAAAGCTTTAATCCCGAAATTTGCAGGCGTTATTTGCAGAAATTGGCACTGAATCATTTAGAATGATTATAGTGAGGTGTTATTGGCAGAAGTCTGCCCTGAGTCATTTATCTTACTTATAAATGCAAAATTTTCTTCAGAGGCTCTAAGTTCACAAGTCTCCGTAGGAATGCTGGTTTATTTGTATAGGGATAGTTTATTTGTTTAAATTCTGCGATTTGTGAGGATTTCCACTGTAATCTGCAAGGGTATTGTACATAAATCTCTGCATAGAGGAATACATTCATTTGAAAGAAGTTCATTTTTCTGTTTGTTTTTTCGGTACAAGTTAAATTAAGTGCATATGTTGCTTGGTAGAGGAATCGTCCATTGAATTTAAATTTCTGGTTTGTTCCACAGTTTAGTTTACCAGAATCAAAACGTTTTTGGTGTAGGGCATACATTCAGAATGTTGAGCTTACAGAATGATCAGTTATTGCAACTGGAGACAACTTGTGGGTCACTTCTTTACGAGCTCCAGGTAATTTTCAATGTTTCTTGTAGCTTGGGAGCTTGGAGATCGGCGATGGGTCAGAGTTCGAAACCAGTGACCGGCGACTATGAACCGGTCGCTCAGCCAACTGATTGCTTGAAATTGGATTTGTCTCAGGGTGATGGAATCACCGGCGAGGGCGAGAAGGAAGGAGCAACAGGAGAACTGGGTGAGCAACGTGGGGCATTATGCAGTTGCGGGTCGGAGCTTGGTGATGAGTCGGAGGTTGCAGCTCGGTGATGGGTCGGAGGTCGCAGCTCAGCGGTCGGATTCAAAACCAGTGACCGGCGACTGGGAATCGGTCACTGAGCCAATTGATTACTTGAAATTGGATTTGTCTCAGCGTGATGGGAATCGTTGGTGAGGGCGAGAAGGAAGGAGAAATGGGAGAACTGGGAGCAATGGGAGAACTGGGCGAGCAGCGTGGGGCATTATGTGGTCATGGGTCAGAACTCAGTGATGAGTCGTAGGTTGCAGCTCGGTGATGGGTCGGAGGTCACAGCTTGGTGGTTGGATCTCGGCGATGGATCGGAGCTCGAAACTAGCGACCGGCGACTAGGAAGCGGTCGCTCAACCAACTGAATGCTTGAAATTGAATTTGTCTCAGCGTGAGCATTGGCGCCTTCGCATCTGGACATCAGAGCTTAGCGTTCGGTGAACTAATTGGAACTCTTAAAGCTTAAATGGAATTACTAATTGGAGCATTAATTACACGATATGCATAAGACCAAGCGAGGGAGGTATGCATCAGTGTCTTTGGGAGGCATAGTGAAGATGCTCTCAAGCCACTAGCCTTAGAGCATGCAAACAACCATTTCTTTTAGTAACAGTACAATTGCCATTGCGATGATATGATCATATCTGAGCAGACTGCCATTTTTGAACTTAAGTTGTTTTAAATCTGTGAATCAATTAGTTAAATCTTCGTGTGACGCACAATATTCATCAATTTAGTTCTCTGGCGGGTAGGATTATCAAAGCTGCTTGAATATGATTCGTTCCCGGGATGAAAAAGAGCACAGGCGAACCTGCAACAAAGCACATGGAAATTAATGCCATGCCGCATCAACCAAAATCAGGAAAACTCGCCATTTTTCAACGACACAGCAGCGCGTCGGCAAAAGGCAGGTCGTGGAGAAGCATTACCATCCACGCGGCAAGATTCCATTCGCTCCATGAGCGAGGAATCTAGCTGACATGGAGGTAATGCTTCTCCATGGTGAACACCTATAGCGTAACTAAGGCATAGTTTGGTTATGATTTGGGCATAAGACAAAGATTCATAATTTTTACCCAAAGATTGTAAGAACTATGGATATAAATAAAGTGGAAATGTTCCCTTTTATTTAGTCCCTGCCTACGGCAAAGACTATATGTTCCGCTTTTTAGTATTAATTTAATGTGTAAAAAACTATTTCTAAAACTTTCCTATAGTTTATCCAATGTTGAAATAATTTATGTATTTATTTGTATTTATTTAATAAAATATTTTAATAAGTGTGTAAGTTTGATTGGTGGAAAGTGCTTGAAAAGACAATTTTTCTCATTGACAAGGATTAAGTAAAAATGAAAATAGAACGACTTTGAACTTGCAAATGTTAACATCCAAATATTTTGTTTATAGTGGATAGCCTAACAATTGAGCATACTGACATAACGTAGGCATCAAGGTTCACAGGTTGACAGGTTTACAACTTTGCATTTAAACCTTTTTACAACTGTGTGCCTCCTGGAAGGCCAAGTGTGGCAGACCCTGTGGGCGGTTGCCTCATCCATTTTTCGTACCATGATGTTCCCCCATGACGGACGCGTGGTCAAGGTCAACCAACTCACCTATTACGATCCCAATGCCCCCGCTGCACCTGAGAATGTTCTCCCCATGGTTGAACAACTTGTTTGTGGTGCAACTACCTGATTTGTTTCCTTCGTGGGACCCGGAGTTTACTCAGATATGCCGATGACCTCAACATTCCAATCCATTCCACCCCCATCACCCGTGACCGAAGTATATGACCTATGTACCCTTTCCCACAATACACAAACACCCAACAATCAACCGCCCTTGTTACCCAAACCACCATTGGTACCTAGTCACATTGGTGTTACACCCATCCACACAATCCCCTTCCTACCCCCTCCCTCGGGCGTAGTAAGCGCCCCGGTTATGGCTACTCTTAGCCTCCCCGGGTTAACCTTAGGATTACCCATGTGGTATATTTCGCCTCCCGTTCCCCTACCGATGCCAAATGTCTTCCTACAACCGGTGAAACCCATTACCACTACTAGTCAACCACCTCCTAGTGTCATTACCCCTTCGTCATCTACGAATCCCCCCCCTCTTATCAAGCACACTGGGGGCAGAGGCCCACAACCATACACTGCTATACCCCCACCCAAAGCAGTTAAAACCCCCCCCGTGTTTCGTGCTCCTCCCAAATGCTTGTTGTGTGATGAGTTAGGCCATCCGACTCATCAATGTCCACAATTACCTGCATTATAGGAACACATGCAAATGCTTGACGACGACCCCAACATCCTGGTTGTCGAACTCAATCCAATCCCTAATCCTCGTGATAAATCACTGCGCACCAACCACCCTTGTGCCATATGCGGTATTTACGGCCATTACTCGCACCACTGTCCTGATCTCCCAGATTACAGAGCAGCTCTCTACGAGATGAATAATTTGGACCTTGAGACGACACCTCCCACAATTGAGGAGATCCACCTCCCAGTATCACTCTCATCCGAAGAGATTAATACCATCTATATGATCTCTTCTACTACCACTCCCTCGTCAACCGATTTGACAACTCAAAGTTTCCACAATGATGAGGAGATTCTAAAGGCTCTCACTGCCCTGGATTATCCCTGGGAAGACATGCACCATTGTTCCTATTTCCTCCCAGAAGAGTCCTCCTCCAGCACAGCCACCCAATTCTCGGTTGAGTCCAAAGATTTCCTTCCTGCCAAAGTCAACTGGTTTAAAGATCCCATTCCCGTCCCCTATGCCTTCGAGGAAGGTAACATGGCCAACATCTCACCCGTCATCCACATCGATATATCTGACCCACCTGGTGCTCTTGAAATTATTACATTAGGAGCCTCTTGCAGTGAGTATGAGATCAGCGAGTACAAATTTTTTTTTCAAGAGTTCCGTGATGTCTTTGCCTGGTCCTATACCGAAATGCCTGGTCTTGATCCCGCTATCATAGAGAACCACAGTAACACCTCTGAGTCAAGGGGCATAATAGATTACCTTGATCCTGGGATAGGGGGCATGATCAATCATTTTGAACCTACCCCATCACATCTATCTCATCACGTCAATGAACCCATCGTTCAAACCAACACATATGTGATCCATAATCACAAACCCCATGCACATAGCATGGGGGCGGGTCATTAACCCTACTCACTTTTTCACATTTGTGATCTCAACCATTTTTGAGGTCACATATCACTTGTATATTTGATTTGATTTGATACACCTAGTATTCTTCCCCTGCGGGTCATCATTTCTCCCCACCACTGCATCCTTGGCTCGGTGGGCTCACCTTTATTTGCAACCATTTTTTAACCTAGTTTCCTTTGACGATTCCAGAGTCCTTATGACCTCCGTTTTTCGCACCATTTGCACCACCGGATTCATATTTCCATGCCCGTGATGATGCTTGAGATAATTTCTCGCTCTCACCAAAAAAATTTTAAGCATTTTTCTAGACACCACTAGTCACCTCGGTTTGCGTGCCACTTCGGCTGCTCTCCATTTTTTATATACTTTATATCATCGGATTCATTTTTCCAAGCTCGTGATGATGCTTGAGATCATTTCTCACTCTCACCCCCATATTTTTTGGGTATTTTTTCCAAAACGCCCCTTGTTGCTTCGGTTTGCGTGCCACCTCGACCATTCTCCGTCTTTGACACTTTTTATATCGCCGGATCCAGTTTTCCGAGCTTGTGATGATGCTTGAGATCATTTCTCGCTCTCACCAAGTACAATTTCCACATTGTGTCCCGACACCTTGCTGCCTCGGTTTGCGCACCACATCGGCCGCCATCAGATTGTCCCACCTTTTTACATGAGCCATTCACTCCTTTCATACTGCAATTATTTCATTATTTTTCCACCATACATTATCCCGCAAGGAGGCCCACCAGTGTTCCCCCCCTCCCTCGTTCTTGGTCATCATAAATGTTCCTCGATTGAGCACTTCCTCCTTGCCTGGCCATTCCTTTTGTTCGGTATAATTTTATCCCTTTTTCGGGCCGGACAAGTCCTTTACGAAAAAGGCACTTAGGGAGTTTCTGTTAAGCTCTTTTCTAACTCCTAAAACAATGAAAAGATCGCTGAGCAATCTTGCTTCCTTTCATGCTTGTTAAAGTACCTGAAAGGGCGTCTATCTAGTATAAGTTTAACCCTTTTCCGAACTTGGTAGACTAATTATGAAAAAGGAATACTCTAGTCACACCAGCTAGAAGAGTTCTTCATTGCATCCTTTTATGCTTCTTCGGGCCTTGGAGACTAACACACGAAAAAGCAACCCCCTGGAGTCTTTTTATCGCTTTCGGACTCTCTAAAATTAAAAGCAACCACGAGCATGCACTATTCTGGGCTCGTACAAATCCACATGATGGTACCATTCCTTTATTTCATAGTCTTCTTATCGCTTTCAGACTCCTTAAAATTGAAAGCAATCATGAGCATGAACTGTCCTGGGCTCGTATAAATCCACACGACAGTGCCATTTTAAACACACTTCTTCTAGTTCCTTAACCCATGAAGAAGTCCCCTCGTGCCTCTTGGCACTATGATCGATCATCTCGGCAGCGCCCCTAGTAAGGTCGCCTTTGTTCAGAGTATTCTGCAGTCTCCTGCCATTTTACACCGACTCGAGTATCACTCACCCCAGTCACTATCCTTGATCCAATACATCTATGATCCCTTTCCCACCAGTCAGTTCCATATGCTGCCCAATCATCCCCGCCATCATACTCTGAACAAAGGAAGTTTGAGTCCACCCACTCTACTTGCCCAGTTATCCCCCACAGTATGACAATCCTATCATCAGTACTCTCACACTTCGGTTCTCCACCTCGCGCTCCTATCAAGGAAACATCATTGCCTTGCTAGTTGCAGGTCTCCCTCTGTCGACGACAGCCCCTCTATTCCAGAGGATAGACCGAGAGGTCCCTGCACCTTGGACCCATCACCATCTGTGGTGAGTGCCTACGGACCACTTTGAGAGGAGTCATCATTGCCTCTCCGAGTGGCTGTTTCTCACATGCTTGACTTCAACACCTTGATCGCATCGTTGAGAATCGCGCAGGGTATATATCCCTTCAGTTATTGGTCGAAGACCCCGGATTTCCCCCGACTCTAGCACATTGGTGAGTCCCTTCAGAACGCCCAGTTATATGTTCCCGTGGATGTCCGGGTTGCGTAGGTGATTGTATTCGGAAGCCATCTAGTTATATGCTTCATTGAGTACCCAGTTCAGTTCCAGTTCAGTGTACCATTGAGGGTATGACTCCCCGTCACTATGATCCAGCAGCTCATCAGTTCCTTTGGTACCACACTCAGCAACACTGTAGTTATTCCAGTGTATCAGTTCTCCAGCCCAGCAGTATGTCCCAGATCTGTGTCCCCTCTGGACCCTTATGATGTACACAGTGGTTCTCTATGTATCTTCTAAGTTCCCCCTTTTTCGGGCCTCACAGTTATTTTTTATGTATCTTGATACGAGCATGGGTATGCCCGTCTCATCCATATATTGAGATTCTTCCTCATTCATTATTTGAGGCCATGTATATTTCAGGTCCCCATTTTTTGGACCCTCTTATTATTGTTCTATATCTTGATACGAGCATGGGCATGCCCACCTCATCCATATGTTCAGATTCTTCCTCATTCATTATTGAGGTCCTGTACTTTCAGTTTTTGTAGTTTGTTCGGGACTGTTGTTTCGGGCTCTAGTTTGTTTCTTCTCCTCTCCACACCCCAGGAAAACCATAAAAGACTTATGATGTCTATCGGCCATACGATGAGCTCCTTCCCTCACACATCAGGGGGCAATCTGTTAACACCCAAAAAGTACTCACTCATCTACCCCATTACATGACTCATTTGTCCATATTTTCTACCATATTTGCCTCCAAAACCTTAAAACCCCATTAAAAAGCCTCCAAAAGGCTAAAAAACCATTAAAAAAGCCTCCAAAAGGCCAAAAAACCCCTTTTCCTCCAAAATAATCCAAAATTCCTCCAAAATAGCAAAAACCCTCTAAAAAGGGAATAAAAAATACAAAAAAGAGGAAAAAGAGGGAAAAAGGAAGCAAAAACCCTATACAGCTGACCTAAACCATATGGTGCCCAAAACCATGGGCCAACACTCCACCACTAAAAACCTATAAATAGGTGATGGAGGCCCCTCATTTCATATCCACAGTCAAACACACCCTTACTCTGCCAAAATCACTCCTGAAACCCTAGCTCACCCTTGAGCTACTTTCACATTTGAGTGCCCCTTTGGCCCATTTCCAAACCCTTTGGAGAAAGAGAAAGGAGCAAAACTGGAAGCTTGGAAGCAATCCTCTTGGACTGCTACAAAGGCTTCACCAACCTTCACATTGGAGGTATAATCAATACAAAAAATCATTTTTATTATCTTGTCTTTTCTGTTTTATGCACATGCTTAGAGTAGTTACTATTTTACTGTACTATCTTTCATTTACTGTTTTTTCTGAACTGCTACTAAGGAGTCCCTTCTCCTTAGTAGATGCTCATTTGCACAAGCTAGGGTAAAAACCCTAGCTACATACGCACTTGTATACACTAGCGCACCGATGTAACCTATAGCTTTTCCCCCCCATAAACTGAAAACGGAGTGGGAATTTCTTTTTCAAAAAACTAATTTCATAAAGTTTTTTAATAAAAACTAATCACTCTTTCATTGTTTTTTACAAAATTTTGAGAGGAGATTTTTGCAAGAGAGACTTACCGGGGAGGAGTTTGGAGCAACCATTTTATTATGAAGATTGAAATTTGCAAGCTATGGTGAATCACACAAAACCCTACATAGTAGAAATTTCAAGTATGTAAATTTTTTTTTTACACAAATGGATAACGAGCTTTATATTAAAAAGGTAGAACATAATACAAAGTGAAGGGGAGGCTGATCCCAAAAAACCAGAGCTTCCGAGACAGGCTCTTCACATACCAGCCTCTGATGTTCAAAATTGGCATTATACCTATTACAATTGAAAATATTTACGAACTGCCCTAATAGAAGACAACAAAAGTAATACATATAACAAGTAGTGCAATAACCAGACCAAAAAAGAGATGCCCAGACACAGTGAAGAGGAGACAGAGATAGAGTCAGTTGACATGATGAGTTCGAACATTTTTTTCCTTACTGCCTGAAGTTGCACCTGCGTTTTCGTCTTCGACATTCAGAATGATAGAGGGGTTGCTTCCACTATTGGTCCTGACGCAGTCAACTTTGGCTTCCACAACTCTAAGGCAACTATAGAAAGTTTCATATTTTCCCATCAACTTTTCAAAGTAATCCTTCATCTTACCATTACTAGTCTGGACTTCTTAATTGGATATTTGCACGAAGGTAGCAAGATGAGAAATTTCTTTCTTCATATCCGAGATGTCTCCCCTGAGCCAACGGACTTGGGCTTCCAGGTCCAGCAACTGCATGTGAATTTCAGGAGAGGGGTTTCCCTGCCCGTAAGGAGATTCCAGATTGACCAGACCCCCATTGTTTCCCACAGCATGCTTCCAATTCTTGTTCCCATTTCACCCGGACTACCATGAAATAGCTGCTAAGGGGCACCATGACCAATTTCAAAGGGGTTCGAAAGGAACCCAGAGTCCGGAGTCGAGAGGATTTTCCAGTTCCTATTTCCAGATTCAAAACCACAGCTAGAATACTGCACAGGATCCTTGTTTCCCTGGCCTTGACCAACATCGAGGGGCACCCATCTTCTGTCGCTACTAGGATCGTCCACTTTGGAGTGATTGTTGTACGCTAGCTTTGTCATGCCTCCCCTCTCGTTTCCTCCATTGCCCTAAAAGATATCACAGAGGTAACGTTTCGTGCCGCCATTATCAGCCTCAGTTTGCCCCTGAACATTCTTCCTACATTTTCTACAATGCAGAGCAGGAGGGCATTGATTGCTTTCCTCCATGGCTAACCAAAGCAACAGGATTTCAGGGATTTCATGGAAAGGAAAATCACAGAGAGGAGTAATGAACGAGGAGAAATTTCATAGAGAAATTCGCAGGATGCAATGAGTGCCACCACCTTGCATGAAATAACCTAACACTACCTTGGGGAACGTTCGTATTGATCTCCCGCATGCGAGACAGGTGGTGCCTACCAGGGGTGGCCGCCAGTTCAGGTGAGAGGACGTTTGATAGGAGTGAGGGGATCCTATGTAGATTTGGGAAGTTAATGAGGTCCACGAAAGGATGGGGTTGGAGAAATGAGGGTGGAGGATCATAGGATTTAAGGGGGACAAGAGTTAAGGCACCCAAACATTGACATGTAGGAGATCATTGATAATAGGAAGTCCACAATTCAAACATGCGCCTATGTTATCCATAGTGTCAGCGTCCTGATTGTTATGCCTTAGGATGTGAAGAAAGGATATGGAGTGAAATTCCTTCGCCAAGAAAGTGAAGTGCTAATGCATCGAAGAGACTGGTTTTCGATGATGTTTAACTAAATCCCTAGCTTCCCTGATTACCAGCATAGAATCTCCAAATACCATGAGATCCTTAACATCATTGCTCCTCGCAACGTCCATACCTTTTATCACGGCGAGCCATTCTGCTTCAATATTAGTTCTCCTGCCAATTCCCCAAGCATAATCTTTCACTTTGTTTCCGTTGGAGTCCATAAGGACTCCCCCCGCACTTGCCAACCCAGTTCAAGTATGTAAATTATTACTATTGATATCAATGCATGATTTATTTATTTTCTTATTAATATTTAAAATAAATTCATAAAAAATAAAGATTTCATAGTTACCTTCAACGCTTGAACCCTTGCTTTATTATTGCTTCCTTTCGTTTTATGTGGCTACAAAATTTCACATTAGCGTTTAACTCCCTCTATTATTTCACAATTAGGATTTTTCTTTTTAGGCATTTTAGATTTAATGGGTTTGTGGTTTTATATATAAGGTGTTCGGTGCAATTGGATCACTTATTGCGTCAAATCCAAAACCTTGTCGGCCCTGTTAGAATTTTTTTTCTTCAAAAAATGCTTTCGCGGTTTGCTGTGCGATCACATTTGTATAATGCACTAGTGTGTTTGGAATAAAAGCTCACCGGTAATAATTGGTGATTTAGATTATATATATCGCACCAAAAAAGGCGTATCTCATATTATTAATTTATTTTTTGTTAATGGTGCGTTCGGATTTGATGCACCGGTGCTTACATGACAGAGACGCATTGGAGCATTTCAATTCTTGAAGCGCACTGAGATAGCAGACTATTTTTTAATTTGGAAGTTATGTAATTTATTTGTATAATATATTTAACAACTTTTCTATTTAATGGTATAGGTTATTTATTGATATAAAATGGGTGATAAGAGTTCAATAAGCAATAATTCTAATTGGCGTGATGGGAGCACATCCAAAAATGCGAAGAAGAGGAGTTCTTTGTAATTTCTGTATTAAATAAATATGTTTGAATTCTATGTAAGTTTAACTAATATGTATTGGTTAATGTGTGTCATGAAGATCCAAAAAATGAGGAAGCTCGATGAGATTCTTTGCAATCTAAGTGTAGAAGAGTGTAAAACCTTGATGGAAAAGTTGCAGATGGATTAATCAGGTGAATCAAAAAGTAATCAATGTGATTTGCTTTCTTGAATTTTATGTAATAATGTACTTAATAATATCCACTAACATGTTTCAAACAATTTATTTAACATATGTTGGATGTTTTGTAGGGACTGACAACAACATAAGGAAATGCCATCAAAAGAAGAAAAAAACAAATTATGGAAGATGTAGATGATGATGAATTGGTCCTTAGCTCATATGGAGTGGTGCTCGGAGTTAATGAAAGAGGGAATTTTTTTTATAAAACTATGAGGGATATAGTGGAAAGAACGTATAGATGTACTTTCCACTTACAATACATAAATCAATCCAATGATTTAAAGAATTAGGTTATATCTAAACTATAGGAGGCATTTCCAGATCAGTATTCAATGAGACCTATCAGACTTGCAATAGAAAAAACATACAACAACAAAAAAGAATCATTCAAAAAGCAATATCCATAAACATGTTTTTATATAATATGCATATATTACTACAAAGCATCCCTTTATTAATATTAATTATACTATATTTAATTTTCATATCAGTATAAAAATAATTTAATGTCATTTTAATTTTTCCAGGAAGATTATGAAAATCACAAAGGGTGAAAGAGATGATATCCGAAATATGCCAGTAGGAATGTCCTGTTAATTTTTTTCGATAATTTCATTCCATTATCATGCAGGATCACTAAGAGAATAACATGCACATCATATCAATCATAGACACAAAAGCAATCGCACAAGAGACACAGAGTTTCATCGGGGAAAACCAAGAAGGTGAAAAACCTTGCAACTTCCTCAGAGATAAGATAAGCCCCAATACAAGATCACAAGGATCAAACCCAATAAGATGTCTCTAGCAGATGCTTCTCCTCCTCCATAAGTGCGCCACTTTCTCTCTTAGCTATGCGAGCTTGAGAAGTGAGTGAATGAATTGAATGAGGGACACACCCATCTTATTTATACTTGACTTGAACTGCCAATTAAATCACTGGGGCCGACTTGCTACTCAAGTCTAATAACCCAACCACATGTGCTAACCAGGGCCGACCCCACATTGGTGGTCTAATAACCCACCAATACAAATGACGACACTTCCAATTAGAGGAATAATACAACTCTGTGGGATATACAATAAAGTACAAATGTAATACATAGAAGAATATCTTCCGAAGTTACAAATACATCAACATGTCCAAAAAAGTGTATAAGGAGATGGTTAAGGAAATGGACATAATTGAATCGCAAGAAAAACCATCTCAAAAGTAACGTGCTTCAAATGTATGAAATCATTGAATTTTTCTATTATGTACATATAATTAATTAATCTAGCATTAAATGTTAATTTTAAATTGTTTTGTTGCATAAAAGAAAAGAAAATGGAACCCATTCAACACATAAAACAAGACGACAAGGAAAAAAGGGTTATAGCAAGGTTTGTGAGTAGTTGTGATTTCCTTATAACATCTGAAGATTCCATATTGGTTGTGATTTTTATATTTTGATTTGTTTTACACTAGCCATCCCCAGATGTCTTCAAACATGTGTTAAATACAAAGAACCACCAAAATAATTGATTGACATTGGGTTAGGTATGGGTTGTGAGTATATGTTGGCATATAAAAAAATAATTGTTGAATAATTTGTAAGTATCTATGATTTGTACTTCTCTCATTTTATAATTAATGAAAAACAAAAATCATTTATATTAAATCTATGGTTTGTTATGCGGTACAAAACTTACAGGAAACAAAGTTCGGAATGGAGCCAATAGAAGAGTGGTTGGGAGAACACATGAGATTTGGTTTTGAAAGAATGTGTATAATTTAGGGCTCAATTCTTTCTATGGTGCAACACTTTTCAATTTACATTCATATATATTATCTATTTAATTTTCATTATTCCCAGCAATCTAGATACACTCATTAAACTTTATTTTTTTATGTTTGCATATGGAAGTTGAGGAGAAGGAAAACAATCGAGGCAATCAACACAACATTTGGCCAAATGACCCATGTCATGCAAGTAGCTCGAGCAATGAAAACAATTCAAATGAAGAATGATGATCAATATATTTGGATGTTAATGCAAGGTATTATATATTTTGAAATATTTTTTTGTGAAAACCAGACATTTTGTATAATGTACTGGACACAGTGTCCCAATTGAAAGACAACGGGTTACCAATAAGTGTAAGAAGTTACATGCATGCTGACATTCTGATTATTGTGGACCTTTATGTTGTCCCATTAAGTATGGCAAATGACCTCTTATTCATATATAATAAAATAAAGTTTCTAATTCTATTGCATTTTACAATGTCATTGTGAAATGTTACATCATTGATTAAATATATGGATGATTAAATATTACAATTTATGCAAATATTTATTATATAACAAATTAATCCAAACATCATATTCAAACACAATAATTAAAATTAAAATTATATGAATACTATTATAAAAAGTATTTGAATCTCCGATGAATAATGGAATTAAATTAAATAGACTTAAATATAGATATTCTAGTATGATGTCACTGCTCACTGCTCACCAAAGAGAAAATGATTATCGGTGCCCTCAATCATTTAATTCGCATCAATGCGTTTTAATAATTGTAGTACCGGTGCATTTAAAACACACATGCCTCAGTGCAACAAACTACTCATTGCATGCCCCGATGTTTTTTATTATTATTACACCTTAGTGATTTTTTAATTATTACACCGCGGTGCTTTCTATCTAGGTGCCCTGATGCGCCAGTGTATCGTAACCACACCATTGAATTTTTAAAAGTGCAACGAAAGTCAACGTCCCAGTCAACTTCACCAATGTTTTTTCTTCCCTTATTGCACCAGAGGTTTATAACAGTTCATAAGCACTGGTGCATATATTGTTATAAAGCATTGATGCCATTAAAAATTTTGGTGTGCTTCGGTGCTATATTTATTATTAAGGATCGATGCATATATTGCTTTAAATTTTTGGTGAGCATAGGTGCTTATTTGTATTTAGAGGCACCCGTGCGTTTATTTTTTTTTAGCATCGATGTGCTTGTATTAACAAGCACACCCAAAAAAAAACCTACACTAAAGCCTCTGACTTTCGAGATTTTTTAGTTATAATAAATTTCCCTAAAAACCTCTGACAAAACATCCAGTACCATTGCCGAAGATTGTTGCAGAGTTTTTTTTTAAAAATTTGACCAATCTTTTAACACTAAAAACCTTCTCCATAACCTCGCTAGAGGGGCTTTTCCTTGTAATGGTTTGTGAAAAATTATGGAAAGATTGCATACCCTCTTTCATCATTGCTAAAAAGAATGCTTTCTCTTGGAATGAGGTAGTAGAGCAAGCCTTCTTTTCCCTAAAGGATGTTATGCGCACTACACCTATTTTGATGTTTAATATTTCACTAAGAATTTTGTCTTAGAATGTGATTCCTATGTTCATGGCCTGGGAGCAATATTACTATAGGATGGACACCCATTATCCTTCACCAGTAAGTAGCTTTGTGAGAGTAACTTTGGCAAGTCCACCTATGGGAAATAAATGATGGCTATCCTTCACGCCCTTAAGACATGGTGACCATACTTAATCGAATCATGTTTACATATCAATACAGACCATCATATTCTTCAGTATTTCATAGAACAATGACTGCCCTCACGAGATCAACATAAATGGGTCACTAAGATGATGGGTTATGATTATGAGATCATATATAAGAAGGCCATGACAATGTGGTGGTGGATTCTTTGTCTCGACAATTTGAGTAGTAGGGCTTCCTCTTTGCATTGTCCTTACCAATTCTAGTGTGGCTTGATGAAGCACATCAAGAATGGCTGGTTGAGGACATAGTCTAACACCTCATCAAATGGGTACAAGAAGACACACACCCTCCACCCAGGTATACATGGAACCAAAATATGTTGTGGTATAAGGAGCACATTTTTCTCACCCTGGATTCAACCTTAAAATCACGATGTTAGAGGAGTTACATTTATCTCCCATAATATGCCACTCGGGATTTCATAAAACCTATGGAAGAATTAAGCACTCATTCTTTCAAGAAGGGATGAAAAAATATATCCATAACTTTTTGTACTACACTTGCCAATGACATAAGGGTGAAACATTGAAGTCACCTAGTGCTTTGTAACCACTTTCGATTCCCAACCATGTCAGGATTGACATCTCTATGGATTTCATTGTGGGGATTCCTAAGGAAGACAATAAAATAGTCATTACGGTGGTAGTAGATCGCTTGGAAAAATATGGTATATTTTGTTCCTTACCACACCCTTTTACACCCTCACTGGTGGCACAAGTATTTATGGATCATATTTTTAAGCTCCATTGCATGCCGACTTATATTGTATCTTATCAAGACCCTACCTTCACAATAAATTTTTGGCAATAACTATTCAAACTTCAGGGTACCCAGTTGAATTTCAACACAATCTATCATCCCCAAATGGATAGTCAAATGAAAGCAGTTCATAAATTCTTGGAAAGCTACTTGTGATGCTTTGCATTGAATGCGCCACACCACTGGGCCCAATGGCTTCTTTGCCCGAGTGGTGGTATAATACTACTTATCATGGCTCCACAAATACGACACCATGTGAAGCAGTGTTTGGACAAAATCCCTTATAAATGATTTCCTATTTGCTACGATCCTCTAGGGTTTAGTCCATGGAAAACACACTTTGCACTAGAGCAACTATTCTCTGCACCCTTATAGACAATCTAGTGATGTTTCAAAACACAATGAAACAATAGGAAGATCAACATTGCTTCAAGCATTCCTTTGAAGCAAGGGACCAGGTGCTAGCTTTCTTGACTCCAACCTTATAAACAATCATGCCTCAAGTCTCATTTCCACTAGAAGCTAAATCTGAAGTTCTATGGACCCTACACAATCCTCCAACACATTGGACATGTGGCCTACAAACTTGCTCAGCCAGATCACTCCATGATTCACCCAATATTTCACGCCTCTTGCCTAAAAAAAGTGGTGGGTTTTAATTGTAAAGCGTAGACCAAATTACTAGAATTGGATGAGGAAGGATCCATTTAGCTCCAACCAGTAGCAGTATTGGCTTATAGGGAATGAAAATTGCGCAGACACACAATCATAGAAGTTTTCATCTAGTGAAAATATAGGACACCAGAAGATGCTACATAGGAACCAAAGTATATTTTACAACAATTTTTGTACTTTCAACGTTGAGGACAACATTGCATTTGAAGCGAGAGGGCATGTCAGTGTCCTACGTTAACCCTCCTTACTTTAGGAGTTAGTCTTATACTGTATACAACCACCTCATTGGAATCAATCGAGTAGTTACATGTCAACAATCAATGTAAAAATGATCTCTCTATTAATTGAGAACCACTAGGAAGTTGTTACTTATTAATCATTTGACCATGTCAAGTAGTTCGGGTTTTGGCTAGGAATACTATTCAAAGAGCTATAATGTTATGAATGGTTTTTTCAAGAATTATTGGATTGGATCCTACTTAAGTGAAAGGTCGACCAACCTTAAGAGGTGTGTGAACATTGCTACTATAATTGATTCTTATAATATAAGGATTATTTCTTGTAATATTTCTCTTTTATACTATCTCATGTTTTTGTTCTACACTGTAAATTATGGTTTATTGCATATTAAATCTATGTATATCCTTTGTTGTTTTAAGTTTTAGGGCTAAATAACACCACAAAAGCTAGTTTCAAAAGAACCCCAAGAGCCATCAATTCAGCCTTATTGTTGGTTCCGTTCCCCGTGTTTTCCTTGAAATATATAAAGTGGGTATCTAGGAATAAAAGTAAACCTCCCAGACCGAAAAGCTAATTATGTCGTTGTCATGCCCCATCGAATAAATATCACCATCTAGTTTTATCAATCATTAGCTCCCCAACATGTACATGAATAGATAATTTTGTGTCATCCTTACAAAATTCAAAGAATGAAATCATCCAAGAATATACATGAAATGTATGTTGTTGAATATCTTCAAAAAAAAAATTGTTGTGTGTCAACCACAATCCCCACAAAACCAATAAAGGTAAAGATCTATAAGGTTTGAGTTCCCTCCTGTAAACCACTCCTGAAGGCCATCTTCTATACTATCATATGTCCACCAGTCTCATGTCCTTACATATTAGTTTAACTAGGGTGTCAGTGTTTAAGTAAACACATTGGTTATTTTTTTGAATAAAAAATATATATTTTATAATTAAATGTCGTGTTTGTCTTTGGTGCACTAGGGCCTATGTCCTGTTGACACACCGTATTGTACTGCATTTTTTTATGGTGCACCAGGATGTCCATGTTTAGAAAAATGAAACAATAATATATTTTGATTTTGTTAATGTAAAAAACTATATTTATAATTAAAAGTTGTCGATGTGCTTTATAGTTAAAGTGCACTGAGTTGTATGTCCTATTTCCCACCATGTATTGCCAAGGCATGTGTTCAATCATGCACTATGAACCAATGCATATTATATGATCGCACATTGTGACATCTGTTAACGCCTCAAAATCACACACATGCGATATTTCAGCGATTCATCCAGTAAAGCATCATCAACATAAAGAATGCATCTCACCACAGGAATCCTCAATAGATCCAAAGCATAGTATGAGTCCACAAGTGCTAAGAAAAAATCAAAACAAAGGGTAGCATGGGTATTACATAGGCTACCCGCGCTATAGCGTAGGTTATCTGAACAATTTCCGTGCTACACCCGCACGACTTTTCCTTCGATAACCGCGCTACTTCAAAATGGTCGGACCACTTACTTCCAGCGGTGCATTAAAAACTCAATCCTCCCCAAGGTTCCCAATTCGGCTCCTCACACACTTGGTGGCATTAATCATCCCCCCTTGTGTACCTTGGAACCAGTTCATGAAGGAGGAGAGTTCACATTTGGATCTAGTTGTTTGTTGGCCACCTCTTTTCCTATAAAAGAAAGCCATTGGCATGCATTTTGTAGAGAGAAATTAGAGCAAGGTTATGCTGCTGGATTTGAGTTGGAGCTTCCTCATAGCCCACCATTTCCTACCATTGTGAGCATTCCCAAGCTTGCTTGCCACCTACCATCAAGGGGAAAGTATCTCTCTCCATTGTTCTTCCATCTACTTAGTATTTAGTTTGGACAAGAAAGGCCTCCCTAAGGGAGATTGTTGGCTTCCCTTTGAAGCATTCACCTCCTAGGTGTTGTACAACTATTCCATTGGGAAATACAAGAGTGGTTTAGCATATCTTTGATTGTTGTTGATTTTTGCATCTTTCCCCCATATCTTTCATTTTATTTTCATCATATTTTCAAGTTTGGATGTGAACTACACTAACAATATCTTGCAGGATCACTTGGAGGAATACCAACCACCATCAAGAGGGGCTCCAAGGATTGAGGCCTTGCAGCAACCTACAAGGCTTAGCCCCTCACCAAGTGGAAGAGTGCACTTGTGTAATTCTTTCCATAACAACATCAACATTTACTTAAATGCATCGGTGGGTTTTTTGAAATTTTAATATAAAAGTATATATTTATAACAAAATTTCAAGTCCATGTTCAGTGTGCTTTACACTTAAAGCGCACTAGGTCATATGTCTTATAGTGCAATGTTGTATGATGCATCTTATATGATAACAAATTAGGGTGTAAACATTTAGTTCGGCACACTTTTGTTGATAAATGGATATCCCTTAGGTTTTTTCCAGGCTTCTAGGGGCCTTAGACAATGGTGTTCAATGTATTTTTCTTTTTTATTTTAATGGTAGAAGGCCGCAGTCAATTGATCACAAAAACCGGAAGTGAATATTAACATAGGAATTAAGGTTGTTAGAGGAGTTATTATCTCTCATTTGTTGTTCATTGATGATATTCTGATATTTGGCCAAGGAAACTTAAGGGAGTGCTCTTCTTTCAAATATGTTTTGGATTCCTAGTGCTACATAACGGTGATCAATCTGAACAAATCTTGTATTTTGATCAACATACTGATTAGTGATCTAGAAGCTAGAATTTATCGGCTCTTTAATACAAGAATTGAACATTTTAATAAGGGGGTCAAATATTTAGGCTTCTTTTTGGAGCCTAATGACTATAAGAAGAGTGACTGGTCTTGGCTTATTAAAAAAATTGAAAGGAAGAATTTCATACAGGTGCTTTAAGTGGTTGTATCAGAGGGGATTTTAGTCAATGTCAAATCTGTGCTTGAGAGTATCTTGATCTATTGGTTATCTACCACCCATATCCAATAAGAATCTTATAACAGGTTTGAAAGAAATGTTTTAGGTTTCTTTGTCTGGGAAGAAAGATGAGGATGGCATTCCTCTTGTTAAATGGACAAGGATTGCAAAACCTAAGAATCTTGGTGGGTGGGGATTACAAAATTTGCATGTTTTTATCAGGCTTTAATAGCCAAAAGTCCTTTTGGATTTTATCTATTCCAGACTTGTGGGGGGGAGTTATGGAATCAAAGTGTCGTGATAATTAAAATCTTGAGGACTAGATTTGAAATGGAAGGAAATCATTCAAAGGAGCATTCGATGTTTGGAAAGGGGTGATAAAAGATTACGATATCCTAGGCTCTTTGGTGGCCTGGAAAATTAGAAAGGGTAATAAATTGATCTTTGATGAGAATCCTTGATAGGATGGAGTGGGAATTGCAACTTGGCATGGGCCTTAAGATAATCACTTCAGGCTAAATGTATCTTTAGGTAGGAATATGATACAAGTGTTGAGGTTCATAGGGCTATAACTCAATGCTATAATTCTACTGAGGATCTAGAGTTGCAGGGAGATTTGGCTACGGAGTGGTCACAATACACACTTATTTTAAATCACAATGCAATCGGGCACAACAATTGTGATGACAAATTAAAATGGTATTGGAACAAATATTTTGGGGCCGTCACAACCAAACTTGGTCACAATGGTAAAATTAGTGAAGAAGTTGGTGAAGAGAGAAAATGATGGTGGAAAATTATGTGGAAGATGCATATTTCCCTCAAAATAATAATATTCCTTTGGTTGGATTTGGAGAGAAAAATATTAACATGGGACAATAGCCAAAAAAGGAACTGGTTTGGTCCTAGTTGGTTTTATTCGTCCCAAAGTGACAATGAGACTATTGATAATCTTTTAATTGATTATCCTTTTACAAAATTTGTTTGGAGGGGCGTCTATCAAAGTCTCAATATTCAACATTTATGGGATAAATAAACATTATTGGACTAACTTGAAGATTGGATTATTGACAAGTCTGTAGCTGAGCACAAATCTCTCCATTACTATAGTTTATGGGGATCATGGTTAACTAGAAACATGTTAATATTTGAAGTAAATGAGGCTCATATGGATATTTTAATGCATCATACCAAGCGGTCTTATAGTGAAGGTAAGTAGTTTACTTATAAAAAAATTTCAAGACGAATGTAGGAACCAAGTATAAACTATTCTAGTCCTTGTGGCTTCTTTGATGGAGCCAGGGTCTCCTAACATATGTGGGCAAGGAATGGTTCCATGCCTTTCAAATTATCATTCTGTTGTGTTGAAATATGGAGTAGGGTGTGGTTCAAACAATAGAGTAGAGTTAGATTTTCTCTATGTAGTTGCTGAAAGAAATATTAAAAGATTATAGGATTTTGGAGATTCGGAGCTTCTCATGGATTGGGCCACAAGGAAATGCAATCTTACTAATTTAATCCTTAATCCAATTATGGAAAGATGAACGAAAAAATGTATTTTCAAGCATATTTCTTTTGCTAATATATACAGGGAATTCAATCATAAATTTGATCATTTGTCTAAGGAAGCACTAGGTTTACAAGAAGGAATTATGGTTGAGCATGAAGACAAGGAAAATATTCCCCAAGGAATTGTCCAAAAGTCTATTTTTTGATGAAGTGTCGTCATAGTTTTTGTACATACCATAAGTAAGAATTAGAGTCTCAAGTTTTCAAATGAAAGCATAAAAGGCATGTTTTGTAATGGTTTTCTGATTGTCAATTTTTTTTTTAAAAGGAATTTTGTTAAGGTTTGAGAAAATTTATTAGTTAGATACAAAGATTCCTTCATCATGGAATTTTTTTTTTAGTTCAAAACATCAATTTGTTTGCGTTTTGATATAAAACATGTATTTTATAATGAAATGTTGCGTATGTTTTTGGTGCATTGGATATTTAAAGTGCACCCATGGGTATTTTGTATAAGTACACCTATGGGTATTTTGTATAAGTGCACCAAATAAAAATCTTTGCTAAAACCTTTGATCATCCTCCTTTGATATAAACAAACAAGGGATAGAGATTTTTGGGAGGTTCCTCAAAAACCTTTGCTAGAAGGTGTTTCCTTGTAGTTGATGAAAGGGGGCCTAAGGGAAAGTAATAATCTAATTCCAAGTGTTTGCCCAATAACTCCTATCTTTCAACCATGTGCCTTAAATGAAAGTCAAAAACCTTTTTTTACATTAAAAAGGCAATCATAAATGCATGTGGATGTTGGTGAGTGATTCTAATTCATGTAATTTGTTTTCTTCATGGAATAAAATAATCATAATTTTATTCATATGAGATTAAAGTTCCATAGAGAAGATGCTTAAACAACATTTAAAAACCTTTTTTGGGAAAAAAAATTCACATATGAATGTCCTTGAAAACCCTTCAACATCAAAATTCCTTGCATGTAAACATATTGCTAAAATATCAAAGTATTTATTTCTAGATTTATGTCCTAGAGGAGGCCTTTGTCCACTTCAAAAAGTAAAAGAAATAACCATCCGCAGTCTAGTTTGAGAAAATTAGGGCAGTATAAGTTTTGTGGAAGAGTATTGTGAGAATATTCAAAGCAAAGACCATCTAAGTCCTCTTGCACAAGCCACTCCCCACGAGCAAGTTGAATGTCCTCTTTTGATAAGGAAAATTCCAATTGATTTCTTCCTTAATAAATATGGGAGAAGGAGATATATGTGAAGCCCTCCAATATACCCCATATCTCATCAAATAGAGGCCAAAATGTAAAATTTCTTAAAGTGATTTCCTTTTTTAACCATTTTATAGAAAGAAGTGAATCACCAAATATCTTAAGGTTTGTTAGTCCATTTATACCTCACATTTCTATGAAACCATGGGCATAATACAATCATTTTGGAAAATTCTAATGAGTACTTCATTCTCCTACCTCAGGGGAAATCATCCTCGAATGATCAATGGTCATTCACATTTTCACCATTCTCATGTGCATTTTATTTACATGAGTTCTTGTGATGTGTTATCCATTGGTACTCATTATCAAAATATAAAAAATGATCAATTCAACGTTGTGATGAATGATTACAAATCCTTGAGGAGGGATATTTAGGTTGTAGTCTTGGAGAAGAGAATAGAATCTAGGCAAGTGAGAAAGCATTCACCCATTGTTCATTAACTGCTTAAAAGCTCAAGTTTTACCCTCCCAAGGTATCCCCAAAAGGTAATCACAAATTTCACTCTTTCTGCCAACATTGAAGAGAACTTGATAGAAAGGATATTCTCGAAGCACTGTTGAAATAGAGAAATGAAAGGTTGTCCCTTATGTTGTGTATGGCAGTGGAAGATAAATCCATGGTTGATTGATGGTTGGATGATGACCATAGTGCTTTATATTGAGAAAATTGGTTGAGCCATGAGAGGATTAGGCCAGGTTGAGTGTATTTTAGGTCTCTAGCGTGTTTCCTTCACCCTAGTAGTCTCATAGTGAAGCTTTGAGGTGGTCTTTACACTAGATGGCTATGTTCGAGTGAAAAAATTATCATACACAATGAGTTTCTTAGACTATGCTATGTTAAAAGATAAGTGTTGTGTATCTATATATACATATGCAATTGAAGTATATTCTATATTACATAAATATTTATATCGTTCATGTTATGTGTGTGAATATGCTTAATTTAGAATATGGGTATGGATGACATGAATTTCAGAATATGTCATTATTCTACAACATGTTATTCTTTGAATCCATGCATGCATTCACAAATTCTTCCATGGAAATCCATCCCTGGTTAGTTTTGGTGAAATGGTTTTTTAATGCAATGGAATTTTAATGGGTTGCTTAGTGCCTACTTGTTCCATGACTTAGTTTGCATGGCATGGGACGACACAAACAATAAGGTCTATGATTAAAAGAATGTGCAAAACCAACATTATGATGTGTGGCACTTGCAGGGTGATAGCATATGTAATACGAATCAAATGCAACTTGAGGTACAAGGAATGATATTTATCCTCACCCAAATTTCACTACCGTAGACATTAAAAGTGAAAGAAATAGACTACACTTTATTGATAAGGTATAAGTATTTACAAATGATAATTATATATGCTATTGTTTTCAATATATATAAGATTTATATAAATATATTTGTATTATAATTTTAAATATATTCTATGGCCCTTTTTTTAACAAGAACAAATATATTTGTAATATTATAAAAAAAGTTGCAATCGAACCGTCCAACAAGATAATACAAAATTGGTAGACCCAGTCTTTACTATTCCAAATAGCGTCCAACAAAAAATCAATAATTCTAATGGCCTTAACTAGTTCAATACCACTACATCTATTGCATTCTAGAGGCATATGAAATACCTTACAAACTATCATGCTAACAAAACATACTTGTAGACCATGGATTAGCACTGCAAATTTAAAAAGGAGCTTGACTATTGTGGGTATTTCTTCGAACCTTAGAGGACTAGTATTCCTTGGATTGGTTCATTTCTCTATGTGTTGCCTATTGTACTATTTCCAGTTATTCTTCTCTCCATTTCTTTAGTCCATAGAAGTCATCGCAATGTGACAAAGAAAAGTACGAATGTGCCACTTCCATTTTCAGTTACTTGTGTCCACTTGTTACACCTTCTCCAGTAGCCCTTACATCTTCTCCTCCATTTCTTAAATCCTAATATCAGTGTTACTCCATGTAATCTCTATCATATATTGTCTCAGCATTAGGATTTTAGATGGGATTCCACATACTCCATTTATTGGTTCCAAGAGTATTTTCATTCTCCTATCCTCTTTCAACTTTTCCCCTCTGTTTATACAATTTCATGACCGACGAACCATGACATTCCTACAATACTTATGCGTGCCTATCACAACACCTAATTCCTCTAAACAAGTTAAAAAATTCACACAATGCACAATGATTCAGGTGGATATGGTTTTCATAATGATGGCCCAAATTAAAGTTCCACCATAATTGTTGCAAAGCCATATGAAAATCCCTAATTTTCTAGAATACATGAGATATCTAATGCAAAGTTGAAGCAACATTAATCCTCTATGTGAAGTTGTTAGGATCCTACCTAACCTCCCTACTTCATCAATGTATAAGGCCATAAGGACCTTGAATAGTTAGTGGGTAGTGAATTAATGCAAAAGGGGTTTCCTTATTGAATAAAGGCCCATAGGTGGTTGACCCTGGTCATTAATAATGAAACCACAAGTAGTTTGGGCTTTGGTTATTGAAGCACTGTATATATAGTAGTGATTTATGTAATGTGAAGACAAGAATTGTGATTGTATTTGGAACTTTTCTCTTGGAGGTTGTTGTGTTGAAGAGATAAGTGAACATAACTCTTTTTTTGAATATATTTCATACAAGATATATTCTTCTAACTTTATATATTCTCTCTTGTGTTTTTTTGTCTATTCCTTAAATTTATGGGTTTAAATATAATACGAGTGGTATCAGATCTCCTTCTTGGGCCAAAAAAGGGAAGGCTTTTTAATCCTAGCGTTTGTCTCCTTCAAACGATTGATCTTCGTATTTTCACTCCAATTTTTTTTGCACAGTTTCAATGTATAAAATTTTCAAGTTACAACATAGACATATGGAAGTAATTTGTGTCAAAATTTCAGCTTATGGGTAACTACAGTTTCTAAGATACACTATGTGTAGGTTAAGGGTTGTGACTAGCCCAAGAATACTAACCTTAAATAGGTGTTTTGGGTAAAATTGTTATATCTGAATTTGAAATTATACAAATTGAGTACCACTATTTTCATTGGAAATCAAATGAAACATAGTGTTTCTAGTACAAATTACATATTAAGATATGAAATATTGGACATGAGCTAAGCCATACAAGTTCACTCTTTTGATAAAGATAAAATCAACAAGTTTAGGGGAAAATTACTAATATGAAGTGGATAAATATATAATTGTCATATATTTCAGTGCATTCTCAGTGGAAAAAAAGGATGAAATGGCTTGTAGGGCCCATTTTAGGGGTATGTCTTACTTTGTAGATTTGGGGTACAAAATATTTCGAGGCTATCTTGAGATATTCAATAATGCCTTTTGGGGTCAAAATTTTGTGATAATAGATTCCAACCCCTTGATGCTTTTCTAAACTTTGAGGCCTTTCCAATGGTGCAAAAATCACCTCAATCGGAGTCCATATGAGGAATTTATGCCTCCCACAAGTTGACCTATCCAGTTGACCACCATGGTACCCAATGGATTCCACGTCAGCTGTCATTCCCCACGCGTGTGGAGCTAGTCATGTGTGGAATTTAAAGAACATCGTAGAGGGTTTGAATCCTTAAACCTAATTTAGGCATGTACAAACCCTAAAACTATCCTTGTATGGTTATCGATATATGTTAAATGTCGAGCCGTTGGGAGGTAAAGGGGGTCCATTTTGATGATGTTAATGCACTTTTATATAGTTGAGCAACAATACGGGAGTGGACATTACATAATAACATAGAAGGTAGGAGATTATATATTAGTCATGTTGGACATAGTCTCAAAGGTAAGTCCATAATGAGTACCACTTTCTTTGTATTTTCATTACATATTGGAGAAGAAAAGAGCAAGGCATAGTCCTCACTTATGGTTGGGTTTTTCCCCATAGTGGGTTTTCCTAGGGTATATCTTGTGTTATTAATGTGGATGCCTTGTTTTCCTCTAGTGTTTTTCCTTTTAGTTCCAGTTTATTTATCATTAGGTGGAATTAAGCTAACACAATTAATTAAGTTGCAAGATCTGCTATGACAAATTGTTCCAGTGGAATATCCATGGCACGAATAAATTACCATAATTTTTTTTGCATATCAAAATTCTATAAAACATATAGAGTCGACATATCATGATACTACAAAACAAAATTTCAAACTCAAAGGTGTAGAAATTTCAAAGTTACAAAAGCTTCAAGGTTGAGTTACAAGACCATCTCCAAATCAAGGTTTTACAAGGAGTTGTGCTTATCTCAAAATTTCAGCCTCAGTCCCTACCTTGAAAGGTAAGTTATTTACCATTGATTGTAGAGTTGTTTGTGGGGTTAGCGAGCTCAATTTTTTTTATTTTGTAAGACACGTTTTATGAAGTCTTTAAATAACATAGAGATATGTTATTCAATGGGTAAAATTGTGGTTGGGGAAGCATACACGCAAAAAATACAAGTGGTACTAAGTCACATTATTGGACACTCTTGTAACCTTTATTGTTACCCCCGTCAACTAATACCACATCAAACCACACATGTTAAGGACTTTCAATTCCATGTACCTTGAGGTATATCGAAAGTCCCCTAGGTATATCTTAAGGAATTCCACTTCCATGTACCTTGAGGTATATCGAAAGTCCCCTAGGTATACCTAGAACTAGATTTATATAAACTCATTGACCATCTTGTTGATACAGTACACCGAGAAAACACTCAGGGAAATCAGTCTCTAATACCTAGGTAGTTGAGTAGTACAACTAAGGGAATGGTTAAGCCTCCTTAGTTAGTGAGCTGATATATTGAGTTCAGTACTACTATTGGACCCCAAACGTATATCAAAGAGCTATAACACCCCACACTCCCTCATCTTCGGTACCTTGTAACCTTACTCTCACCTAACCATTCCATGTCAGATGATCCTCCTCCCTACAGGTCACCTTTGAAGACCCCCAAAAACATGAACACCCATTATAATAGCAAGAAGATTGACACCCTCAAAGAACAATACAAGACCTTTCATGCAATAATCCAAGACAATGATGAGCGATATACAAGAGATATTTGACAACTTTGATACAAATTTTACAACATAGATCATAAGTTGGTAGGTATAGATGAATCCATGGGTTGACTATCAGCTTGAGGCATCTCATAATAAGTCTCCTGGAATGCACAACATAGTTAGCCACACCAAAAAGAAACATATCACTCAGGAAAATTTAGCCACCAACAACCCCATTTGGGTCCTCACAACAATAAAGCACCCTCCATGAATAATAAGATCTATAACCATTTTCCTAAATTGGATTTGAACAAGCTTGATGGGTCTAACTGTAATATCCTGATTTTTACCCTATTGCATTAAAATTGTAAATGATGTAAATATCGTTATTAAATCATGGTGAGGAGCTCAAGGCCAAGTCCCCACCATTGATTTAGTGTTTTATGTATCGACAATTAAAAATCGATGCATATGGTTCTCGTGTTAGCCAGGCACAATAGAAATTACAACATCATGTAAATATGCATTTTAATGAAATACCCACAACTAACTATGCAATGCAACAAGAGATGGGGGCATGATTTTTACAAGGAATAGGGAGGGAGAATATTCAAACCCTTGAGCCAATAGTGTTAAGCCAAATTTCATTAAGAGAACCCATAAACCCTCAACTACCCATTTTGACTTATGCACCCAATCATTTAATTCTTCCAAGAGTTGGTTGAGATAGTTAATGCATTGGGAATGGAGAGATATGGCTACCCACTTTCGTGTATGGGAAAGCCATCAATTTGGGAAATCGTATTTTGGCTTCTATGGCAAGAAAAAACCCACGAAATTGTGCCCAAGCCATTATTCACCCATGGTCTTTTCTCCCTCATGTAGTATGAGCTAGCTGGGGCGTTTTCCATCTTTTTTCCTTCATTTTCCATAGTTGGGAATTCGTTTTTGTGTTGCAGACTGGATGGGAGGAAGAGAGTCACGATTTGGGGGTTTATAGAGGTCGTTTCTGCCCCTTGAATGCCCAAAAAACGTGTGGTGAAATCGATTTTTCTCTCCAGGGGTTTACTCCCCCTCTAACAGTTCATTTTTGGGTGCCCACGATTTTGGAACTCATGGAAACCCCATTTTGGGAATCCCACAGTCAAAACGTTTTTCTTCATGCCCAACACTTGTATTTTGCTGTTATGTGCATCCATGTTTTGGTTTGAACTTGTGAGTAAGAAATTAGGAGTGGAAGAGGATTAGAATTGGCTTGATAAACCTAGTGAAGAGAGTAACCTCACAGAAAGATCAAAAGGGCCTTGGATACTCTTCTATGCACACCCTGAAGAGCACTAGAAGGGAAGGTATGGCTCGAGGGACTGTGTAGCAGTGAACAGAATACTTCTTTGTGTTGGGTGTGTAGGTATTGTGGGTACCAAGCTAGCTATATCTTGTAGAGGTATCTTTAGCTCCGTGTTTGAGATCACTAGCTTAGAAATGCATTCCCTTCCATTGCCTTACCATCCTGATAAACCCAATTGTGGATTGGCTTGGCTGATTTTTGGTGTATATTTGGCTATGTGTGATTCTGTTGTTCCCTTTTTCCTTGTAGAAATCATGCCCAACTCAAGGGTGGAAGTTGTGCTGAGAGATTGATGAGCACAACTGGCCTATGGTTGGGTGGAACGTTGCAGTTGCATAGCCAGTTGCTCGGGACTACTTCGTTTCAAGATAAGTACTCTCTTGTGTTAATTTTGTAATGTATTTATTGATGACTATCGTGAATATGTTGAATGCATGATAGATGTGTAGTATAATTTTATTCCGTTGTGTCAAATTTAATCATGCATATGCACACATATGCATTCTGTTTGTATGAATTGTACATTTTATCATGGGGCTGAGAAGCAGAAACAACCAATTTTAGTGTCATGTCTTCTCCCTTGCGTTGGATTGATGGGAGGGGACGTGACATAACCCATCAAGATGGGTAACCCAGATGGAACTTTATTTCACCCTTCACTAAATTATTGATGATATGATTTAACTTAGAGTGGGGATTTTTTATATGGATCTAGAATGATGTCAATGGTAAGAGTGGCATAAAAAGGCCTATCGACGCTACATCACTTGGAGTCTATTTGTTAAAGCTCTGCACGCCCATTGAGAATGAGATACTATTTGGCGCACCTTACCAAGTTACACTAAGTAGGTTTAGTCACAAACTTTATATTAGCTTTTGAGTGATTAGCTATTCGTATAAAGAAATCAACATATTCTTTCTATAAAGAATGTTTCATTAGTGACCTTTAGGAGGTGATTAAAGACAAGTCATAATGCAACATATTACTACTTAGTTGGAGGCATCTTAGATGGCTCTAGAAGCAGAGATGGTGATCAATGCACAAACCAACAAACTCACTTTCATTCTTTTCTCATGCCCTACACAGGTCAGTTCCTCAAGCACAATTCCTTCTCCTCCCTTAAAAGTATAAAGGTTGTCTCAAACATAAATGATATACCAACAAAGACAAAGACTCTATTATAATTGTGATGAAAAGTATGGTCTAGGTCATAAATGTAAAGAACACAAGTTATTTCAAATCGATGTGACCACTCCTTCCCATTGCAAAGACATCATTATGTAAGATACCCCTAAGTTTGAGGATGTTGACCAAACTCCTCCCATGCAAGAAAATTTTTAACCCAAAATCCATTAAGAAAAAACACTCATCTCTCTTCATGCTTTATCTGGTATTTTAACCTTGCAAAGTTTGAAATTTTTGGGTTATATCAAGCACTACAAAGTGGTAGTCTTGGTTAATAATGGAAACTCCACAACTTTATTCAACAGCGAGTGGCTGAACACAATGCTCAACTTTCAAATTATGATCGCCAATGGAGAGATGATAAATGCAAAGGGCGTTGTGAAAATGTGAGACTCCAATTGAGTCGCTATCATCTCAGAAATCATATGTTGGCCATAGATATGGCTGATTATGATATAGTTCTATGGGAAGAATGGATTTGTACATTGTTTCTAGTTACCACAGAATTCAAGGAATTTTACTTAAGTTTTAATCAAGACTCTCATACTCAAACCCTTAAAGGGTTGTAGGGAGGCTCCCAAAAAATCATAAGTTCTCATAAGATGGAAAAATTATTGAAGACATGCCACTCTAGAATTATTGCTCACTTCCATGCTATACATGATCTAAATAGGGCCACACCAGAAATAGATCCTAACTTGTAGAGGGTTTTGGACAAACATCAACAATTCCTTAAGACATCAAAGAGTTTACCTCCATCCAAATGAGAGGATGATCATGATATCCCCTTAATTATCGGCAGTCAACCACCAAATATATGACCATATAGGCACCAATTTGCACAAAAGAATGAAATCGAAAAGATAATTTAGGAGCTACTAGAGGTAGGAGTCGTTAGTCCCAGCACTAGCCTATATTCATCCCCAGTGGTCATTGTTTTAAAGAAAGAAGGCACTTGGTGCATGTGTCCTAATTTTAGTGCACTCAATAAGTTGATCATCATAGATAAATTCCCCATCCTAGTCATTGATGATATTTGGATAAGCTCCACCTTTCCAAATTTTCACCAAACTTAACCTTCACTCAAGATACCACCAAATTAGGATGAAAGAGGTTAATATTTCGAAGACATATTTCTGCACGCATGAAGGAAATCATGAGTTTTTGGTAATTCCATCTCTACCTTTGAAAGCCTTGTGAATAAAATTTTGAGGCCATATATCCATGATATTTTGTTGGTTTTCCTTTATGACTCTTGATTTACAATAAAACACGGGATTCCCACATACAACATGTTGATAAATCTTTGCAACTCTTTTGGGAACCATAAATTGTTCATTAAATGCTCCAGTTGTGTTTTTGGGGTCCCAAAGGTCAAACAATTGGATCACTTTCTTGGACAATATGGGGTAAGAGTGGACCTCAAGAAGATTGCAGCAATGCAAGAATAGCCCTACCGTAAAACCTTGAAGGGCCACCCATCGACAACACTTCTTAAGAAAATGACTTTGCATGGAATGAATCGAAAACACTTGTCGATGGGTGTACTATGAAAAAATTGTACACCAATTAACAACACTGCTTAAGAAAATGGATTTGCATGGAATGAATCGAAATACAAAGAATTCTCAGTTTTAAAGCAATCCATGTGCACCACCCTAGTCTTAGTCGTTCCCGATTTTACAAAGACTTTTGTATTGGAATGTGATGCTTCCTTAAAAGGTTTGGGTGCAATTTTAATGCAAGACATAAGACCCTTAACATCCACTAGTAAGAAATTGTGTGATAGGAATTATGGCAAGTCTACCTATGAGAAAGAACTAACAACCATCCTACATGCAATTGACACATGACATCCATATCTCATAGGGCGATGCTTCCAGATACATATCACCATGGCCTAAAGTTTTTTTTTTGAATAAAGGTTTTCATCTCCAAAGACACATAAATGGGTCACCAATATTCTTGGAAATGATTACGATATCGTCTACAAAAAGGGAAAATACAATGTTGTGGTAGATGCATTGTCAAGGAAACATTAGGAAGATAGATCCAGCTTTCCCTTATCATCTTTGTTACCTGAATGGTTAGGGGAAGCATGCCAAGAATGGTTAACCAATGTTGTTGTATCTAATCTCGTTAAGAAACTCTAGGAGACTCCCAAATCTCCCAAGGGTTACAATTGGAAGAAATTTACATTGAGGTATAAAGGTCACATTTTTTTGGTAACTAACTCTACTTTAAAACATACAATATTAATAGAGTTTCATTCATCTCATCTCATGGGTCAGTCGAGATTTCATAAAACCTATGCATGTGCTAGGTGCTCCTTCTTTTGGGAAGGCATGAAAAAATATATCCTTACTTTTTTCATGAAATGTGACACACTTGCCAAAGGAACAAGGGTGGGATAGTGAAGACTCTTGGGGAATTACAACCATTTCCAATACCAACTACTATTTGGATTAGCATTTCCATGGATTTTATTGTTGGTTTTCCAAAAGTAGGTAAAAAATTAGTCATCATGGTGGTAGTTGATCAACTTTCCAATTATGCTCATTTTTCTGCTCTCCAACACCCATTTACCCCAGTCATGGTTGCCCAAATTGGTCTAGACTAGATTCTCAAATTCCATGGCATGCCTACTTACATTGTGTCAAATTGTGATCCCACATTCACCAATAGATTTTATCAGGAACTATTTAAACTATAAGGCACCCCGTTTCAAATGAGCACATCTTATCATCCTGAAATAGATGGCCCATAAACAATCAACAAGTGTCTTAAAACCTATTTGCAATGGTTTGCATATGAAAAGAAACACTAATGGGCACAACCATTACCTTTGGAAGAATGGTGGTATAATACCACTTATCATGAGGATACAAAAAAGACAACATTTGAAGCATTCTATGGCGAACAACTGCCCTCCTTGGTTTCTTATCTACCAAGCACTTCCAAATTACACATAGTAGATAGTATGCTTCATAATCGTGATGTAATTCTTTGCATACTTAAGGAAAATTTGGTAATGGCTCAAAATTGTTTGAATCAACAAGCATACTAACGCCGCTGAGATCATTTATTTGTAGAAGGAAATCCAATGTTTCTTTTTCTCCAACCTCATAAGAAGACCTCTCTCAAAGTTAAAGGCCATCAGAAACTCACACCAAAGTTGTACATCCCCAAACAGATTGTTCAACACATTGGTATAGTGGCCTACAATTATCAATCCTAGCACACTCCAAGATCCACCTTGTATTTTGATGTGTCCTATTTGGAGATGGTCATGGGTAAGACTTGTTGAGTTCAAACTGCATTACCAAACTTGGATGAAGAAGGCTCCATTTGGATCCAACCATGAGTAGTTTTGGACACTAGGGAGTGTCAACCATGTCAAACAATTATCCATTAACTTTTGATTTAGTGGAAGGATACCTCACCAAAATATGCTACCTAGGAATCGTTATCCATTTGCATAAGTGTCCTCATCTCCATCCTTGTGGAAAATGTTGCTTTTAAAGGGGGAGGGCATGTTAGGGTCCTACCTTAAGCTTCCTACTTTATCAGTATATAAGGCCATAAGTACCATTAGATAGTTAGTGGGTGGTGACTTAATGTAAAAAGGGGCACCATATTGAATAAAGGCCCTCGAGTGGTTGACCCTCATTAATAGAGGGATCAAAAGTTGTTAGGGATTAGTTATTGAAGAACTACATATGGAGTAGTAAGTTATGTAATTTTAAGACAATAATTGTGATTGTATTTGGAGATTTGCTCTTGGAGGTTTCCCCATTGAAGAAGCAAGTGAACATACTCTTTTTTTTTAAAGCTTTCATACAAGAGACCTTATTCTAGTTTTATCTATTCTCTCGTTTGTTTTGTCTCTTCTCCAATGTTATCGATTTAACTATATTACAGGTGGTGTTAGAGCTCTTTCTTGAGCCAAAAAGGGGAATAATTTTTAATCGTAGGGTCTGGCTCCTTTAAACAAGTCACCTTGGCAATTTTGCTCCAAATTTGTTTCTGGATATTTTCAGGGTCTAAAATTTTCATGTTACAACAAACACATAAGGAAGTCATTTGTATCATAATTTCAGCTTTTGGGTCGCTATTTTTTCTTAGATACACTTTGTGTAATTTAGGGGTTGTGACTATTCCAACAAAACTAACCTTAAACAATTGTTTTGGGTAAAACTATTATATTTGAATTTGGAAATATTCAAATTGAGTGCCCCTAATTGCATTGGAAAATATATGGACGATAGTGTTTCTAGTGCAAATTTCATATAGATATCTCAAATATTGGACGTGTGGCATGTCATAGAAGTTCACTCTTCTAAGAAGGCCAAAATGAACAAGTTTTGGGAAAATTAACCTAGTTTTTTCTTGCCAAATGAAAATTATATAAAACTCGTGGCATTGTAGACTATACATATCAAGCTACTACAAAACAAGATTTTAGATGCAAAAGTGTTGAAATTTCAAAGTAATAGAAGCTTCAGGGTCAACTTGCAATACCATATTCAAATCATGGTTTTACAAGGAAGAGTGCTTATCTGCAAATTTAGGCCTCATACCCTACCTTGAAAAGTAGGTTATTTTCCATTGATTGTAGAGATATTTCTACGGTTAGCAAGCTCAATTTTTAAAAAAATTTAGAGACGTGTTATGACATATTTGAATAACACAGAGACCTGTTGTTTAGTAGGTAAACCTATGGTTGGAGAAGCATACATGCAAAACATACAAGTGGTACTAAGTCACAATGTTGGACACCCTTGTAATGTCTATTGGTGTTGCGTCAAGTAGCATCGCATCAAACATCACCTATATACAAACTTCCACTTCCATGTACCCTTGGATATAATGAAATTCTCCTAGTTATACCTGGAACCAACTCTAGATAAAATCATTGACCATCTTGTTGCTATAGTACACAAAGAACAACACTTAGGGAGATGGCTCTCTAGTACCTAGGTATTAAATTAGTACAACTAAGGGAACGATTAAGCATCCTTAGTTAGCGCCTAGAGATATTGCAGGGACAAGCATTATTGTTGGAAATTGAATGTACATCAAAGAGCTATAGCAGCCGACACTCCCTCATATTTAGGACCTTATAAATTTAACTCTCACCTAACCATACCATGGTGGATGATCCTCCTTTATATAGACCACATTTTAAGACCCCAATCAACATGAACATTCGCTCTAGTGCCATGAATATTGACACCCTCGAAGAACAATACAGGACCCTTTAGGCAACAATCTAGGACAATGATGACTGATACAAATGAGAGATTCAACAACTTCGTGATAAAGTAAGCAACGCAGATAAGAAGTTGGCAGGTATACACGAATCTATGTCTTGGTTGTTAGCTTAGTCAATCTCAAAAGAAGTCCCTTGAAATACACAATTCAATGAACCACACTAGGAAGAAACATATCACTAAGGGTTATCTAGACACCAACTACCCCCTTTTTGTCCTCACAAGCATATCCCACCCTCCATAGATAATAACACTTGCAACTGTTTTCCTAAACTGGACTTGAACAAGTTTGATAGTTCTAACTCATCAAGCTCCATGGATAATAACACCTAGAACCATTTTTCTAAAGTGCATTTGAACAAGTTTGATAGTTCTAACTTGACAAGATAGGTCACCTAAATGGAACATAACTTCACTCTTTGTGGCATTACCAATGATATGATGAAAATTAGGGTGGGGGTTTTGTATCTAGATCTGTAATGATGGTAATGGTGGGAGTGGTATAAAAAGTATTATGGTCACTACATCACTTGGAGTATATTTATTAAAGCTCTCCATGCTCATTATGAATGAGATACTCATTATTTTGGGTGGCTTACCTAGTTACACCAAATAAGCTCTCAACTTTTTATCAATTAGAGATTTGTACAAAGAACTTAACAGGTTCTTTCTATAGAGAATATTTCATTAGTGGCATCAAGGAGGCAACTAAAGTACAAGTCAAAAGGAAACATCATACTACCTAGTTGTAGGCATCTCAAAGGGATCTGGAAGTAAAGATTATGGTCAATGCACAAACTGCCATACCCTCTTTCATTCCCCACTCATTCCCTAAACCAATCAATTCTTCAAGCAAAATTATGTATCCTCCCTTGAAATTACAAAGGTTGTCTCAATCATAAATGGTATACCAACAAAGACAAAGACGAGGAATATGTTATGATTGTGATGAAAAGTATGCTACTGGTGATAAATGTAAAGAACAAAAGTTATTTCAAATTGTTGTGACAACTCCTACCAATGGTGAATACATCATTGTGGAAGATACACCCGAGTTTAGGGCTACTAACCAAACTCCTCCCATGTTAGAAGAAGTGGAACTCGAATTCCGTTGAGAAGAACCACTCATCTCTCTTCATGCTTTGTCTGGTATTTTAGCATTGCAAACCTTGAAACTTATGGGTTACATCAAGCACCACAAAGTGGTAGTCTTGGTTGACAGTGGTATCACTCTCAACTTTATTCATCAACAATTGGCTAAATGACTCCATTGTTATGTCAACCCGATGCCCAATTTTCAAAATATGATAGCTAGTGGTGGGATGATGAAATGTGAGGGGCATTGTAAAAATATAAGATTCCAATTGTTGTGACTATCATCTCAAAACTCATATGCTGGCCATAGATATGGGTGGTTATGTGATCTAGGAGGATCTCCAAGATCGATCAAAATTAAAGTCTTCAAGTTGAAAACAGAAGATGGCAGCTGTGTAGAGCTCGGCAAGAGCTTTCTGGAAATGTTCGTTTCATGCAAAATGAACTCCAGACGTGAAAGTTATTCAGTTTTGAACTTTCGGCAAAATAGGAAAATGCAAAAAAAAGGGGCCACGTGGTACACCCACAGGGTTCCACGTGGCATGCACAGTTGGAATGTACAATCAACAAAAAAAAAGTGGCGTGGCAGCCCCGTAGGAGGCCACGTGGCAGGTTGCAATCCAGTTGGCAATTCTTAGTTGGTAGGTTCGTGGCACAATGGCAATCCAATGGCATATGAGTGGACCAATCAGGGCATGCCACGTGGCATCCTAATTGGCATGTGGGTTATTTTATTTTCCAAATATTATAGGGTTGAGGAGGATTAAACCCACGACCTCCTCTCCACCAAATCCGTCTAGCCATCTCCTTAGCTGGTTGTTTCTTAACCCTATAGATCTCCACTACTATTTGAAGTTGAATTGAGTTCTGTTTTGGAAAAGGGGCGGGACCAAGGGCTAAGCCCTCGGCCCCATGTGTTGTGTTATAACCATCCAAACCATAGCACCGTCCAACCCTTATCAATAATCAAACAAAAAAAAACATGTTATGGGGAGAGGTCCGCGGGTTTGAACATGTGATTTCCTCCCCCATTGCCAAGCGCCCAAACCATTGCACCAAGCGCACCATATATCAAGGGATATGATATATATTAATTTTAAGTTAGAATTTGGATCGGATTTAACCCCAAAGAGGGCGTGCTCCACTTTTTTCCTATTTTAAACCAAGTTCAAACTATTATATGGTTTTTCTTTAACCATATATATATTACATTTCGGATTTTGGTTTATTTTTAACAAAAATGTATTATTTTATGGATATTTGCCATATTTTCTCCATTTTTTAATGGATTTCATCCCATTAAGTTTGGGGATCAAATATTTGATAATCCCTTTGTATTTGGAGGTGGATTTGGTATCTTTGGGCTATTTAAGCCATTGTAATTTTCCTTGGGAAGGCATTAGAAGATGCATTGAAGTTTTGGTGATATAATGTCAAAGTACCTTTGAAGGCTTTTGTAAGCTTATGCTCATTTGTAAGAGGATTTTGTAAGCTTATGCTCATTTGTAAGAGGCTTTTTAGCCACTCTTGGGAGATTTTTGAGAGTGATAGGACTTCATTGTTGAAGCCTAAGTCTCTTTTTAGCAGCTTTGAAGAAGGCATTTTGTACCTGTGCAAGCATTCTTTTTGAAGACTAATAAGATCAGTCCTCATTGGAGCTGGAGCCGGAGACGTAGTGCATCAGGGACAAACTCCGTTATCACATGGTGTATTCATTTTTATGGTTTGCATATCTCTTTTACGTATATATGTGCTTCAATTATGCTCTCTAATTTTGTCATTTAAATCCTTTTTAATGAGTTTAAGCATTCAAACTTTCACATACAAATAATTGTTATAAATATCTTGTCATTTTTGGATCAAGTTTGGTATCAGAGCAACTTAACCATTGCATTGTGAGTTTGTGAATGTTAACAAGATAAAGGATTAAAGCTGGTGAAGGAGATCTTGAAGATTTTGATCCAAAAATTGGTTCAAGAAGAAGAAAGAAATTGACAGATGAAGACTACCGAGAAGAAGATGAGAAGGCTTTCTGCAAGGATTTCTATCAGATGGCAGACATAGTAGAAAAAGTGTTTGTAGATTATCAAGAGAGATTAGAAAAGAAGAAAAAGAAGAAGGAGAAAGAAGATAATGATACTCCAGGAAAGGGAGGATACCCTTCTGAACCTTCTTCTCCATCTTCTTCTTCCTCTTCTGAAAGTTCCAGTACTGCTTCTTCAAATTCAAAGAAACAACCCGAGAAGACTAAGTCTGATTTACCTTATTTGAAACTTGATATTAATTTTGATTTTCCTACATATAATGGTGAACTTAATGAAAAAAATCAATATTATTGGATCCAGAATATTGAAGTGTATTGCAAGATCCAAAAGCTTGCAAATGATAGTGCAAAGATCCAGTTGGCTACTTTCCTCCTTGGAGGCACCACACTTATCTGGTGGGAGAGTAAGACACAGGAAGGCATCCTTAGAAAAGGTAAAATGATTTATTCCTGGTATGAATTTACTGATGTGTTAAAGAAGCAATTTTATCCATTAGGAAACATACAACAATCCATGATGGATTACAAAAATGTAATATCCCTCCAAAGGAAAATGCTTGGGTCTTGTTTTGAGCCAGGGTTGTAGTTTACAATTGGTTCCAAACACCTCCAAATGATTTTGAATTTGGGGAGAAGGTATTGATGGGGAATAGGAAAAATTAGCACATCTATCAGACACCCTAACAACTGATATACCCATCCATGGTCTGCAATTTGCAAGGAAAGAATTTTCGGGACAAGACTAGTTAATTTGAGAAGTGGAAATGCCCCCCTAGGTATTCCATTAAATGCTTTTCCAAACACTATATGACCTTCACTAATTCTTGGTCTAGGACTTGGCTCTATTAGAGGACATTAAGGAAAATATGTGTGCAAAATTATATTTGGTCTTAGGGTCGAATAGATATCCCAATGAACATCAGCTTCTATAGTCTAGGATTTGTGGTGAAAATGGTGGACAAGGAGTCTCAAATTTAATCATAAACCATAGTGACACTTTGGGGTTCTCCAAACATAATTTGGACCATCAAATTAACTTCATATACAGCTCATAACATGGATAGATATATCAGCAAAATATGATACAAAACATATACAACATCATTCCAAATTCACTATGCAAATGCTATGGGGAAAATGGATTGAATCTCTTGCTTGATTGGAATATCACTTGAAATACATGGTATTTCGAGATGTGTCTCTCATGATATGGTTATTACAGATATATGCAGCAACTAACATGTCCATTAAGTCAAAATAAAAATCCTCCACTAACTATATGCAACAAGAAGTGCGCCCTTGCACATTTACATGACATTGAGAGAAAGATAGTAGAATAGGCATAGAGAAGAATGAGAGAAGATAAACTCGAACTCAGTTGGGGTTTGAAACTGCATCAAAACATATCCATGAAGATCTATTGATAGGTATTAATGGTCTCTCCATCAACCAAATAGGATGGGAATCTTGCACCCTCGAAATTGGTTCTAAGGCAAGGAGGATGAGCATCCACCATGCAAGGACAAGCTAAGCTCTCCAAATTTTTCCAAATGAGAAATGATCAAAATATGATCTCCTTATTTATTCTTGTATTTTATTAACCTCCCAAGGAATCTATGGCTCGAATTCCCTCCAAGAGCTTCATCCCAACTCGCATTAGGGAGAGATTCCCATGAGTGCCACTTGTCCAACACTTCCTAGCCTTCCTCTTCCATCAATTCGAATAGGGGGGATCTTGGATGCCATAACTCCCCTTGTGCGCCCTCTTAGAGGCTATTTTTAGCCTTGACATGTCATATAGGTCAGATGTCAGCAATCATGTATGATCTTTGTCATAAGTTGTTGATGTATATGTAACTTCGGAATATATTTCATATATGTATGTTGTATGTACTCCTATAGAGATGGTATTATTCCTCTATAACGGAAGTGTCGTCATTTATATTGTAAATGTCGTAACTTATACTTGATGGGTTATTAGACCACCTTGTTGGGGTCGGCCATGTATAATTCATGTGGGTCGAAGGGTTATTAGACCACCCCATTGGGGGTCGGCCCAGTCAGCATTATGTTATGTGGTTAAGTTCGAGCCTACATGATTTATGTAAAAGGCAAGTCAAGTCAAGTATAAATAGAGTGCGGGAGGCACTCTATTTACTCACTCACTTCTCACTCATACACTCAAGGAGGAGTGGGGCACTTATGGAGGAGGAGGATCTGCTGCTAGGATATGTCTATCTCTTGGTTGTATCATTGCTCTATCTATATCTGAGGAAGTTATTGGGGTTTTTCACCTTTATGGTTTTCCCCAAGTAAATCTTGTGTCTCTTGTGTGTTTGCATTATTGTCTCCATGATTGATATGCTGTAGAAATGCTATACATGTTGTTCTCTCAATTAATATCCTAGATCAGATTGAAGTAAATTCTGAAAATTTAACATGGTATCAGAGCTAGCCTGAAAGAAGGCATGATATGGCATGTATGACACTTGTTGCACCTACGATGCTAGGGCTTGATATAGCAAAAACCAGTCATCGTAGCACTTTCGCTATAAATCCGTTTTGATGAAGTTTTCGGATATGAAACCTTTACAGGTTGAATATTAAATCCCCATGTACCTTGTGTCCAAAGGAAAACCTCTAATTCGTTGTACTTTGTGATTTATGATCTGTACAATATAGGGTTTCTGCCTCTTCCAGATCTGAGTCAAAATCAGGTGACCTTGGGAAAAATTTCATAACTTGGGATAGGAAGCTCCAAATGAAATTTTGTAAAAAGTGACAGGTATTACACAGACTTTAGTATATCAGTAAAAATTTCTAGAGGCCGAAGATGAACCAGTGACACGTGTCACGCCGTACAAGTTCACTCTCTTGTATTATCCCATAAACAGGTCATGTTACGACACTTCGCATAACTCTCTCTCAAAGAATCCAATTGAGGTCAAACCTATCAGGATGGAAATATAACAGGTCGGGCTATCTCAGGAAAAATTTTCAGAGGCCGAAGTTGAAATAGTGACACGTGGCACGCCGTACAAGTTCTCTCTCCTGTATTATCCCATAAACAGGTCACGTTGCAACACTTGGCATAACTCTCTCTCAGAGAATGCAATTGAGGTCAGACCTATCAGGATGGAAAGATAACAGGTTGGGATATCTCAGGAAGCTTTTTCGGACCCTATGGATTGTAAAGTTCGGAGTTACATCAGAAACAATCAGGTACATATTTTTGTCAAAACAGAATTATTTTTTAGTACCTTCATTCATGGCTTCCAGAATTTAGGGCTTCAGAGAAAGTTGGAATTTTTGTAATCGGAGACCATGGATGGATGCTACTCATCAAAATAGAAATTTAGAGACCAATATCAGAATTTTTGGTTGGGAAAAAGGTCGGGCTTGATTAGACCCTAGTTCGGGACTTTGATCAGAAAAGTGGAAAATTAGGGCTTCTGTAAAAATGGGAATTTTTGAAATCTGTGACCACGGCTGGAAGCTCCTCAGAAAAATAGAAGCTTAGAGCTTTGGATCAAACCTTTTTATTGGGCAGAAGAGTGGGCTTCATCAAACCCCAGTTCAGGGTCACGTCCAGTGAATCTGGAAGTTTCAAAGGCAAAATTGAGGAGTGAAACTTTGCAGTTTTCAAATTCTGAATATACCAGCTTGATCAGCTCATCAAGGCGCATATTTCTATCCTTTCGGAAGTTTGAAATTCAAAGTTTGAATTTTTGGGGTTTCTCTGACAAACCCATATCCAGCTCCAGGTCCAGTTCTTGCAAATCAAGTGGATTGGGTTAATCCTAGAAGAAGATGGATTGGTGACCTGCATAAGTGAAGAAGTTCATGTTTTAGAGGGAGATGAGGCTAAGGCCTTAGATAAGAATATTACAAGCGATCTCAACAGGTATGACTCATCGAGGTATGTTTCAATATTTGTTCATGATTAAGTTTATGGTATGTTTGTCTTCATGTTATTACGATTAGTACAATCTTGATTTTAGATTTGTCGTATCACTTTAACAAAATTATGAATGCATGATAGAAGATATTCATTGGTTAGGGTGTTGACACTTATGATTGTACTAATGCATTATGGTGTTGTATGAGGTTTATGTTGTCTGCTAACATAAAAGGTACACCAAGAAAGGCAAATCATGTTCTACTTCAAGAACGTATGATCATGGTGACATGAAGACAAGGATTCATCCATTGTCATGGATCACATAGAAGATCTACTTTTGAGGTATGTATAACTTGTTTCTACAATGGTTAACTTATGAAACATGCAGGTTACTAGCACAAGTCACTGAAGAGAACCAGAAGACATTATGCGGGTATGTTAGACATAACTAGCTAGCATGCTAATCCAGGTATGTTTTTCCTATATCAAGCTAGAATCCTACCTTGTGTTAGGATCTTATACTGTTGTTGATAATGATTATTCATGAAGTCATAGGTTTGAATAATCATGGTTGTATGCATATTATGTTTCTTACCATAATTGATGATATGACTAACCAGAAGAGTCCTATGATCAAATAAGAAAATGTATGAGTAAAAGAAGAATTCCCCGAAACCTTGAATACTAATGTTTATTATCTGTGAATGATCATGAATATACATGTTTAAGATTATTGTGTTTTGATAGTATTAAGATTATACTAATAAATGTGTGATTATGTATGAGACCTCAAGGATAACACAATGATGATACTAATAAGCATGCATAGTGATTAAGGATGGATGTAAGTTCAAGGACAGGTAATCCAGGAAGCAAAGATCAAGAGGGAGCACACTCTAGTTGTTCCTGCAAGAAAGCAAAGGAGCACACTTCAGTAGTTTCTGCAAGGATGCAGATATTCAGAGGGAGTTGACCACTTCTCACAATCCACATAAGAATGGAGTTGCAGAAAAGAAACAAAGACTGAGAGGGAGTCAACCAAACAAACACACAAAGATAAGTATTTGAATTGTCATTACTTGCATATTTTATTGTTTAAATAATACTGTTCAATAATGTATATCATGATGTTCCTAGAATTTTAGAATAGTTGCATTGATGAACAGTATACTACTAATATGCATGGGTAAGTGGCCTATGGCACTGTACAACATTCCATTGCTACTTATCTAGAATGAAACCTCTTTGCTGACATGTTGGGAGTTGTGCACACTCTTAACAATGTTCTGGTAGAGATTGGAAGGCATCTAGAAAGTTACGGGATATGGATAAATGTTGTATTGAAGCATTGGCTAAGATAATTGCATGACTGTGTGACATATTTCTTTATGTGTAAGAATTTGTTCTAAAAACTATGAGATGTTTTCTAATCATGCAATTTAACTTGTTGTGTTGGAAAGATCTTATGCCATCACCTACAAAAGAAGAACTACAACATTTGTTCAACAACAAAATTATCTATTGAAGATATTGAAGTTCCCAGGATATGGGAAGAATGCCATGATCCGTCGATCATGAAGAATGATGTTTGGGATGTAGTCCCAAGACCCGAAGGGAAGTCTGTTGTGACTTCCAAATGGAACTATTAGATCAAGCATGTTGCAGATGGCAGCATTGAGAAATATAAAAGTGATGAAATAGAAGATGCACTAGATGGATTTCAAGACAGCATGGTGTAGTCATATATGTGTGCAGAACTTGGTATGGTAGGATAGACAGCTTTCTATCCAGTTTGGGCTTTACCAAGAATAAAGCGGATTCCAACCTTTTCTACAAGGTTGAGGAAGGCAATCCAGTGATACTACTTTTGTATACGGATAACCTGTTTGTTACAGGTAAAGATAGATTGATTGCCGACACGCAGCGGAAGCCTGTTGCCGAGTTCGAGATGAAGAACTTGGGGATGATGCACTATTTGTTTTTGGCATGGAGGTGTGGCAGAGTGTAGATAGAATCTTCCTTGGACAAGGGAAGTATGCAATAGAGATCCTGAAGAGGTTCGGGATGATGGATTGCAAGGCCATGGCCACACCTATGGCATCGAATCTGAAGCTTCTATGTGATGCTTCATCTGAGCCGGTTGATGTCTCTATGTATCGTCAGATGATTGGGTCCTTGATGTACCTGACGAACATGAGACCAGATATTTGCTTTGTTGTGAACACATTGATCCAGTTCCTGACGGATCCGATGAGTGTTCACCTGGTTGTTGTAAAGCATGTTCTGAGGTACCTGAAGGGTACAGTGGATTATGGGCTCATGTATGAAGCGAATCAAAAGTTTAACCTGCAGGGTTATGTTGATTCAGATTGGGCAGGCAGTGCTGCAGATAGGAAGAGCACATATGGGTGTTGCTTCAGTATGGGATCAGGTGTGATCTCTTGGTTCAGCAGGAAGCAGTCCTACGTAGCACTGAGTACAGCTAAGGCAGAGTATGTTGCAGCCTGTTCAGCTAGTTGTGAGGCAGTATGGCTACGGAAGCTACTGTCGGAGTTATTTGATCTCCCATTGGATGCTACTGGTATCTTTTGTGATAACCAGAGTTGTGTGAAGATGTCTGAGAACCCAGTGTTTCATGACAGGTCGAAACACATAGAGATCAAATATCACTATATCAGGGATATGGTGCAGAGAGGAGCTGTGAAGCTCCTGTACATTGCGACGGACGAGCAGATTGCAGATGTGCTGATGAAGCCACTAGCGAGGGTGAAGTTCGAGTACTTCAGGGAGAGGCTTGGTGTTCTTCAGATTGATGACACTTCGAGGAAGAAGTGATGGACACATTTGCTAAAGCCATTCCAAGCATGTTGGAAGGAGAATTCTTCACATGGCTGTGGATGTAAGCACTGGATGATGAGCATCAGGATGATGTTCTAGTTTCTACTTTGTATGAGCAGTTGGATCATTTATATGTATGTGTGCATCATGTTGGATGCTGGACATGATCAGTTGTATCATTTATATGTATATGTATGTGTGCATCATGTTGGATGCTGGATATGATTAGTTGGATCATTTATATGTATGTACGCATCATGTTGGATGTTGGATATGATCGGTTGGATCATTTGTATGTATTGTGTATATGCATCATGTTGGATGCTTGGACCATGTATCTGTATATGTATCAGGTGGATACATTGTATGATCAGGTGGATCATGTATGGTGATATGTATCATGTATTTGTATTTGTATCAGGTGGATACATTGTATGATCAGGTGGATCATGTATGATGATATGTATCAGGTAGATACTTGGTATGCATCATGTAGATACATTATATGATCAGGATGATCGTGGATGACGAGCTTCAGGATGTTGCTCCAGATGACATGCAGCAGGATGTTGCAGTGATGATGATCAAGATGATCATGTGTACATCAGGATGATGTATGGTGAGTATCAGGTTGATACTCTATGGTCGTGGATCAGGTTGTGCAGATGAGCATATAATTTGGCCCCGAGAGATTTGTAGATAGTCTTTCTAGGTTTTTCCTATGGCATGTAATTCAGTGCCCTGGGATATCTGGCAAATGCTCTTTCGAGGTTTTGCTCTGGGAGGACATATAATTCAGTGCCCTAGGAGATCTGTAGATAGTCTTTCGACGTTTTTCATATGGCATGTAATTCGGTGCCCTGGGATATCTGGCAGATGCTCTTTCGAGGTTTTGTCCTATGGCATATAATTCAGTTCCCTGGGAGATCCGATAGGTTGGGCTGTGTGCTCGTAATCAGTCCTGGGATGCTCTTGCGAGATTTTTCCATGACCACATGTAATTCGTGCCCTGGGAGATCCTATAGGTAGAGCTGCGTGCTCGTAACATCCTGGGATGCTCTTGCGAGGTTTTGTGGTGGGGTCACATATAATAAGTCTTGGAGATCTGGATAGGATGAAAAAGGCCTCAGATGCTCTTTAGAGTTCTTGCTAGTCAAGAGACTCTTTTAAGGTTTTATGACGCACGTAATAAGTCCTGAAGATTCCATAGTATGGCCAGTGATGATGAATACCTACAGGTGGTGGGCCTACATCCAGTATGAAAAAGGACTGGCTCTGTAGAACTTCCTATGACAAGTAGATTCAGAGATTGATTGAGATAGCAGCAGCAATGACGATGATGATGTCTCGATGACGATTATCTAGTGACGATGATCCAGAGAAGAAGACTTGTGCTAGAATACCTGTGTTGAGAAATACCTTCCTAGTTAAGAGGGAGTGTTGATGTATATGTAACTTCGGAATGTATTTCATATATGTATGTTGTATGTACTCCTATAGAGATGGTATTATTCCTCTATAACGGAAGTGTCGTCATTTATATTGTAAATGTCGTAACTTATACTTGATGGGTTATTAGACCACCTTGTTGGGGTCGGCCCTGTATAAGTCATGTGGGTCGAAGGGTTATTAGACCACCCTATTGGGGGTCGGCCCAATCAGCATTATGTTATGTGGTTAAGTTCGAGCCTACATGATTTATGTAAAAGGAAAGTCAAGTCAAGTATAAATAGAGTGCGGGAGGCACTCTATTTACTCACTCACTTCTCACTCATGCACTCAAGGAGGAGTGGCGCACTTATGGAGGAGGAGGATCTACTACTAGGATATGTATATCTCTTGGTTGTATCATTGCTCTATCTATCTCTGAGGAAGTTATTGGGGTTTTTCACCTTTATGGTTTTCCCCAAGTAAATCTTGTGTCTCTTGTGTGCTTGCATTATTGTCTCCATGATTGATATGCTGTAGATATGCTATACATGTTGTTCTCTCAGTTAATATCCTAGATCAGATTGAAGTAAATTCTGAAAATTTAACATAAGTGTCATAGAATCTTCATCATTGTTGTCATAGAGGTTAGGGAACCTAGCTCCAAGTGTCACAATACTTTTAAGATGCCTCTTTCTCGTCCATGGGAGTTACTCTTCCACTCTAATTCGACCCTCTTTGATTCATTCCATGAATAATGCCTCTCTAACTCCCCCAAGAACGTTATACTCCACCTTGGATTCAAATGGGTGAGAATAGGATGCCATGTGGCATGGATAATATTTCCTTGTGTGGGTCCCACACCACCTATGCTCCCTCATAGCCACGAGCCACCTTATTTTCTTATTATTATTATTTATTTATCCCCTTTAATATATATTTATCAATCTAATGTCCATTTGGGGTCTTATAGCTCCCTTATTCCAAGTCTAAATGTTTCCACCCCAACCTAGGGAACTAGTAGATTGGTGGAAATTTCCCTTCATGTGATTTATTTGGATGGGGACATTACAGTCCTCCCCACCCAAGATTTGTTGTCCTCAAGAAATTCCAAATTAGGATGTTACAAAATTTGTTCATCTTCCCATGTGGCATCCTCACTTGGCAAATCTTTCCATTGTACCAAATATTCTCTTATGGTTCTGCTCCTAAATTTTCGTTCTCTTGTTTTCAATTTTTTTTCTAGAATCTAATGGAGGAAGAGTTTATGAAATAGAAATTTGCTGACCAATAGCCTTCTTAAGGCATGAAACATGAAACACATTGTGGATTTTTCTACCTTCCATAAGTTCTATCTCATAAGCTACCTCCCCAACCTTTCAAATTATCTTATATGGACCATAGAACCTTGGTTTAATATTTTATGATCCTTTCCCTTTTAAGGTGGTTTGCTTATATGGATGCAGCCTCAAATAAACCAAATCATTCACTTGAAAATTTATTTCCTTCCTATGATGATCCACATACTGGTTTTGTTGATTTTGGGCAACCTGCAAATTGTATTTTAAAAGCTTCAAAATATCTTGACTTTCCTCAACCCAATCTTTAGCTTTTGGAGCTCTACTATCACCAAAAATGTGATCAACAAAGGTGAGTGATTCATAACCATAAAGTGATTTTAAAGGAGACATGCCAATGGACATATGGAAAGTAGTATTGTAGCAAAAATCACCCACATGTAGTCATTTAACCCGTGCTTTTTGCTGCTCACCAACATAGTTTCTCAAGTACCCCTCCAACCATTGGTTCACCCTTTCTGTTTGGCCATCAGTTTGAGGATGATAGCTTGTGATAGGATTCAATTGAGTTCCCACCAATTTGAAGAGTTCTTGCCCAAACTCACTCATAAATCTGCTATCCCTGACACTCACAATGTTTTTTGGAAGTCCATGCAATCTGAAAATATCTCTAAAGAATAGCTCAGTTACTTGTGCAGCAATAAAAGATGATGTAATAGAAAATAAATGAGTAAATTTGGTGAGTCTATCCACCACAACATAAATACAATCCTTACCAAAAGCCTTGGGAAAACCTGTGATGAAATCCATGGAGATGCTTTCCCACTTTTGTTCTGGAATAGGAAATGGTTGTAAGAGACCTGCAGGATGGGTGTGTTCAAATTTGTTTTGCTGGCATATCTTGCATTCATTCACATACTTTAAAACATCTTCCTTCAACCCTTTCTAAGAGAACATTTGTCTTAATTTCCTATATGTTTTAAAGAAACCAAGATGGCCTGCTAAAGGAGAATCATGAGCTTCCTTCAAGATCTTTTGTTGTAAGTTCAAACCATGAACTAAGTATATTCAGTATTTATAGTATATTATGCCATTCAATATCTTGTACCTATCATCTCCCTTGACCCCATCTAACAATTCACAAGCAAATCTATCTTTGGCATACTCTACTATTAGCACATCTTTACAATCTTTTGAAATGTCCATAAGGGGAAATGAAGGTCTCCTAGACAATGCATCTGCTACAATATTATTCTCCCCCTTTACATATTCAATGTCAAAATCAAAATCTTGAACCTTACTTACCCATTTTTTTTGCCTTTCATTGAGATATTTTTGTGTAAGGAAATGCTTTAAACTGTTATGATCAGTTTTGACCACAAACTTGTTCCCCACCAGATATTGTCTAAACTTGGCTAAGGCATGCATGATGGCTAACATTTCCTTGTCATATATGGAGTAGAGCCTCTCATGTGGCTGCAATTTTATGCTCTCAAAAGCTATGGAGTGTTGATTTTGCTTTAGGACCACCCCTATGCCTTCCCCGGATGCATCACATTCCAAAACAAATGGTTTAGAAAAATATGGTAATGCAAGTACTGGACAACTACTCATTACCTATTTCATTATTTGGAAAGCCTTTTCAACCTCTTCATCCCATTTGAAAGCATCCTTCTTGGTCAAATTAGTAAGGGGAGTAGTTAGTTTGGAAAACCCCTTCACAAACTTCCTATAGTAAGTGCGGATTCCAACAAAGCCCCTCAATTGAGTGATGTTATTGGGTGATGTCCATTCAAGAATATCCTTTATTTTCTCCAAGTGCACCTTTACCCCATCTTTCCCAGTGATGTGCCTAAGATACAAAATTTTCGTCAACCCAAACTCACACTTGGACAACTTAGCAAACAAAGATTGTTCATGCAATATTTTCAATACAACTTCTAAATGGTGCAAATGTTCCTCCCATGTCTTACTGTAAATTAAAATAGCATCAAAGAAAACCAAAACAAACTTACGGAGATGCTTGCAAAAGATTTTTTCATGCATGATTGGAAGGTTGTTGGAGCATTGGTCAAACCAAAAGGCATGACAAGAAATTTGAAATGACAATAGTGACATCTAAAAGTAGTTTTTTGCACATCCTCCTCCTTCATTCGAATTTGATGGTGACCAGATCTAAGATCAATTTTGGAAAATAAATTTGCTCCAAATAGCTCATCCATGAGCTCATCTATCTAAGGGATGGGATATCTATTCTTTATTATATGCTTGTTTAAAGCTCTAAAATCAATGCACATCCTTAAGGTTCCATCCTTTTTCCTCACCAAGATAACTGAAGAAGCATAGGGAATTGAGCTTGGTCTAATGAGACCCAATTCCAAGAGTTATTGAATAGCCTTATCAATCTCATCTACGAACCTTTTTGGGTGTCAATATGGGGGTATTTGGATAGTTGAAGTACCTACCTCCAAAACAATGGTACGATCAAATCCTTTGTCTGGTGGCCTTCCAAGGGGAAGGTCTCCAAAATCCATTTCATACTTGTGTAGTAGCTCCTTTATCTCCCTTGGGTCTTATGCAATCTTTATGTTTGGTTTGGGGGAAGTGATGAAACATTCTGCAGCCCATCCAATGTCCCCATGTCTCAATATGGACCTCAAACTGTGGGAAGACACCACTTGGTTCAGATAGGTGTGCATTCCTCTCACTACCCTTTGTTTTCCTTCTGAATCCTTGAACTTCATTTCAAGTATTTGGTAGTTCATTGTATGTTCTCCTATAGAGTGCAACCATTGTACACCCAAAATCACATTTGTATCAGCAACATCCACCACATAGAAGCTATCAGAAAATGTGTAATTTCATATGGTAATTTGTAGCTTTGGAATCCATGTGTTGCATTCCATAAAATTGTTACCTGGAATGATGACTGTGAACCCTTCAAATGATTCAGTGGGTAACTTTCTCCTCTCCACCAAGGCTACATCAATGAAGTTATGAGTTTCTCCTCCATCTACCAATACCAAAACTCTATGCCCTTGTACCACTCCCTTGCATCAGATGGTGTGAAAATGAAGCACTCCTGAAAGCACTGCCATTCTCCCTTTTTCAGGTGATGGATTTTCTTCTTATGCTATGTCATATCCCTCTTCTTGGGCTGAAAGTTGTTCTTCTTCCTCCATGTCCCCTTCATCATCAGAAAATACTTCAATGAATTGCGCTTTACCCTTAGCACATTTATGCCCTGGTACCCATGGTTGAAAACATGTGTAACATAGTTTCTTTCTTCTAAGATCTTCCTTGCTTGGTCCCTCTTTCTTGTCCTTCCCAAATGAATCTTGTTTCCATGGTCTCTTGTCAAATCTGAACTTGGAAGGAAAATTTGGCTTGGGAGGATACTTTGTCTTGGGTAGCACATTTTGCAGATCTCTTGCCAAGTTCATGGCATCTTTTAATGAAGTATGTTTGTGAGCCTTAACTAAACCTTTCAAAGGTTCATCCACTCCTTCAGTAAAGAGAAATACCAGTCGAACCATAGATACATCAGCCACCATAACTGATAGTTTTTGGAATTCCAACATGTACTCCTCGGGGTATTTTTGCTCAAATATTTCCATTAACCTGTTAACAAACTCTTCGTATGATGTGACCTGGTCATGTCCCAAGGTTTTAAGTCCATGGAACCACCAAGTATTTACTTCTCCCTCAAGATGCATAATAGCCATTTTTAAAGCACCCTCTTCAACCATTGGATTCAGTTGAAAATATTTCATCTAACTTTTGTATCCAATTATTTGCAGAAATTTGAGATGAGCCATCAAAGGTAGGAAGGGAAATTTTACCTATGGAATAATTCAATTCTTTGTTTTGGAAAGGAGTTATGTTGCCTCCCCTCGTCTTGAACGTGTTTGAGACAGTAAAGAATTGATCAAATGGTAAGGTCCTCCTACAATATTCACTCAATTGCTGCCATTCTGATAGAACTTATTGCATTCCATATTGGGTGTTAAGATCCTCTTTGGAATCAATAAAATTGGGTGTGGTGGCTCTTGTTGAGCTCTGGAATTCATTGGGTCGGTTGTGAGGCCTTGTTTTTGAGAAAATGCTTCCACCAAATTCCTTATTTTCCTCGAAAGGGGAACTACTGCTACCTCCTATTGCCAATTTTCTTCCAATTTGACTAGCCATCAATTCGAACCCTTGCATTATATGCCTTTTCATGTCCTAAAAAAAATGGCTTCATGAATTTACTAAACTCCTCTTTCTCCTCCATCTCTAAGGTTCCTTTCTCATCCTTAGCCATAGTCTCAACAGAGTGCACCTCTTCTCCTGCTTCTTCCTATTCACCAAAGGTACTTTCAGTTTCAGTTTCTAAGGGTGGGGGATCACTTCTTGACCTCATAAATGGTCACCCAAATCAGTTTCAAGGACCATGCTCTGACACCACTGTAATATCTGTCCAAAGGAAAATGCTTGGGTTCACCTTGTTTTGAGCTAGGGTTGTAGTTTACAACTGGTTCCAAACACTTCCAAATGATTTCGAATTTGGGGAGGAAGGTCTTGATGGGGATATGACACATTAACACATCTATCAAACACCCAAACAGCTGATATACCCATCCACGTTCTGTAATTTGCAAGGAAAGAAGTTTCGGGACAAGACTAGTTAATTTGAGAAGTGGAAATCTTCCCCTACGTATTCCATTAAATGCTTTTCCAAACAAATTACAGACTTCACTAATTCTTGCTCTAGGAATTGGATCTGTTAGAGGACATTAAGGACAATATGTGTGCAGAATTATATTTTGTTTTAGGGTCGAATAGGTATCCCAATGAACAGCAGCTTCTATAGTCTAGGATTTATGGTGAAAATGGTGGACAAGGAGTCTCGAATTTAATCATAAACCATAGTGACACCTCAGGGGTCTGCAAACATCATTTGGAACATCAAAGTAACTCCATATACAGCTCAAAAAAATTTTAAATATCTCATCAAACTCTTATACAAAACATATACAACATCATTCCAAATTCACTATGCAAATGCTATGGGGAAAATGGCTCGAATCTCTTGCTTGATTGGAAATATCACTTGAAATACATGGTGTTTCGAGTTGTGTCTCTCATGATAAGATTATTACAGATATATTCAACAACTAACATGTCCGTGAAGTTGAAATAACAATCCCCCACTAGCTATATGCAACAAGAAGTGCGCCCTTGCACATTTACATGACATTGAGAGAAAGATAGTAGAATAGGCATAGAGAAGAATGAGAGAAGATGAAATCGAACTCAGTTGGGGTTTGAACCTACATCAAAACATATCCATGAATATTTGTTGAGAGGTATGAATGGCCTCTCCATAAACCAACTAGGATGGGAATTTTTCACCATCGAAATTGATTCTAAGTCAAGGAGGATGAGCATCCACCATGCAAGGACAAGCTAAGCTCTCCAAATATTTCCAAATGAGAAATGATAAAAAGATGCTCTCCTTCTTTATTCTTGTCTTTTATTAACCTCCCAAGGAATATATGGCTTTATTTCCCTCTAAGAGTTTCATCCCAACTCGAATTAGGGAGAGATTCCCATGGGTCCCACTTGTCCAACACTTCCTATCCTTCCTCTTCCATCAATTCGAATGGGGGGAATCTTGGCTGTCATAACTCCCCTTGTGCGCCCTATTGGAGGCTATTTTTAGACTTGACATGTCATATGGGTCAGATGTCAGCAATCAGGTATGATATTTGTCATAAGTGTCATAGAATCTTCATCATTGTTGTCATAGAGGTTAGAGAATCTAGCTCCAAGTGTCACAATACTTCTACGATGCCTCTTTCTCTTTCATGTGAGTTACTCTTCCACTCTAAATTGATCCTCCTTGATTCATGCCATGAATAATTCCTCTCTAACTCCCCCAAGAACGTTATACTCCACCTTGGATTCAAATGGGTGAGAATAGGATGCCATGTGGCACGGAGAATCTTGCCTTGTCTGGGTCCCACACCACCTATGCACCCTCATGGCCAAGTGCCACCTTATTTTATTCTTATTATTATTTATTTATCCCCTTTAATATATATTTATCAATCTAATGTCCATTTGGGGTCTTATAGCTCCCTTATTCCAAGTCTAAATGTTTCCACCCCAACCTAGGGAACTAGTAGATTGGTGGAAATTTCCCTTCATGTGATTTATTTGTATGGGGACATTACACAAAACTTAAGGCAAGGTAAAGGTTAAAGTGTACAAGAATACACTCAGGAATTCAAAAAGAGAGCTTTGATTTTGGGTATACCTCTCTACACTCAAGAAACTCTTCTCAAGTTTATTGGAGGATTACATAGTTATTTGCGTCATACAATCCTTATGTTTAATCCTACTAACCTAGATGGAGTGTGTGTTCAAGCCACACATATTGAATCTAAAGGGAAGAATGTTCATGATGAATTTTACTCAGCTGAATCCAGTAAGTTGAAAGAAGGTAAGGAAAAAGGGAAGAGAAAGCATACTGATACCGTGAAGAAAGGGGACACAAAAATTTCATGTTCTCATTTTCAGAGAGATGGGCATGATGCAGAACACTGTTGGATGCTACATACAAAATTTAAACCTAAATGGTTTAAGGATCAGAAAGGGAAGAAAAAAGCCACGATTATCGTTGAGGACCTTGGATCAGATTCTGAGGACGAAACAAAGATATCAATCATAGGTGTGAAAGGTAAATCTATTGTTGGTAATGATTCTAACATTAGTTCTTCATGTGCGTCTACTTCTAAAGATCATGACAGTTCTAAGGATAGAAAAATGAATGCATTGTTTCATATAAGGGTAATTACAAAACAAAATAAGATCGACACACTCATAGATAATGGATCTAAAGCTAATCTTATTTTAGAAGAAGTAGTTAAGAAGTTGGGATTAACAACAAAACCACACAGGAAACCTTATCCATTAGGCTGGGTATGCAAAGATAAAAGATTACAAGTAACAAAGCAATGTGATCTAAAGTTTGCAATTACATCCAAGTTTGTAGATGAAGTTGAATTTGATGTGGTTCCACTAGATATCTGTGGAATTGTGTTGGGTAGACCGTATTTATATGATCGAAAGGCAATCTTCTATAGAGAACATAATCAATATCATTTGTTTAACGAAGGAATTGAGTACATAGTACATTCATATTCATTTACAAATGACAGATCAATGGGAACTACACAACAAATAAAAAGGGTTGTTAATGCAAGTTGGAATTTGGCACTTATGTCTATGCAATGTAAGGAAGAAAAGAATCCTAAGCATGAAAATGAAGTGCCATTTATCCACAATGCACCTATCATGGTTGATAGTGTTCCTATGGTAAAACATAAGCATGGTATGGGTACAATCTCTTTCATATGTTCAATTTTGATATTCAAAATTCTATTGATCAACAATATATGGTTGGTTCTGACAATATTGAATGTCAGTGCAGTGTTGATTGTTATTATGATAAGTCAAATGTACAGGTTCCAGGAAGAATGGACAAATGATACGGGACAAGTGAGACAAACATATCCTCACTTGAATTCTGAATGATTTAGGATTTTGGTGGTCCAAAAGCTTCTCAATGGGAAAGTTTGATCCAGGAGAATCTCTGAGATCGATCAAAATTAAATTCTTCAAATTGTGAACAGAAGCTAGAAGCTTCGTAGAGCTCGGCGAGAGATTTCTGGAAACGTTCGTTTCATGCAAAACAAACTCCAGATGTGAAAGTTATTCAGTTCTGAACTTTTGGCAAAACAAGTAAAATGGAATAAAAAGGGGGGCCACGTGGCATGCACAGTTGGCATGTATAGTCGGAAATAAGGTGACGTGGAAGCCCTGCAAGAGGCCATGTGCCAGGTTGCAGTCCAGTTGGCAATGCTTAGTTGGCAGGTTCATGGCACAGTGGCAGTCTTGTGGAAGATGAGGTGTACCAATGAGTTCATGCCACGTGGCATCCTGATTGGCGTGTGGGTTATTTTATTTTCCAAAAATTAAGGGGTTGTGGAGGATCGAACCCCCAAGCTCCTCTCCGCCTAAGTCTCCACGAAATCCACCTAGCCATCTCCTCCACTGGTTGTTTCTTAAACCTATAGATCTCCACTACTATTTGAAGTTGAAATGAGTTCTATTTTGAAAAAGGGGTGGGACCGAGGGCTAAGCCCTCAGCCCCATGTGTTGTGTTATAACCATCCAAACCATAGAACCGATAGACCAAGGGCCAACCCTTGTCAACAATCAAATAACAAAAAAATGTGTTTGAACTCGTGACCTCCTCCTCCATTGCGAAGCACCCAAACCATTGCACCAAGCGCGACACATATCAAGGGATATGGTATATATTATTTTTAAGTTAGAATTTGGATCGGATTTAACCCCCAAAAAGGACACGCTCCACCTTTTTCCTATTTTAAACCAAGTTCAAACTATTATATGGTTTTTCTTTAACCATATATATATTATATTTCATATTTTGGTTTATTTTTAACAAAAATATATTATTTTATGGATATTTGCCATATTTTCTCCATTTTTTTAATGGATTTTCATCCCATTAATTTTGGGGATCAAATATTTGATAATCCCTTTATATTTGGAGGTGGATTTGGTATCTTTGGGCTATTTAAGACATTGTAATTTGCCTTGGGAAGGAATTGGAAGATGCATTGAAGTTTTAGTGATATGATGCCAAAGTGCCTTTGAAGGATTTTGTAAGCTTATGCTCATTTGTAAGAGGCTTGATTTTTGAGAGTGAGAGGACTTCATTATTGAATCCTAAGTCTCTTTGTATCAAATTTGAAGAAGGTATTTTGTACATGTTCAAGCATTCTTTTAAAGACTAATAAGACCGGTCGTCATTGGAGCTGGACCTGGAGACGTAGTCCAACAGGGACGAACTACGTTATCACATGGTGTCTTCATTTTTATGGTTTGCATATCTCTTTTATGTATTTATGTGCTTCAATTATGCTCTCTAATTTTTTCATTTAAAGCCTTTTTAATGAGTTTAAGCATTCAAACTTTCACATACAAATAATGGTTATAAAGATCTTGTCATTTTTGGATCATTATGATATAGTTTTAGGGGCATAATGGCTACACACATTGGGGCTAGTTACCATGGAATTCAAGTAATTATACTTGATTTTTACTCAAGATGCTCATACTCACATCCTCAAAGGGTTGTAAAGGTTGTAAGGAGGTTGGATTTTTTTGGAAGAAAGGCTATTCTTGAATTATTGCCCACTTCCGTCCCATCTAGTCTCTGAATAAAACTACACTAGAAATTCATCATGAATTGAAGAGCGTTTTGGACAAACATAAACAAGTCTTTGAGACACCAAAGGGTTTACCCCCATCTAGAGGAGAACATGAACATAATATTTGATTGATTCCAGACAATCAACCACAAAATGTACAATTGTATAGGTTCCAATTTGCACAAAATAATGAAAATGAAAGATCAATCAGGAGTTACTGGAGGCAAGAGTTATTCGTCCTAGCACTGGCCTGTATTCATCCCCAGTGGTCATGGTTTTAAATAAATAAGTAACTTGGAATGTTTCTCCTAATTTTCGTTCCTTCAGTAAGTTGACCATCAAAGATAAATTTCCCATCTTAGCCATCGATGACTTTCTAGATGAGCTCCACAATGCCAATTCCCCCCCCAAACTAATTAACCTTCTTTTAGGATACCGCCAAATCAATATGAAAGAGGTTGATATTCCGAAGACAACTTTCCACACACATGAAGACCATTGTAAGTTTTTGGTAATGACCTTTGGAATTTATAATGCCCCTCTACCTTTCAAATCCTCATGAATAAAATTTTGAGGCCATGTCTTTGATAAAATGTGCTGGTTTTCGTTGATGACATCTTGATGTATAGTAAAACTTAGGATTCCCATGTACAACATGTTGATAAAACCTTGCAACTCATTTTGGACCATAAATTGTTCATTAAACACTGCAAATGTGCTTTTGGTGTCCCATAGGTTGAATACTTGGGTGAAATGGGGTCAGAGTGGACCCCAAGAAGATTGAAACAATGCAAGAATGGCCCTTCCCTTAAATATTGAAGAGATTATGCGGTTTTTCAGGCTTCTAGGCTACTATAGGAAGCCTATGAAAAATGTACTATGGAAAAATTGTAACCTTGTTGACAACACTGCTTAAGAAAAATGATTTTGAATGAAACAAAGTGGCAAACCAAGAATCCTCAATTTTAAAGCAAGCCATGTGCACCACCCTAGTCTTAGCCATGCCTTATTTTATTAAGACTTTTGTATTGGAATGTGATGCTTCCAGAGAAGTTTTGGTGTTGTTTTAATGCAAGACAAAAGACCCTTAGAATTCACCAATAAGCAGTTATGTGACATGAATTTGGGAAATTCTACCTACGAGAAAGAAATGATGGCCATCCTACATGTAGTTGACACATGGTGGTCGTATCTCATAGGGCAATGATTCCATATCAAGACATATCACCATAACCTAAAGTATTTTTGTGAATAAAGGTTGTCATCCCCAGAGAAGCATAAATGGTTTCCCAAGATGCTTGGATATGATTAAATGATCTTTTATAAAAAGGTAAAAGACAATGTTGCGGTCAATGCATTGTCAAGTAGACATGAAGAAGATGGATCTCTCTTTTCCTTATCCTCTCTGATACCTGAATGGTTAGAGGAAGCACAACAAGAATACCTAACCAATGTTGTCGCATATGAGCTTATTCATCAACTTCAACAATATCCCAGTCCTCCCAATGGTTACACTTGGAAGCAAGATACATTATGGTATAAAGGTCTCCTTTTTTGGTACCTAACTCTGCTTTAAAACAAAAAATATTAACAGAGTTGCATTCATCTCCTCTCGCAAGTCACTCAAGTTTTCATAAAAATTAAGCATGTGCTAAGTTATCCTTCTTCTAGGAAGGAATGCCAAAGGATATCCTTAATTTTGTAGTGGAATGTGACACTTTCCAAAAGAACAAGGGTGAGACAATGAACACTACGGTGGCATTACAATCATTGCCAATACCAACCACTATTTAGACCAACATTTCCATAGATTTAATTGTTGGTATTCCAAAAGCAGGTAATAAATCATTCATCATGGTGGTAGTTGATCAAATTTCCAAATATGCTAATTTTTGTGCTCTCTAGCACCCATTTACCCTATCCAAGGCTGCCCAAATTTTCCTAGAACAAATTTTCAAACTCCATGGCATGCCTACCTCCATTATGTCAAATCGTGATCCCACATTCACTAGAAAATTTTGGCAAGAAATTTTTTAACTATAGGGCACCCAATTGAAAATGAGCACTGCTTATCATCCCCAAACATATGGCTAGACATAAGCAATCAACAAATGTCTTGAAACCTATTTGCAATGTTTTTCATCCGAAAAGTAGTACCAGTGGGCATAATGGTTACCTTTGGAAAAATGGTAGTATAACAAAACTTATCATAAGGGTACACAAATGACACCATGTGAAGTGGTCTATGGCCAACAAATGCCCTCTATGGTTTCTTATCCATTGGGTACTTCCAAATTACATGTGGTTAATAGTCCACCTCATAATCATGATGTCATACTTTGCACACTTAACGAAAAATTGGCAATGGCTCAAAATCGCATGAAGCAATAGGTCGACCAACATTGATCAGAGTGTTCAATTGTAGAAGGCGACCAGGTGTTCCTTTGCCTCCAACCTTATAAGTTGACCTCTCTTAATATTAAAGGCCATCATAAAATCACACCAAATTTTTACGGCCTCTATCAGATTAGTCAACACATTGGTCGGGTGGCCTATAGATTAGCACTCCTAAAACACTCGAAGCTCCACCTAGTATTTCATATGTGTTGTTTGAAGAAGGTCATGGGTCAAGATTCAGAATTGTCGATCTTAAACTACAAGACCAAAAATGGATGAAGAAGGATCCATTTGGATCCAACCATAAATAGTTTTGGACACCAAGGAGTCTCAACTACATCAACGCATTATCCATGAAGTTTTGTTTTAGTGGAAAGGTACATCACCAAAAGATCCTAGGAACCGTTAGACATTTTGTAGCAATTTCCCCATCTACATCCTAAGGGACAATTACACTTTTGAAGGGGGAGGGAATTTTAGGGTCCTACCCTAACCTCCCTATTTTATCAATGTCTAAGGCAACGAGGACCATTAGATATTTAGGGGGTAGTGACTAAATGTAAAAGACACATAGTTATTGAACAAATGACCCTAGGTGGTTGACCCTCGTTAATAGTGATACCTCAAGTAGTTAAGGATTTGGATATTGAATAACTATATATAGAGTAGTAAGTTGTGCAATGTGAAGACACGAATTGTGATCGTATTTGGAGATTTTCTCTTGGAGGCTTCCCCCTTGAAGAGGAAAGTGAACATAGCTCTCTTTATTTGAATATGTTTCATACAATAGATATTGTTATAGTTTTATCGATTCTCTCTTATGCTTTTTTGTCTCTTCTTTTAATTTATAGGTTTAATTATATTACATAAGTAGTTAACCCAACATAAAAAAAAAATAGGCCCTAGATGGGAAACACATAACATGCAAAAGAATTTCCAATTGGCGATGGGTGAAAACACACTCATCAAACAAATACCCAACAATACATTAGACTTTCATCCATACTCACACATGAATTAATCCCACATTCAATGTAATCTCCCTTCTCTATTTTGAATAAATTAAATCCATTCGGTGCCATAAGATAACAAGGTACCTAGCATGGTGTGAGTCTTAATGAGCATGACTCCACACACCAACTCTGCCACCACATGTATCGAACATGATATCCCATTTAGACCTTGGTTAATTTAAAATGTCTCATGGGAGGTGCCTAAGGACTAATGCCCCCCCACCCACCCATTTTTACTTAGTTTCCCTCTTTTCAAATTAGATGCAATATTCACCTATATTTATGCCTTGAAATTTCACTTTCTCCACACCTAATAATAGGATATGGATTCAAATCCTTTTGCTATCAATTGTACTCATAGGACTAGCCTTTGTAGAGTAGGATCCTTCATGCATGAGATTTCATAATTATATCTAAGTCACCTATAACAATCAGATTCTTGATTCCTAACTCTTTGACGAGCAATAATGCTTGATTAAGGGGTAAGTATTTATGCTTGGTTATTTGTCGCTTTGCTTAAATCCGAGGCAAAGGAAATTCTTTGAATTCCTTTGGGGTAAGAGATGATCTCCCCCACAACTACCACACTTGGATTTCCTTTCAAGGCCTTACATAACATATATTGTGTGTATTCCTTGATAGCTTCCATTCGTGAAATTCTCTTTCTATATATCTTAGTTGCCACAAATTAGATTTTATTGGCCTCCTTGAATGTGTATTGCATTTATTTGATCCTATTATAAGAATTCTCTTGGACAATATTCTTTTTGCAATTTCTAGTCTTGATATATTTTGTTCTTCCAACCCTTTCACTAATATTGTTTCAATCAACATCCTTTGAGCTTGTCCCGCTACTTTATGACGAGAATGTAATTCATTCTAAACGGTTGCCTTATTATAGCCAACCAAACTTTCTAGCAAGTATATTTTGGAGTGTTCATCCAAACTCATCTCAAGAGTTGTTTGTTATTGAAAGACTCAAGATATCCTTTATTCCAATTTTGAAACACTTATTTCCAGTTTTGAGGCATTTTTACATGAGTATCCACCTTTGACAAAGCCATTTTCAAAACCTTATGAGTAAACAGACATTCCAAAAATAGGTGTTTCAATTTTTCTTCTCCCTTAGCACATAAACAACACCTTTTCAGCTCATGTATGCCTCTTTTCCTCAAATTCTATGTTGTCAACACCTTGCCATGAACAAGAGTCCAACATAAAAAAAAATAAAAAATAAAAATTGAATTTTTTGTCCTTTCCACGTTATTCTTCGTATGTTTGATTTAGGGTTGTTGATATGCTTAACTATCTTTAATTTGTATCCTTTTTTGACAGTGTAACTGTTAGAAAAATAGGATCGCGGAGTAATAAAAATAAACAAAAATGCAAATATAATCACACATACACATTACAAGAGAGACACAGATATATCGTGGTTCACCCAACTTGGGCTACGTCCACACTGAATTTTCCAGTCCTTATTATTATTACCGTCCAACAAGGTGAAGGGATACAACCTACAGCACAACCGTTGCACTTCCTCTTCTCTGTTTCACAGTCTCTCTCCTGATCTCAGAGATCTTTACAATGCATAAAACCTAATACATCATCATCCCTAGCTGTATTACAATGTCTTTATTTTATAAGGGAAATACAATGGGAAAATACCACGGGATACCCAAAACCATGGGCCCGCAAAACAGCTGACGAAAACAGCCCCAAAATTTTTCTTCGGGGGCGTTGCCCCCGAACCCCCGCCAAGGGACCGCTAGCCCCCGGACCCCCCAGCCAAGGGGGATGGTCCCCACTAGGGTGACTGTACAGTCTACCTACATATCATATAAAACTGGGGTACAAACACAGCTGATACAATATCATCTATGAGACTAGAAGATCTGGCTCTACAACCAACAGTAACTATTTGCTTGTTTTCTCCATCCTCTCTTATCCTAGATGTCTCTACTCATTGGAATTGCTCCACTTAATTTTTATAGAAGTATGTTCCACTACACTATGATGTTTTTCTAAAAGTTTGTATTTCTCCATCCTACCCACAGACTATTATTTTGATCATCCAAATTTGAAATGTCTCCCAACATCCATGTGTGAAAAATTGAGAGAACATCGATAAAATTGTGGTTGTATAGTCGACAGTTATGTTGGATAGATGTGAATAGAGATAAGCGTGATGTATTCCTTCATTAAGATAATACATGTGTAAATACAATATGATGTGACCCTTGGTTTCATAATCCAAGAGGTGTCCTAGACTCTTGATGACTCTTCCTATTCACCTATGATTCTTCACGTGAATAGTGATACAATTTACCATAACAATAGGGATTATGTTTCCAACATTCATCCCCTTAATCTGAAGGGGTGTTTGTGAGTCCAATAATATTTTTGAAAAAGATCTAAAATATGGAAGTGGAAAAATTCCAATGGTAGAACCCGTCACTGAAGTGCTCTCTAAATTAGTGGTTTTGGGATGACCACAACCCAATGGCTAGAAAAAGATGATGTCTTCTTGATGCGAGAGCATCCTACCTTCAAAACCTTGTACTTTTGATCAAACCTAGGAGGGGTATTCATTTTTTGAATTAGTGGTCCGTTGATGAAATATTGTAAACAATACTATGTTTTTAGTGTGATTCTAGATAGATGATGAGTCGTTTAGTGAGTTGTGTAACTAAAGTCTACAACTGGTGGCATCATTTGATGAAGGTTTTGTTGTTCAAGATTTCTACCTTATAGCGAGGAGAGGGACACTACCAACTTCTGGGGTGATAGGTAAATACATTGATCATATCACATAGGCTTCTACAAAAGGAAAGAGATCAAGATCTTAGAAGGCATACCTTATTAACGACGTTCGATCCTAGCTTTCGTTCGCTCCTTCGATCGATCCTTCACTTGATCTTCCGCTTGACGAACCTGCAATACAAAAGATACCTTACTCGACGTATCTTGACTGATATAACAATGATGAAATTGAAATGAAATTTAGACATCAAATACAATCAAGCATTTAATCCAAACAAATATGCAACCCATTAGACATTTGATTGGGACAGGAAGGGTATTTCAACCTTTATTGACAAAAGCAAATAACCAGTACAATTATACTTGATCATTCAGAGTGCTTATGCAACCGAATTCTGGGCTCCTGCTCTTCACACTAACTTTGGAATTCCTCCAGCATTACAACCCTTAATGCATAGTTTCTCCTCTTGTGAGTGAGTAACCCCTCTCATGGATCCTCCTTGTATTTATGGGATAAGGTAGGAAGTTTAGATCGAGAGGTGGTTGGATTGGGAGGTTGGGGAAGTTCCAAACCAACTTCAACTAATCCCAATTCGTCAAATTAATATATTTTTTATTACATTTTAAGATGTACGCTTGTTTTCTTAAGTGGAGTAGCACACAATATGCAACTTTCATGCTTTACAACCAGCGTTTGCAAGATTCTTGAAGGTGTACGCTAGTCTACTGAAGCACAGTAGAGTATATTGAGAGGTGTACGCTAGTCTACTGAAGCAAAGTAGAGCATATTGAAAGGTGTACGCTACTCCTATGCCTGTAGGGTAGCGTTCATGTCAAATGGTAGGTAAAAACAATGTTTTGTCAGTTGCAGAGAGATAAGTCTAGTCCATACATCATCTAGGGAAATCTTGCTCTTCAATCCAAGTTGTCATTTTGTGTGATCAATAGCTAAAGGTGATCACGGACGGAGAAGTGCAGATTTGACCTATAACAGATGCCCCCTAATGTGTGAGGTCAGAGGGAAGCGATGGCCGAAATACATAATAATTCCAAGGTTAGCGAGCAATTACAATCTTGACATCATATAGATGTGTAGCATGATACAACATGATCTCCGATACATAACTCGGAGATGTATATATAGCATGGCCACTGAAATACAAGCGTGGATCCATGTCAAAGTGAGAGATCATAGCCATAACAACAAACTGGATCTATGTCTCATGAAGAGCCAAAATGAGTGAGGCTCAGTCTTGCGCAACTTGGGTGATAACATAATGGAGTAATGCTATCAACATCCCAAGGTCTTCGTCCAAAACAACCCAAAGTACAAACCCTATCCATGCGAATAAATGAGCTGAAGTCGAACATGGGGGGTATCGTTTGATTACCGTTCATTGATGTATATCGTTAACAAATGTGAGGGCTTCCATCGATAATGATAATGGGGCCCAAGGTACCTAGTATGATCCAACAAGTGTGAATAAGAGGACTTGAAAGTCGAACACTTGAGGAACCTGTCGAATAAGAGACATTGATGTATTCCCATTTATTCAACAGCGAGGTAAATTTCCACTGATGACTGCAATCCCCAAGGTACTAACCGAAACTCTAAACTTCATTCCCAAAGCAAAATGAGTTGATGTCAATGGGAATAAGTTCACTAGAAGGGAGGCCTTAATGCATCCTCCATCATCCAACACGAGGAACACTCAAAGGTATGAGCTGATGTGGAGTAGGACGAGTAACAAGATGAAACAAACTGATACCGGGATGGTCGACACATGAAGTCAAGGTAAACTGCAGAATGGTCGACACAGGCTGTATCCTTGAACAGTGAGCACAACACAAAGTGACTTAGGTAGTTTTCAACATGAGGAGGAAAATGATATAAGCCTGCAATGTAGGAGACATTGATAAACCCTCCATATGGTTGGAAGAATAACCAACTGGGGGAGTAAAAACTCGGAGATCAGGTTCACCCTAAGGCCAAAAACTAAAATCCAACTGACATGAAAGAGTCAAGTAGGTGCTGTGTTCAAGGACATGACTGACATAACTGCCTTTGAAACCGAAAAATGTGATATACCCTTCTTATCCCTTATTCTTTTTAGATAAAAGAATACCCTTCTTGTTGTTTTACTGAGTCCAAGAAAGAATGAAAACTCAATAAGTCCAACCATGTGAAAAGTTTAACAAGCCCATGGGAGGAAGACTCAGGACCTTCTTCATTGTTTACAGAGTTCGAAGAAGATATAGAAGATTACTCTATAGTACTGATCTCTGGATTTTAATATCGAGCCGAGATCTGTTCTTGCTCGCCGGTGTTTTCAATTTTAAGGAGTCTGAAAAACTTAAACAATAAATCCATACACCTACTCGTGGATTTTAATATCGAGCCCAAGTAGGTTAATGCTCGCCAGTTTTTTCCTGTTTATAGAGTCTAAAAAACTTAAACAATCCTCTATTTACCCTCTTGTGGATTTCACATCGAGCCCGAGTAGGTGAATGCTCGCTTGGTGTTTTCATGTTTCGAGAGCTTGAAAACCCTAAAGAAGGCTCCAAAGGTCCTTTTTCGTACAATTAGTCTCCTCCCTCGAAAAAGTGTAAAACAATGGAAGAACTCTTCTAGCCACAGATGACTAGAGTATTCCTTTTTCGTAAGTAATCCGCAAAATTCCGGAAAAGGGTTAAACTTATACTTAAGAGGATGTCGCTTCAAATCCTTTAACAAGTCTGAAATGACAACTATACTCGGCAATATTGTCATATTTAAAGAGTCTAACAAGAGCTTAGAGAGAACTCCATAAAAATCTTTTTCGTAAAATTTTAACGAGCCCAAAAAAGTAAACTCGTGACCTCCTTACTGTTTTTAACGATCTCAAAGGAGAGATGGAAGAATGCTCGTATCCTCCTTACTGTTTTTAAAGAGCTCGAAGTGAAGGTAGAAGAATGCTCATAACCTCCTTACTGTTTGTCATGAGCTCGAAGAAAAGGTGGAAGAATGCTCGAAGCCTCCTTACTGTTTTTAACGAGCTCGAAGAAAAGGTGGAAGAATGCTCTAAGCCTCCTTACTGTTTTTAATGAGCTCGAAGAAAAGGTGGAAGAATGCTCGAATGACCCCTTCAAGTAGGGTCGATGCCTAGAATCTCCTCATGAGACCAGGCAATGATATCATGGAAATCAATAAGAAGATTGGTATACGGAATGATGTCATCAAGATAAAAATTCGTTCCAATAAAAATAGTTTCTGTGACGCTAGGTTCGGTGGGAATGTTGATCGGGATCATTCTCGATGTATTCCTCACATTCCCTTCGACATGAGCAACTTGTGAAGTGGAAGGGATGGAGGGAAAATAAACATTTTCACCGGGTCTCAAATAAAACTCGCCTCTCTCTATCAAGTTTAGGATGGAGAGTAACTAGACCTGGGGTTCAAATGTTCCCTAGGATGACTCAGGTCCATCATGGCTTCCAAAATGGCTTCGTCAGAAGGAAAAATCGTGTTTAAACTATCAAGAGAGAGGGTAGAGTCTGTTGACCATGCAGGAGCATAGTCCATATCTGACTCAGTAGAGACCAAAGGAGTCATTATATGTTTTGTTGCAAGTTGTTGTGAATCCATATTAGTTATCTCTGCAACAGATACAGGCACAACTGGTTCTGATTCAGTAGGGAGAATTAGTGGATCCGTCGTTGAACAGATCATGGAGTTCTTGAAAGATGGGCATTCTTCAAAATCGACAAACAATGCAGGAGCAGGTAGGTCAAAAGTGCCTATTAAGGACCTGTAGAGACCTGCTCCTAAACTATCAGTGACTGGGCTAGACTGATCAATCAACGAAATGGATGAATCCGATGAAGTCTGGTTGTTATTCCGGGTGAACGAAAGTTGATCGACTGTTACGATCTTCCCTTCGTGGGGGAACATGATGACTCAGAAGATAGCTGATGGCACAACCTACATTGCATATGTCCAGCTCCTACCCAACAACAAGTTGTAGTCGAGCGGAGCATCCAGAACTTCTACCTCTACCGATACTAGCTTGCCTACAAGTTCGACTTCGAAGGATGGTAAGACTCCGTGTGGACGAAAATATCTTCCATCGAAGGCAATGAGTATCGTGTTCGAGGGAGCTAACTCAGGTTCACCCAAGGCTCTCCAGCAAGAAATTGACATTACGCAAGTAGATGCGTCCTCATCCACTACAGCCCGTCTAATGGTCTTAGGACCATGGATGACTTCGAACTGGAGGGTGACATGATACAGAAACCGGTACTTGATATCTTGCATATCAAAACGTGCAGACATATTGGACGAATCCATACTTCCAATCGCTGCCAGAAGTACACTACGTTGCAATGGGAAACTTTGTAGGACTTCTAGAGTAGACATGGCACAAGGTGTTTGGGATAGGTCCTCCACAACATTATAGTTGGGAGCAGCCCGCACGTTTGGGTTGTGCACAGCTTGTTTGAAAACACCTTTCGGTATCTTCGACAGCGTCTCCACAGGTATGTGAAGAGGAGTGGAGGATTCAGGTACATCCTTCTACTTCAGGTCTGGGGTATAATTCTTGGCTCGGGTTTGCAACAGAACATCTGAATTAACCATGTTGACAAAAGACTGATCAGAGGTGGCATGAGTGGTGCCCCTAGCACTAGAGCTGCCAGAAGCTGAACTCTGTCCGCGAGGAAAAGAATCTTTCAAGAGAGCCGGTTTCTTCTCATGAATAAGCTTATGGGATTCTTCCATTAGAGGGAACTAGTGAGTAAGGTGGTCCCCTTGACACAGTTTGCAAGGGAACTTAGCCTTCCTTTTCTCTTTTTGACTCTCCTCGGCATTTTGCGTGTTGTCGGCCTTTTGTTGGTTAGCCCCCCCTTTCTTTACCTTTCTCTTGTTGGGCTGCCGAGAGCCCTTTTGATTTGTCTGCACTTGCTGTACAGATTCTGAAATAGAAGGGGAGGGTGCAACAGAAGTTGCTTCTGCAGCAGATTGTTTGACTGACAAGGCATGCACCTGCTTTGTTAAGGCATCAAACGATACAAAATATACTGAACCCACAATGCCATCGGCATGTGGTCTAGTTTTAGGCTTACCTAAGTCTATATTAGACCTCAGCACATCAAGAATTATCTCATACAACAGCCCAGACTGAGCATAGACTAAGTCGAGCTACTGATTTCTCAAAATGGCTTCCTCCTCGGAAGACACCCCTGAAGTGGCAACTTCCTTAGAAACATAAGGAAGAAGAGACTTAAGGTACCATTCTAACAAGAATGCTGGGGCGATGTCGGCCTTGATGAGCCTCTTTCTTTTCCGCCACTCCTGAATATGATCAGAGAGGTGAGTGGCCTTATTCTGCTGAAATGTCGACAAAAGGTCTGTCCTGGCATCGTACCGAACGGGGAGTTGAAAGTGGTTCAAAAACACAATGGAAAGATCCCGAAAGGTGCCATAGGCAGCTGCTGGCAATTCAATGTACCACTTGGATGCAACACTAGTTAAGGTTCTTTGGAAGAGCCTCAACCTTATGGAATCATCGTTCAGTGAGTTGGAGGAACACAAGAGATGAAAGTTTGTGACATGGTCACCGGGATCCTCACCAGCCTTGCCTTCAAACTTCGGAATGTCCGAGGGCAGCTTGGTGGGAACGGGTGGCCATGCAGCATCATGACGCACGGGGTCGTTCATAAGCTTTGAAAGATCTGGCAAGTTTAAAGTTGCTAGAAAAGGTAAATGTGGCTGAGTCGATGGCATCTGGTAAACAGGAACCTGGTATTGGGGACCACCCATGGCCTGGTTGGGGTTTCCCCAGCCATCGGTTGTGAAACGAAAGGATTGAAATTATTCCATTCGAAATTAAGCGGAATAAATCCTTGAGGGGCAGTCCACTGTGACTGGGGGTTAACCCCACCGAACTGCGGGTTAATGATATTACCCCCTCCTCCAGCAAACAGAGAGAAAGGGATACTCCCTACAGGCATATTCGACGGATTAACGTTATAAACTACATAGGGGTTGAAACCCGGCTGCTAAATTTTGAGCATTAATTCACAATACTCTAGGATCTCTACTGAGAGAATAACATATACAGTATATCAATGCATAGCAATCACAATAAGCATGACAAGCATCACAAGAATCAAAAGCATGAGAGACAAGAGACATAGAGTTTCCGTGGGGAAAACCCTAAGGTGAAAAACCCCACAACTTCCTCAGAGATAGAGAGAGCAATGGCTCAACCAAAGTACAACCAAAATACACTGAGATAGTCTCCTAGTAGCAAATGATCCTCCTCCTCACTAGTGCACCACTTTCTGAGTGAGAGAAGTGTGACTTTCCGAATGATCAAAATAGAGATCTCCTGATCTCTATTTATACTAACTTGTTTTCCTAGTGACCTTATGGGGCCGACTTGTCTAGCTAGGTACATCCACAATATAATATATATTTCAGGGCCGACCCCACACATGGTGGTCTAATAACCCATCAGCAAGTACACACACTTGCGACACTTGTCAATCCACATGACGACACTTCCTTATAGAGGAATAACACATCTCTAATAAGGGTACAATAAATAAATATAAAATACATGGATGAAATACATTCCGAAGTTACATATACATCAACACTCCCTCTTAACTAGGAAGGTATTTCTCGACGCAGATCTGCTAGACAAGTCTTCTTCTCAGGATCATCGTCATCAATGCATCGTCATCATCATCGTCACTGCTACTGCTATCTCAACCAATCTCTGACTCTACTCGTCATAGGAAGTTCTACAGAGCCAGTCCTTTTTCTTACTGGATGTAGGCCCAACACCTGCAGGTCTTCGTCATCACTGGCCATACTATGGAATCCTCAAGACTTATTGCATGCGTCACAAAACCTCGAAAGAGCATCCCAAGCTGTTACGAGCACACGGCTCTACCTATAGGATCTCCTAGGGCCATATTATATGTGACCTCACCACAAAACCTCGCAAGAGCATCCCAGGATGTTACGAGCACACAGCTCTACCTATAGGATCTCCCAAGGACAGATTATAAGTGGTCACCACAAAACCTCGCAAGAGCATCCCAGGCTGTTACGAGCACACAGCTCTACCTATAGGATCTCCCAGGGACAGATTATATGTGGTCATGGAAAAACCTCGCAAGAGCATCCCATGACTTATTACGAACACACAGCTCAACCTATCGGATCTCCCAGGGACATATTATATGCCATAGGACAAAACCTCGAAAGAGCATCTGCCAGATATCCCAGGGCCAGATTATATGCCATAGGAAAAACCTCGAAAGACTATCTGCATATCTCCCAGGGCCAAATTATATGTCCTCCCATAGCAAAACCTCGAAAGAGCATTTTCCAGATATCCCAGATCCAAATTATATGCCATAGGCAAAACCTCGAAAGACTATCTGCAAATCTACCAGGGCCAAATTATATGATCATCTACACAACCTGATCCACGGCCATAGAGTATCAACCTGATACTCACCATACATCATCCTGATGTACACATGATCATCCTGATCATCATCACTGCAACATCTTGTTGCATGTCATCTAGAGCAACATCCTAAAGCTCGTCATCCATGATCATCCTAATCATACAATGCATCTACCTGATGCATACCAAGTATCTACCTGATACATATCATCATACATGATCCACCTGATCATACAGTGTATCCACCTGATACAAATACAAATACATGATACATATCACCATACATGATCCACCAGATCATATAATGTATCCACCTGATACATATACAAATACATGGTCCAAGAATCCAACATGATGCATATACAAAATACATACAAATGATCCTACTAATCATATCCATCATCCAACATGATGCGTACATACATATAAATGATCCAACTAATCATATCCAGCATCCAACATGATGCGTACATACATATACATATAAATGATCCAACTGATCATATCCAGCATCCAACATGATGCATACATACATATAAAAATGATCCAACTGATCATACAAAGCAGAAACCAGAACATCATCCCGATGCTCATCATCCAGCGCTTACATCCATAGCCATGTAAAGGATCCTCCTTCCAACATGATTGGAATGGCTTCAGCAAATGTTTCCATCACTTCTTCCTCGAAGTGTCATCGATCTGAAGAACACCAAGCCTCTCCCTGAAGTACTCGAACTTCACCCTGGCTAGTGGCTTCGTTAGCACATCTGCAATATGCTCGTCCGTCGCAACATACAAGAGCTTCACAGCTCCTCTCTGCACCATATCCCTGATATAGTGATATTTGATCTCTATGTGTTTCGACCTGTCATGAAACACTGGGTTCTCGGACAGCTTCACACAACTCTGGTTATCATAGAAGATACCAGTAGCATCCAACGGGAGATCAAATAACTCATATAGTAGCTTTCGTAGCCATACTACCTCACAACTAGCTGAACAGACTGCAACATACTCTGCCTCAATTGTACTCAGTGCTATGCAGGACTGCTTCCTGCTAAAACAAGAGATCACACCTGATCCCATACTGAAGCAGCACCCAAATGTGCTCTTCCTATCTGCAGCACTGCCAGCCCAATCTGAATCAACATAACCCTGCAGGTTAAACTTTTGATTTGCTTCATACTTGAGCCCATAATCCACTGTACCCTTCAGGTACCTCAGAACATGCTTTACAGCAACCAGATGAGTACTCCTCGGATCTGTCAGGAACTAACTCAATGTGTTCACCGCAAAGCAAATATCTGGTCTCGTGTTCGTCAGGTACATCAAGGACCCAATCATTTGACGATACATAGAGACATCAACCGGCTCAGATGAAGCATCACATAGAAGCTTCAGATTCGATGCCATAGGTGTGGCCATGGCCTTGCAATCCATCATCTCGAATCTCTTTAGGATATATACTGTGTACTTCCCTTGACCAAGGAAGATCTCACCTGCACTCTGCCACACCTCCATACCTAGGAAATAATGCATCATTCCCAAATCTTTCATATCGAATTCATATCGAATTCAGCAGCAAGCTTCCTCTTTGTATCACACCAAGTTCTGGGAGCTTGCTACAAGCCATACAAGGCTTTCTTCAATCTGCACACATGTGACTCCCTGTCAGGTCTTGGGACTGCATCCCAAACATCTTCTTCATGATCGACGGATCATGGCATTCCATTTCTACATCCCAGATCCTGGGAACTTCAATATATTCAATAGATATCTTTGTCGCTGGAACAAATGTTGTAGTCCTTCTTTTGTAGGTGAAGATATACGGTCTTTCCTACAAAAAAAGTTAAATTGCATGATTAGAAACATCTCATAATTTTCAGAACAAATTATTTACACATAAAGAAATATGTCATGCAATCATGCAATCATGCAATTATCTTAGCCAATGCTTCAATACAACATTTATCCATGTTCCACAACTTTCTAGATGCCTTCCAATCTCTACCAGAACATTGTTAAGAGTTTGCACTACTCCCAACATGTCAGCAAAGAGGTTTCATTCTAGATAAGTAGCACTGGAATGTTGTACAGTGCCATAGGCCACTTACCCATCACATGCATATTAGTAGTATGTTGTTCATTAATGCAATCATTCTAATATGCACAATACATATCCTAAGTCTAGGAACATAAGCATAATATTATTTAAACAAAATAGGCAAGAAATGATAATTGAAATACTTATCTTTGTTTGTATGTTGGGTGGACTCCCTCTGAGTCTTTTCTTCCTGGCAGGAGCTGCTGAAGTAGCTTCTTCTACACCTTTCTGTTGTGGAATGTAGGAAGATGGTCAACTCCCTCTGAAAATATGCATCCTTGCAGGAGCTGTTGGAGTGTGCTCTCTCTTGATCTTTGCTTCCTGGATTACCTGTCCTTGAACTTATATTCATCCTTGCTGACATCAATCTTCTTGAACCCTGGAAAGTATAATCTGTAAGGCTTCGAGCTTTCACTGTAACCCACAAAGATACCCTTCTTTCCTAAAGGATCTAGTTTAGTCCTCTTTTCCTTTGGCCCATGAGTGTATACTAGACAACCAAATATTCTGAGATGGCTGACTTCAGGTTTCTTACCAGAAAAGACTTCTTCCAGTGTCTTGTTGTCCAATATCTTGTGGGGTGCTTTGTTCTGCACATATACAGTTGTTCTAGCTTCTTCTGCCCATAGATGCATAGGTAGATCTTGGTCATGCGGCATTGCCCTTGCTGCTTCCATGACTGTTCTATTCTTCCTTTCTGCAACTCCATTCTGTTGAGGATTATAAGGAGCAGTCAACTCCCTCTTAATCCTTGAATCACTACAAAGCTTCTTGAAGTCACCTGAGGTGAATTCTCCACCATTGTCGGATCTGAATGATTTAATCTTCTTGTTAGTTTGATTCTCCATCAAGGTTTTGAATTCCTTGAACTTATCAAACACCTCATCTTTGTTCTTCAAGAAGTATACCCAAGTCTTCCTGGAGAAGTCATCAATAAATGAGACATAGTAAACATACCCACTAAGAGAACTCGATGACATAGGACCACATACATCTGAGTGGATGATTTCCAGGATATCCTTTGCCTTGCTTTCACTGCTTAGGAAAGCCTTCTTAATGTTCTTACCTTTTGCACATCCTTTGAAAACACCCTCATGTTTGGTCTTGATTTCAGGAAGACCCTCTACAGCCTTGCTTGCAATTGGAAGTGCCCTATAGTGCATATCAGAAAGTCTTTTATGCCAAAGTTCACTTGGCTCCATGGATTCATGCACCATAGCATGTTCAGGTTGTCCCTTCAATTTATACAAACCTCCCTCTTGCTCTCCAGTCACTACTGCATCATCTATGGTCTTTCCCTTTGGCCACATTAGGACTTGGCCATCCATAAATGCAACCCTCATACCTTTTGCATCCAATGCAGAGATGGAGAGTAAGTTCTTCTTGAGCCCAGGTATATAAAGGACTTCTTTCATCTTCAAAGATTTTCCAGAATCTAGGTTGTAGGAGGCTTCACCACTTCCTTTGATTGGGTATTGATAATCATCCCCAAGTTTCACCTTATGGGGTGATTCATGTTCAGATAGATTCACAAAAGATTCCTTAAACCCAGTCATGTGTTTGGAAGCCCCACTGTCAATCAACCAATCATTACAACCATGGGAGATAGTACCTGTGAGAGCAGAGATTAGAACATACTCTTCTTCACTTGATGAGTCATCATCACTATCATCACTTTCTGCCCTAGCCTTCTTCTTTGGAGGTTCATCATCCTCGGCAGCATGAGCATGGAACTTTCTTTTGTTGCCCTTCTTCTTCTTGCTGGAGTTGTTGTTATTATCCCTTTTGTTCTTGGGACAATCTGAAGCAAAGTGACCCTTCTCATTGCATGTGAAGCATCTTAGATCCTTCTTATTCTTTTGACAGGATCTCTTGTAGTGAGAGTGCTCCTTCTTGGGCTTGCTTATTTTGGTGTGAGCTGCAAGAGCTTGATCTTCACCTCCCATCTTTTTCTCACAAGCTACAAGTCTAGCTTCTTCTTGAGAGCATTCCTCCCACGGTTTACTGAAGGAGATCAATTTCTTTCTTGCACAGATTCCTTGAATAAAGGAGTCCCATGACCTAGGTAGGCCATTCAGGGTGGTCATAACAACTTCACCATTGTCCAATACTTCATCCACAGCTTCAAGTTGCTCCTTGATCTGAGAGACCTTGGAGAAGTAAGATTGAATGGTTTCTCCATTCAACATCTTGACCCCTTTCAATTGATTCTGCAGAGTCATCTTCCGATTTATGTTCGTCCCTTCAAATAGCTTGGTCAGAGAGTCAAACATCTCCTTGGGTGTCTTTAGAAAAGACACATGGGGTATGAGATGGTCTTTAATAGAATCAGCAATGATTCTCTTTGCCTTGACCAAGTTCTTCTTATGCAATACCTTGGCGTCTTCATCCTCTGGGATAGGGATGTCTTCTTTTATATATGAGTCCAACTCATTCTCTTCCAGGATTAAGCCAATCCTATACTTCCAAGCTCGGAAGTTATCAGCCCCTTCAAGCTTATCCTCAAGCTTGGTGTGGTGAGACATCTTAAAGAGTACTTCAAATGGAAATAGAAAAGATTTAGGTCTTACCACTTGAAATGCTGAAAACTGGATCTAGTCTCGGATTAGGGTTTGTCGGAAAAACCCTAAAAATTCAAAATATGAATTTCAACTTTCTGAAAGGATAGAAAGATGTGCCTTGATGAGCTGATCAGCCTGGTGCATTCAGAATTTGAGATCAGCAAATTTTTACCCTTCAGATTTTCCTTTTTGTCCTCCCGGGTTCACTGGGAGAGCCCTGAATTAGGGTTTGAGTTTCCCGGAGATCTACCCAGCCAAAAATCTCGATCCAAAACTCTAAACTTTGATTTTTGCAAGGCGCTTCCAGCTATGTCTTCATATTCCAGAAATTCCTATTTTTGTGGAAACCCTAATTTTTAGGGCCAAATCTGAAAATGCTCAGAATTGAATTCTGATTGGACAGATAGATTCTCCTTGATGAGTAGAGTCAATCTACTATGCTGCTTTTCCAAAATCTGTGGAGAGAAACCCAATAAACAAGAAACTCAAGTTTTCGTCACTGCAAAATGTCTTCTTCTCAGGTTAGCTCTGATACCATGTTAAATTTTGAGCATTAATTCACAATACTCTAGGATCTTTACTGAGAGAATAACATATACAGTATATCAATGCATAGCAATCACAATAAGCATGACAAGCATCACAAGAATCAAAAGCATGAGAGACAAGAGACACAGAGTTTTCGTGGGGAAAACCCTAAGGTGAAAAACCCCACAACTTCCTCAGAGATAGAGAGAGCAATGGCTCAACCAAAGTACAACCAAAATACACTGAGACAGTCTCCTAGTAGCAGATGATCCTCCTCCTCACTAGTGCGCCACTTTCTGAGTGAGAGAAGTGTGACTTTCTGAATGATCAAAATAGAGATCTCCTGATCTCTATTTATACTAACCTGTTTGCCCAGTGACCTTATGGGGCCAACTTATCTAGCTAGGTACATCCACAATATAATATATATTTCAGGGCTGACCCCACACATGGTGGTCTAATAACCCATCAGCAAGTACACACATTTGCGACACTTGTCAATCCACATGACGACACTTCCTTATAGAGGAATTACACATCTCTAATAAGGGTACAATAAATATATATAAAATACATGGATGAAATACATTCCGAAGTTACATATACATCAACATTGGCGTGGTAGTAGTGGATGGTGCCGTCATCGTACCCATAATGGGGATGGATGCGGATGGGTTAGATCCAACCACAGATGAAGAATCAATATTCTGTGTTACACCTTGTAAAGGTTGTGTTGCAAAAGACTGAGTAAAACTCACTGCGGGTATCCCTGACAAAGGGACATTGTTGGGTCCAAAAGAAGGTGTGGAGGCTGAGGCAAAGGTCAAGGCTAATGAGCTCGGCATGCCCAAAGTGCCAACATTGAAACTAAAGGACGGGGTTGAGGCCGAAGCATTCTGCGACGAACTCAACTCGGCAGTGTTTGAGAATGAAGGATTGACAATCCTTGCATTCATAGAAGTAGTTGTGGGAGTCTGTGGAACTCTCGTCTCGTCTCCTGGGTTGGTCATAGTAAGACTGGGTGTAAACAGGTAAGCACTATACTCAGGCTGTTGGAAACCAACGGGCACCAGAAGTGGATCGTTAGGTCCTATGAGAGGAGGGTTAAAAGGAGTGTTAAACTCTGTAGCAGTTAAATCCTCAACCTCGACAGTGTCAGATACTTGTCAATCCGGTGTTCTAAGCTGTGGTTCTCCAAGAACCTCTATGTCACCCGAAAGTTCAAAAGAACCACGGGAACTTGTTCTCGTAGGTCGCAGTGGCGGTGGAGGCTCCACTATGAGTAGGGGAAGGTTTTGCAACCTCCGATACCGACGAAGATATTGGTCCTCCAAAACTATAATAAAATAAAACTAAGTAAGAAACCTAGTTGGCCACTACAACAAAAGGGAAAACAGCATACCACTAAAAAATTTCCTAAGTATTCAGACCAGGAAAACAATGGCAAATACTCTCGGAAGCAAGTCTGGGATAATTAAGGCCCAAAATAGACTAACAGAGCATCGACGATCAGTTACGTTGCGTCCTCTAGAGGTCCACTGGGTGCAAGCGCTTGAATCACCAAACCCCTTTCCCAGGATTACTGCCAGAGGGTTACCTTCCACGTCTGTCCGAGGTGAAGTGGGAATAACCGCCCACTCTACTTGTGTAATATCCTAGAAGTCTGATACTAAGGTTACCATCAATGCAAAATAACCTGGGGGGAGAGTCGTCAGCCTAGTCGAAACGCATGGGCAGGGTAGCAAAGCCCGAAATTTGTAAGGATCCCCGTACGTGAGTCAACCCTGGTTTATGGTCGAAGGGAAAGTGAGGGGATATCCTCAACAATTCCAATATTCCACGGCCTCATGCTTAGCTCTAGTTTAAGTAGAGTTTCCCGGGACTATTTGACAGAGATGGATTTACCTAAAAGACAGTCGTACTACGATTGTTGAGTAATGAAGCCAGTCTCGAGCAGTTTAAGGTGATTTAAGCTCGAAACTCTAACCTAAGCTAGTTGATGTCGTGTGTACCTAAAAGGAAAATTGTTGCTAATAAATTTTATCAAAGTCTCTTTTCAAGGCTACTTGTTACTCAAGGGTTGTAGTGCGGTGTGTGGAATGGTTTGTAAAAGAAAGTACAGTACTTGTAAAACAATGCTTTCAAATTCACAAAATTTTCTCTTTTCATTCACAATTATTTCAAAATTGAAAACTTAAGCAATCCTAAAACACAATCTTTTTGTATTTTCTTTTGATATTTCGAAGCAAACTAAGCTACTTCATAAATGAAATAGATCTTACTACTAAGCTACTTAAAACATTTTTTGTATTTTTCTGATAATTTGTAAAAGAAAAGAACTTGTAAAAGTGCAAGTAAGACCTAAATGCAAAGATGTTGGTAAGACTAGCAACTAAATGGCTCAAACAAACAAATCCAAAGATTTGAGGAAGACTTGACTTACCAAGTTTTTGCAAAAGAAAAACTTGAGACTTGGAAACAAAGCGCAAAAGAAACAGGGAAAAGAGACACTCTTAAGCGGAAGGGCAGGCCTAAACGGCTGCTCCTAAGTATCAAAACCCTAAGAAAAACACTAAGCCAAGTAAAAAGTAAGCAAGCGAACCAAAAAGGGAACTTACCAAGCACACGAACTCGAAAGAAAGCAAACTAGAGGGCTTCTACTCACTTGAACTCAAACTAAAAACAATCAGGAAGTGACTAGACCAAGTAACTCTCCAAAGCAACCCTAAGAACTTCAAACTAGGTCAAACCCTAATGAAAAAGGATAAGAGACCAAGGAAGCATGCTAACGTTTCCACAAACAACTAACGCTTACGAAACGCAGGTTTGTATGATCACAACCAGCAACTAGGATACAAGCGTGCAACGAAACCAAAACAGGGAAGTGCACAAACTTTGAAAAGTCTAGAAGACAGTGAAGACACTTACAAAGACTCAAGCAAGAAAAAATGAGTTAACGGACTTAGGAGAGGCTAATAAGACTCAACAAAGGCTTACAAACCTCAGGACTCAGTTAAGAAGGCAAGGCAAAAGACTAGAAATCAAACCAAACAAGTGGGAATCAAATCCCAACAGCAAACAGAGACTTACAGGAAAATACTCTACTGTGCAGTGTATAAACCTGTGTATACTGGGAGATGTACCCTACTGTACAGTAGGGAAACCAGCATTTTTCATCTACTATATGCTACTGTATGTATGGCAGACCAACGTTCATGTTAGGAAAGGTCTGAAACATGCTTTGAAACTTCAAACTGAGATGAATCAAGCAAGAAACAGCAGGTAAAAGTGACCTACAGGGCCTCTCAGAGGATCAAAAAGTACTGGAAAGAAAACAAACTAGGTCTCCTAGAGCAGAAAACAACCGGATCCCCAGCGGAGTCGCCAGTCTGTTGTTCAATATTTCTACCTTATAGCGAGGAGAGGGACACTACCAACTTCTGGGGTGACAGGTAAATACATTGATCATATCACATAGGCTTCTACAAAAGGAAAGAGATCAATATCTTAGAAGGCATACCTTATTAACAACGTTCGATCCTAGCTTTCGTTCGCTCCTTTGATCGATCCTTCACTTGATCTTCCGCTTGACGAACCTACAATACAAAAGATACCTTCCTTAGTGTATCTCGACTGATATAACAATGATGAAATTGAAATGCAATTTAGACATCAAATACAATCAAGCATTTAATCCAAACAAATATGAAATCCATTAGACATTTGATTGGGACAGGAAGGGTATTTCAACCTTTATTGACAAAAGAAAATAACCAGTACAATTATACCTGATCATTCAGAGTGCTTGTGCAACCGGATTCTGGGCTCCTACTCTTCACACTAACTTTGAAATTCCTCCAGCATAACAACCCTTAATGCATAGTTTCTCCTCTTGTGAGTGAGTAACCCCTCTCATGGATCCTCCTTGTATTTATGGGACAAGGTAGGCAGTTTAGATCGAGAGGTGGTTGGATTGGGAGGTTGGGGAAGTTGCAAACCAACTTCAACTAATCCCAATTCATCAAATTAATATATTTTTTATTACATTTTAAGATGTATGCGAGTTTTCTTAAGTGGAGTAGCGCACAATATGCAACTTTCATGCTTTACAACCAGCGTTTGCAATATTTTTGAAGGTGTACACTAGTCTACTGAAGCAAAGTAGAGTATATTGAGAGGTGTACGCTAGTCTACTGAAGCAAAGTAGAGCATATTGAAAGGTGTATGCTACTCATATGCCTGTAGGGTAGCGTTCATGTCAAAATGTAAGTAAAAACAATGTTTTGTCAGCTGCAGAGAGGTAAGTCTAGTCCATACATCATCTAAGGAAATCTTGCTCTTCAATCCAAGTTGTCCTTTTGTGTGATTGATAGCTAAAGGTGATCACGGATGGAGAAGTGCAGATTTGACCTATAACAGGTTTAATATATCATGAGCAAGTCATAGAGGTAGGATTGAGAGTTTGATAATCTTAGAAACAGTTGATAAGATGTAGGAGTGTGTTGAGAGGTTTCTAGATCTGAACCATAATTGGTTTCAAAATCCTTTTGTATAAATGTGTGTAAGCCTACGAGGCATGAAAGGGAGGTGGCCAAACAATGTAAATCAGGATAGAGAGGTGGCCAAATAAGGTAAATAAGGCCAAGGAAGGTGATCATGGTTGTATCGGGCCTATGAAGATCAAAACACAGGTTCTGAATCGATGTGAATGTATTGGTTTCTTATGATTGAGTGAAGAAGGATAATTATGCATATCTCTGTATGAATGGATGAATTCATGTCTGAGTTATGTGACAAGAGAATAATTCTCTATATTCCTGAATTGTGATAGGGAAGCAATTTCCTATGTGTGTGACTTATGAGATGCTGACAGTTTGAATACATGTTAAATGCTTGATTACTATGTGTGTATATAGCAGCCTGAAATTGAGGTTTTAGATAATTGAGTGTTGTAGAGGATGTTTAACTTATCTATGTGTGTGAGTTCATGAAATAATTGACAGGTTGAATACTTTCCGGATGATTGAAGGTATTCTTCTCTTAAAGGGATAGTTGTTATAGTTTCCTTGTGAACCCTTAAGTCATCGATCACTGGAAAGATCGATGCTCTATATATATATATATGAATTTGTAGAGGAAATGATGATCGAGTCAAATCCAGCGAAGGAGATCAAGTCTGGTGAAGGTCGGTTGAATCCTAATCAAGAGGAGATTGATTGATCGATTCTTTGATCAATCAACGTAGAGTCACATAAATTGTATTGGTTCATTCCACAGAGTTTGAACGATCCATATTTGAGAGAATACACATCAATGGCGGGGAAAGGATTTTGCAGGAGAAAGAGTTCAGGGGTTAATGGCTAGAACGAATGCGAAATCTCCATCAAATTCACCCTAAGCCGATTCAAATCCATCATTGATCAAACCTGCTCTGATCCAACAGTCCAAAGTAATTTCGGAAGGCACACTTGCTCGATGCTTAGCCTTCAGGTGAGACACGTAATTTTTATGAAATCCAGCTCATCGCCAGTTTGAAATCCACCCTTCAACAATTTTTTAGAGAAAGACTTAGCTGATTCTGCTAAGTTTGGAGGTTCTACTAAATTTGGAACCAGAAAAATCCTGGGAAAGCAGGTTGGGATTGGTTTTGTTGATCCCTCCTCATCACTTCTATTAAATCATGGTTTTTGGATGACCACAAACCAAAAAGTATATGGATATTTTGGATGGCCACAAACCAAAAGGTAGATGGTGGTTTTGGATGACCACAAACTAGGTAGATGGTGGTTTAGAGTGAACCAATGGTTAGCGCAAGTTGATGTATTCTACTAAATGGAGGTTTTAGGATGAACACAAACTAATGGATGCTATAGAACATGGCTATATCTATATCTCCTCGCTACAACTCCAACTCTCACTTTGGATCTGGCTCTAGTTCTGGCTATGGCTTAGGCTCCCTTGTTTCCGTGGTGTAGATGTGTGCTTAGTGAGCAATCTAGCTAATTGGTAGGGATTTAAAACCTAAATCCCGATTGTAGCCCATGATATTCCCCCTCTGTTAGGAACAAGGTGAGAAGTAGGAATATGTGCCATTACTTGAGACTAATTTCTTTTATATGATTGATATCTTCTTGGTTGTTGATGACTATGGAAAAAAAATGATCCACTCATAGTGAATCTTAAATCTTGTAGGTTTCTTCAGTGTTGAACATCTATGTGAAGAATGGTTATGATCCATACGATGTTGACAAGGATTTAGATCAAAACATTAATAATCCATGTGGCTAATTTGATGACTGCAATGTTGGCACTGATGTTAAACTGGAACATGTGAAGATGAATCTTCTTGAAGGAATCACGAACTTTGAAACTGAATTGGTTTGGAATAATCTAGGATATGAAAGGTCACTTCCTTTTCATATCCAATGAATGTTATGTGTTTGTTGTTATTGATTCAATCCCAAGTTCTGATGATGGGATTGGAAATATTAAGATGAACATGTTCATGATATGCTTCATCTTCTGAATCTGATGTTGCTTCACTAAGTTGGTCATTTGTTGACATTTGATAGGAATCACTATCAAACTAAAAAATAGTGTTGCTCTGAACAAGAACTAGTTCAAAATGTTGATTCCTTCACTATATTTCATCATGTTGGAGTTGTTACTAAGTGTGAAGCAGTTCCACATTTGATTGTGAATCTTGTAAATAAGTTAGCATAGATTGGAGAGTTTCTTTGTTGATTGTGATGGTGTTGTTAATAACAATGAGTATTGGAGTGTTCATTAACTCTATTAATTCTCAAGTATTGGCCATTTGAAAGTCTAGTTGAGAGCTCTAAGTTATTATTTCAACTCTTCCCTTTAACAATAAGACACGACAGTTGAAATTCCAACTTAGAAAAATGAAGGTTGTCAGTTTCTACTGATAATGCACCCAAATACAACTATAGTGAAATTCAACTCAAATAGAATTCAATGAAATATGAGAGATTTATTTGTAGAATCATAATGCAAATATCTTGTTTAAAAAATTTGTTTAATGAAGGCACACTTAGAGATCATACCTTTCTAGGCAGACTTTACAAATACCAACAACTCCCTCTCAAACAAATTTGACAATAGTGTTTACTTGATGAGAGGTCACTTTCCAATTCAAAATGGAAGAATTTCAAACAAGGATATGATCTGATTTTGGTATACTCTTCCATCCTTTTCCTTCAGTTTATGGGTCATAACATGTTGTAGCAACAATCCTATCTTCTTTGTTGTATAATCTAGGGCTCTCGAAAAAGCTTAAAACTTGGTAAATATTATCCTCACTTAGTTCCTATGGTTGGATCCCTTTCCTTCTTAGAAGCTTGCTTTCTCAGATCCCAATTGAAACAGTGTATAACTTCAAGCTCAATTCTTTGAGCTTTTAACCATAATTAAAGACTAACAATTTAAAATGCCCAGTCAATTCTTCTCCTATGGGACATATTGATTTCTGTGCCCAATTGATTCTTCAAGGGTTGTGACAATTAACTCTTCACCTACCCAAATCGACTCTTCCAAGGGAGTGCAAATTAAACCGTGTTTTTCCAAATCCCTCCTAAATATACCTTTTTTTTATTCACATAGTTTGCTCACAATGCTAATCAGTTCTTCAATAAAAGAACAAGTAAATTCCTCATGCCAAGACCATTCGTTTGCAGTCAATGGCAATATTGAGCCCTTTCAGCCAAGGTGTTTTTATTTCTATTAAACCAAATCGATTTCTTATTCGATATTCAATTCACTCGGTAGATCATTAAGGGAACACCTTGATTTCTCTTTGTCTCTTATCTTTGTCACAATATCCGTATCAAGATTTGTTTGGGAATCCTTGTAATATGTCTTTTCTTTCTTTTGAAGATCTTGTTTACCAACTGGTTTTGTAGGTTTTGACTTATGGATCATGTCAAACAAAGCATCTTTAGAAGAAAATTTATCTCAAGCTCTTTTTCTTAATGATATTTTTTATCCCCAATATCTTCATTTACCAACAAATAGTTATGGATTGGGTATATGTTAAAATATAAAGATTTCAAAGCATATTTGTCATCACTAAACAATATAATTGGGTAAAATTTGTGACTACAAGGGGGATATGTATTTGACATAGTAATTTACAGTCTCCTGAGAGAGTCAAATGCAAAGATTATGGTCTAAATTAACAAAGGAGAGTAAAATCAGTGCTGAAGTTGTGCTTATTTGTTGAGTCACGTCCCTGTGGGAGACCCTTCAATGATGAGAGTTCAATGTTGAGAGAGAGTCGCGATGCAACTCACTAGTCCTTGGCTATTGATCATATGGGAATATAAATAGTATGCAATGAACCATAAATGGAAAACAATCATTGAACACTGGACAATAGATGGAGAAGAGGAGAATTGATTAAAACATCAATGAACAGTGGGGTGCAACCTGCAGGATAACCGAATCCAGTTGGGTTCCAAAGCAATGGTAGAATGTTCATGAGAATGCAACAAAAACCTATGAGAAATTTCCTATGCTTAATAGACCATGCAACTCAAAATTACCACTTCAGAAATCTCCTCATATATTGTAATAGCTCTGTGATATGAGCCATTGATATCTGAGATTGGACGAGCATCTGACAGAGAGATTTTAATGGTTGTTGGTGTCTTGAATACACAAATAAAACTTAATTATGCAACAAACAATAACTCTCAAAACCAAATCCTCTCCCATACACTTTCATCACCCTATGACAACCATTAGCAATACATAGTGCTCTTTATAACAATTATTCCATCATACAAATGAACGATCTATAGCAACGAAATTCACCCAATCAAATTGCAGCAATGATAAGTGAGTTCGGTGATAAAAATTTTAAGTTAATGATTAATCATAGTTTAGTAGTGGAATAGGACCTTTGCATGAGAATAAATCCATACCTGTGTGTGAAAGTGTTGAATTTACTACTCGTTCTTAGTCATGATCTGAATGATTTATAATAAAAATGCTCAGCAAGCATTGTTCCCTATAGGCCTTAAGAACTATAGGGATCTGATACCATTGTTGGAGAGTTGTGAATAGATATAAGCATGAGATACTTTTTCATTAAGATAATACACATTCAAATACAATATGATGTCACCCTTCGTTTCGAATTTTAAGAGGTCTTTTGGACTCCTGTTCACTCTTCCTATTTAGTGACCTATGACTCTTCACATGAATATCGATACAACTTACCATAACCACAAGGATTAAGTTTCCAATAGGTTATTACTTGGTCTTAAGGATGACAAGGGAGTGGCTTTCATCCACTTATGTGTGTGCATGGAGTGAAATGCGAACTTCACATGTTCAACTACTACCTTTGGGTGACCCCATGGAAACTCAGGAGTCAGACACCCTCATTTGAAATGAACCTTGATCACCAGCGAAAAAATCCTCATTCTTTATTGGTGGATCCAAGCCCTTTGGGATTTATGGACTTTAAACTCAATAAAAGTGTTGTCCAAATATGCAAAGCATTATAAGTAGCTTGTTTGTGTAGACAAAATAAGATTTTTAATAGTAGGACATTAACATAAGCAATATTGTTTTGCTAAGCCGTTATAAAAATATTTTGTCATAGTCATAAAGGGATTACACTTGCCCTTAATTTCTAATTCTTATAGGGATTTTAATTTTGATGGGTACTTTGGGATGTTACATCTTCACCACTAAATGATGACTTGATTTATCTGAAGGTTAAATATTTAAATGTCTTGTAAGTTTTTTTTACTTTCCCTTTGATAATAGGCATACACAACAATTTGGCTTCCTCTTCAATCGCCAAATACATGATGCAATTGATATTGTTCAAGAAGGAATGCACATGGATAAGACGTGGAAAATTCCTGTAGCAATACTGAAAATTGACCTTGCTAAGCCCCGTGATAGGGTGAACTAGATGTTTATCGTGCTACTCCTTCAAATGGGCATGAACCTGCATACCATAAATTGGATCATGGATTTTCTCCCTTCAAATTCCTATGTTGGGTTGATAAACAACTTCCCTTCAGGTTTTTTATAGCCTCTAGAGGCCTAAGACATGGTTGTTGCTTATCTCCTTTCCTCTTTCTAATGGTTGCAAAAGGCTTGAGCATGTCCATTAAAGAGTCTAGAAGTAAAGGTAATTTAAGGGGAGTAAATCCCAAACTTGATACACGTCACACATCAACTCTTCATAGATTGCATCGTGATGTTTAGGCATGGAAGAGTTAAAGAGATGGATATTATTAAGGAATAAGGAGTTGTTGGACCTGCATTATAAAGCAACATGCATTGCGATCAATATGTATAAGTCTACATTTCTGATTAATGGATTAAATGAGGCAGTTGACATGAAAGTTGAATCCATATTTCCAATGCAATTTTGTGACTTGGATCAAGGGGTTAAAAGCCTTGGGTTTCACTTAAATCCAAACAGACACTACTGTGAAGATTGGACCTGGTTATACAAAAAAATGGAAGCTAGAATATATGTTTGATGCTATAGATGGTTATCATGTGGAATAAGATTAGTCAAAGTAAAGTAAATACTATAAATTATACATATTTATTGTATGACCATTGCTAAGATTCGTGCAAGTATTTTAAATAAAATTAGAAATAAATGTTTTGGTTTTCTTTTGTCTGAGAAAAGAGCAAGGGAAGACATTTCATTCATGAGTAGAATTTGGGCAAATAAATGACTAGTCAACTAAAAACGTTGGTCACGGTTGTTAGCACTCAGATTTTCCTTGGGTTGTATCAGGGAAACCCCGAGGTAACCACAAAACCAACTTTAGACTATATTCTGACCTTATACAATAAGAGAGGGATCTCTCAATAATCATAAAACTTTCTCACTCAAAATATTCAATAATAACGCTCAGAAGATTAGATTTCTGATAGGAACAAGTTTGTTTTATAAAGTTTGGTAGGACTGGCTTGAAAAGAGACCATTGGGCAATGGATTCAATAAACAGATACTAGTTTGAGCTGCAAGAGATTAGGGTTTGAAAATAACAAGGACAGCGACAGGGTAGACATTATTTTATCGGTCATTTAGGCATTGCAAGATGGTAGTGGATTAGGGAAAACAACCCATTAAAAGAGAGCATCTGACGAAGATGAATTCTGTAATAACTTTAGAAGAAAAAATAAATTGTTTGAATCCAATGAACTAGAAGAAAAATTAAATTGTTTGAATCCAATGAACTAGAGCATCGAAGGATGAATTCTAATTCATATACTCTCATTCAAACATGAAAGAAAAATACAGAATGAAGTGGAAACAAGAAATACAATCACTTAAGAAAGTTACATACTTTAAAAATAATGGCACAAGAATCTTTGTCTTGAAAATTTTAAAACTCTCTTTCTCTGCAACTTTATTGATATCAGAAATTTAAAACACTACCCAACAACTACACCTGAAAAAGTCTCTCCTCATGAGAGTCGAATCCCTTACAAGTCCTTTTCATTTTCATATATAGGAAACAATACCTCCTAAACCTAAAGACTCGAGATTCCTAGACTTTGCCCAAAATAGCAATTAGTTACAAAAATGTAATGACAGTTGTAACTAAACTGCTAACTTCTAGGAACAAAATTTTAACAAAAAATCAATGTAAACTAAATATGGAAACTGTTGCTTAGATGTTTCGAATATTTGGAAGGTTGCTGGAGTTAATTCCTTTCGGAATCTGGAACTCCCTGCTGATTTTGCGCTGAAAATATGGAAAGTTTTGGATGTTATGCCACCTATTCCTTGATTACCACCCTGAAATTTAGGCCATGACTCAAAACTACTTGCTAACTGACTGATGATGAAAGTGTAAAGTAGGCTAGATGCCTCCTCTACATGTCCAAACTGATTTGGCGTAGATTGGATCCCTTTGGGGTGCCAGAGCATTCACAAGTGCTTTGAAGATATTCCAACCAGAAATCTCCAGCCCATCAAGATTCTCACTAGTGGATGTCAAAGAAGGACAAATTGATGTTGGCCCATACTTTTGGTATGAGCTCCCAAAGTTGTTTCCGCTACAACAGAAAGTGGTTTTCTTTTACTGCTTTTCAATTAGAGAAATAACACTATATTGACATGTGGCAGGTGGTTTCAGATTCCGCACCATTTCTTAATTTTTAACCTCTGAGCAGTTTGAGATAGCGGAATGAATGTTAACCATCCATCTCTCTTAAACACCGTTGATTTCCATTAGTTGCTAGAGATGTGCCAATGGCTCTTCTGAGTAAGATTTCGAACAACTTTCATAGTGAATTCGTGATTTGGGATATGCACAGCCTCCCGATCATCTCCTCTGACAATAGTTGGAGACCACCAACCAACATGTTCCACGGTTCCAGAAACTCCATAGCCATCAATCTTGGTTTGAATCCACTCAGTCACAACAAAAGGCCGGGTCGCATGGATCATTACACTTGACATGAAATTGGAAAATATCTCACGACCTTCAAGAGTCAACAAAATTGTTCACAAACCTCCAGCAGTGATCCATTTTTGTGTTGAAAACCCCCACAGCTCCATGAATGAGGATACTGTCGCCACCCATACTGCAGTATAAATAGATTTTCTAATGAAATTGAATCCAAGATGTCTTGTGTCCTGGGTGTCATTATGCTCCATTACAAATTTCTGCATCTACCGAATCAAGCTAGATATACAATATGCAAATGCCAGGACAGTTGATAGCGATCTCACAAAGTTTATAACTTGTTTCTTGACAGTTGGGCTTGTTTCAGAGGATAACACAATCAGGATCAAATGCCCTTTCCTTTACTCATTGCGCCCATGGATTTTGTTTCTCGAATCCAAGAAAAAATTCAAACCCCAGCGACGACATTGTACTTAACCGAATTCAAAAGGAATTTTCTTTTACAACTCTGGAAACCTTAGCCGCGGCACGACTGCGTCAATCGAATCCAAAAGAAATTCTGTTGGACATGAGTCTATTGACCCCTATCTAGGAAGACAAACAACACCTTCAGATGTTGGAACTTCTGCGCCCAATACCTCAGTCTTTGCCCGATTAAAATATACTTCTACGTCGTCCCCTGCAAAAGCATGCTCAATAAGATCCGCTTGAGATCCAACTCCATCGAGCAATGTCGTTCCTTTAAATAGGGTTCCTTTTTCTGATTCTTCTTCACTACTGGAACCAGATTCAAGATGATCACCCTCCTGAAGATGACTCGATGTTTTTCACGTGGATGTTCTTGGTTCTGAAACTTCTCCTATATTTTGGCTAATAATCCTGTCAACGTCCACCTTAAAAATGCCTGCTACCATCTGGAAATAAAACTCAGGGCGGGCTTGACATTTGTGCATCCAGGAGCATAGAACAAACACCTTCGTTTGGCACTTGTCATAGAATTCGTTGCGTTTCTACTTATTTTACATGCAATGGGAGTATCATCCCACATGTATCCTGCAAAAAAGTCTTTAATACTTTATATTTTCCAACTCTTTGAAATCTTTGTAAATGTGTTGTGGCAACTGTGCTCTTGTGGGCTCGGCGTTTGGCACGTTTTCGCTGGGCTTCTGACATGCGTTGTGTTGGACTTGTGTGTTATGATTGCGGGTTACATGGAGCGTGGAGCGTGGAGCGGGAGATTAGCCTTTGGGCCGGTATTTTGGTAAAAATTTCACCAAATATAAACAATAATACAACCTTGTCATATAAGAACCCGAAAGCCAATTTTGGCCCTTAAAACCAAAAATTGATTACAAATCTAAAATTTGGCTGATAAAACCAATTTTTGTTTAAATGAAAAGAAACTTTTTTTCAAACAAAACCCAAAGGAAAAAGTCCATTTCAAAACCAATTTATGTCGAGATTGTAAAAATTAGCATGTGAAAACAATGACATTTTTTTAAAGTTAAATACTACTAAATTTGAGTAAACAACTAAAAATGACTAATTTAGTCATGGGATAGAAAATACCACTAGACAATAAGTGACACAACTAAAAATGACTAAATTGCATTAGAGAGGTGGTCCAATGAAAATGGAAAATTGCAATTTTGACAATGAAATTTTACAATTTCATAAATTTTAACACTTGTAAAATTTTATTGTCAAAATTGCAATTTTCCATTGTTGGATTTCGTGAAATAACTTACCGGAAAGGGAAGAATGCAGAGAAGAGTGTGCATATTATATGGGGGTGGGGGGTTTGAACATGGGCCTCACCCAAGTAATCCCAACCAATTACATATCCTTCTAGATTTTCAAAATATATAATATAGTTATTATATATTATAGTTAATATGTATTAGTAATATATAATATTTATCTAGGGTTGGCAGGTGCGGGGAGAGTAATATTTGACTCCATGGAAAACAAGCAGATAGACTTCGCTTGGGGCATTGGGAGGAAGACTAACAATGTTGCAGAATGGTTAAGTCTTATCAAAGGATTGGAGATTGCCGCCAGCCTGGGAATCAAGAAACTCTCAATCCTCGGAGACTCACTAATCATAATAAGAGAAGCTAGGTGTATTATAACTAAAAGAAAAGACCCCACCTCCAAAATGCATCTTCTACTCCAATGCATTAGTATTGAATTCCTTGAGCTTAATTTCTTCCATATTCTACGTGGGTTGAATGAGAAAGCAGATGAAATGGCAAACATTGGAGTTGGGCTAGATTATGACATCCTAAAGCTCGGTAATGATCTATTGGAAACCACTTGGATACCTTAAACCAGGTGATGGATCTTGGTCTAAGTCCTTTGCTTATTCCCATCACTCCATTATGGATAATAGTCATTTAATCAACAAATTAATTGAGTTTTTTGGGAATCCTCCCTTGGAGAAACGACGACCTCTCTACTCCTTGATCGATGCCTTCGCATGCACGAAGTAAATGTGCCTCAGAGTACCGCCAGTTGGCTGGCATGCAGCCTCCTTGAAATGATAAATCCCTATTCCCCGGGCTCATTTTAGACCTCACTCTGTTTTTCTCAGCGCATTGCTTGACCTGGTTTCGAGCTGGTTTCACCCTGTTACTTCTTCCTCTGTTTCCGGGCATACTATAGAATTCACTCGGCATTCTGCTTTCTGTGCTGGTAAAGAAATGGCGCATCATGAATCTGGGTGTGGTGGAGAGCATCACTACTGTGTTTATGGGCATTTTCATGGGGAAGAGAACTCCAAATGTGGAAGATGTTGCAAGAAGGGGTACGGTTCCAATGTTGTGCGTGCTAGGGGAGCTCAATCGGAAGAGAGATGGGGGGATTCTGCTGAACTCGAGGGCCACCCTGAACTAGGTCCCTGTCGAAGACATGCAGGGGTTGGAAATGTCATCAAGCAGGATGAGAAACGCAGTATTTCAAAATTCGACGTGGATTTTCTAGACCGTTTGCAAGATTTAGAGCTGTAGGTGAGACTGGTTCGGGGAGAAAATATTGATTTTAGGAAAGTAATTTCTCGTCTTTATAACTTTGATACTGCCTCTCATACTAAGGTCAAAGCTCATAGTATTAGTGTGGCTGAAAAAATTGAACATTTGGAGGAAACTTTGGGCTTGGCGTACCCTTGCAAGACCCGGAAGCTCAAAGTGACTGGCAGTGAGCTTGAAGACATTAATCGAAAGATGGAGAAGCTTCAGAAGTTTATGGCTTCAGATGGCAATTTCGTGGATCTCAGCACCGATAAGAACTTGGTTGCAGACTTAGTGGGAGCAACCATGGATGTTGGTCCTTGTTAGTAGCTTGCCTTCCTTGGCCGCGGGTTGGATTTCTAGTCTATTTATGCTATCTATGTTTTTTAAATCCTTGTATAGGAACTCTGTTGCATACAGTTTAGGCATTAGTATTTTGAAGGCATCCTGTTTCGGCTTAATGTCCATTTATTTGTAAAAAACATTCTATCAGAAATGTTTATCTTTTGCATTCTACTACTATGACAGTTTATTAGATGCTATACTACTCATAGAATAGGAAGGGAGTTTGAAAGCAATCAGTAGAAACTTGAAGAATTAGGATTGATTATTGTCTCTCTCATAGAGGAGCAATTTCATTAGCCATTTTTTATGTAACTCTCTTTCTCTTTTTTTATAATCAATGATATTAACCATTTCTGTAAAAAAAAATAAAAAAATTATATATATTATTATATAACTATATAGTATTATATTTTATATATAATATTATAGTATGATAATAAATATTATTATACATTTAATAGATATTTCATATATAGTATATTTATATATAGATATTATACATGCACGGATAATATGTTAATATGTTAGGCTTATATAAGAATACGATAATATTATTATAGTATATTAATATGATAATATGTCAGTATATTAATATGTTAATACTTTAGGCTTATATATAATATTTATATTATATATTATATTAATATATAATATAATAATATTAATTAAATTTAAAAACTTAAATTTAGATAGAGGGAAAGAAAAATTGGGGAGAAAGAAATTGGGGGAAAGAAAAAATATGGGAAAGAAATTTGGGGAGCTTTGCAGACTAGACAAGCAAGACCACAAAGAGATTCATTGAGAAATCTGTAGCATTGGGGTTCCCTTTATGTGGCACATAGAAGGTTAATGGGGCAATGTGGGTTTATATCCTATTTCTGCTATGAATATTATATATATGTTAATTAAAGTTATTAATTATTAAGTGAAAGGGTGTAACCCTTCACTATACACGCTCAAGCTTATAAAAGCGAGCCTCATTGTAAATTATTAAATCATCTTATCCATTATCAATTATATATTATCTATTTTATCAAATGGAGTTATTTTCCATTGGAGGATTATTCGCTTGAATAATCACGGAGTATATCCGGACACGGATATAGCATTATCCGGACACGGATATAGCATTGGTATCAGAGCGCTCCGATTCTCGGACACTTGTTGATTCTGGCCATTGGCCATATTTTTGGTTTGTAACCATAATTGCAGAGTTTCTGTGAAGCTGGTCCTTGACCATAACCTGGCCACTGGCCATCTTCTCCTCCCATAACCCCAATCGTACTCCTTTAAGGCCCCAATCCTTCTCTACTCATACCCTCACGCTCCCCGCCGCGTCACTCCTCACCTCCGAGAGCACCTCCATCGTATCATTCACGCTCCCTGCCACTTCACAGCTTCTGCGCGCCTGCTACACCACTCCGCCTGCACACTACTCACACCACGTTTTCCCCTTCCTCCGGCCAACTTCCCTGCACGCTGCTCATTCCAGCGTCACTCTGCCGTCGTTCCAAGAGCTACCACCTCCAGTCCGCGCTTTCGCTGCACCCAAACCCCCGTTGTGTGTCCCCACTTCCATCGCATCCCCCACACAGCTTTATCACTCCACCCTCCAACCCACTCCCTTCACGCCTTCCCTAGTGCGTGAACGCCCCTCGCTGCGCCTCTCCTCCTCTCTACATCTCCCATTGCTCGCTGCGACCTCCTCCCCACACGCGCAAGCTTCTTTCCAGCTTCCTTCCATACTCCTAGACCACTTCTCCCGTGCCTGCAAACTCCCTTCCACCATCACCGTCCTGCGTAGCCGTTGTCCCTCCTCCTGCACGCTGTGACCTCCTGCATGCCCACCTCCACTCCGTTGCTCCCCGGTCGCGCCTAGCTCTGCGCCAGTTCCCGTCCCTCCCTACGCCTGCCCCCAAATCCTTCACCACCTCTCGGCCACCCCACACCGGCCACCGCAACGCCGAGCCATCCCAGTTCCAGCCTCCATCTGCTATCACCGTGCCTACCCCCCTCTCTCGCCCTCGCCCACGCACCACTACGTCTACCTCCACCACGCGCCACCCTACATCCTCCACTCCCGCTCCCCCGCAACCAGTCCACGCCCTCTGCACACACCATCCACCGACTCCCACCGCGCCTCCTCCACCGGCCATTGAAACCCTATTTTAGAACAAAACAAAAAAATTAAATATTAAACATTATAATATATTATTATATTTGTTTAAAATATTGTAATTTTTGAAAAGAAACTAAATATTAAACTATATATATATAGTTATATAAAACATTAATAATAATAATTATTAATTATTATTATTCAAAAATAAATAATAATTATTATTGAAATAATAATTATTTTTGGAAAAAAGATTATTAAACCTAATAAGAGAAGAACAAAATCAAAGAAAAAACAACATCAAAGAAGTCAAAGGAAGACTCGTTGGTCAAAAGAAGTCGAAGACCAAATCGAAAAAAGTCTAAGCAAGACTCCTTATTATCAAAAAAGTCGAAGAACACTTATCATCAAAGAAATCAAGTCAAGAACATATCAAGAAGAATTCAAAGCAATCATCAAGAAGTCGAGACGCGCTATCATCAGAAAAATCAAAATCAAAGAAGATCATCCCACCGTCGAAGAAGACAGACACCATGGAAGCCGATTTGCGAGAGAAATTAGAAGCCAAGTTAAAGCGTTATCAAAAAGACAATGAAGAATTGCGCGACATAAATAACAGTTCAGAAATAAGAATTCAATTACAAGAAAGGTACAATGAAATAAAAATCTCTGACCAGGAAAGGCATATAGAAAAATTGTATGCGCAAATTGATGAATTAAAAGCCGAAAATAAATTCAATCAGAGGTTAGGAAATCAAGATATAAAGAAGGAAATAAATAATTACGAAGCAGAAATAATACGCTTGAACAAAATCATTAGCGACAAAGATGAAGAACTAATGCAGTTACGACATAAATTAGAAAGTCAAGAATCAGAGGTCGACCAATGTCGACAACAGATAAAAGTTTTTCAACAACAAAATGATGACTCTACAAAGACACATAAGTCAGAGATCGCGAAGAGTAATAAAGCATTATCTAACAATGCTGAAGAAATTTTTAGACTAAGAAATCATAACAAGATACTAGTCACAAAAATTAAGAAGTTGAAAAATAGTCGGAAGATAGAACAATCTTTGGACGACATTGAAGGGAAACTTCTAGACAAACAGAAAGAAAATAGTTGTATCAGAAGTCATAATGAAGATCTTAAGGAACAACTTAAGACATCTGAAGCTGACAGAAAATCGCAAGTCGAATTGATTAAGAAGTTTCAAAATGATAATAGGCAGTTAGAAAACAAGTTGGAAAAAATACAGAACAAAAACTTAAATCCTCAAGAGACGAAAATACAACTTCCAACTCAGATCAATGCTCTAAAGGCGACATCCGAAAACGAAAATGACATCGTGAAAGTCCCTTATCGACACCCCAACCATAAAAACCGATATTTAAAAAAGTGGGAAAAGTCGAAAGATAATGGTACTAATGTGATCAAATCTCCTGACGACACATCAATAGGAAATCCCATTAGTCCACAACAAGTCAATTTGGGATGGATTGATCCGTCGATGTATCGGAAGTTATGCTCTACACTTAGTAGTTCATATCGACATGTTTCATCAGCCATGGCATCGCAAAGAACAATGCAACAAAATTATAAGGCTTTGAGGACAAAGCCTTTCTAAGAGAGTGGCAATGCTATGAATATTATATATATGTTAATTAAAGTTATTAATTATTAAGTGAAAGGGTGTAACCCTTCACTATACACGCTCAAGCTTATAAAAGCGAGCCTCATTGTAAATTATTAAATCATCTTATCCATTATCAATTATATATTATCTATTTTATCAAATGGAGTTATTTTCCATTGGAGGATTATTCGCTTGAATAATCACGGAGTATATCCGGACACGGATATAGCATTATCCGGACACGGATATAGCAATTTCAAAGAGTTTGGGTAAGTCCCCAAGCGACTCATAAATGAATTATGTGCTTTGGTCGAGAAAATAAAATCAAGTTAGATTTAGATCCTTTTTTAATACATTTTTTAATGTTCTTATTTGGTTTTTTCGGTCGTCATATGGGCATCATTACACTTCAATCGCGTTGGTTTTCCTCTAGCTATGGTGATTGTTGCAGCTATTGCAAGTGCAGGAACTACAAAACATCACGGTCCCTTTATATCGAACCAATAGTGATCATGCCTTGTGTTGAACTTTGGTTTTCATTGATGTCAACTAATGTCAAAGAGGATGTCATTGATTCAGTTTGAGTCATTAATGTTAATTGATTCAGTTTTAGTCATTGATGTCAATTGAAATCAAGTGGATTTAGTATTCACATGTCAGCTTGATGAAGTATGGAAAAGCCACATTGAATAATTTTATGCGCAAGCAAAGTAGTGAAGGATATGGATTCCAGTGTGAAGAAGTATATCTAGAAGTTGCATCCAGTCTAAAGAAGTGTGTCTAGGGGTACATCATGCATATCTAGTTTAAAGAAGTACATAAGGCACATGTACTTGAGTTGGTCACAAGTCCATCCATTCATAGTCCTTCAAGGCACAAGCTAAAGTGTTAGTTAGGAAGAAGTTTGAAGAGTGGGAAATCAAGCCAAAGAGTACATGGGATGAAGTCTAGTGTGTGCAAGAAATTCAAGCGGAGTGCGCAAGCAGCATGGAACAAGAGATGATTGAACAGTTATGCAAGTCCTGAAAGCGCACAAGTCATCTCCAATCAGAAGAAGCTTTTTGTTGTTGAAGTGTGCACAAGTTTCAAGAAGGGTGTAGCAATTGAAGTCAGCATATGAGAAAATTCCACGAATGATGACACAGTAAGTGTGAAAGACCCACAAGTAATGATACCACAAGGGTCAAAGTCACACCAAGTCGAAGATCGTGTATGCGCAAATTCCGCAAAGCATTGAAACATCAAGTGCGCAAGACCCACAAGTGATGGTACATCAAGGGTGAAACTCCCACCAAGTCGAGGACCGTGTATGCGCAGAATCCACAAAGAAAGGACACATCATCGGCACAGAACATGAAATTCAGCATAAGCACAATCCGTGAAACAAGAAAGAAGGAATTCCACACCCAAATTGTGGACATACAATGCATATAGGACATGTATAAATAGTGAAGCAAGTTGGATATTTGAAGTAAGCTTGATGGCAAGGATGAAGAACTTATAAGTGGAAAATATAGATTTATATTTGGGGCATCAAGGGCTTGAGGAACATAACAATATGATCTAGTGAGGATCCGAGTGTGCACAAGCAGAGGGATGATATAGCTAATGGTGCGTAGAATGATGTTGTAGATCTGTGACGATTGTGAAAAGACATAAAGGCAGAATGCAAAGGATGCACAAGTGCATGAGGACTGAATGAAAGTAGCACAGGCAACACGAAGACAGTCACATATGTTTTAAGAAAGAAATGCAAAGATAGAACTTAAGTATATCAGAAGATGCAAAAAAATTTCAGTTGATTCATGAAGGTTGAATTGAAGTTTGCGAAGTAGAGAAGTGCATAAGTTGCGCGATGAGAGAACAACAACATAATCTAGTATGCATGTCATGATGAATATGATCTGAGACAACTGAGTTAAACTGAAAGGATGAATCATATGATGCACAATACGTCGCAGATTGTCTGAAAGACTGTGGCACTTAAACCGAATATACACATCTCAATAAGTGCGCAGTTCTATCTGATACATGTGCGCAATCTCAAAACAAGAAGCTATCAATTGAAGCACGGTTTCAGTTGGTGAGTGTAGTTGCGTAGTAGTGGAATGACACAGCTAATCAGTGGCGCAGACTAAGTCAAATGAAGTAGCACATGATATATGAAGTGAGTCATCAGCAGAAGTGAAGTATTGAGTGGAATCAGAAGTCAAGTGATGTATGCAGGGAAGTGACAGCAATAGAACTGCATATAGAAGGTGCGCACAACAGAATGAACATCAGAATATTAGAAGTGTGCGCATGTTGGAATTTTAGTAGGGCAACATATTATTTTGTATATGTAGGTGGCAGGATGGGGCAAGGAACAAGGGGTCGTAGCCTCCTTCCAGTTGGTGCTAGAGAACACAGGGAGTTGGTGCTTCCTTCAGGTTGGTGCCTGTAAAACTAGGGGGTTGGTGCCTATTTCCAGTCAGTGCTGATAAACACAGGAAATCAGTGCTTCCTTGAATGTAATCTTGTCATTACAAAAGAGAATTCCGTGGTTTTCTCCTGTTTGAGTTTCCACATCAAAATACTGTGTGTTATGTGTTCTTTGTCTTTATGCATGTATGGATGAATGTTTTATTGGATGCATAATTAAAGATCAATATTAAGTTCAGACTAATCTGTTAAAGAAGTTAAAAACTGTTGATAACTGCGCTAATACTGATTATCCCCCCCTATTAGTATTAAATCGATTCCAACAATTGGTATTAGAGCGGGTGTCTTCGGTAACAACTTAACATTTGAAAGATAGATCCGTGAACATATATGGGAAATAAGGTGATTACCAATCAAGCAGAATCACCATGGTTACAAGAAAATGAAGACCTGTAAAATATTTATGTTACAGAAGCGAGGGATATTATTTGCACACAGAGAAAAACGATAGAAGAGGTAAAAAGGATAGCAACCAAAACCATGAACATCTTGAAGAAGAAAGAAGAAGAGTCAAAGGAATTGGCAGCAACTTTCACCATCCAGTTATAGGAAATGGATAAGACCTGTCAAAATGTAAGATTGAGGAATGATACTTTGGAAATCAATCTAAAGAAATCAGTTGCAGAAAACTAGGAACTTGAAAAGGGGATCTCTTCACTCAAGAAAAAACCGAAAGAAGCTACAGAAGAGAAGGAAGAAGTCCTGGCACTGAATGAATAGTTTCAAAAACAATGTGATGATCAAACTCAACTTCAAGTGGAGGCCATCAAACAAAATTCAGATTATGAACATATGCTTGAAGATCAAAGGATCCAACTACGAGAAAAAGAAGTTGAAAAATGCAGGATCAATTTAGAACAAATGAAATATTTGTCAAAAGAATGGAAGAATTGAATGAGATTCTCAGCAAGCAAAGATCACCTCTTAACAAAACTGGTGTAGGCTATGAAGATAACTGCAAGAAGATTGATCAATGAAAAAGGTTGATTGCACATTCAAATAAGACGACCATGCACATATCTGTTCAATGTTGGAAATGCACAATGACAAGACACATTGGAAAGTACTGTAACAAATCATTTGTTACAAGTGTAACAAAATTAGGCACAAAGCTTAAGACTATGGAAAGTCGGGAAAGAAAGTCAAGCACTAGAAAGAAGAAAACAGGTGAGGAATTCCAATGTATTAATAGATGTAATGCTTCTAAAAAACAAGAAAAGGAACAATGCAGGATGATCTGGAGAAGGAAGACTGTGAACAATGTTTTGGACTATGTTAGAATTATGGATGAAAGTTTGGAGAGCTTGGGAAACCAATCCTTCTCCACTCCTACAAAAGGTTGAACTCATAGACTGTTGAACATGTCGCAGTAAGATATTTGTGTTCCAACATGAGTTGCGATAAAATTTGAGCTTTAATGATTAAGTGGAGCAGTGGCACAAATGACAATAAATGCTCAAACAACAACAACATTAATGATGGATAATGGTTAGGTGAATTTGGACAAAGATCAAATGAAAACTGAAACATTTCATTTTCCAAAATGGACCAAATCTTGGTAAATCCACAGAAGATGGAAATCATTAATGGGATAGGTCTTTATAAACTATGAGAATTCCCAGTATGAACTCTCGATTCTATTAAGAACAAGAGATATAGAGTGAAAAATGGGTGAAGTGTTGAATATTGAAGACCGTGGCACCCATAAGACAATGCAGATCAAAGAAAGCATTTATAAAGAAGCAGTAAAGTTTTGAAAAAACTGAAGATTTGTCTTCATCAAAGCCTAATCGTGACTACATTCCAGCTCGAAAATATAATGCTCCACATATTTCCCTGCTAGAGGTATAATATACACAGCTACATGATCGGAAGAACTCAGAAGGTGTAATTGTTGAAGGAAATCTGCATGGTCAACTATACAGATTCACATTTACAGACTATAATATTACTGACCATGAAAAATTACCTGGATTGGATATGGAAAAGTACCTGGATAAGAAGGAAAGTTTAGATCCCAAAATACCAATGGTGATGGAGCTCAAAGAATGGGAAAATGGACTGTCTAAGTATGGGATACTGAACCTATTAGAAATACCTTATTTTGGAAGATCCCCACAAGTGAAAATGTGCACAAAATTGTTGTTATCACAAGTTCATGATGGGTACCTATGGCTGAACAAAACTATATCCATTAATGCCAAGATTATCAAAGAAATCACAAGGATTCCCTCTGATGGGGAAGATATAAGTCTTCTAATGAGAAGAATTCAAGAAAAGGCTCTTGGAAAGAAGATGGATGAAAAATACAGAACTCAACGTGCATGTAGAGGGTTTTCAATTGCACAAATAAAGGATGATGCAGTAAGATTCATTTCCCAATTACTAGCATGCAAGATATTCCAAAAGAGCCGCCAAGATCCAGTCTTGAAAGCGATCATTGCAGCAACATAAAAATGTGTTGAAGGAATCCAAATCAACTAGTTAGACTTTTTACTAAACGATTTTCTTGAAGACTTTCTGGAAGCACAAGAAAAAGGTAATCCATTTCATTATACTTGGTTATTAATTTGTGTTGCTCTCACTGGATGGAAGGAATGCGAGGGAAGTCAGTTCTTTGACATAAACATGAGGCCTTTCCAAGTGGCAAGGTACACAAACATGTGGTTTTTTCGATATTGCCAATAGACAGAAGGAAAAAATATCATTTTTTTCTTGTACTATGAAGAAATCATATTTGTTCTACGAAAGACTCCACGTGTAACAACTCATATAGTCGAAGCATATAAGGGGATCATGAATTTCAAAATTGGAATGCATTATACCTATATACATGCAAAAAGGGATCCTAGCAAATGGTGGTTGTCCACCAAATTCTCTTTTTTTGAAGAGGATGTTGCAAAAATTGTTCAAACATGGGCCATAGAGTGGAAAGTTCCACTAACGGAAGAAGAAGAGGTAGCGTTGCAGGAAAAATCACCCAAGGTGGAGGAAACTGTCAATTCAGAGACACCAAGGCAAACTGAGAAGAGAAAAGAAACGATGCAACATGAAGGCCCTTCAATGAAGAAAATAAAAGCATCTAAACCCAACTCTGCTTAGACATTGACGATAGACGATGTTGATAAAATTGGCATAGAAGTTAGGAATGCCGCTGGAGAATCCCTTGAGCATGGAATCATGAAGAATGAGATTGAAGAATTTACTACACAGCAAGGAATAATCTTGACAAAAATGAATGGAGAGTTTTCTGCAATAAAGCAGCTAATACAAACAAACAAGGGAGAACATAGAAGTGTATAGGAAGCTCCTAACATATCTAAATCACACCCCATTTTGCAAGGAAAAGAAATCGAGATGCAATTGAAGATCTCATCTGCTGCTTTGACGCTTCCTACTCAAGAGATGAAGAATGTGATAAGTCGTGTAGAACTAACCTTGTCATGCATATCTTTGATTGAGTTGCATACACTACATACATCTATTTCATAATAAATTCGATGAAGGCATGAGGTCGTTGCAGCTAACTAGTGCAAAAGTCAGAATGAAAAAGATGCTCTACAGGAAGAATTTTCAAGGTTAAAGACAAAAAAATAAATGATTGCGCAAAAGTCATCACAGTTAGAAAAGGAAGCAGAGGAAGCAATCACAAAAGGTATTTCTCTTAAACAAGAATTAGAGAAGGCACAACACGATGTTTGGAAACTGGAAAAAGCAGTAGAAGAAGTATATAATGTGCTTCCAAAGGTCTAGAACTGTGATGACACTTCTTTCAGAAATAAATATAATGAAGATAGGAGAGGTCATTCACGTATTGCAAACCATAATTGAAGATCTTTTTACCAAAAAAACAACCAGAGACTCCTTCAAAGGTTGAAACAGGGCATGCAAGCATATTAGAAAAAATAAACATTACAATTAAGAATATTAAGACCCTAGAATTGAAATGTGTAGACCTACATGAAGAGAGAGTTCAACTATGGAAAATTCTGGTTGAAGATGAGCATCTAAATGAAGTAAATAAGAAGCTTCAGACTACACTAGATTTAGAACAAAAAATTCATGAGAGTTTGACCATCCTTCCAACCGTCAAAATGACGAGCAAGATGGATGAATGTAAGAAGCATTAGCAAGAAGTAAATAAGATACAGGAAGAACGATGGAAGGTAATTGATAGGCTTGAACCTCTACAGGAAGAATCCTTTAGCATAGCATAATCGTTCCCATTGTTGTAAGGAGAAAACAAAAAGGTAATTGATGATTGTTTATAAACTCTTTAATAAATTCTTAATGAAAATATGGAAGCGTTTGTTGTCACTAAGGAAGAAGAAATGAAAAGAAAACTTGCAGCCATAAAATGAAACCTACAGAAGATTAAATCTACAACTCAGGCATGAACGTAAGCATAAATGAAGCATGAAGTCAGGGGGAGTTATCCCTGTGAGAAAATAGGTAAAGGCTATTGCAAAACAAAAGAAATAAGAACCAGTAATTGCACAAGTAATGGAACCTCTTTGAAATTGATGTCAAAGGGGGAGAAAAGCATGAAGTTGAATGAAACTGAAGAGAATATTCATGAAGCTGAGAATAAACAACAAGAAACCATGAAGCATGCAACAGTACAATGCATTGAAGAAATGGCTTGAAGAATATACAGATAAGAAGCATGAAGCATGAAGCAGTACATTGCAAATAATCATAAAGCATGTGATATGCGCAGAGGTAATAGAAAGAAAAAGAAGCACTAGCAGCAGAATGCACAGATTTCAGAGGTTGAAACTGGAAAAGAACTCAGGGGGGGCATGCACACAAAGGGGAGTATTGAGACAAGTATATATGAAGCATACAAGTGCAAGATGATGATTATGCACAACTTCATAAGATGTTGACATCAATGCCAAATGGGGAGATTGTTGAACTTTGGTTTTCATTGATGTAAACTAATGTTAAAGAGGATGTCAATCGATTCAGTTTGAGTTATTGAAGTCAAGTGGATTTAGTATTCACATGTCAGCTTGAATAAGTATGGAAAATCCACATTAAAGAAGTTTATGTGCAAGAAAAGTAGTGAAGGATATGGATGACAGTATGAAGAAGTATATCTAGAAGTTGCATTCAGTTTGAAGAAGTGTGTCTAGGGGTACGTCATGCATATCGAGTCTAAATAATTACATAAGGCACGTGTATTTGAGCTGGTGACAAGTCCATCCAGTCATAGTCCTGCAAGGAACAAGCTAAAGTGTTAGTTGGGTAGAAGTTTGAAGAGTGGGAAAGCAAGACAAAGGGTAATTGAGAAGTGATGTATGCAGGGAAGTGTGTTATTGTGGATTAGTCTACAATACGGGTATGAGATTACCTCCCTATCCCAATTCCTAAGCTAGAAACAAAATAGGACAAAGCATGTTTATTCCCCTAACTTGATCCAAATAGAAGGTTTGATGATTTACCTCTTGATAAAAGAATGCTCCTCCCTTTCTGAGAAAGTGCTCCAATGCTCCCTTTCACCCGCTTTGAATGGATCACCTATCAAGTAAGATACTAGACAAACATGCAATGGAACACTAGTAATATAATCAAGCTAAATGTATGGCCAAGGAAATACATAATATATGGAAACTAATCATATATGGTAAACAAAACATGTCATTGTATTATCAATAGAATGGAAATAAATTACAACATTTTCCTTAGCGTTGCAACTCCTTCCTGATGGGTTTCCTCCTCTACTTCGATGGTCTCCTGCGACAAACAGATATCTAGAATTAATCACACTGGGATGATTCCTTCAACATAACACTCTTGCTTTCCTATTCTTTCCAACTAAATCCATCCCCTTAGTCAATGCTTGTATTTATAGGGAGACAGGGATGGCAATAACGGTGAGATGTGACCCCAAAGGATAAGGAATATGAGGGTGAGACTAGCTAGCATGACGGTGACGATGTCCAACTAAGATCCACTTCTAGAAACCTCTCGAAAGCCTAATAATTCACCCGTACAGACATCGACGTGATTTAACAGTAAACAAAGTGCATCAAAACTCATTGCAGGTTGACATGAAGGCCAACTGCGTTGATGGAGCAAGTTGCTTATATAACAGATCGCGTCGATGGAAATCGACACCCTTTTTCACTTATGCAAGGTGCGTCGATGTTGCCAAAAATGGTGAATGATAGAACAGGGAAAGTGGGATCAGTTACTCAATTTAAGTGCTTCAAGGATCATGACAAAGGTCAGTTTCCAGGTCAATGCAATGAGTGCAAATTATGGATAACAAAATTCCCCACAAAGTTTGAAGCTAGAGGGTATGCCGATAGGTGATTACTTTGATAAGAGGAATGGAGCGAGGAACCATCGGTCAGAAAAACTGCAACAACAATCAAGGACTCATGCAGTACATATAATGATGTTCATGAACTAGACATTTCATGACATGACTGCCAAACAATACACTGCAGATCCATGGAGACACTGGAGGTGGATATGGCCACAAAAAATACAATTGTGGATCCATATCATTAAATGAGACTCAATCATAGACATGAGATTTATACACATTGGATCTACGAAATGGACATAACATAGCCACCGACCAATATAATGTGGATCTATGTATCAGTAAACCAATATACTCCATCGCGGCCTGGGAAACGGATGATGAGATACCCAAGGTATTCAAACCAATCCCAAAGATATGATTCTAACCATGTGATTACAATGTGTTGATGTCGAACATGGTAGAAACCACTTGATTATCGGTCAACGATGTTGACCATTAACAAGTGCGAGGGAGATCACCAATGATGAGAATGACTACCAAGGTATCATAGTACATTCCATCGAATGCAAATAAATATGTTGTAGTCGAACATCTGTGGAATCACTCGATCAGAGGTCAATGATGGAAACTTACTGTCGAGAGTGAGAAGACCTACCGTTGATGTAAGCAAACTTCAAGGTACTCTATTGTCTCTAGATCTAATCCCTAGATGATGAGTTGATGTCGACAGGGATAGATCCGTCGAAGGAGGGCCATGATGATTCCCACATCATCGACGCAAAATGGATATAGGATGATTTTTGTATAGAGAATGGACTGACACAAGGTGTATGGGAAAACAATATTGGATCTGGTTCAGTATAGGCCGACATGATGGAAAATTTAAATGAATGCAAAGGTTGACTGGGACATCACTTGAACATTACACAGCATGACACTAGGTGAATTGGAAACATAGACTCAATGAGACAGAGACCAAAACATATGCGACAATGGTTGAGGTATTCTTCGGATGAACCAAAGGAGTATGGTGACTCATGAAATAGGTATGATGCAAAGGCTAGCCAATTACCCAAATATTGGATTAAGACGCAAACATGTGCCATGTTCAAGGATGACTATACTACCATTAACACAAATGTTGATATGTTCATTTTCCCTTTTTCCCCATCATGATGGATGAGTACCTCTTCGATGCTTGCTATAGCTCATCTTCGATGAGTCCAAACTCATATATTTTACGAACCTAAGAAAGGAGGGGCTTGTTCCCGTCGTGGCCCTTCGATGTTTAATTTAACGAGTCCAAAGAAGGATAACTCGATTGTTTTTTCATTTTTAGGGAGTCTGAAAAATCTAAAGAGAACTCCAGGGTGATTTTTTGTAAATTTAGTCCCCAGGGCCAAAAAAGGATAAAACAATCCAAGGGAGAACTCATCTATCCGGAAAGGACTCAAGTATACCTTTTTCATAATTAGTCAACTAGGTCCAAAAAGGGGGTAAACTATCACCCGATAGATGCTCCTTTGATAGTAAGCATGATGCTTTAAGAAATTTAACGATTGTGAAGGAAAGCGAGATCACTTGCGTTGTTTGTCATGTACCAAATTTGGTATTGGGTCACAATGGCCTAATCACATTGGCTCTATTCATTAGAGTTTGTCAAATTGATGCTAAAGGTCAAATAATTGCCGAGGAAAATTACTAGTTTCCTAGGTTTGGGGTGGAAGCTTTGGGATTTGGAATAATGGGGATAATAAATGATGTTTGAACATTAGAATGGCATAAATATTTAATAAAGGATCTAAATAAATATATACAAGTGAAAATCAAAGTGGCATTTCATCATGAAGACACATGGAGGAAGTGGGACCCACATATGGCTAGATTTCCCCACTACATTTGGCATCATTCTCTCACCAATTCGAATTCAAGGTGAATGGTAACATACTTGGGGGAGTCCAAAAGGTATTATTCATTGCATGACTCATCCAAGGTCGAAATATAGAGGAAGAGTAACTCCCATGGAAGAGGAAGAGGCAATTTGGAGCTAGTGAGACACTTGGGCTAGATTCCCTAGCTCTATGACAACAATGATGAAGATGCTATGACACCTATGACACAAATCAGACCTGAAGGCTGACATATGACATATATGACATGTCAGGGCTAAAAATAGACTCCAAGAGGGCTCTCAAGGGTGTTAGGGCAGCTAATATGCTTCCACATGTGATTTGGTGGAAGTGGGAGACTAGGAATCGTTGTACAAGTGGCGTTCTTTGGAATCTCTTCCCAACTTGAGTTGGCATGAGTCTCTTGGAAGGAATTCGACCCATGGAGGACATTATAAGTTTATAAATGTCAATAACAAAGAAGGAAACCAGCTTTTGATCATTTGTAGAATTTGCAATTGCAATTGTGAAGAGGGAGAGCTAGTGGATGACTAGTTTCTTGCCTTAGCCAATTTCGAGGGTGAAAGATTCCCATCCAAGTATTATTTAACCTGTCAACTCCAAAACATGTGTTAGAACTATATAACTTGAGGCAAAAGTGGGTTTTGAATTAAAACCAATAAAATAATGAAAGGAAAAATATTAAAATATTCACTCTCAAATCTATAAATAGAGGTGAAAGTGACCCTTTTTACCATTCCATTACCCTTTCTTACCAAGAGTGGTGAAAGTTCTCTTTGGTGTGGCTCTCTTGCTTTGGATATTTTGGGACATTTTCAGCAATAGATCGTCCTCTTGTTGGTTCCAGGTAATATTTCTTGTCTTCTACTTGCATTCTTCATGGCTTAAATTATTCTTTTTGTTTGAGTTATTGAAAATGTTTGTAATTTTTCTAGGGTAAAATTTTTATGCATCGATCAACGCGGGTCACCCTTTCGGGAACCGCGTCGATGCATATCGACGCGATCTAACATGAAGGCAAGTCGCGTCGATGACGCGCTGTGGGAAACAACTAGGTCGCGTCGACAGCCCCAATTTTATTTTTTTTACTCAAAAATTTGTCAAGAAAAGAGGGTTTATCTTGGATGAAAGTGTCTTAATGTTATCTTGTCTTCGTTTTGCAGGTGTATTGGCCAGAAAAAATGGTGCTCGAATGGAAATAAAGGGACCACAAAGTAGAAGAGTTGGCGGGCTTGAATGATGAAAATTCCCTGCTTGCTCTTCAGGAATGTGGCCTGAAGAAATTTTTCCTGGTCCCAAACATGAGGGCCCAACCACATTTGTTGACTTACTTGGTTGATATGTGGGATTCTCACAATTGAAGTTGAGGATATATATTTCCTCATTGGGCTCTCAAGATGTGGAGAATGTGTTATGATCACTGGTCATGGCAGCAGGAATCGATATACCGATTCACTCATTGATGAATACTGTGAGCCAGGAAGTCAGAAATATGCAGGCAAGATTCAAATTGCTAATATTACAAATTTTCCATTAAAAACCGTGTTCTTCACCATAGTTAGGGTTGCAGGGACAAATTCCCACCACCAGGCCACTAACGCCCAAATGCAGTGTGTGCTCCGGTGCATGGAACCTACTGTGTTTAATTGGTGTGAAAGATTATTACCCATAATGAAAGAATAGTTGACCAAATAGCGGCGAGGAAAAACAAAAACAATTTCATATGGGTCGATCCTTGTGTCCTTCTTCATGGAAAGGGTTCCCTTGTTCCATCTTCAGCATATTGAGATAGAGATCCTTAATGATGGGAACCACGGATGATGAGGTGGTGTGAATTATTCAATCACCATGATGGTCCTATCCACAGCTACGAGCCCGACTTCTTCAGATGGTTAAGGCAACAACTCATCATGATCGAGGATTATGCATACGCAAGGATGGATTTCAGAGGGGATCCAGATTTAGCTCTCCTTGAGGGATCTGCATGGGGATACATTGGTAAGAATGATACACACTCTTTCTAGTTTGTCTGATATATTTTGAGTTTTTAGAGTATTTATTTATTTATTTTATTTTATTTTTTGTGTACTAAGACATTGTCACATCCCCACTAACCTCCTTAGGCCACGGCAGACCCTGATACATTTTTTTTCCTCCAAATTCAACTGAATACACACACAGTTGAAATGACTCGGATCTGCAATTCGCAACCCCCAACTGCGAATCCGCAATTGTGGATGCGGAAGTGCCAAACTTTATAACCGGAAAGCTTACCTTTCCGCAATATGCAATCCGCAATCCTTGCGAATGCGGAAGTGCCAAACTTCATAATCGGAAATATTACCTTTCCGCAATCTGCAATCCGAAACAACGGATCCGAAATCCGCAATTGCGGATGCGGAAGTGCCAAACTTCATAACCAGAAAAGATTACCTTTCTGCAATCCGCAATCTACAACGGAGGATCCGCAATCTGCAATTGCGGATGCGGAAGTGCCAAACTACATAACTAGAAAGCTTACCTTTCCACAATCCGCAATCTGCAATTGCATATGAGGAAGTGCCAAATCTCAACTTTTGACAACAGACACTTCCGCAATCCACAATCCGTAATTGCGGATGCGGGCATGCGAAACCATACCCTTCGTCATGGTAACTTTCCACACCATATTCTGGGGAGGCATAACTTCTCCATCCTTGTTCCAAATGAGACAAGGTCGATACCGTTGGAAATCTCTTGGAGCGCTCTATCCAATGGTGAAATCCCTGTCCCATCTGAGCACTTTTACCATGTCAAAACACATATTTCATTAAAATTGGAAACATTTTATTCCAAGGACATCAACAAAAGTGAGAATTTAGTTATTTTGGAATTCTAGATCCACTTTTTAATTACAAATTTAATGAAATATGTGTTTCAAATTACCCTCTGAAGATCTGTCCATAACTCCACTTAAATACTTCACCTCCTTCCTACCATGATATTTCCTTCCACCTGAACCACAAAGGGATTCTGAAACACTTCCAGGGCATTCCCCTCCTCCCCAAGGATTAGATGCAAGCATAGAACTCATTCACAGGGTTAATCATACATATCATAACATGTACAATGCATTAAATCAGATCTAACAAATACACTATCACATGCAATACATATAATGCATTAAACTCATGCAAGACAAAGATATACATATAACAATAAACTCATCCCTTTACTTAGGCCTGCACATGACTCCTTGTCTATCAAATTCATATAAACATGTATTCCACTATTTCACAATTGAATATAAGAAACCATTTCATAACAATGAAACACCATCATTTAACATAACAAGAAATACTTATCTTTCAATTTCTGAAGCAACTGCCTAAGTGAGAGAAACGTTCCACCCAACCTTAGATCTCTATCCAGCCTGTACTCTTTCAGCTGAGAGATCACCCTCGAGTTGGGTTGTGTATCCACTAAGGAGGGCTATCATGTTCTCTCACAGTCAAGGTTCCATCCCAATGCTAAGCTAATCTATAGTTGGGTTTATCAAGCATTCTAGGGAACCTACCCATGCTAAGACAACCTACAGTGGATTTATCAAGCATTCAGGGACATACTGGTCATGCTAAGCCAAATTCTAGTTGGGTTTATCAAGCATACCAACAGCAGGGTCATGCCAAGTCAGCTTACAATTGGGTTTATCAAGCATACCAGGCTAGCTGATCATGCTAATCCAACCTGCAGTGGGTTTATCAGGAATACCAAGCAATACAATCAAGCCAAGCCAGCATATCGTTGGGTTTATCAAACATATCAAACAAGTTGATCATGCTAAGCCAACCGGCAATGGGTTTATCAGACAAACAAGGACATCAAGGGAGCATTTGCTAAGCCAGTGAGCTCAACCACAGAGCTGCAGGCATCTCAACACTCAGCCGACCTGGAACCCACATTACCTACCACATCAATCACAAGGAAGACCCTCTTCTCTGTTGTAAAGTCCCTCAAGCCCTCTTCCCTTCCAGTGATATTCCAGGATGGGCATAGAAAGGTTCAGTCGCTAGTTCTATGAGACTACAACCTTCACTGGGTTTATCAAGGAACCCAACCTTCTTCCACATTTCAACAAGCTAACGCGTTCCAGGCTTGCGGAAAAGGCTCTGTTCCGCAATCTATCCTCTGCGATCCAAGCTCAGGCTCTCTCGCGATTTCTCTGCACTGTTTAGGCTTGCGGTTTCCTCATGGGTTCTCACCACTCGGTCATGGAGCACTATGTCACCAGTAGACTAGGTTCGCACACACAGTTATCATGGCTATCAACTCTCTAGAATTTTCTATTACCCACGGAAACACAATTATCTTTAGGTTATACCAGTCTGTTGACTCTGCGTATCCAGAACTGTATGAGCAAGCTCTCCCTCTGAGAGCGATGGATCGTGAATGGCTAGTCCGTGAATGGATCGTCGATGTCTGAATGAATGTGGTGGTTGTTTCCTTCCACCCACGGTAGTCAAACAAGCTCTGCCAGTTTCAAGTGTTGAGTGTCTTTCCGGATAAGCAACCAGATTCATGCTCTACCATACGAAATCGCAGGCATGCTCCATAATCCATTGGCTTTAGCAACACGGTTCTCAACCACCCTCTGCAACCGCATTAATGTCAGCAGGGAGTTCAAATGGGTTCACAGTCAGACATGTGGCAACATGGGAAATCAATCCCATAACCCCCTCACCTCTCCCTAGTGGATACACATGGCCCCTTCTCATTAGTTTCCTCCTTAGCCATCTTCTTGTTATTTTATTCATTAATAATAATTACATCATTTACATTTCTTTCATTGCTTAACAACCCATGATTAATCAAACTATCCAAATACTTTCCTAAGCAATAAAATTAAACATCCACTAGTGGGGTCTTGGCCTTGAGCTCCACACTAGGGAAAATACAAATACTGCATATATATAAAGTCTTTACATTGAATCCAAATATCATCAAGGGAAAAATGGGGTAGTACAATTCACTCTCCCTTAAAAGAACACCGTCCTCGGTGTTCTCAAAAATGAACAAAAATGGGAATGCCTCTTTCATGGCATCCTCCAGCTCCAATGTGGCCTCTTCTGGGCTAAGGTGCCTCCATTGCACCTTTACCTGCCCTATGCCGCGGTTCTGAAGCAAGGTAACTTTCCTGTCGAGGATTCATATAGGCTCCACCTAGAACTCTTCCTCTGGTTCCACATGTATCACATGCCAATCAATGATATGATTAGGATCATGTACATATTTCTTAAGCAAAGATACATGGAAGAAATTATGAGCTTTCATGTTAGTAGGCAATGCAATCCTATATGCAACTGGCCCTATCCTATCAAGGAATTCAAATGGCCCACAATATCTGGGTGCCAACTTGACACAACTTCCCAACTTCATGGAACTCTTCCTTGGTTTCACTCTCAAGTAGACATGAACCCCAATCTGAAATTCCTTATACATTCTTTTCAGATATCCATAACTCTTCTGCCTGTCATGTGTTGCCTTCAAATTCTTCCCGATCTTCACAATCTCTTGCTCCATCTCCTCAATCATTTCTAGCCCAAGCACTACTCTGTTCACTGGGCTGTCCCATCTCACTGGAGTTCTGCATCCTTTGCCATACAACACTTCAAAAGGACTCATATTCAATGATGCTTGATGTCCATTGTTGTACGCAAATTCCACTAAGTGTAAGTAGTCTTCCCACTTAAATGGCTTATCCATCACATACATCCTTAACGTATCTTCAAGGATCTGATTTACTCTCTCAATCTAAGGATGGTAGGTTGTACTGAAATTCAACTGAGTTCCCAACTCCTGGAATAATCCTTTCCAAAAATTGGATGTGAACTTTGTGTCACGGTCTGAAACTATTGCCTTGGGAAATCCATGCAATATGAATATCTCTCTCATGAAGATATCTGCAATGTCATTGGCCTTCTGAGTGGATTTGACTGGAATGAAATGAGCTACCTTTGATAGCTTGTCCACCAACACCATGATTGAATCATGTTTCTTCACTGTCATTGCAAATCCTATTATGAAATCCATAAAGATCACTTCCCACTTCCATTCTGGGATGGGAAATGGCTGCAACAATCCTGCTAGATGTTGATGCTCTGCCTTGACCTATTGACACTTCTGACATCTAGCAATATACTCAGCTATGTATTTCTTCATACCATGCAAAAAGTAATGTTTTCTTGCTGCTGTTATAGTCTTCTGATATCCTGGATGTCCTGAGTATGGCCTTTGATGTATCTCATCCATCAACAACTTCTTCAAATCTGCACTGTTTGGAATGTACAGTCTGGTATTCAGATAAATGAGAACATCATCCTCACCCAATTGATATCTTGCATACTTTTCCTCTATAACACTCTGCTACAATTTCTCTTTGATCTGAAGGTAGACCTCATCACTATCTTGAGCCTTTAAAATTCTTTCCTTCAAGTCTGATTCACACCTACTTATTGCGACAAGGTGGAATCTCCTGCTGAGTGCATCAACAACCTTATTCTCCTTACCCTTGACATGCTTAATTTGCAAATCAAACTCACAAAGGAACTCCATCCATCTAGTTTGTCTTGCATTCAAATTTGGCTGGTCAAATAGTTATTTCAAACTCATATGATCAATTCTGAGCTCAAATATTCTTCCCAAGAGATAATTCCTCCATCTCTTGAGAGAATTATGGCTACTAGCTCTAAGTCATGGGTGAAATAGTTCGTTTCATGCTCCTTTAGCTTCCTTGACTCATACCAAATTACAAACCCTTCTTGCATTGGCACTCCACCGAGTCCTTCAATGCAAGCATCAGTGCATACCACAAAATCCTTGCTTGAATTTGCAATCTTCAAAATAGGTGCACTGGTATGCAACTCCGCTAACTACTGGAAACTTCTTTCACATTTTTGAGACCATGTGAATTTGATGTCCTTTCTCTGCAATGAAGTAATTGGATGGGCTATCTTGGAAAAGCCTCCAATGAACCTCCTGTAGTAACCAACAAGGCCCATAAAATATCTAACATCTGTTGCATTCCTTGGAGTAGACCAATCCATGATGGCCTCAATATTCTCTGGATCCACTGCAATTCCCTCTGCCAATATAATATTACCCAAATACTGCACCTTCTCTTGATAGAACTTAAATTTGCTCATCTTAGCATATAGCTGGTTCTCCCTAAGGACTTGCAATACCATCCTCAAATGCTCATCATGCTCTTCTTCATTCTTGGAATACACAAGAATGCCATCTAGGAACATAATCACAAACTTATCCAAATATTTGTTGAAGACACTATCCATGATACACATGAATGTAGTAGGTGCATTGGTAAGACCAAATGGCACCACAGTAAATTCATAATGACCATACCTAGTCATGAAAGTTGTCTTATGAATGTCTTCTTCCTTTATCCTTACTTGATGGTACCCAAACCTCAAGTCAATCTTGGAAAACACTCTAGCTTCCTTCATTTGATCAAACAAATCATCAATCCTTGGCAAGGGATACTTGTTCTTAATTTTCACCTTATTGAGCTGCCTATAATCAATACACAGCCTCAATGTTCCATCCTTCTTCTTAACAAACAACACGGGCGCACCCCATGGGGATACACTCGATCTAATATATTCCTTTTCCATTAATTCCTGCAGTTGCATATTCATTTCTACCAATTCTGGTGTGCTCGTTCTATAAGGAGCTTTGGAGATGGTTGTTTCCCCTGGAACAAGATTAATGGAAAAGTCAATATCTCTCTTGGGTGGCAATCCTGGAACTTCATCTGGAAACACATCTTGAAACTCTTGCAATATCTAGAAGTCTTCTATCCTGGGTCTTGTATCTTCTGCTAAATTTGATATATGCACAGCATATAACTGACAACCCTTTTTATAAAACTTCCTTAATTGCAGAGCCTAAATATGCCTTACTGAAACATGTTTTGGAATTCCTTTAACCAAATTTGGCTTGCCTTCGTCATCAAGGCATTGAAGTGCTTTCCCATAGCAGTCTAATTTGTCCCTATGCCTCTCCAACCAATCCATACCAATTAAGGCATCATATGACCCCAATGGTAAGACATTTAATTCTGCATGAGTGAGGAGTCCATTCAATTATATGGGACACTTCCCCACTACTTCACTTACCTTCCTCTTGGTTCCTATGGCTAACTGAACTAGCCAAGCCTTACTGTGCTTTAATTTACCAAGGAAACAACTTTCAACTACCTTAGGACATACATAACTATGAGTAGACCCTGGATCAGTCAAAACAGAAATAGGCTGCTCAACAATCTTACCTGCAACCTCCACCATTGTTGATTGATGGTATGCTTGATGATCATCCATTGTTGCATAAATCTTAGGTGTTGCTCTTGCCATGTCCCCTATTGTAGTTGTTCCTCTAACATTGTGCAAGATCCTGCGGTTCTTCTTTGCACTTGGGCAATCTCTGAGCATGTGGTTCTCCCCACAACCCTAACACTGACGTGGCCCCTTTGACATTCTATCTGTTGCTATAGTTGGCTTGAATTCTCTTCTTGCTTGTTGGCCTTGTGGAAATCTCTTAGGCTGGTTTCTAAATGGTGGCTTGAATTCACCTTTCTTCTGATCAAACCTTCCCTTGGGTTTACCTTTCCACGCTGGTTGCACCTCTGTTTTACCTTTACCCTGCTCATATCAATGTTCTTCCATTCTAATGGCTTCATCCAAGCTTCGTGGATTTACAAACTCTATTCTATCTATGTAGCTCTGTGGTAGACTACCAAGGAAGCATTGGATATTCACTCTTCCATCCTTGATGTATTCTACATACCTCAGCAACTCCAGAAACTTATGGACATGCTCATCCATGGTGTTCTGTCCTAGTCTGAGTTCATTGAACTCTTTCCTTTTACTATCATAATACCTACCTAATAGGTACTTCTCCTGAAAGTATCTTTGAAACTTTTCCCAGCTAACTCCTCTTTCACTGATTCATTTCACGTGCATGAGGTGATCCCACCAAATAGAGGCTCTTCCACTAAGGTTATAAATAGAAACCTTAGCCTTTTCATTCTCTGAATACTCATGCATTCTGAAGTATTTCTTGATTCCAGGAATCCATGCCTCTGCTTCTTGACCTTCTTTGCTTTCACCATCAAAAGTGGGAGGACTTTCCTTCCTAAATTCACCGTGTGGAATACCTTTTTGCTTCTTTCTGCCTTTGCTCTCGCTGGAAGTGCGTCTTGGGCTCCCCTAAGAACCCTCAGAATCATCTGTCTTGCTAGAAGAAAACTTAGGAGAGGGTGTCTTGTGCCTTCTGCTCACAGTTTCACTTCTAGGGCTTGGATTTCTTCTCATGGAACGGCCCCTAGACTGACTTTCTGCATTTCTTTCCTCTCGGCCCTCATGGCTCAGGTTAGAACCACCGTTAATCCTTTGTTGCAAGTCCGTAAGACTCTGCGAAATGGCCGCATTGAGTTGATGTTGATCTTCTTGCGCTTTCACCATCCGCTCGTTAAATCTTACCATAGTCTCGGCCAAGTATGGGGGCATTACTTGCTCCCTTCTTCCATCAGACTCGGCCTCTGTATGTGCTTATTGCACATTCTCACCCAGCACATCATCTTCTGTCCCAAACGGGTCCTGCGCATCATTTAAAGTGACCATTCTTACACCGTTCTGTGCGCTGCCCTGTGATACAATGCGTCTTACAGCTATTGCTATCTTTGTGCATGTCATAGACATTCTATTAGATATCACAAGCATGCAAATAACTCTATCATACCCATTCAAACCAGGAACTATTCATTTGAAAAATTAATCAATCAAATAAGTTCATCAAAATCACGTCATGGGCGCATTTCTCAACAAAAAATGCATGCATGGTCCGGCCCAAACAGCTCTCAATGTCGCAACTGAAGCTTTGATACCACTTTGTCACGTCCCCAATGACCTCCTTAGGCCACGGGAGACCCTGATACATTTTTTTTCCTCCAAATTCGACTGAATACACACACATAGTTGAAATGACTCGGATCCGCAATCTGCAACACGCAACTACGAATCCGCAATTGCGGATGCGGAAGTGCCAAACTTCATAACCGGAAAGCTTACATTTCAGCAATCCGCAACAGCGGATACGCAATATGTAATCCACAATTGCGAATGCAAAAGTGACAAACTTCATAACCGGAAAGCTTACCTTTCCACAATCCGCAATCCACAACGGCAGATCCGCAATCCGTAATCCGCAATTGCGGATGTGGAAGTGCCAAACTTCATAACCGAAAATCTCACCTTTCCACAATCCGCAATTGCAGATGTGAAAGTGCCAAATCTCAACTTCCAACAACGGTCACTTCCGCAATTGTGGATGCGGGCATGCGGAACCATACCCTCTGTCATGGTAACTTTCCACACCATCTTCTGGGGGGCATAACTTCTCCATCCTTGGTCCAAATGAGATAAGGTTAGTACCGTTGGAAAGCTCTTGGAGATCTCTATCCAATGATGAAATCCCTACTCCATCTGAGCACTGTTACCATGTCAAATTCCCCGCTGAAGATCTATCCATAACTCTACTTAAAGACTTCACCTCCTTCATGCCATGATATTTCCTTCCACCTTACCCATAAAGCGGTTCTGAAACACTTCCAGGGCATTCCCCTCCTCCCCAAGGATTAGATGCAAGCATACAACTCATTCACAGGGTTAATCATACATATCATAACATGTAAAATGCATTAAATCAGATCTAACAAATACATCTATCACATGCAATACATATAATGCATTAAACTCATGCAAGACAAAGATATACATATAACAATAAACTCAGCCCTTTACTCAGGCCTGCACATGACTCCTTGTCAATCAAATTCATATAAACATGTATTCCACTATTTCACAATTGAATATAAGCAACCATTTCATAACAATGAAACACCATCATTTAACATAACAAGAAATACTTATCTTTCAATTTCCGAAGCAAATCGCTAAGTGAGAGCAACGTTCCACCAAACCTTGGATCTCTGTCCAGCCTGTACTCTTTCAGCTGAGAGATCACCCCCGATATGGGTTGTGTATCCACTAAGGAGGGATATCATGTTCTCTCACAGTCAAGGTTCCATCTCAATGCTAATCCAATCTATAGTTGGTTTTATCAATCATTCCAGGGCACCTACCCATGATAAGCCAACCTACAATGGGTTTATCAAGCATTTAGGGACATACTGGTCATGCTAATCCAACTTCTAGTTGGGTTTATCAAGCATACCAACAGCAGGGTCATGCCAAGCCAGCATACAGTTGGGTTTATCAAGCATACCAGGCTAGCTGATCATGCTAATCCAACCTGCAGTGGGTTTATCAGGCATACCATGCAATACAATCATGCCAAGCCAGCATACCGTTGGGTTTATCAAACATATCAGACAAGTTGATCATGCTAAGCCAACCGACAATGGGTTTATCAGGAAAACAGGGAGAACAAGGGAGGGGTTTCTAAGCCAGTGAGATCAACCACAGAGCTGCAGGCATCTCAACACTCAACCAACCTAGCACCCACATTACCTACCACATCCAACACAAGGATGACCCTCTTCTTTGTTGCACGGTCCCTCAAGGCCTCTATCCTTCTAGTGATATTCCAGGATGGGCATAGAAAGGTCCAGTCACTAGTTCTATGAGACTATAGCCTTCACTGGGTTTATCTAGCAACCCAACCTTCTTCCACAGTTCAACAAGATAACTCGTTCCAGGCTTGCAGACAAGGCTCTATTCCGCAATCTATCCTCTGTGATCCAAGCTCAGGCTCTCTCACAGTTTCTCTGCACTGTTCAGGTTTGCAGTTTCCTCATGGGTTCTCACCACTCAGTCATGGAGCACTCTGTCACTGGTAGACTTGGTTCACACACACAGTTCTCATTGCTATCAACTCTCTGGCATTTTCTATTACCCAGAGAAACATGATTATCTTCAGGCTATACCACTCTGTTGACTTTGCGTATCCGGAATCGTATGAACAAGCTCTCCCTCCTGGGTAGATGGATCATGAATGGCTATTGCATGAATGGATCGTCGATGTCTAAATGAATGTGGTGGTTGTTTCCCTCCACCCACATTAGTCAAACAGGCTCTGCTATTTTAAGGCGTTGAGTGTCTTTCCGGATAAGCAACCAGAGTCATGCTCTGCCATACGAAATTGCAGGCATGCTCCATACTCCACCAGCTTCAGCAACAGGGTTCTCAACCACCCTCTGCAACTGCATTAATGCCAGCAGGGAGTTCAAACGGGTTCACATTCGGACATGTGGAAACATGGGAAACCAATCCCGTAACCCCCTCACCTCTCCCTAGTGGATACACGTGGCCCCTTCTCATTAGTTTCCTCCTTAGCCAGCTTCTTAGTTATTTTATTCATTAATAATAATTACAGCATTTACATTTATTTCATGGCTTAACAACCCATGAATAATCAAACTCTCCAAATACTTGCCTAAGTGATAAACTTAAACATTCACTAGTGGGTCCTTGGCCTTGAGCTCAACACTAGGGAAAATACACATACTGCATATATCTACAGTCTTTACGTTGAAGCCAAATATCATCAAGGGAAAAATGGGGTATTACAGACGTGATGTTTTCCATGGATGCAGATATCAGGCCAGAAAGGCCACCTGGAGATTCCCCTATTCAGCGACGTGGAGAGGCCAAGGTATTAAGAGCCCGCGAGCGAGAGGCTATCGAGGAATTGGAAGAGACGAAGGAGAACCTCGAAAGGCTCACCATGGGCATCCCAGACACTTTGATTGATCATTTACCCAAGTGTTATCAACGCCATATAGCAGGGGTATCTGGGAGGATTGAGCGCCTTCTTCACAAGGTTCCTCGTGCTGTAGTATGTTATCATGAGCGTTATGATGATTGAAATTAATGAGCTTCAACATATAACCATGTATTACCTGAGAGTCATGAATTTCAGTATTTTGTGATGCAGTACCTGGAATCCATGAGTTTCAAGATTTTTGTCTCAGTACCCTTTTTGTAAAACTTTTATCATGCTGAATATAAAAGCACACCGGTTTATATACAATGTGTCCATGGTGAATGAATATCTCATGTTTCTATTTGTATTGATGTTATGTTTAATATTTTTTTAGGAATGTGCAATGTGCCAATCAACAATGTAATGAGCCAACGAACCTGCAACTGTATTCATTCTCCTAGGAACATGTTGGTAATGAATGAATTCAAATGATCGTTCCAATAGACGTACCCGGTAGAAGAGACGGAGTAAAGTAGGATCACGGATAGCATAGACTCGATTCAATTGGGAAACTACCAGCTATTAATTCAAGTATACCACAATATGGCTCACCCGAAGGGAAGCAAACTCAGTTAACAAACCAATCACTGCATGATACTCAATGATATTATTGGTCGCATGACCTAGGAAATATCCTCCTGAACTAATCAACTCGTTAGTAGGGGAATAAAGTACCCAAGCTGCCGAAGTGATACTCTGAGTGTGTCGGCTAGCGTTGTCTGCGAATCCGTAATAGGTTTCCATCTGCACATCCCAGCTAGACATGGTATGACTAGTCATGATTAAGATGAGACCCTAACCAATTAAAAATAACACACCAAAACACACATTATATACAATATGTACATAATACATATACGAGATTAACCTAAGCATAGTACCTTTTGAGGTATATCCCATTTATAATCCACTAGCTCATATGCTCCTTTCTCCAAAACACGTTTAACGATGTATGAACCATGCCACATTGACAACAATGATGAAGATGCTATGACACTTATGACACAAATCAGACCTGAATGTTGAAATATGACATATATGACATGTCAGAGCTAAAAATAGCCTCCAAGAAGGCGCACAAGGGAGTTTGGGCAGCCAAAGAGACACCCATTCGAATTGAGGGAAGATGGAGACTAGGAATTGTTGGACAAGTGGCACACATTGGAATCTCTTCCCAATTTGAGTTGGCATGAGGATTTTGGAAGGAATTCAACCCATGGAGGACTTGAGAAGTTTATAAAAGACAAGAACAAAAAAGGAGAGTAGCTTTTGATCATTTTTTATTTGCATCTTTTCAATTTGGAGAGCTTCTAGCTTGTCCATGCTAGTGGAGTGTTTACTCTACTTGCCTTAGTACCAATTTCGAGGGTGAAAGATTCCCATCCTAATTGGAAATTGGAGAGGAAATTCAGACCTTTCATTTGGAGATACAATGGATTTATTAGTTGCAGGTTGATGCTGCAGGGCAGCTCGTGGTTATTTCTTCTACAACTTGTTCTCATCTCTATCTCACATTTCTTTGCATATTTTGGCTCTTGGAGGAAGGGCGCCTTTGGTGAGATGATGATCTATTTGTGAGAGTCCAAGATTATCAATTTATTTGTATTCTGATATATATACTCTATATTTGATTCTCATAATACTCTCAGGTCGAAATACCAAGTGAAACTATGTAAAAATACCAAACAATGCATAAATGGTGCCATTTTCCCCATATCTTGTTGTTAGAGCTTGAAGAGGATTTATTTCAAATTGTATCAGTAAACATATGTTATTTTGTTGATGTATGGAGTGTCATTAATATTCTAAAGAAGTTTCATTAACATTTCACAAGTCCTTGGAACCTAATCTTGAATTTCATAACTAGTGGTGAAGTTTACTAGCATTTCCCCCTATGTGAAGACATGTATACAAACATCTGATTTATGGGAGTTGCAGAAGCCTATAGGAACTAATTTATGATGCATTGGGGAGATAATTGAAGTCCTTTATTAGTAACATGTCTCTGTTCTGAAATTTGGAGAGGTATTACAACATTTGGAAATCCATCTTTGTCCCCTACCCTTGGGGGTTTGAACCTCGAATTTACTAGTAATATTCCCCAACTTCTCCTGAAGTTAAATGAATGTTGGAGAAGTCTCCTGATATTGTATAATCACCCATGAGGTTAATTTTTATGTATTAATACCATTCATATACCTTTAGACTCAATTTGAGATTATTTGGAGCCATTTGGATCCATCTACCCTTGGGGGTTTCAACATAGATTTTCCCAGTAATTATGCCTTTCATTCTCTAATTGTAAACGCAAGTGGCTGAAGTATTTAGAAAGTATCCAAGCCTATAATATCTACATCAATGTGTCCTATTACACCTCAATCCACTATAGACACAGTTCAAAACTATTTGGGATCATTTGGGATAGTTTGGGGCTTCACTAATCCAAGTTTCGAAAATTGACCAAATTGGGGAAAATTCCAAATTGGGGATATTACAAAAAGACTCAGAAAGATCTATTATTATATTATTTTGAACTCATTCATATAGGCTCCACCTGGAACTCTCTCTTTGGTTCCACATGTATCACATGCCAATCAATGATATGATTAGGATCATGTACATATTTCTTAAGAAAAGATACATGGAAGAAATTATGAGCTTTCATGTTAGCAGGCAATGCAATCCTATATGCAACTGGCCCTATCCTATCAAGGAATTCAAATGGCCCACAATATCTGGGTGCCAACTTGACACAACTTCCCAACTTCATGGAACTCTTCCTTGGTTTCACTCTCAAGTAGACATGATCCCCAATCTGAAATTCCTTATGCATTCTTTTCAGATCTGCATAACTCTTATGCATGTCATGTGATTTCTTCAAATTCTGCCTGATCTTCACAATCTCTTGCTCCATCTCCTCAATCATTTTTGTCCCAAGCACTACTCTGTTCACTGGGTTGTCCCGGCTCACTAGAGTTCTGCATCCTTTGCCATACAACACTTCAAAAGGACTCATCTTCAATGATTCTTTATGTCCATTCTTGTAAGCAAATTCCACTAAGTGTAAGTAGTCTTCCCACTTATATGGCTTATCCATCACATACATCCTTAACATATCTTCATGGATCTAATTTACTTTCTCAGTCTGACCATCTTTCTGAGGATGGTAGGATGTACTAAAATTCAACTGAGTTCCCAACTCCTGGAATAATCCTTTCCAAAAATTGGATGTGAACTTTGGGTCACGGTCTGAAACTATTGCCTTGGGCAATCCATGCAATGTGAATATCTCTCTCATGAAGATATCTGCAATGTCATTGGCCTTGTGAGTGGACTTGACTGGAATGAAATGAGCTACCTTTGATATCTTGTCCACCACCACCATGATTGAATCATGTTTCTTCACTGTCATTGCAAATCCTGTTATGAAATCCATAGAGATCACTTCCCACTTCCATTCTGGGATGGGAAATGGCTGCAACAATCTTGCTAGATGTTGATGCTTTGCATTGACCTGTTGACACTTCTGACATCTAGCAATATACTCAGCTATGTCTTTCTTCATACCATGCAAAAAGTAATGTTTTCTTGCTGCTGTTATAGTCTTCTGATATCCTAGATGTCCCAAGTATGGCCTTTGATGTATCTCATCCATCACCAACTTCTTCAAATATGCACTGTTTGGAATGTACAGTCCAGTGTTCTGATAAATGAGAACATCATCCTCACCCAACTGATATGTTGCATACTTTTCCTCTATAACACTCTGCTGCAATTTCTCTTTGATCTGAAGGTAGACCTCATCACTATCTTGAGCCTTTAAAATTCTTGCCTTCAAGTCTGATTCACACCTACTTATTGCGGCAATGTGGAATCTCCTGCTGAGTGCATCAACAACCTTATTCTCCTTACCCTTGACATGCTTAATTTCCAAATCAAACTCACAAAGGAACTCCATCCATCTAGTTTGTCTTGCATTCAGATTTGGCTGGTCAAACAATTATTTCAAACTCATATGATCATTTCTGAGCTCAAATCTTCTTCCCAAGAGATAATGCCTCCATCTCTTGAGAGCATGAACTATGGTTGCTAGCTCTAAGTCATGGGTGGAATAGTTCCTTTCATGCTCCTTCATCTTCCTTGACTCATAACAAATTACAAACCCTTCTTTAATTGGAACTCCACCAAGTCCTTCAATGCAAGCATCAGTGCATACCACAAAATCCTTGCTTGGATCTGTAGTCTTCAAAATAGGTGCACTGGTATGCAACTCCTTTAACTGTTGGAAACTTCTTTCACATTTTCAGGCCATGTGAATTTGATGTCCTTTCTCTGAAATGAAGTAATTGGATGGGCCATCTTGGAGAATCCTCCAATGAACCTCCTGTAGTAACCAACAAGGCTCATAAAATATCTAACATCTGCTGCATTCCTTGGAGTAGACCAATCCATGATGGCCTCAATATTCTCTGGATCCACTGCAATGCCCTCTGCTGATATAATATGACCCAAATACTGCACCTTCTCTTGATAGAAGTTACATTTACTCATCTTAGAATACAGCTGGTTCTCCCTAAGGACTTGCAATACCATCCTCAAATGATCATCATGCTCTTCTTCATTCTTGGAATACACAAGAATGTCATCCAGGAACATAATCACAAACTTATCCAAATATTTGTTGAAGACACTATTCATGAGACACATGAATGTAGCAGGTGCATTGGTAAGACTAAATGGCACCATAGTAAATTCATAATGACCATACCTAGTCTTGAAAGTTGTCTTATGAATGTCTTCTTCCTTTATCCTTACTTGATGGTACCCAAACCTCAAGTCAATCTTGGAAAACACTCTAGCTTCCCTCATTTGATCAAACAAGTTATCAATCCTTGGCAAGGGATACTTGTTCTTAATTGTCACCTTATTGAGCTACCTGTAATCAATACACAGCCTCAATGTCCCATCCTTCTTCTTAACAAACAACATGGGTGCACCCCATGGGGATACACTCGATCTGATATATTCCTTTTCCATTAATTCCTGCAGCTAGATCTTCATTTCTACCAATTCTGGTGTGCTCATTCTATAAGGATCTTTGGAGATGGTTGTTGCCCCTGGAACAAGATTAATGGAAAAGTCAATATCTCTCTTGGGTGGCAATCCTGGAACTTCATCTAGAAACACATCCTGAAACTCTTGCAATATATGGAAGTCTTCTATCCCAGGTCTTGTATCTTCTGCTAAATCTAATATATGCACAGCATATAACTAACAACCCTTTTTATAAAACTTCCTTAATTACAGAGCCAAAATTTGCCTTACGGAAACATGTTTTGGAATTCCTTTAACCAACTTTGGCTTGCCTTCATCATCAAGGAATTCAAGTGCTTTCTCACAGCAGTTTAATTTGGCCCTATGCCTCTCCAACCAATCCATACCAATTAAGGCATCATATGACCCCAATGGTAAGACATTTAATTCTGCGTGAGTGATGAGTCCATTCAATTATATGGGACACTTCCCCACTACTTCACTTACCTTCATCTTGGTGCCTGTTTCTAACTGAACTAGCCAAGCCTTACTATGCTTTAATTTACCAAGGAAACAACTTTCAACTACCTTAGGACATACATAACTATGAGTAGACCCTGGATCAGTCAAAACAGAAATAGGCTGCTCAACAATCTTACCTGCAACCTCCACCATTGTTGATTGATGGTATGCTTGATGATCATCCAGTGCTGCATAAATCTTAGGTGTTGCTCTTGCCATGTCCCCTATTGTAGTTGTTCCTCTAACATTGTGCAAGATCCTGCGGTTCTTCTTTGCACTTGGGCAATCTCTAAGCATGTGGTTCTCCCCACAACCCTAACACTGACGTGGCCCCTTTGACATTATATCTGTTGCTATAGCTGGCTTGAATTCTCTTCTTGCTTGTTGGCCTTGTGGAAATCTCTTAGGCTGGTTTCTAAATGGTGGCTTGAATTCACCTTTCTTCTGATCAAACCTTCCCTTGGGTTTACCTTTCCACGCTGGTTGCACCTCTGTTTTACCTTTACCCTGCTCATATCAATGTTCTTCCATTCTAATGGCTTCATCCAAGCTTCGTGGATTTACAAACTCTATTCTATCTATGTAGCTCTGTGGTAGAATACCAAGGAAGCATTGGATCTTCACTCTTCCATCCTTGATGTAGTCTACATACCTCAGCAACTCCAAAAACTTATGGACATGCTCATCCATGGCGTTCTATCCTAGTCTGAGTTCATTGAACTCTTTCCTTTTACTATCATAATACCTAACTGATAGGTACTTTTCCTAAAAGTATCTTTGAAGCTTCTCCTTGTTGACTCTTATTTCACTGATTCCTTTCACTTGCATGAGGTGATCCCACCAAATAGAGGCTCTTCCACTAAGGTTATAAATAGAAACCTTAGCCTTTTAATTCTTTGAATACTCATGCATTCTGAAGTATTTCGTGAATCCAAGAAGCCATGCCTCTACTTCTTGACCTTCTTTGCTTTCACCATCAAAAGTGGGAGGACTTTCCTTCCTAAATTCACCCTGTGGAATACCTTTGTGCTTTTTTTTGCATTTGCTCTTGCTGGAAGTGCGTCTTGGGCTCCCCTGAGAACCCTCAGAATCATCTGACCTGCTAGAAGAAAACTTAGGAGAGGGTGTCTTGTGCCCTCTACTCACAGTTTCCCTTCTAGGGCTTGGATTTCTTCTCATGGAACGGCCCCTAGACTGACTTTTTGCATTTCTTTCCTCTCGGCCCTCGTGGATCGGGTTAGAACCACCATTAATCCTTTGTTGCAAGTCCATAAGACTCTGCAAAATGGCCGCATTGATTTTATGTTGCTCTTCTTGCGCTTTCATCATCCGCTCGTTAAATCTTACCATAGTCTTAGCCAAGTTTGGGGGCGTTACTTGCTCCCTTCTTCCATCAAACTCGGCCTCTGTATGTGCTTCTTGCACATTCTCACCCAGCACATCATCTTCTGGCCCAAATGGATCCTGCGCATCATTTAAAGTGACCATTCTTACACGGTTCTGTGCGCTGCCCTGTGATACGATGCGTCTTAGAGCTGTTGCTATCTTTATGCATGTCATAGACATTCTATTAGATATCACAAGCATGTAAATAACTCTATCATACCCATTCAAACCAGGAACTATTCATTTGAACAATTAATCAATCAAATAAGTTCATCAAAATCACGCCATGGGCACATTTCTTGACCAAAAATGCATGCACGGTCCGGCCCAAACAGTTCTCAGTGTCGCAACTGAAGCTATGATACCACTTTGTCACGTCCCCAATGACCTCCTTAGGCCACGAGAGACCCTGATACATTTTTTTTCCTCCAAATTCGACTGAATACACACACACAGTTGAAATGACTCGGATCTGCAATTTGCAACACAGAACTGCGAATCCGCAATTGCAGATGCGGAAGTGCCAAACTTCATAACCGGAAAGCTTACCTTTCTGCAAACTGCAATCTCCAATCTCTTCAATAATAAAACAAAATTTTAAAATCCAACCAAATAATCCCTTCTCATTTTTCTTTAATCTACCAATGTTGCTTTTACTGTATGGTAAATTATCATCATTAATACTTTTTTTCCTCATATAAAAATATAAATAAAATCTTAATTTCATTTCAAAAATATTGAAATTACATTGTATAGAATGCACAAGGCATTTCAATGCTTAAAGACCATGCAAAAAAAGAAACCCAATTATCCAAGCTACAATAATCATACTCAAAAACATCCCTACAAGGCATTCTAAATAAGCAAGTTACACTTATCCTAAACATAAATTATCCATATGGATGCAATGTGCATAACCTGTAAATGGTCCTCAAAACTCCCACAAGCAAACATTTATCAATCATTTGCCAAAATTTTATCAACATATGTACATAAAGCTATACCAAGAAAAAAAAATCATAATATGACATAAGTTGATGGCATGGTCATTTTATGATAGATAAACATAATTAAAGAAAAGGAACAAGATCCCATTAAACCACTTGCGTTGATGTACTCTCCCAAATATGCCATCAACTAGGTTTCATGAGGAGTCCTCCTTTGATATATGACCCGCCAATAGGTTTCTCTTTTGGTATACGTGATTGAAGGATCTTTCATTGAACACTTTAGCCCATGCATGCATTTCCTCACAAATCGATATGAGAACAATATTTTGAATTTGTGCTTTGCTCTTCATCAAATTAATTATTAGCATAGAATCTCCCATCACATTCATTTGCTACACTCTTCTCCCCGACCATATATGTTGTCATGGAGGGAAATGGTGATCCTATAGCTGAAGCTAAATACTAGGGTAAAAAAATTACCATTCAACACACTCTAAAAATATAGAATTCAATGGCACTGCCCAATCCACATCATAGTGCTATTACCTCACTCTACTCTAACATAGACCTCACTAATGGTCTTGTATAGAGCTAGCCATCCTAGTCCAAATAGACTCCAACCATGGTTCCTTTCCTCATGGCTTAATTTAAGCAATAGCATTACAAGAAATCAAATACCAGCATTACTGGAAATCGTTTGAGACATTACCAAATTGCGTTGTTGTCGGATTTTAATAAACCATATGTTGCTTCTGATCCCATTCAAATTTGAACAGCAAGGATTATATCTAAGCTATATCACCATACTGGTTGATTTGCCCCTTGATTTCGATATGGATTCAGGTTATCTCCACGATATCATTTGTATGGCTCCAATCAACTCAACGCTTGATCAATATGCATCCACCAATCCATGAACCTAGAGAATACATCAATCTGGTTAAACACTCATATGGACAAAATCTAACTAGGTCTTGATTGTTCTCCTAGGTGTTTCAGTTCATATGCTCTTCAAGGTCATGATTTAGAGTTGCTACTATGCAAATTTTTCTCCTCGTATTCAACGAATTTGTTCCATTTAACAACCACCCACATTGCCAAACGTCCATAGGTAATAAATCCCATACATGGTGGGTTATCTTCATTATGCATTCTTGATTTAGTTCTTATGAGGTTCGATCACTTACTCAAGTAATTCAAATACGAGTTGTACTTCCTTGATCTTGCATTGATACCAAGTTGATTCACGCAGGATCAAATGCTCTATTCTCAATGTAAATAGTACTAACTTATAATTGCTCCTTCACTTCCTATTGGTATCAATAGGGGAGGGACACCAATAGTGGCGCAGGGCCCACTGCGCCACCTCAGAGGACAGCTGGCGGGGCCCTTTTTCGATATGACAGGAGCCGAGTAGATAGAGCCGCGTGTCAGGCACGTGGCGCACTTTATTGCTAAGGTTTTTGTGGGGTTTTGCATGGTGAAAATGCAATTTTGTCGGGGCTTGTAACTCTTCCTGTGCATTCTTGTTCGAGCCCAGTGTGTGGCCACTCCGGCACCCCGGTAGTGGTCCGCCCCTACTCCATTGATCGCTCTTGCTTGCGTGCCTAGTGGTAGGTTGCATACCCGTTGACGGAGATTCCTATTAACCTCATACTACACGCATTTGGTCATTGTTCTGTGTGGCATTCCTAGCATGATAACTCGTTCCGGTCGGACCTTTGCTCGGCTCTGCGTTTCGTTGGTGCTGGCCCCCACATCACTTGCAGTGTGCAGGTGGTTATGGATGATGGAACACTGCTTCTCCAGTTGTGGCTCATGATGGCTGATGTGTTGCCCAAGGTGTACTCAGTAGATTGAGTATGATAGGATTTTTTGTTGTTAGATTTTTCATTAATGGTAAGACAGAGTGGAATCTCAATTGGACTTGATGGTTTCTAAACTTTGCATTAAATGGACCAAATACTGTCAGCTGGGGTTCTAATCAGTTATTAAATGTATTTTGTACTTAATATAAACTCTATTTACGCATAAATATGTTGTTTAATGATTTTTAATTAATCTGGAAATGTGCAAGAATAGGGTGGTTGATGTGACGGGAACCATGACCACTACTGGTTCCCGCACAACAATAGGAGCCTCTCCCCTACTACCATATCTCAATCTGCAAGAGAACTTCAATCCGTACATAAGAATTTAGCTCATTCATGTACGTAGAATTAAACATAGAATCCAATTATGGATCTCTTGAAGCTCCGTAATTTGTCATCCCAATCTCGTGTTCTTAATTGTGTGTTGTTGTGCTAAAAAATGCAGGATGATGGTATGCATATTAATCTTACAGCCAAGATTTCTAATATGTGTGCACGAAATTATAACATTCCTGAGGTGAACAAACTAAAAGCTAAATTCATAGCTGGGAGGATTGTTCCTCCTATTGCCACTACAATTGTAATGGCAGATGGATTAGTTTGTTTAGAACTTTACAAGGTTCTCTCTTCCCATAAATTATATTGAAAAGTATCGGAACTCTTTTGCAAACTTAGCACTGCCAATGTTTTCAATGGATGAACCTCCTCCAACAAAGATAATTAAGTATTGAGATTTAAGTTAGACTCTTCGGGACCATTGGGTAGTTGAGGGTAGTTTCACTTTACAGGAGCTACTAGATTGGTTCAAAGCCAAAGGTTTGACTGCCTACAATATATCATGTATGAAAACCATACTTTATAACAAGATTTTCCCCAAACATTGTGAGAGACTGAATCTGAAGATGGCAGATCTTGTCAAAGATATAGCAAAGTTAGTAATTCCTCCAAGTCGTCACCATTTTGACATTGTAGTTTATTGTGAAGATGAGTCTCAGAATGATATTGATGTGCCTTTGGTCTTTATTTACTACCGTTAGGTAATGTCTAAAGATTAAATGATTGATGAACTGTAATCTTGTATATTGGATTCATACAAGAGATTATATTCATCACTGTATTTAAGTATATGGTTGTTATTCAAGTTTTGAGATGAAGGTTATCTAGTGTCCTGAGGTTAGTCATATGCTAGAAAAAATTGACTGTTTTGGTATGGGTGTTGGAGAGGTCAGCTCTTCTTCTTCATAGCTCATAATGGTCTGATGTCTCCCTACACAGAAGTTAAAGTTATTCAGAATGGTACATAATTCTAATCTGTCTTGTGAACTGAAGGATGAGTCTAAATGTTTAATACTATGTATCGCAGCGAAGAATTATTTATTGTCCCATGTGAAGTGTTGTAGATTTGTTATTGTATGTTTTATGGATGGAGAGAGGGCATTTCCAAAGGAAACGAGCCCATAATCAGTTCCTTTACATTTTATTTATGTAGAGAAGGTGTTTCCAAAGGAAACCAGTCCATAATATGTTCCTTTACATTTTATTTATTTAGAGAGGGCATTTTCAAGGGAGATGAGCCCAAGAACATGTTCCTTTGCATTTTAATTATTTAGAGAGGGTGTTTCCAAGTTAAGAAACGATCCTGGAATCTGTTTGTTTGCATTATATTGATTTAGAGAGGGTGTTTCCAAAATGATACTTTTTGGGAATCCATTTGTGGTTTTGGAATCCACCTTGAATCTTGATATTTTTAATAACCTAACACATGATCATTTTGTTCAAGTACTTAGCTCCTGAAAGAGTAATGCATTGTGTCATGCATCCTTTTGGCATTGTGAATCTCTATTTGATGGCAATTTTGTGTAACATACACAAGCCTACATATGATCTCCATTTATCATCTTTCTTAGGAATTAAAGTTGAGCAAAAACATTGGGTAATTCTTTGTTATGATGTAATCTTAATGATATTGAGAGGGGGGTGAAGCAGTATCATGTGCAGATTTACAAATAATTCACCTTTTAAAACATGCACCAATTTCTATTTAAAACCACACCAATAAAAATAAATTGTGCGTAGATATTTGAAGAAACTAGTATATGTGTGCGTGTAAAGCGAAATTACAGAGAAATATGGGAAACACCAATCTCCACTAGTGTGAGCACCAAATCACTCAGACACCCATCTGATTGGGACACCAATCCCACTGGAAAGCACCAACTTGTACATTGTAGGCTTCAACTTGTGAGGACACCAATCCTCTATCCAAGCACCAACTTGTTGAATCAGGATCCAACATATGAGGACACCAATCCTCTGCACAAGCACCAACTCACAGTGTTGAGGAACCAACCTGAGTGGAGACTCCAATATCCTTTCCTTGCCCCGTCAAACCGCCTTGAGATATAGATGTTGTTGTACTTTGACTTCATATCTGCATGCACTATTATTTGCACTATGCTTCATTGACTTTTGTACTTACTTCTAATGTATTCTAGTTCAAATCTTATCCTTGTTTCTCTTACATTGTATTCTACTACAGTTTTGTTCTACAATATAGATTCTGTGCACATATATATTCACATGCTTCTTGCACCTTTCTCACAAATGCTCCTTATGTCTACATGACTACTTCGTGTTTCTCTGTATTTCTTACAGCCTCATGCACTTCTTCAAATCATATTTCCTCTGATTCCCCTAAGCATTTCATATGTCCAAAGCTTTCTAATTCAAAATATTACTTTATTTGTTCTTCCAAGCTTGCTTCTCATTCATCAACTTCACTCTTATTTATAATCAACTTGTTCAAACGATGTGTCCACATGTTGGGGATTCTCCAAACGTTAACAACCCTTCTTCCTTTCTTTACGATCAAGCTTACCAAAATATCTGGCACTTGTCTTAACCTACGCAAATGAGGTACCATAGCTTTGTGGGTCTTGCACACATTAGTTCCTTGGCTTAGTGGGACTTAAGCACTAGAGTACCATGACTAGATGGGATTAAGGACTTGTGCACATGTTTTTATATACTTCTTCAAACTCGCATATAGACACCAAGTCCAACAACCTCTTTGACATCAATGACAACACTAAAGTTCAACAATCTCCCCCTTTGGCATTGATGTTAACACCTTATGAAGTTGTGCTCCTCTTGATCTTGAATTCCTCCGTTTTGCTTGCACACAATACAATGCTCCCCCTGTATTTATGCCAGTTTGATCCTTTGCTCTACCGCCCAACCTTTCATCAATATTTTTCTGTTGTTTTTCATCTTCTCATGCTTCCTGTGTAGTTCTCTGACACTGATACATGCTTCATAGTATCTCTCCCCCTTTGAGATAAATGGAAAAGGGATACTCCCCCTATATTTATATTTCATTCCCTTCCTTTCTTGTTGCATTTACTACGCTGTGATGATTATGTATCATTGTCTCTGTAAGCGTGTACATATATCACAGTTACTAAAGGTATGCTCCCCTTGTGCAATTGCAAATTCTTCTTTACCTTGATCTTCCGTTGTGCACGGTTCTCCCTTTTTGAATTAGTGTGGACTCCCCATGGATCCATGTGTTTATGTATCCTGCACAATTCCTATCGCAACACTTGTTTATCCAATGATTGCAATTTCTCCAAATCAAGCGCCACTCTTATTAATGTAATTCAGTTCACATGCGGTATCTAAGTTGACATTTACCATGTCGTCACATTTGTTATCCCTTTACTAACATTTTTAGGCATATATTATTCACACTTCATGCATCACATGCTACATTAATTCAGGGTGTAGTGAAATTCGCACGCAATGAGCTTTGAATTGAATTGACGTTCATTTCATCTATCATCTTTCATGTGTACTTTTTGCATTTAATCCATGATGTCATCTCATTAAGGATACATTCCTTCAACGTCTTTTCGAATCATTGATGGCCTTCAGTCATGATTGAATCAAATTGCAACCTGCCTTATTTATGATCTGTGTGTGATTTTATCATTCATCTTGGTTCATTGATACTTCCCTTGCCGAGCTTATCTTTAGTTTCCAATACTGAGCATTGTGACTTCGTCTGCAATGTCTAGCCAGTTTTAGAGATTCAGCAGTTCATTATGTAGTCTCCATTTAATGGTTCAATCGCAACAAGTTGATTTTGAAAAGCTAGAGATAAAGATGGGAATTTGGAAGTCCCAAATGAAAGAGTCAGATGTCATGAAGTGGTATACACATTCTCATATTAATCAAGGCAACTCAGAGGAGATATTAGTTCTGAAGAGACGAATTGAATGCTTGGAGGGACAACAGAAGCAAATTTTTGAGTTGTTGAATCCAGTCTAGACGGAGCACTGCAATGCGGACTAGACTTCTTCGACCCTATAAAATTCTACCAATTTCTGCAAGCTCGTAAGTTCATCGAGAAGCCTTCACCGGACCTTGAGCTTCATTTATTTATATAGCCATCCAATCATGTCGTGAAATCGGATCTCGAGATATGATTTGATTTTGTAACTGTCAGATCTGCCCAAGATATAAAGGCATACTTTGTATATACTTCTCTTTTTTAATGCCATTACTTTTATATAATACAGACATTAATATAAAATCAAATGTAGTTCGGTTTTATCCCCTTTTTGAGTGTCCTTGTATTCATTCTTGGCGGTAAAAAAATTTCTAGATGATGCAGTTCCTTTGTTTATATGCACAGATTGTTGCTTTTATAGGAATTGAGGACTATTGCATTGATTCTAAAAACATTGTCTTCCACTTTAGGCTGATATATTGATCTAAAAATTTTAGGATCTTTTTAACCAAAAACTTGCATGTGAAATTTGCATGTAACATTCATAAAAATGGCTTAAACGATGATTTTTAAATGCTTTTAAATCAACACATAAGCAAATAAAAGAGAGATGCAAACCAGAAAATGAAGACAAAAACTGATAACGGAGTTCACCCTTCTTGGGTTACGTCTCTGGGCCGCTTCCAATGGAAAGGTCGATCCTATTAAGTCTTCAAATGTTACAAATTGAGTGTTCTGGAAACACTTTTGGGTTCTATTTGTCAAACTCAGAAACAGACTGCACCACTTCGTTCCTCTCAAAATTATGAGAAAAGTGAGTATAAAGTTGACTATATGTGCATGAGGCCTCCTCTGGCACGCAAAACAATACAATCTGCCCTGAAAATAAGAAAAAATAGTACGACCTGTATAGATTTTTCCTAGGGATCCGTGCCCATTAATGGCATGAGCACCTCGGGATCTGTCCCTGTACTCTGTCTCGAACTCTGGGCAACTTTGCACGCTGTGTTATGGAACTCTGAACCCTCCTTCGTGGTTGGAAATCATGGAATTTTTATATGGTTTTGGCGCTAAAACCTTTTAAGGTTTATGCGTCGTTTACCATACAATGGTGGGGCGATGCACCAGTGGTGAAGCGCAGCATTATTTAGGGAGAGGTCACGGGGTCAAACCCATGGACCTCTCCTCCCTCCACGCGCTTTTGGAATATGGCGCATATTACGTATAACACGTTTATGATATGGTTTGTTGTGATATGGTTTATATGGTTCGGTGGTATGGTATGGCTCCACGTTGATATAATTGAATAGGGTTCCACCGCTATGGTTCTATATAATATACATTTTGAATGGGGGCCTTGGTGTTGGCATGGGATCGAGAGCTATGCCCTTGGCCCCTCCCCATTTTTTAAAAATATAACCAATTCAACCTTAAATAACATTTGAACCATATGTTTGTTAGTTGGCTAGTGGAGCTTTGTGGAGACCTTGGTGGAGTTCTTGGGTTCGATTCCCATAAACTCCAACCCTTTTTACCATATAACTTATAAACCATTTTTTAACCTTTTAAACCATTTGCTTACCACTTTTAACCATCCTTGTCGAAACTTCAAATGATGACAACTTCTTCATCTAGAGGTCGTTTCGCACGAAACAAGCGTTGACGGAAAGTTGTTGACGAGCTCTTTGCCACAGTTACCTTTGAACTGTTGTTTGAAGACTTTAAATCTGATCGATCCTCAAAATGTCTTGATTTTTGTAGCTTAGTTTGAGATTGTAGATATTGATGTGGTTGATGATCAGTATGTATGATTGTTTCTTTACCCATTAGATAATGTTTTCACTTCTTTACACTTTGTACTAATACATACAATTCTTTATCATAGGTTGGATAGTTGATTATAGCTTTAGAGAAGGTTTCATAATAATAGCATATTGGTTTTTTAAGTTGCATTAAGACTGCCCCCATGGCATAACCACTAGCTTCAGTCTCTATCTCAAATGGTTGTTGTAGATCCAATAGTGCAAGTACTGGAGCTATACTAATATTTTCTTTTGGAGTGTCGAAGGCCTTCTGTGCTTTGCCTTCCCACTGAAAGACTCTGTTCATACCTGTCAAAGCATGTAATGGAGAATCTATGAAGGAGAAGTTAGCAATGAACTTCCTCCAGTATTGGGATGCTCCCAAAAAGCTTCTTACCTCAGTTACATTATTTGGCTTGGGACAATTCACAATGACCTCAACTTTAGAGGGATCAATCCTCAATTCACCACCCACTACAATTAACCTAGATATACTAAAGATGTCTTCCCAAATTCACATTTAGACATCTTTAAATACAATTGTTCCCTTACAAGTACATCAAAAACTTGTTTAACATGCTTGACATGTTCCTACCAAGTACGACTGAAAATCAAAATATCATCTAAGTAGAGTATGACAAAGTCATCAATGAAGGGCCTAAAAACATCATTCATCACCCTCATAAATGTCACGGGTGCATTACAAATCCCAAAGGGCATTACCATCCATTCATACAATCCTTGTTTAGTTTTGAAAGCAGTCTTCATTGTCATGAATTCTAGTTTGATGATAGCCACTTCTTAAGTCTAACTTAGTGAAATAATTTGCATTCTTAAGCTGACCCAAAAGATCATCAATCTAAGGAAGAGGATACTCGTCCTTAATTGTGATTTTGTTTAGTGCCCTATAATCAACACACAAACCGCATGTGCCATCCTTCTTTGGCACTAAAACAATAGGTGAACCACATGGAGAGGAGCTTGGTTGAATGTCTCCTCTTTCAAGCAATTCCTGAACCTGTTTCTTTATCTCTGCATTTTCAATTACTAAAGACCTATACATGCCAATGTTAGGAAGTGGTGCATCCTGCTGTAAGAGAATCTCATGTTGAATTTCTCTTTTTGGAGGAGTTCTTTTAGGTTCTTGAAACAAGACATCATAATCAATTACAACTTTAGTTAAATATTTCTTAAGTCTTGGATCACATCCCTTAAAAGATTCACTTTGACCAACATCCTTTGCTTTAACAATCATAATAACAAAATTCTTACTAGCATTTACTAGCCTCTTCATTTGACTTCCAAAAACTAATGAAAGATTATTTTTCATGCGATGTGCATGAACAACCTATTCAATACCATCTTTAGTGAGCCGGTATATGTTATCTTCCCTGTAAAAGATAGCCTTCCTATCATAAAGATAAGGACTTCCCAAAACAATACCACATATATCTAATGGAACTACATCCAGATCTACTTCATCAATGAATCCAGAAGTGATAACAAATCTAAGTCTACATTGTTTTGTCACTTGTAATTATGCCTTATCACATACCCATCCAAGAGGACATGGTTTTGGGTGTAACCTAGTTTCCAAATGAAGTTTCTTAAATATCTCTTATGAAATTACATTGGCTTGTGATCCACTATCAAAAAGAGTATCTATCTTTGTATGCTTAGAAATTACTCTTATATGAAACAACTCACTTCTCTTTCTTTCATCAACAACAGATTCATGCTTTGAATTGGAAGTGGAAGGATTTTGACCTTGTATGCCCGTAGCAACAATCTTAGTCTCATCCCCTGAATCAGATCCCAAATCATGTTGGACAGCTGTAGCAGTGGTCTTCTTGTCCTCCTTATTCCGAAACTTCTCAAGCTTGAGATTCGGATGAAGCTTCCAACATTTGGATGCATCATGACCCTTTTTCTGCCAATGTGATCATGTAGGTTTGTCTCCTTGTTTCTTCATTGTAGTGGTATGCTTACCTTTCCCCTTACCTTTGAAATTGTTTCCTTCAGTTTTGTAAGGTTTCTTGGAAAAAATTTCATTTGTATTCTTCCCCTTTGACACCATATGAGTCGCTTGAACACATACCTCATCAAGATTAGTTGGATTAAACATAAGTATCATATGACACAAATAACTATGTAATCCACCTGTGTACTTGAGAATAATTTCTTGAGTGTAGAGAGGTATACCAAGCATTAAAGCTCTCTTTCGAAATTCTTGTGTGTAATCTTGTACACTTTGACCCTTACCTTACCTCATATTTTGCCAATCCATCATTGCTTGTTGTATGTAACCCAATGGATAAAACTGCTTTTTTAATGTTGATTTGAACTCATGCCAAGAGGATATAATATTGCCTTTTGAGGCCAAATCCTTTTGAGTTCTGCTCTCCCACCATATGAAAGCAGTCCCTCCAAGTCGAAGTGAAGCTAACTGAATTTTCAAGCTATCTTCAGTATACTTTTGAATCCTACAATAGACTTCTATCTAACAGATCCAATTATCTAACTTTTTAGCATTAAGTTCTCCACTATAAACAAGTAAATCAAACTTAATATCAAGCTTTAATTAAGGCATATTAAGATCAATTTTCTTTTCAGGTGAGGAATTTAAAGAACCATCAAGAAAAGATAGTGATGATGGAGGAGATTTATGAGGTTCCTCGCCACCTCCTTCTTCTTTACCTTTTGCATGAGAAGAACCACCTTGTTCTCCCTTCTTCCGATCCTAATAAAGTTCTTCAACTATACTTTGCATCTTCATGAAAGCTTTAATAAAATCCTCTTCATAAGGAATTGAAGAAGTCCCATCATCTCCTTTTTTTGAAGCCATTCTCCTTCTTCCTAATCCAATCTCAGGATCAAACTCTTCAAGCTCTCCTTCACCTCTTTGAAGCCTTGCTCTTGTTAACATAAACAAACTCACAATGCAATGGTTAAGCTGCTCTGATACCAAACTTGATCTAAAATTTTCAGGATCTTTTTAACCAAAAACATGCATGTGAAATTTGCGTTTAACTTTCATAAAAATGGCTTAAAAGAGGATTTTTAAATGCTTTTAAATCAACACATAAGCAAATAAAAGAGATATGGAAACCAGAAAATGAAGACAAGAAATGATAACGGAGTTCACCCTTCTTGGCCTACATCTCTGCGCTGCTTCCAATGGAAAGGCCGACCTTATTAAGTCTTCAAAGGTTACAAATTGAGTGTTCTGGAAACACTTCTGAGTTATGTCTAGCAAACTCAGAAACATACTACACCACTGCGTTCCTCTTGAAATTCTGAGAAACATGAGCATAAAGTTGACTATATGTGCCTGAGGCCTCCTCTGGCACGCAAAATGAGACAATCTACCCTGCAAATAAGACAAAATAGTATGGCCTGTATGGATCCCGCCTCGGGATACATTCCCATTAATGGAATGTGCCATCCTTCTTTGGCACCAAAACAATAGGTGAACCACATGGAAAGGACCTCGGTTGAATGTCTCCTCTTTCAAGCAATTCCTGAACCTGTTTCTTTATCTCTGCATTTTCAATTACTGAAGACCTATACATGCCAATGTTAGGAAGTGGTGCATCCTGCTGTAAGAGAATCTCATGTTGAATTTCTCTTTTTGGAGGAATTCCTTTAGGTTCTTGAAATAAGACATCATAATCAGTTACAACTTTAGTTAAATCTTTCTTAAGTCTTGGATCACATCCCTTAAAAGATTCACTTTGACCAACATCCTTTGCTTTAACAATCATAAGAACAAAATTCTTACTAGCATTTACTAGCCTCTTCATTTGACTTCCAGAAACTAATGAAAGATTATTTTTCATGCGATGTGCATGAACAACCTATTCAATACCATCTTTAGTGAGATGATATCTATTATCTTCCCTGTAAAAGATAGTCTTCCTATCATAAAGATAAGGACTTCCCAAAACAATAACACATATATATAATGGAACTACATCCAGATCTACTTCATCAATGAATCCAGAAGTGATAGCAAATCTAAGTCTACATTGTTTTGTCACTTGTAATTGTGCCTTATCACATACCCATCCAAGAGGATATGGTTTTGGGTGTAGCCTAGTTTCCAAATGAAGTTTCTTAAATATCTCTTATGAAATTACATTGGCTTGTGATCCACTATCAAAAAGAGTATCTATCTTTGTATGCTTAGAAATTACTCTTGTATGAAACAACTCACTTCTCTTTCTTTCATCAACAACAGATTCATGCTTTGAATTGGAAGTGGAAGGATTTTTACCTTGTATGCCCATAGCAACAATCTTAGTCTCATCCCCTGAATCAGATCCCAAATCAGGTTGGATAGTTGTAGCAGTGGTCTTCTTGTCCTCCTTATTCCGAAACTTCTCAGGCTTGAGCTCCAGATGAAGCTTCCAACATTTGGATGCATCATGACCCTTTTTCTGCCAATGTGAGCATGTAGGCATGTCTCCTTGTTTCTTCACTGTAGATGTATGCTTACCTTTCCCCTTACCTTTGAAATTGTTTCCTTCAGTTTTGTAAGGTTTCTTGGAAAAGTTTTCATTTGTATTCTTCCCCTTTGACTCCATATGAGTCGTTTGAACACATACCTCATCAAGATTAGTTGGATTAAACATAAGTATCATATGACACAAATAACTATGTAATCCACCTATGTACTTGAGAATAATTTCTTGAGTGTAGAGAGGTATACCAAGCATTAAAGCTCTCTTTCGAAATTCTTGTGTGTAAACTTGTACACTTTGACCCTTACCTTACCTCAGATTTTTCCAATCCATCATTGCTTGTTGTATGTAACCCAATGGATAAAGATGCTTTTTCAATGTTGATTTGAACTCATGCCAAGAGGATATAATATTTCCTTTTGAGGCCAAATCCTTTTGAGTTCTGCTCTCCCACGATATGAGAGCAGTCTCTCCAATTCAGAGAGAAGCTAACTGAATTTTCAAGCTATATTCAGTATACTTTTGAATCCTACAATAGACTTCTATCTGACAGATCCAATTATCTAACTTTTCAGCATTAAGTTCTCCATTATAAACAGGTAAATCAAACTTAATATCAAGCTTTAATTGAGGAATATTAAGATCAATTTTCTTTTCAAGTGAGGAATTTAAAGAACCATCAAGAAAAGATAGTGATGATGGAGGAGATTTAGGAGGTTCCTCACCACCTCCTTCTTCTTTACCTTTTGCATGAGAAGAACCACCTTGTTCTCCCTTCTTCCGATCCTGATAAAGTTCTTCCACTATACTTTGCATCTTCATGAAAGCTTTAAGAAAATCCCCTTCAGAAGGAATTGAAGAAGTCCCGTCATCTCTTTTTTCTGAAGTCATTCTCCTTCTTCCTAATCCAATCTCAGGATCAAACTCTTCAAGCTCTCCTTCACCTCTTTGAAGCCTTGCTCTTGTTAACATAAACAAACTCACAATGCAATGGTTAAGCTGCTTTGATACCAAACTTGATCTAAAATTTTCAAGATCTTTTTAACCAAAAACTTGCATGTGAAATTTGCATTTAACATTCATAAAAATGGCTTAAAAGAGGATTTTTAAATGCTTTTAAATCAACACATAAGCAAATAAAAGAGATATGCAAACCAGAAAATGAAGACAAGAACTGATAACGAAGTTCACCCTTCTTGGCCTACGTCTCCATGCTGCTTCCAATGGAAAGGTTGACCTTATTAAATCTTCAAAGGCTACAAATTGAGTGTTCTGGAAACACTTCTGAGTTATGTCTATCAAACTTAGAAACAGACTGCACCACTGTGTTCCTCTTGAAATTATGAGAAACATGAGTATAAAGTTGACTATATGTGCCTGAGGCCTCCTCTAGCACCCAAAACGAGACAATATTCCATGCAAATAAGACAAAATAGTACGGCCTGTACGGATCCCACCTCGGGATCCATTCCCATTAATGGCATGTGTCGATTACCATGCAACGATGGGGCAGTGCCCTAGTGGTAAAGTGCAGCATTATTTGGGGAGAGGTCCCGGGGTCAAACCTGTGGGCCTCTCCTCCCTCCATGCGCTTTTGGAATGTGGCGCATATTACATATAACATGTTTATGATATGGTTTTTTGTATGGTTATATCAAATGGTTTGTTGGCAACGTTTGTTGTGATATGGTTTATATGGTTCGGTGGTATGGTATGGCTCCACGTTGATATAATTGGATAGGGTTCCACCACTATGGTTTAGCATATGGTTCAATATAATATAAAGTTTGAATGGGGGCCTCGGTGTTGGCATAGGGTTGAGGGCTATGCTCTTGGCCCCTCCCCATTTTTTAAAAATATAACCAATTCAACCTCAAATAGCATTTGAACCATATGTTTGTTAGTTGGCTAGTGGAGCTTTGTGGAGACCTTGGTAGATGTCTTGGGTTCGATTCCCATAGACTCCAACCCCTTTTACCATATAACTTATAAACCATTTTTAACCTTTTAAACCATTTTTTACCACTTTTAATCATCCTTATCGAAACCTCAAATGCTGACAACTTCTTCATCTAGAGGTCGTTTCACACGAAACAAGTGTTAACGGAAAGCTGTCAACGAGCTCTTTGCCATAGTTACCTTTGAACTGTTGTTTGAAGAATTTAAATCTAATCAATCCTCAAAGATCCTCCTGGATCATATATGTACACCATTTTTTTAACATTTTCATATATGAATATCACTTGAACAAGATTATGTGACTTCTGGCTAGATTGTTCTAGTTTCCTTGAATCCACTTAGCATTTTGAATTCAAGGGTTTTATTTACACATTTTGAGAGTCATCGAAATAAGCAGCAATTCTTTACTGCCAGAAAAGCATTTTCACCGTTTTCATTGATTGTGCATGTCTATGAACATTTATTTACCCATTTTTGTGTGCGTGTGGGTTTATGTCAATACTCTGCAAACCTGTTCTTACTTCTTGCAATCTGTGCATTGTTCTCGTCTTATTGTTCTACTGATCTTTGAAAATTTTGAGCTTTATGCCCAAATCCATCACATGCATAACATCTTATATCATAACAATTCTTCGCAGTGTGACCATAATAATTGCATCTTAAACATCTGTGTGAATTAAACCTTCTCCTATAACAAGAAACATTGTAATCATTATCATACCTAAATAAAATTTGCTTAGATGACCCAACTTGTTCATTTTCAACTGGAACATGCTTGTTGTCGCATATATTTTCTGTCTTATTGTAGCCAAGACCATACTTGTCTCCTAGTGACATTTGACTATTCAATATCTCATCCAAAATCAATGAGATGTTCGTATATTTAGCTTCATTTTTCATGTTCAAAAGGTCTTTATCATCTTTTGGATCTGCGCGGTCTGGAATTTTGTTCTTAAAGCCATTCAGTTCAAAAGAGAGCTTCCTTGGATTCTTCATAGGTTGTTCTTCTTTTCTTGATTCATCTAGTTGTTTTGTCAACAACTCATTTTCATGTTTTATTTCTTCCAGTGATGCTTCCAACAAGAGATTATTTTCTTAATCAAGCTTATTAATTGCATTATGAGCGCAGGCTAATTGTTTCTTAAGTTCCCTATTCTCATCTCCTGCCTCTTGAAGTTCTTTGTTTGTGAGTACTTCTTCGGTTCTTTTGGACTCAATTTCTTGAGTTTTCAAACAATCGATTGTTCTTTCAAATTTGAGTGACTGATCCTTTTGTAGGTCCAAAGACTCTTTAGATTCATGTAGGATAACCTTTAGAGATCGATTTTCTTTTCTTACTTTCCTTAATTCATGGAGAGCACTAATCAGTTCACCTTACCAGCCAACTTCTGTATTTTCTTCATTCTCAGAGTCAAGGTTTTCTTCTTCTCTCTCCAACTCTTCCTGACAATTACTCATGTCAGGCAGATTGCAAGATTTTGCACAGGACTTTGAAGGTGAAAAGCAAATCCCATTGTAGACATATTTACAGTGTGTTCCTATAGTAAGATCTGTTTGTCTTTCACATGAGTTATTTGAGACTTCCTCCCTACTGTATTTTTCCTTCTCAATGGAAGAGCATCAATTATCCTTCTCCTCGTAGCATTTATATTCAAGATCTTCTACCATTTCCATGAAGAGTACCTCTCTTAAATTGTCATCACTATCATCTTCATCAGATGAGTTGTTGTTCTCTTTGGAATACAAACTCTTCTTCATTTTATGTTCAGTCATGGATTGTTGGCATGTCTTTCTTCTTTATCTATAGTTAAGATCCTCTCCACTATCACTATCATTGCTTTCCTTATAAGGAAATTTAGAATCAAAGTGGCCTACTCTACCACATTCAAAACATTTGAAAGGTAACTTACCTTTGTATTTGCAACGACCTCTTTTGAGATTCTTCACAAAATTTGCTTCTTCATCATCTAATTCATCAGAGAGACTTTTGCTAGACTCTTCCTTACTTCCTCTTGTCTTCTTGGAGGCCTTGAAAGCTGCTTCTTTTCTTGTAGGATTTTCCTTTTCAATCCTCATCTCATATGTTGTAAGAATTCCAAGAAGCGCATCCATCTTTAATTTGTTCAAATCACTTATGTCCTCTAGAACTGATACCTTGGGATCAAATCTTGTTGGCAAGGACTTTAATACCTTTTACACAAGTGCTTCTTTAGCGATGTTTACTCCAAGTCCTCTCATTGCATTCACAATCTCATCCACTCAAAGGAGATAAGCTTCAATATTTTCTTCTTCCTTCATTTTGAGGGTTTCAAACTATCATTAAAAATTTTCCAGCTTTGCTTTCTTAACTTTATCATCTCCTTCATAGATGTTCTTGAGTTTGTCCCATACCTCTTTGGCTGATGTGCACTGCATAACTTTGGCAAACTCTGAATATATTAAAACACACAGTATTGCATTTCTAGCCCTTGCATTGCACTCATACGGCCTCTTATCAGCTGCATCAACTGGACGAATACTGGGAACATTGTAACCACTTATGATATATTTCCAAACGTCAGCTCCAAGTGATTGTAAATATACTTCCATCCTTATGCTCAAAAAGGTGTAGTTAGACCCATCGAACCTTAGTGCTCTGTTCGTGGAAAGTACCTCTTGCTTATCCATCTCTGCGTAGTGATCTTTATCTTCCAGTTGTTAAACTATTACTGAAGCAACCTGCTCTAATACCAATTTTTGGAATCTTAATGATACTGAGAGGGGGGGTGAATCAATATTATGCGCAGATTTGCAAATAATTCACTTTTTAAAACATGCACCAATTGTTATTTAAAACCACACCAATAAAAACAAACCGTGCATAGATATTTGAAGAAAATGTGTGTGTGTGTGTGTGTGTGTGTGTGTATAAAATGAAATTACAGGGAAAGAGAGAAATATGGGAGACACTAATCTCCACTGATGTGAGCACTAACTCACTCAGACACCCCTCCGATTGCGAAACCAATCCCACTGGCAAGCACCAACTTGCAGAATGCAGGATTCAACCACTGAGGACACCAATCCTCTGTGCAAGCACCAACTTGTTGAATCAGGCTCCAACCTATGAGGACACCAATCCTCTATAAGCACCAACTTGCAGTGTTCAGGAACCAACTTGAGCAAAGACTACAATATCCTTTCCTTGCCCCGTCCAACTGCCCTGAGATATAGATGTTGATGTACTGTGAGTTCATATCTACGCTCACTATTATTTGCACTATGCTTCACTGACTGTTGTACTTACTTCTGATGTATTTTGTTTCAAATATGATCATTGTTTCTCTTCCACTATATTCTACTACTATTATGTTCTACAATACATATTCTGCGCACATATATATTCACATGCTTCTTTCACCTTTCTCACGAATGCTCTTTAACCTCGCGCGCTTCTTCAAATCATATTTCCTCTAATTACCCTCAACATTTCATTTGTCCGAAGCTTGCTAATTCAAAATATAACTCCATTTGTTCTTCCACGCTTGCTTCTCATTCATCAACTTCTCTCTTATTTTTACTCAACATGTTCAAACAATGCATCCACAAGTTAGGGCTTCTCCAAATGATAACACCCCTTCTTCCTTTCTTTACGGTCAAGCTACCAAAGCATATGCTACTTGTCTTAAACTGCACGAATGAGGTACCATGAATTTGTGGGTCTTGCACGTATTAGTTCCTTGGCTTAGTGGGACTTGCGCACTAGAGTACCATGACTAGGTGGGATTAAGGACTTGCACACATATTTTTATATACTTCTTCAAATTGGAACATAGACACCAAGTCCAACAACATCTTTAACATCAATGACAGCACCAACGTTCAACATGTTATATGCCTCATATTATATCATCTTAATTAGGTCCTTAATATGTGTCCTAATATCCCCATTCTTAATGATAAAATATAATAGATGCTTTGTTTATAAGAATCAATCATGGAATAAGATTGATATGGCGACTCTCTTTTTTTGCAGTAGGAGTCCAAGAGGAAGTTCCTTGGGCATTATACCCTCGTGCACCACCTAATATCCATTAGCAAGTCTCTCAACATATTATTTTGTTCCACACTATTTGCCACTAAGGCATAGTACTTTCCTCCTCATACACATTTCATAAACTACTTAGTGGACCTTTCACTTGGATTTTACTACAGACAATATAGTTAAGACTAGTGAGCAAGCTTAAGTGGGTCTAATTCTTAATGACATGTATTTTCTTTCTCCTTGGAGGTTATATGTTCAACTCAAAAGGGGGTAGGGTATGTACATGTTTAAGCTAGTTGTGGTTTGTAGATATTGGTGTGGAGTTGACAATTTTGATTTTCTCTTTGAATATCTTGCAGTTATAGTTGTGATTTTTATTAGGATTAGTGATTTTTTGTTTTTCCATTCATTCTTGGAGTTATGGTGCAAGGTCTCGATATAAGTACTTCTAAAGAGGGGAAAGATTATTTTCAAAATTTAGACAAGCATAAAAAAGACTTGCATACTCTAATTAGAGCATGCAATGTTTTCAAAGTCAAATCGACCAAGTTTCTAAAGTATGACAAAATGAAAGATCAAAACCATTGACTTCTAGATACCACACTTATATATCATATAGATACCCTCTGTGGTAGTGTGTTAAGATTTTTAAGAGTTTGTGATATGTTTTATGTTGCAATTGGAATCGTAGTGTGTTAATGTTAGTAAGAGTTTGTAATATATTTTTAGTGTGAACTTTGATTCTATTTAAGGCTGCTAGCTAAATGGAAGAGCACATCCCTTACAGGAAGGAAGTTGGTGGTTTGATTCCCCCATTCCCTATCTACATAAATCAATGACTAATTAAATGACCAGTTAACAACAATCAATGACTAAATAAATGATCAATTAACAACAATCAATGACTAAATAAATGACCAGTTAACATCAACCAATGACTAAATAAATGACCAATTAACAACAATCAATGACTAAATGTAATACCAAACAACGATAATAAATGACCAAATAGTGACAATTAATGACCAAATATACGAACAACTCATGAAGCAATTCAAGCAATTTATGACTAAGTGGTAAATGGCCAATTTGGTTGGGTAATAAGTGACTGCTCATTTATGACCAATGGTCGCCACCTCAATTTTAGTCATTCATCTCCAATTTTTAGTCACTTATCACCCATTTTGTACTAGCGATATAAGGCTATTCCTTTCCTTTTTGTCTATGGAATTTGGTGGGCTACAAACTAGATGGTGTTTCAAGGAAAGTCACTCAAAGAAGCACAAACAACACATATAGTAATACTAGCCTAGATTGATCATCAAATCTTTTCAAAATATGGATCTACATGAGTCTTACACGTGCCTCGTATAAATCACGAAATCCCTTGGGGTTTCTTTGATGGAGATAAGCAAGGAAGCCTTGTAATCTATGGAGCATGGGAAGTGCTCTTTGTAAATTCTCCCCATTATTTCCTATTGAAGTATGCAACATGGCAAGGCTCAAATAACCATGCATAATATTATGCCCTCTGGTCTTTGTTGAAAGGGGTGCAAGAAAGAGGAATACAAAAACTCTAGGTATTTAAATACTCAAAACTATTAATATATTGGTCAAACCATTAGTGCATCACTAGTAACATGGGGATTCTCGCTATTATGAATAAGATAGGGGAGGTAAAAGATTCATTTGAAAACATTAATTTCACAAATGTAAATCATGAACTTAATTATAATTATTGGGATGATAAGTTATCTATAGAGGCTTTGATATTGCAAGAGGGTAACTTACTTGAACAATAATTTAGGGAGGGCATTCTCCATCTAACCACTAATATAAAGTTATACTAGGAAAGACTCGGAAAGGTCTATTATTATATTATTTTGAACTCATTAATATTTTGAGGGTTTTCCCTTGTTACGTAATTTAGGAGTGTGGTTTGGATAAAGTAGTTTTTAGAAACTACGAGAAGATTGTAGTGACAAGAAAACACTTAGAAGAAACCAACAAAATAGTGTTTTTGTCTAGAGTAGCTAGGACATAAAGCTTTGATAAGCATGGCGTCCAATAAGAAAATAATGTATATTTAGATTTCTTTCTCATAAACATAAAATATAAAGAATTTTTCTCTTTGGAAAAAAAAGCCCGCATCAATACTAAAACTTAACATTCACCCTTCTCCATCAAATACCAAATTTATGGCAATTCAATATTTTCATTACGTTTCAATTTACATTCACAAAAACTTAAAAACTGTCAATTTTTACATTCATTTAAATTTGCAACGTCAAACTTATGTTCATAAAAAAATAATGTGTTTAATTTCTTTTTAAGATTAAAGGAGGTTTCCTAAAACAATCAATTCGGTGATACTACAAATGCATCTTCACGTATTTTGTGTAATATATATAAACTTAATTTAAGAAAAACTAATTCACATTAACACTCTTCACTCATGAGAATGAGAATAATAAAAGCATAGTAATCAAGATCGATAAAGGACTTAAAAAAAGGAATTCATATAAAAATATCTTTAATTATTTTGGCTATGGAATTCAACTTACATTTATTGATCTTTGCCAAGATTTCCAACCATGAATTGAAAACATTGTTCTCTAACAACTCAAATTACGATGGAACAAAGTGTACACCTCTTGAGTTAAGTGATTTCTTCTAAGACCCAAAGCCTAATATTTGAATTTATGCCTTCCCACCTATTTATAATTTAAAGTTGGTATTTGTAATGTCCCCATTCAATTAAAGTCATAACAAAAAAATTTCATCAATCCTACTAGTTCCCTAGGTTGGATGGATGCATTGGGATTTGCAATAAGGGAGATGCTAAATGATGTTTAGACATTAGAATGGAATAAATATTTAATAAATGAGCTAATTAAATAAATGCAAGAGAAAATCAAAGTGGCAATTGATTATGAAGACACATGGAGGTTGTGGGGCCCACACAAGCTAGAATTTATGTGCCACATGGCATCCTTCTCTTGCAATTTCGAATCCATGGGAACCCTAATGTTCTTGGGAGGAGTTAGGAGGATCATACACTTGGCCATATGCATCATAGGTTGAATTTGGATGGAAGTGTAACTCCTAAGGAGAAGGAAGAGTCAAATGAGGAGTTATTGGACACTTGGACTAGATTCCCTAACCTATATGACAAAAATGATGAAGATGCTATGACACTTATGACAAATTGCATATCTAATTGTTGACATCTGACCATTATGACATGCCAAGCCTAAATATAGCATCCAATAAGGCGCTCATGGGAGTTGGGGAATGATCCGAATTTTAGGAGGCATATGGTCTAAATTCGGATGTATAAGCTATAAAAGTATTAAATAGAGAGGCCACCCTCTCTCATCCATGGTATTTAGTAGCACATAGTTTTGGCCCATGGTATAGCCTCAAAACACATTGTAATAATGCTATATAAAGGCCTAGCAAGCCTTCTCATGATATCAAGTTACTCATTTGGTTTCTCTCATATTTTTTATTGTTCATTGTGAGATTATTTAGATCTGAGTGAGTTATTGGTAATTAGTTTTAGAGGTGGGGCTCCTCTTTGAGCCTCACCTCCCATTCACTTCATATGTTTTTGTTTATGCTTATTCTTATGCAATATTAAGGTTTTCATGTGAATTTTATGACAGATTTGCATGCTTAATCTCCTCCTCTCTCGGCATTCAAGCATTCCGATTCTCAGCTCCCAAGATCCGGATCAGTGGTATCAGAGCGGGTACGCTCTCCATTGGGACAATATTTTGAAGGATTATGCAGGTTCAACGGAGGTTCCACAACCTCTACAACAACCCATGCTTCTCTACAAACCCTTGGCATCTCTATACTCAACACTCTCACATTCAGCAAACTTTGAATAGGTTCCATGGACTGCACAGAAGGTTTCAGAGGCTCTACCATAGCTCATCGGAAAGGTATTTCTGTCAGCTCAAATGGATATTTCACGGAATTTCATTTTGTTTCCCGGTTTGTGAGCTATGCTTGTTTGAAGTAGCATATGTTTGTGCATAATGTGGCCGGACGTACAACAACTTTAAACAAGTTCTACTAACTCCATAGAATGTCTCAGAGGCTCTACCATAACTCATTGGAAAGCTCTTTCCGTCTACTAAAATGGGTATTTTACGGAATTTCATTTCGTTTCCTGGTTTGTGAGATATGCTTGTTTGAAGTAACACATGTTTGTACACAATGTGGCCGGACGTACAAACACTTTAAACAAGTTCTACAGACTCCATATAACGTTTCAGAGGCTCTACCATATCTCATTGGAAAGCTCTTTCTGTCAGCTAAAATGGGTATTTCACGGTTTTTTATTTGGCTTTCTGGTTTGAGAGATATCATCGATTGAAGCAACAGATATCTGCAAAATAGTGTGCGCGCGTCTCTTGAGCTTCAACAAACATTTTCTCAATCTCTGGGCCACCCCAGAGCAAGTATGTTATATGGATGGAAAGGTCTCTTCGAGATCTCAAATGGGTCTTCAATGGAATTCAATTTCAGTACATGCATCAGAAGCTATGAATGGATTTGCAGCAAGACATCAACTGCACCAAAGATCATGAATTTTCGATTTTTTAAAAATTTTAATGTAATCATGGTTATGGGTCAACCACACAAAACCCATGGTTATGGGTTAACCACACAAAGCCTATGGTTATGGGTCAACCACACAAAACCCATAGTTATGTATTATAATCATGGTTGTGGGTCAACCACACAAAACCCACGGTTATGGGTTAACCACACAAAACCCTTCTCTTCAGTGGAAACAAGCTTGTCATTGTCACCATGGTTATGGGTCAACCACATAAAACCCACGGTTATGGGACAACCACACAAAACCCATGGTTTTGAGTCAACCACACAAAACTCTTCTCTTCATTGGAATCAAGCTTGTCATTGCCATCATGGTTATGGGTCACCTTTGCAAAACCCACGGTTATGGGTCAACCTCACAAAACCCACGGTTATGGGTCAACCACACAAAACCCTTCTCTTCATTGGTAGCTAGCACATTGTAATCATGGGTCTCTTTTTAGCATGAAATGATGGGGACCATCATTTTCTAAGGGGGGAGGAATGATCCGAATTTTAGGGGGCATATGGTCTAAATTCGGATGTATAAGCTATAAAAGAGAGGCCACCCTCTCTCATCCACGGTATTTAGTAGCACATAGTTTTGGCCCATGGTATAGCCTCAAAACACATTGTAATAATGCTATATAAAGGCCTAGCAAGCCTTCTCATGATATCAAGTTACTCATTTGGTTTCTCTCATATTTTCTATTGTTCATTGTGAGATTATTTAGATCTGAGTGAGTTATTGGTAATTAGTTTTAGAGGTGGGGCTCCTCTTTGAGCCTCACCTCCCATTCACTTCATATGTTTTTGTTTATGCTTATTCTTATACAATATTAAGGTTTTCATGTGAATTTTATGACAGATTTGCATGCTTAATCTCCTCCTCTCTCGGCATTCAAGCATTCCGGTTCTCAGCTCCCAAGATCCGGATCAGGGAAGCTCAATGGGATCCTATTCGAATTGGTGAAAGGTGGAAGGTTTGGGAAGGGAGGACACATGGCACATCTTGAGCCCCACCCTAATTTGAATTAGCTTGGAGTTATGGATGGATTGGGAACCTTAGAAGGCTAAGCATGTTTATAAAATACAGGGATCAACCAAGAGAAGATATTTTGACCATTTTGAGAATTTGCATTTGTGAAGAGATAGAGCTAGTGGAATACTAGTCTTCTTGCCTTAGCCAATTTCGAGGGTGAAAGATTCCCATCCTAGTTGGTGTGTGGAAAGGCCATTCAGACCTTTCATGGAGCTTTAATGGAGTCTTTATTTGTAGTTGTAATCTACAGGGAAGCTCACGGTTTCTTCTAATGCATCTCACTCCTTCAACCATTTCCAGTTTTCATTGCATATTCTTGCTCCTTGAGGGATTGCGCTTTTGGTGAGCTATTGTACTCTTTGGGGGAGTTTCTAATGCCCCATTTATTTTGTATTAAGATGAATATACTCTGTTATTCATGTTCAGAACTCTACTAGGTCGAGATTCCAAGTGGTTGTATGTAAAATTGATTATTAATGAGCAAACAATGACCATTTCCCCACTATATTGATGTATACCAATGCAATGTTGATGAATTCAAATGGAGGAGTGTTTCTTTGATGTATTTATGTTGAATTGACTGTCATTAATGATTAGCACAAGTTTCATGTTCAATACTTAAGCATTTGGAGCCATCTTGCTCATTTTTATTGCATTTGTAGAAGATTTAATGCCATTTCCCCCAAGGTCGAACTAGTGATTTTGTAGTTGTTTGGGAGAGGGATATAACAGACTTAATAAACTGAATAATGATACACATGAGACCTTAATATTTTCCCATAGACATCCTTTGTCTCTATTCAGAAATTCGAGTAGGTTTGAGAACATTTGGAGAGCCATATTCAGCATTTACCCTGGGGGGATTTGAACCCCAAATTGCTAGTGAAAACTCCTATCTTGGACAGAAGTTTAAAGAAGTTTGCAGACATTTTTTGATGGTCCTAAATCATCCCTGAACATCATAATCAAGTACTAATATCAGTCATACACTTCCTCTGAATATTTGGAGGCATTTGGAACAATTTGGAGACCTAGACATCAAAACTAGTCAAAGGTCGAATTAGCAAAAAAAGTGAAAAATTTGTCATTTTAATAAATTTCTTAAAAAGGGACATTACAATATTGAATGTTTCAAGCAAAATACTTTCACACATGCACATATCATAGTTGGAATACAAGGGGAAACAAAAAACAGTAAAGGTCCATAGTTATAAGGAGAAAATGACAAGAAGTTTGTTGACTAGATCGTAAAATTTACTTGTTGGAAAAGTTTCTCCATGTTATTGTTAATGGTTTCCTCCCTAAAACCACTCATAAAAAAATGTTTAAAATGGGAAAAAATGTTCATTATAAGCACAAAATTTCAATGTTCGCCTACACCCACCAACAAAAAATTGATTATCTCACTGATTTAAGTTTTATTTCATAACAACCCCTATCATGTAGTGGAGAAGCATTTATCATTTGTTTTAATGAATGGTATAAGTGTTTAAAGGAAATGACGAATGTCCGACAATGGATCTCAATATCAAAATATATGTAACACTAGTGATGTTTAAAACTGATTAACTCACCAAAACAATGGAGATTTATATTGAAGCCTTCTCTCCAATCTCTTCAATAATAAAACAAAATGTTAAAGTCCAACCAATAATTCCCTTATCATTTTTCTTTAATATACCAAAGTTGGTTTACTGTATGGTAAATTATCATCATCATTAATACTTTTTTTCCTCATATAAAAATATAAATAAAATCTCAATTTCATTTCAAAAATATTGAAATTACATAGTGTAGAATGCACAAGGAATTTCAATGCTTAAAGACCATGCAAAAAAGGAAAGCCAATTATATAGGCTACAATAATCATACTCAAAAACATCCCTAAAAGGCATTCTAAATAAGCAAGCTACAATTATCCTAAACATAAATGCTCCATATGGATGCAATGTGCATTGCCTGTAAATGCTCCTCGAAACTCCCACAAGCAAACATTTATCAATCATTTCCCAACATTTTATCAACATATGTACGTAAAGCTATACCAAGATCAAAAAACAAAATCATAATATGACATAAGTTGTTGGCATGGTCATTTTCTGATAGAGAAAGATAATTAAAGAAAAGGATCGAGGTCCCATTAAACCACTTTCCTTGATGTACTCTCCCAAATATGCCATCAACTAGGTTTCATGAGGAGTCCTTCCTTTGATATATGACCTGCCAACGTGTTTCTCTCCTGGTATACATGATTGAAGGATATTTCATTGAATGCTTGATCCCATGCATGCATTTCCTCACAAACCGATATGAGAATAATATTTTGAATTTGTGCTTTTCTCTTCATCAAATTAATTATTAGCATAGAATCTCCCATCACATTCATTTGCTACACTCTTCTACCAAGCCATATATGTTGTCACAGAGGTAAATGGTGATCCTATAGCTGAAGCTAAATACCAGGGTACAAAAATTACCAGTCAACACACTCCAAAAATCTAGAATTCATTGGCGCTGCTCAATCCACATAACAGTGATATCACCTCACTCTCCTCTAGCATAGACTCCACTAATGGTCTTGTATAGAGCTAGCCATCCTTGTCCATTTCCTCATGTCTAAATCTAAGCAATAACATTACAAGAAATCAAATACCAATGTTACTGGAAATCATTTGAGACATTACCAAATTGTGTTGCTGTTGGATTTTAATAAACCATCTGTTGCTTCTGATCCCATTCAAATTTGAACAGCAAGGCTTACCTGTAAGTTATATCACCATACTGGTTGATTTGCCCCTTGATTTCGATATGGATTCAGGGTATCTCCACGATATGCTTTGTATCGCTCCAATCAACTCAACGCTTGATCAATATGCATCCACTAGTCCATGAACCGAGAGAATACTTCAACCTAGTTAAACACTCATATGTACAAAATCTAACTAGGGCTTGATTGTTCTCCTAGTCGTTTCAATTCATATGCTCTTCAAGGTCATGATTTAGAGTTGATACTACGTAGATTTTTCTCCTCATATTCAACGACTTCGTGCCAATCTAACAACCACCCACATAGCCAAACGTCCATATGACGAATGCCTCCATATCAATATGTAATCAATCCCATACACTATGGGTTATCTTCATTTATGCATTCTTGATTTAGTTCTTATGAGGTTCGATCACTTACTCAAGTAATTCAAATACAGAGTGGTACTTCCTCAATATTGCACTCATATCAAGTCGATTCACACAGGATCAAATGCTATATTCTCAATGTAAATAGTACTAACTCATAATTGCTCCTTCACTTCTTATTGGTATCAATACTACCATACCTCAAGCTGCAAGAGAACTTCAATCCGTACACAAGAATTTAGCTCATTCATGTGCTGAGAATACTGTGCTCATTCATGTACGTAGAATTAAACACGGAGTCCAATTATGGATCTCTTGAAGCTCCATAATTTATCGTCCCAATCTTGTGTTCTTAATTGTGTGTTGTTGTGCGAAAAACTGCAGGATGATGATATGCATATTGATCTTATAGCCAGGATTTCTAATATGTGTGCACGAAATTATAGAATTCCTGAGGTGAACAGGTTGAAATCTAAATTCATAGATGGGAGGATGGTTCCTCTTATTGCCACTACAATTGCAATGGCAGCTAGATTAGTTTGTTTAGAACTTTACAAGGTTCTCTCTTCCCATAATATTGAAAAGTATCAGAACTCTTTTCCAAACTTAGCACTGCCAATGTTTCCAATGGCTAAACCTGCTCTAGCGAAGATAACTAAGTATTGAGATTTAAGCTAGGCTCTTCAGGGCCAATGGGTAATTGAGGGTAATTTCACTTTACAGGAGCTACTAGATTGGTTTCAAGCCAAAGGTTTTGACATCCTACAATATGTCATGTATGAAAACCATACTTTATAACAAGATTTTCCCCAAACACCGTGAGAGACTGAATCTAAAGATGGCAGATCTTGTCAAAGATATAGAAAAGTTAGTAATTCCTCCAAGTCATCACCATTTTTACATTGTAGTTTATTGTGAAGATGAGTCTCAGAATGATATTGATGTGCCTTTGGTCTCTATTTACTACTATTAGGTAATGTCTAAAGATTAAATGATTGATGAACTGTAACCTTGTATATTGGATTCATACAAGAGATTATATTCATCACTGCGTTTAAGTATATGGTCGATATTCAAGTTTTGAGATGAAGGTTGTCTAGTGTCCTGACCTTAGTCATCTGCTGGAAAAAATTGGCTGTTTTGGTATGGGTGTTGGAGAGGTCATCTCTTCTTCTTCGTAGCTCATAATGGTCTGATGTCTTCGTACACAGAAGTTAAAGTTTGTTATTCAACAATTTTCCAAAAAGATTATGAAAAGAGCATAAATAGATCAGAAATATTACTCCACGACTTGATTGAATAAAATAGTTGAATAACAAGCCCCTTCGAGGGGGAAACTTCCTTATACAATGTACTAAGTACTCAAGACAAAGATACTCCAGATGAAAGTTCTCCTTCCTATATATAGGAGACTAAGGGGTACAATCCCAACTAACTGACCCAAGTCGACATAACTAATATAACCATACTAATGACAATTACCACTAATGGACCAAATCCGACATCAAAAATAATGTAATGAACCACAATATAGGGGGGAGTGTGCCCATATTTAGGGCTTAACATGCCCCTCCCCTTCAGACAAGTGTTCTCCTCAACGCTTGATTAGTTGCGGATGCCTCTATACGAAGGACTCATCTTCCCATGTCAAATATTCAACTGGTAAGTTCTTCCACTTTATGAGGTACTCAGTAATAGCCCAATCTTGTAGTTGTTTAGTCCTTGTTTTAGTGATTTGTTCATGTTCCAATATGACTTTTCCTTCTTCATCAAGCTCCAACAAGATTGTTTGAATTGGGATCTTGTCTCCTATTACCTTCTTTAAGCAAGAAACATTGAAAATTGGATTTAATCTTGAAGATGAAGGGAGCTCCAATTTGTAAGCCATACTACCAATCTTCTGCAACACTTTATAAGGACCATAATATTTGGGTGCTAATTTATTGTCCTTATTTAATAGCTTGACATATGCTTGTAAGGTTGTAGACTAAGAAATACCCAATCCCCTTCTTCAAAACTCCTTTCACTACGATGTTGATCAGGTTGTTGTTTCATCTCGTTTTTTGACATAGTCAGGTTGTCCTCAAGTATCTAGAGAACTTCTTGTTGGTGCTCTATGTGATCTTCCACGGCACTTTAGATTTTCCTTTTAAGGGAGATGTGATAGATGTAGGCTGGTACCCATAAAGTGCCATAAATGGAGACATTTTTTATGATGTATGGAAGGAAGTATTGTACCACCATTCTGCCAAAGACAACCATTTCACCCACTGTGTTTGTTTATCAGATGCAAAGCAATGAATATAGCCTTCCAAACACTTGTTCACTATCTCAGTTTTCCCATCAGATTGAGGGTGATAAGATGAACTGTGAGCCAATTGAGTACCCAAACAGGAAAATAATTCGGTCCAAAATTTTCCAGTGAAAATTGGATCTTTATAACTTACAATAATCTTCTTATTTCCATGTAAATTAAGAATAGTTTCCATAAAGGCTGCAACTATTGTACTTGCATTAAAAGGGTGAGAGAGTGCAAAAAAGTGTGCATACTTCGTGAGTCTATCAACAACCACCATAATAACATTTTTCCTTCGGACTTGGATAGACATGTGATAAAATCCACGGAGACTTCCTCCCAACTCTTGCAAGGTATGTCTAGTGGTTGTAGAAGTCCTGGGGTGTTAACTGTTTCACCCTTATTCTGTTGGCAAACCAAGAATTTAGCCACAAACCTTTGAACGTCAGATTTAAGACCTTCCCAAAAAAATTCCTTCTTGACCCTGTGATAAGTTTTCAGGAATATTGAGTGCCCACCTATAGGAGAGGCGTGTAATTCTGAAAAGACCTTCTTCCTAAATTGCGATTTTTTGCATAAATATAAGTGATCCTTATAACATAGTGAATCATTTTTCCACACAAAATTATTTGATACACTGGGATCATTCTGTAGCTTTTGAATGAGCATCCACACATATAGGTATTTTTTCCATTCTTCCCTTGCTGCTACTATCCAATCTGGTTGTAGAATGGAAATGGAACAAAGTAATGCCCCAACATCTTCATCTTTTCTGGAGAGTGCATCTGCCACCAAACTATGTTTCCCCTTTCTATAGATGATTTCAAAGTCATATCCCAACATCTTGGTTACCCACTTTCGTTGCTCTTCTGAAGATAGTCTCTGTTCCAAGAAGTATTTAAGAATATCCTGATTTGTTTTGACCTTGAAGTGCCTACCTATTAGGTAAGGACGCTATTTCTTAAGACCGTGTAGTATTGCCAACATTTCCTTCTCATAGATGGGATTCTATAAGTTCTTTCCCTTGATTGGATGACTTGTGAAAGCAAGTTGGTGTCCTTCTTGCATTAGAACAACGCCAATGCCATTTCCTGAAGCATCACATTCCACAATAAAGGTTTTTGTGAAGTCTAGTGTGGCCAATACAGGAGATGTGCACATTGTATGTTTAAGTTGTTCAAAAGCTTGAGTTGTCTCTAGAGTCTAAGAAAATGCATCTTTCTTCAATAATGTTGTTAGAGGCACTGCTATTCTTACATAATTTCGAAAAAACTCGCGGTAATACCCTGTCAAACCTAATAACCCTAGAATATTCTTCAGGTTGTTGGGAATCAACCAGTCTATCATGGATTTAATTTTGTTAGGTCTACCTTGACACCTTCATGAGATACAATATGACCCAAATACTCTACCTCCTTCACCCCAAAGAAACATTTGGAAGGTTTTGCATATAGTTGTAGTACCCTATCAGCATGTTGAACATGTTCTTCCCAAGACTTGCTATAGATTAGTATATCATCAAAGAATACTAGCACAAATTTTCTAAGAAAAGTCTTGAAAATGGAATTCATCAAACCTTGAAATGTGGAAGGTGCATTCGTGAGACCAAATGGCATGACTAGAAATTCATAATGACCTTCATGAGTTATGAATGTTGTTTTTGGGATGTCTTCATCTTTCATTCTAATTTGATGATACCCAGAACAAAGATCCAACTTTGTGAATAAAATTGCTCCATGTAATTCATCTAGCAATTCATCAATGACAAGAATGTGAAACTTATCTTTAATGGTGATCTTGTTGAGCTCTCTATAATCTGGACACATACGCCATGATCCATACGGCTTGTGTGCCGTTACCATTGGTGCAGAGTAAGATCTTTGGCTAGGCCTAATCATGCCAACCTCTTACATTTCTTCAACCATACTCTCAATTTCACTCTTCTGTCGATAGGGGTATCTGTAAGGTTTGATGTTAGGAAGAACACTTCCTGGTATTAAGTGAATAGCATGATCAAAATCTCGGACAAGTGGAAGACCTTTCAGAATATCTTCAAATACATTGGAATGCTTATTAATGACCCCCTGGAGATCTGGGGAAATAGGAGGCTTAGATGTTTGAACATCTAATGAGCATAATTATGCAATTACAACTTGATGTCCCTTTTTCATCAATTTTGTCATACCATTAGATCTTATCACCTTGCTTGGTTTCCCTGTGATACCTTGTAATTCATATTCCTTTCCTTCCCATAAAAATTTCATGAAAGCTTCTGAAAATTAAAAGCCAGAGTTCCCAAATATTGTAACCTTTGAACTCCTAAGACAAATTCATCACCACCCATTGGAATAGAAATCATTGGACTATTCAATACATATTCTCCCATAGTAAGATCTATATTATGGAATTTTCCTGAGCAGTTGATAGTTCCTCCATCTACAATCATTACTTGAAACTCTGGTGCTAGATATACAAAGCAATTGAGAGATTTTGCTAATTTATAGTGAATGAAATTATGAGTACTACCAGAATCAATCAACACTTTTTCTTTTTTTTTTCTTTTTGATAAATCCTTCGATCTTGAGAGTTTTAGGAGTGCTAATTCCAGCCAATGCATGACATGATATGGTGGGAGTAATCTCTTATGAAGTAGTATCTTTTATTTATTCAATCGGAGATGGATCTGGTTCTTTTGGTTCTTCCTCTTCACATTCTATGTAAAATAATTTCTTCTCACCAAACTCTTGTCCCTTACTATACATGTTGTCACAATTAAAGCATAGGCCTTTTGCTCTTCTTTCCTCTATTTGTTGAGGTGTCAACCTCTAATGTGGGTTATAATAAGTAACAATATTCTCTCGGTATGTGTTGGAGGTGCTCTTTCTAGTAGCCATCGTCCTATTTTTACTTTCAACCTTCCTTGCCATCATGAAGGCCTTTTCCAAGGATGGTGATTCAAAGAGACGCACCTCATGTTGAATGTTATCCTTCAAGGTTCCAATGAAAATATCCAACAGATTATCTTCTGAAACGTTCTTCACTCTAAGACTTAGCGCCTGAAACTGTTTGATGTGCTCTGCAACTAGACCTTCTTGCTTGAGATTTATTAACTGGCTAAAGAAGGTATTGCTATTAATATCCCCATAATGTGCAATCAATTCTTCGGTGAATATAGACCAAGATATAATAGATTCCTTTTTACGATCACAAATCCATTGGTACCATACAAATTGATCGGGCTCTAAATATAATGATGCAATAGTTACCTTTTGCAAAGTTGGAACCTGGTGTAGATCAAAGAATTGCTCCATTTGGAATATCCATGTTATTGTATCATTGTCATCAAACTTTCTCATGTCAATCTTGGGAAGTTGAGTACCCCTTGGTGACAATCCCTGATGACTTTCATTACCAAAATCATTTCCTCTTGGAATATTCTTATTCATGGAAGGTTTCTCAACATGAGAATTATATTTATCCTCCTGAGTATCCTGGAGCACATCGTCACCTATAGGAAGAGTATCACTTGAATTTTGTATGAGATTAACAATATTTGTCATATTCCCCATCAAATTCTCCTCTAAATTATCCAAATCAACTTTTTTCACAGACCCTTTAATCATATCTTCCAATTGGGACACTCGAAAGGAGTGGTCTTCCCTTTCATCATACGTCAAGGATGGATCCTATGGTGGTTTGGATGGAGTGTGAGTATTTATAATTCCTTTTGGTGGCATTTTGAACAATATAAATAGATATAACACCTTAGGTGTCACCACAATTATATCCTTCTACTTAAAGTTAATCAAAATTAAAAATGGTGTACCTTTTCAAACCCTGATTGGAAGACAGTTTTAAGGCCGACTTGAAACTGATGTAAATTTTAAATTTATGCTCCTCTAGGTCTGAAACTTCGTAGTGTTGTATCCTGATGTTTCCTCTTTCCAATGCCATAGGTATGACCTAATTTTAATTTACCAATAAGAAGTTATTGTGAATCTCCCAACACCTCTCATTTTTTGTATTTCCAGAATAGCGAACTTGTATTGTATGCCACGTGTCCAATATTTTGTATTTGAGTTTGAAAACCCTACCAAAGATATTGTGGTCTGTCTTCTTTCATATGCAACAGGCCTCACTCAATTTGGATCTTTCATGCCCCATATATGGCCTTTTTTCTCAGAACACCTGTTTTAAACTAGTTTTAGGACTAGTCAGAAACCCTAACTTCTAGAGAGAATATCTCCGAACCTGTAAAGTCTCAGGATCTAAAACGTGGACCACAGTTAGTTCGACCTTTTTTCTAGATGGTTTTTATGTATCACTCTCTGAACTCTTGTATAAAAAAATTTATAGTGAAAATTCCAAGATGACTCGTGTTGAAGAAACCAGTCCCGAGGAAAGGGCTCTGATACCAAATGTTATGCATCAAATTTCCAAAAAGAGTATGAAAAGAGCATAAATAGATTAGAAAGAGTACTCCACAACTTGATTGAATGAAATAGCTAAATAAAAATCCTCTTTGAGGGGAAACCTCCTTATACAATGTACTAAGTACACAAGACAAGACAAGACAAGATACTCCACATGAAAGGTCTCCTTCCTATATATAGGATACTAAGGGGTACAATCCAAACTAACTGACCCAAGCCGACATAAATAATATAACCATACTAATGACAATAACCTCTAATGGACCAAATCCAACATCAAAACTAATGTAATGAACCACAATATAGGGGGAAATGTGCCCATATTTAGGGCTTAACAAAGTTATTCAGAATGGTACATAATCCTAATCTGTCTTTGAACTGAAGGATGAGTCTGGATGTTTAATACTATGTACCGCAACGAAGAATTATTTATTGGCCCATGTGGAGTGTTTGATTTTTTATTCTACGTCTTATGGATGGAGAGAGGGCGTTTCCAAAGGAAACGAGCCCATAATTTGTTCCTTTACATTTTATTTATGTAGAGAGGGTGTTTCCAAAGGAAATGTCTCCATAATATGTTCCTTTACATTTTACTTATTTAGAGAGGGAATTTCCAAAGGATATGAGCCCAATAACTTGTTCCTTTGCATTTTAATTATTTAGAGAGGGTGTTTCCAAAATAAACGATCCCAGAATCTGTTCGTTTGATTTTCTTGATTTAGAGAGGGTGTTTCCAAAATAAATGATCCCAGAATCTGTTCGTTTGATTTTCTTGATTTAGAGAGGGTGTTTCCAAAATGATATTTTTTCGGGAATCCATTTGTGGTTTTGGAATCCACCCTGAATCCTGATACTTTTAATAACCTAACATATGATCATTTTTTTAAGTACTTAGATGCTGAAAGAGTAATGCATTGTGCCATTCATCCTTTTGGCACTGCGAATCTCTATTTGATGGCAATTTTGTGTAACACACACAAGCCTACATATGAGATCTCCATTTATCATCTTTCTTAGGAATTAAAGTTGAGCAAAAACATTGGGTAATACTTTGTTATGATGGAATCTTAATGATATTGAGAGGGGGGTGAATCAATATCATATGCAGATTTACAAATAATTCACTTTTTAAATCATGCACCAATTTCTATTTAAAACCACACCAATAAAAACAAATTGTGCGTAGATATTTGAAGAAACTTTTATATGTGTGTGTGTGTGTGTAAAGTGAAATTACAGATAAATATGGGAGACATCAATATCCACTGGTGTGAGCACCAACTCACTCAGACACCCCTCTGATTGGGACACCAATCCCACTGGAAAGCACCAACATGTAGATTGTAGGCTTCAACTTGTGAGGACACCAATCCTCTATGCAAGCACCAACTTGTTGAATCAGGATCCAACCTATGAGGACACCAATCCTCTATGCAAGCACCAACTTGTTGAATCAGGATCCAACCTATGAGGACACCAATCCTCTATGCAAGCACCAACTCACAGTATTGAGGCACCAACCTGAGTGGAGACTCCAATCTCCTTTCCTTGGCCCGTCAAACCGCCTTGAGATATGGATGTTGTTGTACCCTGACTTCATATCTGCACGAACTATTATTTGTGCTCTGATTCATTGACTGTTGTACTTACTTCTGATGTATTCTAGTTCAAATCTGATCATTGTCTCTCTTGCATTCTATTCTGCTACAGTTTCGTTCTACAATACAGATTATGCACACATATATATATTCACATGCTTCTTGCGCCTTTCTCACAAATGCTCCTTATGTCTGCACGACTGCTTCTTGTTTCTCTGCATTTGTTATAGCCTCGTGCACCTCTTCAAATCATGTTTCCTCTGATTTCCTTGAGCATTTCATATGTCTGAAGCTTGCTATAGCCTCGCACACCTCTTCAAATAATATTTCCTCTGATTTCCCTAAGCATCTCATATGTCTGAAGCTTGCTAATTCAAAATATTACTCCATTTGTTCTTCCAAGCTTGCTTCTCATTCATCAACTTCACTCTTATTTATAATCAACTTGTTCAAACAATGTGTCCACAATTTGGGGCTTCTCCAAACAGTAACACGCCTTCTTCCTTTCTTTACGTTCAAGCTTACCAAAGCATTTTCCACTTGTCTTAACCTACGTGAATGATGTACCATGAATTTGTGGGTCTTGCACACATTAGTTCCTTGGCTTAGTGGGACTTGCACACTAGAGTAGCATGACTAGGTGGGATTAACGACTTGCGCACATGTTTTTATATACTTCTTCAAACTGGAAGATAGAAACCAAGTCCAACAACCTCTTTGACATCAATTACAACACCAAAGTTCAACAATCTCCCCCTTTGGCATTGATGTCAACACCTTATGAATTTGTGCTCCTCTTGATCATGAATTCGTATGTTTTGCTTGCACACAATACAATACTCCCCCTGTATTTATGCCAGTTTGATCCTTTGCTCTGACGCCCAACCTTTGATCAGTATTTTTCTATTGTTTTTCATCTTCTCATGCTTCCCGTGTAGTTCTCTGACACTGATACATGATTCATAGTATCTCTCCCCCTTTGACATCAATGGCAAAGGGATACTCCCCCTATATTTATGCTTCATTCCCTTCCTTTCTTGTTGCATTCATTACGTTGTGATGATCATGTATCACTGTCTTTGTCAACATGTACATATATCACAGTTACTAAAGGTACGCTCCCCTTCTGCAGTTGCAAATTCATCTTTACCTTGATCTTTTGTTGTGTGTGGTTCTCCCTTTTTGAATTAGTGTGGACTCCCCCTGGATCCATGTGTTTATGTATCCTGCACAATTCCTATCGCAACACTTGTTTATCCAATGATTGCAATTTCTCCAAATCACATGCCACTCTGATTAATGTAATTCAGTTCGCACGTGGTATCTAAGTTGACATTTACCATGTCATCACGTTTGTTATCCCTTTACTAACGTTTTTAGGCATTATAATTCACACTTCATGCATCATGTGCTACATTAATTCAGGGTGTAGTGAAATTTGCACGCAGTCAGCTTTGAATTCAATTGACGTTCATTTCATCTATCACCTTTCATGTGTACTTTTTGCATTTAATCTAGGCCGTCGTCTCATTAAGGCTACATTCCTTCAACGTATTTTCGAATCATTGATGGCATTCAGTCATGATTGAATCAAATTGCAGCCTTCCTTATTTATGATCTATGTGTGATTTTGTCATTCATCTTGGTTCATTGATACTTCCCTTGTCAAACTTATATCTAGTTTCCAATACTGAGCATTGTGATTACGTCTGCAATGTCTAGCTAGTTTCATAGATTCACCAGTTCATTAGGTGGTCTCCATTTAATGGTTCAATCGTAGCAAGCTAATTTTGCAAAGCTAAAGATAAAGATGGGAATTTAGTATTCCCAAATGAAAGAGTCAGATGTTATGAAGTGGTATACACATTCTCAGATTAATCAAGGCAACTCAGAGGAGATATTGATTCTGAAGAGACGAATTGAATGCTTGGAGCCACAACAGAAGCAAATTTTCGAGTTGTTGAATCCAGTTCGGACGGAGCAATGTAATGCAGACTATACTTCTTCAACCCTATAATTCTACCAATTTCTGCAAGCTCCTGAGGTCATCGAGAAGCCTTCACCAGACCTTGAGCTTCATTTATTTCTACAACTATCCAATCATGTCAAGAAACTATATCTCGAGATATGATTTGATTTTGTAACTGTCATATCTGCCCAAGATATAAAGGCATATTTTGTATACACTTCTCTTTTGTAATGGCATTACTTTTATATAATACATACATGAATATAAAATCAAATGTACTTCGGTTTTATCCCTTTTTGTGTGTCCTTGAATTCATACCTGAGAGTAAAAGTTTTTCTAGACTATGCAGCTCCTTTGTTTATATGCGCAGATTGTTGCTTCTATAGGAATGGTAGACTGTTGTAAAAGTTTTTCTAGACTATGTAGCTCCTTTGTTTATATGCGCAGATTGTTGCTTCTATAGGAATGGTAGACTGTTGCATTGATGCTGAAAAACAATGTCTTCCACTTGAGGCTGATATATGTACACCATTTTTGTAACATTTTCATATATGAATATCACTTGAACATGATTATGTGACTTCTGGCTAGATTGTTCTAGTTTCCTTGAATCCACTTAGCATTTTGAATTCAAGGGTTTTATTTACACATTTTGAGAGTCATCAGAATAAGCAGCAATTCTCTACTGCCAGTAAAGTATTTTCATTGATTGCGCATGGTTGTGAACATTTATTTACCCATTTTTGTGTGTGCGTGGGTTTTTGTTGATACTTTGCAAACTTGTTCTTACTTCTTGCAATATGTGCATTGTTCCCATCTGATTGTTCTACTGATCTTTGACAATTTTGAGCTTTTTGCCCAAATCCATCACATGCATAACATCCTATAGCATAACAATTATTCACAGTGTGACCATAATAATTGCATCTTAAGCATCTTTGTGAATTAAACCTTCTCCTACAACAAGAAACATTGTAATCATTATCATACCTAAATTAAATTTGCTTAGATGACCCAACTTGTTGATTTGCAACTGGAACATGCTTGTTGCATACATTTTATGTCTTATTATAGCCAAGACCAGACTTGTCTCCTAGTGACCTTTGACTATTCAATATCTCATCCAAAATTAATGAGCTATTTTTATATTTAACTTCATCTTTCATGTTCAAAAGGTCTTTATCATCTTTTGGATCTGCACGATTTGAAATTTTGTTCTTAAACCCATTCAATTCAAAATAAAGCTTCCTTGGATTCTTCAGAGGTTGTTCTTCTTTTCTTGATCCAGTTAGTTGTTTTGTCAACAACTCATTTTCATGTTTTGTTTCTTCCAATGATGCTTCCAACAAGAGATTATTTTCTTCAAACTTCTTAATTGCATTATGTACACCGACTAATTGTTTCTTAAGTTCCCTATTCTCATCTCCTGCCTCTTGAAGTTCTTTGTTTGTGAGTACTTCTTTAGTTCTTTTGGACTCGATTTCTTGAATTTTCAAACAATCGATTGTTCTTTCAGCTTTGAGTAACTGATCCTTTTGTAGGTCCAAAGACTCTCCAGATTCATGTAAGATAACCTTTACATATCGATTTTCTTTTCTTACTTTCCTTAATTCATCGAGAGCACTAATCAGTTCACCTTCCTAGTCAACTTCTGCATTTTCTTCATTCTCAGAGTCAATGGTTTCTTCTTATCTCTCGAACTCTTCCTGACAATTACTCATGTCATCCATATTGCAAGATTCTGCACAGAACTTTGAAGGTGAAAAGCAAATCCCATTGTAGACATCTTTACAGTGTGTTCCTGTAGTAAGATTTGTTTGTCTTTCACATGAGTTATTTTAGACTGCCTCCTTACTGTATGTTTCCTTCTTTGTGGAAGAGCAACATTTATCCTTCTCCTCATAGCCTTTATATTCAATATCTTCTACCATTTCCATGAAGAGTACCTCTCTTAAATTGTCATCACTATCTTCTTCATCATATGAGTTGTTGTTCTCTTTGGAATACAAACTCTTCTTCTTTTTATGTTCAGTCATGGATTGTTGGCATGTCTTTCTTCTTTATCTATAGTTAATATCCTCTTCACTGTCACTATCATTACTTTCCTTATAAGGAAATTTATAAGAAAAGTGGCCTACTCTACCACATTCAAAACATTTGAAAGGTAACTTACCTTTGTATTTTCCATGGCCTCTGTTGAGATTCTTCACAAAATTTGCTTCTTCTTCATCTAATGCATTAGAGATGATTTTGTTGGACTCTTCCTTACTTCCTCTTGTCTTCTTGGAGGCCTTGAAAGCTGCTTCTTTTCTTGTAGGATTTTCCTTTTCAGTCCTCATCTCGTATGCTGTAAGAATTCCATGAAGCTCATCCATCTTTAATTTGTCCAAATCACTTGTGTCCTTTGGAACTGATACCTTGGGATCAAATCTTGTTGGCAAGGGCCCTAATACCTTTTACACAACTACTTCTTTAGTGATCTGTACTCCAAGTCCTCTCATTGCATTCACAATCTCATCCTCTCAAAGGAGATAGGCTATAATATTTTATTCTTCCTTCATTTTGAGGGTTTCAAACTGTCATTAAAAAGTTTTTAGCTTTGCTTTCTTAATTTTCTCATCTCCTTCATAGATGTTCTTGAGTTTGTCCCATACCTCTTTGGCCGATATGCACTGCATAACTTTGGTAAACTCTGAATCTATTAAACCACACAGTATTGCATTTCTGGCCCTTGCATTGCACTCATACTACCTCTTATCAACTACATCAACTCGAGGAATAATTGGGAACATTGTAACCGCTTATGATAGATTTCCAAAAATCATCTCCAAGTGATTGTAAATATACTTCCATCCTTATGCTCCAAAAGGTGTAGTTAGACCCATCGAACCTTGGTGCTCTGTTCGTGGAAAGTCCCTCCTGCTTATCCATCTCTGCGTAGTGATCTTTAGCTTCTAGCTGTTAAACTATTTCCGAAGCAACCTGCGCTAATACCAATTGTTGGAATCTTAATGATACTAAGACGGGGGTGAATCAATAGTATGCATAGATTTACAAATAATTCACTTTTTAAAGCATGGACCAATTGTTATTTAAAACCACACCAATAAAAACAAACCATGCAAAGATATTTGAAGAAACTTGTGTGTGTGTGTGTGTGTGTGAAATGAAATTAAAGGGAAATAGAGAAAGATGGGAGACACTAATCTCCACTGATGTGAGCACCGACTCACTCAGACACCCCTCTGATTGGGACACCAATCCCACTGGAAAGCACCAACTTGTAGACTGCAGGCTTCAACCTGTGAGGACACTAATCCTCTGTGCAAGCACCAACTTGTTGAATCAAGCTCTAACCTATGAGGACACAAATCCTCTACGTAAGCACCAACACGCAGTGTTCAGGAACCAACTTGAGTGGAGACTCCAATCTCCTTTCCTTGTCCCGTCCAACCACCTTAAGATATAGATTTTGATGTGCACTGACTTCAAATTTGTGCCCATTATTATTTGCACTCTGCTTCATTGACTGTTTGTTGATGCCTTGAAAATTGCAGCATCAATCAGCAAGGGATTCTCCCCAGTAAGCAATCCCAATTAGATCACTCACCATTTGGTGTAGGGAATCCGCCCGGTTAACGATCCGACTACCGTGTGGGGTTTTAAAGATTTGTTTATTTATCAGTTGCGGCCCAATCCACCGTTTATGTATTTTATATTAGAAAATGATATGCAAGTGCCCTAAATTAAAATGCATGTTATTAAACAAATCTATTATAACTGCCTTAATCTAAATTAACCTATCCTTGCAAGGAGCAGAATTTAAACTATGAGTAAAATGACTGAAAGAAACATCCGGAGAATTAAACAGATACCCATTAATCATCAAGACGTATTTTCAGTAGAATGTGGGTAATATCAAAGATAGCTCTGATTTTTATAAACAAAAGGCATTCCATTTACTCATGAGATACAAAGATTTGCAAAGAAATAAGATCATTCAAGACATAGAATTAGTTCATAAGAGCTAGGAAAGATCTCACAGAATGTGTATGAAACATGTAGAAATAGTTCGACTATCATTCATCACAACCCAAAGCAAACAATGCACTAGCTAATACAGGCCTAAATCCTTTCTCTATTCATGTAGTTGAAATAATTCTTGTACATCAGAAGAAAATCTTCCACCTGCAAAAAGCCCCTTTCTATTCCCTTCTAATCAGCTATATATAGCTTTACCAAATGTGCTAGGGGTTGCCACCTGTACCCTAACTGTTCAGATTCTTTTAATTTGTCTTGTAGTGCCTAAATAACAACTAATAACCCAGAAATATTACAAAAATTGAAATAAACGTGGCGGGTCCATATATCACAAAAAGCATGTCATTTATGAGCTAACGCCCTTTGTTGGTTTGTTTACTTTTGTCACAGCCGATACTCCTGTTGGGGCTTGCACTATTGGTGTTGCTGGTAATCCTACTGAAGTTAACCCCCTTCTGTTTCTCTTACTGGTACTTGAAGAATTTTTGCTGTCATTGTTTGACCGGCTTCTGCTATATGCTTCACCCAAAGACTGGTCTCTTAAAGTCTCTTCTTCTAGGATTTTATCCTCTCTTGCCTTGTTGATTCTTTTCTCAGTTTCCTCCTGGATTTTCTTGGCTTGTTCCTGGAGCCTTTGTTCTTCTCTAGAGAGAGCCTCAGCAGTCTCTAAGGTACCCTCTTCTTGCTGCAAATCAATTTTCTTCACAACATTAGAGCTCGAGCTAGCTTCTCCTTTGCCAAGTTGACAAATCTGTAGCTCAGTCATATTGCTAACCCCTCTATATACTTCGTCATCTTCATCATAGTAGTTATCATATTCAAAGGGATTCGGAACTTCTTTGCAATGTTGTGCAGCTTTGCCTTGTCGATCGTTCCTGTGAAAAATCCTTTCCCCGAAATGAAAAACTTTCATCTCTGCGACAAAATCTTTTGTTGTCGTGATTTTTGAAAATTTGTAAGCCCCAACATAGAATGGTAAAGGCGGAAAGGAATCCTTCTTTGCCTTGTACAAGGTACTGCCAATTCCATCAATGAATACCTGTCTTACCATCTCCTTATGGACTATATAATCTGTAGCATACCTAGGTAGGATAAACGGGGGTTTTGAGCCTCCGTACATTCTTACGTAGGTACCTTCTGGTGAAAAGTAGAAATCACCATATTTCTCCAAAACCTCCATGGCATTCTCAGATAGGAAATTGGGTTCTTCATTAAACATTAATTCATATAGGGGCATGATAAACTCTTCACAAATTAGTTTGTAATGCCTTTTCTAATTCTGAGCCCAAAAGATTTTGTAGGCGATGAACACTAAGCTATAAGCCGAGTTCCATATGCATCCCATCTTGGGAAAGGGGCATTTCGCCACAATACAATCTATTAAGTAAGATTCCATATAAAATTATGCCTTCTTCTCCACTAACCCTTCTTGTGCAGCAATTATAGATGATGACAAGCTGTCTGATAGAATATCAGCCCAGTTGAAAATTGTCCCTTTGAATGCTATGTAGTGGATGATGGGAATCCATTGCAGCATGAACATTGTCCCATCGGGTCTTCAAAAAATTCTGCTCAACATGAGAGCGATCAGTCTGAAAGGGGGCCTTAGATTCTGAACCTCGTATTCCTCACTATCCCTTTTTCTTATTTGTTTGCCCGAAATTAGCAGCTTCTTATCCATCTCCAGGTTATCCATTTGAATCTCTTCCAACCATGCATCATCAAGCCGCTGCTATGCTTTGGGAAACTGGTAAGCCATTGAGATATATGAGGGGTTAAATGAAGTGAAAGCTTTTCCTTTGTTGTCTGATAGAACTCTCGTTTCAGTATTCGCATGCCGTAAGATCCATCCAATTACTTCTGAGCATGGGAAGAGCTCTGGGCGTGTAGCTGCTTTAGATATGAAAGAGTTTATGATGTTCTGGTATAGATATTCTTCTTCTAGAAGAGCTTCAGGGAAATCCTGGTCTCTAATCATGTGATACACGTCTCCCCATTTTACTTCTAGGGGCATGCCGGTGGTGCACTTGGTATCTTGGAATGTAGTTCCTACTCTTGCGCTGTCGTCAGTTGCCTTTAACTTTCTCATGCCACCTTTAGTCATTTTGAAAATCCTGTTCAATAATTAGACATGAACAAGAAAATATGAAGCAATATCAGCAACCCAGACCAGTATCCTACTTATAATGACAAGATTCAAATGCCAACTGAAACGTTTATTTCACCATTACAAAATATTTCACCATTACAAAAAACCTTAATTTGGTTACTTCAGGAAAGGTTGATATATGAAAGTAGTGCACACAAGGTAGTCCTGGGTATAATACGTTCTATGGCGCAAGAAAAAATGATAATGATAGGCTCCATGGCGCAGAATGTCGTGAAACTTTTCGGCAGCGTAGAAATGTGTAGTATTTTTTCGTAAGGGTGGGCAGGGTCGGTCTCGAAAATGCCAAGCGGGTGGTTTCTAGGATAGGTAGACGTACGCCGTAGGTTCTGTTAACGTCCAGTTAGCGAGTGTCTGAGATTCTAGAGCCTTTAATGTTCACAATGGGTACTTCACGACACCCATTTGGGTGTAAGCATGGGTCGTACTTAGTCTGAGAATCCTGCCATGGCTAAGATAAGAAGAATCATAGCGACAGATTAAGCTTTTTCCTCAACTAGAAGGACATACTGTAATAAAAATTATGAGATCTACAAGGGTACTAACCTATGAGGCGACGAACGTAATGTGGATGCTGGCACTTGTTGCAGAACCAGTGAGCCCGAAATTATCTTTGTAGCTTCAACCAAAACGGGGACAGAGCTCTTCCAATCCAATGAAATAATGAAAAGTTCAACAGGGTTCTCGTTCTATATAAAGTATTTTGACGCGTGTGAGCTATTAATGAGGTAGATGCGAACATCAAATGGGGTTAATGAGGCATATAGATGGGTCAAATCAGCACGTTCGGAGTTAATAGCGGCAGCCAAAACCGGAAAGACTAGCTCAACCTTTTTGACCGTTGCGGAAGGGTTACCCGAGTTCTTCCGCCACTTCGGGAGAGTTACCGAAAAACTTAACCGACTTCTTCCGCAATTTCAAAAAAGTTATGTGAGTGCTTCCTCGTTCGTGGGCAATTTTAAGAAGTGTGATTTGATCCGCCGTTGTGGAAGGGTTACTTGAGTTCTTCCGCCACTGTGGAAGGGTTATTTGAGTTCATCCGCCGCTGCGGAAGGTACTCGTGAGTTTATTCCGCCCAAAATTAGCTCAATTCTTTTCCGCTGCTTCGGCGAGATTGTCCCAACTCTTCTGCCGTTGCGGATAAGTTATGCTAAAAGTGCCACCGCAGCTTGACTCGATCTTTCGTTCCGCTCTTTCCGCAAGGGTTAGTCCAAAACTCCTGTCGCTTTTGGAAATTTTACTCTTTAAAACTTCGCCACTTCGACTCAAAACTTAAGTCTTTTGCTTGGTCCAAAAACATAAAGAGAAGCAAGCTAAGGGCCTATCTCTAATGAAACGAAGTAAGAAAAGGCTTTGATGGCCTCAAATTTTGAGGTAACTTTCTCCTTTAAAAAACAAAGGGGCCCCCAATATTCAAAAAAATTTGGGGGGGAGTGTTGTAGCAACAACAATTGCCGATTCGTTGGTGAACATAGATCTCTGAAACAACTCATCACACAGTCGAGAAACTTACAAAGTGCTTGATCATATGTGCAACAATATGTCTTTATAGCTCAGCTTCTGAGAATGCAGTGATTACTCTTATCATAATGGTGATGAGGGAAAAAGCAACTTATATTCAACCTTCCTTCCAACTCTCTAGAGGCCAGAGTGTGAGGTTTATTTTAGAATTAAGCCTTTTGAAAGTGTATCATTACAAGACTCCACAGGATCGTAACAATATCTCACAGACATATTCGTTTGTTCCTCGTTCCCGTGTTGTTTTGCATCCTTTTGGATTTTTCTTTAATTTACGACTCTTGCCGTGTGAGCCTTCCAGAAATGGATTTCTTGAGCTTTCAAAAATTGATAAAAGTTCTTCCATCCATAATGTCTTTTTGTGTGAGCGAGGGATTCATTGTTTTATGCTTCACGGACGGAGAAGAACCTTGCTGGGCTGATTTTATTTGAGAAGCTCGCTTGATTTTGAAAGTTTCTTTGATTTTCTCAGTCATGCTTTGATGGAGGCAACAATTTCTGGAAGCCAGACTCTTTGATATAGGCCTTTTGGCTTTTCTCGTAGCATGGGATCATTTAAAATACCATATATCTGTGAGACATGCTTCCTTTCCATGGGTCTATCATAGTAAAACTTTCTGAGACAGTTATTTATGTTAAAGTGAAAGGGGCCTTAAGATAGTTCAGAAGGAAATGCTGAAGTCTTAGTTATTTTTGGACAGGGGGTTAAATTTACCAATTCAGAAAAGAATCTCTGCATTCCGGGAAGCCATTCAGTGATGCACATATATTCCCTTTACCAGTGAGCTTCTTCATGACCATGCTTCTGAGTTTGCTTGGAGTCTCATCTTTCAGCTACACCAACATTGAGCTTAATTTTATTCAGACAAGGACTCAAAAAGAAAGCAAAACGAGTTTACTAACCGACCAAAAGGTAATAAAAAGCAACTACAAAACAAAAGAAAACAAAAGAAAGACAATGTTTATTTATGTACAAAAAACGACCTATGACTTATGCGAAGTATTGCTTTAAGGCGAGGCCATTTAGAGGGAGATTTACTTCCTCTCCTTGCAAGTCTTTAAGTTTATACGTTGAGGGGCCAAGCTTTTCAGAAATTTGGTAAGGGCCAACCCATAAGTGTTGAAATTTTGTGTGCGTCCCCCTCCCTTCATGCTGGTGATCCCATTTCAGAACTAAGTCACCTACCTCAAAATTTCTTTTACCGGATTTCTTCTTATCAAACCATATTTTAACTATGTCTTGGTGGTGATGGAATCGGTCTTTGGCTTTCTGTCGTGACTCTTCAAGTTTTAGCAAGGTATTGATTCTGGTTTGTAAGGCTTGACTGTTGGAACCTTGGGAGGCTTGGGCCAATTGTAAAGATGGGAGCAAAACATTCGGGGGAAGGATAGCTTCTTTGCCATAGACCAGGGTAAATGATGAGACAACTAGGGCATTCTTGGGAGTGACTCTGTCAGCCCATAAAGCGTTCGGGAGGGCTATGTGCCAACTTCTCTGATTTTCAATCACGGTTTTCTTAAGGATTCGGATGAGATTTTTATTGGTAGACTCAGCTAATCCATTTCCTTGAGGATAATAATTGGCTAAATAATGGAGTTTAATTCCTTTCTCATACATGAATTCATTAATTTTCAATGACGAAAAATAAGGTGCATTATCAAAGATTGGGGAAATAGGAACTCAAAACCTGGTTATGATATATTCCTCCATGAAGTTGATGACTGCATCCTCATTTACTTTACATAGTGGAACAGCTTCAACCCATCTTGTAAAATAATCTGTAGCCGTTAGAATATAACAGTGTTGTAGTGAGGAATTTGGGTTTATTTCTCCGATAATATCTATGCCCCATTGTTCGAATGGTTCAGAGATAATAACTGGCTGCAAGGGTCTAGCTGCTTTTGGTAACTTTCTGGCACTTCTTTGGTATACGTCACAATTTCTAGCAGAGGCGTAGGGGTCCCTGAAAAGAGTGGGCCAATGATACCCAGCCCGGAGGATTTTGTGGGTTGTAGTATCTCCATAGTAATGTCCCCCGACCGGGCCGTCATGTAATTGTTTGACCACGTTGCCCGCGTCACTTTTCTCCAAACATCTGAGGAAAATGCCATCATAATTCTTCCTAAATAGCACTCCTTCAATGATTTGATATGCTATTTACTTAAGACGGAGAGCTCTTCTTTGTTTCGGATTCCAGTGCTCTGGCAAATAACCTGACTGTAAATAATGTACTAGATCCCAGTACCTGTTGATGTATATGTAACTTCGGAATGTATTTCACATATATGTATATTGTATTCCTATAGAGATGTTATTATTCCTCTATACGGAAGTGGTTGTATTCCTATAGAGATGTTATTATTCCTCTATACGGAAGTGTCGTCATTTATATTGTAAGTGTCGTAACTTATACTTGATGGGTTATTAGACCACCCTATTGGGGGTCGGCCATGTGGGTCAAAGGGTTATTAGACCACCCTATTGGGGGTCGGCCATGTGGGTCAAAGGGTTATTAGACCACCCTAGTGGGGGTCGGCCTAGTCAGCATTATGTTAAGTGGTTAAGTTGAGGCCGACCTAGTTGAGTAAAGGTCAAGTCAAGTTAGTGTATAAATAGAGAGTGTGTCTCTCTCATTTTACACATTCTATTCTCTCACTCACACTTTGGAGAGCGGCGCACTTGTGGAGGAGGAGGCTTTGCTGCTAGGAGAAGACTATCTCCTGTATTCTAGTTGTATCATTGCTCTATCTATCTCTGAGGAAGTTATTGGGGTTTTTCACCTTTATGGTTTTCCCCAAGTAAACTTTGTGTCTCTTGTGTGCTTCCATTATTGTGTCCATTATTGATATTTTGTAGATTTGTTCTACATGTTGTTCTCTCAGTTAAGATCCTAGATCAGATTGAAGTAAATTCTGAAAATTTAACATGGTATCAGAGCTAGCCTGAAAGAAGGCATGATATGGCATGTATGACACTTGTTGCACTTACGATGCTAGGGCTTGATATAGCAAAAACCAGTCATCGTAGAACTTTCGCTATAAATCTGTTTTGGCAAAGTTTTCAGATCTAAAACTCTTACAGGTCAAATATTAGATCCCCATGTACCTTGTGTCCAAATGACAACCTCTAATTCGTTGTACTTTGTGATTTATGATCTGTACAATATAGGGTTTCTGCCTCTTCCAGATCTGAGTCAAAATCAGGTGACCTTGGGAAAAAGGTCATAACTTGGGCTAGGAAGATCCAAATGAAATTTTGTAAAAAGTGACAGGTAGTAAACAGACTGTACTATCTCAGGAAAATTGTTTAGAGGCTGAAGTTGAACCAGTGACACGTGGTACACCGTACAAGTTTTATCTCCTGTATTATCCCATAAAATGGTCACGTTGCGACACTTGGCATAACTCCATCTCAGAGAATCAAATTGAGGTCGGACCTGTCAGGATGGAAAGATAATAGGTCGGTATATCTCAGGAAAAAATTTCCGAGGCCAAAGTTGAACCAGTGACACGTGGCACGCCGTACAAGTTCGCTCTCCTGTATTATCCCATAAACAGGTCACGTTGCGACACTTGGCATAACTCTCTTTCAAAGAATCCAATTGAGGTTAGACCTGTCGGGATGGAAAGATAACAGGTCGGGCTATCTCAGAAACAATTTTCAGACCCTGTGGATTGAAAATTTTGGAGTTACACCAGAAACAAGCAGGTACATATTTCTGTCAAAACAGAATTATTTTTAAGTACCTTCATTCATGGCTTCCGAAATTTAGGGCTTCGGAGAAAGTTGGAATTTTTGTAACCGGAGACCACGGATGGATGCTACTCATCAAAATCAAAATTTAGAGACCAAGATTAGATTTTTTTGTTGGGCAGAAGGTCGGGCTTGATCAAACCCCAGTTCGGGACTTTGATCGGAAAGATGGAAAATTAGGGCTTCTGCAAAAATTGGAATTTTGGAAATCTGTGACCACGGCTGGAAGCTCCTCAGAAAAATCGAAGCTTAGAGTTTTGAATCAAATCTTTTGGTTGGGTGAAGCTCCGGGAAATTCAAACCCTAATTCAGGGTCCTCCCTAGTAAATTTGAAAATCTAAAAGGCAATTTCGAGGGGTGAAACTTTGCAGTTTTCAAATTCTGAATATACCAACTTGATCAGCTCATCAAGGCACATATTTCTATCCTTTCGGAAGTTTGAAATTCAAAGTTTGAATTTTTGGGGTTTCTTTGACAAACCCTAATCTAGCTCCAGGACCAGTTCTTGCAAATCAAGTGGATTGGGTTAATCCTAGAAGAAGATGGATTGGTCACCTGCATAAGTGAAGAAGTTCATGTCTCAGAGGGAGATGAGGCTAAGGCCTTCCATAAGAAGATTACAAACAATCTTGATAGGTATGTTTCATGGTTAAGTTTATCATATGTTTGTCTTCATATCATTACAGTACAATCTTGATTAATTACTGGACTTGTCGTATCACCTTAATAGAAGATATTCATTGATTAAGGTTTTGACACTTATGATTGTACTAATGCATTGTGATGTTGTATGAGGTTTATGTTGTTTGCTAACACAAAAGGTACACCAAGAAAGTCAAATCATGTTCTACTTCAAGAACATATGCTCAAGGTGACATGAAGACAAAGATTCATCCATTGTCATGGATCACATAGAAGATCTACTTTCGAGGTATGTATAACTTGGTCCTACAATGGTTAACCTATGAGACATGCAGGTTACTAGCACAAGTCACTGAAGAGAACCAGAAGACATTATGCGGGTCTGTTATGCATAACTAGCTAGCATGCTAATCCAGGTATGTTTTTCCTATATCAAGCTAGAATCCTACCTTGTGTTAGGATCTTATACTGTTGTGTTGTTGATAATGATTATTCATGAAGTCATAGGTTTGAATAGTCATGGTTGTATGCATATTATGTTTCTTACCATAATTGATGATATGACTAACCAGAAGAATCATGAAGGTATAGGTTTGAGTAATCACGGGTTTATGCATTGATGATTTAACTAATCAGAAGAGTCCTATGATCAAATAAGAATATGCATGAGTAAAAGAAGACTTCCCTGAAACCTTGAATACTAATGTTTATTATTTGTGAATGATCATGACTATACATGTTTAATATTATTGTGTTTTGATAGAATTAAGATTATACTAATAAATGTGTGATTATGTATGAGACCTCAAGGATAACACAATGATGATACTAATAAGCATGCATAGTGATTAAGGATGGATGTAAGTTCAAGGACAGGTAATCCAGGAAGCAAGGATCAAGAGGGAGCACACTCCAGTTGTTCTTGCAAGAAAGCAAAGGAGCACACTTCAGTAGTTTCTGCAAGGATGTAGATATTCAGAGGGAGTTGACCATCTTTCTACATTCCACAATAGAAAGGTGTAGAAGAAGATACTTCAGCAGCTCCTGCAAGGAAGCAAAGACTCAGACGGAGTCCACCCAGCAACCATTAGTATTTTTAATTATCATTTCTTGCATATTTGTTTGTTTAAATAAAATTGTTCAATGATGTATATGCTCATGTTCCTAGACTTAGGATATGTATTGTGCATATTAGAATGATTGCATTAATGAACAGTATACTACTAATATGCATGTGATGGGTAAGTGGCCTATGGCACTGTACAACATTCCAGTGCTACTTATCTAGAATGAAACCTCTTTGCTGACATGTTGGGAGTAGTGCAAACTCTTAACAATGTTCTGGTAGATACTGGAAGGCATCTAGAAAGTTGTGGAACATGGATAAATGTTGTATTGAAGCGTTGGCTAAGATAATTGCATGACTGTATGACATATTTCTTTATGTGTAAGAATTTGTCTGAAAATTATGAGATGTTTTTAATCATGCAATTTAACTTGTTTTGTAGAAAAGACCGTATACCTTCACCTACAAAAGAAGGACTACATCATTTGTTTAAGCAACAAAATTATCTATTGAAGATATTGAAGTTCCCAGGATACGGGAAGAATGCCATGATCCGTCGATCATGAAGAATGATGTTTGGGATGCGGTCCCAAGACCTGAAGGGAAGTTTGTTATGACTTCCATATGGATCTATCAAGATTAAGCATGTTGCAGATGGCAGCATAGAGAAATATAAAAGTGATGAAATAGAAGATACACCAGCTGGATTTCAAGACAGCCTTCTTGAATGGTGTAGTTGAAGAAGAAGTGTATGTGGAGAAACCACTTGGTTCTGAGACACATGACAGGGAGTCATATATGTGCAGAACTTGCGTATGATGCACCACTTTCTAGGTATGGAGGTGTGGTAGAGTGCAGATGGAATCTTCCTTGGACAAGGGAAGTATGCAGTAGAGATCCTGAAGAGGTTCAGGATGATGGATTGCAAGGCCATGGCCACACCTATGGCATCGAATCTGAAGCTTCTTTGTGATGCTTCATATGAGACGGTTGATGTCTCTATGTATCGTCAGATGATTGGGTCCTTGATGTACCTGACGAACACAAGACCAGATATTTGCTTTGCGATGAACACATTGAGCCAGTTCCTGACGGATCCGAGGAGTGTTCACCTGGTTGTTGTAAAGCATGTTCTAAGGTACCTGAAGGGTATAGTGGATTATGGGCTCAAGTATAAAGCGAATCAAAAGTTTAACCTGTAGGGTTATGTTGATTCAAATTAGGCTGGCAGTGCTGTAGATAGGAAGAGCACATATGGGTGCTGCTTCAGTATGGGATCAGGTGTGATCTCTTGGTTTAGCAGGAAGCAGTCCTGCGTAGCACTGAGTACAGCTGAAGCAGAGTATGTTGCAACCTGTTCAACTAGTTGTGAGGTAGTATGGCTACGGAAGCTACTGTCTGAGTTATTTGATCTCCCATTAGATGCTACTGGTATCTTTTGTGATAACCAGAGTTGTGTGAAGCCATCCGAGAACCCAGTGTTTCATGACAGGTCGAAACACATAGAGATCAAATATCACTATATCAGGGATATGGTGCAGAGAGGAGCTATGAAGCTCCTGTACATCGCGACGGACGAGCAGATTGCAGATGTGCTAACAAAATCACTAGCCAGAGTGAAGTTCAAGTACTTCAGAGAGAAGCTTGGTGTTCTTTGGATTGATGACACTTCGAGGAAGAAGTGATGGACACATTTGCTAAAGCCATTCCAAGCATGTTGGAAGGAGGATCCCTCACATGGCTGTGGATGTAAGCACTGGATGATGAGCATCAGGATGATGTTCTGGTTTCTGCTTTGTATGATCAGTTGGATCATTTATATGTATGTACGCATCATGTTGGATGCTAGATATGATCGATTGGATCATGTGTATGTATTTTTGTATATGCATCATGTTGGATGCTTGGACCATGTATCTGTATATGTATCGGGTGGATACATTGAATGATCAGGTGGATCATGTATGGTGATATGTATCATGTATTTGTTATGATCAGGTGGATCATGTATGATGATATGTATCAGGTAGATACTTGGTATGCATCAGGTAGATGCATTGGCTGATCAGGATGATCATGGATGACAAGCTTCAGGATGTTGCTCCAGATGACATGCAGCAGGATGTTGCAGTGATGATGATCAGGATGATGTATGGTGAGTATCAGGTTGATACTCTATGGTCGTGGATCAGGTTGTGCAGATGAGCATATAATTTGGCCCTGGGAGATTTGCAGATAGTCTTTTGAGGTTTTGCCTATGGCATGTAATCTGGCCCTGGGATATCTGGCAAATGTTCTTTCAAGGTTTTGCTCTGGGAGGACATGTAATTTGGCCCTGGGAGATTTGCAGATAGTCTTTCAAGGTTTTTCCTATGGCATATAATCTGGCCCTGGGATATCTGGAAGATGCTCTTTCGAGGTTTTGTCCTATGGCATATAATATGTCCCTGGGAGATCCGATAGGTTGGGCTGTGTGCCCGTAATAAGTCCTGGGATGCTCTTGCGAGGTTTTTCCATGACCACATATAATCTATCCTTGGGAGATCCGATAGGTAGATTTGTGTGCTCGTAACAGCCTAGGATGCTCTTGCGAGGTTTTGTGGTGACCACATATAATCTGTCCCTGGGAGATCCTATAGGTAGAGCTGTGTGCTCGTAACAGCCTGGGATGCTCTTGCGAGGTTTTGTGGTCAGGTCACATATAATATGGCCCTGGGAGATCCTATAGGTAGATCCGTGTGCTCGTAACATCCTAGGATGCTCTTTCGAGGTTTTGTGATGCACGTAATAAGTCCTGAGGATTCCACAGTATGGCCAGTGATGACAAAGACCTGCAGGTGGTGGGCCTATATCCAGTATGAAAAAGGATTGGCTCTATAGAACTTCCTATGACGAGTAGATTCAGAGATTGATTGAGATAGCAGCAGCAGTGACGATGATCCAGAGAAGATGACTTGTGCTATAAGACCTGTGTCGAGAAGTACCTTCCTAGTTAAGAGGGAGTGTTGATGTATATGTAACTTCGGAATGTATTTCACATATATGTATATTGTATTCCTATAGAGATGTTATTATTCCTCTATACGGAAGTGGTTGTATTAGACCACCTTGTTGGGGTTTGCCCTGTATAAGTCATGTGGGTTAAAGGGTTATTAGACCACCCTATTGGGGGTCGGCCATGTGGTTCAAAGGGTTATTAGACCACCCTAGTGGGGGTCGGCCCAGTCAGCATTATGTTAAGTGGTTAAGTTGAGGCCGACCTAGTTGAGTAAAGGTCAAGTCAAGTTAGTGTATAAATAGAGAGTGTGTCTCTCTCATTTTACACATTCTATTCTCTCACTCACACTTTGGAGAGTGGTGCACTTGTGGAGGAGGAGGCTCTACTGCTAGGAGAAGACTATCTCTTGTATTTTGGTTGTATCATTGCTCTATCTATCTCTAAGGAAGTTATTGGGGTTTTCCACCTTTATGGTTTTCCCTAAGTAAACTCTGTGTCTCTTGTGTGCTTGCATTATTGTGTCCATTATTGATATGCTATAGATTTGTTGTACATGTTGTTCTCTCAGTTAAGATCCTAGATCAGATTGAAGTAAATTCTAAAAATTTAGCAGTACCAAGACTCCGGTGTTGTAAAAATTGGACATAAATCAATCATGTTCATTTTTGCTTCATTCCTCCAGTCTAAATCTTCATCATTTGGATTTTCAGTAAGCAATTTGCATAGGCCTTGACCTTTGATGATAGTAGCTGGTTTGAATTCTAAGTCGTATTCTTGAAGAGCAGTGACCCAGTTCCCCCTCCTTTCTCCCAATTCTTTATGAACAAAAAGGGATCTGACGGTGGGATGAGGAACTATGACTTTAATTCTATTTTTTAGAATATATGGCCTGAACTGCTTTACTGCTTTGAATACCGCATATGCTTGCTTATCTACCATGGGGTAGTTTAGTTCAACGCTTTGCAGACCAGTGTTCATAAAATAAATTGGGTATTCGTCTCCTGATTCTGCCTTTTGAGTGAGCACAACTGCGAGAGAGTTATCAGAGGCAAAAGTGTACATAATAAAATATTTATCAAAATATGGACTTTTCAAAGAAGGTGCCTTGGCTGTGGCGGCTTTGATTTCTTTAAATGTAACCTTTTCTAAGTCTGTCCACTTAAATCGTACACTCTGCTTGACCATTTGTTGCAAAGGCTTAACGATCTGAGCAAAATATGGTACAAACCTTCGAACAAAATTGATGGTGCCCATGAATGATTGCATAGACTTTTTGCTATGGGGCATGGGAATCCTGCTGATAGCTTGCACTCTCTCTGGGTCTATAGAGATTCCCTCCTTGGAAATGATATGACCTAGAAGTTTTCCTTCAAGAACAACAAAAATACCTTTCTTAGGATTTAAGGAGATACCATATTTCCTACAGCGATCAAAGATTTGCTTAAGGTGAATAACATGGTCTTCTCTTTTTTTTGAAAAAATTGTCACATCATCTAAGTATACTACTACATGTTTACCACCCAATCCTCGAAAAGCAATGTCCATGGCTCGCTAAAATGTAGCTCCTACATTAATTAGGCCAAAAGGCATTCTTCGATATGCAAAGGTTCCCCACTTTGTACGAAAAGTGGTCTTGAGTCGATCTTCTTCTGCTACTAGCACTTGGTTGTAATCAGAAAAACCATCTAGTAGGGAGAAAAGTTATGATCCCGACACCATCTGCAAGATTTGTTCCATTGGAGGCACAGGATAGTTATCTTTATCGGAAGCTCTGTTTAAATTCCGGAAATCTACACATAATCTGATTTCTCCTGACTTCTTCCGCACGGGAACTAAATTAGCTACCCATTCAGAATGTCGGACTTTAAAAATAATCTTTGCATCCAACAACTTCTTCAACTATTTCCAAATCAGAGGCTCGAGTGTTGGGTGCATCCTTCTTAATTGTTGTTGAAATGGCTTGACGCCCGCTTTCATTGGTATTATATGTTGGATTATACGAGTGTCGTATGTTTTCAGATCATCATAAGTCCAAGCAAACACATCTTTATACTGCTGGAAAAGTTTGATGAACTTACTTCTCTCTCCCGGTGTGCAGCACTTACCAAGGTTAATATATTTTGGTTCAGCCTCCGTGCCCAGATTTATTAATTCATGCTACGTGGAGGAGCTGTGGTTTTTGGCATTTACAGGTCTCCTGAACTTGCTTTGCAAATCGAAGAGTGATTCCAGAGTTCTCACTCCTCTGGGCATGAGGTTTCCCTTTACAGTATCTTTATTTTGTAGATCTGAATCATGCTCCTCTTCTTCTATGATGGCTTCCTGAGAAGCATCTTGATTGGTTAAGAAATTGACAATCTTATCGACATCAACAAATACCTTGATATTTGTAATGTTGTCTGGAACAGAAGGCCTGAAAATTAATTCAATGGAACATTTATTATTAGTAGGCACTAACCTGGAAGCAGAAGTGGCTAACAGATCACTGCAGCGTTTTTCAATCTTGGGACAGAAATGATATTAAAAGCGTCAAAACATGAAATTAAATTCCAAACTTCAGCTTGATAGCCCTTTAGATGTGGTGAAAGACAATGAATTATATTCCTTATTTGCTTAACAACAATTTCAGAATCACCAAAAACTTTCAAATTTTTTACATTAAGACCAATGGCTTTCTTTAATCCATGAATTAGAGCTTCGTACTCAACAGTGTTATTCGTACATTCAAATTCTAATCTACAAGATAAAAAAATGCTTAGTTTGTCCAGGTTCGATCAAAATACAGCCGGCTCCGGATCCTTCTTGAGTTTTGGAGCCATCAAAGTAAAGAGTCTAGAAAATATTTTCTTCTTCTCTAACTAAGTTAGTGTCATTATTATCTGAGTTAGTAACTAAATCTACAATGTTATAATCAATATCATCAGCCCGTGATAATTGAAGGAGATCGAACTGTTTGTCTGAGTCATGGCTAGCATCTTCTGACTGATAGTTTCCAGGTTCGATTTCTAGGAAATAGTTCCCCAAAATTGACGACGAAAAAGCTACAGCTTCATTTTTTTCTTCTAGCTGGGTGACATTTTGTTTCACATGCGGTTCTCTTAATATCTTGATTTGATTTTGCCTATTTTGATAGGGCAGCCACAAATGAGACCAATCTGTTGCAAAGTATCCATTTAGTTTCGAAGACCAGTCCCTACTCAGAATTAAACCATATGCTTCAGGAATATCAACCACCATGATATCAATGAATTGACACACTCTTGAATCAGACGATAACCGAATAAGTACATATTTCATTTCTCCAATGACCTTGATGGCAGTTCTATCTAATTGAATAATTTCAGATGGGGACAGAATAGGTTTCCCATTAATCTTTCTACAAATAGATAGAGGCATGACATTTGAGCTAGCACCAAAGTCCACAAAACAATTGTGCACATTGTGATTAAAAATCTCAAAAGTTAAGAGGAAAGGTAGAGTTTGAGATTTTGATTTTCCGCCAATACTTGCTTCATTAATTTCCGGGATTTCATCAGTGTTTTCTAATGAAGTACTTGTTTGTGGATCAAAATCCTCCATCAATTTCTTTCTCTGTTGCGGCAAGCTAAACATATCAAACATAGAAACGTTTACTTTTGTTTTCTTAATATCTTCGATTATATCATAGCTCATGTCACATTCCTTTGAAACTTTCGATTGATTTTCTATTTTGTTAGAAGGAATTTGTGGTTCTTTCGTTATTTCTGAGTTTGGCTCCTTAGTCACTGTGGGAGCGACTACTGGGTTTGTCTTGGGTTGGGGTGGAATGACAATTATGTGCCTTTTCTGTATCTGACTAGTCCTAGCTTTAGGTGCTTCTACTATATGATCAATCATTGGGCCTTTACTCCTGGTAGTGATGTTAATAGATGTTGTTTGTATTTCATCTACGAAATCTTCGCGAGATGACTCTTGGGTAGGAGTCCAATCTCAGAGGATCATCGTAGTGTCGGGAGCAGACTCTTCCCTCTCAAGAATTTGTTCTTGTTGAGGATTTATTTGCTCAGGCATTTGTGCATCTAACATTTGGTTCATTACTAAACTCATCGAATTGATCCACTGTGGGCAACTTTTTTCCGAGTGTTGTTCTTGATGGAAAGTGAAGAAGTGGTCCATGTCTATTTTATTTAAGTTTAATATAGCAGAATTGTTTACCGGTGGCGCAGACTGTCCATTTTCTTCTTTCTTTTTATAGAAAGGCTCGAAAGGTGGCCTTGATGAACTGGTTGCCTTGTCCTTTTCTAAATCTACAACTTTATTGGAGTGTTTTTGAATCATTTTTATGACACTTTCTAAATCTGCTACGGGTTCTTCTTTATCCTTAGTTAACAAAAAAGGTTTTTTAACAGCTGTCGGCTTGACCTCTGCATCTAGAGCATGTTTGGCGATGCTGTCGACCTCTTCTTCTACTTTCTTTGCTTCTTCGAAATTTTCTGTCAAGGTAACCTTTTTCGTTCTTTTGACGAACATTGCTAGTGGATATTTAAGGGCTGTTGTGTAATACTCTACCGAGCATTCCTCAGCAGGCTTTGTTGCATTACTAAAATTGATTAGCAGTGTCGTGAATCTTTGATTGAGCTCTTGGACTTTCTCATTCTTTTCCATTCTCATAGACAACAATTCTTTCATAAGAGTAGCTACAATTTTCTGATTTCCATATTTTTTTAGAAAACACTTCTCAAAATCTTCCCAACTACTTATCGAATTAGCTTGCAGGCTAAAATACCAGGAGGATACTTTGGGTTCAAACGTGTAAGGGTAAAGGCGATAGAACACGTCTTCGTATTCTACATTAAGAAGATTCAAGGCTAAATAGAAACTTTTGAGGTGGTCTTCAGCGGATATCCCTTTGCCAGGGTCGTACTTGGGCAGAACCTTTTCTGGGTTTTTAGGCAAATCATGGAAAAGTCCAACCACGTTTAATGCTCATCTTGCTCTCCATGCAGGCACGGCCATAACTCTTGGTGGAGAATGCAGTGGTGTATGTGGTGGTGAGTTATGAGGAGTATGCTTTGGAGTGTGCTGTTGTTCTTGATTTCTGGGAGTCTCGGGACTGACCTCGTCGAATGGTTCAGTAATTTCTTCTAAAGATAAATCCAATAGTTCTTCTAGACTTTGAACTAGAACGGAATCTCTTGTACACTGAGGGTTTTTTCGAGGAGCTCTGATTCTGGGTAAAAGGGGAACAGTAGTTAGTCCTCCAAGACTTCTAACATAGGAGCGAGTATGTCTCTTGAAGCGGTTTACTTCATCAAAAAGGACAGCATACGATGTTTCTTGTTGTTCTGTCTCAGAATTGGGATTTTCTTGATTTCTTGATTCCAGATCTGGAATGTCAGAGATAGCTGTTTCAAATGGGTTTTCAGTGGAAAATTTTCTAACAAAAAGGGTCTCTTCTGCCATCTATGCACTAGTGGCCCTCCTTCTAGCGCCAAAAACTGTTGATGCCTCAAAAATCGCAGAATCAATTAGCAAGGGATTCTCCCCAGTAAGCGATCCCAATTAGATCACTCACTGTTTGGTGTAGGGAATCTGTCTGGTTAACGGTCCGACTACCGTGTGGGGTTTTAAAGATTTGTTTATTTATCGGTTGCAGCCCGATCCACCGTTTATGTATTTTATATTAGGAAATGATATGCAAGTGCCCTAAATTAAAATGCATGCTATTAAACAAATCTATTCTAACTGCCTTAATCTAAATTAACCTATCCTTGCAAGGAGCAGAATTTAAACTATGAGTAAAATGACTGAAAGAAACATCTGGAGAATTCAACAGATAGCCATTAATCATCAAGACGTATTTTCAGTAGAATGTGGGTAATATCAAAGATAGCTCTAATTTTTATAAACGAAAGGCATTCCATTTACTCATGAGATACAGAGATTTGCAAAGAAATAAGATCATTCACGGCATAGAATTAGTTCATAAGAGCTAGGAAAAATCTCACAGAATGTGTATGAAACATGCAGAAATAGTTCGACTATCATTCACAACAACCCAAAGCAAACAATGCACCAGCTAATACAGGCCAAAATCATTTCTCTATTCACGTAGCAGAAATAATTCTTGTACATCAGAAGAAAATATTTCACCTACAAAAAACCCCTTTCTATTCCCTTCTAATCAGCTATATATAGCTTTACCAAAAGTGCTAGGGGTTGCCACCTGTACCCTAACTGTTCAGATTCTTTTAATTTGTCCTGTAGTGCCTAAATTACAACTAATAACCCAGAAATATTACAAAAATTGAAATAAACGTGGCGGCTCAAGATATCACAAAAAGCATGTCATTTATGAGCTAACGCCCTTTGCTGGTTCGTTTACTTCTGTCACAGCCGATACTCCTGTTGGGGCTTGCACTATTGGTGCTGCTAGTAATCCTATTGAAGTTAACCCTTCTATTTCTCTTACTGGTACTTGAAGAATTTCTGCTGTCGATGTTTGACCGGCTTCTACTATATGCTTCACCCAAAGACTGGTCTCTTTTATGATATTGTTTGCATCAAGGGGAAGCATGGTTTTTAGTGACACTTCATGCTTGGCTAGTTATTCTTCAAGATTTGTGATTTCTACCCTTATAGCTTGGAGACTTTCACTTAGGAGATGTGTGCGAATGGCAGCTTGGCTAATCCAATCATGAAGATCCTCAACTATCAGAACATCTATCTTCCTTACATAATCTATTTCAGCATTCAACCCATCCTTTAGATCAGACAAACGTTGGGCTTTGTCTGAGAACTCCCCTATAATTTGGGGCATTTTCATCTGGCATTCTTCATGGGTGATTCGTATTTTCAAATACAAATTCCCACATTGTTCAAGTGTAGCCAAGGCCACTTCGTTCAACTTTACTCCATAATTCTGGCAAAACCCCAAGAGGCGGATATCTGCTTTGAAACCAGAGATAGACTTGAGAGGGAGTCTTTCCGGGAATCCTGACCTTCCCTCTCTCCATTCCATTTGCTTATGAATGTCTTCACTAATGCGTGCATATTTTTTTCTCCTCCTAGTGGCTTCAGCATTTATTACTTTGATTTTGGTCACCACTTGTTTTAACTTGCAAATATCCTCCGTCATGAGTCCTTGAATATCGTATGTCTTCCTCATAATTTCACAAGCCTGCTCATGAAAGGGAACCAGGTCGCCAACCTTATTGGTTGCAAGTTCCAATTGTTGTTCTAGCAGTTCTTCATTTTCTTCCAGCTTCTCAACGCTCTCCTTTAAGTCATCGATTTGTTGAGCAGTATCAAACTTCTCGGATTCCAACTGTAGGTTACAGATTTCAAGGTTTCTCTTCTCTGTCTCCAGAGTTCTCATCTGTATCACCAAAGCTCTCTTTTCAGCTTCTAGATGCTGGAATTTTCTGTTAAGTTCTTCCTTTTCTGAGACAAGAGTGTCACACTTTTCAACCATTAAATTTGAATAATTTTGTTCTTTGACCAGGGATTCCTGTAGATGATTGGCTCTATCCTTCTCTGATTCAAAGTTGTCTGTTAAAATGTTGACATTGTCGGTGGTTGCTAGAACAGTGGACACAGAAATAGATTCCATGAGTTGGGGATCATGTTGGGTACCTTGCATGACTGTGGTTTCATGCCTGGTGACAATATCTAGTTGAAAAGGCCTCTTCATCCTAGTCACCGTTTCTTTAACAATGGATTTCCTCTTTTTGTTATAAGTAAACTTATCCCATTGGGACACCTTGTTGTTCTTGGATGGTTTGAACAGGACGAGTGGAAGGTTTCTTATGGGGGAACTCGTATCCACGTCTTGTATGCTTGGGATTTTGGGGTCAGCATCCTCTTTGGATTTATTTTCTTCTTCTTCTTTTCTCTGTGCCTCTTCCTCTTGTTCCCCTCTGAGTTTGTTGTCTTCTTCCTGCTTCGCAATTCTTTCCAATCTGATCCTTTCTTCTCCTTGAATCTTCTTAGCTTCAACTTCAGCTGCTTCGACTCTTAAAGTCTCTTCTTCTAGGAGTTTATCCTCTTTTTCCTTGTTTATTTTTTTCTCAGTTTCCTCCTGGATTTTCTTGGCTTGTTCCTGGAGCCTTTGTTCTTCTTTAGAGAGAGCCTCAGCAATCTCTAAGGTACCCTCTTCTTGCTGCTGATCAATTTTCTTCACAACATTAGAGCTCGAGCTAGCTTCTCCTTTGCCAAGTTGACAAATCTGTAGCTCAGTCATATTACTAACCCCTCTATATACTTCTTCATCTTCATCATAGTAGTTAGCATATTCAAAGGGAGTCGAAACTTCTTTGCAATGTTGTGTGGCTTTGCCTTGTCGATCGTTCCTATGAAAAATCCTTTCCCCGAAATGAAAAACTTTCAGCTCTGTGACAAAATCTTTTGCTGTCGTGATTTTTGAAAATTTGTAAGCCCCAACATAGAATGGTAAAAGCGGAAAGGAAGCCTTCTTTGCCTTGTACAAGGTACTGCCAATTCCATCAATGAATACCTGTCTTACCATCTCCTTGTGGACTATATAATCCGTAGCATACCTAGGTAGGATATACGGGGGTTTTGAGCCTCCGTACATTCTTACGTAGGTACCTTCTGGTGAAAAGTAGAAATCACCATATTTCTCCAAAACCTCCATGGCATTCTCAGATAGGTAATTGGGTTCTTCATTAAACATTAATTCATATAGGGGCATGATAAACTCTTCACAAATGAGTTTGTAATGCCTTTTGTAATTTTGAGCCCAAAAGATTTTGTAGGCGATGAAAACTAAGCTATCAACCGAGTTCCATAAACATCCCAACTTGGGAAAGGGGCATTTTGCCACAATACAATCTATTAAGTAAGATTCCATATAACATTCTGCCTTCTTCTCCACTAACCCTTCTTGTGCAGCAATTATAGCTGATGAAAAGCTGTGTGATAGAATAACATCCCAGTTGAAAATTGTCCCTTTGAACACTACATAGTGTATGATGGGAATCCATTGCAGCATGAACATCGTCCCATCGGGTCTTCCAAAAATTCTTCTCAACATGAGAGCAGTTAGTCTGAAAGGGAGCCTCAGATTATGAACCTCGTATTCCTCACTATCCCTTTTTCTGATTTGTTTGCCCAAAATTAACAGCTTCTTAGCCATCTCCAGGTTATCCATTTGAATCTCTTCCAGCCATGCGTCATCAAGCTGTTGCTCTGCTTTGGGAAACTTGTAAGCCGTTGAGATATAGGAGGGGTGAAATGAAGCGAAAGCTTTTCCTTTGCTGTCTCATAGAACTCTCGTTTCGGTATTCGCATGTCGTAAGATCCATCCAATTACTTCTGAGCATGGGAAGAGCTTTGGGTGTGTACCTGCTTTAGATATGAAAGAGTTTGTGTTGTTCTGGTATAGATATTCTTCTTCTAGAAAAGCTTTAGGGAAATCCTGGTCTCTAATCATGTGATACACGTCTCCCCATTTTACTTTTGGGGGCATGCCGGTGGTGCACTTGGTATCTTGGAATGTAGTTCCTACTCTTGCGTTGTCGTTAGTTGCCTTTAACTTTCTCTTGCCACCTTTAGTCATTTTGAAAATCTTGTTCAATAATTAGACATGAATAAGAAAATATGACGCGATATCAGCAACCCAGACCAATATCCTACTTATAATGACAAGATTCAAATGCCAATTAAAACGTTTATTTCACCATTACAAAAACCTTAATTTGGTTACTTCAGGAAATGTTGATATATGAAAGTAGTGCACACAAGGTAGTCCTGGGTATAATATGTTCTATGGCACGAGAAAAAATGATAATGATAGGATCCATAGTGCAGAATGTCGTGAAACTTTCCGGCAGCGTAGAAATGTGTAGTATTTTTTCGTAAGGGTGGGCAGGGTCGGTCTCGAAAATGCCAAGCGAGTGGTTTCTAGGATAGGCAGATGTACGCCGCAGGTTCTCTTAACATCTAGGTAGCGGGTGTCTAAGATTCTAGAGCCTTTAATGTTCACAAAGGGGACTTCAGGACACCCAGTTGGGTGCAAGCATGGGTCGTACTTAGTCTGAGAATCCTGCTATGGCTAAGATAAGAAGAATCATAGCGACAAATTAAGCTTTTTCCTCGACTAGAAGGACATACTGTAATAAAAATTATGAGATCTGCAAGGGTACTAACCTGTGAGGCGACGAACGTAATGTGGATGCTGGCACTTGTTGCAGAACCAGTTAGCCCAAAATTAGCTTTGTAGCTTTAACCAAAACGGGGACAGAGCTCTTCCAGTCCAACAAAATAATGAACAGTCCAACGGGGTTCTCATTCTATATAAAGGATTTTGAAGCGTGCGAGCTATTAATGAGGTAGATGCGAACATAAAACGGAGTTAATGAGGAGTACGCACTAGTCAAATAGGCACATTCAGAGTTAATAGCGGCAACCAAAACCGGAAAGACTAGCTCAACATTTTCGACTGTTGCGGAAGGGTTACCCGAGTTCTTCCGCCGCTTTGGGAGAGTTACCGGCAGACTTAACTGACTTCTTCCGCAATTTCGGAAAATTTATGTGAGTGCTTCCGCATTTGTGGGCAAGTTTAAGAAGTGTGATTTGTTCCACCGTTGCGGAAGGGTTACTTGAGTTCTTCCACCGCTGTGGAAGGGTTATTTGAGTTCATCCGCCGCTACGGAAGGTACTCGTGAGTTTATTCCGCCGAAAATTAGCTTAGTTATTTTTTGCTGCTTCGGCAAGATTGGCCCAACTCTTTCGCCGCTACGAATAAGTTATGCTAAAAGTACCACCGCAGCTTGACTCGATCTTTTGTTCCGCTCTTTCCGCAAGGGTTAGTCCAAAACTCCTGTCGCTTTTGGAAATTTTACTCTTTAAAACTTTGCCACTTCGACTCAAAACTTAAGTCTTTTGCTTGGTCCAAAAACAAAAAGAGAAGCAAGCTAAGGACCTATCTCTAAAGAAATGAAGTATGAAAAGGCTTTGATGGCCTCAAATTTCTAGGTAACTTTCTCCTTTAAAAAACAAAGGAGGGGCCCCCAATATTCAAAAAATTGGGGGGGAGTGTTGTAGCAACAACAATTGGCGATTCGCTGGTAAACATAGATCTCTGAAACAACTCATCACACAGTCAGGAAACTTACAAAGTGCTTGATCATATGTGCAACAATATGTCTTCATAGCTCAGCTTCTGAGAATGCAGTGATTACTCTTATCATAATGGTGATGAGGGAAAAAGCAACTTATATTTAGCCTTCCTTCCAACTCTCTAGAGGCCAGAGTGTGAGGTTTATTTTAGAATTCAGCCTTTTGAAAGTTTACCATTACAAGACTCCACAGGATTGTAACAATATCTCACAGACATATTCGTTTGTTCCTCGTTCCCATGTTGTTTTGCATCCTTTTGGATTTTTCTTTAATTTAGGACTCTTACTGTGTGAGCCTTCCAAAAATGGACTTCTAGAGCTTTCAAAAATTGATAAAAGTTCTTCCATCCATAATGTCCTTTTGTGTGAGCGAGGGATTCATTGTTTTATGCTTCACGGACAGAGAAGAAGCTTGCTGGGCTGATTTTATTTGAGAAGCTCGCTTGATTTTGAAAGTTTCTTTGATTTTCTCAGTCGTGCTTTGATGGAGGCGAGAATTTCTGGAAACCAAACTCCTTGATATAGGCCTTTTGGCTTTTCTCGTAGCATGGGATCATTTAAAATACCATATATCTGTGAGACATGCTTCCTTTCCATGGGTCTGTCATAGTAAAACTTCCCGAGACAGTTATTTATGTCAAAGTGAATGGGGCCTTAAGATAGTTCAGAAGGAAATGTTGAAGTCTTAGTTATTTTTGGACAAGGGTTAAATTTACCAATTCAGAAAAGAATCTCTGTATTCCGGGAAGCCAATTAGTGGAAACACAGTGATGCACATATATTCCCTTTACCAGTGAGCTTCTTCATAACCATGCTTCTGAGTTTGCTTGCAGTCTCAGCTTTCAGCTACACCAACATTGAGCTTAATTTTATTCAGACAAAGACTCAAGAAGAGAGCAAAACGAGTTTACTAGCCAACCAAAAGGTAATAAAAAGCAACTACAAAACAAAAGAAAGGCAATGTTTATTTATGTACAGAAAACCACCTATGACTTATGCGAAGTATTGCTTTAAGGCGAGGCCATTTAGAGGGAGATTTACTTCCTCTCCTTGCAAGTCTTTAAGTTTATACGTTGAGGGGCCAAGATTTTCGGAAATTTGGTAGGGGCCAACCCATAAGTGTTGAAATTTTGTGTGCATCCCCCTCCCTTTATGCTGGTGATCCCATTTCATAACTAAGTCACCTACCTCAAAATTTCTTTTACCGGATTTCTTTTTATCAAACCATCTTTTAACTGTGTCTTGCTGGTGTTGGAATCGATCTTTGGCTTTCTGTCGTGACTCTTCAAGTTTTAGCAGGGTATCGATTCCGGTTTGTAAGGCTTGACTGTTGGAACCTCGGGAGGCTTGGGCCAATTGTAAAGATGGCAGTAAAACATCCGGGGGAAGGATAACTTCTTTGCCATAGACTAGGGTAAATGGTGAGACACCTAAGGCATTCTTGGGAGTGACTCTGTCAGCCCATAAAGCGTTCAGGAGGGCTGTGTGCCAGCTTCTCTGATTTTCAATCACGATTTTCTTAAGGATTCGGATGAGATTTTTATTGGTAGACTCAGCTAATCCATTTCCTTGAGGATAATAATTGGCTGAATGATGGAGTTTAATTCCTTTCTCATACATGAATTCATTAATTTTCATTGACGAAAATAAGGTGCATTATCAAAGACTAGGAAAATTGGAACTCCAAACCTGGTTATGATATATTCCTCCAGGAAGTTGATGACTGCATCCTCATTTACTTTACGTAGCGGAACAGCTTCTGCCCATCTTGTAAAATAATCTATAGCCATTAGAATATAACGGTGTTGCAATGAGGAATTTGGGTTTATTTCTCCAATAATATCTATGCCCCATTGTTCGAATGGTTCAGAGATAATAACTAGCTGCAAGGGTCCAGCTGCCTTTGGTAACTTTCCGGCACTTCTTTGGCATATGTCACAATTTCTAGCATAGGCATGGGCGTCCCTGAAAAGAGTGGGCCAATAATACCCAGCCCAGAGGATTTTGTGGGCCATAGTATCTCCAGAGTAATGTCCCCCGGCCAGGTCGTCTTGTAATTCTTTGACCACGTTGCCCGCATCCCTTTTCTCCAAACATCTGAGGAAAATGCCATCATAATTCTTCCTAAATAGCACGCCTTCAATGATTTGATATGTTGTTGACTTAAGACGGAGAGCTCTTCTTTGTTTCGGATTCCAATGCTCTGGCAAATAACCTGAATGTAAATAATGTACTAGATCCCGGTACCAAGACTCTGGTGTCGTAAAAATTGGACATACATCGATCATGTTCAATTCTGCTTCATTCCTCCAGTCTAACTCTTCGTCAGCTGGATTTTCAGTAAGCAATTTGCATAGGCCTTGAACTTTGATGATAGTAGTTGGTTTGAATTCTAAGTCGTATTCTTGAAGAGCAATGACCTAGTTCCCCCTCCTTTCTCCCAATTCTTTCTCAACAAAAAGGGATCTGACAGCGGGATGAGGAACTATGACTTTAATCCTATTTTTTAGAATATATGGCCTGAACTGTTGTACTGCTTTGAATACCGCATACGCTTGCTTATCTACCATGGGGTAGTTTAGTTCAGCGCCTTGCAGACCAGTGCTCATAAAAGAAATTGGGTATTCGTCTTCTAATTCCGCCTTTTGAGTGAGCACAGCTGCGAGAGAGTTATCAGAGGAAAAAGTGTACATAATAAAATATTTATCAAAGTTTGGACTTTTCAAAGAAGGTGCCTTAGCTATGGCGGCTTTGATTTATTTAAATGCAACCTTTTCTAAGTTTGTCCACTTAAATCGTACACTCTGCTTGACCATTTGTTGCAAAGGCTTAATGATCTGAGCGAAATCTAGTACAAACCTTCAAACAAAATTGATGGTGCCCATGAATGATTGCATAGACTTTTTGCTATGGGGCATGGGAATCCTGCTGATAGCTTGCACTCTCTTTGGGTCTATAGAGATTCCCTCCTTGGAAATGATATGACCTAGAAGTTTTCCTTCAAGAACAACAAAAATACTTTTCTTAGGATTTAAGGAGATACCATATTTCCTACAGCGATCAAAGATTTGCTTAAGGTGAATAACATGGTCTTCTCTTTTTTTTTTAAAAACTGTCACATCATCTAAGTATACTACTACACATTTACCACCCAATCCTCGAAAAGCAATGTCCATGGCTCGCTGAAATGTAGCTCCTGCATTAATTAGGCCAAAAGGCATTCTTCGATATGCAAAGGTTGCCCACTTTGTACGAAAAGTGGTCTTGAGTCGATCTTCTTCTGCTACTAGCACTTGGTTGTAACCAGAAAAACCATCTAGTAGGGAGAAAAGTTCCGATCCCGACACCATCTGCAAGATTTGTTCCATTGGAGGCACAGGATAGTTATCTTTATCGGAAGCTCTGTTTAAATTCCGGAAATCTACACATAATTTGATTTCTCCTAACTTCTTCCACACGAGAACTAAATTAGCTACCCATTCAGAATGTCGGACTTTAAAAATATTTTTTGCATCCAACAACTTCTTCAATTATTTCTTAATCAGAGGCTCGAGTGTTGGGTGCATCCTTCTTAATTGTTGCTGAAATGGCTTGAAGCCCGCTTTCATTGGTATTATATGTTGGATTATACGAGTGTCGTATGTTTTTAGATTGTCATAAGTCCAAGCAAACACATCTTTATACTGCTGGAAAAGTTTGATGAACTTACTTCTCTCGCCCGATGTGCAGCACTTACCAAGCTTAATATATTTTGGTTCAGCCTCCGTGCCCAGATTTATTAATTCATGCTGCGTGGAGGAGCTGTGGGTTTTGGCATTTACAGGTCTCCTGAACTTGCTTTGCGAATCGAAGAGTGCTTCCAGAGTTCTCACTCCTCTAGGCATGAGGTTTCCCTTTACAGTATCTTTATTTTGTAGATCTGAATCATGCTCCTCTTCTTCTATGATGGCTTCCTGAAAAGCATCTTGATTGGTTAAGAAACTGACAATCTGATTGTCATCATCAAATACCCTGAGATTCGTAATGTTGTCCGGAACAGAAGGCCTGAAAATTAATTCAATGGAACATTTATTATTAGTAGGCACTAACCTGGAAGCAGAAGTGGCTAACAGATCACTGCAGCGTTTTGCAATCTTGGGACAGAAATGATATTAAAAGTGTCAAAACATGAAATTAAATTCCAAACTTCAGCTTGATAGCCCTTTAGATGTGGTGAAAGACAATGAATTGTATTCCTTATTTGCATAACAAAAATTTCAGAATCACCAAAAACTTTCAAAAATTTGACATTAAGACCAATGGCTTTCTTGTAACGCCCCGTTTTGACATTACTGCCTAAACTATTATTATATGTTATATTTGCTTGATTATGAGACTTCGTCGGTTTGACGAAACTGTGGACATGTGGTTCTATTATTTTGCCGATATAGATATGTGTGTGTGTGATGTTAGTATTAGGATACGTAGTCATGTTAGATATGTATCATGTGTTAGCTATGTCTCATATGTGCAAGTTAATGAATGATGAGTACGTGGATACCATTAAAGTTATTGTTGAACGAAAGAATGTTATACCAGGTGCATGGTGAAAATAATGAATTGATTATTGTTGTTATGTTATGACAAGATGTATGTGTACATGTTGAGGATTTGTGCACGATATTCGAGATTGTATGTCGAGGACTGACTTACAGGTTAAAATGGCTAAGTGATAGCTGGATCCTACTAGGTGGGAGAGCCTCGGGGACATGGACTTCGAAAGATAAACGATATGTAGGTGATGCATTGTTTACTTTCGCATGATTATTATGATGTTTATTATGATGTATGGGTGGGGTAGGGTTTCAGGAAACTCAACCGCCCAGATTGGTTATACGATGACAAACCGAGCACAAGTGCAACGCGGTTACCGTGTCGAGTAGACATAGTCCCTTGTTCCATTAGGGGGGTGGAGGATTTACCCACCACTTATCCCCGAAACCCAATGTCATGGGAGGGCTGTGCTACGGTGCGCTCCCCAAGGTGTGTGATGATGACTGGTGGTTGCCTGCTGGGGAAGCTTAGTCGATGTAGTCGACACTTTCGCTTACGGGTTCTAGCTGGAACCGGTCATGACTTGACATTTCAGGGTAGTCCAACAGAGGACAGGATAGGATGTGGAAGTTAGTGATGATGTAGGTAGATAGGTGTAGCTTGAAGTAGGGGTGAAAACAAGATATAATTGTATGCGTGTAAAACCATTGATTGAGTATGTGTCGTAACTCAGCAATGTATGAATTGTTGTAATTTAATAAGATTTCAGCTAGTTAATGGATTGTACCTTGCAAACTACGCTTAAAACTTGTGTCAGTGAACAACAAGTTTCATGATTATGATTGATGTGTGTGATTTATTACTGTTAGTGTACTTACGCGAGGTATGTAAGCAGTAGCTGCGCTTACATAACTCGCCTACATATTTATGATTGCGTGAAATACTATTGAATATATTGTTAATTATTGTCGATAAAAGTTAATAATGTCGATTATTAGGGTTAATAATGTTGATTAATGGTTAATTATTGTCCATTAATAATTAATTATTGTTGATTAATAAACAAAGCTATGGTTAACCTAGGTAATGACTAATGCAATTGATTAGAATGTTTGATTGATTGTTAATGAGTTTAATTAGCCAGGACTAAGGGTTGAAATGTTGAAATGTAATTATAATGTTAAATAAGTTAATAGTAACTTGATCCCTTAAATTAATTATGTGTTAATGATGTTAATTAATTTTAACGAAACTATGCTTATCTTTAGTAATGATTGTTAATTAGTTTAATTACAAACTGACTATGCTTATCTTTGGTAATGATTGCTAATTAGTTTAATTACGAACTAAGGTGTAATTAAAATGGAACCAGCTAAATGAGTCGATTAAATCTTAGTTAATTTTATTTAATTAATATAATTACACATTGATAATGTTATGAATTACAGTGAGGATTATTGTTTATAATTGATAAATTGAATTAGTTGAATTTATAATTAGAGGGAATTAGCATATTATAAATATTAGAAACCATTAATTAAATTATTAGGTTAATAGTAGTTAATCAATTGACCATTATTGTTAATTAATTGAATTGGTGAAGCGTGTAAGTTTAAAACTCTTATCGTTGGTGGGTGAACCAACCCCAACCCCAAACTTTATTATAAAAATAATATAACATTTATTATTAATTAAAATTGTACTTTGAATAAGAAACAAATGTTTAAAAATTATTGTTGTAAGTTGTGTCGGTAAACCTCATAAAGAGGGGTAAATATTAAAATGATGGAATTATTAAATTAATAATATTTCCATGAATTGGTTCGAGGGAGCCTAAATGAGTAGGCATGAATGGGTTGGGACCCCATTAATGAGGGGATAGGGGTATTAATGAGGAGGATAGAGTTGGCATGAACAAAGGGATAAGGGGGAAGAAGAGTAGGAGGAGGGCATCTTCACCTGAGGATAATTTGGGGGGGGGGGATTTCAGAGCAGAGATAGAAAATTTAGAGAAGAGCTGAAAGAGGGTTTTTGCTGGAGATTTTCTAAAGGGATATAACAGGTTGGCTTGTACTCGGTTTGGGCTCGGGGGTCCAAAGGGGTACCTTTGGAGCTGGGTGGTCGATGAGACCTCACCAGTTGGCAGGGTGGAAAAACTGTTTTGGGCTGGTTGAGTTTCAGAGTTTTGGGGAAGGTTTGGTTGTAGGGAACAACAAAGGGAAGCAACAAGGCATTCAACAAAGGAAACAACAAAGGGAATGACAAACAAGGAGGATCTACTAGTTATCTACAGGTATTTCTCCTAAAGGTATACTATACAATTTCTAACCTTGTAAATCATTTTTTCAAGTTATTAATAAATGGTAATTTCGTGAATGAATATACATGTATTTTTGTTACACCTGCACAAACAGAAATGGTTAGAAGTAGGTAAAACAGTAAAAAAAAAATCTATTTCAAAACCTGCAAATGTAATTGTTATTGTTTTTTTACAGACCTGAAATTGAACACAAACCCACAAAACAGAAACAGAAATTGACACAGAATGTAAAGAGAAATGAATGAATAGCTTATTGATAAACTGAGATTATCAAGGACCGGGGTCCTACATGTCTTTAATCCATGAATTAGAGTTTCGTACTTAGCAGTGTTATTCATACATTCAAATTCTAATCTACAAGATAAAAAATGCTTAGTTTGTCCAGGTTCGATCAAAATACTGCCGGCTCCGGATCCTTCTTGAGTTTTGGAGCCATCAAAGTAAAGAGTCCAGAAAATATTTTCTTCTTCTCTAACTAAGTTAGTGTCATTATTATCTAAGTTAGTAACTAAATCTACAATGTTACAATCAATATCATCAGCCCGTGAGAATTGAAGGAGATCGGACAATTTGTCTGAATCATGGCTAGCATCTTCTGACTGATAGTTTCCAGGTTCGATTTCTAGGAAATAGTTCCCCAAAACTGACGACGAAAAAGCTACAGCTTCATTTTTTTCTTCTAGCTAAGTGACATTTTGTTTCATGTGCGGTTCTCTTAATATCTTGATTTGATTTTGCCTATTTTGATAGGGCAGCCACGAATGAGACCAATCTGTTGCAAAGTAGCCATTTAGTTTCGCAGACCAGTCCCTACTCAGAATTAAACCATATGCTTCAGGAATATCAACCACCATGATATCAATGAATTGACACACTCTTGAATCGGACGATAATCGAATAAGTACATCTTTCATTTCGCCGATGACCTTGACGGCAATTCTATCTAATTGAATAATTTGAGATGAGGACAGAATAGGTTGCCCATTAATCTTTCTGCAAATAGATAGAGGCATGACATTTGAGCTAGCACCAGAGTCCACCAAACAATTGTGCACATTGTGATTAAAAATCTCAAAAGTTAAGAGCAAAGGTAGAGTTTGAGATTTTGATTTTTCACCAATACTTGCTTCATTACTTTTCGGGTTTTCATCAGTGTTTTCTAATGAAGCACTTGTTTGTGGATCAAAAACCTCCATCAATTTCATTCTCTGTTGCGACAAGCTACACATATCAAAAATAGAAACATTTACTTTTGTTTTCTTAATATCTTCGATTATATCATAGCTCATGTCATATTCCTTTGAAACTTTCGATTGATTTTCTGTTTTGTTAGAAGGAATTTGTGGTTGTTTGGTTATTTCTGAGTTTGGTTCCCTAGTCACTGTGGGAGTGACTACTGGGTTTGTCTTGGGTTGGGGTGGAATGACAGTTATGTGCCTTTTCGGTATCTGACTAGTCCTGGCTTTAGGTGCTTCTACTATAGGATCAATCACTGGGCCTTTACTACTGGTAGTGATGTTAATAGATGATGTTTGTATTTCATTTACGAAATCTTCGCGAGATGACTCTTGGATAGGAGTCCAATCCTAGAGGATCATCGTAGTGTCGAGAGCAAACTCTTCCCTCTCAGGAATTTGTTCTTGTTGAGGATTTATTTGCTCAGGCATTTGTGCATCTAACACTTGGTTCATTACTAAATTCATCGAATTGATCCACTGTGGGCAGTTTTTTTCCGAGTGTTGTTCTTGATGGAAAGTGGAGAAGTGGTCCATGCCTATTTCATTTAAGTTTCATATAGCATAATTGTTTTCCGGTGGGGCTGACTGTCCATTTTCTTCTTTCGTTTTATAGAAAGGCTTGAAAGGTGGCCTTGATGAACTAGTTGCCTTGTCCTTTTCTAAATCTACAACTTTATTGGAGAGTTTTTGCATCATTTTTATGACACTTTCTAAATCTGTTGTGGGTTCTTCTTTATCCTGTAACGTCCCTTCTTAGGAATTTTATTCAAATGGTAATTTTTCACTTTTTTCCCTAGTTTGACCTTTGACTAGTTTTGATCTCTAGGTCCCAAATTTGCCCCAAATGATCCCAAATCTTCTGAGAAGGTATATGAATGATATTAGAACATAAATATGTGTTTCAGGGATGCCTTTGGACCTTTAAAATACTTCTGCAAATCCTCTTTCAATTCTGATCAATGTAGGTAACTTTACTAGTGATTTCCCTTTGACTGGTATTGGTCTATAGGTCTCAAATTGACTCCAAATGCCTTCAAATCTTCAAGGAAGGTGTATGAATGATATTAGAACTTGAATATGATGTTTATGGATGAAATATGGCCACCAAAAGACCTCTGCAAACTCTCTTAATATTCTGGACAAATTATGTAATCTTACTAGTAATTTGGGGTTCAAATCCCCATGGGGTAAGTACTGAAAATGGCTTCCCAAATGCCTCCAAACCCACTCAAATTTATGAACAGAGGTATGTAAGGTGTTAAGTATGTTATTAAAGTCTCATATGCACCATTAATAGATTATTACAACTGTTCTAACCCTCTCCCATTCAACTGCAAAAATCCCCAATTCGACCCTTGGGGAAATGGCACTATTTCACCTCTCAATACAACTAAACTGAGTAAAAATGCTTCAAATGCTCAAGTGCAGCACATGAAAATTGTAGAAGACATCCATGGAAGTATATTGATCACAAATATATCATAGAATCATCCATTCATTCGAAATCATCAACATTACATTGATTCACAACAAGGTAGTGGGGAAATGACACTGTTCTTTCATTAAAATTGAGATTTATACATTTCTACTTGGAATTTCGACCTGAAACTTTTTGGAGATGAAGAACAGAGTATTTACTTCATATTAAAAAATAAATGGGGCATTAGAAGCTCCCCCAAAGAGTACAATAGCTCACCAAAAATGCCCTCCCTCAAGGATCAAGAATATGCTATCAAAAACGGAAATGGTTGAAGGAGTGAGCTGCAATAGAAGAAACCTTGAGCTGACATGTAGCTTACACCTGCAAATAAAGACTCCATTAAAGCTCCAAATGAAAGGTCTGAATGGCCTTTCCAATTACCAACTTGGATGGGAATCTTTCACCCTCGAAATTGGCTAAGGCAAGAAACTAGTCATCCACTAGCTCTCCCTCTACACAAATGCAATTCCAAATTCTACAAATGATCAAAATCTGGTTTAATTCTTTGCTATTGAAATTTATAAACTTCTAATGTCCTCCATGGGTCGAATTCCTTCCAAGAGACTCATGCCAACTCAAGTTGGGAAGAGATTCCAAAGAACGCCACTTGTACAACAATTCCTAGTCTCCCACTTCCACCAAATCACATGTGGAAGCATCTTAGCTGCCCTAACACCCTTGAGCGCCCTCTTGGAGTCTATTTTTATCCCTGACATGTCATATATGTCATATGTCAGCCTTCAGGTCTGATTTGTGTCATAGGTGTCATAGCATCTTCATCATTGTTGTCATAGAGCTAGGGAATCTAGCCCAAGTGTCTCACTAGCTCCAAATTGCCTCTTCCTCTTCCATAGGAGTTACTCTTCCTCTATATTTCGACCTTGGATGAGTTATGAAATGGATAATACCTTTTGGACTCCCCCAAGTATGTTACCATTCACCTTGAATTCGAATTGGTGAGAGAATGATGCCAAGTGTAGTGGGGAAATCTAGCCATATGTGGGTCCCACTTCCTCCATGTGTCTTCATGATCAAATGCCACTTTGATTTTCACTTTTATATATTTATTTATCTCCTTTATTAAATATTTATGCCATTCTAATGTTCAAACGTCATTTATTATCCCCATTATTCCAAATCCCAAAGCTTCCACCCCAAACCTAGGAAACTAGTAATTTTCCTCCTTAGCAATTATTTGACCTTTAGCATCAATTTGACAAACTCTAATGAATAGGGCCAATGTGATTAGGCCATTGCGACCCAATGCCAAATTTGGGACATGACAAATCCTCCCTTCCCAATACTGCTTGTCCTCAAGCAATTTTAAACATGGGTGTTGAAGACCCTGCTTTCTGTATAATTCTTTGAAGTTGCCATTGAATTGCCCAACCTTGAGTCTTTGAGTTTCCATGAAGATTTTAGAGAGGAACCACCATGCTTGCTGCTGCACTACTATGATAAAAATCACTTTATTAAGTGGGGAAATCCATCTCCCATACTGCTTGTTTCCCCAAAAAATTTGAAACCAATGAGATAAAAATTATTCCAGGGTCCCATTGCTTGTATTGCACCCCAATAATTAAGAGTGCTCTCCAACCCACACCATTAGTTAAGAGGATTCCTGGATTCCATTTTCTTGTATGCATCCTTCCAAACATCATGAGTACCAAATATATATCATCAAAGTACATAACAACATAATGAAAATGTACATCAAGGATATGCTTCATCAAAGAGTCATGAAAGTGCTTATACCTCCAAGCAAGTAGACCACCATTTTCCAAGCGCATACAAGCTTCAAGTGACCAATCAAATCTGCTCCAATGACATAGGTGAGGATCCCATGTCCTATAATGCTGCTCCAAAAGGATGTGATATGCCTCAAAATATTCAACCATGTATTCTTTCATCCAAGAAGTGAATGAAGAATCTCCACTAAAATCTGAACCAAATAATGAGCAGAAAAAACAAGGAGACTTAAAATGACTCAAAGAAGTCTCACCCATACATCCCTGAATGTGAGAGTCATAAAGATATAACAAAGTATGTGTCTTGCAACAAAAATTTTCTCCAATCATAAATCTATTCACCCAAGAGTTGGATGAAGTTCCTCCAACATCAAATGAATCAAGTGTTGAGCAAGAAAAACCATGAATCTTCAAGTGACTCAAATGCATATCATAGGTGCATCCGTGTAGATGTGCATCATCATAAAGTAACAAAGGATGCTGCTGCAAATGTGAATAAGAATGTGCTCCAACCATGTCATCATAAAAGTTAAATGTAGGAGTTCCATACTCCTCATGTCGCACCATCAAAAAGAACCCTTTCACCCATACTTCATTGAGACTAATGCTGCAAAACATGGGATTGTAGGATGTAGGATAATGAACTAACTCACCCAAATGATAAAAAAGTGCAGAAGTTTCATCATGGGAAGGATCCATATGGATAGTATCATGCAACTCCTTCAAAAGTGTGAAACCTTTGTCATGGATTGGTTCCAATGTAAAGGAATCATGCTCTTCTTTAAAAATTGCATAACCTTCATCAAGAGACAATTCAAGTTCCTCTTCCACCACATCAAGTGTTTGGATATCTTCAAGTTCATATTCAAACACATTAAGCACATTCAAATTTCCACATTTCTCATGGCCCACCATGTCATGAGAATCCTCCAAACAATCTACCATTTGACAATCTGAAACATAGGAGGAAAGACAAGTATCTTGCAACTTTTCAAGAAGTTGTTCATTTTGAATTGTGAGCTTATGAATATCCTCATTATTCTTCAAGTATGCATCATATAACAATTCATTAAGCTCAAACAAATGGTTTCTATCAAAAATCAAAGCCATGAAATTACCTTTGATGTGGCATATTGCTCTTTGAATCTTCTCCATGTCTTCAATGAAGGATGTTTCCTCCAATGAAGTAGCTCTCCAACAAGAATTTGACACCAATGCTTGAGTGTCATGGAGAATGATGAGGGACTCTTGGATCTTCTTTTCATTCATCTTTAAGGACCCTTCAATAAAATGAGGCTCTTGCAAATGAACCTCCTCATCTTCTTCATTTTTGCTTGGACCAACTTCATGAAGCTCAAGTGGTGATGGGGAAGTTGATCTTGGTTCTTCTTCAACTGCTACAAGGTCTTCATTATCATTCTTAATGGAACTTGGGCTTGCAGCAACACTTTCAAAAGTGATATCTATGTCACCAACATAGAGGTGTGAGCACCCATCAGTAGGTACTCCTTCATAGTTTAAGCATCCATCAGTAGATGCTCTTTGGTTCATGTCTAAGCTAGAAGGTGTCTCGAAATGATCTTCCATATTTTCAATAGAATCTTCTTCATGCTCTTGTGATGTCTCTTCATTTTTCTCCTTCAAGCAAGCTGATTCATTTTGCCCCTTGTTTTCCTTAGGATCAGTATATTTGGAATCTCTTCTTGAATAAATCTCAAAATCTCTCCTCGAGGAGGACATCGTTTCATGCACACATATATGATACTCGCTCCAGGGGTTTTTACAAGAAGGGCATAAACCTTTCTTCACTAACTCCACATCTTCATTTTTGGGCCTATTTTCAAAAACATGTTCAGCATAGTACTCAAAAGACATGGCATTTTGTGTATTTTTGCTAAAATCAAGATATTCTTGATTCTTTTTATATTGTTGGAGCAAGGTTTTATATTTTTCTCTCCATCTTTGGAACTCGCTCATAGAATTATCCTTGGTTGGTGTGACACATTCATATTCATCAAATCTAAAGTCATAAGAATAATCTTCATTTCTCTTGAAATTGTATGAAGTGTTGCATGATGGCACCTCTTCCTCGTACCATTCACATTTTGCTTCATATTGCTCATAAGCATATGCATATTCCTCATAAGAATTGTACTCATAGGATTCATCATAATAGTAAGACATGGCTGCCAATTATTCTTGAATGTATGTACCTAATCCACAGGTGCAAGGACCATGCTCTGATACCACTGTAATGTCCCTTCTTAGGAATTTTATTCAAATGACAATTTTTCACTTTTTTCCCTAGTTTGACCTTTGACTAGTTTTGATCTCTAGGTCCCAAATTTGCCCCAAATGATCCGAAATCTTATGAGAAGGTATATGAATGATATTAGAACATAAATATGTGTTTCAGGGATGCCTTTGGACCTTTAAAATACTTCTTCAAATCCTCTTTCAATTCTGATCAACGTAGGTAACTTTACTAGTGATTTCCCTTTGACTGGTATTGGTCTCCAGGTCTCAAATTGACTCCAAATGCCTTCAAATCTTCAAGGAAGGTGTATGAATGATATTATAACTTGAATATGATGTTTATGGATGAAATATGGCCACCAAAAGACCTCTGAAAACTCTCATAAGATTCTGGACAAATTATGTAATCTTACTAGTAATTTGGGGTTCAAATCCCCATGGGGTAAGTACTGAAAATGGCTTCCCAAATGCCTCCAAACCCACTCAAATTTATGAACAGAGGTATGTAAGGTGTTAATTATGTTATTAAAGTCTCATATGAACCATTAATGGATTATTACAACTGTTCTCACCCTCCCCCATTCAACTGCAAAAATCCCCAATTCGACCCTTGGGGAAATGGCACAATTTCACCTCCCAATACAACTAAATTGAGTAAAAATGCTTCAAATGCTCAAGTACAGCACATGAAACTTGTAGAATACATCCATGGCAGTATATTGATCATAAATATATCATAGAATTATCCATTCATTCGAAATCATCAGCATTTCATTGATTCACAACAAGGTAGTGGGGAAATGACACTATTCTTTCATTAAAATTGAGATTTATACATTTCTACTTGGAATTTCGACCTGAAACTTTCTGGAGATGAAGAACAGAGTATTTACTTCATATTAAAAAATAAATGGGGCATTAGAAGCTCCCCCAAAGAGTACAATAGCTCACCAAAAACGCCCTCCCTCAAGGATCAAGAATATGCTATCAAAAACGGAAATGGTTGAAGGAGTGAGCTGCAATAGAAGAAACCATGAGCTGCCCTGTAGCTTACACCTGCAAATAAAGACTCCATTAAATCTCCAAATGAAATGTTTGAATGGCCTTTCCAATTACCAACTTGGATGGGAATCTTTCACCCTCTAAATTGGCTAAGGCAAGAAACTAGTCATCCACTAGCTCTCCCTCTACACAAATGCAATTCCAAATTCTACAAATGATCAAAATCTGGTTTAATTCTTTGCTATTGAAATTTATAAACTTCTAATGTCCTCCATGGGTCGAATTCCTTCCAAGAGACTCATGCCAACTCAAGTTGGGAAGAGATTCCAAAGAACGCCACTTGTACAACAATTCCTAGTCTCCCACTTCCATCAAATCACATGTGGAAGCATCTTAGCTGCCCTAACACCCTTGAGCGCCCTCTTGGAGTCTATTTTTAGCCCTGACATGTCATATATGTCATATGTCAGCCTTCAGGTCTGATTTGTGTCATAGGTGTCATAGCATCTTCATCATTGTTGTCATAGAGCTAGGGAATCTAGCCCAAGTGTCTCACTAGCTCCAAATTGCCTCTTCCTCTTCCATAGGAGTTACTCTTCCCCTATATTTCGACCTTGGATGAGTTATGCAATGAATAATACCTTCTGGACTCCCCCAAGTATGTTACCATTCACCATGAATTTGAATTGGTGAGAGAATGATGCCAAGTGTAGTGGGGAAATCTAGCCATATGTGGGTCCCACTTCCTCCATGTGTCTTCATGATCAAATGCCACTTTGATTTTCACTTTTATATATTTATTTAGCTCCATTATAAAATATTTATGCCATTCTAATGTTCAAACATCATTTATTATCCCCATTATTCCAAATCCCAAAGCTTCCACCCCAAACCTAGGAAACTAGTAATTTTCCTCCTTGGCAATTATTTGACCTTTAGCATCAATTTGACAAACTCTAATGAATACGGCCAATGTGATTAGGCCATTGTGACCCAATGCCAAATTTGGGACATGACATATCCTTAGTTAACAAAAGAGGTTTTTTAACAACTGTCGGCTTGACCTCTGCATCTAGAGCATGTTTGGCGATGTTGTCGGCCTCTTCTTCTACTTTCTTTGCTTCTTCGAAATTTTCTGTCAAGGTAACCTTTTTCGTTCTTTTGACGAACATTGCTAGTGGAGATTTAAGGGTTGTTGTGTAATACTCTACCAAACATTCCTCAGGAGGCTTTGTTGCATCACTAAAATTGTTTAGCAGTGTCGTGAATCTTTGATTGAACTCTTGGACTTTCTCATTCTTTTCCATTCTCATAGACAACAATTCTTTCATAAGGGTAGCTACAGTTTTTTTATTTCCATATTTTTTTAGAAAACACTTCTCAAAATATTCCCAACTAGTTATCGAATTAGCTTGCAGGCTAAAGTACCAGGAGGATATTTTGGGTTCAAACGTGTAAGGGTAAAGGCGACAGACCATGTCTTCATATTCTACATTAAGAAGATTCAAGGTTAAATAGAAACTTTTGAGGTGGTCTTCAGCGGAGATCCCTTTGCCAGGGTCGTACTTGGGCAAAACCTTTTATGGGTTTTTAGGCAAATCAGAACCTTTTTGGGGGTTTTTAGGCAAATCATGGAAAGAACCACGTTTAATGCTCCTCTTGCTCTCCATGCAGGCACGGCCATAACTCTTGTTGGAGAATGCGGTGGCGTATGTGGTGGTGAGTTATGAGGAGTATGCTTTGGAGTGTGCTGTTGTTCTTGATTTGTGGGAGTCTCAGGACTGGCCTCGTCGAATGGTTCAATAATTTCTTCTAAAGATAAATCCAATAACTCTTCTAGACTTTGAACTAGAACGAAATCTCTTATACACGGAGGGTTTTTTCGAGGATCTCTGATTCTGGGTAACAGGGGAACAGTAGTTAGTCCTCCAAGACTTCTAACATAGGAGCGAGTATGTATTCTGAAGGGGTTTACTTCCTCAAAAGGGATAGCATACAATGTTTCTTGCTGTTCTGTCTCAGAATTGGGATTTTCTTGATTTCTTGATTCCAAATCTGGAATGTCAGGGATAGCTGTTTCAGATGGGTTTCCAGTGGAAATGTTTCTAACAAAAGGGTCTCTTCTGCCAGCCATGCACTAGTGGCCCTCCTTTTAGCGCCAAAAACTGTTAATGCCTCGAAAATCGCAGCATCAATCAGCAAGGGATTCTCCCCAGTAAGCGATCCCAATTAGATCACCCACCATTTGGTGTAGGGAATTCGTCCGGTTAACGGTCCGGCTACCGTGTGGGGTCTTAAAGATTTGTTTATTTATGAGTTGCGGCCCGATCCACCGTTTATGTATTTTATATTAGAAAATGATATGCAAGTGCCCTAAATTAAAATGCATGCTATTAAACAAATCTATTCTAACTGCCTTAATCTAAATTAACCTATCCTTGCAAGGAGCAGAATTTAAACTATGAGTAAAATGACTGAAAGAAACATCTAGAGAATTAAACAGATAGCCATTAATCATCAAGACGTATTTTCAGTAGAATGTGGGTAATATCAAAGATAGCTCTGATTTTTATAAACGAAAGGCATTCCATTTACTCACGAGATATAGAGATTTGCAAAGAAATAAGATCATTCACGGCATAGAATTAGTTCATAAGAGCTAGGAAAGATCTCACAGAATGTGTATGAAACATGCAGAAATAGTTCGGCTATCATTCATCACAACCCAAAGCAAACAATGCACCAGCTAATACAAGCCAAAATCATTTCTCTATTCATGTAGCTGAAATAATTCTTGTACATCAGAAGAAAATCTTTCACCTGCAAAAAGCCCCTTTCTATTCCCTTCTAATCAGCTATATATAGCTTTACCAAATGTGCTAGGGGTTGCCACCTATACCCTAACTGTTCAGATTCTTTTAATTTGTCTTGTAGTGCCTAAATTACAACTAATAACCCAGAAATATTACAAAAATTGAAATAAACGTGGCGGGTCCAGATATCACAAAAAGCATGTCATTTATGAGCTAACGCCCTTTGCTGGTTCGTTTACTTCTGTCACAGCGAATACTCCTGTTGGGGCTTGCACTATTGGTGTTGCTGGTAATCCTACTGAAGTTAACCCTTATGTTTCTCTTACTGGTACTTGAAGAATTGTTGTTGTCGATGTTTGACCGGCTTCTACTATATGCTTCACCCAAAGACTAGTCTCTTTTATGACATTGTTTGCATCAAGGGGAAGCATGGTTTTCAGTGACACTTTATGCTTGGCTAGTTCTTCTTCAAAATTTGTGACTTCTACCCTTGTAGCTTGGAGACTTTCACTTAGGAGATGTGTGCGAATTGCAGCTTGGCTAATCCAATCATGAAGATCCTCAGCTATCAGAACATTTATCTTCCTTACATAATCTATTTCAGCATTCAACCCATCCTTTAGATCAGACGAACGTTGGGCTTTGTCTGGGAAATCCTCTATAATTTGGGGCATTTTCATCTGGCATTCTTCATGGGTGATTCGTATTTTCAAATACAAATTCCCACATTGTTCAAGTGTAGCCAAAGCCACTTCGTTCAACTTTACTCCATAATTCTGGCAAAACCCCAAGAGGCGGATATCTGCTTTGAAATCAGAGATAGACTTGAGAGGGAGTCTTTCCGGGAATCTTGACCTTCCCTCTCTCCATTCCATTTGCTTATGAATGTCTTCACTAATGCGTGCATATTTTTTTCTGCACCTAGTGGCTTCAGCATTTATTACTTTGATTTTGGTCACCACTTTTTTTAACTTGCAAGTCTCCTCTGTCATGAGTCCTTGAATATCATATGTCTTCCTCATCATTTCACAAGACTGCTCATGAAAGGGAACTAGGTCGCCAACCTTGTTGGTTTCAAGTTCCAATCTGATCCTTTCTTCTCCTTGAATCTTCTTAGCTTCAACTTTAGCTGCTTGGACTCTTAAAGTCTCTTCTTCTAGGAGTTTATCCTCTTTGCCTTGTTGATTCTTTTCTCAGTTTCCTCCTGGATTTTCTTGGCTTGTTCCTGGAGCCTTTGTTCTTCTCTAGAGAGAGCCTCAACAATCTCTAAGGTACCCTCTTCTTGTTGCTAATCAATTTTCTTCACAACATTAGAGCTCGAGCTCGCTTCTCCTTTGCCAAGTTGACAAATCTGTAGCTTAGTCATATTGCTAACCCCTCTATATAATTCTTCATCTTCATCATAGTAGTTTGCATATTCAAAGGGAGTGGAAACTTCTTTGCAATGTTGTGCGGCTTTGCCTTGTCGATCGTTCCTATGAAAAATCCTTTCCCTGAAATCTTCTGCTGTCGTGATTTTTGAAAATTTGGAAGCCCCAACATAGAATGGTAAAGGCGAAAAGGAAGCCTTCTTTGCCTTGTACAGGGTATTGCCAATTCCATCAATGAATACCCGTCTTACCATCTCCTTGTGGACTATATAATCCATAGCATACCTAGGTAGGATATACGGGGGTTTTGAGCCTCCGTACATTCTTACGTAGGTACCTTCTGGTGAAAAGTAGAAATCACCATATTTCTCCAAAACCTCCATGGCATTCTCATATAGGTAATTGGGTTCTTCATTAAACATTAATTCATATAGGGGCATGATAAACTCTTCACAAATGAGTTTGTAATGCCTTTTGTAATTCTAAGCCCAAAAGATTTTGTAGGCGATGAACACTGAGCTATCAGCCGAGTTCCATATGCATCCCAGCTTGGGAAAGGGGTATTTCACCACAATACAATCTATTAAGTAAGATTCCATATAACATTCTGCCTTCTTCTTCACTAACCCTTCTTGTGCAGCAATTATAGATGATGACAAGCTGTGTGATAGAATATCATCCCAGTTGAAAATTGTACCTTTGAATGCTACGTAGTGGATGATGGGAATCCATTGCAGCATGAACATCATCCCATCGGGTCTTCCAAAAATTATGCTTAACATGAGAGCGATCAGTCTGAAAGGGGGCCTCAGATTATGAACCTCGTATTCCTCACTATCCCTTTTTCTGATTTGTTTGCCTGAAATTAGCATCTTCTTAGCCATTTCCAGGTTATCCATTTGAATCTCTTCCAGCCATGCGTCATCAAACCGTTGTTGTTCTTTGGGCAACTTGTAAGCCATTGAGATATAGGAGGGGTGAAATGAAGCGAAAGCTTTTCCTTTGTTGTCTGATAGAAATCTCGTTTCGGTATTTGCATGCCATAAGATCCATCCAATTACTTTTGAGCATGGGAAGAGCTCTGGGCGTGTAGCTGCTTTAGATATGAAAGAGTTTCTGATGTTCCGTTATAGATATTCTTCTTCTAGAAGAGCTTCAGGGAAATCTTGGTCTCTAATCATGTGATACACGTCTCCCCATTTTACTTCTAGGGGCATGCCGGTGGTGCACTTGGTATCTTGGAATGTAGTTCCTACTCTTGCGCTGTCGTCAGTTGCCTTTAACTTTCTCTTGCCACCTTTAGTCATTTTGAAAATCCTGTTCAATAATTAGACATGAATAAGAAAATATGATGCGATATTAGCAACCTAGACTAGTATCCTACTTATAATGACAAGATTCAAATGCCAACTAAAACGTTTATTTCACCATTACAAAATATTTCACCATTACAAAAACCTTAATTTGGTTACTTTAGGAAAGGTTGATATATGAAAGTAGTGCACACAAGGTAGTCCTGGGTATAATACATTCTATGCGCGAGAAAAAATGATAATGATAGGCTCCATAGCGCAGAATGTTGTGAAACTTTCCGGCATCGTAGAAATGTGTAGTATTTTTTCGTAAGGGTGGGCAGGTCGGTCTCGAAAATGCCAAGCGGGTGGTTTCTAGGATAGGCAGGCATATGCCGCAGGTTCTCTTAACGTCTAGGTAGCGGGTGTCTGAGATTCTAGAGCCTTTAATGTTCACAATGGGGACTTCAAGACACCCAGTTGGGTGCAAGCATGGGTCGTACTTAGTCTGAGAATCCTGCCATGGCTAAGATAAGAAGAATCATAGCGACAGATTAATCTTTTTCCTCGACTAGAAGGACATACTGTAATAAAAATTATGAGATCTGCAAGGGTACTAACCTGTGAGGCGACAAACGTAATGTGGATGCTGGCACTTGTTGCAGAACCAGTGAGCCTGAAATTAGCTTTGTAGCTTCAACCAAAACGGGGACAGAGCTCTTCCAGTCCAATGAAATAATGAACAGTCCAATGGGGTTCTCGTTCTATATAAAGGATTTTGACATGTGCGAGCTATTAGTGAGGTAGATGCGAACATAAAACAGGGTTAATGAGGCGTACGGACGAGTCAAATTGGCACGTTTGGAGTTAATAGCGGTAGCCAAAACCTGAAAGACTAGCTCAACCTTTTCGACCGTTGCGGAAGGGTTACCCGAGTTCTTCCGCCGCTTTGGGAGAGTTACCGGCAGACTTAACCGACTTCTCCCGCAATTTCAAAAAAGTTATGTGAGTGCTTCCACGTTCGCGGGCAAGTTTAAGAAGTGTGATTTGATTCGCCGTTACGGAAGGGTTACTTTAGTTCTTCCGCCACTGCGGAAGGGTTATTTGAGTTCATCTACCGTTGCGGAAGGTACTCGTGAGTTTATTCCGCTGAAAAATTAGCTTAGTTCGTTTCCGCTGCTTCGGCAAGATTGGCCCAACTCTTCTGCCGTTGCAGATAAGTTATGCTAAAAGTGTCGTCGCGGCTTGACTCGATCTTTCGTTCCTCTCTTTCCGCAAGGGTTAGTCCAAAACTCCCGCCGCTTTTGGAAATTTTACTCTTTAAAACTTCGCCACTTCGACTCAAAACTTAATTCTTTTGCTTGGTCCAAAAATAGAAAGAGAAGCAAGCTAAGGGCCTATCTCTAAAGAAACGAAGTAAGAAAAGTCTTTGATGGCCTCAAATTTCTAGGTAACTTTCTCCTTTAAAAAACAAAGGAGGGGCCCCCAATATTCAAAAATATTTGGGAGGGAGTGTTGTAGCAACAACACTGTTTTACTTACTTCTGATGTATTATGGTTCAACTCTGGTCGTTGTTTCTCTTACACTGTATTCTATTACTATTATGTTCTATAACACATATTCTGTGCACATATATATTCACATGCTTCTTGCACCTTTCTCACAAATGCTCCTTAAGTCTACGCGACCACTTCTTGTTTCTTTTCATTTCTTGCAGCCTCACGCACTTCTTCAAATCATATTTCCTCTGATTCCCCTGCGCATTTCATCTATCCGAAGATTGCTAATTCATAATATTACTCCATTTGTTCTTCCACGCTTGCTTCTCATTCATCAACTTCTCTCTTATTTATACTTAACTTGTTCAAACAATGTATCCACAAGTTAGGGCTTCTCCAAATGATAACACCCCTTCTTCCTTTCTTTACGGTCAAGCTTACCAAAGCATCTGCCACTTGTCTTAACTTGCACGAATGAGGTACCATGAATTTGTGGGTCTTGCGCACATTAGTTCCTTGGATTAGTGGGACATGTGCACTGGAGTACCATGACTAGGTGGGATTAAGGACTTGCACACATATTTTTATATACTTCTTCAAACTAGCACATAGACACCAAGTCCAACAACCTTTTTGACATCAATGACAACACCAATGTCAACATGTTATATGCCTCATATATCATCTTAATTGGGTCCTTAATATGTGTCCTAATATCCCCATTCTTAATGATAAAATATAATAGATGCTTCATTTATAGGAATCGATCATGGAATAAGATTGATATGGTGGCTAATTTTTTTTTGCAGTAGGAGTCCAAGGGAATTTCCTTAGCCATTATACCCTCATGCACCACCTAATATCCATCTGCAAGTCTCTCAACATATTATTTTGTTCCACACTATTTGTCACTAAGGCATAGTACTATCCTCCTCATACACATTTCATGAACTACTTAGTGGACCTTTCACTTGGATTTTACTATAGACAATATAGTTAAGACTAGTGAGCAAGCCTAAGTGGGCCTAATTCTTAATAGAATCTATTTTATTTCTCCTTGGATGTTACATGTTCAACTCAAAAGGGGGTAGGGTATGTACATGTTTAAGCTAGTTGTGGTTTGTAGATATTGGTGTGGAGTTGACAATTTTGATTTTCTCTTTGAATATATTGCAGTTATAGTTGTGATTTTTATTAGGAGTAGCGATTTTTTGTTTTTCCATTCATTCTTGGAGTTATGGTGCAAGGTCTCGATACAAGTACTTCTAGAGAGGGGAAAGATTATTTTCAAATTTTAGACAAGCATATAAAAGACTTGCATACTCTAATTAGAGCATGCAATGTTTTCAAAGTCAAATTGACCAAGTTTCTAAAGTATGACAAAATGAAAGATCAAAACCATTGACTTATAGATACCACACTTATATGTCATATAAATACCCTATGTGGTAGTGTTTTAATATTTTTAAGAGTTTGTGATATGTTTTATGTTGCAGTTGGAATCGTAGTGTGTTAATGTTAGTAAGAGTTTGTGATATATTTTTAGTGTGAACTTTGATTCTATTTAAGGGTGCTAGCTAAATGGAAGAGCACCTCCCTTACAGGAAGGAGGTTGGTGGTTCGATTCCCCCATTCCTTATCTACATAAATCAATGACCAATTAAATGACCAGTTAACAACAATCAGTGACTAAATAAATGACCAGTTAACAACAATCAATGACTAAATAATTGACCAGTTAACATCAACCAATGACTAAATAAATGACCAATTAACAACAATCAATGACGAAATAAACTACTAAATGTACTACCAAACAATGATAATAAATGACCAAATAGTGGCAATTAATGACCAAACAAACAACCAAATAGCGACGATTAATGACCAAATATATGACCAACTCATGAAGCAGTTCAAGCAATTTATGACTAAGTGGTAAATGATCAATTTGGTTGGGAGATAAGTCACTGCTAATTTATGACTAATGGTCACCGCCTCGATTTTAGTCATTTATCTCCAATTTTTAGTCACTTATCACCCATTTTATACTAGTGATATAAGGCTATTCCTTGCCTTTTTGTCTATGGAATGAAAAGTATTCTGGAATTAAATTTAATCACCTCGCTTCTCCCGGAAGATGGATTTGTTGTTGGAACTCGCCTCTTCTCCAGACTAATCAGTTGGGCGCCTCTTTCATAATACTAATCAGTGGACTAGATGGTGTTTCAAGGAAAGTCACTCAAAGAAGCACAAACAACACATAAAGTAATACTAACCTAGATTGATCATCAAATATTTTCAAAATATGGATCTACCAGAGTCTTACACATGCCTCGTATAAATCACGAAAGCCCTTGGGGTTTCTTTGATGGAGCTAAGCAAGGAAACCTTGTAATCTATGGAGCAGGGAAAGTGCTCTTTCTAAATTCTTGCCACTATTTCCTATTGAAGTATGCAACATGGCAAGGCTCAAATAATCATGCACAACGTTATGCCCTCTAGTCTTTGTTGAAAGGGGTACAAGAAAGAGGAATAAAAAAACTCTAGGTATTTAAATACTCAAAACTATTAATATATTGGTCAAACCATTAGTGCGCACTAGTAACATGGGGATTCTTGCTATTTGGAATCAGATAGGGGAGGTAAAAGCTTCATTTGAAAACATTACTTTAACAAATGTATATCATGAACTTAATTATAAGTATTGGTCTGATAAGTTATCTAAAGATGCTTTGATATTGCAGGAGGGTAACTTGAACAATAACTTAAGGAGGGCGTTCTCCATCTAACCACTAATATAAACTATACTAGGAAAGACTCGGAAAGATCTATTATTATATTAGTTTGAACTCATTAATATTTTGAGGGTTTTCCCTTGTTACGTAATTTAGGAGTGTGGTTTGGATAAAGTAGTTTTTAGAAACTACAAGAAGAGTGTAGTGACAAAAAAAAAATTTAGAAGAAACCAACAAAAGAGTGTTTTTGTCTAGAGTAGCTACCACATAAAGCTTTAATAAATATGAAATCCAATAAGACAAAATAATGTATATTTTGATTTCTTTCTCATAAACATAGAATATAAAGATTTTTTATCTTTGAAAACAAAAGACCCACATCAATACTAAAACTTAACATTCACCCTTCTCCATCAAATACCAAATTTATGACAATTCGATATTTTCATTACGTTTCAATTTACATTCACAAAAATTTAAAAAGTGTTATTTTTTACATTCATATAAATTGACAATGTCAAACTTATGTTCATAAAAAAAACATTGCGTCTAATTTTTTAAGATTAAATGAGGTTTCCTAAAACAACCAATTCAGTGATACTACAAATGCATCTTCACGTATTTTGTGTAATATATATAAACTTAATTTAAGAAAAAATAATTCACAGTAACACTCTTCGCTCATGAGAATGAGAATAATAAAAACATAGTAATAAAGTTTGATAAAGGACAAAAAAGGAATCCATATAAAAATATCTTTAATTATTTTCTTTACGGAATTCAACTTACATTTATTGATCTTTGCCAAGATTTCCAACCATGAATTGAAAACATTGTTCTATAACAACTCGAATTCCGATGGAACAAAGTGTACACCTCTTGAGTTAAGTGATTTCTTCTAAGACCCAAAGCCTAATATTTGAATTAATGCCTTCCCACCCATGTTCTTCTAAGACCCAAAGCCTAATATTTGAAAATTTTCTCCATGTTATTGTTAATGGTTTCCTCCCTAAAACCACTCATAAAAACATTTTAAATGGGCAAAAATGTTTATAATAAGCACAAAAATTTAGTGTTGGCCTACACTCACTAACAAAAATTTGATCATCTCATTGATTTAAGGTTTATTTCATAACAACCCTTATCATGTAGTGGAGAAGCCTTTATCATTTGTTTTAATGAATGGAATGAGTGTTTAAAGGAAATGACGAATGTCCTACAATGGATCTCAATATCAAAATATCTGTAGTATTTATGATGTTTAAAACTGATTAACTCACTAAAACTATGGAGATTTATATTGGAGCCTTCTCTCCAATCTCTTCAATAATAAAACAAAAATGTTAAAGTCCAACCAATTAATCCCTTGTCATATTTCTTTAATCTATCAACATTGGTTTTACTGTATGGTAAATTATCATCATCATTAATACTTTTTTTCCTCATATAAAAATATAAATAAAACCTCAATTTCATTTCAAAAATATTGAAATTGCATCGTGTATAATGCACAAGGCATTTCAATGCTTAAAGACCATGCAAAAAAAGAAACACAATTATACAGGCTACAATAATCATACTCAAAAACATCCCTACAAGGCATTCTAAATAAGCAAGCTACAATTATCCTGAACATAAATCAGCCATATGGATGCAATTGGCATAGCCTGTAAATGGTCCTCAAAACTCCCACAAGCAAACATTTATCAATCATTTCCCAACATTTTATCAACATATATACGCAAAGCTATACCAAGATAAAAAAAACAAAATCATAATATGGCATGGTCATTTTCTGATAGATAAACATAATTAAAGAAAAGGATCAAGGTCCCATTAAACCACTTGCCTTGATGTACTTTCCCAAATATGCCATCAACTAGGTTTCATGAGGAGTCCTTCCTTTGATATATGATCCACCAATATGTTTCTCTCCTGGTATACATGATTGAGGGATATTTCATTGAAAGTTGTAGCCCATGCATGCATTTCCTCACAAATCGATATGAGAATAATATTTTGAATTTGTGCTTTGATCTTCATCAAATTAATTATTAGCATAGAATATCCCATCACATTCATTTGCTACACTCTTCTCCCAAGCGATATATGTTGTCACGGAGGGAAATGGGCATGTAATCCTCAAAGCAAGATGTCTCATCTTTTTTAGGAAATAGAGTAATAAAAGTTGTGTTAAATGCAACCAAACACTTCCCCAAACTTCTAGAGTACCCAACAACTCTGTCCTTTTATTATGTTATATGTCCTTCTATTTTTTGCACATAGAACCAATCCACATACTTCCTTCTTTTTTTCTTATGACTTCTTCTTCCAAACTTTTGAGTACTTTTCATTCTTTTGATTATCAACAACATTCTCTTCTTTACTTTGAGCAAATAGAGCTAGCTGACTTGTTTCTTCATTTTCTTTTACTTCTTTTCCCTTCTACACTTTATTGGATCTCGTTGAGCTTCTACAATCATAGACTTTGTGTCTAAGGTTGTTACATTTATAGCAAACTACCTTTGAAGAATCTAAAGTGTTATTCTCGCAAAATTTTGCAATATGTCCAATATGTTTGCATTTTCGGCATTCAATATTAAAGGGAGCCGTGTGGACATCTCCATTTCTCACTTGAGCATTTATTCCACAAGCTTTGAAATCTATGGCCCCGTGTCCAAAATTGTTGCAAGAAAAACAATTGCCACAAAATATATATTCATACCTATTTGTAATAGGTCTTCTTTGTGACGTGGTCCTTCTAAAATGATGGCTTTGTTGATTGTGATCTATGTCCATTCCATTGTCCTTTATGTGATCAGAACTTCTCAAAAATTTTGCATAGCTTCTAGGCTTTTCTTCAACTTTCTGTTGTAAGGAGGTTGAGACGGTTTCATTAATATAGCCAAGACCATATTTGTCAAATGGTGACCGTTGTGAACTTAGGATCTCATTTAGAACTTCAGTGCTCTTCTTGAGTTTCTCATTTGTTCTTTGATGAGTGAGCATCCTTTCTACTTTTTATTTTAGAGAGATGATCTCTCTTCTAGAATTATGTTCTTCTTCTTGGATTTTTGCAGCTTCTCTTTCAGTGATTGATTCTCCTTTTTGAGCTTTGTGAATTATTCTTCAACTTATGCGTATGTTTAAGATATTTCTTCATTTTTAGCAACCTTGCTTTTGTTTTGAAAAATTCTTGTCTTCTCCAATTCTTCCTTTAAGGAAATAATTTCAACTTCTCGATCATTACAAGTTTTTCTTCTTTCACTTAGCTGGTCCATCAAGTTTTGTTAGTTTCCAATGCTCCTTCTAATTTTACCTTTAGGACTACCACAATCTTTTCAAATTCCTTTCCCAAAGAGACAATCTGAAATTCTTGTTCTTGAAAAATTTCTCCCTTCCCTTTTCGATGTCTTGTCAAACTTTCTTCAACTTGCTTTGCCTCTACTATCTAACTTCTCATACCAACAATGGTCTTTGCAACTTCTTCATGGTTCTTATGTGTTTCTTCTAGTTCCCTTATCAGGGAGATAATTACAACTTCTTGCATCTTGCAATTTGTACCTTCTCCTCTAGTTGATTTGTCAAGGTTTGTTGTGTCTTTTCAATTTGTGCTTTCATACCAATGATAGTCTTTTTAGTCCCTTCTTTTGAAATATGATCTTCCTCTTGATACTTTTGCAATTCTTCACTTAATGATTTTTTTTTTCTTTCAACTTTCCTTGGTTCACTTAGAGCACTAATAAGTTCTTCCTCAAGATTTACTTATCCTTTAGCTTCATATCAGTCTTCTTCAGAGGCATTGCTTTTGCTCTCAATGACTTCATCATCCATTTCAAGATGTTCTTCCCTTTCCTTTATGTAGAGATCTCGTGTCTTGTCCCAGAGCTCTTTAGTTGACTTACACTGTCCCACTTTGTTCTTCTCATAATCTAACAAGCCACTCAAAATTGCATTCATTGCCTTTGCATTGTCTTTGTGTATCTTCTTTGATGCTGAACCTTTTGGTCTAGTCTTTGGGGTTGTCTAACCATTATGAACTGCATTCAAAATGTAAAGCCTAAGAGCTTGCATATATGCCTCCATTCTTATGCTCCATGGTACATAGCCTATTCCATTGAACAAGGGGGATTTGTTCGTGCTGATACCAAACTCCTCACAAGCTATATGTGCTCGAGATCTTCCTTCAAGTGGTTAAGTTGTTTTGAAGAAACCCACTCTGACACCAATTGTTAGAATATTCAACTATACTAGGGGGTGTATCAAAGACATATTTTACACTTTCAAAACTTATTTACCATTCACATTAGCTTTCAATCACATTGAGCAACAATCAACAAAAATGCACAATATTTTAACATAGGAACCCAATAAGGGAGAAAACCACAAAAATATGTTATTTCTAAAACAATGATTATAACGATTTGCATACACCTATTTGTTGGAGACACCAATCTTCCAAGTTTACAAGCAACAACTTGTAAGAGGCACCAACCCCCTAGATTCTCCAACACCAACCAGAATGAGGCACCAACCCCCTAGATTCTCCAAGACCAACCAGAATGAGGCACCAACCCCCTAGATTCTCCAACACCAACTGGAAGGAAGCACCAACTCCCTGTCACGCTCTACAAGATAATCTTCACAACTGTCACACTATCACACTCTACACTATGCAAGATAATCTTCACAACTGTCATAATGTCGCACTCTACATTGCATGAGATAACCCTGTCTATTGCGCATCCATCACCGTACCTACATTTAACCATAGAAGAACCTACAAGAAAACATCCCTTCCTTTTCACAAGTTGCGCCTCCTCGTACTTAGAAATCCTTCAAAACGTCTTCAATAATCCTTCAATAACATCTTCAAGCATATAGACATCTTCAATAAAACCCAAGAAATCACCTTCAAGAACCCCAAAAAATTCATCTTCTCCTTGGAATTGTGCACCTTTTTAGAGCTCCATACTTTCTTGGATGGATGATCAAATGAAAAGAGTGCTCCACTTATTTATATAGGTCTTAAGTCACTTTCTGGGTTGACAACATTGTATAATATCCTGGCAAGGCCGACCTAACATTTTGGTTGGGTTGCATTTACAAATTCTTTCATATCTCCTTGTTCTTATGGAGTTAGAGGGACTTCCATATACCATTGGAAAGGTCTCGGAAAAAGATTCCCAACCATGTATTCTATACTCCAATCTGAGCTAGGTATATGGAGTGAACATTCATTCAAAGCTAGGGTATCCAAACTAGACATCAAAAACAATATTTGCAATCTTCATATTGCCATCCCTATATGTAGAACCCCCCTATCTATAACATTACTGACAACAATATATACTTTCCTTTGACATCGATCACAACAATATTTCGAACAATGTTGTCACATAGGGAAATGGGCATGTAATCCTCAAAGCAAGATGTCTCGTCTTTTTAGGAAATAAAGTAATAAAAGTTGTGTTAAATGCAACCAAATACTTCCCTAAACTTATAGATCCCCCAACAACTCTTGAAATGTCTTCCCTTAGAATGCCATACAACCCTCTGGATCCAAACTTTAATATTTTTTTAATGAATGGAGAACAACCTAGAATTCCTCCTTTGTCACTTCTTCCCCCAGCATTTGTTGTCCTGCTTAGTGACAAAATCTAGAAAAATGGTGGGCAACCTTAAAATTTCATCTATTGAAACCTTAGACTCTTCCTTTAAAATATCTTTGAAGTACTTTACCCTTGTCGAGGATATATCCTTAAATCTGTCTACTTCCTCATCTTCTTGGTTTTGCACTTTAGAAATTGAATTTACACTTCTTATACGATTTGCAAAGGAATGAAAAAACTCGGTATTATCATCCCCTTTCTCTAGCCACATAGCTATGTTGTTTAACCTCCACATTTCTTCCTTCCCATCTAAGAGTTTCCTCTCCTTATTTTCAACTCTAAGGTTATGAACTTGTGATCTTTTGAAGATTATTCAACCATATTTTCAAAATATATTTCTTCCAAACTCTTATAAATACCCTTCAATGTCTCCTCATCCTTCATTCCCTTGTTAGAAACCCATTTAACAATGATCTCTTTTAATTTTTTAGGTTTCCCTTGAATTGCAAAGTTACAGAGGCTTTCTTTTTAGAGTCATAGAGAACCCATGACTTCTTCACCATATTTATGAATTATTCATTGTATAACAGGGAGCAGTTGATTTTGAATAGACTTGAAGGTTTTTCACCTGGTACAATCAATTTCAGGAAGATGGGGAAATGATCAGATTCCCGTCCAGATCGAACACATTGTTTTAGCCTGAGCTTGTCCCCCAACCAAGATTATGATGCAAGGAGACAATCAAGTCTTTTAGTAATACCATCGGCCCCAACTCTCTTGTCCCTAAAAGTGGGATTGTATTTATAGGAGCAATGCCAATGAGCCCACTTTTGTCCAAATTAATTATAAATTAATATGCGAGAGAATCCACTTGGGCCTTCTCTCCCCAAGTCTCATAAACCCCTTAAGAAAAAATGAAATTCCCACCCACTATGACATATGTGTGATTTAAAAAACTAAAGCTAAAAAACCTATCCCATGACTTCTCCCTATCAATACAAGGACCATAGACATGCGAAGTAGTGATCTCCGTACCCAAATCCACTTAGCAGATGGACAATCCAATACCTAGATCAAAGGCCCGAGAGTCAGTACAATGGAACTTCCTCATACTCTACAGTCTTGAAATCAATCCTCCCGATTTATCTTTAGCACTAGAGAAGACAAAATCCCACCCTCCCAAAACTTTTTTAAACTTTGAAACTATAGAAGAACCTACTCCCATAGTTTTTTGCAAGAATAAAAGTGAGTCTCCTGGGGGCTATTATTTTACTAGGGATGCCCACCCCCCTACAATTCAAAGAAAGGCGCATCATCAAGAACCTAAAAAGGGGGATTGGCTTGCTATAAGCACCACTTGGATGGCTAAATGCTTCCTCGATGAACTCTCGAGGAAGATCTTTTCTTGGGCTAGACTAAAGCTAGAATTTCATCCCTCGCTTCCTCCTTTGAATAACTTACAAGCAGAGGTAGCTAATATCCCCTCCAATTGGTCAAATCCCAAGGAGTCTTTCCCTTTTATAGATCATGTGAAGCATCTTCTATCCATTCATTTGGGTTCCAAAGAATATTGCTCAACATCAACATGCCTCTTTATAGCTTTGGGATCCTTAGTGGAGGTTCCACAGGACCATCAAACAATCCCAACCCCTTCAAATAAGAAACATAAAAGTGTCATGGTTTGAATTCCAATAGATAAGTGTCCAATTTGTGATTGAACTCTCTAAAAATTGATGCAAAACCTTGAATAGACATACCTTATTCCACATCACACACAGGGGTCATGGCATCAACAACATTAATCTTGTCCTCGAGGATCTTTTATGGACCAATGCCTTCTGGTAGTTGCTCACCAAGCTAATTAACAATCATTTCCAAGCCATTTAAACCCTCGACCTCAATTTCCATAGAAGCATTAACACTTGATTGCAATGGTGAACTGATGGGAGGCTTTGAAACTTCCTCCTTTCCTTCAACCAACTGGGAGTTTTCCAAAATCCCTTCCTAAAGCTTATGCCCTTCCATACCCCTCATCGAGGGCTCCCCCATTGCAACCCTTTTGAATTGTGGCAATTTTTTTCTCACAACATTGGAGAATGAGGTATGGCATTCTATTACTAGATGGTTGTATTAGTGACATCTGACACACTCGAAGGGTGCCTCATAGTAGTCTAGGCCTCCAATGATCGAGAACGCCCCCCCTTGAAGCAAAATACCCAAAGCTAGACCTTGTTTCAAGTCTAGTCCCACTATAATTTTGGCAACAGTCAGATTACCTATTAATTCAAAACCCATGTCCACTTCCATGAACACCCCCAGGGCGTTCCCTATCTCCATGAACACTTCCAGAGACCAAAACTCTACTAGAAGGTTCAGCAGTTTAACCCATAATGGTGTAGTTTCCATCTTCTCAGACTTGGGGTGAAAAAATTGGGTCTTTCAAAAGTAATATGGTTGAGCCCCATTTCCAATAGATCCTCTTCAAAACGATGATATCCTCATTTGATTGGTAGAGGAAACCCATCCAACCCCTTACAAGAACAAAAAACCTAGGAACGTAGCCAAGCATTAGTTCCCACTAGTCCTTAATCCAAGTTCCCAAAACCACTTCCCCTGATGAACCTACTTACCAAATTATGCCCTAGTTGATAAATTCGCCATATTGTGCATCTACACGTCTTTGCTAAGCACCAATTTGACATCACCCACCCTCTTTTTGTGCTTACCTCCTCCTTTGTGATCCAACCTCGGACTATGCTTAACACTCACTTAAATTTCTCCTACCTTCTGTCTAGGGGTATTAGTTTCAACTTCATCCACCACACACATGTTTCCAATCATTGCCTCTGATCAAGCCCTGGCTTCACTACTATAACTTTTCTTCACCTCACCTTTTCCCTCAAGCTCTCCCACAACTTAACCAACTCCATGTCTTATGCATGCATGTAGTACATCCTGCACTGGACTATCAATACCCTAATCATGGACTTTCCCCCATACGAGAATTGTGGCATCGAAAATCCTTCTTGTCGACAACGATTCACGCCCTGCAAAATGATCCTTACATTGTAGAGTAACTCCTTCAACATGCACATATGAATAACTTAGTACCTTTCCATGGTAACTTTGGATTCTCGTATGATTGACTAACAAATCCGATTTGATTACCTATAATGTCTTCTGCCGTGTTATCAAATGCACACTTCCCAAAAGCCTAATGTCAACATCCATTCCATTAGGTAGGTCCACAACCCTATCCATCCCAGCCTCCTTGTCCGCAGACCCCTTTCAACATATTGCTCCATTGAAATATGTACATAAGGTTGGTGAAGTGGCCCAAATTGCCACCCCTTCGAGTGGATATGAGGTGTAGTCCACCTCCTTCAGATCCATAAGTATTCTAATAGCTTTGCACCATGGAACCTACAACTCGACCATTAATTGTCGTCGTGGATACTTATGACAAATACTTAATTAACTATAGATCTCCCATTCACTTAACTAGGATTTGAATGTAGATCCATCTCAAATTGTATCTACTAAGCATAAAGAGAAATCAAATTATTATTTTTCTTTCAAATTATAAATTTTATATTATTTTTTTAATATTTACTTTACAAGCACATAGACTTGTTTGTTTTGTTGTTGTTGTTTTTTTTAAATTATTTTTGCCAAGGAAAACCTCTAGAAAACCCTCGTAGTACTTCCATTTGATATATGGATGGTAAATTGGGTAAACTGTTGGTACTTAAGTTCCAAGCACCCAACCATAAAGGGATTAAGAGAGTCGAACTTGTGACCTCCCCAACGTAGAGGAGAGATGTCACATTTAGCTCATAACTACTTGAGCCAACCCTTCAGGCTCTATAAGCATAGATGCTGTACATCTTATTAATGCGTTTTTCTTTTATATGTAACTCATAACCCACAAATAACCTCAATCAATAATGTGCTAATAAAATTGAACATGTTACAAGTGGAATTTGAACCCATTTAAAGAGAATAACAATTTATCTAAATCCAATTAACCAATCTCATTCATCCATATTTATTTATTTCTTCCAAATACCATATTAAGTCAATATTACAGAATTTCCTTAACACATTCTAAAATGCACTTTGCTTTAATGATTAGTATCACAATGTCCTCTCGTCAAAGTTAAAGTAACCCAAGTGGTAAAAAAAGATTTAAACTCCCTCAAACAACATATTCAGTAAGGCTGAAAAGGTAAGTGCTCCCTTGAACGGGACGCTCACCGTGTGTGTTGTCGAACGTCCTAGCCTTAAGCTGACCTAAAGGTAAGTGCTCCCTTGAATGGGGGACCCCCACCGAGTGTGTTGTCGAACGTCTTAGCCTTAAGCTGACCTATCGATTATATGTAACTTGCAAGTTATTGTATACCTATATCTAAGGAGATAGAAGTTGCTTCATTTCCCCCTCCTTAACCCGACATAGAGTGGGCAATCTTACTCGGATTTTTTTCACATGAGAAGGACACGTCACCACATTGAATACCTATCCTTAAACCCTATAAACATAAATATCGTCCATTGTTTTTATTTTCATTAATTTTCATTCGTCATTTATTTGGATATATCGAAGGTTATAAAAACGCAACAAGCTTCGCTTTTCTTTCTTCAGTGTTTGGAAACCCTAGCCTTGGTTTTTTTGTGTTTTCGTTCTTGAGTTCTTGCTTGTTTCTTCGAGTGGTTGTGGCCGTGTGCACTGCAGAAGCCTAGAACCCATAAGGAGGAGGAGGACCGAGAACTCTATCTCGAAGCCTCGCAATCTCAAAATGGCACCTCGCGTTGCCAAGAAGACCGCCTCAGGAAACCCTACTCCCAAGAAGGAGAAAGCAGGAGGTGCTAAGTCCAAGCAGACAACGCCAAAGGCCGAGCTAGTGCCGGCCGTTACTGTCGAAACTGAAGAGCTGAAGCAGTCACCGCCTAGACCCAATGGAACGAAGGCAGTGCCTGACGCCGACATAGGTATGCATGTGCTCCCATCTCAACATTAAATGATCTGAGAATGTTGCCGTATACATCCCATGGATGCGGCTTTCGTGAGTTTTCTCAATTTGGAAGTAGTACACGGGTTTAGAAAAAGGGTTTGAAGGATTTTTGGATATTGATAAAATACAGCAAGGGTTTAGAAAAAAGGGTTTGAAGGTTTTCTGGTTATTAATAAAACAAAACAAGGGTTTAGAAAGAGGGTTTTAAAGATTTTTTATTTCAGTCTCATAAAACAGGGATCTAGATTAAGTGCCTTTGGGTGGTAGCGGGATACAATAGGGGTTTAGAAAAAAATGGTTTATATTTTTTCTGGTTTAAAGTATTTGTTGGATGCTAGTGAAATAATATAAGGATATAGAAAAAAGAGTATTGAAGGGTTTCAAAAATAACAATGGCGGCCTGTTTTCTCTAGGTCCATATTTACATTAAGTTATTAAGTGTGAAATTATGTTTTGGGTAACCGTGGAAGTAGTAGAACTTTTTGTTGTTTCAGTGTGTTTTCTAGGTCATTAAGCTAGAGGTAGTAGTGTTAGACATCTTGTCTTGAGTGTTGGTATTGGTGTCCACATTTTAATATCAATTTGATGTGTCTTCGTAAAATTGATAGGGTATATTTAGCTGCATCTGGGCAGGCGATAAGCTTTTGTTTTGTCTTGCGGTTAACGCATCTGGGCAGGTGTTCAGCTTTTGTTTTGTTTTGCGGTCAACAGCTTCCTTGTTGACCCCCAGATTTATTGATCTTGCTTGATCTCTGGCCCGATAAGTCTGATTCATCGTGGAATTTCCTCAAATCTGATGTAAATTATTTTGGGAATTATAAGATTTTTTAAATTTTAGTGAAATAAGCCAAGGGTTTTGAATCAAGAATTCGCATAGCTTGGATGTTTGTCTTTTTTATTCTTTATCCAGCTTTAAAATTTGGGTAGGGTAAGTTTTATGAACCTCGTGGAATATGAAATTCATTGTTTATTTCTTCGGGAACACTCTAATGCTTGCTAGGGTCAGTAAGAAGGATTGTTTACGCTAACTGTGCTAGTGTTAGAACACGAGTCCATTTTTTTTTGTCCTTGTGCTTATGTGAAAATTTAAGTTATTTGTGGTTTTATTAGCACCTAGATTGTTGGATCTGACTGTTATATAGTATCCTCCTGTGATTTTTCAGCCCGACAGCGACAGACATTTATTTGTGGTTTTATTAGCACCTAGATTGTTGTATCTGACTGTTATATAGTATCCTCCTGTGATTTTTCAGCCCGACAGCGACAGACATTTAATAGAAAATGCTTGTTAAGCACCATGAAGAAAGCCTGTTCTTGTCTAAATTGACCGGTCGTAGAGTACGAGTCAATTTTTTGTGTCTTGTTGAAACCATTAGGGTTTATGAGATGCAGGTAAGCCCATGGCCTTGTTTTGTAGTTCTATTAGGATCCAGATTATCGGGCACCATTAAGAAAGCTTATTCTTGTCTAAATTTACCGGTCGTAGAGTACGCGTCAATTTTTTGTGACTTGTTGAAACCACTGGTGTTCATGAGATGCAGGTAAGCCCATGGCCTCGTTTTGTAGTTCTATTAGGGTTCATCCTTGGGTAAGCCCATGGCCTCGTTTTTGTAGTTCTATCAGGTAATTTTGGGTAAATATTGGATTCATTACAGTTGTGTTTTCTCTTCCACGGTTTATTAACAAGTAAATTAGGCACGTGAAGTTTTTTTGTTTGTTTGTTTTATTTATTAGAGGATTAGCTATGCCTCTAGGCATTTTCCTGGCACTCAATGTATCACTTCTGCTACATAAATGGATAAGGCATGTCTGCTAAAGCCAAACTATCTATAGCTTGATATGTTTTCCCATGTCTAATTTAACTCAATATTCCCAGACCAGGTATATTTAATTTAGTTCAGTGATTATATGGATCTGGGCTTCTAACTTTTTAACTAGATATAGTGCAGTGATAAATTAATCATACGCTCTTCTTAGGAAGAGTTGTAATATTTCTGTCAGATTAAAATAAAGTGAAAGCAATTGTATTTGTATAAAATTTTACTTATCTCAAAAGTCTTCTGCATGAACTCAGTTTAAATCATTATTTAATGGCCCGATGGTCTACCCCTGCTAATTCTTGTGTATGGTCATCACTTTCAATAGTATTTTCTTTTTGCCCGTTTCACTACCGCATCTCCAATATCTCATGTTGAATTAAATCTTCCAGTAATGGAAGATGATGTCAAACAGGAAGCTGAAGAAGACAGCAAGGATGAAAAAGCTGAAGAAGATAGCAAGGATGAAAAAGCTGAAGAAGACAGCAAGGATGAAAAGTTAGATCTGGATGACAATGAACCTGAGCATGATGTAGAAGTACATGAGGAACAGGAGGATGAGATCGAGGAAAAGCAAGGAGATGTCGAGGAAGGTGACGAGGAAGATGCACAAGGTGAAGACGAGGAGGCAGAAGGTCAAGATGGCGAAGGAGATGAAGAAGAGTCAGAAGCAGAGGAGGCAGAAGATGCAGAGAATGAAGGGCAAGTTGGTGATGGGGAAGATGAGGAACATCAAATTAATGACATTCCTGCTCCCTTAAAAGATAGGCGAAAGCAGAAAGAATTTGAAATATTTGTAGGTGGCCTTGATAAAGAAGCTGATGAAGAGGATCTGAAGAAAGTTTTCGGCGTAGTTGGTGAAATCAAAGAAGTGCGTATGTCTAAGAATCCTGCAACTCAGAAGAACAGGGGATTTGCTTTCATACGTTATGAGACTATTGAAGCGGCAAAGCGGGCCTTAACCGAACTGAAAGATGCTCATGTAATATTAGAACCAATATCTTGTATATCATTTAAGGACTCAGTTTAATATTGATTACTTAATGATTCTTAATTGTTACACTTGTGTTTCAGGTGAGGGATAAGCGCTGCGGTGTGTCACCAAGCCAGGATAATGACACCCTTTACTTGGGCAATATTTGCAAGACATGGACAAAGGATGCTGTAAGACATTTCACTGTTTTTTTCTGTGCTTCACTCTTATATTCTGATATGTTATGTTGTACTTCGGAATTGATTATATTTATTGATCCGTTTATTCCAGGTAAGAGAAAAGTTGAACGAGTATGGAATTGAGAACCTTGAAGAGATGGCTTTAATGGATGATCCAAAAAATGAGGGTCAAAATCGTGGTTATGCATTTTTGGAGTTTAGTACTCATCAATGTGCTATGCAAGCATACAAGCGTCTGCAAAAACGAGATGTTGTCTTAGGTTGTGAAAGAACTGCAAAGGTTGCATTTGCAGAATCTTCCATTCAGCCTGATGAGGAACTCATGGCACAGGTATACAATGTTGTTTACACTTTCTCTTGGGGGCTGTCATGTTTAGTTTTCAGATAAGTTCATATTATTTCACTCTTTCCTTGTATCCAGAGGTGCACTACAAACAAGTATGATGCAGATTTGTCTCGATTCTACAGTAGCTAGGATCGTACCTACTGAATATCTTGATTTCTATTGTGGGAAATTGCAAATTTGGAGGAACTTGCTTCCGTTTTAATTTCGCATTCAAGATTTAACTGTCAAATCAATCTTGCAGGTAAAATCTGTATTTCTTGATGGGTTGCCTGCATCTTGGGATGACGAGCGAGTTAAAGAGGAACTCAAGAAATATGGTGAAATTGAGAAAGTTCAATTATCTAAAAACATGTCTTCTGCCAAGCGAAAAGATTATGGTTTTGTTCATTTCTCTACTCGAGAGGAAGCTCAAGCTTGTGTTGATGCTTTGAAAAGCAGCGAGATTGGTGACGGAGATAGTAAGGTATGGAAGGAAGCATTTGGGGTTCTTAATCGTGTAATATTTTTTTAATAATGAAAAGTCCTTTATTCATGACCTCTTCTTACATGGTCATGTATTTTCATTGTTTTATAAACGAAGGTAAAAGCTAATTATGCGAAGCATCTTATTTTATTTATATTATTAAAACATTTTTTTATTTATGGCCTTTGTTTTCCTTGTTTTAAACACAGGTTAAAGCCAATATTGCAAAACCTCAAAATAAGAGTAGATTAGTAAAGCAAGGTGTTCGTGGAGGATATCGAATTGGAGAAGTAAAATCTGAAGGTGGTAAAGGACGAAAGCGGAATCGAGGTCGTAATGATCGTGGTCGTAATGATCGAGGTCGTAATGATCGAAATCGTGGACGTGGACTGAAGAATGACAAGAAAAAGGAAAAATCCACCGCACTTCCAGAGAAGCAACAAGGTAGGTAGACAACCAATTGATATTACATTTGTATGAAATGATTTTACTTTATGATTTTTGTTTGATATTCTGCATTAAATCACTTGTTCCAGCTGATCCCAAACGGGCCACAAAGAATGATAACGGGCAAAAGAAAAAGCGTGATCGTGATACAGGTTTTAAGAAATCTAACTTCAGGGACCAAAATAGATCTCGCGGACCGTCAAGAAATGATACACGGAGGTTCTCTTATCCTGATGATAGATATAGTCGCCATTTGGAACGTGTCCATAGTTATCTCGATGCTCCTAGCCGTCCTTATAGTGGAGTTTCTGGATCAAAACGCCCATATGCTGCTCTGGTTAGTATTTGCTGCATTATACAGTAATGATTTTATTGAATATGCTTGTGATTAGCTGTTATAATTGTTCACGGTGTATTTCTGAAGCGTTAACTGCTTGTGGATATTTTGTCAGGATGATGTTCCCAGGTACGCAGAACCAGCTTTAAGGCACCCGAGGGCTCGTCTGGATTATGATGTTAGTGCTGGTGCTCCTCTTTATGGAGGAGCTGCATATGGCCGGTGGGTGCTTTTGTGGTTACTCTTCAATTTTGTGTGTTCATTTTTTCTAGGTTTTTTATTGAGTTTCTGTTGGGTGTTCTCCAGGCTTGGTCGAGCCCCAGAAGCAGGTTACAGCAGCCACAGCAGAACTGATTTGATCGGCCAACAATCTTTTGGCTTATACGACGGTCATCAAGCTGGTAATGGATACAGGAGTATTTAATGTTTTTGTTATAGTTTATAGATTCAGCAAGCATAAGTAAATTTCAAGTATTAAATTAGTGATATTGAAGGTATGCCTGTATTTTGTATTTTTTCTCAAAAGAAAAGAATTTACGTTGATTTTATCATCCAGGCTCACTTGGAGGTGCCGCAGTAGGTGGAATTTATTCTCCGCCAGGTTATGGTACCAGCTCCTTGCCAGCCAGGACTGATGTAAGTATACTTACAATCACATTACTATTACTAGTTATGACTTAGGTCTTTTTCGTTAGCAATGTTAATGATAACTATGAACTTGTTCTATTTCTGATTGCACATGAACAGGTGGGTGGTAGTTCATATTCTTCTCTGTATGCTAGCCGGAGATCAAGTGGTGATTATTTGTTGGGCCGTGGCTCAAGACCATATTACTAGAACGTAAGTTTAGCAATGGACACGTTTTGGTATTTTTGTTCCCTAGTACTAGAACCCAGTCAAGTGGTATTTTCTTATCATGGATCAACAAATTTTATTGTGGATTTCGTTTCCGTAGTTAGTGTACGTGAGACCTTGTCTAGTTGTCTTATGCATGTTTATGGCATACAGATGAATTTTTATAACAAGAGGCAGTAGTCCGCCTAGGCTGGAGTATATCTATATGCCTCTAGATCTATATTTGGGTATCTTGTGCCCAGGCATAAGGAGAGATTATGCCTTATCACATGGAGCTTCATTTATCTGCATTGGATGGCATTTTTGCCACATGATCATGGCTATAACAGATATCGTAAGTTTGCAATAGCAATGCAGTATTTGATTGAACATGTCTGATTTGTGATATTAAGGACAGTTCTTTTGGGAGTGAGGGCGAATCTAGACAAAAGATTCAACAAGTGATTTTTGTTATAAGCTGGGATTTCTGTGTTAAACCTTCTTGAAAGTACTTTGTTGGATGTAAAGCTTTTATTCTTCTAGATGAATTGAAAACCAGCTAGACTTAAAATTTAGCTCTCTGGGCATCCTGTTTTAATTTTAATGATGTTCGCTTGATGCCCTAAATGGAGCTTTAAGATGCTCAATTAGTTTTCCTCTACTTATACATTTCTGCCACATCTAAGTAGAAATTTTTTTTTGGGCATATAAAAGTTTGAACTGGTTTTTGATGCTGGCAAGTTGACTTATTAGTTACATGATGGTTATTAGATTTGAATGACTTTCCATTGAATCAAAATGGAGACAGTGTTCCCAATGTGATTCTTTGCTCTTCCTAGACACATCTGTCAAGCTGCCAATAATTTCTTGAATTGAATTATTCTATTAAGAAGAAATTTGGACTGGCCATAGAGACAGTGGTATCTGTACAACATTTGATGTCGTAGATGATCACGACAGTTTTGTTACCATGGGAGACAATTTGTTTTTTCTAAATACAGTGAACAAAGAATTTGCCAGTTTGACATTTGATGTCTCGAACAGTCTTAGGAATGTATGATTTAATTTTTTTTCAATAGGGCTGTTTGACAAGAAAAGCTTGCATTGGGATCCCAGCTTGCTCTATTGTTTGAAGAGCAGTTATTTTGAATTAGACAAGAAATTTAGGAAGGATTTGCCAAAGGTAAATTAAATGCTCCCTGTGGTGGAAGAGACTTAGAGACCTGAGTTTGAAACGATTTTTTACTTGGCAGAACAATTTTGATCCGATGCTAGTTTCGAGTTCGGGTAAGATACATAGGTTTGGTAGATGTTCTGACTTTTTATTGCGCGAGGAGAATTATGATCTTATCCTAGTTTCGAGTTCGGATGAGATATAGGTCTGATAGATTTTTGACTTTATTGCGTAAGGAAGTATTTTGAAGATTGATCATCCGAATTAGATTTTCAGGTAGATGATCTCGCCAAGGATAGTGTTGGTTTTGGGGGCGAGGTTATGTATATTGGCTGGAATCGAAAGAGTTCCTTTGAATTAGACAAGAAATTTAGTAAGGATTTGCCAAAGGTAAATTAAATGCTCCCTGTCGTGGAAGAGAGTTACAGACCTGAGTTAAATTAAATGCTCCTTTGGCAGAACAATTTTGAAGGTAAATTAAATGCTCCCTTGGGAGAACAATTTTGATCCGATCCTAGTTTCGAGTTCGGATAAGATATGTGTTTGGTAGATGTTTTGACTTTTTATTGCGTGACGAGAATTATGATCCTATCCTAGTTTCGAGTTCGGATGACATATAGGTCTGATAGATTTTTGACTTTATTGCGTGAGGAAGTATTTTGAAGGTTGATTATCCGAGTTAGGTTTTCAAGTAGATGATCTTGCCTAGTATAGTGTTGGTTTTTGGGGGCGAGGTTATGTATATTGGCTGGAATCGAAAGTTCCTTTATTTTCAGTGCAGTTTTTGTTTTCAAGTAAACAGTATCCCATGCTCTATTCGTTATATTTTTTCCGAAACCGTTGGACTAACGTTTTCTTCTTTATGTGGCCTTGCCAGACATGCTGTCTAGTTTTGTGCTTGAAATAAAATCTAGTCGAATTTCTATTCATTTAGTAGCTGAAGCTACATGTAACTGTTTATCGGTAACTTTCTGTAAATTTAGGGGTTTGATAAGAGATCTTATTTTGGTACATCGTTTGATGCTGAATATACTAAATATTGAAAATGTTTTTGATTTAGCTAATTTTTACTATAAGATTTGTTTCCATCTTGTATTATTCGATGAAATTCTATTTGAGTGCTTTCTCCTCGAGATCTAATTATCGCAACAACGAAGAAGCATGTACAAGATAGAATTGTGAATTCATTCGTCTTTTTCACAAGCTTATTATTGAGCCCACTTGTATATAGTTGGACATCTTTAATGGATATTTGTTTGTAGATTTTATGAAAATGTATTGTGATGTCATTTCCCTGATTAGATGTCTTAAATTGATTTAATAACGAACATAAAGAAACCAATATGATAAACTAACGTTAAAATAATACGTTAGTTTGTAGATTTCGGATCAAATGAAATCTACTCAACATACAAAAGCTTGGATCAAAACTATCAGCAGCGAGGATAGATACCATTTGTTGGTATATGTGAATGCTGTAATGCGGATGGATAGATATTGAGATGTGAATGTGAATGTGGCTTGATTGTATATTTTTAAAGAAAAATATCGCATGGAAAGAGCTATTGATGGTTATAGGTTATATCTGAATGTTTCTATATGTAATTTTTAGAAAATTCTCTTACAAAGAGAATACTGGTTATATGTGAATATTGTTAAATGTGTTTAGGTTGTTTTATGTGAATGTGGGTCAACATACCATATAGGACACATGCAAAGGAAAATAGTAAGTCTTTTGATGGTTATATGTGAATATTTCTAAATGTGATTTTTAAAAAATGTCTAAAAATATTGGTTATATCTGAATATTGGTAAATGTGTATAGGTTGTATTATGTGAATGTGGGTCAACATACCATGTAAGCATGAAAATGGTAGGGTAGGGTATGAGGAAACGATTGATACTATAACTACTACGAAAATTTACTTGCTTCAAAAGAGTATTATTCGATGTGTACATACAATCTATATAATTATTGGTAACGAGTTCAACTAATTATAATATTTTACAACCTACTGATTAAACTATAAATTTTTGAAGTTTTCCGAACTAATTAAAGTATATAGTTTAGTATGTTCATGTCTATTTGGAACCACTTAAATAGCCTTTTGGTTGTTCTAGTGAAAGTAGATTTTCATGTAAGCATATCATTAAAAGCAAGAGTAATTAGATTTTCATCTAAGCATATGTTTAAAAAATATATATTTTAGTATGTTCATGTCTATTTCGAACCTATCAAATAGCCTTTTGGTTGTTCAAGTGGAAAGTAAATTTTCATGTAAGCATATCTTTAAACACGAGGAAAGTAGATTTTCATTTTAACGTATCTTTACAGCATATGATTTTTGGGTTGTTGCTTTTTAAAAATAATTTTAAAAAGCATGTAGTTTTGGGGTTGTTAATTTGTTTAAAATGATAATTTTATAACTCTTATGGTATGGTCTAGATATTCAGTTGTAATAATTCTGATATTTAGTATGTTTTTCTTCCAATTCGTACGTAAGCTTCTAAGATTAAACCTAATTTGAATCGTATTTGAATGTATTGATCAGCTAACAAATTTGATACGTAAGTAGGGTAATTTTATGTAGATAGGTAGACTCAAGGTCGATTCAGTAATGAGGTTGAAGTAAGCATGCCATCTCAACATAAGGAATGATAATAAGCACATATGAATGGCACATTGATATAATTTACGTGGAGAATACATATGGCCTTTAATTACTTAAAAACGAAGTTGAATCCAATTTCTACTATCTTCCTATTTTTCTTAAAAATGAATCTCAAGGAGTTACCAATCATTAATGTTTACAACATATAGGCTATGTTGCCTATTAACTTATTTGACCACGTCTCCGTTGGTAAGCAAGGTAATTTTACATAGACATGTAATTCGTAAATATCTGAGGTTAGAATACGAATGAACACCAAAAAAAATTACCTTTATAAATTATGAATTGAAGAAGTTGGTCTTGTTAGTGTTGAGCTCATGATGCATATTCTTAGTGGGTATGGGTAAGGTTTTTGATGTAGTGCAGGTTTGTAAACAACTTTACAAGAGTAGGAAACCTTTATAACATGATGAAACTTTTTATGAGAAAGTATAAACAATTTCATTGATGACGAAATATTGATACACAGGAAAGGGGATTGTGTGAGAAAAAACACCTCTAATCTCCCAAGCAGAATCAATCAATTAGATTGAAGTTTGTAAATCGTGTTGTTTGTTGACGCTCTACGTTGTAGTAAATATGTATGGCACTTTGATGATCCCTGCAAAGATCATAATTTGTTCCAACAACCCAAGGGGCTTGATAGCACATAAAACCTTTACTTTAGGAAAAGGATCCTGATGATAATTGCCAAGAACATAACCCACAAAATACGTATGGCACCTGATTATCCTTCCAAAGATCATAATTTGTACTAGTAACCAATTGAGACATAAAACCAAAGAAAAGGATCATCAAGTCTGTCAAGAACATAAGAGCACTGATTGTTGCACTGTTTGGTGCACCACAACTCAGTATGGGGGAGATGTAACATGTAACGTTTGTCTTTATTATTGTCGGTCGTTAATTAAAATGTAAAAAAAAAAAATTGTAATGGAAAGTATTTAATGAAAAGCGAAAAAGTAAAATGTAATGAAAGGCAAAAGAATAAAATGTATCAATCAGGAGAGATTAAATTTAAAAAAAAATATACCTCAAGAAATCGGATCCCTCTCGGTGCTTGATAGATACGGCTTTAAGATGGATCTATGCTGGATATATGAAAACCCCCAATTGTTGTCACATGCCATGGGTGAAAATAGGAATTGCAATACAATGGAAATAAATCAATGCAAATTGGTTTATGTAGTATATGGATTCAGATCTACTAATTGTTATAAGTTGCAGGTTATTTAGTGTTACGGGATATAAATGAGTCCTAGCTATAGTAGTTCTAGTCAATGGTAGAATAAATCATTATTAATAAATTGTCATTATTTAGGAATGCAACATGACAATTTTAGAGTACATTAATAACTTGTTCTATAAGACTTGTAGGCAAAATTAGTATATACTAGTAGTCAAGTAATAAACTTATTATTAGGCATATACCAGAGTTTATTAAGACAATTTTATAGAGTACATTAATAACTTATTCCGTAAACTTGAGGAAAAAATTAGTATATACCAGTAGTAAAGTAAACTTGTTATTAGCCATATACTATTAGCCATATACTAGGGTTTATTATATAAACTTGTTATTAGGCATATACCAAGGTTTATTAAAAAAAATATTTGTTATTAGGCATATACTAAGGTTTATTAAGAAAGTGGTCCAATAGCTTAGTTGTAAGATGTAATTCATGGTTGTAAGAATGCATTACTAGAAAAAACGTGTTATTAAGCAGTTCTACAGCATAGTTGTAAGATGTAATGGTACGCTTGGAAATTACTTTGATGAATTGCACCTATTAAAATTCAGCTGTGCTAAATATGAACTATATATACATCATTTAAAACATGGTTAATTATCACAAGAAGTAAATATAAACATTCCGCTTTCATATACAAATAAGATACTAATCTTTTAATAAGATCCATTTCTTTCATATACAAATAAGATATTAATATTTTAATAAGAAGATCCATTTCTTTACTGCCTCTCCATTTGCACTTCCCATTACATTGCCATCTTGTGTATCACTTCTCATTTTTGGTAAGCTTAGTCAATGCCTTCAAATTTTAATGCACAATTTCTCCATGATGAAGCAGATCCCAACTTTGCATGAAGCAAATAATTGAAAATCAACTAGGCCTTTGTTTGTGTAAAAACAATTTTTTTATATATTTTAGTGAAAGTAAAAAAAAATTGTTTGCAGACTCAATCTACCAACCTGGTCCCCAGATTCCTAGTAAAAAAAAATGAAAAAGAAAAAATGTATATTAATGAAACTTTTTTTCTTTTTCCCTTAAACTTTTATTAATTAAAAATATATAAAGCTAATAAAAAGACATGCATGCTATTGATTGAGTACTATAAAAAAACTGTATATATTAGTAGTATTGGGTTAAAATGAAAAAATTAGTTACTATTGGTTCATATATGCATGTTATTGATTTAGTTTTTAGAATTAGAAATTAATTTTACTGTGAATATGGTTGCACAAAATGATATTATTAATAGAATTGTGTATTTAGCATTAGCATTAATGAAACCTTTAGTACAAATACATAATTGGAGATAATTTGTTTCAGAATTAATATAAATTTAAAATTTATACATGGAGTTGGAGCTCTGCCTGGTTGAACTGCGGGTAGGGTTTCCCTAATTGTCGACGTCTTGTTTGTAGTCGCTTAGGCTCGTTTCCAACGGCTTGTCTTTATTGCAGTTGCCTAGGCTTGTTTCTAGTGGCTTGTCTTTGTTGCAGGCTGAGTTTTTGTTGCCTACTCCCTTTCTTTGTTCATGCGCATCGTTTTTGTGGTCTGTTTTGTCTTGGTGGTATGGATGCCCAGGATGACCTTCAGGTGTTCAAGGTCCTTGTCCAGTCCATCTCTCCCAAGGATGCTTCTCTTCCTACTAGCAGATTTGTGAAGTTGGATGAGATCCCTTCCGTGAATCTCTCTCCTTTGGATCCTTGTTGGAAAGCTCAAGAAAGCTCTCATTGGCAAGTTTACTGGCCTCTGGCCCAACTCGTAGATTTTTGGATAGCAGAGCATTGGGACCCCAAGTTGCAAGGGCAGGTGTTTGTCTTCGCTGTTGAGAGGGGCTATTTTGTTTTCTTCTTTATGAACAAAGCAAAAAGAGATTTAATCTTCCGCTTGGGGCCTTTTTTCATGGGCTCAAGAGGTCTTTTCCTAGCATCGTGGACTTTGGACTTCAATCCCATCTCAGAGATTAATGCTGCTCTTGTTTGGGTGAGATTGCCCCACCTCCCCTTACACCTTTGGGGGCGTAGCTCTCTCTTATGTGCACTTGCATATGCATAGAGGTAAACTTAAGAGAGGGATTCCTAAGGCTTTGAAGATCAACTTGGGAGATTGGAGCCATCTCCCAGAGCTGGATTATGAGCAGGTACTGTTTAAATGCAACTTTTGCCATGATTATGGTCACTTCACCAAGAATTGCGCCAAACTCTTGGATACTCAATAGCTTGAAAAGCCCCAAGCAAGCAAAGAAATAGAGTTTCAGGCTGTTAATAATTGGCACCGAGCTCCTCAGTGTAAGGATCCCTAACACTTACAGCCAACGGTTTAGTCACAAGACAAAACTCCTCTAGCAATTCCTAGCTCTCCATGGACAAATAACAACAGTTTTGCAAGTAGTCAAAGGTAAAGAATTTGAAGCACCGGAAGATCCCAAACAAACTGAGACTATTCTAGTTTCTTCAGATCGTCTGGAAATAGATAACCCTCCTTTGGGGGCCACTCTTCCAGGTTTGGTTCCCTCAAGTTCCAAAAGATCATCTTGAAATTTTGAGCAGGTGACTTCAGACCATGCAGGTTTTGCTTCTTTAGTACCCTCCTCTCATACGGAGGGTACCTCAGATATTGGAGACGTTTTTGCCCCTTCCCCTCCTTTCGAGGTTGGAAATCCAACAAAGAGCGGGGGGACAAAGAGGTGGTTGAGAACATCTTTTTGGGACATCAGAAGCTCTTGGACCCCTTTCTTAAAGGGCATTTTATATCCCAGTCTTCTTAAATGTACTGTATTTGTAGTTGGTTATCCTCAGTTTGTAAGGATTTATTCTTTCTAGTAAGTTCTCTTTTACTTAGGATATCTCCTGAAGCATATGGGATTTGTCTCCCATGATATCAATAAAAAGGCTGACAATATTGTTAGAGGTCATCAGCCTTCTTTCACTTTGTTACTCTCTATTCCTGGTTCACCATGGAAACCATTTTAATACAAATCCGTACCGTTCTTGTTAAATTAAAAATAAAAATATAAAGTTAATATTTATGTATGATCAATTGATTGCTACATTCCCTCCCTTTACGGACTAATAATATATTTTCATGATATGAAAACATTTTATATCCCCAATGTTGAGCATGGTTATCATTGAGCCATTAGTGACAAAGGTTGATGACATGCTAAGCATGGCTTGGTTGTTTGGGTAGTGGAGACAATTCACAGTTGGTGTGTGCATTGGAGCACTAGGTGGTCCATGTCATAAAGCCCACACATTTGGTTGCTTGTTGATCTTTTGCCCACAAACTAAATGGAAGTACTTTGATGATGTTAATGTTGGTTGTTGACATGAAAGAGCTCTTACTTTGTCATGATGCACAATGATGACATGGAGCTCTTGAACCAATTGAATGATGCAATGACAAACACATTACACCTTGAATGAATTAAATCATGACATGGCAGGCAAACATTTATTGTGAGATCTTCAAGCTTGAAAAATGGTATATAAAATATATAGTAGGTTGACCTTAATAAGAGACAAAAGAATAATTTTAAGAAACATATGCTTGGTCGGCCTAGAAATATTAATTAATGGAAAATGTGGAAAGTAAAAGGAAATTTGCCTCATTTCAAGGTTAAAAGGATGAGAAGACATAAGTCCTGAAGTTCAGACCACCTTAGTAGTTGTAGTAAAGGTTTTCTTGAAGTCCACCTTAGTAGTTGTAGTAAAGGTTTTCTTGAAGTCCATCAAGCAAGTAATTCGGTCCAGCATACCTCACTCTTCTAGGGCATCCAACTTAATAAGAGACAAAAGAATAATCTTAAGAAACATATGCTAGGTCGGCCCATAAATATTAATGAATGGAAAATGTGTATAAGTAAAAGGAAATTCGCCTCATTTCAAGGTTAAAAGGATGAGAAGACATAGTTATGAAGTTCGGACCACCTTAGTAGCTGTAGTAAAGGTTTTCTTGAAGTCCATCAAGCAAGTAATTCGGTTCAGCATACCCTCACTCTTCTAGGGCATCCAACTTAATAAGAGACAAAAGAATAATCTTAAGAAACATATGCTAGGTCGGCCCATAAATATTAATGAATGGAAAATGTGTATAAGTAAAAGGAAATTCACCTCATTTCAAGGTTAAAAGGATGAGAAGACATAGTTATGAAGTTCGGACCACCTTAGTAGCTGCAGTAAAGGTTTTCTTGAAGTCTATCAAGCAAGTAATTCGAGCAAGCATACCTCACTCTTCTAAGGCATCCAAAACAAGTTGTGTCATTTTCAGCTTTGAATTTTGGTGACCAATTGAAGAGATCGTGGCAGCAGCAAGACATAGAAGTTTGAGTGTGCTTTGACAGTGAACAGTGCTCTGAATTCGGGTCTCACAACTGAGCAAGATTATAACTTAGATCTTAGAAGAGCCACAATGAACATAAATTTGGTTTACTCAAGCTACTATCCATTGATCAGAATAAATTCGGACCACTCAGACCTCATGCTATTGTCCAATAATTAGCATACATAGAACAAAGCTCAATACATAGAACAATGATCATACACAGTGATGATAAATGATATGCATACACAGTGATGATATGTGAATGTATAATGATATGTATGATGATGTAATGTATACACAGTGGTATGTTTACTCAGCGATGTGTTCAACTCAGTCATGATTACACAGTGATAGCAATGATAGTTGATTTTATGAAAGTGACAGCTTGACAAGTGGCAAATCTGGACACAACAACAATTGATTGGTCGTGAACTAAGTTGTTGATAGTGAACAGTATGTAATTGCAAGCTAGTCTTGCATCTGAGGTTTGGACATCTCACCACTTTTTAGTTGGTGCTAAGAAAACCAGGTTGGGTCTTAGCATATGAGTTGGTGTTCTTTGGTCAATTGGTGTTGATGTAATCGCGAAGATTGAAGTCTTCCATTGTAATTTATATCAATTTATAAATAAAGATTACTATACTTGTCTTGTGATGTCTCTTATGATATATGCTTGATTGATGAATGTTTAAATTTTAAAAAGTGAAATTTATTAAAGGTGCTACCACACTAATTCACCCCCGCTCTCAGTGTGCCATTGTGTCCAAAACCCAATATAAAACTTAATATCCACTTTTCATTTTTACGCAATATATAATTTGGATACACATTTGCTTCAATATTACTATCATATGCAACCCCAACTTTGCACAAAACAAATTATACAGATGTGAAAACATGTTACATCCCCCAACTACAACACCAAAAGGAGCCAATATCAGTATTCACTCTTCATTTTCCATTAGTTTCTATGAAGGTGAAAACATAATTTTCTAAACACCTTTGGATAATCATGTCACCTATAAAAACATGAACAACATTTTTAATGGAAATTTAAACCAAATAAAATAAAATAAAATAAAATAATATACAGTCCAACATTAACATTGCGATTTTTAGAATCTTGAAATCTGCATTTATCCATCTATTTATGCTTTTGCCATTCTAAGTTCAATCTGTTTTTCATTGTTTTCCTACCAACTTTAACTACTACTGCTATTATTTTATCAATTTTTTCCTTTAGTCCCTTTTCTATTTACAATCTTCCAGCCAACGACTACTACCTTGAAATGAATTAGTAGAGGGAGCCAAACTGCCAATGCATGATGAAGATTGGCACACATGTGAAGAAGGAAATGGAGTATAACAATTGGTCCAAGTTAATATTAAACTCTAAGAAATGAAAAATATTCAAGACAACCACACAACCACTTAAATTACATATGGGTTTTACATAAGTTTGATTTATGAGGGTTGGTGATTGAGTTTTGCATTTATTGTTAGCTTTTTAAAAACCGGCATAGATTCATCTTAAACCCGAATTATCAAGCACCATCGAGAGGGATCCAATTTTTCTACACATGGTCATATGCTTTATATCTTAGTTCAAGTTTAAGATGAAATCAATATAATTTATTTTTTGGTTTAAGCGGACATCATTTGCTTTTTTTGTGGGAATGTCAGGTTACATAATGTTACACAACGTTATGTGTTACAACATGTCCCCCATATTAGGCTGTAGAGCACATCACTATTCTTGGTGCAACCATTTAGTCTCTAATTAAGGGATGAAAACACCCCATCCGTTGATTGCAAATTACCACTTAAGTCACACTTTTTAAATCTAATATTTTATTGAAGTTTCTTAATATGTAGGCATTACAAAAAAAATGGAACTTCACTAACTATAGCTAAGAGAGTAGAGGAAGACGAGGGCCCACTTTTCAAAGATCGTGAGGGGGTGCACTTCCCTAGGTTGAGAGTAAGACTTGATTCCATTAAATATTTGAGCTGGCAGAGGGTGCACATCCCTAGGTTGAGATTCAAACTTGATTCCATCAAAGATTCGAGCAGGAAGAGGGTGCACTTCCCTAGGTTGAGATTCAAACTTTATTCCTTCAAAGATCTAAGCAAACAAAGGGCGCACTTGTCAAATTGGACACGTGTGATAGAGTTCTTATGTTCATATCATAAAGTTGATTGTAATCATTCTTATTTTCTATGGCTCAAGATAAAAGAAAGCCCTAGTTTGTTGGTTTTTCCCCATTAGGGTTTCTAGGGTAATCATTGTGTTAAACCTTGTGTTTGGTTTCCAGTTTTGATGTGCATGTTTGATAAGTTAATGAGTTTATGTATTGCTGCTTATACTATTAGATTTGAAAGTTGTTTATGTGTATGCATCTAGGAATTGTATTGAAAGTAGTAGATTGGGTTATAAGCTAAGAGAGATAAGAAAATTAACATGATATTAGAGCCTTGTCTCTGAAAGAAACTAAGGGTTTGCATAGTGATTTTGCAGAAATTGCATAGTGATTTTGCAAGAGTGCACAATACAGTTTGATTCAAGTATTTGAATCACAGTTAATCAGATCTTTAGAGTCACGACGAGTGGACTGAGGTTTGAAGATAGGTTGGATGGAGCAACCAACTTCAATGCATGGAGGGAAAGAATCACGTTGTTGTTGGAAGAGACCGAGTTGTGGGATATTGCCAAAGATCCCATTACTGTTCCAACAAATGAAACTGATTTGGCCACGTAGAACAAGATGAAGGTGAAGGCCAAGCACATGCCTATCAGATGTGGGTAGCATTGACGAAGCTTTTCCATAGTGGCAACAAGAATTGAAAAATGGTGTTCCGGGAAAAAATTCAAGGTATGAAGATGCTCAAAGATGAGCCAGTTGCAACATGTATTACCAAAGTGACACAAGTTCAAGATGGACTTGCTATAGCAAGGGTGAAGATTGTGGCGGTTAGCCTTGAAAGGCTTCTCCAAACCATGGGAGACCTTTGTTCGTTACATCATCACCAGAGAGAATCTTCCCAATTGGGATAGATTGTGGGATGATTGCACTTAAGAGGAGTTGAGAATGGGAGTAAGTTAGTTAGAACACAAGACTGGTGATGATGTGGAGAATGTATCACTTGTGAGCAGAAGCAAGGGCAAAGGTAAGAAGAACTTTGGAGGAGGATCTACTTTGAAGGGTGTGAAGGTTCTAAGTAAGATCTAATGTTATGCATGCAATGAGTTTCATCATTATGCAGGCCAATGCCCTCATAAGAAGAAGGACAAGAAGGAGAAAGGGGGACAGGTTGTAGCTTTCGCTGAGGTGGAGGAGTTCACTGCAAAGTTCAAAAATGTGTTCTCCCTTGTTTCTTTTGTATCAGGTTGTGACAGTAATCAACTTGAGGATGAGGTTGATGAGGAGTGGATAGTTGACAGTGGGTGTTGTAGCCACATGATAGGAAGGCAAGATGCATTCTTACATTTAGAGACAAGTCTAGATCAGCTTGTACAGAGTGGAGAGGGCACAATGCATGAAGTAAACAAAGTCGGATCAGTAAAATTCCAACTCATTAAAGCAAATTTGGGGTCTAAAATGGGCCTTCATAGGTATAACCCAACCATTATGGTTGAGTTGGACCTATGAAGTCAATAATGCTTGTGTCATATTTTAATTTGACAATAGCTAACTCCATATAAATCTCACCTTGGTTAAGATCGTGAAAAGTTCATTTCAAAATATGATAAATAGACTTGAAATAATAAATATAGAATATTTTATAATATCACTACTTCCAAGTTCTTTAAAATAAATCTCGCATTAAATAAAATGACACTGGAGTAATTTTGAAATAATCAAAACAATTATATAATTAATCTTTTAAAAATAAAAATAAAAAATATTTAAAAAGTATCCTAAATAAGAAAATATGAGAGAAAAAAAATATTTTTTTTGCGATAACTTTCTCTCATTAATTCAGTGCTTTTGCTACCCTTGGGAAGATCTCTATAAGTGCTACAACTTAGATGTTTTGAGTTTTCTGATATTCTGCATTGATTTTTTGGGGTAGTCATTTTAGTACCAAGTTACTAAAATGACCTCCCCGAAAAATTGGTGCGGAATCTCAGAAAACTTATAACATAAAAGTTGTAGCACTCATTGAGACCTTTCCAATGGTACCAATAGTGCCGAATTCCAAGTTTGGAAGAGAGTTATCACAAAAATATAAAAGTATTATTTTTTCTCTCTCATATTTTCTTATTTAGAATATTTTTTTAAGTTGTCAAAAAATTTGACGATTTGGATTAGAAAACCATTTTTAACTGGAATTCGGTGTTATTTTTTTTGAGAAATTTGAAATTTAGTTGTGTTTATTGAGATTTTTGATTGTAGAAATGGATTCAACGCCCTTAAAAACACCCGGGGGACCCAAAATTCTAAAATTTGATAGGTGTAAATTGCATTTTGAAAAATTACAATCGGATTTTTTCAATATTGTGCCCAGAAAAATATCTCTTTCAACTCAAATCGTAGAATTTTTAGACTGTGTGTTTTTTTTAAATATTATTTATTTTTATTTTTAAAAGATTAATTATATCACTGTTTTTATTATTTCAAAATTACTCCACTATCATTTTAATTAATGGAAGATTTATATTTTAAACGACTTGGAAGTAGTGATAATATAAAATAAAATAAAAATAGGGATTGTTTATTTTTAATATTATTGTCATTATACTTTTTCATTATAATTTTAGTTTTTTTTTTTTAAATTTTAGATTTTATTAAATATATAAAAAGTAGTAGTGGTATATTTAAAAAAATTATAATATAAATTTAAACTTTTTACTACTATATCATTTATTGTGTGTGCACAATAATCTAAACCTTTCATTAATATCTTCAACCCTCATCTCTTAACTCTATATAAACCCATCATACTTGTCAACTACCATAAATGAGATACTATAGGTTGACATTCACTAGATAGCAACTTTAACTTAGTGTGACATGGCATATTTGTAGTGTAACATGTTTTTTTTTTTCCTTTCCTTAGGAGGCCCATTTTAGACCCCAAATTTGCTAATGCAAATTTGAAGAACTTCTGAAGGTGTCAGGATGTCACGTCCCCTCCCGTTGATCCAACGCAAGGAAGGGAACATGACTACACTTCTGGGGCTTTTTCATAAACTCAACCCGATTCATAAATTCATCGACATGCACAGCGGAATAAAACATCATCCACACACATTTCATATGCATTCAACATATTAATAACATCCATCAAATTATAACATTGCAGAGGTAACACACATAAAGAATAATACTTATCTTCGTTGTGAAACGGTCCCAAGCAACTAGCTATGTCGCTGTAACGTTCCACCCAACAATAGGTCTCTGCCCAACCTGTATTCTTTCAGCACTCAGAGACCACCCCCGAGTTGGGCATGATTTCTACAAGGAAAAGGGAACACTCAAGCTCATACACAACCAAATAATCATTGCATTTAAGCCAAGCCAGTCCATAGTTGAGTTTATCAGGCTAAATCTGAACCCTCTTCATTTATGGATGCTTGCACTCAAGCTCAAGCCAAAACAATGGATACCCATAACCCATACCCCAACAAACTCTATCTACACACAGCAAGCACAATCATTGGGTGTGGATACACATTTTTAACAATGAGATTTACAAACAAGATGGCCATGGGCTTCCCCAAATCGTGGGCACACCAAAAACAGACTGTGGAAAGGGCATTTCGACCACAAGGAGCAAAACCGATTTCTCCCACAGGTTATGAGCATTCCAATGGACAAAACGGCCTCAACGAAACCCCCAAATCGAGCTCTCTTCCTCCCAGCAGCTCTACAACACAAAAACGCCCTCTTCCCAACAGCTCTGCAACACAAAAACGCCCTCTTCCCAGCTAGAAAACCATAAAAAACCAGAAAAACGTGGAGGGAAAATGCCCAGGCAGCTCCAAAAATGTGAGAGAGGCAAACTCATGGGTGAAGAATGGCTTGGGGAGCAATTTCGTGGCTCTTTTCTTGCCAAGGAAGCCAAAACACGAATTTCCATGAAGGGTGGCTTGCCCATACCCGAATTTGGACAACCATACCTCTCCATTTCCCAAGTCATTAACTACTTCAACCAACTCTTGGGAGAAATGAATGATTGAGTACAAAATACAACATGGGTAGTTGAGGGTTTATGGGTTCCCTCATTGACACTTGGCTTGACTTGATTGGCTCCAAGGGTTTGAATATTTCCCTCCCAATTCCTTGTAAAGATCATGCCCCCATCTCTTGTTGCATTGCATAGCTAGTTGTGGGTATTTCATTAAAATGCATATTTACATGATATTTGCAATTCCATTGTGCCTAACTAGCACGCAAACAATATGCATCACTAAATTGATGGTGGGGCCTTGGCCTTGAGATCCTCACCACGATTTTTATAACAATATTACATCATTTACATTTTAATGCAATGGGGTCGAAATTAGGATATTACACAAGAGTACTCTATGTTCCAGGGTTGAAGGAAAACAAACTCTTAGTTCCATCTTTGGAAGATGCGGGATATGTGGTGTTGTTCAAGAGTGGACACATATTTACCTATGTATTGGGAGTGGAGCTGGTCGATCCAGTGTTGATGGTCATCAGAGAGATAATGAGTATGTAGTGTGTGGCCATCCTACATAAGAAGGATTTAGGTGGATACCAAATTTAACAATGAATGAGACAGACATAGAGCGAGATGCTCCAAGGATTGAAGTGGCATCGGGTAATCAATCCTTAGTTAAGGGGAGTGAGCGAGAAGCTACTTATTCTAGTTTTGGAAAGGGTTAGTTGGTATGATTTGACTCAGATAGAGGCTTAGGAGCGAGATGAGACATCTCGGAGTAAGAGAGTCAGGCATAGGGTGGTGGATCAACTTGTGGACAACTTCAGAGGGAGTTTGGAGCAGAGTTCTAGAGGGACTTTGGAGCATGGATCAGTGTTAGTGATAGAGGGAGAGTGTGAGGTTTTCCTAGAGAGGACATTGATGGAGGAGGCTCACGGATTATTGGATCAAAGTGAAATAGATGCAACCAGTTCGGAGGGAGTAGTTGCAACAATAGAGAGAGTGATTGATTCGGGTGCCAAAAGGACTTTCTTCTCTAAGAGGGAGTGTTGAGATTTGTATCTCGGGATGTCCTTCATGTGTTGATGCCTAGCATGAAGGGACATTATCTGAGTATGCATGGATGTGGTGTGTGAGAAACACTCTACCAATCAACATGGCTTCAATGGTGGAAGCATGCAAAGAGTGCTGAGACTTTTTCCTTTTGCATTCGAGGTTTGCATGCGAGAATTTTTAATGCGGTAGTGTGATTTTTTAATGCAAAAGTGTGATTTTACATGCAACTTAAATTAGGGATTTGAAACTCTAATCAGTCGCTACAACTATTAAAAGGAGGCAGGGGATAGAAGTAAGGATACTCAAGATAGAGTTCAAAGGTTGAAGAGCCAAAGAGGTGAGGCACACCTTTGAGAGGGAAGGGCACATTTTTTGAGGTGGGGGCGCACTTTTGTGAGAGAGGGCACATTATTGAGGCTAAGAAGGATGAGAGAAGTGAGAAAATCCTATATAAGGAGTATGTCGTGTGTGGCCATCCTACATAAGAAGGATTTGGGTGGATACTAGATTTAACAATTTATGAGACAGACATAGAGCGAGATGCTCCAAGGATTGAAGTGGCATCGGGTAATCAATCCTTAGTTAAGGGGAGTGAGGGAGAAGCTACTTATTCTAGTTTTGGAAAGGGTTAGTTGGTATGATTTGACTCAGATAGAGGCTTAGGAGCGAGATGAGACATCTCGGAGCAAGAGAGTCAGGCATAGGGTGGTGGATCAACTTGTGGACAACTTCAGAGGGAGTTTGGAGCAGAGTTCTAGAGGGACTCCGGAGCATGGATCAATGTCAATGATAGAGGGAGAGTGTGAGGTTTTCCTAGAGAGGACATTGATGGAGGAGGCTCACAGATGATTGGATCAAAGTGCAGTAGATGCAACTAGTTCAGAGGGAGTGGTTGCAACAATAGAGAGAGTGATTGATTCGGGTGCCAAAAAGACTTTCTTCTCTAAGAGGGAGTGTTGAGATTTGTATCTTGGGATGTCCTTCATGTGTTGATGCCTACCACGAAGGGACATTATCTGAGTATGCATGGATGTGATGTGTGAGAAAAACTCTACCAATCAACATGGCTTCAATGGTGGAAGCATGCAAAGAGTGCTGAGACTTTTTCCTTTTGCATGCGAGGTTTGCATGTGAGATTTTTTAATGCGATAGTGTGATTTTTTAATGTAGAAGTGTGATTTTACATGCAACTTAAATTAGGGATTTGAAACCCTAATCAGTCGCTACAACTATTAAGAGGAGGCAGGGGATAGAAGTAAGGATACTCAAAATAGAGTTCAAAGGTTGAAGAGCCAAAGAGGTAAGGCACACTTTTGAGAGGGAAGGGCACATTTCTTGAGGTGGGGGCGCACTTCTGTGAGAGAGGGCACATTCTTGAGGCTAAGAGGGATGAGAGAAGTGAGCAAATCCTACATGAGGAGTATGTAGTGTGTGGCCATCCTACATAAGAAGGATTTGGGTGGATACCAGATTTAACAATGTATGAAACAGACATAGAGCGAGATGCTCCAAGGATTGAAGTGGCATCGAGTAATCAATCCTTAGTTAAGGGGAGTGAGCGAGAAGCTACTTATTCTAGTTTTGGAAAGGGTTAGTTGGTATGATTTGACTCAGATAGAGGCTTAGGAGCGAGATAAGAATTTACAGTTCTTTCAGGGTCCATGCTTTCCTGCAATGCCCAAGGTTTCCAACAAAGAAACAATAGTATATCAGCTTAGCTGTTAGAAGACTTATACTTGAAATCTTCATTATTCCAAACAGGAAAATAAATGAAAATAAATACTTATTTGTATTGTGCATTTCCTTTTTGGTCCAAAGGATCCTGCTTCGCTTTGCAAGCCTTGGGATCCCCTATGGACTTGGATGTTTGGCTAGCACGCATGCTGCTCCACAACATCAAGTAGTTAATGCCCAACCAGTACACCTTCACGTCGACTGGGTTTACCAAGCATTTGTGTTGCCCAACCAGTCCCATACTTGGTTGGCCCTCTCCATTGCCAAGCCAGCACATTCGTCTGGGTCATCGACCAATGGAAGGAAACTGCGCCACTGACCATTATAGGTCAAGGCTCTACCACTCTGCCTTAGGCTTGCATTAGCCTTTCACATGTGTCACAACCCTTCATGCGCATAACAATTATTCACCCACACAAGGATGACACTCCTTCTTTTGTGCAAAACCGGCTGTTCCTTTTAGGAACTCTATAGGTGACTTTCTTGATTGTAGGCTATCATGGCCCCATGATACCCACTCACACCACACAACATCCAAGTAAATAATGCCAAACTAGTGCACCGATTGGATTTATTAGGCATGCAACAACCCTTCATAACAACCTTCCATTATGTTTCTTCTGTGTGCAGCCCCAAATTGTATCTGTTTTAGCTGACAACACAAGATGGATAAGCAAAGTCATCAGTATTGCTGCTCTAAAATTGAAGCATAATTCATAACATTCACTATCAAGTATTGAAACACCAGGAATGTGTCCATTCCCTTAGGGTGTAGTCAATATTGGCAACCCTATCATAACCCAGCACTAGAAAGGTGTGCACTCCCTTTCAGATGTGAGACATGTAGGCCCTAATCATAGTCAAGCAGTCTGGAATAATAACGAAATAATAAAACATGCTCTGCATATTAAATCTAATAACCAAACATGTATATTCTGAGTTAGGGTTACATAATACTTATCCCTTTTCAGATGTATCTTTCCTTCATTTGCAAAGAATGGGGGCTCCCTTCTCTGAGTCAACAGTACTTCGGTTTGCCACCTCAATATTTTCACGTTCCATAACTCACACATGCTTTCTTGGCATAATTTCACCATCTCACTCACATGGCTTTCCAACATGCAGTGCAGATGGGATATCAACAAAACTTACTATGGCGTTTCACTCGAAACCCATTTTCAAAGGATGGAGTCCTTCCCATCTAGTTTGGCTTCTGCAGGCCATCACACATGGTCTTCCTGCAATGTGTCATCCTGGCACACTTATCAAATAGCCAAACAGTCAGCAACATTTAACAATATCTTCAAATATGATTGTTTCATAACCAATCAATGTCATTAATAATTAAATTCAATATGAATTTGCAATTCTGTCTACTACAGAAATTGATTTGCTTAGCAATGAGGCTATCCTCATATTGTTTGTTTCTCGTAAGTGGTATCACTCTGTCCATCATGGTTTCACCCTTGCTACCACACATGAACATCCACCTACAACATGTCCTCCTGACACAATTTTATATAAGCCAAACAGTGATCAACAATTATAAGCAAATTCTCAAATCTGAAATCTACAAATCTGTTTTCGTACATAAATTAGATTTGCAGCCATGAGATTATTCTCATGAAATTAAACCAGACAATTTTTAGATTTGTTTCATGCATAAGTTACAACCACGAGAACTTTCTCATAACCTTTGGCTTCTGCACATGGTAGATCCCGGTCTTTACTATGGACTTATCCTCATTGCCATACACAAGACTTTTCTACCTGAAAACTGAAACTTCAATCATCCAAACACGTTGTGAGTATCTATGCATATAATCCTTTCATTGCCACAACAATTACTGAAGTGATCTCAGAATTATAACACTCAATAATTCAAACACCTTCAGCTGTTAACATTTGAAATGCAATGAAATATATATCTATATATGCATCATTATCATAATAAGATTGCAAGACACAGTCACACTATCCATGCAATTTAAATAGACTGTAAATACTCATTACTTCATATTCCATGCAACTCTATCCTTTCAACAGAGTGCTCTGGTATCCCATCACATGTCTACCTTCTTCATGTAGTCTTTCTCCTACATTCATAGTAGCTCATGAAATTGTCTCAAGATTAACAATAGTCCACCATTTCATCTATTATCTAACTGCATTGAAACATATATATGTCACACCCATGCATTCACACAATGCATCTCAACATGTGCACCCACACATATGCATGCACATTCACAACATTTACATAATATTTTGATGTGCATTCACTCAATGCATAACCCTTCAATACCACCTTGCATTAATCCATGAATACTAGGCATTTCAACATATTATGTCCTAACCATGCCTATCTCATATGGCATACACCACAATAGGACCATAAGTCATCCCTTGCTTTGGTTGTTAAACTCACAACCAACATACACAAATGGTATGATATAATTTCATATGAATGCATCGAGGTTTCTAAGAAACTATAGGGTGTAAGGCTCCCTGCCTTCACTTACCCACACCTCACCATACTTGATAGGTTGACATTCACATTCAGGCACTCAATACCACATGCAAACCAAATCAACATAGTTTAAACATAGTCGAAGAGACCTTACCAAATCCTCTTTCAACATTCATGCATGGCTGTCATTAACATCGCTTGATGTTACCTGATCAGTTGGACTCTTACCAAGGCTTCACAGTCCTTTTTCCAACCTCATGATAATAGATTTGTTGCACCATCCTTTCCTCATAAGGTTGTTGGTCATATGCAACAATCACCATTCACATCTTTAGCCATGCTTCGGTTTTCTTTGGTCCTACAACCAATGCGAACACAACTAATTATTAGCAACCACACTCATTATCTTAAGTGTCTCTTTGTATGTGTAAAACTTCACTGTTTTACCAATATGCAATATCATATATATATATGCACAAACTTTTTCACATGCACTGTGCAATGTCTATCAGTATTCCAACTAATGCATATTCACTTCATCTATCTAATCTCTTGCATTTTCAATCATGCTTCTATGGTCTGATTTGTACAACCATTATCAATAACATTACTGGTGATCAACCATAGGAAATACCATTAATGGGCTATTGCATGTGTAACTTTCACTACCTTTACCCATATGCAACATCATGCTCATGCATAAGCAATTCACATGCAGTATGCAATGACTCTTTAATCATGCCCACTAATTCATATGCATTATTCTCCTGCATTTCCAGCATCCCTATGCCATAATTTCCAGTATATAAAACTCAGGAAATATAAATACAATAGCAAGAGAGGAGTTAAATAATTATCCCTTTCCAATTCCTCATTATGACATGGAGTTCTTCCTCCACATCATAGCTGATCCTTTTCTTGGATTTCCTACCAAGCATACAAGCAATCATTAGCTATGATCTTCTCATGAATTAGCAATTCAAAATATATCTATGTGTATAACATTCATTCTTGCTATTTTTTCAAACATGCAATTCTTATGCTATAAACAGAAATAGTTTAAGGTGAGGAATTTCCCTCTTATCAACGTTGCCTTGCTGCTCCCATTGCTCTTCCGCAATGCATATTATAGCCAATTACTCGTAATAAGGCCTCCACATTCTTCTTATGCAATTCCTGCTTCTCATCCCAAGCATAGAGAATGCATTTCAAATTTTCAACGGCTGTCTTCGGGGGATGACAGGGGTCAAGGGGGCTTGCCCCCTTGTGGCTTCCTCGCCATTGCAGGGCGGGTCGAGGGTAGCGCCCTCGTTTTTTTTTTTTGGTAAATCCTTCGATTTTGCGCAATCTGGTGCATAAGTTCCATGGAAATTTTTCCATTTTCGGCACCTGAAAATCTCCCTGAAAAACAACTGAACTTCCTTGTTTCAGAGCAGCTCACCGAGTTCTTCCGACTTGTTTCGGGCCAACTCACCGAGTTTTGCTGCAGTTTTGGGCCAACTCGCCAAGTCCTTTCGCCGAAAGACACTTATAAACATTTTCGGACCAACTCGCCGAGTCCTTCCGCCGTTGCGGACCAACTCACCGAGTTTTTCTGTTGAAAGACACTTTAGAAAATTTTTGAAAATTTTCTTCCTTTCCCCGGGAATTCCGCAACTCCGTCGGCACAACTCAGCTAATTTCACCGAACGTGTCGGCTCCACTCAGCGAGTTCTGCCACCGTTTCGGGCCAACTCACCGAGATTCGCCGGCACAGTTTTTGGCAAAAAACTCATAGACACTTCGAAAAATTTTGAAATTTTTCTTAATTATCAGTGCTGAGCAGGAAGCATACTTACCTCTGCAACTGTGATAGGTAACCCATAAAGGCCCAATGCTGCAACCAGCAGCTCTGATACTATCTGTCACGTACCCACCCATCCATCCAAGGCAAGGGAAGGAACATGATGCCAATCTATGGGGCTTTTCATAAAAACTCAGCCCATTCATTAGATTCATACAATTAAAAATCATTATGTACAGATGCAACTCAATTGAATATGCACAATGGAAATAGACAAATCATCCACACACATTTTATATGCATACAACATATCAATATAATCATCAAATTAAACATTGCAGAAGTAAAATAGAGAGACAAAGAACACTTATCTTCGTTGTGCAATTGTCCCAAACAACTAGCTATGCCACTGCAACGTTCCACCCAACCATAGGTCTCTGCCCAGCCTATATTCTTTCAGCACTCAGAGACCACCCCCGAGCTGGGCAGGATTCCTACAAGGAAAAGGGGACATTCAAGCTCATGCAAAGCCAAATAAACATTTCATCTGAGCCAAGCCAGTCCACAGCTGGGTTTATTAGGCTACATTTGAACCCTGGATGCTTGCACTCAAGCTCAAGCCAAAACAATGGATACCCATCTCAACCCCAACATTCTCTTACACACAACAAACTCAGAAACTGGGCATGGATACACATTTCCATTAATGGGGTTTACAAACAGGATGGCCATGGGTTTTCCCCAAAACGTAGGCACACCAAAAATGGATTTGTGAGAGGGAAAATCAACCATAGGGAAGAAAACGATTTCTCCCACAGATATACAAGCAATCAATGAGCCAAAACAACCTCTACGGTCCCCAAATTGATTTCCCTTTCTTTCCCACTGTTATACAACACAAAAACGCCCTTCCCAGCTAGGAGAATGAAGGAAACACAACAAAGACCATGGAGAAAAACACCCAGGTAGCTTTAAACTCATGGGAGAGCAAAGCTGGTTCATGGATAATGGCTTGGAGAGCAATTCATGGCTCGTTTCTTGCCCAAGAAGCAAAACACGATTTCCCATGTAGGGTGGCTTGCCCATACCCGAATTTGGATAGCCATACCTCTCATTCCTCAAGGCATTAACTACCTCAACCAACTCTTGGGAGAAATCAATGATTGGGTACAAAATTCAACATGGGTAGTTGAGGGTTTGATGGGCTCTCTCATTGACACTTGGCTTGACTTGATTGGCTCCAAGGGTTTGAATGTTTTCCCTCCCAATCCCTTGTAAAATCATGCCCCCATCTCTTGTTGCATTGCATAGCTAGTTGTGGGTATTTTATTAAAATGCATATTTACATGATGTTTGAAATTCCAATGTGCCTGACTAGCACACAAACCATATGCATCACTAAATCGATGGCGGGGGCTTGGCCTTGAGCTCCTCACCATGATTTTTATAACAATATTACATCATTTACATTTTAATGCAATAGGGTCAAGGTGGGGACGTGACACTACCCAAGGAGTGCAACTTTCCCAAGAGAGGACTAGTGCCTTAGATCGAGGGGCAAATGGAGTTAGATGTCCACCAAACTTTAGATCAGGAATGTTAAGATGATTATAGAGTTGGGTTTTAATTATTAAGCCCAAGCCATTTCTAGATCTCCATAGATCTAAACAAATAAAAAAATGAGGGTTTTGATTATGAGGGTTTATGTGACCAATGGATGAAAAATAGATGGAACTAGATACATACATTGTAGAACATACCTCAAAAGCTTGTGGCCACTTTGCAAATTAATAAATTTTACCCTGTGTATATTCAAGAGTGAGATCCAAAGCTCCAAGTGAAATCGCACCTCCTCCAAGATGGCTGATTCACCCTCCTCCTACAAGAAAAGATCTATATGAGAATCAATCTAGCAAAAGAATGACAACAATGATGAAAAGATGAAAGAGAAAGCATCGACTATGTCACTAAGCTACAAAAATGATACTCCCTGAGACAAAAAGGCCAATCCAAAGGTAAGATATGGGGTTTCCCCACAACAACGTCCCTCAAGAGCGTCCTCCTCTTCACCAATTCGGCCTCCCTGCAGAAAAGCGTTTGAAACCCCAAGATCCACAAATGATACACACAGAAAAGATTGTATATTCAACTTGCAAAAGAATCCATCAAGAATAGAGAAGTAGATCCACAAAATAATATTTTTATTCCAAGCTTGAAGAGCTCCAAATGTGCCTTTACAATAGGGGGGTCTCTTCCTTAAATATGATGAGGGAGACCAAAACCCTAAACCAATTTTGAAAACTAGTGGTTGAGATCAAAAGATATAACATAATAATCAATGGCTAGGATGAGTCTATACAAATATGACATGGATCACTCACAAAGGGGGAGTGCGACCTCACTAAAGGGAGACTAAGAGGGGTACGCACTACATGGGGGTGGCTATAAACACACGTGCCACAACATAAGACTAAGACAAGTGACTAGGAGCACATGGTGGAGCTAGGAGGTATTATTCCCCTTCACTAGCATGACCCCATGGCACAATAATATAACATATGACTCAATGACATGTCCAAGTACACAAATGATCAAATCCCGTCCCCATTAGCAGAGAAAAGAATGCATCAAAAGACCCCTTGTAGACTGTGTGGACCCCACTGAATGCTGCAAATTGATCTAGAAGGAGTGGGATACACCATAGATGATCTCTGAGCAGACCAAGTGCTAAAACCTTTTTTTTTGTAATGCTGCAAAATTCTATTAAACTAGGAGAGATAAACATACGGTAGTAGATACAGTCTGAGGTGGTCTTATCAGAAGTAGCCACCCTTGGAGATCAATAGGGTCATAGAGGTTTTGATCAAAATGATACAAAAAAGCCCTTCCCATAGAGAGACCAGGGTAAACTAGAAGTAGAGTCATAGCCATTAAAGCCTAAAAAACCAGTAGTGTGGTGCACTGCGAAACATACTAGAAAACATATAGAAGTAAAACTGTTGAAGAACACAGGGAGGAACCTCCTTAATGGGGTGCTGAAGCTGCTTATGCATCGGAGGGAGTTTCTTCCAGGATGGGGCAGCCGTAGTATTCTTCGTCCTCTAAGTCTTTCGCAGGTGGCTGAGTGTCTTTTGCAGGGAGTTTTACAGGTAGGGGCGCAGTCTTCCGGCTGGCGGGAGCACTACCATCCTGTTCATTGCAAATTATTTTGGTAAGAATAGGGACCATGGTGGAGGGGATGGGGAAGGAGAGATGAACCTGCTCCTTGCCTTTCAGAGAGTCCATCGCCTTGCCGCGTGGAGAGACCAGTTCCTTGCCTTTTTGGTTTTCCATCTCCTTGCCAAGTGGAGTGAACAGGTTGCCAGGTGTTGCATTGGTTCTATCCGCCGAGGGGGTGACTCCTTGAGCGCTGCTTCCCGGAAGAAAGTTGCGACGAAGGTGTCGGGTAGGGGCGTAAGAGTCCCAGCTGAGGGTGTTCTCCAGACTGTTGAGTGTGGCTGCCATGTTTGCTCAAGTAAACGGTCTGGAATTGAGACCTTTGCACCATAACCATTCCTAGTTGTCCTATTTCTTGGACATCGTTCTTCTTCTTCCCTCTGGTGCCTTTCGGGCGACCCATGTAACCAGTCCATAGGATAGCACAAATGCTGGCGAACGTGAGCTCGTGGAGCTAAGGATCAAGAAGAGTCCAATACAAAGTGACGAACATGGCTAAGGGATGAGGTAAAATATTGTTGAAGAGACGGGAATGCTAGTCAACTGGCGAACTTAACACCGCATGTCGGAGGGACATGGGGATGGTGCACGACATACCAGGCCAGACTAAATGAGAGGACGTTGTAGGCAGGAGGATTTAATGGGGCCAACGACTTGACGTCACTTCCGTAGTGGGCCTGGCATTAGCACTGCCACTTGGCTATTGCTCGTGCCCAGGTGTCGAGCTAGGTCGGGCCCATGTGGCGCTACCATTGTTGCCACTCGCATCCGGGGAACCAAGTTCCAAAACCTTGCCTCAATTTCCCAAATCAATTTCCTTAATGACCATTTTATTCCATTTTTATCCTACCTGAAAATCCATCAAAATCTCGGAAAACCATTTCCTGGTGCTCAGGCACAAAATATGACTGTGCCATCATGTCCGGAAGGGGGGTAATTTGGTAAAAAAAAGTGGATGGACCACCCCCTTCCCCTTTAGCGCCCTAGACAACGACTTGCCTCCAAACATCTGTTGGACAGGCCAGCTCAACCATGGCCAAACTGGTCAATTGGTGGAAAACTTCCCAAATCATCACTGAAAGTGTTTGGAACTGAAAATAAAGTGTCCCAATGGATCCAGAAGACCCAAATCTACTAAGGATGAGTGCCCATACACCTTGTGGCATCCTGTAACATCATCTGTAGCATCCACCATACCCAGACAAGTATAATATAATGGTCTAGGGACAATAATGATCAATAAAAGGGTACATCAACCATCAACTGAAACCTGTGCCCACTGTATGGAACCACAATAAGGTGCATCAAGGACCATACATCATCATCATACATCATCATAGGTCCAACGCATCGCGGATCCCAAGGTTGACTTGGTCAAACTAGGTTAACCAGATCAAAACTAATCAAAATATGACCCAGGCTAGGAGAGCCTACTGCTGTAAGTGAAAATGGTTATGACATACTCTTTTAATCATTTTCATAGCAACACTTAAAGCATTAAGCGATCATTTCACTGGCAGTGAACATTTAAATATAATATTTCATTGAGTTTAATAATATCTTACTAACACAAGAACCACTAGGATATGCTCATTTGTGGACATGATCAATCTGCTAGCATAGGGTGAAGGCTAAAAACACAAGGCTAGGCTAGAAGGGATGACTTGACTGACTCAACACTGTGATACTTTGGATAAAGGATAGGGTGTTACACATTAAGCATGTGTCGAACGAATAAAACACAAGGAATGGTGGTGTCTCACAAATGGATGAGTTGTTCAGAGAAGTGCTTATTCAACCTTGGAAAAATGTCTACTATTAGAACCGCCGTGAACTAGGTTCCCGACTAACCATAACTTGAGGTTCTAGGGGACACTTTGAATTAACTGTCCCTTACTCCATCTCAAATCATAACCCGCAAGCTCAATGAGGTACAATTCGAATTAAGGTCAGCAGTCTTTAGATTTGGCATACATTTAACCACTTCTTTATTTGGACCTTTTAATTTCATTTCACTTAGGCTAGCAATCTTTAGATTTAGCATACATTTATCCATTGCTTTTTAGGCCTTTAGGACCCCTATGGGATTTTGCATGTGCTTATAAGCACAACTAATCGCAGCTTTCATCCGGGGTGCATTTACATTTCAAAACATTTCATTGCATTACATTTCACAGCCCTTTTCATTGGGCTCTACAAAAGATATAACAATAGTTTCCAAGGTAGCACAATTTGCTTAAGGTTTTAGCCAACAACAACTCAAGTAACTAGGGGGAATTCCGCACAAAACCACACATCGGGGCAACTGACTAGAATGATAACGACATAAAATCCAACTCACCAAAGGCAAGTTTTGTTACCAACTCAGAGCCTAGACACAATACTAGCATGGATGTTGTCCAACACAGAGGTTAAAATGGGGGGGTCCTCCATATCGAAGCTGAGGTGTAAGTCAAGACAAATGACCAAAAATATGGGTAAGGCAACGAATGAGTGGTGAAAGTGAAGGTGATGCCTAAGCTAGCAAGCCATACAGACTGGGAATGATCATGTCCACACTCCTAGAGGGTAAAAACTAACGAGCATAAAACAAGAGTTTCTAAGTGTAAGTAATACAACCATATAAATAATCAATGTCAACTATTTTCATTTTGTTAAGATAGACTTCCAGATCTAGATCACTATATACCAACTCAAGCTATCAAAATGACTAAATCAACAAGATAGAAACACCAATTCACATCATATATTTGCTAGGCCATATACCTGTACCTGCTAATCTGGATCAAACTGTAACCACTGAGACTGCTGTTGTTGAAGCTACAAACACTACTACATCTGTATGGAATAAAAGGTCATCTCAATCATCAAATCTGAGGTCAAGAGGCTCAACGTTGGTACAAGGTTTACTGCATGTCTGATATAAAGCTTGCTCTGATGTGTGAGTGATCATGAATAACACTGCTCATCATAACTGATCTCATTGAAGCTGTGCAAAGGAAAAGCTCAAAAATATGTAGATGACTGCTCTGCAATCATGGTAGTCCAGCTACTACGGTGTGATAACAGGTCCTGAATCGAAAAACCAACAAAATTGATTTAAACCGGTCGTGAACCAACTGTGAATTGAACCAACCAGTCCGGACTCTGCTTATTTTTTGGACTCTAGGGGTCGTTTAGAGCTTCTTTATTAATGTATTTTGGTTCAGAACTTCAGAGATGTATTGCACTCCATGCTATTTTGGTTATTTGCACTCGTACTTGCTATATATATGAGAAAATTTGCATATTTGTGTGTTAAGGGTTTGGGTTTATATGTATGCACATGAATATCTATGTTTTTTTACAAAATATGAATAGTTTATGTATTTTTTGGTCGACTGTTTTTTTTTTCCGGTTCTAGTCCGGTTCACATTTTGGGCACTGTCGGTTTGATCACCGGTCTGGTTCTGATAACATTGGCTAACAGTCCTTCGTTAACTAATAAATGAGATCCCACCCTCTGTTTGATTTGTGTCTCTCCTCTCACCTAGGTTGTCCTTTATACTATTACAATATGCAAATACCTAGTGCCAATACCATGGGTTCGATCACTTTACATAAAGTAAATACAAAAGAGCATTCACTTTAATAATTCACTTAATTAAAGTGAAACTTCTAAATTTGAGAGGACCCCTACACGATTCTTGCATGCCAGACACTTGGTCTATGCAGAAGTACCCGTTTGATGCTACAGAAATCAACAAAAAATATGGCATGAGCAATAAACTTTCTTTAACCTGACATTGTAGAGATAAGGCGAGGGTGGGGGGACAACAGACAATCAAGGAGGCAACAAATAAAAGTAGAATGGAAGAGGAAATGACAATAATGGAAGAATAGATGACAAGGAAAGCTGCTGCAGAATAAAAAGAAAGTAACATAGGAAATATAGAAGAAAGCAACTGAGAGAGAATAGCTTGATAAGGAAGAGGAGGTTAATAGAAATAAAAATCAGACACCTCAGCCAGCTCCAAGAAAAAAAATGAGAATGGACAACATACGGAGATGCCAGCTCCTAAGAAGGCAAGAGTGGATGATGCAAAATCACAATGGGAAGGTGGAGCAAAAAATGATCCAACAAACTCAAGTCACCTAGGAAACCCTGGAAAGACAATCCAATCTCTCCCCTCTACTCCTTTCTCCAGGTTCCTGAAAATGTTATCCTTAGTTGTTCTAGGAGTAACATCCAACACCCCAAGCACTGGGGCATCACAAAGCACAAGTTCATGCCCTTCATGGATGGATATGGTACAACCTTTGGAAATGGTAGACCCAAATGATTTAGCTAGAGAAGAGATAAACAAGAGAAAGGCTACCAAAGATGCTTTAATGGATTTGGATCCAACAAACTCATGGCTCAACCTCTAATTTTATCAACATATGATGGAGCAGAGCCACATGAGAGATGAATTTCACCACCTGTTGATCCAAACGTTTCTAAGTTCATATCTTAAATGGAGCCAGGGTATCAGAGGGTTTCCCAGATAAAATGAAAAACAACATGTGCACCACCCATGGACCATGTCAGGTTGGCCAAAAATTCCAACAATGTGGTGTTTCACAAATATGTAAGGGAAACAATAGAAAATGTGAATATGAAGAAGAAATCAAGCAATGTGTTTAATGAAAACCAATATCTAAAGGCGAGGGTTATGTCCTTAGAAACCGAAAAGTAGGTGCTCGAAGAGAAGCTGGTGGTTGTAGGACAAGACCCTAAGAGAATTGTGGAGGTGGTGCACATCTTAAAAGATCAAATAAAGTAGACAGATGCATATGAGAGAGTTAGATAAGCTCATGATGTTCCCCTAGTCACTTAGCTATTGGGTCGTTCTCCCTCAAACTTTCTCTAAATGTAATGTCCCCAATTTGAAAAATTTCCCAATTTGGCCAATTTTCGAACCTTGGATTAGTGGAGCTCCAAACTGTCCCAAATGACCTCAAATGGTTTCGAATTATGTCCATAGTGGATTGAGGTGTATTAGGACATCCTAATACAAATATTATATGCTTGGAAACCCTCTAAGTACTTCAACATCTTCAGACAAAATGACTAGGGAAATCGATGTTGAAACCCCCAAGGGTAGATGGCTCCAAAAGACTCCTAAGGATTTCGAACTGGGACTGAGAGTGTTTGAGGGTTATTATGACATAAAAATGAGGCTGATAGGTGCTTGGACACTCTCAAAATATTTCTGCAACATTCATTTGTAACTAGGAGAAAATAGGGAAATTACTAGTAATTTCGAGGTTCAAACCCCCAAGGGTAGAGGTCACTAATGACTTCTCAAATGCAGTACGACCCTCCCAAATTTTAGAACAAAGACATGGAATAGTTAGAGGACTTCAATGGTCATCCAAATGCATCATTAATCAGATCCTAAAGGCTGCTGCAACTCCCATAAATCAGAGATTGGTAAACATGTTTTCACATAGGGGGAAATGCTAGAAAAACTCCACAACTTGCTATGAAATTTGAGATAATTGTTCCAATGACTTGTATAATGTTCATGAGACTTATTCAGTACATTAATGGCTCTCCATATAGCAATAAAATCATAGAGGTTGACTGAAACAAATCGAAACTAAGCAACTTCAAGCTCTCACAACAAGATATAGGGGAAAATGGGTCGAATCTCTTCCTTGCATGTAAATATCACTTGAAATACATATTGTTTCAAGATTTGGCTCTCATGATATGATTATTACAGAAATATATAGCAGCTAACATGTCCATTAAGTCGAAATAACAGTCCTTCACTAACTATGTGTAACCACAAGTGGGGGGAAATGGCACCATTCATACATAGTTTGGCATTTTTACATGGTTTTACTTGGATATTCGACCTGAGGTTCATATGAGCATCAAATACAGAGTTCATACATCATACTACAAATAAATGGGCCCCCCTTGGACTTCCAAAAAGAGATCAACATCTCACCATGTGCGTCCTTCCTACAAGAGCAAGAATATAGAGAGAAAAGTGAGAGAGATGTGGGAACAAGTTGAAGGAGAAATGGTCATGAGCAGCTCTATAGCTTCAACCTGCAACAAATGACTCCATTGTAGCTCGAAATGAAAGGTCTGAATGGCCTCTCCAATTTCCAATTAGGATGGGAATCCTGCACCCTCAAAATTGGTACTAAGGCAAGCAGAGTAAACACTCCACTAGCATGGACAAGCTATGCTCTCCAATTTGCAAAATGAGAAATGATCAAAAGCTGGTCTCTTTCTTTTTGTCTTGTCTTTTATAAACTTCCAAAGGCCTCCTTAGCTCGAATTCCATCCAAGAGACTCATCCCAACTTGAGTTAGGGAGAGATTCCCATAAATGCCACTTGTCCAACAATTCCTAGTCTCCATCTTCCCTCAATTCGAACGGGGAAGCTTCTTGGCTACCATAACTCCCTTGTGCGCCCTCTTGGAGGCTATTTTTAGCCATGGCATGTCATATATGTCATATGTCAACAACCAGGTTTGAAATTTGTCATAAGTGTCATAGAATCTTCATCATTGTTGTCATAGGAGTTAGGGAATCTAGCTCCAAGTGTCACAATTCTTCTAAGATCCCTCTTCCTCTTCCTCTTCCATGGGAGTTTCTATTCCACTCCAATTTGACCTTACATGATTCATGCCATCAATAATACCTCTTCAACTCCCCCAAGTATGTTACCCTTCATCTTGAACTCGAATTGGTGAGAGAATAATGCCAAGTGTAGCAGGGAATCTTGCCACAAGTGGGTCCCTGCAGTGAACGTATCCGTTCACTAAGTTAATAGTCGAATCCGACTCTCATATTGGATGATAAAATGATAATATTATAGATAGATGATGATAAATTACAATAAGATTGCCTTTTATAGGGCTTGATCCAACATTGTGAAGGGTTACACCATTTCACTAGTAACTTAATAATCCATTAATTTATAAATAATAATATTAAATAAATATTCACAGCATTGCCACTCCCTTTTAAGGAGCTTTGTCCTCAAAGCTAATTTTTCTAGTATCAACTTTATCCTGGATTTGTGTTGTAATCCTTTCTGCTTGAATGGTGAATTTTTGAAACAATACAATTTGTAATTATTTGTTTTCCATATCACCTTTTGGATTTCATGTATGAACACTTGTGGACCTTCATTATTTCCACTTTTTGCATTGGTTGTGGTTCCAACATTGAATGTCATAATGATGGAGGTATTTTTAAAAGATGTTCTTCGATCTTGGAAATTAGGACAATGGTCATCTTTAAGACTTTAAAGTTTGAAAATCTCCATATGAGTCTTCTCAATTTCCTGGAGCCATATTATTGTAGATGGATTCCATCTTACAATCTTAGTATCTATGCACTTAAATTCCAACAATTTCAAAAATATATGGTGGTTGTCACAAGAAATATGCACATCTAAACTAACATCAATCTGATTAGAAATCTTTAGGTCTTGTACTAGTTTCCTTTGAATCGTAGCCTTCATGGCTTCTTTCTTGGAAGGAACTTTAAGGACCTTCATTCTTGATTTCCATATGACTGTGTCCAAGGATCTAATTCTGGAACAATATAAATGTTGTTCATCTGTAGTAACCTGCTCCATAGGGATTCCTAACGACGTGGATGAAATACCTTTTATGTCCTTTGCTATGAATATAAATAGCATATTAAATAAATAAATTGTTAATCATTAAAGTGGTTATCTTTTAATGTGAAAGGACATAACCTTTCATTAAGAACGCTCAAGCCAAATTAAAGGCGAGCTCTTGTAATACATTAATCATCCATTTATCAATCATTTTATCATATATATATTTTTATATTCAATTATGTGAAGTCAGATTCGCTTCTCAATGGAGACAACCGGATTCGGTTGCTGCATTTGGTATCAAAGCAGCTCTTTCCTCGAGCCTCATTGATCCCAGGTTGGTAGCCATCCTCTCAGAATTTCTACGCTACTTGGTCTTTGACCATATATCGGGCTCTTGGCCCTCTTCTTCACATACCCTCCTGCAACCTCCACGGCTTTTGCACTCTCCTTCCCCCGCCACCTCTCCTCTCCTATCCCCACTCCCGCGCTCGTCACTCCTCCCTCTCATCCGTCCTCCCTCCAACGCCTCCATCTCCTCCATTTGCCCTCAATCCAGCTCTGCCACCTGCGCTGCTCCTCCCCTCGGCTACGCCTCCACCATCCTATTGTGCCCTCACGCTCCCTCACCATCCACTTGCTCCTAAGCCACTACTCCTCCACCCACTTTTCTCTCCATCCAATCCATCCATGCCCCTCTCCTTATAGCGCCTCCATTCGCCCTCATCCATCCCCATTGCATCCCACGCTCATGCTAATCCTTCTACGCACTCTCTCCCATACGCCCGCCACACCTCCCTTCATGCCCTTCTCCCTCGCGCCTTTCTCCCCATCTCACAGCACTGTTCCACTCTCCCTCCACTTCACTCCTTTCCAATGCCCCAGCTTCACCACCATCATTACCACGTCATTGCCCGTCGCCTGCTCCCTTCGACTCCCTTCCCTCCTCACTAGACGACTCCTCCACCACTCGCACCAGCTTCCACCACTCCCTTCCCTCGCATGCCTTCCCACTTATCCCTTCCCACGCGTCGCCATATCCACGCCCTTCACACGCCTCCCATCTTCCCTCCTTCTCATGCCGCTTCCCTCCTGCGCTCGCACAACTCCATCAGCCCTCCTCGCCCACTCACTTGCAACTTTCTCCCTCCCCACTGTCCCTGCTTCGTGTTGTGCTCACCGTGCCATCACCCACGTTCCCCCTGCCTTCTCACACTTCCACCCTTATGCCCTTCTCCCCTTAACCTCCCGCGCCCACCTCTACCTCTGCCTAGCCTTCCCCTTGCGCTCCACATCGCGCTGCTGCATCTACCCCCAATGCCATCGACCCCCCACAATCCTTCGTTCCATCCTGCACACTGCGATCCTCCTCCTCGGATCTCTTCCCCCCTCCATTCTTCCTCCCGCTTCAAACCCTAAATTTTTCCAATTAAAAACTGTTTTAATAATAATAATACTTATTATTCACATAAATACATTTATTATTAATTCAAAAACCGGATATTCTCCATTTTCACTATCCATCCAAAAAGAATCATTATATATTATTATAATTACTATATTATAATAATTATTAATAATATCCAAATTATTATTATACTTGAATAATAATAATTATTATATCTATTTAATAATTGTATAAATTATTACAATTATTAAGTATGAAAAAAGGAGAAAAATCAAAGTAAGAAAGAAGACAAGAATTTCAAGTCAAGGAAGACCCTCTATCATCAAAGAAGTCGAGGCTATTTATCTATCGTTGGAGAAGTCAGAGTCAAAGGAAGATTCGTCAAAAAGTCGAAGACTATATATAGTTAAAAAAAAAGACCATCTAGTGTCGAATAAATCAGAGACCATGGAAGACGGCTTGCGACTACAAATAGAGAAATTAGAAGCCAAGTTAAAATGTTATCGAAAAGACAATGAAGAATTGCGCGACATAAATAACAGTTCAGAAATAAGAATTGAATTACAAGAAAGGTGCAATGAAATAAAAATCTCTAACCAGAAAAGGTGTATAGAAAAATTGTATGCGCAAATTGATGAATTAAAAGCCGAAAATGAATTCAATCAAAGATTAAAAAATCAAGATATAAAGAAAGAAATAAACGATTACGAAGAAGAAATAATGCGCTTGAACAAAATCGTTAGCGACAAGGATGAAGAACTAACTCAGATACGACATAAATTAGAAAGTCAAGAATCAGAGGTCGGCCAATGTCGACAACAGATAAAAGTTCTTCAACAACAAAATGACGACTCTAAAAAGGCACACAAACTAGAGATCGCAAAGAGTAATAAAACACTATCCAACAATTCTGAAGAAATTTTCAGATTAAGAAATCATAAGAAGACACTAGTCACAAAAATTAAGAAGTTGAAAAATAGTCGGAAGACAGAACAATCTACGGAAGACATTGAAGGAAAACTTCTAGACAAGCAGAAAGAAAATAGCTGCATCAGAAGTCATAATGAAGATCTTAAGGAACAACTTAAGAAGTCTGAAGATGACAGAAAATCGTAGGTCAAATTGATCAAGAAGTTTCAAAATGATAACAAGCAGTTAGGAAACAAGTTGGAAAAGATACAGAATGAAATCTTAAAACCTTAAGAGACGAAAATAAAATTTCCAGCTCAGATCAATGCTCAAAAGACGACACTCGTAAAAGAAAATGACATTGTGAAAATTCCCTATCGACACCCCAACCATAAAAACCGATATTCTGAAAAGTTGGAAATGTCGAAAGACAATGGTACTAATGTGATCAAAGCTCTTAACGACAGATCAGTGGGGAATCCCAATAGTCAGCAACAAATCAATTTGGGATGGATTGATCCATCCACATATCGAAAGTTATGCTCTACACTTAGCAGTTCCTATCGACATGTTTCGTCAACCATGACATCGCAAAGAACAATGCGACAAAATTATAAGGCTTTGAGGACAAAGCCCTTCTAAGAGAGTGGCAATGCTACGAATATAAATAGCATATTAAATAAATAAATTGTTAATCATTAAAGTAGTTATCTTTTAATGTGAAAGGACATAACCTTTCATTCAGAACGCTCAAGCCAAATTAAAGGTGAGCTCTTGTAATACATTAATCATCCATTTATCAATCATTTTATCATATATATATTTTTATATTCAATTATGTGAAGTCGGATTCGCTTCTCAATGGAGACAACCGGATTCAGTTGCTGCATCCTCTAGCTTACCAACATTAGGCCCATTATCATATTCACCATCATTTGGAACGTAAGTGACAGTGGGCAAAGAAACAATTTCTACATAACTATCTACACTTGTGTTTGTAGAACCATCATTAGTTCTTCCAACATGTTTAAGTAGACATTCACTACTTCCATGGCTTCGAACTTCATCAATTAGATCAATAGATTTATCTAATAAAACTTAAAACTAATTGGGAACAATGTTCAAGTGTCTTCTCCTGCTCAACAAGAACAATTGCATTTGAAATGTCACTTGCTATTGTAGACCTATAATCTACAACTTCATGATCCACAACTGGTGGATGTTGATCTAATGCACATACATGCTCTGTCACTTTGATGTCATCTTTTTCTTCAATTTCTACAATAGGTTTTCTTATTCTATCTTCCTCATCTTCTGTGTATATGTCCTCTTTTGGATATTTATCAACAATGGCTTGGTTCTTATCAATGTCATCTCTATACGTGTCAATTCCATGGGAGACATAGGTTTTAAATCTTTTTTCCTCAAAACTGTCATCGTCGTCACTGAGAGCGGGCCAATCTTTTCGATACTTATCAGCAACACCGGTTTGACTATCCTCGGTATTGTGAACAATGTCATATTTACTTGTTCCAATTCCATGGGAGATGATGGCTTTAAGTTTCTTCTCATCATAGATTTCATCTTCATTATTGAACCACTTCATGGTTAAAAGTTTGAGACTTAATTAATAATAGGAACTAATAGTTTCCACTTAAATTTAAATTTTATAATAATAATTATAAAATTATTATTATGGAGTAATCAGGTTTTAATAAAAATAAAATATAAAATATTATATAATAATATTTAATATTATTATAATAATATTTAATATTATTATAATAATATTTAATTAATATATATATATATTTTTTGGTTTTGTTTTGTGTAGGGCTACGTGGATAAGAGATGGGAGGTGGCGGTTGGAAGAGGAGGAGCAATGGCGGAAGGGTGTGAGGAGGGGGGTGCTAAGGGAAGGCGCAGAAAGAATGGGCGTGGGAGTGAACGAACGGGGGTAGGAGGGTGTGAGGAGGAGCAGCAATGGCGGAAGGGTGTGAGGAGGAGTGTTTGCAGGACGTGAAGGAGAGGGAGCCAAGAGATGGCGGGAGCGGATGGCAAGGAGAGGACGCAGGCTGCGGGAGACACGAGGAATTGGGAGTGGAGCTGGAATGGAGTGGGGAAGGTGGATGGTGGTGGAGCACGCAGGGGGCGCGAGGGCAGGAAGAGGAGAGGCCGAGGAAGAGGAGAGTGGAGCTAATGGATATGGCGGTGGCGTGAAGCTGCGTGGGGGTGAAGGGTCATAAATGGGCATGGAGGTTGTGACAGGATGGTGGAGGAGATGGCGTTGGCGCAGGTGCGTGGATTGGAGGGAAGGCGTAGGGAGAGGGCGAGGGAGAGGATGCATTGGACATAGGACGTGAAGGAGATGACCGAGGGAAATGGGAATGGAGTGGTGGTGCGTGGGCAGTATTTTGAGGAGCTGGAGCAGTGGTAGCAGGGCGTGAGGGAGATCGTGCAGGTGGCGGGAGTGGAGAGTGGAAGGAGGGAGCCGAGCGTGGGGAAGGAGCGTGCAGGAGGGAGCCCAGTGTGGGGAAGGAGCGTGCAGGTGGCGGGAGTGGAGGAAGAGGGGAAGGCATGCTAGAGCGAGCAGATCAGAAAGAGCGTAGCCAAGGCAGGAGCGAGGAGCCGAAACCGAGCTCTAAAGGGAGAGCCAAAACCGAGCTCTAAGTGTAGGAGCCAAATCCGAGCTCAGGTCGAAGGAGCCGAATCCGAGCTCTGATACCAAATGCAGTGAACGTATCCATTCACTAAGTTAATAGTCGAATCCGACTCTCATATTTGATGATAAAATGATAATATTATAGATAGATGATGATAAATTACAATAAGATCGCTTTTTATAGGGCTTGATCCAACATTGTGAAGGGTTACACCCTTTCACTAGTAACTTAATAATCTAATAATTTATAAATAATAATATTAAATAAATATTCATAGCAGTCCCACAACCTCTTATGTGCCCTCATGATCCAATGCCACCTTATTTTCTTTTTATTATTATTTGTTTGACCCATTTAATGCTAATTTGTAAGTCTAAAGTCATTTTGGGTCTTGTAGCTCCCTTATTCCAACTTTTAATGCTTCCACCCCCAACCTAGGGAACTAGTAATTTTCCTCCATGATAGTTCATGTGGATGGGTATATTACAACTTTGAAATGAGAATTTCTCTTAATGTGACCCACCTTGTCCATTTGGATCTAATTTTACATTATTACTAACTTGGACATCATTCTTGGCAATTATTTGACCATTAGCATCAATTTGGCAAACTATCATGAGTATGGCCAAGTGGCTTAGGCCATTGTGACCCAATGCAAAATTTGGGGACATGACACTGAATGAGGCTTTGTCTTGGTTTATGACCAGGAAAAGATGGGTTGGGGGCAAGCAAATTTGTCATGTGGCTAGGTCCTTACATAGTGAGCCTCCCCCTGGGAAAAGGAGCCTCCCCCTATTTTATCTAACCACCAACTTGACTAATTGCTATCAATCAAGATGGACTAACCAAGAATGGGAGCCACTTTGACTATAGTTCATTAGATAATGCTTTTGCGGAGTTATTTAGTTTGTCTGAGGATGGCTATATAAAACATCACCAGATTTCTCACCAAATTAACTCACTCCGAAATGAGTGAGTTAATTAACCTTACTCACTCAATTAATGAATTGAGAATGAATCAAATAATGAATAAGGATTATAGTGGGGGGGGGGGGGGTCACCGCCCTTTCTTTCCTCCAATCGAGAAGCAGTTGGCCTTGTTTTAGTCCAAATTAGTCCCTGCCTGGGACATTACCTTATTGGGGCTTCCGGTAAAACTCCCAAGGATCGACATTATACTACTAGCTATCATGGCTTAATATCCTCACGAGTTAGCTCCAATATCATTTATGGTGTGAAATCCTACTTAAGAAATTAGAAGAAACAAGCTTTTCACCAAGGAAGAAACATAAATTAGGAAAAAGACCATTGAGGATAATCTTGATAGTGGATCCCTAACTTCTATTATGCCATGTCATATTCGTTGTTAAGATCTATACATGTGACGGGTGTTAGCTAGCGAAACTAATCCAAGGTAGAAGTAGAAGAATGAGATAAAGATTGTCTCTAAGCACTTAGTTTCATATATTGGGGTGGAAATAAGGATGGGCTCAATGTTAGGTTTTTCCATCTCTTTATTATTTTCATGGATGATTAGGGTTTCTACAATAATTGCCATTGGTTTGTTGCTTAAATAATCTTGATTCATGAATGACCAAAATCCACCAAACCATACCCATTATGGCATATGAGTAAGCAGCACCTCAACCGATTTCAGTTATGATACAGTGAGCTTGTTTAACTAGTTGAAGAAACAGGGACAAGGGTAGCTTATAAATTGTAATGCCATGCTCTACAAGGGTTGTGATTAGACCTAGACATTGAAGTTGACCATATTTACTATGGTTCATGTTGGCTTCTGTTACTGCTAGAACCATAGTAACATAATTCATCCATATTGGACTTTCGTGTATAGAAATTTTGAACAGTTTGGAATTTGTCGAATATTACACTCTCAGTGTAGGTGTACTAAAAATACGAGCTCCTACATAAATTTTGAAAACCAATTTTAAAAATCCAAATTTTAATTGTTTAAACATTATACCATTTAATTTGATACTTCACCAATTCATTAATTAATTCAAAATCCTTGAGTCAATTGGAGGTAGTGGTATATACTTCTTTACTTTCTTATTAAAATAATTATTAATAACGGTGTCTCTTTCACACTCACCACATCCCAACTTGTTGAGATTTTATATTTTTGTTTTTTAAGTAGTATTTTTGGTTGTAAATATTATGGCTAAAAAGAAATGAATACATATTTTTTTGTTTAATATTTAATAGTTGATATTAAATATTTTATTAAAACAATTATATATGTTTAAGAAATCTACTTTCGTATTTTATCCGTACTATATTTTTTCGTTACATATTTTTTCTGTATCGAATCGTATTTGTATCCATATTCGTACTTGAATTATGCTACTATGGTTATAACTAGCCAACATTTGCAAATCAAGGCTATGTAGACCTAGTGGTAGTGACGGTAAACTTGCGAGAGTTAAACCCAAAGTCACCACAATCTAACCTCTCAACACTTCAGGTAACCCCGAAACCCAAGGGGAGACCCTAATCAATGAAAGATACCCGCAACCACCAAGCCACAAATACTTTCCACAAAACCTTAATAGCTATGATATCAAATCAAGACACAAGAATCATATATAAATGGAGTTATTCACTTTATCACAAATTCAAAATAGCACCAGACCTTTCAAGGCAATTTCATGTCTCTCAAGGCAATGTCACTTGCCAAGGTAGCCACTCCAGAAAGTGCACCCTTAAGGGCAAAAGGACAATTGGACTAGGGCAAAGTTGTAGGACAAGTCATAAATACCACACTCCAACTCACCAATTACAAGGTTTTAACGTATCCCAATGCATTTCCTTGGAAGAGGACACCCTTTTGGGAGCATGGATAAAACCCTAGGGAGAAATTTTAGGATGGACAAAAAATACCAAATCACTGCTATTTTGGGATTTTTGAATTTATTTAGATTTTTAAGTCTTTTTCTAGTAATAAAATATTTTTATGTATTTTTTGCATAAATAAAACATGTAAAATTTGATAAAAAGAGGATTGATAGATAGCGTATTAGATTCTTGTCTCAAACCCTAGCGATATGATAAATCGAGACTAACATCCCTCCTCTTGAGATGGTATTCAATACTTGCAACTAGGGCCAAGCTAGCAACCTCAAGTGTTAAGTAGTGAAACTCTAATCAGGGAAAATAGATAAGTCCAAGGCCCAACAAAACAATGGAGAGCTCCTTGGTAGGAAGGTCTCCTCAAGCAAGTTGATAAAATGCTAGCAAACAAACCCTAACTCAATCCAAAGCACTTCAAAAGCAACATTAAACTAGGGTTAGGAGGTAAAAGTACCAACATTAATCAATAATGAGCAAGATAGTGCCTCTTAGGTCACCCTTGAGCATGAATTATTAAAAATAGTCTAGCATCAACTTAGCATGTGCATAATCAAACCCTAAAACATCATCAATTCATCTTTCAAGCGAAAAAGACATCCAAGAGAGAGGTGTGCATAGCTTCAAGTGCTCCAATATACCAAGAGAAAATAAAAGAATACATAATTTGGACTCTTATCCATGATTTACAAATGAGGTGAGGTGGTCTTATTTATGAGACAGTCCTCAACCTTTATAAATTTGAGCCAACAAAGTTAATGACAAATTTTAAAATTTAAGGTTAGTGGACCTACAAACTGCGGACTATAAAATAAGAAAAAAAAGTGCAATTAGCCTCCACCAAGTGCAAGGTGAGCCAAAAGGAGGGCATCATGCCCCGACTAACCCCAACACGTACTTCTCCCTCAATGCCCTCCTTTTTAACAATGTAGGCTTCTTCTTTAAGGAATGCCATCATGCATCTGGAAACAAGAGGAGTTTTGCATCAAAACAATAGGTCCAAGTGGGAAAAATGAGGTGTGCTGAACTGGATATGACAACCCTTACACGCACAATCACCTCTACAAAGCAAAATATGAGTTTGGCCATGTGTCCAATGATTTGCCTCAAGGGCACCGGACACCCACACAAAGGGTAGTCAACAGAGCCACAAGGCCAGCACCTCCTTGAGGTGTAAACCAAGGGGACCTACCACGACCTAATCAAGGGTATTTAGCCCCCAAAACCTGGCCTTTACAAAAGAAAAAGAAACCCCTCACTCTAGTACATTTGGAAAGAACGCTTTAGACACTTTCAGGCGTAACAACTTCCTAGCAGGACTCAATTCAAACGCTTGGGACATATTCTCATAACCTTTTTATGGTTCAAGTATGGTGGCTTGAAGGCGATCCTTGGGTTCTTAGAATCTATGTAATATGTCCAAGAAGGGGTTTAGGAGGGGGAAGGGTCTTATTGATGTTTCTACACAAGGAAGTATTTTTGTTGCTAAATGGTGGTAAGATGTCTAGAAGGATCTGCCTTGATCTTCAGCTAACATTGAGCTTCGACAAGGTTTTCTAAATCCTGGAATTTTGCAAACAGCCCATTCTTGGATTGAAAGGTAGAGACCCATAGAACAAATAATCAATAAAGGTGAGGATGTACTTGGCTCCCCCAATATAAGATGTGGCCATGAGACTACAAATATTATTGTGTATTAACTCAAGGGGTCTATAGGCCCGTCTTGAGATGTCCTTTGAATAATTTCCATTTATTTGAGTCCACAAAAACAGAGTACAGATCATCATCACCGTTCTGAGAAATTTGTAATGACTGCCAAGAGATGTTTAAATGTGGCACTTGTCTAACAATTTCTACTTCACCGAAGTTGAGATTGGCAGAGTTTGTCAGCTAGGTTAGGAAGTAGTTTAGCAGAGGAGAGTTCTACAGAATCTAAAGATTGATGTGAGTGGGCCTACAACAACATAATGTGATAATCGGAGTGCCATCTAGCTAGCTCAAAATCTAGTGTTTCATATATAAAGTAAATATATTTAAGTTCATCATCATCATTATATTCAAGAGTTGATTGTAAATGGAATAGTTCAAGTCAAATTCTAGATAACAAAAGATTAGGTTATAGATATTCTCACCAAGCCACTCAACAAGGACAAATTTGACATACTCAGATTTTATGGGCATAAGCTTTCGATCTCTCCGAATACTTGATAACAGGGAGAGATTAAACCGATTGATAGAGGTTATAGGGTGCACTCAACAATTGCTTTCCCCTCGACTGAAGAGAAGCACTACAGTAGAATAGAGGGAAGAGGTAGGGAGGTTGCCTTTAATAATAGAGGAGCATTCTAGACTCCACCCCTGAACGCTCCTATCCCCCCCGCCATGCACTATTTTTTCATTTCATTAAGGAAAAGTGAAGTCAATTGGATCTTGCTGTATGAGGCGTTGCCCCACTCAGGGTGGACCTGAACCCTTAGATTTGAATCTTTCTTCATTTTTTAGAGCAAATTTGAATGCTTCTCTTAAGGTCTTAGGCTTGACAAGCTCCATTTTAGATTGGATATACTTGTACAATCCAGGGGATAACCCCTGCTGTTTGCACAGGGCGAATTCTGCCCTGTCAACAAGAGGAAAAATAGTTCTTTGATTACAGAGAACATTATACACAAAAATAAAGGAATAGACATAATCCATCTCCATACTCTCTATGCTAAACAAAAAGGTAAATGAAAATCATATCTCAAGGAAACAAATCGAAAAACAGATCCTAGAAACTCTCGGTGGAAGCTTCATCCTCAGAAATCACAAATGAATATCTACAATAAAATATGTGGATGTTTTAGACACATCATTTTGTCTCCATGCAAATATACGGTTTGTATACAACGAATCCTCAACCAGACTAATGGTAATAGTTTTCTAAAAATGCTACTTATTCTCAAATGTAACCTAAACTATCATCATGATGAAAACTCGAAAGCCCAAGATAGTCGGTTTACAAGAATGCATCCTTCTCCAGCAGCTTCAACACTTCCTTCTGCTCATTTAGTTTAGCAACATCTATGGGTGTCTTTCCATCCAAGTTTTGCAGTGTCCTGCATGTAATATTACAAATGAATCATGAGATGATACACGATGTAACACCAACATGTGGAGGTGACTGCTCCAGAGATAACAGATTAAAAGATGCAAACAAAACATATAGTAACCAATTCCAAGGGATTTAAACATACACAGAAGCACCATATTTCAATAATAGTCCTACACACTCCTCACGTCCATAGCCAGCTGCATAATGGAGGGCTGTGTTTTTGTTCTTGTCCAGTGCATCAACCATCACTCCTGCTTCAAGAAGTACTTCAGCACATTTCACCTAAAATAAACATGGCAAATGGAAAAAGGTTTAGTACCAGTGTATAGATTAGAAAAATATTTAAATGCAACCTATGGTAGATATGACACAAATCCCAGATAAAGAGTAAAAAAACATTGTTCCCTCTCTCTCAAGCAATTGTTAAAAATACAACCCAAGTCTGCATAGCAATCATACCCTAATGAAACTCAGGAATTGGCAAATTCTGAAAAATGATAAATATTTAACTTTTACAGTATTAAGATAGTGATTTACCCTCTAGGCAAATGACATATGACATGTGAAACATTATGTCACTTGCAACTCTAATGGACTGGTTAGCCTTGAACATGGACAGATCCATCATACAAACAACAAAAGGCAGTGTCATGAACATTTAATTATCAGACTAGTCAAACGATTGCCCCAGGCCAGTAAAGTTCCAAGTAGCAGAATCCACATCTACTATATTTCTATATTGGCTGCTTAGCCAGGCTTAGTTTAGATTCTAGAAGACTAAAAACATTCTGAAGGACATTTTTGTGGGCCAAGTATGCTGGTGAGCAAGGGTTGTGTTTGGTCCCATCGGATGTTTACATTTTGCTCAAGGAGGAGGGTGGCTTGGGATTGATTTATATGGCTTCTTGACAGCAAATGCATTGGAAGCAATTTGGAGGGCTCAGCTCCTTGGCAAGTGCTATTGAGGTACAGGAAATTGCAGGCACAGCATGTTCATAGGATTTAGGGTAATTTCAGCTTGTCCAATATTATTTCCACCCCTCAATTGTAAGTCCAAGGCTCTGTTATTTTTGAGAGCATGTGGACTGATGGAATTTCGTGGCTAAGTATGTGAACTGGAATTACTCAGGTAGTAGATGTGGTTGGGACCTAGCTTTCTGCTCAATTTGGAGTTGGAAGGATCAAGGCCATTGTGTTGCTGAAATCCCTTGGTATCAATCTCACAGAATAAACCGGGCGCATCTTCCATTGGAAGGACACATGGGATGTTGATGCCAGATCATGGCTGGAGTGGAGGGTGTTAGCACATCAGAAGGCTTTTCTTACTTCAAGATTGCCTATTTGGGGCATTCAAACTTTCAAAGGCTGATCCCCTCAGAAGATTTGTTTAAGATTAACAGTCAAATACAAGGCCCAGTTTGGAGGGCTTAGAGTCGGTCTTTTGGTAAACCAATCCAGAATTATGACACAAAGCAATTATAGTCCTTGCGGCATCAAACTTCCTTCTGCTCCAACTTTGAATGCTAGGTGGGCCTCTTCCAATTGGGAGAGCAGATGGATACAAAAACTCCAGTTTTTGGTCTTTTCACTTATCTTAAACAGCAGGACAGATGAAGTATTGTGGACATCATCCAACAGAAACACAGTTTTAATGGGTGCCTAATCTATTCCATTTGGAAGTCATAACTCTTTTATTGAAAGTTGATTATACAAATATTAGCCACGATTGGTATTTTCAGGAAAGTTGTAGACTCTCGAGATCAGAGCCAAGCTGACATGCTAGCTCTCCTTGCCTGTTTAGAGGGGGGGATAACCTAAGTGGTCACACTTTGGCTCCATAATGTATAATTCTTGGTGTACCTTTTATTGCATAGAAATAAAGCCAGGATTTGTATTTTCAGGAAAGAGGTAGACTCTCTTGAGATCAGAGCCAAGCTGACATGCTAGCTCTCCTTGCCTGTTTGGAGAGGGGGCTAACCTAAGTGGTCACACTTTGGCTCCATAATGTATAATTCTTTATGTACCTTTTATTGCATAGAAATAAAATAGAAGATGAATTTTCCAAAGAAAAAAATAAACTGAGTGACAAAATGTCAATGTGCATCACAGGCCTGCTGATGATAGCCACCAATCCATCTCTCCGATAAAAAGATTGCAAAGCAGAGATTATGCATCAACAGATAGACTACCATAACATTGTCACACCTATCAATGTTCATCTGGTAGGGCAACAGGACAGCTATTTTTTTAAAATCCAGCCTCTACTTGAACTTTGCAATAGTAAATGTATGAAAAATAGAATCACTGGCATACTCATACACCAGCATAGATCTATCTTAAAAGGGGATATACCAAGCACCGAGAGGGATCAAAGCTCTCAAGGTGCAAACTCTTTTTTAGAGTGCAAATGTTGAGGAGGCATTTTAATTTATCTAATTTTTTTGGTTTTATATATATGACGTTTTAAATGTTTTAAATCTAATTTGAGCCGACATGTTATTTTTTTATAATATATATTTTTTTAAAAGGACATGTCTCAGCTTCAGGATGAGCACGGAAGGAATTACACATCCCCCTACTGGGCTGTATTATGCGGCTCTTCGGCACAATAAATAACAAGATAGAATATGTACATTTTGATCACCATAACAATTGCATTTTATTTATACGGCTTCATAACGTAAATGCAAGGGGAAACTATATATCAATGCAGTTATTTGTAAGTGCATCCACCAATAGTATATACCAGTATTATCCATACATAATTTCGTGCTCCATGATAACAAGTTTCTTTAGGTTCCATACCTCACCATAACCACAAGCAAAGTGCAAAGCAGTTCGACCCTCGGCATCCTTCTCATCTTTATCTGCATCAAGTTTGAGAAGGTTCCTCAGCCCCTGCATATATACCAAAAGAAAATCCAAAATATTTCATTGGATTATAATATTTTATCACGTAGCAGAAGGCACAAGGAATATTGATTTAGTGAACTCAAATTCTCTTGATAAACTAAGGTAACATAATTAACATGGTTCACTAAATCAGCTGGAAGAATGTATTTTACAAATGAAGTCACCCATAAAATCAAGAAAATAAGTATAAAATTACGACGTAGGTAAACCTACCAATAAGATGATTATAGGAATCAGAAAATAAAGAAGAATAGAGCTCTTTAATTGTCAGAAAACAAATCATTCCAGTTCTATAGGTTAGGCATGTTCTTTGCAACAGATACCCATGGTGAACACTGTGTCCGCCAAAAAAGGAATTTCTCTGCATAATATCATTCTTTGGTTACAAGAAGGCATTTATTGAAATCGAGAAGTTATGTTGAACAGACAGGTGTTGAACTAAAAGACTAACGCAAACTCCAGATAGAAAGGATAAACATGTTAAAAAATACGATGCAAATCAAGATCAAAGTCCTGCTTTTTTCCTTGGACAGCATAAGCCTTTAATGACTGTCTAGACTCCACTAATTAGCTAGTTTTAGGAGTATGACTAAAACAGATAATTTGTAAGCATACGAGAAGGAAACAACAGATAACTCAACTTCAGTTTATAAGTGAATTAACTTGCATTCCTAATGTTAAGGATTGCGTGGATGTGTCATGGTAATCTGAAGTTTTGAACCAGTAAAAGTTAAAGGAATCAGAAGCCCTAAAGTTTTTGGACACACCTCTTGTTGTACTAAATTTGATAAATTATAACAACAGGCACCTAATACTGTTCTCTACTCAAGACACTCAATACTAGCTAATTTGGCAACATGACTTTTGTAGTTCACTGCTAACACTAAAACAAGGCCCATGATTGTTCTAGAAATCACTAGTGCAAATTGTTAGAATGTGATTTATAGTTTTAAGCTACAGTACCTCAACATCACCAACACTTGCAGTGTGATGAACAGTAAGCTCCTCTTCTTCCTCATAACCATCATCCTCTTCTCCCTGATCTACCCCAGATGGCTCATCTGAAGTAGCAGCATCACCCGAAGGGCCAACTCCAATAGCTTGACCTAATTTTGTAAGAATAGCTGGTTCATTCCAGTATCTGTAAGGCAGGAAACAGAATGATCAGAAGACATATAAGTACTCATAAGAATTTTGCACAGAAACATGGAACCAGAATCTTCCTACAACTGACTGGCCATAACTTTTTATTACAAACAATAAATGTTAAAGAAATGTAACTGCGGAAGATATTCTAGATATACTTGTCTATTGTATTATTGTATTCCTCCTTCGGGAGATGTCATTGATGTAATTGATAATGTAAGAGTCATTGAAAGAGTCAATGTAAACCCTAACTGTTAGGTCAGCCTGGAAATAACTAGAAAATAATATTTTACAGGTCGGCCCGGTTAGGTGAGTCAAGCCGACCTAATTAGTAAAAAGGTCAAGTCACTTGTTAAGTATAAATAGGAGGTTGTGTTGCTCATTTGTATCACTCACCTCACTCACTCAAGTTCGCATAGGAGAGAGAGAAGTTCGCACAAGTGAAGGAGAGAAGCTGTTTTGTCTTGGGGTTTTATCTTGTATTTGGTGAATTCTATATTGAGGAAGTTTTGCCGGGGTTTTCTCCCCTGTGGTTTCCCCGAGAGAAATTGTGTTCTTTGTGTTTGTTGTGCTTGTCTTTCTTTCAATGAATGTATTGTTTAATGTTATTATGCTAAACAACGTAAAAACTAACATGGTATCAGAGAAGGCTTGAAAGAAAACATTGTACTGCCTCCGCAACTGCAGAAACTAGGGCTTCTTATTCTGGAAGCTCTTTCCACAGATCAATTGAAAAAGTGGGTGAATCTAACTCGCCTCACTAGGGCGCATCTTTCTGTCGAAGCAAAATTCAATTCCAAGAATTTTCATTTTTAGGTCCACCACTTCAGCCCGAAGAACAAGGGCATCAAGTTTGGGAAAGATCTGCTCACAGATTTGGGAGAAAGAGTACTTTGCTCAACTGGCCTTGAGGTGGCGCATCTTTTCATCCAGTGAGTTTTCCAATATCCCGAAGTTGGAAAATTAGGGTTTCTATGGCAAACCCTAGGTCAAGGTAGAAGCAGTTTTCAGAAGGACAACTCTATTGGTAAGTACTATCTCCATTCTATTTCCATTTGAGGTTCTCATATTGACACAATGACAAGCACTACCAAGCTTGATGAGAAGCTTGAAGGAGCTGAGAACTTCAGGGCATGGAAATATAGAGTCATGCTCATTCTTGAAGAACATGACCTGGAAGGATTTGTAAAAGAAGAAGTTGCAGAACCAGAAGGAGATGAGGCCAAAGCAAGACACAAGAAGAATTTGATTAAGGCTAAGAGGATCATAGCTGATTCTATCAAAGATCACTTGATTCCTCAAGTGTCCTCAAAGAAGACTCCAAAGGAAATGTTTGATGCTTTGATCAGTCTGTTTGAAGGAAAGAATATTAATAGGAAGATGACCCTGAGAAATCAACTCAAGGGTGTGAAGATCCAGAAGTCTGAGACTATGCATTCATACTTCTCTAGAGTATCTCAGATCAAGGAACAATTAGAAGCTATTGGAGACACGGTAGAAGAAGCTGAAGTTGTGATGACCACTATGAATGGTTTTCCTAGAGATTGGGAACCTTTTGTTCGTGGAATATGAGCTAGAAAAAGATTAATCATGTTCATACAACTATGGGAAGAATGTGTGCAAGAAGAAGAAAGAATAGCTGTAAGGGAGGAGAAACTAAATGACAATGAAGATCAAGCTTTGGCAACTCATGCCAAAGGAGGAAGGAAAAGAAAGAATGGTGTATGTACTCATGACCCCTCTCCCAGAAGACCTCAAAGATCTCAAAGGAACAAGAGGGTCAAGGGAGACTTCTCCTCCTTTGAATGTTTCAACTTGTCACAAGATTGGGCACATTGCAAGAAATTGTCCATTCAAATTTGGACAATACAAGAGGCAGAAGGAAAGATTTCATGCTCATGCCGCTGAAGATAGTGAACATGATGACGAAGTCAATAACGAAGATTCCAATGAAGAATATGTTCTAATCTCAGCCTTCACTGGTTCAGTATTTCATGGAAGTGACACTTGGCTAGTGGATAGTGGAGCCTCAAAACATATGACGGGATACAAAGACTCTCTCTCAAATCTCATGTAGAAAGATTCTCCACACAAAGTAAAGCTTGGAGATGACTACCAATATCCTATCAAAGGAATAGGAGAGGCTACTTACAAATTGGACTCTGGAAAGTCCATGAACATGAAGGAAGTACTATATGTTCCAGGTTTGAAAAAGAACCTTCTTTCTATTTCAGCATTAGATAAGAAAGGTCTTAGAATTGCATTTGTAGATGGTGAAGTTCTTATGTGGCCAAAGGGGAAGACAATCAATGATGCAATTGTTATTGGGTTTGAAGAAGGAGGACTCTATAAACTTAAGGGTCATACAGATTCAACACTGATGACTAGTGGTACCATGAGCCCTTGTGAATTGTGGCATAGAAGACTAACTTAGGTACACTACAACGCTTTACCAATAGTAAGTAAGGTGGTGACTGGATTACTAGAAATCTAGGTTGATCATGAAGGGGTGTGCAAAGGATGTGCACAAGGAAAAAGTACAAAGAACCCATTTCCAAGTAGTGATAGCAAAGCTAAAGGCATATTGGACATTGTTCACTCCGACATTTGTGGACCTATGTCAACCACTTCATTAAGTGGGTATGTTTACTATGCTTCCTTCATTGATGACTATTCCTGCAAAACATGGATTTATTTTCTAAAGAATAAAAATGAAGTATTTGAAAAGTTTAAAGAGTTCAAGGCTCTTGTAGAAAACCTCTCTGAAAAGAAGATCAAGATACTAAGGACAAATAATGGAGGGGAATACACTTCAGGCGATTTCAAAGAATTGTGTAAACAAGCAGGGATTAAGAGGGAGCTTACCATTCCCTATAATCCACAACAAAATGGTGTAGCTGAAAGAAAGAACATAACTATCATGGAAGTGCTGAAGGCCATGATCCATGATCAAGATCTACCCATGAATCTATGGGATGAAGCAGCTAGAACCGCAGTCTATGTATAGAATAGAATCTCTCACAGTGCTCTTGGCAACAAGACCCCAGAAGAGACGTTTACTGGTGTGAAACCTGAAGTCAGTCATCTAAAGATATTTGGATGTCCAATATTTATCCACATTCCAAAAGAGAAGGGATCAAAGTTGGAACCTTCAGGAAAGAAGGGAATATTTTGTTAGGATATTCCTATACTCCATCCTAGTCCTACCAGCATTTTCATCCTTTGCATTTTCAGTCTTGCATGCATTCTTGCATGTAGCATGCATTCTGCATGCATTGCATGCATCCGCATGCTGCCCAGTCATCAGGTTGACACCTCCAGCACCTAGTCCCTAGTCTTCCAGCACTCGGGAGCTTATTTCCACTCAGATTGAGCCCTCCTAGCCAGTGATGCACCCACATCTCACCATCCACTTGACAAAGGTGCCCTTCTTCACCTACCAATCCAGTTGTCTTCAGTTCACTGAGTTATCTCCTTGATTTTAGGCTTGACTCACTCTTAACTGACCTTACCACTCCGATGGACCTCCAGTGTGACTAGACTGCTCATTCTGACTTCAGTTAGCTCCTCATGCGCCCTCCACTGAGCCTCCTTCATTCAATTAGTGTCTCCATGTGCCAGTTACACTTAATTACACCTACCACACTCAGTTAGACTCAGTTTGACTGACGATTGACAGTTACTTGTGCATTGATGACTCCACCGATGATGAGATAGACTTTTAGTTGTGCTTTGATGACACTCCAGTGATCTTTTGATCACTCCATGAAGGCTAATTCGAATTGCCACCTTGGCATTCGAATCCTCATGCATTGTACTACTTATTTGTCCATATTGTGATTAATTAATTAGTGTGTGTGAAGTATTTTTGCTTCTATCCGAGTTCGACTGTATTATTATTCTGTTGCTCATCTTACTGCATTGACCACTCTTAATCTTATTCCTAAATTCTTTCATTGTGAGGTATACATCAGATCTTAGATTTGCTGTGAGGATTTTCACATATTTGTGGGTTACAGTGAGCAATCAAAGGCTTACCGTATCTACATCCCAGCATACCACCAGATTGAACTTAGCAGGGATGTTACATTTGATGAAGACACAACTTTCAACAAGTCTAAGAAGACTCATGAGGATGAAGAGGAGCATGAAGCTCCTAGAGTTACATAAACTAATAATGTACCAAACGGGAATATTGAAGAAGAATATATTCCAGAGGATCATGACATGACAGAACCTCAGAGACCTGAGGAGACACCTCATGAGGTAAATCCATGGAAGAGAAGACCAGCTTGGGTACGAGAAATAATACAAGATGAAGGAAGATATGGTGCCCCAGAAGGTACCGGTAGAGAAAGAAAAAGACCAAGGCCATATTCCAGTTATGTAGCCTTGATATGTAATCTTGTTGAAGAAGAACCTACATGTTTCAAAGATGCAACAAAGAAGAAGGAATGGTTGGATGCTATGACTGAAGAATACCAATCCATCATAAAGAATGATGTTTGGGATGTGGTACCGAGACCGAAGGACAAGTCAATAGTTTCGTCAAAAAGGATTTTCAAAACAAAACATTCAGCAGACGGAAGCATTGAAAAGGACAAGGCAAGGTTCGTAGCTCGGGGGTTCTCTTAGAAGGAAGGAATTGATTATGAGGAGACTTTTGTTCCTGTGGCTAGATATACTTCAATTAGAACCATCCTTGCCCTAATAGCTAAGATGAAATGGAAGTTACATCAGATGGCTGTAAAGACAACTTTCCTGAATGGAAAAATAGAAGAAGAGGTATACATTGAGCAACTAGAAGGATTTGAAACAAATGACAAAAAAACACATGTATGTAAGCTGAAGAAAGCATTATATGGGTTGAAGCAAGCACCTAGAGCATGGTATGGAAGAATTGATGGTTTCCTGATGAGCTTGGGCTTTACCAAGAGTAAAGCAGATTCCAACCTTTATTATAATGTCATAGATGATGAACCTATGATATTACTATTGTATGTGGATGATTTATTTCTAACAGGGGAAGACAAGCCCATCACTGAATGTAAAAAGAAGTTTGCTGCAGAATTTGAGATGAAAGACCTTGGGATGATGCACTATTTTCTAGGTCTTGAAGTATGGCAGTTCCCAGATGAGATTTTCCTGAGTTAAGGAAAATATACTATTGAGATCCTAAAGAGATTTGAGATGTTGGATTATAAGGCCATGACTACTTCAATGGTGACGAACTTGAAGCTCTTGAATGATGCTTCATCAGAGATAGTAGATGTCACGATGTACAGATAGATTATTGGCTCATTGATGTATTTGACCAATACTAGACCAGATATATGTTTTGCTATAAACACCTTGAGCCAATACATGGTAGAGCCTAGACAAGTACACCTAGTTGTAGCAAAACATGTGATGAGGTACCTAAAAGGTACGTTGGACTATGGACTCAGATATGCTTCAGATAGTGAGTTCAGACTGTACGGATATACAAACTCAGACTGGGCTGGAAGTGTCGAAGATAGCAAAAGCACTTCAGGATGTTGTTTTAGTTTGGGATCAAGTATGGTCTCATGGCTCAGTAGAAAGCAGCCCTGTGTTGCTCTCAGTACAACAAAAGCTAAATTCGTCGCAGCAAGTTTAGCTTGTAATGAAGCAGTTTGGCTTCACAAGATGTCAGGATTGTTCGATGCAGAGATAGATGTGACTGATATTGTCTGTGACAAACAAAGTTGTATCAAGATGACAGAGAATCCAGTGTTCCATGATAGATCGAAGCATATCGAGATCAAGTTTCACTATATCCGAGATATGGTGCAGAAGGGAGCTGTAAAGCTCAAGAATGTTCCTACAGAGGAACAAGTTGTTGATGTGTTGACTAAGCCTCTATCTCGCATAAAGTTTGAATACTTTCGAGGCAAGCTTGGTGTGGTCTGAAAGGACCTCCCTCGAAAGAGGGAGTGATGATGATCAGTACTTGCCGACTGATGATGTTACTCCAGTACTTGCCATTTGGTAGTGTTATCCCAGTACTTGCCGACTGGTGATGTTATCTCAGTACTTGCCGACTGACGATGTTATTCCAATACTTGTCGACTGGTAGTGTTATCCCAGTACTTGCCGATTGGTGATGTTATCTCAGTACTTTCCAACTGATGATGTTATTCTAGTACTTGCCGACTGGTAGTGTTATCCAGTACTTGCTGACTAGTGATGTTATCCCAGTACTTGCTAACTGGTAGTGTTATCCTAGTACTTGCCGACTGGTGCTGTTATCTCAGTACTTTCCCACTGATGATGTTACTCCAGTACTTGCTGACTGGTAGTGTTATCCCAGTACTTGTCGACAGGTAATGTTATCCCAGTACTTGCCGACTGGTGATGTTATCTCAGTACTTGTCGACTAATGATGTTATTCCAGTACTTGCCGACCGGTAGTGTTATCCCAGTACTCGCCGACTGGTGATGTTATCTCAGTACTTGGCGATTGATTGATGTTGTTGTTCCAGTACTTGTTTATTGATGATTGATGTTGTTGTTCCAGTACTTGCTTACTGATGATTGATGATGTTGTTCAGATATTTGATTATTGATGATTGTTCCAATATTCATATACTGATGATGATGTTGTTCCAACAGTATTCCTGTTGACGATGACGACGTTGATGATCCAACAATTCTTGTTGATGATGATATTCCAGCAAACGATGTTGATGATGATATTCCAGCAGATGATGATGATGATGCTGATGGTGATTGTTGACCACCAAAATCAACTTGGTGGACAACCATGTACCATGCACATATTACATGTGCCTTGAAGATGAGAAGGAAGTACTTAGTGATTATATCAAGCGAGACAACTCTTCTTCTTGTCTTCTTTCCATGAAATTCCTACACCCTTGTGGGGGATTTTGTAAGGATATGTCAGCATGAGGGTCTAGTTTTGTGTAACTTAGTCACCTAGGACTTTATCATTAGGGAAGTCCTTTCATCGAGTGGTTTTTCACTTGGATAATTAAAATTTCTCTTTAGAGATTTTAATTATTTGAGTTTTTCACTCAAAAATACCTCCAAAGTGGTGAAAGGTGTTCTAGTGATCGAGTCCATGGGGTGATTGGGCCTAGGAGTGTTCTATATTACCATGCTAGACATTATTCAGAGTCTTGCAGAATTTCATTAAGTTTTACATAGGTTTTTTTAATTTTTGGTCATTAAAAATTGTCACTCAGGACAATTTGTTGTAATGTAAAAGAGGGTTACTTGGTCCTTTTTAATGTTGTATAGGGGTATGGTTACTCAAGACAAATGGCATGAGACCCCCTACACCCTTGGGCCAAGTTTGAAGTCATTCAGACAAGTATTACGATGGTTTTGGTCACTTTTTCCCAGGTCAGTCATGGAAATCAGGAAATTGGGCATTTAATTAGAGAGCCAAATTTTGTAAAAGTGACTATAGTCACTTGGGGTGGCCAAGTAAAGGTTCTAAAGCCTATGTTATGTACCCAACATGAAAACTAAAGCATAAAAGGCCCCCCCATGAGTGTATTTCATTAGTTATGAGTTGCCCACTCTAGGGGGTGTGCCCTCCTCTCTTTGATTGGTTGGGTGAGTAAAAGTCAATGGAAGGGGCCCCATTATGGTAGTTTCCTCCCCATTTGACATAACAATAAGGTTGGGAGCATTAAAAGGGGGGTTTCTCTCCCCATATTTGAGATCCCAAACCTTGGTTTTGTCCTCCTTGAGCAAATACACCCCCCTCTCTTGGGCCCCCCTCTCTCCCTCGTGACACTTGTCTATCATGCAAAGAGTCTCTCTATTTCATTTTTCCTATTTAAGGAAGGCATGCCTCCTCATTTGGGTGAGAATCTCTCATGCTCTTGCTATTTTTCCATTTCTCTCATTCTCTTTCTCTCTTCTTGCCCCATTGTTGGGCCATTGTAATTTTCAGCCATTTGGCTTGGTAATACAAATTCTTTGGAGGAGATTTGGTGTTGTGGATGCTCTTGGTGGTGCTTTGCTTCAGATCTTCATGCTATTCAACCATTGGGAGGCCAAACAAGCAAACTGTTTTGCTTTGGTGAGATTTCTAGTAATTTTGCTAGTTATTTTAGGAGTTTTCCTATTTAGCTAGTTAAGATCTTCATAGTCTTGTTGGTTGAAGTTTATGATCTCTTAGCTCTTCTATAGGTACTCACCTTTCATTTCAGTTGTGTAGAAATATCTTACAAGTTGCAGGTCACTAAGTTCTGATGGTGGAATTCTTTGGTCAGATACCACACTCCTCAAAGCATTGGATGGGCAAAAGAGCACTATCTTCTCCTTTATTTCCCATTTAAATTTTCTGCATTATATTCTACATCTTTTGCATATATAAATCAGATTTGAATCATTGTTTACATGTTATTATTTCATCAAAATTTGCTCATAAACTTTATGTAAATTTGTTCATTTTTGTATGATAAACTAACATTGTCCCAGAGTGATTTTGGGCATGTTTCTGTGATTTTTTGCTTGCTGGTTTTTAGCAGGTCTGACTTTCAAGAAGGATATGCTACCCAAAATCAACCATCTCCAAGCATAAAGGGCCTCCACAAGTTGCCATTTCGGCCACTTCGGAGAAAATAGTCAAAAACACCATTTTTCCCCTATTTTTCTTCTAAGTAATAAGTGTTGGAATTTACATCATTGTAACAAGCCCAAGAGAGTCTCTTGGGCTTGAGTTTATTGTATTTTGTTTCAAGCATTTAATTCCTAAATTGGTTTACTCTTAGTTGCATGCAAAGGAAGAGGCTATGCCCATCTTTGCATGGTTTTGTTAAGTAGTTTTGCTTACTAGTTGTTTTCATTTCAAGCATTTTTATTTTGCCCGCACCTCACTAGTGAAGTGGTTCTACCACTCCAGTGATATCGCGCTTGGCTTGTTTCCATTTCAGTAATTTGTTTTAAGTTTTTATTTGCCCGCACCTTGTTGAATATTGTAACTTCTAAGAATATTATATTTGTACATTATTATTCCGGAGATGTTTCATCCCTCCGAGGTGACTCTATTATGTATCCGGAGATGTTTATTCCTCTAATGGTTTGTGGTAACTAGGGTTATTAGACCCACCATGTGGGGGTCGGCCCTGATTTTATATTTTAGGGGTTATTAGACTTCTCCAGGAGAGGTCGGCCCCATTAGGGATTTTTGGTTAGTCGGGAACTAGTATAAATAGAGGAGGAGAGCTCCTCATTTGACACACTTCCACAACTCAGAAAAGTAGCACACTTGTGTCTGGGAGGTCTGCAAAGGAGGTAGAGAAGGAGGTCAAGTCTTGGAGCACATCTTGTATTTTGGTTGATCATCTTATTGAGGAAAGCTTTGCTGGGTTTTCTACCCCATGAGGGTTTCCCAGGGTAAATTCTGTGTCTACCTTGTGATTATGTTTCTTTCAATGATCTTGCTAGTCTATTTGGTTTAAACTTAACATGGTATCAGAGCTAGCCTGAATATAACATCTTTCACAAGGTGAAATTATATTTCTCTCTCTCTCCCAAAATTAGGGTTTCTGCAAAAGTCAGTATTTTTGGATTCTGGTTGCATCGCTGATTAGCCCTTCTAAAGATCTATCTTTTGGGCCTTGGATCGAAGTTTTTGGTTGGGTAGAACTCCGGGAAAGTCAAACCCTAGTTTTACCAAAAGTGCGATAAACCAGAAATTCTGTTGCAGTTCCGGAAAAGTGAAAAGTTAAAATTTCCGGGTAAGTACTACTCTATCTCTTATCTCTTGGACTCCCCCAAGAGAAGATGGCTCTAAGCACTAAGCTTGAAGACAAGCTAGAAGGTATAGAAAATTTCCGGGCATGGAAATACAGAATTGGTCTCATTCTTGAAGAGAATGATCTTGCTCATTATGTCAAGGATGAAGTTGCAGAACCTGAAGGAGATGAAGCCAAAGAGAAGCACAAGAAGGATTTGATTAGGGCAAAGAGAATCATAGCTGATTCTATTAAAGACCACTTGATTCGCCAAGTGGCTTCCAAGAAGACTCCAAAAGAAATGTATGATGCCCTAGGAAGAATGTATGAAGGAAAAAACATCAATAGGAAGATGAACCTAAGGACTCAGTTGAAGAGTACCAAGATGCACAAAGAAGAATCCATTCAAGACTACTTCTCAAGGGTCTCCCAAATCAAGGAGCAATTAGATGCCATTGGTGATACTCTTGATGAAGATGAACTTGTGATCACTGCTCTAAATGGTCTCACTAGACCTTGGAAATCATTCATACAAACTATGTGTGCCAGAAAAAAAAAGCATGAAGTTTGATGTAGTATGGGAGGATTGTGTTCAAGAAGAGGCTAGGGTAGCCAACAGAGAAGCTCTTCTCAAAGAGGATGACCAAGCCTTGGCCACCCACACCAAAAGAGGAAGAAGGGGTCACTTCAAGAAAGTGAACCACAAAAAGTCTCAAACCTCTCATAGATTCAAAAGGAAAGGAGGAACAAACTCAGAAAGAGATCTCTCCACAGTCCAATGTTATAATTGTCTTAAACTAGGACACTATGCTAGAGACTGTACTTTACCAGAAAAGAAGAAGAAGTTTGTTCACAAAAGACATCATGCACATATGGCAGAAGATGATAGTGAAGAAGAAGTAGGAGAAGAAGAAGAAGAAGAAGAGGAAAGGCCTCGAAGGAAGAAGATGATAGTGAAGAAGAAGTAGGAGAAGAAGAAGAAGAAGAAGAGGAAAGGCCTCGAAGGAAAAGATCTAAAGTAAAGAAAGAAGATCCAGAAGAATATGTCCTATTTTCTGCACTCTCTGGATTTGTGTCTCCTGGAGAAGATACATGGCTCATTGATAGTGGTGCTTCAAAGCACATGACAGGTCAAAAGAAAACTCTCTCAAGACTTGAAGAAAAGTCTTCACCACAAAAGGTATCTCTAGGAGATGATTATCAATATCCCATCAAGGGAATTGGTGAAGCAAGCTACAAGCTTGATTCTGGAACACCCTTGAAAATGAAAGAAGTTTTATATGTACCAGGTTTAAAGAAGAACCTACTCTCTATCTCAGCACTAGATAAGAAAGGTTTTAGAGTGGCTTTCATAGATGGACAAGTACTCGTGGTCCAAAGGAAAATCAATTAAAGATGCAGTTGTCATTGGTGAAGAAGAAGGAGGTCTCTATAAGCTCAAGGGCCATCCAGAAGCTGCCCTTACTCATGAAACCTCTAGCCCCAGTGAGCTATGGCATAGAAGACTAGCTCACATTAACTACAAAGCCTTACCCTATGTAAGCAATGTGGTCATAGGATTACCAGATTTGAAGGTTGATCATAATGGCTCATGTAAAGGATGTAAGAAAGGGAAGAATGTCAAGAACTCTTTTCCAAAGAGTGAAACAAAGACTAAGAACATCTTGGAGCTAATACACTCAGATGTATGTGGACCAATGCCCACCACTTCCCTAAGTGGGTTTGAATACTATCTTTCATTCATTGATGACTATTCAAGGAAGACTTGGATATACTTTCTAAAAAGTAAGAATGAAGTCTTTGGAAAATTCAAAGAGTTCAAGGCTCTAATAGAAAATCTCTCAAAAAAGAAAATCAAGATTCTCAGAACAGATAATGGCGGAGAATATACTTCAAAGGACTTTGAAGACTTTTGTAAAGAAGCCGGAATCAAGAGGGAACTAACCACTCCCTACAATCCCCAACAAAATGGGGTTGCTGAAAGGAAGAATAGAACCATCATGGAAGTTGTAAAGACTATGATACATGATCAAGATCTACCCATGTATCTATGGGCTGAAGCAGCTAGGACAGCAGTCTATGTGCAAAATAGACTATCCCATAGTGCTCTTGAATTCAAAACTCCAGAAGAAGTGTTCACAGGAAAGAAGCCTGAGGTAAGTCATCTCAAAATATTTGGGTGTCCTGTGTACATTTACATTCCAAAAGAAAAGAGAACCAAGTTGGATCCTTCTGGTAAGAAGGGAATATTTGCTGGATATTGTGAATCATCCAAAGCCTTCAGAATTTACATACCAGGTTTTCATCATATGGAAATAAGTAGAGATGTAACATTTGATGAAGAAGCAGCACTCAAGAAATCCAGGAAGTGCCAATTTGAAGAAATCTACGAAGAAGATACACCTCCTAGAATCACAGAGGCTGTGCCCATCCCTGAAGATGATTCACCAGAGGATCATGACATGTTGGAACCACAAGAACCTCCTATTACAGACTTATCTAAGAAAAGAAGGCCAACATGGGCTAGAGATATTATTCAAGGAGCCGAAAGATATGGAGCTCCTGAAGGCTCCATTAGAGAAAGAAAGAAACCAAAGCTAGTGTCCAACTATATGGCCTTGATGTGTGATCTTGTGGATCAACAACTTACTAGCTATGAAGAGGCAGCTCAGAAGAAAGAATGGGTAGAAGCAATGACAGAAGAATATCAGTCAATAATTAAAAATGATGTTTGGGATGTAGTTCCCAAACCAAAAGATAAAAGTGTGGTTTCTTCCAAATGGATTTTCAAGATAAAACATGCTGCAGATGGTAGCATTGAAAAATACAAGGCAAGATTTGTAGCCAGAGGATTCTCTCAGAAGGAGAGAATTGACTATGAAGAAACATTTGCACCAGTTGCTAGGTATACTTCAATTAGAACTATCATGGCACTTGCATCTATGATGAAGTGGAAATTACACTAAATGGATGTTAAGACAACTTTTCTGAATGGTGTAATTGAAGAAGAAGTGTACATAGAGCAACCACAAGGGTTTGAGGTTAAAGACGGGAGAACTCATGTATGCAAACTGAAAAAGGCATTATATGGATTGAAGCAAGCTCCCAGGGCTTGGTACGGAAGGATTGACAATTTCTTAACAAGCATGGGCTTTACCAAGAGTAAAGCTGACCCCAATCTTTATCTCAAAGTGATGGATGATGAACCAGTTATACTGTTGTTATATGTAGATGATCTATTTCTAACCGGAAATGAGAAACAAATTATTGAATGCAAGAAGAAGCTTTCTTCAGAATTCGAGATGAAAGATCTCGGATTAATGCACTACTTCTTAGGTCTAGAAGTATGGCAAGAACCAAAAGGAATCTTTCTAAATCAAGGTAAGTATGCTGTGGAGATTGTAAAAAGATTTGATATATTGGAGTGTAAAGCCATGGCCACTCCCATGGACTCCAACTTGAAGTTATTAGTTAATGACTCATCGGAATTAGTGGACCTAACTCTATATAGACAAATCATTGGGTCATTGATGTATTTAACAAATACTAGGCCAGATATATGCTTTGCTATAAATACCCTAAGTTAGTATCTAGTAGAACCTAGAAAGGTTCACTTAATAGCTGCAAAGCATGTAATGAGGTACCTAAAAGGTACATTAGATTTTGGTCTATATTATCTTGGAGATCATGAACTCAGATTAAATGGTTACTCAGATTCTGATTGGGCAGGAGGTGTCTTAGACATAAAGAGTACATCAGGTGGATGTTATGGTCTTGGATCTGCCATGATCTCATGGTTCAGCAAGAAACAATCTAGTGTGGCTCTCAGTACTGCTGAAGCAAAATATATAGCTGCCTGCTCTGCCAGGTGTGAAGCAGTGTGGCTTCGAAAGCTATTATCTGGAGTGTTTGACTTAGAAATGGATCCCACTGTAATTATGTGTGACAATCAAAGCTGCATTAAGATGACAGAAAATCCTATATTCCACGATAAGTCAAAACACATACAGATCCGATACTTTTATATACGAGATATGGTGCAGAGAGGAGCTATCAAGCTCGAGTATGTGAGCACTAAGGATCAAATTGCTGATATCTTGACCAAACCTCTATCTCGAGTGAAATTTGAATACTTTCGAGACAAGCTTGGTGTAGTTCAAAAGGACCCTCCTCGAAAGGGGGAGTAGTATAGTCACTGATGATGAGATTGTCTCATCGACAGCAAGGTCGATGATGAGGATACCTGTTTACTACACCTGGATACTTAGAAATATTTAGATTTAGGACTCTTATAGTTAGAATATTTATTTTTACTTGTTTTTACTTTTGATAGATGTATTAGTGAGAATACATGCTTTTGATAATAGACGTATTGGTGAGAATACATGCTTTTGATGATAGATGTATTGGTGAGAATACATGCTTTTGATGATAGATGTATTAGTGAGAATACATGTTTTGATGATATATGTATTGGTGAGGATACATACTTTTGATGATACATGTATTGATGAGTATACTCGTGCTGTTACATATTGATGAGAGTACTTGTATTGATGTATTGATGAGAATACATGTATTGATTAATGTACTTGTATGGTTGAGGATACTTGTACCTGTATTGATGAGGATACATGTGAGGATTGCATCATCCTTGAACAAACATTCTAAAGTGAGCCGTAGACAGATGTCTCCGAGAAAGAAGAAGGATTGCATCATCCTTGAACATATGTTCTAAAGAGAGCCGTAGGCATATGTCTTCAAGAATGAAGTCCTTGGTGGACATGTGAGGATTGGATCATCCCTGGACTTCAGTCCTAAAGAGAGCCGTAGACATGATGTCTCCGAGAATGAAGTCCTGAATGAACAGGTAGGGGATTGCATCTTCCCCGGACCTCGGTCCCAGAATTGAGCCGTAGACTGATGTCTCCGAGAATTGAAGATAGGATTGCATCGTCCCTGAACTGGGTTCAAAATGTACGTGATGGGATTGCATCATCCCTAGACATGAGACTTGTCTTAAAGGTACGTGTGAGGACTGCATCGTCCATGAATTGGGCTCAAAATGTACGTGATGGGATTGCATCATCCCTAGACATGAGACTTGTCTTAAAGGTACGTGTGAGGACTGCATCGTCCATGCACTGGGTTCAAAATGTACGTGATGGGATTGCATCATCCCTAGACATGAGACTTGTCTTAAAGGTACGTGTGAGGACTGCATCGTCCATGAACTGGGTTCAAAATGTACGTGATGGGATTGCATCATCCCTAGACATGAGACTTGTCTTAAAGGTACGTGTGAGGACTGCATCGTCCATGAACTGGGTTCAAAATGTACGTGATGGGATTGCATCATCCCTAGACATGAGACTTGTCTTAAAGATACGTGTAAGGACTGCATCGTCCATGAACTGGGTTCAAAATGTACTTGATGGGATTGCATCCCTAGACATGAGACTTGTCTTAAAGGTACGTGTGAGGACTGCATCGTCCATGAACTGGGTTCAAAATGTACGTGATGGGCTTGCATCGTCCCTAGACATGAGACTTGTCTTAAAGTGATAAGGACTGATCATCCTGGAACTTGATCTGGATTGTATCATCCATGGACCTATGTCCTAAAGAGAGCGGGATTGATCATCTTGTAATATGATCGTGTGTATTGCAGAGTATGCTGTAGATCGAGATGATCCAGATGCTATAAATCGAGATGATCCAGATGCTGTAGATCGATCCAGATACTGATGATCATATGATGATGACGATGATGATCATATGATGACGATGCTGATGATCGTATGATGACGATGTTGATGATCGTATGATGACGACGATGATGATTGTATGATGACGACGATGATGATCGTGTGATGACGATGCTGATGATCGTGTGACGACGATGCCGATGATCGTGTGACGACGATGCTGATGATCGTGTGATGACGATACTGATGATGTTGATGTTCCAGTAACTGGTTGAGTTACTGATGATGATGAATTGAAGAAAGCTTCCGATGATTTATAGATGTATCATGTATGATGTAGTCGATGACTCCTTGCTCCTGTAGATGTTGTTATAATATCCTTCTTGTTAAGGGGGAGTGTTGAATATTGTAACTTCTAAGAATATTATATTTGTACATTATTATTTCGGAGATGTTTCATCCCTCCGAGGTGACTCTATTATGTATCCGGAGATGTTTATTCCTCCGATGGTTTGTGGTAACTAAGGTTATTAGACCCACCATGTGGGGGTCGGCCTTGATTTTATATTTTAGGGGTTATTAGACTTCTCCAGGAGAGGTCGACCCCATTAGGGATTTTTGGTCAGTCGGGAACTAGTATAAATAGAGGAGGAGAGCTCCTCATTTGACACACTTCCACAACTCAGAAAAGTAGCGCACTTGTGTCTGGGAGGTCTGCAAAGAAGGTAGAGAAGGAGGTCAAGTTTTGGGGCACATCTTGTATTTTGGTTGATCATCTTATTGAGGAAAGCTTTGCTGGGTTTTCTACTCCATGAGGGTTTCCCAGGGTAAATTCTGTGTCTATCTTGTGATTATGTTTCTTTCAGTGATCTTGCTAGTCTATTTGGTTTAAACTTAACACACCTCACAAGTGAAGTGGCTCTGCCAGTCCTGTGATATCGCGCTTGGCTTCATCTTGTTTAAGTAATTTTATTTCAAGCATTTCCATTTTGCCCGTACCTCACAAGTGAGTTGGCTCTGCCACTCCAGTGATATCACGCTTGGCTTGTATTATTTTAGTTTAGTTTTGCTTAGAAATAAATTTAACTTAAGCCCCGTTTTTGCCCCGTATCCTCTCTCCTCACCGGTTAAACCGAACTTGGGTGAAGAGAAAGGGCAAAGATCTGTGTTGGCTAGATTAATAGGCACCCAGTTACATATCTTCATTAGAACGAAGAAAAGAAGGCTTGACCTGTGGAACTAGTGGGGTAGAGACCGTGGGGGTCTCGTGGCACTTTGTGTCCTCCAGTTGAGCACCTAGCAAGTCTTGAGTTTGACCTGTGGAGCTAGTTGGGAACCTTGTGTTCTCAGGTTGAGCACCCGGCATATTCTCTCTAATCGAAGGAGATAGTCTCTTTGGGGTAGACATTTAGATTAGTTTCATTTCTTTGCAACAAACACATTAATCCCCTAGTAAAAGAGAGACATTAAAATTTACTAAAATTTAAAGGACCACTTGCAAAACATTGTTACAATCTCATTTCTCTACTTTGCAAGCACTTTACATTATTAACTTGTTCACAATATTTGCTTCAAGTACTTTGTTTATCAGCTAAATATTGTTACATGTATCTTGGTTCATTAAGTTGTTCATGATTCTATAATTTAAATGCTTTATGTGACATCTTGAGAATCTATTTGCAAGCATTTTATTTTAACTGGTTCATTTTACTGGAAGTCATCATATTCTTGTCATATTTGTTAAAGTGAATGAGTTGATACTTTGGGAAAGTTATTTGTAAGTTGATTATTGTGACTCCATAGCCAGAGTAGAGACGACACTGGTCATTTTGATAATTTGATTTATTTATCTCTTAAGTATATTAATGGTTGATTGATTAAAAGGTTTGCTTGCCATTAAAATATTTTGCATTTTGCACGTTGATTGTCATATTAGTCTTTGGTAATTGTTATCACACCATAGTAGTTGTGCTACTATTCTTGCTGAGCAGATATCTGCACTTTTCAGAGCTTCATTTTTACAGAGATCAGCTATGATGAGCACATTTATTTATGATCACTTACAGATCAGAGCAGTATATATAAAACATTGAGTAGACCTTGTGCCAAGGCTGAGCCTTGAGAGCTTAGATTTGATGACCGATATGACTTTTTATTCCATACAGTTTCAGTTCAGTGCCTAGAGTTTCAGATGTTATTAATGCAGCTGTGTTTCAGTTGGTTCTGGATGATGATTATTTATATGCAATGATATGACCATTGGACTTATGATTGTTATCATAGATTATTATCTTGTTGTTTTAGCCCTCTTCATAGCATTGACTTAGTATATAACTCATGATGTGGCAGTATTTTTTTTTTTAACAAGAACAGGGGAAATAGATATATTTATAAAGGCTGTGCACAGCCATTCATTACAAGTTTTCACAAAAATTTGACAGAGTAGCGAGTGCCTGAGAATTTATAGCTAGAGATTCTATCTGTCTACCTGTAAGAGTTCTAAACAAAACCTTACTAAAACTGTTCAAAGTAGAGCAGGAATAAACCCTGACAAATTGCTGGTTTAGGAATATACAAAAAAACATAGTCTTAAACATCAAAAAAGTGGAACCTGAACTGAGACTGCTAACTATCCGTATTTTTTAAGGTAGACAGATGCCGCATCCTGCCTTTCCTGCTTTATCTCCTGATTAACCGTCAGACTGCCATGGACGCAGCTTCCCTGCGATTTCCCGGTGATGACTGCAATGTCTTCCTGCATATTATCCACCTTGCCCATCAATTCGAACAGATTTCTCTCCAGGTCGTCAATTCTAGAGTCCTGGCATACGAGCTGGTTCACGGTGTAGCTTAGATCCTTAGCCATTTCCTCATTCTGATTTACACTGGTGCATACTTCATTGTAGGTGTTTCGCACATAGAGCTTAATATCAACCATGGTGCGACTCAACGCGGCTATGGCCGCCATAATGTTCTGCATAGTGCCCGCCCTGAGGTGGATTAACAGTCCGGGACGGGAGGATGGAGAGCCCAAGTCGCCGAGGGAGAGCCGGTTCATCGCACTGGAGAGGGGACGAGCCATATCTTGATACTGCGAGGGAGAGGCGGATGGCCGAGTTAATAACTGCTCGTGGGAGCTGACAGCACCACGAGGGCCCATGTGCCATGCGCGGTGGAGAGGAGGGCGTGTGGCAGGGGCACGCGAAACTTCGCCTACGGAGGAGGACAGGGACGGGGGGAGGGGGACCCTCAAGCCACTATGCCCCTTCAAACCCATAACAATAACATTTTTTACCATTAAACAATTAGATTATGGTATAAATTGAAACCCCAGGGCACCATTAAGACCCTCCATGTGCCCGATATCTAGCAACGTTCCTTTGTTGGCCGCTTCATCTGCTAACTTGTTGTTCGCTCGACAGATGTGGAAGAAAGAAGTCTGAGAAAAATGAGGATTAGATTTTATTCTTTGCATGTATCTGTAAGCTCTAGATCCTTGTGGGGCGGCACCCCTTCTCATTGTTTGAATGACATGTCTGGAATCCCCATAAACTCTGAGATTGTCAATGCTGAGGGAGGAGATCATATTGAAAGAGAAGACGAGAGCTAGCCATTCAGCTTCATTGTTTGTCCTGATTCCTAATCCCCACGAGAAAGTTTCAATTTTATTTCCTCCGGGATCAAATAAGACCCCACCCGCACCTGCCACCCCAGGGTTCCCTTTGGATGCCCCGTCGAAGAAAATACTATAAGAATTCTGCTCTTTCCACCACCTGGAGAAAGCATCAGATTCCTTCCGGATTTCCCAGTCAAAGTAGGAATGTTTCTTTTTGGACTGAAGGGAGCCTGCTCTTACAAAGACATTGCACCATTGAAACTCAGATAGGGAGAGAGGTTCCTGAGCAGGTATGGTGACACCTTTTGCAGATAGAGACTCAGCTATCATTGTAGTGGCTTTGATGGCTGCTCTGTAGCTATTGGGGTTCCTTCCCTCAAAAAGACTTTTGTTTCTATGTATCCAGATCTGCCAGCAGATATTCATTGGGATTATATTCCATATTCTTCGCATCGTTTTCTTTCTTTTTCCTAGAAAGGAGCGTCCCCAGTGATCGCTAAGATCTTTAAATGTTTTAGGAAGAATGGATATCCTCCATTGATTCCCCAAAACCTGAGCCCAAACGTGCTTGGCAAAGGGACAAGCCAGAAAGATGTGAAATGAAGTTTCTTCCGCTTGCTTGCACAGAGTACATCTTGAAGGTCCTTCTATCCCTCTAATTTTGAGATTTTCTGCCGTTAAGAGCTTATTATGATTCAAAAGCCAGAAGAAGATGCTAACTTTAGGGATACCATCCGGATTCCAGACTTTCCCCCAGTTTTTGAGAACCGGAGTGTTAGAGAATGTGAGTTTCTCATATCCTGCTTTGACAGAGTATACCCCTGCTTTCCCCTAGCCCCTTCGGTCTCTTTCCCTTATATTCACCGGAGCTTTTCCATGCAGGGTATTGAGGAAAATTTGATAGGCATTCATGAGATTATCAGGCGGTCTCCATTTCTTCCATCCTTTCCAATCTCCATTATCCTTCCAATCCACTAGATCTATGAGTTGAGTAATGCCCATGTTTTGCAACCAAGTGCGAATGGGATCTAGACATCTCATTTGTCCCAAAGGCATTTCTCCATTGACTCTGTCCATCCAAATATTTATTCTTTTCCCGTTACCTGGGATCCAATAGAGATCTTCAGTAATCAAATTCGAGGAAGAGGAGATAAGTCTCCAAATTGCCGTTCCCTTTTTGTTATTAGGCTTTTCCAGACATCTTAATCTTGAGCTTCTGGAGTATTTTTTCCTAACTACTTCTTTCCACCATTCTTTCTTTCCAGAGACAATTCTCCAGGCAAGCTTGGCTCCCAATGCTTTGCTTACCAACATAGGTTCTCGAATTCCTAGCCCTCCTCTATTTTTCTTTTCTTTGACCACCTTCCAACTGATCAGATGAAATTTTTTATTTTGAATCTTTCCCCCTTGCCACAGGAATTTTCTTATCTCTTTGCTAAAGGCATTCTGAATAGAAACCGGGGCTGCCATTATTGCTGAGGTGAAAATGGGCAGAGAAGACAAAACAGATTTGATCAAGGTGACTTTTCCTGCTAGATTCAGCCATCGGGTGCCCCACGAGTTTATTTTTGATCTGAATTTCTCTAGAATAGGCAGCCAAACAGAGGAGGAAGGATATTTAAGACATATGGGAGTACCAAGATATTTAAAGGAAGTCCAATCGAGACAGGGTTTGAAATTAAAAATGGCAGAGATGAGCCTAATGGTGGCAGGCCGACAGTTCCAAGTGTAAAGATTGCATTTATTGTCATTTGTTTTGCCTCCTGAGGCCCTGAGGAAGAGATCTAGGGTAGTTTTGAAATGGGCTGCTATTTGGGGTGAGGCACTACCCAGAAGGATGGTGTCATCAGCAAACTGAGCATGGTTTATGGCTTGGACATTTCGAGCGTAGGCTATACCAGGGACTGATTCTGAAGCCAGGAGAGAGTTAAGCTTTCTGCTGAGGGAGTCAGCCATTATGACAAAAAGGAAGGGTGAAAGGGGACATCCTTGTCTCAATCCCCGAGAGAGTCGAAAAAAGGAGGTGGGCCTGCCATTTAGAAGAGGAGAGATCCACGGCGCTCCAATGCAGGCTTTCACCCATCTAATAAAATTTCCGTCAAATCCAAATTTTTCCAGAATGTAATAGATGAAATCGTGTCTTACTCTATCAAAAGCATTGGCCATGTCGAGCTTAATAGCCATACCTGCATCCTTGTTCATCTGGCTGGTATGAATTGCTTCCTGCACTAAGAGGATATTGTCATAAATTTCCCTGCCCGGAACAAATCCGCCCTGATTAGGTGAGATGATTCTTGGAAGCAGATTCTTGATTCTATTAGCTATGACTTTGGTAATAATTTTATAAGAGGAGTTGCACAAAGATATGGGTCTGAATCTCCCAATCAAGGTGGCTTTTTTCTCCTTTGGAATTAAAGCTATGAACGATGTATTGGTGCCTCCTCCTATCTTCTCTCGGTTCCTTGTCCAATTTATCATTCTGAGTAGATCTTTTTTCAGCAGATGCCAGCATTTCCTGTAGAAGTGGATGGTGAAGCCATCAGGTCCTGGGGATTTTTCTGGGTGTAGAGCCCACACTGCTTTTCTAACTTCCTCTTCCGTAACCACATCTACGAGCATACTGTTGTCTTCTGCTGTTATGAGCTTGGGTATCTCCTGACCCATTATCTCAATTTCCTCATCTGGGGGTTCCCCTTCCTCACTGTAAAGTGACTCAAAGTGACTTTTGATTTCCCTCTTGATTGCCTCAGTATCCTCTATTTTAGCTCCATCTTCCTTCGTTAAGCTGAAGATGTTGTTTTTCCTGTATCTTTCCTTACATTGTGCATGAAAGAACTTGGTGTTTCTGTCCCCCGACTTTAACCATAAACATCTTGAGCGCAGTCTCCATTCCTCCTCATCTCTTCTGGCCGCCTGTCTAATTTGTATTTCCAAGTCATTTTCTTTTCTCAGAATGTGCTCACTTATCTGCTCAGTTTCCATTTGATTTTGCAAAGTTTTGAGTTCCTCTTGCAGAGAGTTTATCTCTTCTCCCGATTTCTTTTTGTTTTCCTTAGCCCATCTCTTTAAAGCAGTCTTAGTATTTTTAAGTTTGTTTTCCCATATGAAACCTGGTGATCCTGGGATAAACTGATTCCAAATAGCTTTGACCTCTTCATAGCAGTCTTCGTTTTCCAGCCAAAGCGGATTGTATCTGAAAGGTAGAGGCCCAAGGTTTCCAGGGGATGAGAAAAAAAGGGCAATAGGACGATGGTCAGAAGCAGCTGAAGCTAAAATTTTTGAGTTGGGAAGTAGAGGCCTACTTAGGAAGGCAGAGCTGAGAAGAAATCTATCAAGTCTTGCTGCTATATGTCCAGGTCCAATTCTTTTATTATTCCAAGTATAGTTTCCTTGCCTAGGTTTTATATCCACAAGATTCCAAGATGCCTGGAGATCCTCCAAACTCTCTCCAAACTGATCTCTAACCTTCGAACCTCCTCTCCGCTCACTAACACTTACGGTGACATTAAAATCTCCAGCTAAAACGCAGGGAGATAGGTTCCTTCCAGATTGAAGATCAATAAGATCTTTCCAGAACTTTTCCTTTAGTCCGTGAAGCGTAGGTCCATAGATGTTTCCTATCCAGTATTTTTCATTGCTCGATGTATCCTCTATTTCCGTAAAAAGCCAATTTCTATTGCTAAATGAAGAGATGCATTTGTACTTACCTCTGTCCCACCAAATAAGGAGCCCTCCCGAAGCTCTAGTAGAGTTGACTGCAATGCCTTCTCCTTTGGGCCAGATTTGATTTAGGGCTTTGAGACAGTCTGCTTCTTGCATCTTAGTCTCCTGGAGCATGAGGATTGAGGGGGTTTCTAACTTCTTTATTCTTTTAAGTGCTTCTATCTTTTGCTTGCCTCCTAAACCTCGACAATTCCAGGAGACTATCTTCATTATTTTTTGGAGAGGTTGGAGCCTGCTTTTTCCTTCTTTTCCTCTGATGTCCCTGTTATTTGCTTTGAGCTGGATAGAATTCTTACATGCTGGTCTAAGCTGGTTTGCTTACCCGCCACTTTCTCGCGAATCGTTTCTTGCTCTCTTACCACTTTATTTAATTTTCTGCCCTTTTTTGTCTGGGGTTCCATTTCTTCTTCTCTGCTTTCTGAGGTTTCTTCTTGGAATAATTTTGCCTTTGCTCTTGTGACGGATCCGCCCCGTGCTTTAAGTAGCTCGCTTTCAGGCTCTTCCTGTTGTGATATTGTTGTGGTCTGGATTTCTCCTTCCTCTAGTTGCTTTTCTGCTTTTCCTTGCGTTTCTTCTTCCCTTGCTTGTTCTGTTGCTTCCTCCGGGGCTGTGTCCAATCCCTGTTCCTGCTCTTCCTCAGTCGCTGCAGAAGATAATAGGTGAAATTTGTTAGCTTCTCTAGAGCTTTGTTGTTTGCCTGCCGTTTCTTTTCTCTTTGGGGTTGCATGTGGATGTTGTGCATTTGGGGCTTTCCCATTCTTTTTTCTCACCTCATTCCACTCTCCCTCTTGATTTTCTTCCATTTCCTGCGTCTTTCTCTTAGGGCATAGCTTGGCAAAGTGCCCATATTCGTGACATACCTTGCATTTAAAAGGAATCTGCTCATAATCAACAGGTTGCAAATGATTCCAGCCATCCATTGACAAACTTATAGCTTCTGGGAGCCCTTTTTCTAGGTCCACCTCTACACATATCCGGGCACAGGAAAACATCGGGGGTTTAGGTTCTGATTTGTCAATATATTTCCCCAGCGAGTTACCGATAGCCTTCAGGTCTTCATCGTTCCAGCAGTGCAACGGTAGGTGAGGTAGCTTGACCCATACTGGTACGGCTGAGGGAATGTCCTTTTCCGGGTCAAACGAGAGGTCCCATTTGTTGATATACATTCCTCTTGGTCCCATAAAATATGGGCCGTTCCTGAATATTAAGTCCCTATCCTCCTTTTTTTCAAAAAAGAAGACAAAGAATCCCTTGCCGCAGAAGTTCTGCTGGACTTCTCCTTGAATGAGGGGGCGCCAGTTTTTATTTAGCCATAGCTCGATCGATCTCGGGGAGGGCCATAGCCCAGTAAAGTGCCCTACCAGTCCTTTTTCAGAGAGCGCAAGGGCTTTACACTTCGAAGCTGTAGAGCCCAACTTAACCTCAGGTATGGCGGATTTTTTGACAAATCTTGAGTCCGTGGATCCAGCCGACTTTGTGGGCTGAGATTACGCTGCTACCAGAGAACGGAAAAGGGCATCGAGGGGCGCCCGTCCCGGGTCAGGAGGAGGGTCCATGGCGTCGGTACCCAACTCAGAAGCCTCTGCCGCCAACCAGAAGGTGAACCAGCTAGGGTTCGCTCGTCCAACTCTATAGTGTACACGCGCAACTATTGGTGGAAACAAGATCTTAATTACATCTAAAACTCATGTGGCAGTATTACTTAATAAATGAAATGAAATATCTTGGTTATATTTAAATAGTGAATTGGATGTATTACTTGCACTAAAAGGTTCACTGACTATACCCATTGGTTTCACTACCCTCCTTTGAGCATGAACATGGTCTTTCATGACATTTATGTCTGCTAGCTTAGGCTTCACCTTCACTTGACTCCATCCATCCATGACCTCCCCTATTTTTGGCTTTCACCCTAATTTTCCTTTTTGAATATTCATATGGAGGACTTCCCCTTTTCTACCGCTGTGTTGGACTGCATCCATGTTTGTTTTGTGTCTCGGCTCTGAGTTGGTGACAGAACTTGCCCCTGGTGAGTTGGATTTTATGCCTACATCATTCTAGTCTATTGCTCCGATGTTTGGCTTAGCACGGAATTCCCTCTAGTCACATGAGATGTTGTTGGCTAAAACCTGAAGCACTTGTACTATCTATGGAAATTATTGGAAATCCCTTATGAAAGCCTATGAAACTAAAATTCTAGAATGTGTTTCTAAACACACGATGAATAAAGGCTAAAGCAATGAAATGGTAAAATAGCCCATGAAGGGTATAGAAAGGTCCAAAAAGCAATGGTTAAACAAATGCTATATCTAAATATTGTTGACCTCATAAATGTAAATATGCCCCAAATGCAAGCTGCGATTAGTTGTGCTTTTTAGCGCATGTGAAATCCCAGAGGGGTCATATAGGCCAAAAAGGCCATGGAAACTAAATGAATGATCCTAATGAACTTGGATCAACTTGATATTGATATGATGTCAAGGTTGAATAAGCACTCTCGAAACAACTTACCCATTTGTGAGGCACTGCCATTCCCTTTGTTATCTTGTCCAGCACAGTGTGTAGCTCCCCTCCTTCCCCGTCCAAAATATCTCTTAGTTGAATTGGTCAAGTCATCCCTTTGTCCTAACCTTGTTCTTAGCCTTCACCCTACCCTAGCAGTTAGACCATGTCCATTGGTGAGTAAGTCTTTAAAGCTTTGGTGCAAGTAAATTATAAATAACATTAAATATCTATGTATTAACTGCCACTTGATTGATGTTTATACTTTAAGTTAAGCTGTGAATATGGTTAAAGGAACATGTCTTAGTCTTTTATTATAATATAGTCCTTGGTTGTATTTTGACCTAGTCAAACATAGTTTGACCATGGTCATTCTTGGGATCCGTGATGGGATGGACCACTTGTGCTTGATGATGTTGATTTATGGTCCCACATGCACCTATTGATGATTCCATATGTTGGATATCTGTTCCAGATGATGATTGATGCAGTTGGTCTTTTTTATTATTATTTCCATATCATCATATCTTACATTGTCCGGGTATGGTGGACCCTACATATGACCTCCACAGGTTATCATGAGGTGTATGAGTACTCATCTCTGGTGGATTTGGGTCTTCTGGATCCATTGAGACATTTATCTTTTAGTTCTGAACACTCCTGGGCATGATAGCAGCAGTTATCTCCCTGTTGACCAGTTTTGGCATGTTGATCCAGCATGTCCAGCAGGGGCATTGGAGGTCAATCGTTGCCTAGGGCGCCACAGAGGAAGGGGGTGGTCCAACCACTTGTTTTTACCATTACACCCCTCTTCCAGACAACCTGGTACACTCAGTTTACAGCGCAGGCACCCTGGATGGCAATTTTGGGCACTTTCAGGGTTTTCAGAGGATTAAAAAATGGAATAAAAAGGTCATTGAGGAATTCGTTTTGGGCAATTGAGGCAAGGTTTTGGCACTTGGTCTTCTTAGAGGTCATCCATGGTGAACCCCCTTCTTCCAGATCAGTTGGCACCAGTCAGTGGGGTCCACAGTGGCTACAGGAGGTCTTTTACTGCATCTCTCTCAGATTATGGGGACAAAATTTGATCATTTGTGTACTTGGACATGTCAGAGAGTCATTTATCATATTATTGTGCCATGGGGACATGCTAGTGAAGGAGATTAATGCCTCCTAGCCCCACCATGTGCTTTTAGTGACTTGTCTAGGTCTTATTGTTGTGGCACATGTATTATTAACCACCCCCATGTATGATGTCACCCTCATTGAGCACTTTAGGCTATGACGTCATCACTTAGTTGAGTGATCCATGTCTTATATTGTATTGGCTCATCTTAGCCGTTGATTGGATTGTTATATCTTTTGATCTCAACCACTAGTTTTCAAAAGTGGTTTAGGGTTTTGGTCTTTCTCTCCTATATAAGGAGGAGACCCCCTCATTGTAAAAACTATCTAGATATTTTTGGCTCATGGCTATTGGAATAAAATCTATCTTTTGGAGTAAATGCTTGGATCTTGGAGTGGATGTTGGTTGTTATGATTGTAAATGCTTTTGTCCATTGCACTGGAAAATATCTTGTAGCTATCTTGCATCTTTTGCCATGCTTTTATTTACAGGTTGAGAAGATGTCTTGGGAGAAATGCGCATTGGTGGGGAGGCTTGCCCTGCAACTTCTTTCCAAATCGTGGATCAAACAGGGAGTGGTTTTGTCTTTGTACCAATCATTCTTTGCTTGTATCTACCCTCATCTTGTTAGAGTGATTGATGCTTTGTCTCCTTGGTTTTGACAGGTTAGAGGGGCACACATGTGGGCTTGGACAAGACATTTTGGCAAGAGGGCTTCAAAATCTTCCATTTGATCTTTGGAAAAGTAATCCTCATCTCAACTAGCATTCATCTCATTATCCAGGTATGCTCTAAAGGTTAGTATTGTTCCTCCTTGGCTTATCCATGGTTTCTAGATCATAAAACCCTCATAATCAAAACCCTTGTAATTTTTATTTTTCAGATCTACTTGGATCTAGCATGCTTTTGGGGATAATTTTTAAAACCCACCTCTATAGCATCCACGACAATTCGGATCTATAGTTTGGTGGTGATTGGCCTCCATTTGACCCATTTCCCAAGGCACATTGGTCTCTCTAAGGGAAGTTGCATTCCTTGAGGGAGGTCATTTGCTAGGTTCTAGTACATGGGTAGGTGAAATTGTTGCTTCATTGGAAAGATCATCCCCTAAAACCTACCCCTAGTGCTTTACGTTTGTGATTTCTACCTTGTGGGCCCCATTCCTCATTTTGAGGGTTGTGCCCCACTTGGGTCACTTAGTGATGCATTAGATCTAGTGAGATCTAGCCATGGCATGCTCTTGATCTTGAAAACCCACCTTGCTTTGCACCTTGACTATCCCGATCTACATTTTGGTGGACATTCGACTCCATTTGCCCCTCCATCCAAGGCATTAGTCATCCTTGAGTCAATTCACACTCCTTGGGTAGGTGGCTTTTTGCTAGATCCCACACTTGGGTATTGCTAATTCTTGGCCAATCCATAGATCCATGCCATAGCATACCCCTAGTACCATTTCATTTCAACTTTGACCTTGTGGACCCAACTTGGATCAATTTCCACCTTTTAAGGAGTGGGTCCCACTTGGCTAATTTTCATGGTACTAAATCATCTTTAGATCTATTAATTGAACCTCATCAGTGGTCCTTGTCATTCTTTGGTTGAATCATTGGTCACTCTTTAAGCCTCTTCAACCACACCTTAAACCTTGGGTCCACTTAACCTTCATAGATCTAACTCACCATTGATCTCCTTGTTCATCATACACATTTCCCTAGGAATCTTTGGGTTAGCTAGTCTTCATTGATTGGCTAGGGTCTCCCTCTTGATCTTGATTAGTCTTGATCTAAAGCGAAGAGTGCCTCGATTGACGTGACTCCCAGCTTGCATTGGGAACCGTGGCATCTCTTGGGTCACCTCTTTAGTTGTCCAACACCTCTACCATCTTAGATGGGATACCTTTAGGGACAACTACAAGTTGTGTGATAACAGTAATTTACAACTCCCTAAAACAAACTACAAAAAGAACTTAGTAAGTAGGGGCTACCCCCCTTGGCCTTTAGGAGTTGTGGTCTAAACGGAGGAGTTTAGGACCGAGGTGACATTGGGTTCTAAACTCATAGTTGCCCTCAAGAACACACATAGCGGTTGGGAGACTTACTCGTGTGCAAGTGTGTTTTAGGCGGCAATAGTGATATTCCAATAGATGATGTTGATGTCCCAACAAATTCTTGCTGACGATGATGATGATGCTGCTGATGGTGTTCCAGCAGAGGATGTTGATGATGCCCTAGACATATGATGATGTTCCAAAAACTTCCTACGACATATAGAATTTCACCAGTCAGTTGGAGAGTTGTTGATGTTGATGATGATGATGATGCTGCTGATGGTGTTCCAGCAGAGGATGTTGATGATGCCCTAGACATATGATGATGTTCCAAAAACTTCCTACGACATATAGAATTTCACCAGTCAGTTGGAGAGTTGTTGATGTTGATGATGATGCTCGCAGAATACCTTGCTAGTTAAGGAGTGTTAAAGAAATGTAACTGCAGAAGATATTCTAGATATACTTGTCTATTGTATTATTGTATTCCTCATTCGGGAGATGTCATTGATGTAATTGATAATGTAAGTGTCATTGAAAGAGTCAATGTAAACCCTAAGTGTTAGGTTGGCCTAGAAATAACTAGAAACGAATATTTTATTGTAAAGTGCACAGGTCGGCCCAGTTAAGTGAGTCAAGCCGACCTAATTAGTAAAAAGGTCAAGTCACTTGTTAAGTATAAATAGGAGGTTGTGTTGCTCATTTGTATCACTCACCTCACTCACTCAAGTTCGCATAGGAGAGAGAGAAGTTCGCACAAGTGAAGGAGAGAAGTTGTTTTGTCTTGGGGTTTTATCTTGTATTTGGTGAATTCTATATTGAGGAAGTTTTGTAGGGGTTTTCTCCCTTGTGGTTTCCCCGAGAGAAGTTTTGTGTTCTTTGTGTTTGTTGTGCTTGTCTTTCTTTCAGTGAATGTATTGTTTATTATGCTAAAGAAATTAAAAACTCACAATAAAAACATAAACCCGTTCATACTATTGCCCTACTTCATCATTGCAGCTGGACCCCCTGATTCAATCTCGTCAAGAATGGGCTTCAAACTTGGATCTTCTCGAACTTGTGCCAAACGCCCCTCCACCTGCTCTTTATGGGAAGGATCCGCAAGTGTTTGTAGCATGCTAGACATGTTTGGATCCTGTAGTTTGTATAATAAACAACCATAACACTGAAAGTCAGATCAAAGCAAATGGTAAATCTCACAACCAGTTTGACCTTAAATATAAGGCTTGAATGATTTCCACAGTGACAACATTACAAGATAACGTTACCTGCATTAGAGCATTGCCAAGTTGCTCAGCCATGGACATGAACTGAGGATTTTGCATAACCTGTTGCACTGCAGAAAAATACTGTTCACCATCCAGCTGTGGAATGCTTTGTTGCCCTGAACTTTGCACACTGCGTTGCAATTGCTCTGCCATTTGATTGAATGATGGATCCTTTGATATCTGTTCTGCCAATTCCTTTATGTTTGGATCCTAAAAAGATAAGATCCATACATTATTTGAGGTGAAGAATAGACATATAGCCATGTGCTAAACTAAACATTATGAAATGAAAACAGAAATTAAATAACTAAGAAAGGCATATATTATAAAGTTTTTTTACATTACATACAATGTAACAAAAAAAATAAAAATTCTTCAATTAGATTATATTTCCATTTAGTGTAAGAACAATAACAACAAAAGACCATGCTGAATGTGAGGAACTTAAGAAATTAATGGCTGCCAACACACTAGAAGCGCCCTAGAAGACTAGTATAACATTGCGATGCATCTGATGTGGCAAACATAGTATACCTTTTCTTCCCTACATGCTTTTCTGAAACAAAGAACAGGATAGACCCAAAACAGCTGAGCATAAAAATAATGTTAATATATTCTGCAATAACCATTAGGCCTAAGTTTTGCTACATGATTTCTGCATGATTGATTTCTACTAACCTCAGCTTCAGATAAGACCCTCATTGTTACCCCTGAGACTGTAAGTTTACAATCTATTGTGGCTAATGTCGTCCGCTGGATATGTACAATCTTGTGTACATTCCATAGAAGCAGTTAGAATTTCCCAATGATCCACTCCTTCCACTGAGTCTTTAACATTATGGATTTAGATCCAAGATTCCTGATAGCTTGCTTAGGATGATCAAGTAAACCCAAAATCTAAGTCAACAACCGTGACACCCTTATCCATTTAAGATGGCATGTTTCCAACTCCCGTTCTCCCATGCATATCCTATCTCTTTATCTTTGTCCCACTAGTGTTGTTCCTTTGCTGATGAGCCCTTTTCTTAGGTACCTTAGTGTAGTGATGGCAAGATTGCAAATATTGTTTTGGGGAATATATTGCCAAAGGTCCAGAAAGAAACTTACTGGAAATATCAGCAAGCATAAAATAGGACCTGAAAAACTCATGAAATTCGTCAACCTGAAAAAATCAGAAAAAATAGGAAAATTGAGAAAAATCGGAGATATATGGTGGCATAATGACAGATCTGAGAGAGGGGCACAGACACATATTTGAGTAGGTAGATGGTTGGTCAAGACTAGAGCATCGAAGTCAGATTCTAAGACAGAGTCCTTCTGGCTTATAATGCGAGGTCAGATCTCTTAAGTAGCTCACAATATTAACAGCAATCTTCCCTTTAAATAATTTTGCTACATGTCATTTACTCCAGAGATATGCCTATATATAAAATAGCATAGGGGAAAAGGGTCTAGGCTTGAGGTATCTATATCTCCCCCAAGGTTGAAGAAGGTGCGACTATATACTGTCCTTAAGTACACCACTATCTTGTGTTTAACCCCACTGCCTGATTAGTTGGCAATCCTACTTTGAAAACTTGCCAAACATTAACTCAGACATCCCTTGTCCTTGAATTGACACGACGCAATCCATGGAGAAAGAGTGACGGTACAAACATAGGAGCCATTTTGGGAACTTGAGGAAAGGACAAACACTAAATCCTTTTATGTCATCTTCCAACCTAGGTTTGAGCTATCTGCTATCTATTATAATGGTTAGTTCATACATGTCTTGTGTTAATATTTGGTCACATAAGTTTGCTATTGTATTGATTATTGTCACGTAGAGAGTACCTCTAGGTGAATAGCCTTCTTGAGTGGTTTTAAAAGGTTGTTTGATGAGAGCTAGATTAGCTCCTAGTTTAGTGTGTAGTTGAGATATTATCCCAACTAGTTATGATTGTGATAAGGTAGTGTGTCTATTTCTAGGAAAATACTTCATTGTATTTATATGAGTACAATTACGTTGATAGAACTTCAACACAATTTTGTTGTGGAACTCCCTTCTCTTATTTTCTGATATGGTATCAGAGCCAATGGAGCTCACAAGCTGAGAGACTTGTGTGAGGAGTTCTTCTCCGAAGAATGAGGAGAAGCTAAGCTTGGGTGTTGTAGTCAATTAGCTTAGGAGAGTGATGCTTGTCTATGTTTGTTATTTGCAGAGAAGATTTCCTTGTAGATGTAGAGAAGGCATAGAAGAGCAATAATAGGATGGAGGAACTGCATGAAGCTGTGGAAAAGGTGCCATTGCAGCCATGGCGGACAAGAAGAGACGGAGCTAAAAAATGGGCAAAGAAAATAATGAAGTTTCATTCCATAATGATCAGTTGGGGGGCATCCCTGGCCTTTAAAGAAGCACTTGAAGCCCAATAGTATGATCCTATCTTCCATACAAGAATTCTCTAAGACCGCCCAAGGTGAGAAGCCAAAGACTTGAACCCTGGCCAACCTCAACCTCACACAAGTCTGCCACAAGGTCATCAACCTTGAGAAGGGTAGTGTGGAACACAAGATCGAGGAGACGATCCTTGAGGTCGCGCATTTGATCCTCGCCGAGAACAACTTCAACATCCACACCCATAACAACGCGAACCAACTCTATATCCCAAAGCTAGACCTCAACGTGCTTAAAGGACAAGTCCTCTTTCCACCAGTTCACCGACGTCTCTGTTAACTTTTCATAAACCAAATCTGATTGATATTTATTCACTGATTTTTATACCTAGTCTTAATTTAACACATAAAACCAATGTTCCCCCAAGTTTTCGGGATGCAGAGACGCAGGAGCTAGGAAACACAAAAATGACATATGAAGAAGTAGCCCCGCAAATTTTAGGAAACGTCGAAGGGTACATTGGGGTCTTCAGCATAGGGACCCCCACTAGGAATACTACCAAATTTATATTAGAATACATAAAAATGGAAAGTTGGAGCAGAAGTCATTAAAGCCTTTAATTTTATAATCTAAAGATTAATACAAGTTTACAACCTACATCAAGTGAAATAAAATGAAATACAACCATACATAAGCTATAACTGACAAAACAAATTTGGCAATACAACCATATTGGACAACGAAATTAAATCAAGGCTACTGAGAAGGAAAATAGTGGACGACATGGCCCTTTATCATTTAACTTTTTATTAATTTTTCATTTTTTGGTTAAAAATTGTCAAAGAAAATGTTGGGACGCCATTTTTAGTAGGGAAACGTTCCCCTTCTGTGTTTCCTTCAAACGGGGACGTGAGGGGAACATTTCCAATCGAGTTTCCAAGTTTCCAAGACGTGCAGGGGTGTGGAAACACGTTCCCTACCTTGGTGATGCATACCTGTGTAACATTGCATAAAACTGAACAAAAAATAGCGATACATTGATTTACTTAACAAATGATGCAAAACGAAAATTCAACAAGATATCATCATCACATTTGATACTTTGGATTTACCCTGGAAACCCCGATCCCTGGGGAAAACTAACAAACAGTCTGTCCTTATTGCAAATTTGTTAAACAACACTTACAGCACTAGGTTTCCAGAGATGACACACCGGATCTCAGACTCCTGACTCTCCCTTACTGCAACTAATCCCAAATCCTCAACAATATCAACAAACCCTGGCTTGAGTGAATCCCTCACTCCCAAGGCTATGAGAGATTCCCTCTCTCGGATTTGATCACTCACTGATCCTTGACTAGCACAAGAGATATGACCCACTTCTACAATTGTGTCCAAACCTTCAGCAATAAAGACAAACCCAGCTTGAGAGAATCACTCTCTCCAAAGCCTCTAAGAGAATCCCTCCCTTAGATCTGATCACTCACTAATCACTACCCAAATCCTCAACAATATCAACAAGCCCTGGCTTGAGTGAATCCCTCACACCCAAGCCTATGAGAGACTCCCTCTCTCGGATTTGATCACTCACTGATCCCTGACCAACACAAGAGATATGACTCACTTCTGCAACTGTGTCAAAACCCTCAGCAATAAAGACAAACCCAGCTTGAGAGAATCACTCTCTCCAAAGCCTCTAAGAGAATCTCTCACTTAGATTTGATCACTCACTATCAATGATCTTGTTGCTCGCCGATGTGCACACAGCAGCGGAAATCTTTCGAAGCTGCTTTTGGAATGTGTGGCCTTGGGGGCAAGCAAAGAGTCAGGTGCTGTCACTTGATACCGACTCCTCTGTTTAGGCTTAACTCCTAACGGAGCCAAGGGGGGTAGACCCTACAAAGAGTTACTAAGGCTCTTTAAGTGTTTTTTGATTGGGATGGGTGTTGTTTTAGGAGTTTTTAGACAATTTGCAACAAAATTATATCCAAACATATATTCGCAAGATAAGCACATCCACAATATATGATAATAAATAACCAACTCACAGATGCATTCACAACATAAATTTAATCAAAATAGTGCAATTGTAAGATAGATAAATTAACTTTAGAAAAATAATGAGACAATTGCTTTGCTTGAGAATTGAGACCAGTGCTAGTGGAGTCACTGTCTTTGGAGTGTTTGGAGTGCTTGGAAAATGTTGTGTGAATGTATCTTGGTAAATTTTATTGTAAATTTTGATGAATGAGGTGGATTATTGTGGGAAAAGGGGATCTCCAAGATATACCTTTCGGTACAGGAGATATGTCCGGAATGCAGTCTAGGTGGCTTCGTACAAGGACATGTGAGCTGGAATGGAGTCTCTAGAGCGGTGTTCAACACTACACCAACAAGGATGTAGCCTAACTGTGCTCTGAGGTCACCTCCCAGTGGTTCCCGCGTCCCCAGGAATAATTTGCCCACTTTTGACTGCAGTGTCCAACGTCAGATTTTCGTTGGTTTATACGGGAGTTTATTTTAATTAGGTTGAAGTAGATTAGTTAGATGTTGTTGGACACAATGTTCACACTGAGGGTGGGGGGGGTGAATCAGTGTGTAGGCAAATTTAAATTCTCTTCTTAACTTCTATTATTCAGCCAAATATTCATCAATGCATCAAACTACCATTTTCATCATTTCATTAACATCCATCACTTAATCATCTATGAATCAAAAGCATTATTGAACCATAACAAAAACCACAACACCAAAGAACACAAGTCAATATATTTTTTGTAATCTTTTTGTATTTGATGGGACTGGCTACAACCGTTAGGGTAAATCAGTACCAACTGATACAAAGAGCACCAACTCTTATTCCAAGACCCAGCCTGGTTTTCTTAGACCCAGCTAAGAAGGGTTGAGGTGTCCAAACCCCAGATGCAAGACTAGCTTGCATTTACAATACAGTTTACATACTCATGTCATCATCACCAACTTGTCACTGCCTTGTCCAAAACTGTCCACATCAATCACTGTCACTGTCTTCACGCTGAGCACATCATTCTGCTGTAGGTGTCATTACTGTATCAAACTTTTGTCCAGGAGCATTCTGTCCATCACCTCATCATACTGTCTTCAGCATTCTGTCCATGAGCATATTGTCCATCTCATCATACTGTCATTAGCATTTTGTAGCCCCAAAAATATTAGCAAACTGTCCTCAAGTACATCTTCATTCTTTCCAGTCATCTTTCTGTCCATCAACATTATGGCCCTAAGTTGATCATCTTCAATTTATCCATGAGCATAAAAACATTATGTCCATCATCATATGATTTAGCATATCAGCATTCTAACTTCTTCAACATGTCATCTTCAGATCAATTGCTGTCTTCACAAAAGGAGAAAAGGTTTTAGAAGCTGGAGATCATTTGCTGCTCCACATGTCTATTGCTGCCCCAAAAACTCAGATCCACGAACCTGTCCTCATCTTCACTTAAAACCCAAAATCAGATCTCCTCTACATATGCGAATCCTCCACAAAAATCCACACACTAAAAATAGAAATTCATCTTCTATTTATAACTTTTCATTCCATCAATTCAGAAGGCCGATTTGTCCTCTTTTTTTTTTTTTTATCATTAAAGAGATTAAATAAATAAAAAATGATTTATTTAATGGTATGCCAAGTCATTTTAATTTTAACATCAACTTGGTGGCTGTCCTCAAGGACCAATACTTATGGGTCCAAGACCAAAACTTTCACACTCCATATTTTCATCCCACATCATTTTTATTGCCTCTAGAATGTATTTATTTTTATCATTAAATAATAAATCAAATAGTATTTATTTTAGGATGGCCGACCCCATCACACCATTTCCATGTTATCCTCATTTAAGATATATGTTATATTTTCTGCCACATCATCAAGCTTAATAAGCTTGCTCCATATGCCCACATTGGCTTCTCAATTATGCCTGCAAGGGCCATTTCACTTGCCCACAATGCTTCTTCTTTATGCCTTCATGGCTCTCCCAAATATGCCCGCAATGCACTCTTGTATAAGCCCGCAAGGGTCTTTTTATACATGCCACAGATATGCCCATAGGAGGCATTGGTTTATGCCCGCAAGGACTATATTAAGATGCCCGCAGCTGCTTTTAAAATGCCCGCAAGGGCTTTAACAAATGCCCACAAGGCACTTATAAAATGCCCACAAGGGCATATAAATGTGCCCGCAGCACTGTCTTGGAGATGCCCGCATGACTTCATTAGGATGCCCGCAGGCTGCTCCAAAACATAGTTTTAAAAATCGGTGAAATCGGAATCGGAATCGGCCGATTCACCGATTTAAGGCCAGACCGGTTCAAACCGGTCTCCAAATCGGATCGGAGGACCGGTTTGGTACCGAACCGGCCGATTCGGTATCAAATCGGCCGGTTCGGTACCGAATCGGTCCGGTCCACCGATTTTTGACAAAAATCGGCCGATTTTTTGGTGTGGGCCTGTGGGCCAGTAAAAAATGGTTTTTTGAATTTTTAACCTATATCGCCATGGTGTTTTAGTACTTGGTGATCATGGTAATGTTAAATTCTTAAAGTAAAAGTGACATTCTCCTTATCTTTTATTTTCCATCCTTTTACTTAAATTTTTAACATTACCATTAATTGTTTCAGGATGTTTGAGAGTGGTTCCAACCTCATCGGACTTCATATGCAAAAAGTAGATTTTTAGATCCCATTCAAAATTCAGCAGACTTAATAGTTTTCAGGATTTTAGGATTGCAAGGTTTCCACCAGATTCTATCATGTATGAGGGTATGGAATTGGCATTTAATCAAGCAGATCAACCCCTATATGTACCTTGATGTTGGTGGTGTTGATTGTTGAATTCCTCTGTCATGACCTTAATAAAAATGTACTCTTCACTCATGCAAAATCACTTATCAAGCATCGAAAGCTTTTTCTACGTTATTTTAGCGATTGGATTAGGAAGTTTCATCAAAATTGTAGTGTGTTGAGTCGTTGACTAATGTCCTTGGAGTATCAACTTTGAAATTCTAGTTAGAAGCAAGGGCTAGAGCCTAGAGGAGGGAGGCATAGGGTGCTATTGATGAATATGATCCCAATATAGGCAATGATTCGTTGAGATGTATGATTGATGATTTATATTTCACATTCATTTTTGTAAATGTCTTTGCTAATTTATTAATTTAATATATATATATATATATATTATATATATTGCATTTCCTCATTTCCACAATTTTGGGGGGTCACGTTTCCCCTGTTTCGAAGTTTCTCCGTTTCGTCCTCGTTTCCCCGTTCCATGCAACTTAGGTTGAAGCTGTTCAAACCCTCGTACAACAATTTTGAAGCAAACATGTGCCTGTTATGACCTTTGCAGTAGTAAAAAGTCATGAAAATCACCTTAAAGGCTAAAAATAAATTGTGGGCAGTATTGTGGATGAAAGCAGCCCTAAACAACAAGTATAGGTGCTCTTTGGCCTTCAAACAACAGGTCTGGGTCATAACAGCAGTCCTAAAATCTTGAAAATGTCGTTTTTCTTTCAAATTTAAACATTTTATGTATTTTTGAGTAAACCGATTCATTAAATTCAAATCGGCCGATTTATGACCGATTCATTACCGATTCCGATTCCGATTCCGAGTTGACCATCTGGGAATCCAACCAAGAAAGCAAATAACAAAACAAGTCCCAGTTAAGCCTAAGGATTCCCCTGTTGTGATCCAGAGTGTGTCTGGTGACAACTTTGGAGGGTGCCCTCCATTTTATATAGCTCTGGAAGTAAATGGGTTGATACTGCATAATTGCATGCAAGATTTAGGAGCTGAAGTGAATTTCATGCCCCTTAGAGTCATGAAACAACTCGAACTAGTGCCCACACGGCCTTACAGAAATGTGTGTGGAATGGACTCTAGAACAGTGAAAGCTATTGGGATAATAGAAAATTTACCTGTTAGATTGGCTGCATGTTCGGATATTGAACTATCAATGAACATCTTAGTCCTCGATGTCCCTGATGTTTGGGGAATGTTACTGTCCAGGGAGTGGTCGGCTAGATTAGGCGGGAGTGTTCAAATGGATCTTTCATATGCTATGATCCCAACCGGAAAATGTTCATCTATAACTTTATTCAACGAACCACCCATGCAAGAGCATGTAGAGACACCTGAACACTTATTTAATGAGGCTATGTATTCAAGCGATGAAATCAAGAACTTCATGGTTTTGGAAAATTATTGGGAAGAAGCAAAGAAACACCCTTTTCCACTAGATCATGTGTGGAAAATGCACTTTGACAGGGCCCGCTCCCGACATGGTGCAGGGGCTGGGATTGTCTTGACCTCACCATCTGGAGAAGAGGAATTATTCTCTTTCCGTCTGGAGTTTGATTGTACAAACAATGTGGCTGAGTATGAAGCTTTGCTTTTAGGATTAGAGATTGTGCGAGAAAGGAACATCAAGTCTATAACTGTCATGGTGATTCTGACCTCATTGTATCCCAAGTTAAGAATCAATTTGGTGCTAAGAATAATAGACTTAGAGATTAAAGAAATGTAGTTTGGGACACTATTGAATGTTTTGATGCCTTCGGAATTAAGGTCATCCCACGTCAGCAAAACACTCTAGATGATGAGTTGTCGGTCATAGCCAGTACCCTCCAAGCTTCTGAGTCTCTATCGCAAAGCAATTGCAAGGTTGAAGTCTTGCTCAGATCCTCAGTCCCCGATAATCAATATTATTGGCAAGTTTTTTATGATGATGCTCAAATCATCCAATTCTTAACTGCTTCTGCGGTTCTCAAGCACTCTCTCCCTTGGAGCACTTGTCCCAGCTGGAGCCAGGTGTTATCACACCATAGTAGTTGGGCTACCATGATTGCAGAGCAGTCATTTGCATATTTTTTACCTTTTCCTTTACATAGTTTCAGTGAGATCAACTATGATTAGCCATGTTATTTATGATCACTCACACATCAGAGTAGCCCTATATCAGACATACAATAGACCTTATGGCAAGGTTGAGCCTCTTGACCTCAGATTTGATGACTGAGATGACCTTTTATTCCATACAGATGCAGTGTAGTGTTTGTAGCTTCAACAGTAGTGTTTTCAGTGATTACAGTTGGTTCAAATAGCACATACAGGTATATGGCCCAACAAGTATATGATGTGCATTGGTTTTATTATCTTGTTGTTTTAGTCATTTTTATAGTTGGACTTAGTATATAGTGATCATGACCTGGCAGTCTATCTATACAAAAATAAAAATAGTTGTCATTTGTTACCAACTATTTTGTAGCATAGTTGGACTTCTTGTGAGCCGCCAATTTCATGAACATGTTCAATGTTCATCTTTAGTGTTCAGAAGTTCAGAAGTCATTTTCAGGGCAATTTTTGCCCCATTTGTAATAAACTACATGTTCATACCCCCTTGGGGAAATTGTAATAAGTTGGTTTAAGCATGGTCCTTTTATAAAAGACTTGGCTTACCTTAGGTTTTGCCATAAGGGGGATACTTTGGAGTGTTTTTTCCTTAAGAAGTATGCGCTACGCTTCAGTGGCGTATAATTCCTGAGTTTTTCACTCACACCTCCAAAGTTGGAGTATTTACCATGGTGGTCGAACCAAGGGAGGTTATTCAAGTCTTCGTGTCTAGGATTTTTTACATACTAGCCATCTAAATTGAGTCATATGGACATGCACTAGGTCCCCTAGGAATTTGGTTTCATTCTGGCAAAAATATTGTTTTTCGTAAATTAGACCATCTTTTAATGGTTTAATTGGAAAAATTCAAAATGTAATAAAAGTGTCGTTTGGAGGCAGAATTTGGCATGGGGAGGCTCGTTTTGACGCTCAGAGCATCCTCTTTACCCTAGTGCCCACTTTCTTCATGTTCCGGGCGATTATGTCGCCTCTGGGAGCTTTTTTCGTTAAAGATGCATCAAATTGGCATTTTAATGCTAAAAAAGAGAAAATGTAAAGTTGACAAAAGTTAAAAAAGTAAAAAATGAATAAAAATTCGTATGGGAAAGGGTGGCATGGTTTATTAAAGTAATGTACGACCACTTATTATGATTAAAGCACATGCCAATTTTGAGTTAGGATAAGCGAATGGGTGATATCCATTTTGATTTGCGCCTTTCATCTTTCACGTGGGCCTCTTACTCCACGTCAACAAGCTCACAGGTTGGAAAAGCGATTGTTCCAAGGTTGGGCGAGAGTTACAATGTGAGAGGGGCACCCCTCTTGTGAGGTGGTTGCCACCTCTACCAATCACCACCAACGAAGCTCAGTTCAACGCTTCAATCAAGCGTGAGTCTCTCCACGGGTTGTGGCATGTGCCTTCCACTCCAAGCTTTCGCCTTTCTCTTCATGCATTCAAACTCCTTCTTTGTAACTCTATAAATGAAGGCTCAAGCTCCATCATTCAGTGTGGAATTTTGTGCAAGGAACCTCTACTGTAATATTGTAAATTGCTTTTTGTTGTTTGGCAAACAAGCTTGGAATAAAGTGAAGACTTTGGAGGTCTAAAGTGTGCAATTTCTCATGGCATGTGCTTGAACCAAGGTGACATATTTTCAGCTATTCTTCCTTTCATGCAAGTGTTTATGGTTTTAGCTAAAGAAGGTTATACTCTAATCCATAGGATAGACATTTGAAGCTTCAATTTGTTTATTTGTGCAAAATTATTTAAGATCTAAGAGTTGCATTTTGTAGTCAGTTATACTTGTGCACTCTTTGTTTTATTTAACCTATCATACTAAGATCTAATCACTTGTTTGAAGGGTGTTTGGCTTTATAGATCACCAAAAGGCAAAGTAGGATTTGGAGTTCAATTGCTTCCTCTTCCTCTTTGCTACTTTCCAATGCTAATGAGTTTTGTCATGCAGGATATCTCAAAGTGATCCATTTGTTCAAGCTTGGGCTTGGGTTCCTTCTCTTCACCCATTTAAAATTAAAATCAATCTTCTTTCCCTTTCTGTTGGTTACTTAAACGAGTCTCCATAAGTTAAAATTTCAATCTTTCAAGACTATTCGCTCACCTTGCATGCAAGTAGTTTGAAGTTAAAGTTTTCAAGGTTTTACATCATTGATTGATCTACTTTGTTTGCATCTAGATCTTAGATCTTGTTTTAAAAGCGTTCATCCTTGCATGATCTAGTTTGTATTTTGTTTTATAACTAACAATACTAATCCACTAACCTCTCTTTGTTCAAAGCTCTTACTTACAGGAAAGCAAGGAAGCAAGGCCAAACAAAAGAAGCCCAAAGGCTAAGGCAAATCCAAGAAGAGCAAAAGCAAACCTTAAAGGCACAAAAAACTCTATTCTTCCCTCTTATTCATTCCCACTTCTATCCTTGTGCCTTCAAGGAGATTTAACACCAAATCATTTGTACAAAATATTAATAAAGAGCAAGTGGGATAAAGGCTCCCACACCCTACTTCCCCCATTTGGGGAAAGCCTGTATTGTCTTTGAGTTCTTTATTTGCTTTATACCTGCAAGTAGAATAGGAAAGTTAGATTAGTTTTACTTTTGATAAGCTAAGTCACCGGATTCGGCGATTTTTCGCCTTGAAATCCGAAATTCGTCGTTTTTCTGTGGTTGGCGATCTAGATGGTTGAAAATCGGCGATTTTAATGGAGTTTCAATGGCCCGCAGGTAAACCCTACCAAAACTATGTCCATCGTCGAGGTCGTCGTGAAACTGAAGCCGTCATCGTGGAGGTCGAGTGAAAGTAGAGGTCGTCGTGAAGTGTGGAGGCAGTCGTCAATGGTTGTGAATATGGGCCCGTGTTCCCATGAAGAGCTCGTCGTGTTTGCAGTGAAGAGCCCGCCAATTCCCAATCAGCTGTGGGCATGTCGTTGGCTTGCGGCGAGTCTCCTGTAGACTATAGTGACAACTCCCCAAAGTTTGAAACCCGCTCGTGCGGCCTGTTCGCTCTTGCCCTCCGGTCCACTTGTCGCGAATGTTTTTAAAATACATGTTTAATGTGTTTAAAACTTTAATCATTTGCTATGGTTTAAAGTTTTAACATATTGAATTTTATTAAAAAAAATCATATATTTTTTTTTTATTTTCAAATTTTGTTTAAATTTATGTTTAAAATTTCATTTATTGATACACTGTTTTTTAAATATATGTTCCAAGTATTTAATGGTTAAAGGTGGTATACTTTATCATATTAATTTTATTAAAAAAAATTATATATTTTTTTATTTTCAAATTTTATAGGCTCTCGAATTTAATGCCGAATTTTATCACCAAAATTTTCATTGCCGAATTTTTTACGAACTTCAAGGTTGTCGAATTCGAACTAGGTGACTTAGTTGATAAGTTGCTAGATCTTAAAGTTTGTAGCTTTAGTTTAGTTTACTTCAAGCTTTTGCTTAGTTTTCCTTCTTTGATATAAAATTGTTAAAAGGAACATAAAGACTTTTGAATCTCACTATAAAGTGGATCAAGAGCACTCTTTGTCGGAGAGCTTTTCATTTTTGTCTTAGTTGTTTAGTTTTCCTTTTTATATAAAACTGCTTAAAAAGAACATAAAGTCTCTTGAATCTCACTGCAAAGTGGATCAAGAGCACTCTCTGTCGGAGAGCTTTTTATTGCTTCAAGTTAATTAGATTTATTTCAGCATTTCACTTGTTCATAAAATCTCTTGAATCTCGCCATAAGACGGATCAAGAGTGCTCTCTATTGGAGGGTCAATGGTTCTTGCTTTCATCATCTAATAAAATTGGAACGAACATATTTTTCTACACTGTGTATGCTCTACCCACCAGTGGGATACCCAAAAGTAGTGTAGCTTGTTTAATTTCCTCACATCTAATTCCACTTCAACATTAATAAAAATAAACTCCCGAGAAAACCAACGAAAATCCAGCGTTGATCGCTACAATCAAAAGTGGGCAAATTTTGCCTGGGGACGCGGGAACCACTAGGAAGAGACCTTAAGAGCACAATTAGACTAAATCCTTGTTGGTGTAGTGTCGAACACCGCTCTAGAGACTCCGTTCCAGCCCACATGTCCCTGTACGGAGCCACTTAGATTGTAATCCGGACATATCTCCTGTACCGAAAGGTATATCTTGGAGATCCCCTTTCCCACAATAATCCACCTCATCAAAAAAATTTACAATAAAATTTACCAAGACATATTTGCAAAACATCTACAAGCACTCCAAGCATTTCACAGACATCGACTCCATTGGTACTGGTCATTTTTACAACAGCAACTATTGATCAATCATTTCATTTTCTTATTATCTATCTGGAAGTTGTTGTTATTTGCTTTATCATATCATGCTGTGAATGTATCTTTAAACTTTTTCATCAAATATTGTGGGATGTGAATTACCTTGCAAATATATACTTGAATATAAATTTTGTTGCGAATTACTTAAAAAAATCCTAAAAAACACCCATCCCAATTCACAAAAACACTTAAAAACATTTAAGAGCCTTAGTAACTCTTTGTAGGGTCTACCCCCCTTGGCTTCGTTAGGAGTTTGCCTAAACGGAGGAGTCGGGATCAGGTGACAACACCTGACTCTTTGCTTGCCCCCAAGGCCACACATTCCTCAAAGCAGATTCGAAAGATTTCTGCTGTTGTGTGCACATTGGCGGGCAACAGTTATTGACTATCCACATGGATGTATTACTTGCACGTAGAGGCTCTTGTTTTATACTCGTTGGTTTTACCCTCCTAGAAGTGTGGACCTGATAATTCCCACCTTTTATGGCTTGCTTGCTTAGGCATCACCTTCACTTTCACCATCCATCTGTTACCTTCCTTACATTTTTTGTCGTTGCCCTGACTTACACCTCAGCCTGTGATATGGAGGACCTCCCCGCTTTTGCCTCTATGTTGGATAGCATCCATGTTAGTTTTGTGTCTCGGCTTTGAGTTGGCAACAAAACTTACCATTCGTGATTTGGATTTTATGCTTGGATCTCTCTAGTCTGTTGCCCCGATGTTTGGTCTTGATTGCGGAATTCCCCCTAGTTGTTTGAGTTGTGTTGGCTAAAACCTAAAGCAAATTGTACTACATGTGGAAATTATTGTTATATCTTTTGTAAAGCCCAATGAAAAGGGTTGTGAAATGGAAATGAAATTCAATGAAATGAAATGTAAATGCACCCCGGATGAAATCTGCGATTAGTTGTGCTTCTAAGCACATGCAAAATCCCAAAGGGGTCCTAAAGGCCTAAAAAGCAATGGATAAATGTATGCTAAATCTAAAGATTGTTGGCCAATGAAATGAAATGAAAGGCCCAAATAAAGTAGTGGTTAAGTATATGCCAAATCTAAAGACTGCTGGCCTCAAGTGAAATTTGCCTCATTGAGCCTATTGGTTATGATATGAGACGGGGTAAGGGACAGCTAATTCAAAGTGTCCCCAGAACCTCAAGTTACGGTTAGTCGGGCACCTAGTTCACGGCGGTTCTAGTAGTAGACATTTTGCCAAGGTTGAATAAGCACTTCCCTGAACAACTTACCCATTTGTGAGACACCGCCATTCCTTGTGTATTCCTTGTCCAACATATGCTTAAGTGTGTAATACCCTTTCCTTTATCCAAAGTATCACAGTGTTGAGTCAGTCAAGTCATCCCCCTTAGCCTAGCCTTGTATTCTTAGCCTTCAACCTATGCTAGCAGATTGATCATGTCTACAGATGAGTATATTCTCGAGGTTCTTTTGTGAGTAAACTATTATTTAACTTGATGATTTATTATAATTAAATGTTAATTGCTAGTGAAATGATTGTTTAATGCTTTAAGTCTTGCTATGAGAATGATTAAAAGAGCATGTCCTAACCATTTGCACTTACAGAAGCAGGCTCTCCTAGCCTAGGTCATATTTTGATCAGTTTTGACCAAGTCAAAACTAGTTTGACTAAGTCAACCTTGGGATCCATGATGAGTTGGACCAGTGATGATGTATGATGATGATTTATGGTCCTTGATACACTATTGTGGTGCCATACAGTGGAAACAAGTTTCAGATGATGGTTGATGCACTTTTTTATTGATTATTATTGTCTCCAGACCATTATATTATTTTTGTCTAGGTATGGTGGATGCTACAGATGATGTTACAGGATGCCACAGGGTGTATGGGTACTCATCCTTAGTAGATTTGGGTCTTTTGAATCCATTGGGACACTCTGTTTACAGTTTCAGACACTTTTAGAGATGATATGAGCATTTTTCCACCAATTGACCATTTTGGCCATGCTGAGTTGGCATGTCCAGCAAATGATTGGAGGCAAGTTGTTGCCTATGGTACTACAGAGGAAGGGGGTGGTCCAACCACTTGTTATTACCATATTACCCCCCTTCCGGACATGATGGTACAGTCAGATTTTGTGTCTGGGCACCAGGCAGTTGTTTTCAGGCAGTTTGATGGATTTTTAGGTGGGATAAAAAGGTCATTAAGGAAATCGATTTGGGCAATTGAGGCAAGGTTTTGGCATGAGGTCTGTTTCGAGGTCATTAATGGTGTATCCCACTCCTTCCAGATCAGCTTGCAGCATTCAGTGGGGTCCACACAGTCTCTAGGGTATCTTTTGATGTATTCTTCTCTCAGCGGAGAAGGCCAGGATTTGATCATTTGTTCACTTGGACATGTCATTGAGTCATATGTTATATTATTGTGCCATGGGGTCATGCTAGTGAAGGAAAGTAATACCTCCTAGCCCCACCATGTGCTCCCAGTCACTTGTCCTAGTCATATTATGTGGCCTACTTGTATTTTAGCCACCTCCATGTAGTGCGCACCCCTCCTAGTGTCTCCCTCATGTATTGTGCACCCCCTCATGTGAGTGATCCATGTTATATTGTACCGACTCATCTTAGCCATTTATTGTATCATTGTATCTTTTGATCTCCACCACTCATTTTGAAAAATGGTTCAGGGTTTTGGTCTCCCTCATCCTATTTAAGGAAGAGACCCCCTTATTGTAAAGACACCTTTTGGCTCTGGAAAACTTGGAATAAAATACTATTTCTGTGGATCTACTTCTCTTGCTTTGATGGGATGCTCTTGTACATGATTATACATCTTTTGCTTTAGACATCTTTGCTTGTCACAGGGGATTTCAACGCTACAGAGGGAGGCCAAATTGACTAGTTGCAGGGGTGTGAATTGCTTGGAGGGAAGATTGTAGGGGTTTCTCACATCCCCCTCGGGCAAGACGTTTTCATCTTGAAGGGAGTTTTTCAATTGTGCTTTGTCCATTGATTTGCTCTCTTTGATATGCCATGCTTAGATCTCATTCATCTGTGGATCAAATCTAACAATTTGTAGTTTGTTTTACAGGTTGAGTGGGACTTTTTCCTCCTTGGACTTGGACGTTTTTGCTTGGAATCACTTGGATCTAGCTTGGAATTGTAACTAAATGCAAGGATCATCTATGTGCAAGGTAGCCGCAAGCATTTGAGGTAAGATCTACGAGGTACGTATCCATTTTCTTGTCTTTCATCCATTTGGTCACTCGAACCCTTAAAAGTTAAAACCCTCATTTTTTTATTTTTCAGATCTATGGAGATCTAGCAATTGCATGGGCTTAATAATTAAAACCCACCTCTATAATAATTAACACATTCCCAATCTAAAGTTTGGTGGACATCTGACTCCATTTACCCCCCAATCTAAAGTTTGGTGGACATCCGACTCCATTTACCCCCCAATCTAAGGCACTGGGCCTCTCCAAGGGAGGTCGCACTTGTTGGGTAGGTGGCCATTTGCTAGATCCCATTTGTGGGTATTGCTCGTTCCTTCTCAAATCCATAGATCCATATCATAGCAAACCCCCTAGTGCCATTCCACTTTGATTTTTACCTTGTGGGCCCCATTTGGACCATTTGCTAGATCCCATTTGTGGGTATTGCTCGTTCCTTCTCAAATCCATAGATCCATATCATAGCAAACCCCCTATGCCATTCCACTTTGATTTTTACCTTGTGGGCCCCATTTGGACCATTTTCCACATTTTAAGGGTGGGCCCCATTGGGCCCCATTTGGATCTTTTATCTTGGCATTAGATCTATCTAGATCTACAAATATTAACCTATAAGTGGCCTTGTCTTTTCATTGGTTGAACATTTGTCCTTGTCATAAGCCTCTTCAACCAAGCCTTAACTCTTTGGGTCCACTTATCCATTCTAGATCTAGATCTATCCCTCTTGATCTCTTCATAGTTCACCTTTCACATTTCCCTAGGAGGTCTTGAGTAGGTTGGCTAGGGTCTCCCCCTTGATCTTGTTTAGGCTTGATCTAAAGTGAAGAGTGCCTCGGTTAGCATGACAACAGACAACCAATTGCATTGGAAACCGTGGCATTTCTTGGGTCACCTCTTTAGTCGTCCAACACCTCTACCGTCCTAGATAGGATAACCGTTAGGGACAACTACAAGTTGTGTGATAACAGGTATGAATCGGAGTATGATAGAATACTGTTCTTGTTTCTAGCCTAGTTCTAAATTTTACTTTTGATCCAAATATATCCCTCTCCTTGCATGTTATTTTATGTCACATGCTAGAATAACTGAAACATCCATCATTTCAAGAACATGCATTGCATAAGGTACTGTTCATTTGCATACAAAATGACTTATTCTATCCTAGAGTATAGTCTTCAATATTTTTAAATAATACACAATGGCCACTAATGGAACATACAGGACAGTCCTCTGTGAAACAACAAATTTACATTGTCTGTAAAAGCTTTGTGAATGCAACAACCCAAACTACGAGTGAATAGTTAGTGTACACTATATCAAAAGAGACTTGAATCACAAGATTCATGAAAATTCAAACATAGCATTACAAGATTATATAAGAAATTCAGCATACATTGAGCAAGCTTGACATTGCAGAGAAATCGAATGGATTTGGGGCTCCCATGCCTGGATTTGATGCAGCCCTCCTTTGTTCACTGCTCGTAGTACTTTGGGACTCTGATGATGATGTCTCCACTTTAGTTCCCTTGCTGTCAGATCCATTCGACTTCTTTTCTGGAAAATTCACAAATCAATCATATACATTAAGTAAATGATCTTGCCTCCTTGCATTTATTATTTCTTCTTTCCTTTAAACGATGAAATGCTGCATCAAATGTATTTCCGTCTTAAAGGCCAAGGTGTGTTAATAAAAATTCAGTTCAATTACAGAATATCCCATACTTAAATACCCAAATGGAGAAGAAAATGAAGTGAAATGTTCATAAAGGAATTAAGCACGAAAGCATAATGCATCATAAAAATTATGAAGTGGAAAAAAAACACGAACATGATGGATAAACACAAACATGAGAAATCATAATTGAAAAAAAAACAAAAATGCGCCATTGCAATTCCAACATGCAATGGAGATGGATAAAGACCTCCCCCCATTCCCCCATGGGTGAGTCGTTACAAGAAATATATGAGTAAACACCTATTGGTGATTGTGAAGAATACAAATAGCATAGTATTTATACTACTTAGCTTGCAGGGATGCATTCCTATGGAAGGATGTGGTACTTAGTAATTCAGACATATATGTGTATAACACCTATTCGGGTATATGACCAGTCAACCCCTCTAGAGATAACGAAGCATTGAAAATAAGTTCTGATTTTTCAATCTTTGAAGAGGTGTAAATAGGTGCATTTTGGAGAGAAGTTGAAAGCAACAAAAGAGGAATTGAACCAAAAAGATGGAATTACCAATCATTTGAAAATAGACTTCATAAATTGATGTTGTACACTGAGAAACACGAACCTCAGAAAGCATGCCGGAAGAATACCAAAATATGCCATTGCAGTTCCAAGTCCAACAAGCAATGGAGATGGATAAAGCGCCCCGGCCCCCCCCCCCACAATTCCCCCATTGGTAAATATGACAAATATATTGAATGACCACATATTAGCAATTGTGAAGAATACAAACAGCATATTATTTATAATTTTATACTACTAAGCATGCAGGGATGCAACGCTATGGAATATATATATATATATATATATATATATATATATCTCACCCCTTCTGGAGATGCTTCAACCTCAAAGCATTGAAAATCAGTTCTGATGAACTTTTCAATCTTTGATGAGTGTAAATAGGTGCACTCTGGAGAGAAGTTGGAAGCAACAGAAGAGGAGTTGACCCAAGGACATGGAATTACCTTCCATTTGAAGATAAACCTAATAAATTGATATTATTTGCTAATGGTAAATATTCCCATGGTATCCAATGTTCACCAACTAGAATGACATCAACTCCTTTCAACAAAATAAGACACATAGAATTTGAGAATGTAGACTTTCACAGTTCATAATAATAGTGTAGTATTTTCTGGAGGATAATCTGTGCCAAACTCATGAAATGAACCCTGTGGTATTTTCTGGAAGATATTCTGTGCCAAACACATGAAATTAACCCAATTACCATGGGTTTGACACAGATTATCCTTCCAGAAAATACTAGACTATCAGGATACATAGAGGTTTGAAGTGAATACATATGCATTGACAAATTGACCTTATGAGACTTCCTGTAACTGAATTTGAAAACGATTAACAACTTCAATATTCAAACCATTCGGCAACTAGGATAACAGCAACTTCTTTCAACAGTATAGAACACAGAAGTTTCAAGTTAACACAGTGATACATATGCATCGACAAATTGACCTTGTCAGACTTCCCATAACTTTATTTGAAAACCATCAACAACTTTAATATTTGAGTTTGGTTGAGGATAAAATGGATCTATGCTGTTTATTTTATTATAATTATCATTTTTTAAAGTTTTTTATTTTTTTTCCACATGGTTCACGGAACACCCTATTTTTTCGGTGCCCGCTACGTCCACGTTAACCTCCCCGGCGTCCGGAGACATAGGAAGGGCAGTTAATTGGCTAGTAGAGCTCCTGATGAGCTCAGCGGCTCACTTAAGAGCAAGTGTCACTGGCGGGACTTGAACCTGGGTGGAGCGGATAACAATCCGATAACTCAACCACTCGGGCTAAACCCAATTGACTTTAAGTTTTTTATTATTATGGTAGGCTAATTTCTATTTTTTTAAATTTTTTGGTCACTTTTTTTTTTAATTTAAATTATTAACATCACAGCTGTGACACATGACAGTAGATGCACATAACTACTCGTTGTGCATTTCCCCGAACATACCAAATCAAATTCATTGACTACAAACAATAGAGTAAAGTGTAGAAGAGATTCCTCATATAGGAACGAACGTTACATCTCTTTAATACTGGGTTGTAGAATTCAAGTTTAACATGGATCTATTTAGTAATTGTATTTAAATTTTATGTTTGTAGAAATTCATCTATATATGATATGTGTGTGTGTAACATATGTAAGCTCATATATTGTGATTCTATATATATATATATATATATATATATATATATATATATATATATATTGTGATTCTATATAACATATATATATATATTTTTATATAATTTTTTTTGAGTTAACATGCATTATAGACATAACACACACACTCACATATAAAACACATCTCACCCATTAGGCTGTAGAAAGTGCCTCTCACGGCAATGAATAACATTAACCGACCAACAAGGGATACGTCAATAAAATTATGACTGGTTTTGGAATCAACTAGTACAAGTACTTCTCATACCTTAACCTTCTCCTTAATCTTCAGAGTTTTAGAGCGACTGTTTCCATTAACAGTTGTCAATTGTAGGTGCTTAAACTGTTTTCATAAGTCTCAAAGATTTGTTGAACAGGGGTGCAAATTGTATCTACCATCAAATTGTGAAGCCACAATGCCTCACAACTAACCTAACTGGCTGCCATGTACTCAGCCTCTGCAGAACTCAAAGCAACAGACTTTTGCTCCGACTGAAGAACGACACAACTGTCGATCCCAAACTGAAACAACAATCGGAAGTGCTCTCCGATCTGAAGCACTGCCTGCCCAATCTGAATCTGTGAAACCAACCAAGCCCATTACATCTGACCTCCTATAGTCCAGACCATAATCTACTGTCACTACAAGATATATCAAAATGTGTTTTGTGGCAGTCCAATGCACTCTCTTAGGCTCCACTGTGAACTGACTGAGAGTGTTCACTGCAAAACTCAAATCTGGTTTGATGTTGACCAAATACATCAACAAAACTATAAGTTGAGAGTACAAAGTAGGATCCACCAACTCTCCCTCAGAAGCATGAAGCTTCTTCCAGTTGGCGATCATGGGTGTGGACATGGGTCTGCACTCCTCCATCCGAAATCTCTTCAGAACATCTACAGCATATTTTCCTTGCCCCAGGAAAACATGTCCATCCTCCTGCCAAATCTCCATCCCCAAATAGTAATGCATCAGCCCAAGGTCAGTCATCTCAAACTCTGAAGCAAAATCTTTCTTGCATGCTTCAATCAAGTGATCTCCTCCTGTAATGAATAAATCATCAACATACCGCAGAAGAATGAGCGGATTACCTCCAACCACAATGAAGTATAGATTGGGATCAACCTCACTCTTCTGAAACCTAATCGAAAGCAAATATGAATCAATCCTTGAGCACCAAGGCCGGGGGGCTTGCTTCAGACCATACAAGGCATTTTTCAGCCTACACACATGAGACTCCCTCCTATGTATCTCAAAGCCCCGTGGCTGCTCCAAATATACCTCCTCCTGTAGAAAACCATTCAGGAAAGTGGTTTTCAGATCCATCTGATGAATCCTCCAACCCATCTTTGCAACAATGGAGATCATTGCTCTGATCGAAGAAAGTATAGCAACTAGCGCAAAGGTTTCATCATAATCAACTCCCTCTACCTGTGAGAACCCCCGCGCTACAAACTGAGCTTTGTACTTATCGATGTTGCCATCCACAGCATGCTTGATTTTATAGAGCCACTTGGAAGTCACCACTGACTTCCCCTCCGGTCTCAGAACAATCTCCCATACACCATTCTTCATGATGGAATTGTACTCTTCCATCATGGCATCTCTCCAAACCTGATGTGTGGATGCCTCCTCATAAGTAGTAGGCTCGGACTCATGCACGCTGGTCACCACTTCCATGTAACTGGAAAACTTCTCTGGTCCCTTGCTCTCTCTGACCTCCCTCCTAGGTGGCCCCACAGACTCAGCTTCCTTCACAAGATCCTTAAGCCAACTTGGCTTTTGTTTCTTGGAAGTAGCTTCTTGTGGTAGGCCCTCCTCATGAACCTTCTCTTCTGACAACTGTCTCCCTGAAGAAGTACCTGTGGCATGAGATCCTATACTCGGTGATCCTGAACCTGTACCATATGTGCCCGAATCACATGAAGGTGAAACCTGTGACCCGTGAAGTTGTCCATGTACCAGAAGTCCCTGTAGACTGAGTACCTGAAACTGATGAATCTGTAACATGTGACCCAGTCACCCCTGGAACTTGTGACCCTATGCCCTGACTCACTGAACTCTGAGATGCTGTCACCTGTGGAGTCACAACATGCTACTCCACCATCTCTGAATCACAAGACTTCCTAAAGACCCGCTCCTCCTCAAATATCACCTAACTCCTCACAACAACTTTCCTCTGTGCAGAAAGGTATAAGCGGAAGGCCTTCAAAGTCTCATCATAACCAACAAAGATGCCTTTCTCTATCGTGGGCTCTAACTTTGTCCTCTTCTCAGAAGGGACATGAGAATATGTAAGGCATCCAAATATACGAAAGTGACCAATCTCAGGCCTCTTCCCGGTGAACATCTCCTCAGGAGTTTTACACCCTAATGCACGGTGTGGACTCCTATTCTGCACATAAACAACAATACTATAGGCCTCATCCCATAGAAAGAAAGGAAGACTCTGATCATGCAACATGGCTCTACCTGCTCCCACTACGGCTCGGTTCTTCCTTTCGGCAACTCCATTCAACTGTGGAGTAAATGGAATTGTCAACTGCCTCTTGATGCCCTCCTGTCTACAAAACTAATCAAACTCCTTGAAGGTATACTCACCCCCATTGTCTGACCTGAGTGCTCGAATCTTCCTTCCTGTTTGGTTCTCCACAAGAGCTTTGAACTCTTGGAACCTCTTCAAGACTTCCTCAGACTTCTTGTTTCTCAGGAAGTAGATCCAGGTCTTCCTGGAGTGATCATCAATGAAACTGATATAATACTCAAAACCTATCAACGAAGCAGAAGACATGGGTCCACATAAATCAGAATGAATCAAATCCAATACTCCACCTAATTTAGTATCACTGCTTGGAAAAGCAGTCTTGGTGTACTTTCCCAAAGCACACCCTCTGCACACACCACCCTACTCTGTGTTTAACTGCGGTAAACCTGTAGACATCTCCCTTAGCAATCTCAAAGCTGAATGATGAAGGTGGGCCATCCTCCTGTGCCATAACTCACACATCTCATTGCTATTGCTAGTGTGGGCCAATGCATGATGAGGCTAGAAGAAAAGCTTGTACAGTTTCCCACATCTAAATCCAATGGCATATGAAGTAGATGGTCATGTTGCTCTGGGAAAAATATACACTTTCCCATCTAGGACACATACTCCAAAACCCCTGTCCTCAATAGTGGAAACTAAAACAAGGTTCTTCTTCAACCCTGGGACATACAAGACATCCCTCAATGTCATGGATTGCATGGACTCCCTCTGAAAGGTGACAGTCCCTCGCCCAACTGCTATCACAACCGTGTCATAACCCAACACTACCTCTAAACTCAAGTCGGTCTCAGTCATCTCGGTGAACACATCTCGAACAATTGTCATATGGCTCGAAGCCCCACTGTCAATATACCAAGTGGAAGTAGTGGTGGTAGCACTCAATGAATGACCAACCAAAAAAGAATATTGAACCTGGTCCTCCACATCACTGCTGGTGATAGATGCCCTCTCTGTACATCTAGCATAGAGAGAAAACTCTCCCTCAAAACGTGAAGCAAAATCATCCATATTTGCTGCTACTATCTACTATCCCTTCTTCTTCTTCTTCGAACACTGTCCAACATAGTGTCCAAACTTCTAGCAAGCAAAGCACTTGACTTTGCTCATGTCTCTCTTTTGCTCACCAGTGTGTTGTTTGGTCCCACCCTTAGGACCCTTCTTGAACTTCTTTTTCTTTCCTTTCGTTGTCAATGCTACATTATCCTTGTCCTCCCTGTTATGTAATGAACTACCCTGTATATATCCTCTCTAAGTCTCCTCCTATATGAAGTCGTCCCAAAGACGATCCCAAGAAGGCATATGCTCACGGGAAACCACAGTCTGTACAAAGACACCCTGTGGTTGTGTCACGCCATTTAAGGCTATCCAAACCAAATCACTACCCTATATAACCTCCCCAACAACTGCAAGTTCATCCCTTACCTGTGTAATCCTAGTAAGGTAGGAAGCCATGCCTTCACCCTTACTCATGTGAACACTCTTCAACTTTTCCCTCAACACCATCTTCTCGTTTTCATTCGAACTTTGGTGAAGATTAGTTAAATTTGTCCACATCTAAAGGCATAAGCCTTCGCTGAAATATGTGGGATCACATGATCCTTCACGGCATCAAGAATGATCCTTCTTGCCTTCACATCCTTTTTCATAAAGGCAACCCTATCTGTAGCATCTGTAGGAAGTGTGATCGGATTTGTTGTTGTACTGTAAACTATTTCCCATAGTTCATTCTCCTCCAGTATCAACATTATCCTAGCCTTCCATGGGCTAAAATTTGCAGCCCCATCCAATCTGTCCTCTAGTCTAAGTCCAATGACCATGACTACAACCTGTTCTTCTCAAAAGAAATATGTTCAAGAACCTGTTCTTCACAAACCCTCTTCTTTCTCAAGTCTGAAATTTTATTTTCTGAGTGTTTTATTTCTGCCCTTTATCACCGCTCTGATACCATGAAAGTTTTAAAACCCTAACCCAGTTTCAAGTTTTCCAACTTCTCTGCATGTAGTTTAATGCCCAAACCCCAACATGCATATACTTCACATATATAAAAAAAATTGTTTTTGCTTGAAACACATGAAATTCTTTCAATTTAAATAACACAGAAAATTAATTTGCGGACTAATTTTTCTTGCTCAGAAAATTATAACAACCATGCACATAAAAAATTGACTCGATATTTTTTACCAAAATGGTCCAGGATAAAACCCCTAAGGGAAAACCTGATATGAGAGAGAGATTTTATTTCTTCAGACAAATTATACAAAAATACAGCAGTACTTATCTCCTTTATTTTCTTCTCAAAAATTGTGCCAATAAATCACTGATAGATCTATTGTACAAATTCATGTACGGCCTCCTTGAAAAACGTGTTGTACGGCCTCTCACGTGTGGACTGTACGGACTATATTTTCTTGATTTATGTGCCTCGAAATCTGTGCCAATTTAATGTTCTTGTACAGACAACATTGTTGATTTTTGTACCTAGGAAAGTGTTCCCCTAGTGACTTTTTGCCTAAGTCACTTAAAAGGGGGAAATAAAGTGACCCTTGCATTAAATGACTTAAGATGAGCATTTAATTAGACTTTAGAAAGTGAAGTCACTTTTTGGAAAAATTTAAGTGATGTGAGTGAAATTATTTTTAAATGAGATTTAATGAGCACTTAATCTCATCCACTCATCCAACTCAATCTCCACCATTGCATTAGAAGACCACTCATTTACCCTACGGTTTTCACCAAAAAGGCAAGAGGAGGCAAAAGAGATTCATTCTTGTGAAGAGAGTGAAGAGAAGAGAGCTGAGAAGAGGAGCACGAATTTCGAGGAGGTTGCTGGAGTAGTTTTGGAGCAACACAAAATTCGAGGCAGCATTTATTGTTTTCAGCACAGAAACCAAGGCACCGTACAGCAGGAGATTGGCACGGTTTTCGAGACACCGTATAGCTGAGTATTGGCACGGTTTTCGAGGGTCATACAACAACATTAAATGTTGTACCGTACAGCATTGTTTTCAAGGTAGATTTTGTGGGCATGATTCCCAAGGTTGTGGCACAGTTTTCAATGTCCATACAACAACATTAATTGTTGCTAATCCATACTGTTTTCTGGGCGTGTTTTCCAAGGAGATTGGCACAGAAATCGAGAGCTGAGTTTGTCTGATTTTTGGCACAAATTTCGAGAAGAATAAATGCACAAAAATCGAGGCAGCTTGGCACAAAAATTGAGGCAGCTTTCTGGGTGATTATGGTTGGTTGAGATAAGTACATTTTGACTATAAAAATTTATGTACTAAAGATTACTGAAGAAATAATAAATTCTCTCTCTGACTGGTTTTCCCCTTGTGGGTTTTTCCAGGGCTATTGGCCAAAAATTTATGAGTTTGAAAATTTTTATGGTGTGTATGAATATTTAATTTTATGCTTGTGTTATTGAGTTTCAGCTATGTTTTATAAGTCTGATTTTTACATGTCATTTCCAGCCATCATTAAAAATTGGGTTGGGCATTAAACAATGGCAAGTTGACTTTGAAACCCGATTGGGTTGAAAACTCAGAAAACTTACATGGTAGCAGAGCTTGGGGGCAGAAAACTAAACTTATTTCAGACATTTAGTGATTTCTTCTGTTAGTGGGCAGCACCTTGTTGAGTTGGCAGTGAGATGGCTACGGGACTTAGGTTGGAGGATAAGCTAGATGGGACAGGAAATTTTGTTCCATGGAAAGCTAGGGTAATGTTGATTTTGGAAGAGAATGAGTTATGGGATGAAGTGGTAAACAGTACTACAGCTCACCCTATTCAGATTCCCGCTGCTACAAATGCAGCTGCATTGTCAACCTTCAACAAGAAAGACTATAAGGCTAGAAGAATTATCTTAGATGCAGTTAAAGACCACATCATTCCCCACATTTCAGGTAAGGACCATGCATTTAAAATGTGGGCAGCCTTGACTAGTTTATACCAAAGCACCAATGAGAATGGGAAGATGGTTCTAAGAGAGAAGCTGAAGGGTATAAAGATGAATGGTGGAGAGGGAGTGACATCTTACCTTACCAGGATATCTCAGGTTAGAGATGAGCTAGCAGCAGTTGGGGAGGTAGTTTCTAACTCTGAGCTTGTGTGGACAGTAGTGAATGGGGCTTCCAAGCCTTGGGATGCTTTTGTGCAGGCCATAGTGGGCAGGGAGAACTTACCTTCTTGGAATAGAATGTGGGATGATTTTGTACAGGAGGAGACCAGGAGAGGTTTTGTACAAGGTAGCTCTTCACAGGGTAGGGAGGATGAGGAGAATGTGGCATTGACAGCAAAGGGCAAGAAGAAGAAGAAGGGCCCCAAGCAGGGTGGGGCCAAGCAGCAGCAGCAGGGTGGGCAGAAGAAAGACTTGAGTAAAATCAAGTGTTATGCATGTCTGGGATTTGGGCACTATGTTCACAGTGTCCAAAGAAGAAGAAGAAGCAGCAGACCGCAGCCTCAACGGAAGTTGATGATTTTGGAGAGAGTTTTCTCTTTGTGCTGGACATGGAGAGAGAGAGAGAGCCTCTATAGTTACCAGCATTGATTTGGATATGGAGATGGACTATTCTTTGTTGACTGGCCATCAAATGGGTGCATCCACGGGTGCATCCACCACTAGTACTTGGTATATTGACAGTGGAGCTTCGAGTCACATGACAGGTGCTCGAGAGATGTTCTCTGAGCTTTCACATACAGGTACAGATGTGGAGGTTGTACTGGGAGATGACACCACTGTCAGAGCAGTTGGTCGTGGGACCATTACCTTTCAGAGGGAGTCTATGAGTCCTACGATTTTGAGGGATGTCTTGTTTGTCCTTGGGCTGAAAAAGAACTTGGTATCAGTTTCCACCATTGAGGATAGGGGTCTTGGGGTTTGTTTCTTGGATGGACGAGTGCAGGTTCCTCGGGACTACAGGACTATCTACCTCCATGGATATTGAGGTTAGATGTGGAAAGCTATACAATCTCTTATTTCAGCCGCAGCATGCATTGGCACACAGCAGCAGCAGTGAGCTATGCGAGCTATGGCATCGGAGGATGGCCCACTTGCATCACCCAGCTTTGAGATTGTTGAGGAGTATGGTTACAGGTTTACCAGAGTTCAGCACAGAGCAGAGTGATGTTTGCAGGGGGTGTGCTTTGGGAAAGTAGACTAAGACTGCTTTTCCGAGCAGTGACAGCAAATCAACAGGAATACTTGATTTGATCCATACAGATATATGTGGTCCTATGTCATTAGTTTCCTTGACTGGATTTGAGTATTATATCTCTTTCATCGATGACTACTCCAGGAAGACCTGGATCTACTTCTTGAGAAGCAAGAATTCACCCTTAGTATTGAGGATCTTCCAAAAGTTCAAAGCTCTTGCGGAGAATCAGACAAGGAGGAGGATTCGGGTCCTGAGATCGGACAATGGGGGTGAGTATACCTCTAATGAGTTCGATGAGTTTTGCAGATAGGAGGGCATACAGAGACAGTTGACAGTTCCATACACTCCTGAGCAGAATGGAGTAGCGAAAACGAAGAACAGGGTTATTTTGGAAGTAGCGAGAGCTATGCTTCATGATTAGAGTCTTCCTTTCTTTCTTTGGGCAGAGGCTTGCAGTACTGCAGTTTACCTACAGAACAGGAGTCCCCACCGTGCCTTGGGGAGGAAGACTCCTAAGGAGATGTTCACAGGCAAGAAGCCTAAGGTTGGCCATTTTTGCATATTTGGTTGCTTGACTTACTCTCATGTCCCTTATGAGAAGAGGACAAAGTTTGATCCCACTGCAGAGAGAAGCATCTTTGTGGGCTATGATGAGACTTTGAAGGCTTACCGCATTGATCTTCCTATCCAGAAGAAGGTTGTTGTGAGGCGGGAAGTGAGATTTGAGGAGGAGAGAGCCTTCAGGAAGTCTAGAGAGTTGGAGCATGGAGAGCCACCGGCTTCCACACCTCAGGTATCACAGGGATCTTCAGTATAGATCACAGGTCCACAGGTTTCCGGAGTGACTAGGTCACAGGTTACAGGCATAGGTTCTATAGGTTCAGTGGTTTAGCCAGCAGGTACTCCAGGGACAGGTTCTGGTTCTCAGGTTATAGGTTCACTAGTGACTAGTTCACGGGCTACTGGTCCACAGGTTGCTGGACCATCTGCGTCTGGCAGTTCTTCAGATGAGGAGAGACCAGTTTGGGAGGAGCCTTCAAGGAAGAGGAAGCCTAAATGGCTTCATGATACCTTGGAGGAAGCAGAGGCATTTGGTAGGCCCCAGGAGGAGGTCAGGACAGTTGTGATGCCAAATAGATTGGGCATGGCTCTAGTTGCGAGTCTTCGTGATTCAAAGCCTTCCACATTTGAGGAGGCCTCTCAGCATCAGGTTTGGAGAGATGCCATGATGGAAGAGTACCATTTCATCATGAAGAATGATGCATGGGAGCTAGTACCGAGACCAGAGGGGAAGTCTGTTGTGACTTCCAAGTGGATCTCCAAGGTGAAGCATGCTGCAGATGGCAGTGTGGAGAAGTACAAGGCTCGTTTTGTGGCACGAGGGTTTTCACAGATAGAGGGAGTTGATTATGATGAGACCTTTGCGCCGATTACTCGTTATTCTTCCATCAGAGCCATGATTTCTATAGCAGCAGAGATGGGTTGGAAGATCCACCAGATGGATGTGAAGACCGCATTTCTCAATGGTCTTCTACAGGAGGAGGTTTACTTAGAGCAGCCACAGGGCTTTGAGATTCATGGGAGAGATTCTCATGTGTGCAGGTTGAGGAAAGCCTTGTATGGACTGAAGCAAGCTCCTAGAGCTTGGTCCACCAAATGGATGTGAAGACCGCATTTCTCAATGGTCTTCTACAGGAGGAGGTTTACTTAGAGCAGCCACAGGGCTTTGAGATTCATGGGAGAGATTCTCATGTGTGCAAGTTGAGGAAAGCCTTGTATGGACTGAAGCAATCTCCTAGAGTTTGGTACTCCAGGATTGATGCGTATTTGACATCGATGGGTTTTCAGAAGAGTGAGGTTGATCCCAACCTTTACTACATTGTGGTTGGTGGAGATCCTCTCATTCTTTTGTTATATGTTGATGATTTGTTTATCACTGGGGAGGAGCGTCTCATTGGACATTGCAAGAGAGACCTTGCTACAGAGTATGACATGACAGACATTGGATTGATGCACTATTATCTAGGGATGGAGGTTTGGCAGGAACTTGGTCATATTTTCTTGGGACAGGGAAAGTATGCAGTAGATATTCTGAGGAGATTTCGGATGGAGGATTGCAGGCCGATGTCCACACCTATGATCACCAATTGGAGGAAGCTTCATGCTTCTAAGGGTAAGTTGGTGGATCCTACACTATACCGTCATCTCATTGGGTCATTGATGTATCTGGTCAACACCAGGCCAGACTTATGTTTTGCGATGAACACTCTTAGTCAATTCATGGTGGAGCCTAGGAGTGTGCACTGGGTAGCCACGAAACATGTGTTGAGATACCTTGCAGGGACAGTGGACTATGGTTTGGACTACAGGGGTTCGGGTGGAGTCAGTTTGGTTGGTTTCATAGATTCAGACCGGGCAGTGTGATGGATCGGAAGAGCACTTCCGGTTGTTGTTTCAGTTTGGGCTCTGTTACCAACTTTTTTGTACCATAGTTGGACTTCCGACGAGCCGCCATTTGATGAACATGATTTATGTTCATATCCAGTGTATCAGAAGTTCCAATTGTTGTTCCTAGCCAATCTTGGCTAGTCAGTTTTATTTTTCAGTTGAAATGACCATGGCCCCACAGGGTTTGTAATAAGTGTGCTAGTAGGATTTTGAGTGGCTCAGTTCCCCATGACTTGGTTATCAACTAAGGTATTCCAAAGGAGTTTTTTGCCCTTGTCAATTATGCTTTGCCTATAGCCGAACAATAATCGACGAGGTTTTCTCCCGCTTCCTCCAAAGCTGGAATGCCCGATTTTGAAAATTGAGCCTTGGGGGGTTATTAGAGTCCAACTGATGTATATAAGCCTACTAGACACCATGTATGTTTTAGATGGTCATTTCCTAGGGTCCTCGTCCAATAAAAACACTGTCCGAAATTTTTTTACCGAACACGTTGGATGAGTTTTTATTATTTTTTAATTATTTTTCCAAATATTTAATTGGAAAAATGCAATTTGCAATATGTCAGTCATCCGAGGTTGGATTTCAGAGATTGGAGGCTTGATTCATTAGCCAAAAATCACACATGAACCCCGGACCAGCTTATCCTAAGTTTCGGATGTTCATTCAGCCTCATAATTAATAATTTCTCAAAAAAGTCATTTACAGAGAAATTATTAATTAAAATATTAAAAATGAATATTTTGGAGATAATCCAAATCTCTCCAAAATAAACCAAATTGAATAAAAATAAGAGTTGAATGACATGGCACATGGCATTAATGAAGATTCCAATCAACTCCAAAAGCATCCAGTGAGATCTCCAGTCAACACAAGTCAATCTCTTCAAGAGAATTCGCCCTCCCTCGTGCAAAATTCGATTTGGTGATGTGGAGAGTGATTAATGGATTGGTGTAATTGTATTAATGGCTATGGTAGGCGCCCTCCTAAATAAATGGGCCACATCACAAGTGCATTGACTACAAGCTCATGTTACAACTCCAAGCTTGCTCCATCACTAGCATTCATGCCCTCCTCATGTGCTCACGTCCTTCTTATGTGGAGTTTAGCTATTGGATTGGTGGAGTTTACAAGAAGAGGAGTGGGGGCGCCTTGCCTAGGTGGAGGCCACCTCCCCACTCTCCATCAATGCAAACTCGACTTTGTGGTTGAGTCTACACTCCAAGCCCAAGATTTGATTGGTATTCGATTTACTTAGTGTCATTTGTCTCACTCAAGCCAATTCAAATTTAGGCTAGGGTTGGCTAGTTCTTGTATATAATGAGGTTCTTGGCTCCTCATTCTTCATAGAGAATTTGTGCAAGTACACTCTGGAGAAATTTGTAATATTTGTTTGAATTTGAATAAAGCAAAGACTTTGGAGGTCCATGTGGGAGTTCTTTGTGTGCCATGCTTCATCTTTGTTTAAGGTGATACCATTCTTAGCTCATTTCTTTTGATTCTTAAGTATATGATCTTGTGATTAGAGGGCTAACAATCTAGCACAATATTATTTGATCTATGCTTTTCTCTTAAGTTTTGTGGCTTTCAGGTATTCTCCCAAGTACAAGAGCTTTTATTTGGCTTATGCATTCATCCTACAAGTTCCCAAAGAAGGCTTCTACTTCAAAAAGTCAAGAAACAAAGCTTGCTTGCCTCATCCATCAAACAACAACTTCAAAAAACTTTCTTGGTTACCTTGGTTACTACAAAGCGGATCTATATTCTCAGGTTTTATCTCTTGATTCGTTTTTCCAAATAGTGCAATATTCTCAAATCGTTTATATTTCTAGATCTTGCATCTAATTGGCTAAGTAGATCAAAGCTTCACACTTTGATCTACTTTTTGGGTTTAGATCTACCATTTGCAATCTCTAAATTTTCTTAAATCTAAGATCCTTATTTCATTCTCAACTTGTAGATCCACCATTTGCTTTTACTTGTCTTTTTGCTCTTTCATTTTCCATTTTTTATAAGTGCCAAATACAAGTTTTTGCCCAAAACCATCAATTTTCTTGCCAAAGTTTTGTCTTGAGAAGTACTTTGGGATTCAATCCCAATTGCCACATTGTTTTGTGTGCCACTTCTCTCTCCCCATTGTTTTTTGCGTATTTCCAGCTAGCTGGAAATTTCATGAACAGTGTGAAAAAATCACTTTTTGACTCCTTTTTTGCCTTGGGAAACATGCACTAGTTTTCTCGAAAAACATGCAAATTTTTCATTTTTTAGCTTGCTGGTTTTTCTGTGTTTTTTCATTAATTTACAATTCTGAAAATTCATTTAAAATCAGTAATTTTTCGAAAAAAAATTCCAAAAAATTTATTTTTCAAATTTTTTATCATTTTCTCGAAAAAACGTGCAAATTTAAGCTTGTTGTTTTTTGCTGATTTTTTGACATTTTTTCTGCTAATTTCCAATTCTGGAAATTAGCCTAAAAATCAGAAAAGTTTCGATTGACATTTCTTAACTTTTGCCTATAAGGTTTAGCACCTTCATGCAAAGGGATAGTATGCTCGATAATTTCAGGGTCATAAGTTCTGAGCTCGTCATAAGCCCAAGCGAAAATATCTCGATACTTCCTAATCAAGTTTACAATAGCCTTTCTTTCTTCTGGGGAAGCATTCTTTCCTATCCTGATCATTCTGGGAGAAACCGAAGTTCCAATATTTATCTCTATAACCTCGTCTACTGGTTCAGCTCTCTTACCCTTGTATTCATCATGCCTATTGAAATTTTTCTCCAGAGGTATTGCTAGCTTCCTAATATCAAGATCTTGAATGGAGGAACCGTTTGAATTGTCTTCTAAATTCACATTGCAATTTTGAAAACTTTCATGGTTTTGTAAGAAAGCAATGATTTGTGCATCAGAATCAAATACTTGCCAATGATCTTCATTATCAGGAACGGAAGGTCTAAATATTACTTCAACTTTACACTCTTTATTTTTAAGATAATCAGGAGTTTCAAAGGTGCAAGCTATTACCGATAATGCATCAGCCAGGGTGTTTTCTTCTCTTGGGACTGCTCGTATTGCAAAGGCATCAAACATTTCTATAGTGTCCCAAACAGCATTTCGATAATCCCTAAGCCTATTGTTCTTGGCTGCAAACTGGTTCTTTACTTGGGATACAATCAAATCAGAATCTCCAGTTACGTTTAGACATTTGATCTTTTGTTCACGACAGATTTCTAGACCTAAAAGCAATGCCTCATACTCAGCTACATTGTTTGTACAATCAAATTCCAGACGGTACGCAAACAATTTTTCTTCACCAGAAGGAGATGTGAGGACTATCCCAGCTCCAGCACCATGTCTAGACTTTGCCCCATCAAAATGCATTTTCCAAACTTGACTAGGAGGGAAAGGATGCTGTCGGGGTTCTTCCCAATAGTTGGCCATTACCATATAATTTCCAACCTCCTCAGTGGGACGCATAGCATCCTCAAACAAGTAGTCGGGTGTTTCTACGTGTTCCGTCATAGGCTTTTCATTCATCAATCTATAAGTGGCCTTTTCTCCTATAGGGATGGTTGCGTAAGATAAATCCATTTGGATACTTCCTCCTAATTTGGCAGCCCATTCCCTTGATAGCAACATTCCCCATGCGTCAGGAATGTCTAGAACTAGGACATTCATACTTATTTCAATTGCAGGGTAAGCAGCTAGTTTCATTTTGAGGTTTTCAATCATACCTTTTGACTTAACAGGCCTGGAATCCATCCCGCACACGTTTCTATATTCTCTGGATGGTTTTAACTCCAATTGTTCCATGACCTTAAGAGGCATAATGTTTACTTCTGCTCCTGAGTCTAACATACAGTTGTGCAATATCAATTGATTTATCTCTAAAGCAATGTAAAAGGGGGGGTGACCCCTACCTTTATCAATCACACTTTGAATCATGATGGGGGGATCATCCTCAACCGTCAATTTCACAGGACTCTTGACTTTAGGCTCAATTCCCAAGAATTTAGTTGCTTGATTGAAGTATGAAGGGATTTTCAAAAGTTCTTCCAAGGGCACGGGGATATTCGGTTTGGATACGAAATTGCTCAGATCAATCTTTAAGTTGCAAGTCTTTTCTTTGTCCTTGGTATTCATTTTTAAACCCAATAAATGCATTACCTGTGTTCTAACGGAAGGAATAACTACCAAATCCTTTAAGGACACCATGACGGAAGATCCCGAGAGTTTTCCCAATATGTTTGAATTTAGCTTTTCTTGTGTTATAGGAGATATCTCTTTGTTAGGAATACTCTCTTGTTTTCTTTGTATTAGATCCCTAGCATTGGGTTTAGTAGGATTTGAACTTATTACCTTCTTGGTGACCTGAGGGGATAACCTTCTGGGTTGATCATTTTTCTTTAAAATTCCTTTAGGAGAAATGTTTGGAGCTTGAGTGGGAACCCTGCGAGTGGTATTTCTTTGGTCCAGTGAATTTTCTTTCAAACTGGTTTTGTTCTTATCTATGTCTTTCGTGTTATTCTTTGCCTGGGACCTAGTTACTACTCTGCCATCAGAAGTAGGTTTAGTTTGATGACATTCATTTGTATACACACCCTCAGAGTTTCTGGTAAAAGGTTTATATCTTTCAATATTTTCTCTTTGTTTTCTAAGAACTACCCCGTTTAGGTTTCGGATTAAACCACTCATTTCGGTCATTATTTTCAAAATCATATCGTTCTCTGAATTGGTAACACAAGGCATAGTTTTGAGTGTTTTAAGGATGTAAATGAGCTCGCTCCTCAGCGGAGTCACGATTGGGAGTCGCCAGGTAGATTTAACTCTTCTACCGAGATATGTGTCGTTTGTATATGCGGGAAGGACTAGGGCAAGCTATTGCCTCCCCGGCAACGGCGCCAAAATGTTATCACCTAAACTGTAGTTACCCCTATGGAAGGATCCAGTCATGGATGGCAATAGGGAAGGGCAACTTGAAAGGTGCAACCACGATTACCTCGACCTCCAATGTGTATATGGTTGTCACGCCAGTCGAGGCAACCTTCGCTTTATGTTATCTAGCCCAGACAACAAAGGGGGAGACCCGATCTACTCCCGACAGGAGAGATCAAAACCAAGACACCAAATCAGGGTATTTCCAAGTGAAGTTAGGTGTATGGTTTATCCTAGACCTAAGGATGAAGTCACAAGTCAAGTGAGGGGTTCAATAGATGTAGCTTTGGTTCATAGTTGATGTGAGAGTGACTTGCAATGTTTAAAGTGAGATCTAGGGCTAGTGTACTAGGTCAATGTCAAAAGATCCACTGCCTTGGGAACCGTGTCCAATGCAGGGTTGTTTAGGGGTCAGACTGGGGCTAACTAGTACATGAGACAATCTTGACCATAGTCTATGATGTCTTCAAAGGTATAGTTCACCATGCAAAAGTCAAACCACAAGTCAATCCAACAATCTAGGAGAGTGGGTTGACTTGGAGATAAACCAGTGCCTTGGGAATTGGGAAGTGGAGTCAAAGTAGGGTTGACTTTATGGTTTAGGACTCCTACAACATGAGATAAGTGGACAGTACAATTCTTGATGGATAAATGTGTCTAGATCTAGGTTTGACCTAAGTGGACCACAATCCCTAAAAACAAGGAATGCAGTCCCCAAGGCAAGATTTGACAAAGTGACAGTCTAGACCTAGGTTTTGAATTATTCTGAATCCGGATCTGCAAAAATCTCAAGTACCCAGTTCCTCGAAGTGAGTGAACTCACTTCTCCAAGGTGGTGCGACTTTCCCTAAGGAGGCTTGAATCGGGGTTTAGGTGGGTCAAATCATGTCGGATGGCATCCAAACTTTAGATCCGGGTAGATCAGTCAAGTAGGGATATGGATCTATAATTTTGTGGCAATCCACCGGTTAGATCTTTGTAGATCTGAGTTTTAGTGTTCCAAGTGGTCCAAAATGGGGATTAAATCCCTTAAAATGTGGAATGGGGCCCACAAGGTGAATCTCAAGAAAGGGACAACCTGGGTGTATGTTATTTGATGTGTAGATGTCAAATCAAGTGAAATCTCAAACACCCATCGCTTAGATCTAGGTCAACCTGCTCAAATGGTGAAGTGCGCCTTCCTTGGGAGAAGCTAGGTTGGCTTGGGAGAGGGGTCAAACGGAAGCCAATCCACACCAAACTATAGATCCGGGATGCCGTGGATGCTATAGAGGTGGGTTTTCAATATCAAGCCCAACAACCCACTAGATCTTAGTAGATCTGACAAAATGTAAAATGAGGGTTTTGTAGTATTTAGGGTTTTAACAATTTATAAATTATGTCAATGGATTGGATAAAGGAAAGAGAAACAAACCTGTGGATCTTACCTGGATAACCTTGTAGATGCCTTGATGATGATGATCTATGCAAACCCGATCAATTTGGAAGCTTTGAGGTAGTCTCTATGCAAATCGATTTTGTCCAAGAAGCCAATGCGCCCTCTCTCCTGCACAATCAAACGTCAACAATATCAGATTTGATGCATCAAGAGATAAGACTAATGCCACAAAAGAAGTAACAGAAAGATAGCATAGATCACAATGATACTAATGATAACCCCCTGATACAAGCGAATGCCAAGAAAGTCGATTTGAAGAAGCCTTGCAAAATCGCCCTTGTTGAAGTCGCCCTCCTGTAGACAGACAATGATTTCCAAAAAATAGATAGATCTTACCACAATTTCCAAATGCTATGTTGCAATAGACTTTCCAATCACCATCTAAGAACACCAGATGCAAAGGAGACCACAAGAATTTCCACAAGAATATTTTTCTATACCAATAATCCAAGAGCAAAAGACCCTTTACAATGAGAGGCTCTCTCCTTTAAATAGGAAGGAGAGGCACCAAAACCCTAACCACTTTTTGAATGAGTGGCTAAGATTAAAAGATACAAATGTCTAATCAATGGTTGAGATGAGCTCAACAACATAGTACATGGATCACACATAAAATATAACATAAGTGGACAAAGTCGCCCTAGGAGAGGGGAATCCCACCAAATCATGATGACAAAATATCATAAGAGGCTCATGGTGGGTCCAAGGGGTAATTTTATCCCTCCTTGGTCAATCCCCATGGCACAATAACCAATAAACAATCATGAAAGTACCAAATCGTGCCTCCAAGGTAAAGTAGTGTATCTCCAAGGTGAAGTCGTGGTCCTCAAAAGACCTCAAAAAATCCACAGAAAGTGCCATAAGTGATGGATGCGGGCCCCGATGAAGCTGAAACTGCAGGAGGAGGTGTGGAAGGTCCCGATCTATCATCACTGATCATCCCATGCCATAACTTTGCCTCAGTAGCCCAAATCGATTTCCTCAATAGCCATTTCTACCAATCCTGAAATGCCTCGGGAAACGTGAAACTGCCCAAACTGCCTCCTGGAGTGATGGCGCTGTCAAGGTGAGGGTGCCAATGTGTCCGGGAGGGGGGTAATATGGTAAAAACAAGTGGCTGGACCACCCCCTCCATCATCAGCGCCCTAGGTCATCCGGATAAAAGTCATCTCTGCTCCGACAGGGCCTCCAACAGGCCAAAACTGCACTAGGACAGCCTACTGAGGCTAAATCATCACTGTAAGTGCCCGGAACTGAAAACAAACTGTCCCATTGGACTCAGAAGGTCCAAATCTATCCAAGATGTGTACTCATACACCATATGAGTCTCTGCATGATCAAAATAAATATCCAATATACCGGAACAGGGCCAATAATAATGCGCTGTATATATACAAACACTGCTGTAACCCCAGAATCATCATCATACCCTGTAGCTGCTGCATAGAATCATCCTGTATGTGTACATAGACCATATATCATCTATCCATATCATCATAAGGTCCAACATCTCATGTCCCATGGTCCTCCATGGTCAAACTAGGTCTGACCAAGACCAAATACAACTCAGACTATCATCAATAGCTGCTGCAAGGTGTCAAGGTTAATACATGCTTTACAATTTATTCAAATAGCTTCTATAACACAGAGTAATCATGACTGGCGATCTAAATCCAAATATATAGTGTCGTTAGTTATTATTATTACTCAGACTAGACTTTCAGGATCATACTCACTTCATAGTTGTGATCAATTTGCTAGTGAAGGGTGAGGGCTGACATAAATGGCTAGGCTAAGGGATGACTTGACTATCTTGACTTTGTGACACTTTGGCAAGGGAAAGGGAATACACACCATAGTATATACTGAATGAGCAATAACACAGGGAATGGCGGTGTCTCACAAATGGATGAGTTGTTTAAAGAGGGTTTATTCACCTTCACAGATGCGCACAATCCATAATACAAGCAAGGCCAGCAATTGTTTAGATATAACATTTAAGTTCCATTGCTTTTTGGGCCTGAGTTTTCCATAGCCTTGATCTATGTGTGTTTACAAACACATTGCATAGATTTACATTTATTTTTAGGCTTTCTGCTGCAGGTGTGTTTTTAAGGCACTTGTTTACCTGAGCACTTCTAGGTGTGTCATGGACAGCTTGTTTACCTAGGTATTTATTTTTCCAAAAGATATAACATTTTATTTTTCATGGCCATTTTCATTTGGCATTTCTTTCATATACAAGATATAGCATTTGATTTTTTCCAGATTTTGTATTGATGGCAGCACTAAAAGTTTCAGGTTTAGCCAACACAACTTTAGTGACTAGGGGGAATTCTCAAGGAACTCCAACTCACCATAGGTAAGTTTTGTCACCAACTCAGAGCCGAGACACAATAAACAAGGAAGCTCATCCAGTACAGGGGCTACAGTGGGGGAAGGTCCTCCATGTCACTAGTCAAGTAGCAAATCAAGGTAATAATCTAAAAGGTAGGCCACGGATGGATGAAGACAATGAAAAGATGAAGCCAACACTAGCAAGTCATAGTATGGTGTAATGATCACCTCTATTCTCCCTAAGGAGGGTATGTACCAATGAGTATGAATAGTGAACTTCTAAGTCTGAGTAGGGACAGTAATATATATATAATAGGTCAACCAGGTCCAAATATCTATATGATCGCCAGATCATGACACTAAGTGCTAAGACATGCTATAAGAATAAGTATAAAAGCAATCTAACCATAACACAATAATATACCTGCTGAGTCATATACCTCAAAGCTCATCAACCTGTACCATCATCTGTCCTCTGAGACTGCTGCTGTAACTCTGGGCACTACTGTCTGCTCTGTACCAATGGCATAATGGCTATATCGGGCATCTCTCTGAGTGTCCCGAAACTCAGTCATGGCATGGGGAATATAACTGCTGTCCACAATCTGATAGTGATCCAATATAAATGCTCATCTCGGCATCTCAAATGCAAGGGAACTGGCTGAATAGTGTACTGGAATGAGAAAAATAATGTATGGTAGCCCGGCTACTATATATGTGATAACAAGTACCTGGCTCACTGCTTGCCCCCAAGGCCACACCTCTCCCACTTTTAGTGAGGAAACAGCTTTCGAAAGATTTCTGCTGATGGTGTGCATCTCGGCGGACAACAGGCTCGACAGCAGTGTCGTGGTTCAGTCGGAAGCAAAAGTCCGTTGCTTTGAGTTCTGTTGAGGCTGCGTATATGGCAGTCAATCAGGCTACTTGCGAGGCACTCTGGCTTCGTAAGTTGTTGGTTGATTTATTTGATCAGGAGCTGAGACCTACGGTGATTTACTGTGGCAATCAGAGTTGCATCCAGCTCTCTGAGAGTCCAGTCTTCCATGACAGGTCTAAGCACATAGAGATCAGATACCACTTCATTCGAGATTATGTTCAGAGAGGAGCTATGGAGTTATAGTACATTTCCACTGATGAGCAAGTAGAAGATATTCTAACGAAATCTTTGGGGAGGGGCAAGTTTGTCTTCTTCAGAGACAAGTTGGGAGTGGTGCAGAACACCTTCCTCAGTAAGAGGGAGTGTTGATTTTTGTACCTGGGAAAGTGTTCCCCTAGTGACTTTTTGCTTAAGTCACTTAAAAGGGGGAAATAAAGTGACCCTTGCATTAAATGACTTGAGATGAGCATTTAATTAGACTTTAGAAAGTAAAGTCACTTTTTGGAAAAATTTAAGTGATGTGAGTGAAATTATTTTTAAATAAGATTTAATGAGAATTTCATCTCATCCACTCATCCAACTCAATCTCCACCGTTGGATTAGAAGACCACTCACTTACCCTAGGGTTTTCACCAAAAAGGCAAGAGGAGGCAAAAGAGATTCATTCTTGTGAAGAGAGTGAAGAGAAGAGAGCTGAGAAGAGGAGCACGAATTTCGAGGAGGTTGCTGGAGCAGTTTTGGAGTAGCACGAAAATCGAGGCAACATTTATTGTTTTCAGCACAAAAACCATGGCACCATACAGTAGGAGATTGGCAGGGTTTTCGAGGCACCGTACAACAGAGTATTGGCACGGTTTTCAAGGCCCATACAGCAACATTAAATGTTGTACCGTACAGCACTATTTTCGAGGCAGATTTTATGGGCGTGATTCCCAAGGTTGTGGCACAGTTTTCAATGTCTGTACAGCAGCATTAATTGTTGCTAATCCGTACTATTTTCTGGGCGTGTTTTCCAAGGAGATTGGCATAGAAATCGAGCGCTAAGTTTGACTAATTTTTGGCACGAATTTCGAGAAGAATAAATGCACAGATATCGAGGTAGCTTGGCAGAGAAATTGAGGTAGCTTTCTGGGTGATTTTGGTTGGTTGAGATAAGTACATTTTGACTATAAAAATTTATGTACTGAAGGTTACTGAAGAAATAATAAATTCTCTCTCCTTCACTGGTTTTCCCCTTGTGGGTTTCTCCAGGGCTATTGGCCAAAAATTTCTGAGTATGAAAATTTGTATGGTGTGCATGAATATTTAATTTTATGCCTGTGTCATTGAGTTTCAGCTGTGTTTTATAAGTCTGATTTTTACATGTCATTTCCAACCATCATTAAAAACTGGGTTGGGCATTAAACAATGGCAAGTTGACTTTGAAATCGGGTTGGGTTGAAACTCAGAAAACTTACAAGCATTAATTACTATACAATAGCCTCGAAAACAGTGCCATCTTTCTTGATTTTTGTGTTGGTACGGTGGAATAAATGTTGTACGAAATTCCTCTCTGCTATACGGATTTCTCTAGGGAAGTGTGCCCTTCTCCTTGGAAAACGTGCTCCGCCAATCTCCTCGATTTTTGTGCTAGGGATTTACTTCTCTCCTCTTGCTCTTCACCTCCAAAACTCTCTCTTGGAAATGTGAATAATGATATCTCTAATCCCTAACTCCTCCCTTTTTGTTCATGGCAACTTCCTCCTCTTCATCCAATGGCCAAGATTAGATTAGATCAAAGGCTCTCAATAAATGTTCAATAAAATAATAATTAAATGATATTTAGTACACATATATCATTTAATTACGTGAGAACCTTTTAATTTATCACTCACTTGAAATAATCACTTAAATGAACTTAGGATTAAACCATGACTTAAAAAATTTAATAAAGTGACTTTATTAAAAAAATCAAGTACTTCACACTGTATTAAAATTGACTAGGGACCACTTTTAATGTATTCTTGTCCACCCCACGGCATCACAAGGTGAACAACACTTCCTTGGTAAATTTTAATAGTGCTTTATTAGAAAAAATCACACCATAAAAAAATTCGACACTGCAAATCACCCCAGGGGGGATGGGGTGTGGGCGTTGTGTAGCCCACCTGCTCCCGTTTAAAAAAATATTACAATTCTTGCTCAAAGAAGTGCCTCTTAGTCCATTTAAAATTGGATCTAAGGGCTTACAATTTAATAGAATGATATACAAGTAAAAGGAGGTCCACGGAGAGTCTTTTTGGCACTTTTTGACAAAAATTTGTCAAAAATTCTTTCTCTTTTCTCTTGGACCTGCTAAAAACCAGCGAACTAAAATTGCAAAGTTAGTGGGTTAAACACATACATGAATACACAAAAATTTACAAAATTTGCACTAGCAAAAAATTATGGAAACTTTGAGCAATTACAAGTAAGAAAAGACTAGATCTAGATCTACAAATTTAGCTTTAAAATTGAGACTTTTTCTAGATCTACTTAGGAAACAAGAAGCTTTAAATATTCTTTAGATCTACACTACTTGTTTCAAACAGAAAATTGAAAGAAGAGCTTTTGATTGAAAGAGGATGGTGGAAGAAAAACCAAAGAAATTTGATGGTTGCAGAAACAATGCATCACTTAGAAAAAGGGTAATCAGCCACCAAGCTTAGAGGAAGAGTCAAGACAAGATCTACGCCCAAAGCTTAGCACCGAACCTTGTAAAACATCCAAACACTCATACACAAACGGGATTAAATCTAGTAAATTAAATGGAATGAAATCAAAAGGGCAATAGTACAACCAAATACATTTGTTGCTTCTAGATCTCTAAACAATTCAATAAACATAAGCAAATCAAGAACTTTGAATGCTTACCCTATTAGAATCCAAGAGCCTTACCAAGCTAGATCAATCCACTATTGTATATGAAAGCAAAACTGGAAATTTACAAGTTAACCTCAACCAAGCGCATGCATGAAGAACAATAGCCACCAATTTGACCTCCAAAGTCTTCAAATCTTATTACTCAAAGAGAGATTACACATTACAGGAGCAAAGGTTCAATGCGTTCCATCATATGCAAATGAGAAGCATTGGCCCTACTTATATAGCAAATTAGAGAGGGGGGGGCGCATTCATGGAGAGGAGGGTGCATTCCTTGAGAGGGGATGTCAAATCCTTGGATTGATCTTGATTGATGCATGATTCAACGGATTGAAGGTGATGTGGATGCCACATCCTTCTTTGTTAACTCCTCCAACCTCCCACGAATTGCCACACAAGAAAGTCGCCCAAGAGAAGAAGAGGGCGCATTCTCCAAGATGTGACACATCACAAGAGCTCAATCATTGATTGATTGACTCCAAAATTTGTTGGGATTTGCCTTTAGTGCTACTGCCAACTCAACTGGGCCTTCACTGGACCAAATTCCACTGAAATAGGAATTTGATTTTCTCTCATATCTTTATTTTTTTAATTAAATAATTCCCCAAAATTAATTTTGAGAGAATATTTATTTAAGTGAATAATATTCACTTAGAACTTAGGAAAAGTGGGTTTAGGGGTTTTGTGAGTGCTCTGGGTTAGAAAACGAGCACCCCCATGGCAAATTTCACCTCCCAACCTCACTTTTATCACTTTTTTTTATTTTTTAATTAAACTTTAAAAAAAATCTCGTTAAACGGGAAAATTTATTTTTGTCTGAATTAACTAAAAATCCTAGGGGACCTAGTGCATGTCCATATGACTCAATATTGAAGGTTAGCATATGAAAAATACATAGACACATAGGCTTTAATAACCTCCCTAGGTTCGACCACCATGGAAAATACTCCAGCTTTGGAGGTGTGAGTGAAAAACTCAGGAATTATACGCCACTGAAGCGCAACACATAATTCCTAAAGAAAAAACACTCTAGAGTATCCCCTTGATAGCTAAACCTAAGGTAGGCCAAGCCTTTTACAAAATTATCATGCTTAGACCAACTTATTACAATTCCCCCATTGGGGTCTGGACATGCAAATTTTACAAAGGGCCAAAATTTTGGCTTGACGAACTTCTAAACTCTGGCAATGAACAAAGTAAGTTGTTCAAGTCTTCTGAAATTCACAAGGAGTCCACCTAAGTGTAACTTAGTGGACAACAAGACACAAATGCTTGATTCTCCTCATATTGAGTGCCATGAAGTTTCTGCCTTGCTGCAATCATCGTCTCTTCCTGAGTGCAATTTGCTCATAATCTGTCAAATTTGGGCAACTTGGTTCGTCCACTTATACTTTGGATAAATGATTCCCAAGAGGGTGGGAGACCATTTAAAGTGGTTATGACAAGCTCCTTATCATTAAGGGATTCTCCACTAGAACTTAGCTTGTCCCTTAGTTATGAGATCCTCATGAAGTACTCAGCAATTGATTCTGACTTTGACATCTTCAGATTTGATAGTTGATTCCTCAATGTGAGAGTAACAAGGATGCTACTGTGTTCAAATAGTAGTAAGTTGTTCAAGTCTTCTGAGGTTCACAAGTAGTGCACCTAAGTGTAACTTAGTGGACAACAGGACATAAATGCTTGATTCTCCTCATATTGAGTGCCATGAAGATTCTGCCTTGTTGCAATCCTCGTCTCTTCCTGAGTGCAATTTGCTCATAAGTTGTCAAATTTGGGCAACTTGGTCCGTCCACTTATACTTTGGATAAATGATTCCCAAGAGGGTGGGAGACCATTTAAAGTGGTTATGACAAGCTCCTTATCATCAAGGGATTCTCCACTAGAACTTAGCTTGTCCCTTAGTTATGAGATCCTCATGAGGTACTCAACAATTGATTCTGACTTTGACATCTTCAGATTTGATAGTTGATTCCCCAATGTGAGAGTAACATTGATGCTACTATGTTCAAACAACTTTTTTAGGGTTTTGAACATCTTCCTAGCCATCTTCTTTTGTGATATATGAGATTGAGCCCACCAAGATTCTTCTAGCTCTTGCATCATTCTTTCTCCACTGAGACTTGTCATCTTTTGTTTCTGGTTCTGGAACCTTCTCGTTGATGAAGTTCAAAAGATCATTTTCTTCTAATAAGAGAAGAACCCTAGACTTCCAAGAAATGAAGTTGGAAGCCCCATCAAGTTGATCTTCAACCTTCATTCCAATCATCTTGATTGCAAATCTGGACCAGAAACCCTAGCAGGAGCTAGGTCAAAAATGAAGTTTGGATTCTTGCAAAACTGAATCCACAGGTAGATGCACCCTATCAAGGCGAGTTGAGAGAAGGTAAGATCGAGCCAAATTTCTGGATCGAACAACCCAAAACTTGAAACCCTAATTTCTGCAATAACTGCCACAATTGTAGAATTAGATAAAAAATGAAACTTCTTAGAAGTGGATTTTTCCTTCACCAAAAGATGTGCCTCCCATAGGGCGAAGTTTCCAATGCTCTTTTCAAGCCAAATTGATAAGGGAAGGCCCCGAAAAGTGAAACCCTAGTTTTTGGCAATGGCTTCTTCTAGTACTGCTCTGATACCATGTTAGATTTTATACAATTATAGCAGTATAATCACATGCAGATAATAAACAGGATCTCTAAAAGAATAACCAAGCACAGAAACAATAGACGCAGTTTTTATCCTAGGAAACCTAACTAGGAGAAAACCCAACAACCTTCGTATAGAGATAATCAGTCCCGAGAATAGAGTACAGATACAAGAGAGAGAAAAAGAAAAATTTCTCCAAGTGAAAACTCCAAAAATCACTTCTCCTAGCTGCAGATGCGAACTTCTCTCTCACTAGTGCGAACTTGCTTGTCTTGGATGGTTGACCAAATGAGGCACACAACCTCACTATTTATACACATGAAAAACTGACTTTTTCTCTTATTGGACCGACCTAACTTTCCCAAACTGGGCCAACCTGACTGGGGCAGTTCTGCCCATTGTTTGGGGCAGACTGCCCACATTTTGGGGGCAATTTACCCTCTGGGCCGACTTGTCTTGGGGGAAGATAAAATAACATTAAAAATTCTTTTCTTTGTGTGTTTTCACCCCACAGTTTACATTGATTCTTTCAATGGTTTACATGATCAAATACATCAAAATCTTCTCCCGTAGGAGGTGTACAACAATAATATAATAAAATACAATAAGAATAGCTTCCGAAGTTGCACTATTTCCAACACAACGGCCTCCCCTTTTTATAAACATATGTCAACATAAATATCTATGGGGCATGTTATAATTTATATTCACTCATAGCAAATCACTCCTCTTTTGTCTATTACCTTTTTGGTGGTGACTTAGCAAACTAGAGCTAAGACAATAGTAAGTCTTAGCCCATATGGCAAGTGAGAAAGCTATGGCATATGTTGTAATTCTCCTTTAATGAAATGAACTCCGATTAGTTTTCTTGATCTACATAGTTCATATAAGTGTGATATAATGCAATGATTTCTTTCTATGCAGGAGATGTAATACATATCTATAGTCAATTATATTACAACTATCTTTACCTAGGGTTTAAAGTCAGAAAGGACCAAGAGAGGGAGGATGAGAGGAGGGATTCCAAGGACAGTTGAAATGTAATACCAATTTCCAAGGAACAAGGGGTGTGTGATGAAAATAAAAATTAAAAAGCAATAATTCAAATTCGAATAAGGGATTACATACGTCAATGCCTAAAACAATGAGCTTGTTATAAACTTGACCAATGATCAATCATTCTTTGAATAATTCCATATGAAATGTATACAAATACCAAAGGTGGGCACTATCCTTGGAGGAACAATGATAAATTTCAAGAAGTACCCCCTGTTATCCACTATGTTGTACTTAGTTGGATTTCCAATGAACCACTGAAGACTTGAACAATTCACTTGTTCAACATCAATGTTCAAAAGTTTAGCCAGGCAATTTTGGCCCTTTTTTTCAAATTTTTGCATGTTCATACCCCACAGCGAATTGTAATAAGTTGACACAGCATGATGTCTTTTGTATCAGACTTGGCTTGCCTAAGACCTAGACATCAATGCGGTACTCTAGAGTGTTTTTTCCTTGGTAATTATGCATTGCTTTTCAGCGATGTATAATTTCCAAGTTTTTCACTCACACCTCCAAAGATGGGGTATCCACCTTGGTGACTAAACCTTGGGATGTTATTAAAGTCTAAGTGCCTATGTATATTACCATGCTAGTCATCAATAATGAGTCATATGAACATGCACTAAGTCCCCCTAGGTTTATTTTTAATTTTCGCAAATAAAAAAATTTCCCGCAAACAAGTAAATTTTTAAATGTTTTTTAAGTAAAAATAAAAAAATGCATAAAAAAAGTGGTTAGGAGGTGGATTTTGCCATGGGGGTGCTCGTTTTCTAACTCCAAGCACCCACTATAGCCCTAAACCCACTTTGGAATTCATTTGAGTGATTATTTATCACTTAAATTATTTTTTCTCTCAAAAAGGCCAAAAGACCAAATAAATGGCCAAAAAAGACAAAAATGTCATTTCCTAAATCAATGGAAACATGTCTCAAACATGTCTGGAGTTCAACTAAGTTAACTAAGCATCATAAGGAGTTAATTGAAGGCTATCAGAAGGTGACTTGCAATCAAATCTTAGGAGGGCGAGTTCACTGGGGTTTGGGAGGGTGCATCTCTTCATCATGATGGCGCATTTCCTGTGTGGAGTGTTCTGGATGGATGGGATGGCAATCCCAAGGTAGAGGGGGTGCACCTCCGGTGAGGTGGTGCCTCCCTCTTCAGTTTAACTCAAGCCTAAGCCCTCAGCTAGTTCAAATAACTTGCCTATGACTCCTCTCTCAGCTCAAGTGCACCCATGTCATCTTTGGTTAGCCAGATGCGCCCCCCCCTCTAGCTTTTCCTATTTAAGCAAGGCCTCTCTCCATTGTTGAGCATGGATGTGTGGAGCCTCTGCTCCTGTAATCATTGTTGTTTATCATTTGAATAAAATTTGAAGACTTTGGAGGTCTATGTTGTGCAACTGTCCTTTGTGGTGAATGATGTGCTTACACTGAGGTGATATTATGCATGTTATAGTTTCTTTGTCATAGGTTGTGGATTTATTTAGCTTAAAAGGATGCTATCAGCCCATAGAGTAAGCATTTGTAGTTACAATTTGCTTGTTTATGCTTTATTATTAGAGATATGAGAGTAGCAGACTGTAGTCGAATATACTTATGCTCTCGTAGTTTCTTTTAATAAATCATACTAGATATAATCTCTCTTGTGCAAGGTCTCTTGTAGCTGTGCAGGTTACCTATCTGAAGGAGGAGTTAGCCTCGGCTGCATCCTCTTCTACCTTCAGTACATTTTTGGTTCTAATGCTAATGTTTCTCGCAGGCACCTCTATGTCCTCATAAAAGTTTAGGCTTAAGCTTGTGTTCTTCATCCATCTCTCAAACTTATACTCTATTGGTTACTTGGTTACTTTGTTTCTTTCATACTCAATAAGTATATCTGATCTAAAAAAGTATCATCTTATAGCTCTCTTATTTTGCATGCATTAGCTAGATCTAAAAAGTCCTTAGATTCACATTTTAAGTTTAGATCTAGGCTTGTTCTTAATACTACTTGCACTCATAATTTTTCCAGTTTTTTCCAAGTACTAAGTAGGTAATATTTTTATGTTTTATTCAACTAACCCATCACATTTCAAATACATTAGCTTGCTGATTTTGCATTTTGACGAACAGGTAAGCAAAAACGCTACCAAAATTTTGAGCATTTGAACCTTTTAAAGCGTCGGTTTCAAGCCTATTGTTGGTTGATCTTTTCCACATAATTGTAAACCTGCACGATCCTATTTTTAAAGGATCAAAGGTCTTCTTTCTTTTAAAAGTCAAGACAGTTGGGGGCAGAACAAGTTCAAGTTAGATTCACTAAAAGATTATCTGTTGAAGTCATGGCCTCGTAGGGTTAAGGTATGAAGACAGGTTAGATGGGTCTGATAACTTCAGTCCTTGGAAAGAGCGCATAATCGTGTTGTTTAAGGAGTTGGAGCTATGGGATATTGTTGGTGCTTCAAACACCATCACAGTTCCCACAGATGCTGCACAAAAAAGTGACTTTGAGAAGAAGGACATCAAGGCACACAAAATCTTCTTAGATTCCATTAAAGATCATGTAATACCCCACATTACAGGTAAGTCACATGCTTTTGAGATTTGGAATGCATTATGTACTCTTTGCCAAAGTAAGAATCAGAATAGGAAGACGGTTCTTAGAGAAAAAATTAAGGAACACAAAGATGGTTGATACTAATACTGATACTGTAACTGCTTATCTCACGAAGATTACTCAAGTTAGAGATGAACTAGGTGCTGGAGGTGAGAAAGTAGAAGATGAAGAGCTAGTAGGTATGCTCTTAATGGCTTCACTGCAAAATGTCACACTTTTGTGCAAGGAGTAGTTGCTAGAGAGAGACTTCCAGATTGGACAAGGTTATGGGATGATTTTGTTCAAGAAGGGTCCCAGAGGGGGATTCCAGAATAGAACTCAGAGCGATGAAGACAATGTTGCTCTTGCAACAAAAGGCAAGGGCAAATGGAAGAAGAAGGAAAAGAACCTCAGCATGGTACGATGCTTTAACTACAACAAAAATGGTCATTATGCTAGTCGGTGTCCGAAGAGGAAGGGGAATGAAGAAAAAGAGGGAGCATCATCAGTAGAAATGGGAGATTTTGCTTCCCAGTTTGAAAAAGAATTCTCCTTAGTTTCAATACAGACTAGTGTAGGCAGCACAATGGATTTCCATGATATGTGAGTAGTTGATAGTGGATCAACAAGCCATATGACGGGGAAATATGGAATTTTTCAGAGGATAGAAGAAATAGCACCAGGACATTTTGTTGAAAGAGGTATTGGAAGTACTCAGGCAGAAATAAGAGTTGGAACTATGAAATTCCAACTAAGTTTTGGAGAGGTTCTTGAAGTAGACAGGGTATTGTTTGTCCCAGGTATGAAAGTCAGCAGACTTTCTATATCATCGTTGGAGGATGATGGGTATGGAGTTTTTATCTAAAGGGGAAATGTGTTTCTCTACAAGAACTCAAATGATACAATTCTAATTGGGAATAAAAGAGATAAACTTTACTTTCTGCATGGAGAGGTGATGCTTCCAAGTTCAGGGGGATGGCTATCCGAATCAGAATCTAAAAATGAAGCAGATGCAGAGATGGTACCTTCAGATGGGGAGAGCAGCATTGGCAGAAGACTCAGCCAGCATAGAGAGAATGAGCAAGATCCAGATTTTCAAATGGTCTTCCGACATCAACTTCCAGAGTTAGTGGAAGTTCTTGACAGTAGTCAAGGTGATTGTGTTGGGACTTCCCTCATTAAGAGGGAGTGTTGAAATTTGTAATGAGGAAGGTCCTTCCCCATGATTTTGATGTCACATGGGGGGGGCAAAGTTGTCTTTCCTAGTGTTACTTTGTAAATATAATAAAGTGACTTTTATATTTTTAAAGTGAGTTTCACTTAAGTAAAGTGGGTCCCTTATGTAAAAGTGCATTTAAATATTATTAAAAGAAATTAAATGTGCAATTAATGACGACCCTTTAGATCTTTTTAATCATAGCCATTCATTGAGGAAGTTAGGGTTATTTAAAGGTAGTTAGGGTTTAGGAGGGGTTTAAATGATTATTTAAACACTTTGAAAGAGAAGAAGAAGACATCAAGAGAGAAGAGAGTGAGAGGGAGTGAAATCATATTTTATTTATGAGAGCACAGTTCCCAAGGAAAACCATTGGCACAGTTCCCAAGGTAATTTCTACAAACAGTCTGTGCAGGTCGTACATCTCTTATTGGCATAGAAATCGAGGTGGTTCGTACAGTCCGCACTCGTCTGTTGGCACAGTTTTTGAGGCATTATGTTGGCACAAAAACCGAGGTACTCCGTACACAGTTCTGAACACTTCTACTGGCACAATTTTCGAGGCGATTGTTTACACAGAAATCAAGGCAGTCTGTACACCGTACAGCAGTCAGAAATTGTACAATTCGTACAGTAAACTGCTAGCACATAGTTCGAGGCAATCTGTACCATGTCCGTACAGCAATCTGATTTTTGTAGAGATAAGTTGGTTTATTTGCATTTATGATTTTTCTGGTTGAAGGAAAGAATTTATGTGTTGTGAGAAATTCCAGTTTTGTTCTCATTTAATAAAAGGATATCTCTCTGGGTTTTCCTCTTGTGAGGTTTTGCCCTGGTCTTGGCCCTAAATTCATGTGTTCATAGTCTACAGTATTTGAGTATTTGTTTCATTGAAGTATTTCTTGTTCAAGTTATCTCTGATCCTAAATAACTCAGAGTAGCATTAAATCATTTATGGAGCAAAGTGTTTGAAGAAATGTTTGAATGAGGATTTAGCACATTCTTTTAAATTTTTACGTAGTGTAATATAGAAATCCAAATTAACTTATTTTTGAGAACTCGGTAGGTCACGTTGGACTTACCATAGAGTCAGGGGGATGCTTTAAGCAGGTTATGCCTCGCTCCATTGGACACTTGGTATTGTTGCAACAAGCGCTCAATTCAAAGGAATAAGCTTTCTTTGGGCCAAACAAGAATTTAACCCACTCCTTAATTCACTCATCAGATAATAACTAAAATTGACCAACGAGACAATTGCAATACTTTCCCGACATAGAATCATTATTCGACTCCATTAGCACTGGTCTACCTGCAACAATTATCAAACATATTTAAGTGAATTCATGTGTTAGTGGAAGATTTTATTATATGTTGTTGATATAAATTTATTTTGCAATTGCTTGGATCTGTGTTTACTGTAAACTCCTAGAAATTCATCTTTCATCCTAATAACTAAATAACCCAAAACCTTAGTTATTTTCCCAGGGACTACCCCCCTTGGCTTCGCCAGGAGTTGCCCTAGACAGAGAAGTTGAGTGTTGGGTGACAGTATCTCAACTCGAGACTTACCCCCAAGGACACACCCAGTGCCTTGAAGATTTTTGCCACGCTAACCTAACCCCGAGGTCCATATCCGACTGCAACACCCCCAAAAATTCCAATAAAGTGCTTCTCAACAAACAAACCAATCCACTAGAAGTTATAAATCCATATGTAAATCCCTAAAAAAACACCAATCCTTTACTATATAGTATATTGAATAGAAGAACAAATAGAAATAAATCCAATGAATAGGGTTAGTGAGATAGAGGGTTAGGTTTTTCGTCCAATGCCTAAAAGGTGTCAATTTGAACAGGGGATACCCAAAGGTCCCCGAGACAATCGAGGGAAATTTGGGTGTCCTTGAGGACATTGGGATATCACTCAAAAGTTTCCTCAACAAAAGGAAACAGCCCCCAAGATAAGGAAGAGCTCGAGAAAAAGGGGGCATCCCTGTGAGATGCTATGGATGCATTCCCCAAGAGTAGGAATGCATCCTCGATGCAATCGTGCATTGTAAATATTGCACTATTACATCATCCCATGGGGTAAATACTTGTAATTAAGACGTTGTGTAGCTTAAGAACTTTGAGCACACACCTAAGCAACAGAAGCGTAGGGAGCCCCATAAACCCCACATCAACAAGGTCTTCAATCCAAGATCGATTAAGCAACTGCATCACAGTTGGAACTTGTAAAGCACACGGCCACACAAAATCCAAGTGAATTAAGTCTCAGATTACCTTTTAAGAGATAAATGACCTCCAAACATTGGACTTGGTGGTAAAGAAATCTGAGGTACGAATCTAATCTGGTGCAATAAGAGCATCCAAATCATCCTCGTTAACAGTGCACCATTTAAAGATTGATACAATTTAGTTGGCTTGGAATTCTACGGCAGTTATATATTGTCCAAAAAAAATCTAAAGAAAATATAAACAGTAAATACTAAAAAGAAAAACCAATATGTTCAAATATGGTATCTCAAAAAGGAAAAAGAATAAATACAATTATTTCCCAACTCAAATATCTTATACGTAGGAAAGCTAAAATTTACTGGTTGGAATAGTCCCAAGCCAACAATTGCATCTGTGCCGCATCAGTTAAGCTTGATCTCAGCTGATTGATAGTATCCCCTTTCTCATCAAACGATCTGGATGAACAAAAATGCTCAAGAAGAACAACATTGAAAGCCCCCAAAAAATTGATAAAAGTGCACTTGTCCCTAATTCTTTAAGTAATAATGGGATCAAACCCTTGGTCGCTTATAATAATGGATGAGATAAGTGCATGTTTGACAAAGGCCCTCACCATATCTGCTATCAATTAGATGTAGGGTTTAGATGGAATGAAAGAACTCGGATAGTTACCTGTGGCTTCTATACGCATTGTTAGTTCACTACAAATCCTCTAACCCTGGTGTCTGGGCTTTCGTAGAAATATATATATTAACATTATGTTCAGCTTTACACCAGAAATTTACTTTCAAAGCAGAATCGGCATGATTGAGAAAAACATACCTGGAGATGCCATGACTGCGGACACGATCAAAAGATGCCTCCGTGAACAGCGTTTGCTTGCCTGCCGTTGTGTATTTGAGACGGGTTGGCTCGGTTCAGCAACGAATCTGTGACGGCTATGTGTTTTTTTTTTCAAATAATAATAAATAGTATTTATTTGGAGATAAGATAATATAAAGTTCAACAAGTGTTGTCAAAAGAATTGTGTGTTTATCAATATATCACCAAATATCTTAGGATGGTTAGATGACCACTTCACATGTTTGCCATCTTATCTCCACCAGAATGAAATTTGTGGATATGAAGTAAGTACCTTGTTGAGAAGATGATGATGACTATGATGAATCTCAAATCAAGGATTTAGACGCTAAAAAACATAAGGATGTTTAAGTGATGTTGTCATATTAACATTTGGTGTAATATTTGTATGTGTAAAGTTGATTTAATATTTGTATGTGTAAAGTTGATTTAGGTTCTGGTTTATATTCGATTTTGTGTTTTTACTTTAAATGATTAAACAAAACAAAAGTCTAGTATGGGATTATATATGATTGTATATAAATTGGGATTTAAGGACTTAAGTGTATGTATGTTTTCATCATTTATGTCAATTATAAAATTTTATGGTTTTTTTCATTATAAAGTCGTTAGTAAGGGGTGCTTGTCATTAGGGATTAAGGCACATAGAAAAAGATAAACTTATTATTGCATTGTTCAAGTTAGGGCTTTACTATTGTCAGTCTTACTCTTTGACCTCCCTTCCGTAAGGCTTCTCTAATTAGAGTATGTTGCATGTATGTGAACAACTCTAGTCAATTCAAAAATCCCAACATCATGCACTCTTTTGGGACCACTATTGGTGCATTTTCATCCATGTTAGGGATTGTATTTTCACCTCACACTCCATCTCAAAATGGAGCAAACCCTCCCCCAACTTCATCCTCTATAGAGGGAGTCTTTCTTCTAATTAACTTGGGAATAACTTTCAAGGCTATATCTTCCTATGGGTATTGCAAAATCGTCTCCCTCAAAGCACTTCATCATTGACAAGACACTCTTGTTTCTTTATATCTTATGGATGGGAAAACTTGGATCAAGTAACACTCTGCAAAGCCCAACGATTAATTTGTGATTTTAATAAATTCTAGCCTCGAAACACAAATCTAGAAAGTGGGTCTCTTAGGTTTGGAAACCCTTTATTCATGAGGAAGCTTATACGTAACAGTGTACTCATCAGTTATTTATAGTGAAATTTTACTCTATTAAGGGTGGGAAATGCATCGTTCACTATAGGCCTTGATTTATAGGTTATGCAAGCTTAAGCATCAAACATTAGCCCATTTTCTTTAACCCCTCTTTGTACTCATGATGCAGGAGCATCCTGCTCTCCATCCAAGTCAAATGTTTGGTCAGACCTTAGGGGTCTTCATTTTCTGAATTATAGGTCTTTGATGAAATATTGTAAATAATGTTATGTTTTAAGTGTGTTTCTAGATAGGTGGTGAGTCACTAGGTGAGTCATTGAGTCCTTTGGTGAGTCATGTAACAAAGCCCACAACTAATGGCAGCATTTTATGAGGCATTCGATGGAGGCTTAGTATCTCATGGAGCGAGTCATAGAGATAGGATTTGGGGTTTGCTAATCTTAGAATTAGTTAGCAACAATTTAAGGGATTATTGAGAGTTTATTGGATCTAAACCATAATTGGTTTTAGAATCCTATTTCTATAAATGTGTGAGCCTATGAGGCATAGAGGGTAGCTAGGGAGGTAGACAAATAGTGTAAATCAGGCTAGAGGTGGCCGAACAATGCAAATTAGGCCAAGATAGTTGGTCATGTTTGTACCAGACCCAAGAGGATCAGAACGCAGGTTCTGAGACAATTATGAATGTACGTGTCTCTTATGTATGAATGAAGAAGGATAATTGTGCATCTGTGTATCAATGAATGAATTGTGTCCGAAATGTGATAGTTTGAATACATGTAAATGCTTGATAGATCTGTGTGTGTATGAACAGCTCGAGATTAGGGTTTTAGAGAATCGAATGTTGCAAAGCTGCGTGAAAGGTAAGGATATGAAGATGATGATCAGATCCAGCAAAGAAGATTAAGTCTAGCGAAGATCAGTGAAGGTTAATTGATCGATTCTCTAATCAATTGACGCAAAGTCACAGAAAGGGTGTCGGTTTGTTCTACAGAGTTTAAACGGTTCAGACTGAAGCAAGGAGATAGATCAACGACGGGGAAAGGATCTCGCGAATAGAACTTGTGCAGGAGATAGTGGTCCACAAACCCAAAGTGGGCGTTCCACATTTGATCATAGATCTACGGACGAGGAAGTAGCCGCAACAAATCGACGGTTCATACAACATTCCGTAGGAGAAAGAGTTCGGGCGTTAATGGCCAGAGCAGATGCGGAGTCACAACTACAGAAGGAATTTTGCAGAAGACAATTGCGGAAGCAAATTTTGAAGAAGTGCGGAAGGCACACCCGCAATTGTGGAGCGACGTTCAATTATGGAAGGGAGTGTTGCGGACACTAGTTGCGGAAGGAGATTGGGGAAGAAGTTTGCGAAAGTGCACCCGCAATTGTGGAAGGAAGTGCACCTGCAAATTGCGGAGAAGTCGTTGCGGAAAGGCATTTACAAAAAAGGATTTGCGGAAGGCAAATTTGGAGAAAGACTTAGCTTATTAGGCTAAGTTTGGTGATTCTACTAAGTACATAATCAAATAAATCCTGGGTAAAGCAGGTTGGATTGGCTTTGCTTGTCCCACCTACATCAACTCGTTACACCGAGAGGTGCTTCTACAACCCAGTATGGTGGAGATGTTGTCATGTTATGTTATGTAACGTAACGTTCCAAACCGACATAAAAAAGAATAATTTAAAATACATTTAAAATAAAACTATATGATCACAACTAATCAAGTAAGCTAACGTAAAAAAACAAATTAAGAAAACACTTAAAATAAAATTATATGAACAAAATAAAAATAGATGTCGCGCGCGCACTTACACACATAAACACACATATATATGTATAACGGGATTGAGGAAGGTTGAACCACAAATATATTTCCTTCTGTCTGCAGAGTTTCCAAAAGCTTCAAGGTACGAATTTCATCCTGGAAATTTCTTCCCTTGTGCGTGACTTTTACCAGGTAGTTGTAAGTAATTATGCGTGATTTATGTTTGTGTGTGTGTGTGTGTGTGTGTGTGTCTATGTGTGGTGAATTACGGTATGCATGAATTTTATGTTAAACCATATATGCGTGAATTAAGTATTTTTACAGCATTCATGAATTCCATGTTAAACCATATATGTGTGAGTAAAGTTTTATGAGGTTTTATGCGTGGATTAAATATTTTTTCAACGTGATGAAATGCTTTATTCCATAAGGCATTTTAGTGTTTTACATCACCAGATATGAATTTAATCTCACCTTCATTGAGTAAATACTCAAATTATCTATTTAACCGGGCAGATTGGGATGAAAAATAAAAAAGGTAAACAATGTAAAAAAAATTAAAATGTAAAACAATTACATAACATGTCACTTAATGAGATTTGAACTTAGGCAGGGAGTATAACAACATTCCTCTCAACCACTCGATTTACACTCAATTGACAATGCTAAATAATTATTAGAATTATATAGATTGATATAATTAAAATAATGTCAAATTAATGTTAACTATTTAGAATTATATAAATTAATAAAGTTAAATATTTAACTTGAAGTTAAAGTTATAAAGTAACTGATATAAAATTGTTAAAGGTATATATATCAATAAAGTTGAGTAGGTCAAAATAAGTTAAAAAATAAAGTAATTTCATTTTGCTAAGTTCAAATAGATCGTGCTTGCATTGATTTCAATGATATATAGTGCAATATAGCATTTGTTGCATTGATTCTATGATTCTGTGATGAATTTCGATGTAAGTTAGAATGTTTTCAGTGAATTTCATTGTTCCTTGCATTGATTTATGTTATTCCATAAAGCACTTCATGTCACTTGCATTGATTTCAGTGAATTTTATTGTCTACTACATTGATTTCAATGAATTTTACTGTTTACTACAATGATTTTAGTAACTTCATTCTCCAATATTCGATTTAAGATACGGTGAATTTTATTATTGCTTACATTGATATCAGTGACTATTCTCTTTATTTCAGGGTTCCAATGACAGCAGTGGTATATTAGTTAAAGTGATCATGTCATCTCATAATGAATAAATGGAAGGTGTGTCTATTGAGGATGAAAGAGAACAAACACAAAAATGTGGTAGGAAACAATTGGAAACAACGAGAGAAGATACAAGAACCGAGCAATGAACAAAGCATAGATAAAAAGAAGCAAAAACCTGAAAAAACAAAGAGAATATTGAAAAAGAAAGTCTAAACAAATGGCATATGAGGAACAAGAAGAACAAAAGGAAAAAAATCTGAAAGACAAGAGCATATAGACAAAGAATGACACATCAAATGACATTTGAACAATAAGAATAATGTAGAAAACAAAATTGAGAACAACAAAGAGCATATCAAAAGAGAAAACAACATTCAACCAATACAACAATAGTATAAGATGCATAACTTCAAGAAAATACTATTGTAGTAGATATTGAGATGGTCCCAACATAAGAAATTCAAATTAAGGATGATGTACCGGTAGAAGAGTTATGAGAACGTGTAGCAGTAGCAATTACAAATATGAATATTGTATAAAGAAACTGATAACAAATTACTACTGAAGAACATCAACAACAAAGAAGACCAAATTATGGACGACAAAGAAGGTCGCAACAAGTAACACATGAATAAGAACTACAATAGGGAAGACAAAATTGTAATCGACAAAGATCCTGCCAATAGAGAAGGTCACAATAAATAACACTTGAACAAAAGAAGAACAAAGAATAAAGGATTCAGATCAACAGAGAAGGTCACAACAAGTGAGACATGAACAACAACTACAACATGGGAGACCAAATTTTGAAGGACAAGGAACCTTTCAACAAAGAAGGTCACAACAAATAACACTTGAACAACAACAAGAACGAAGAAAACAATATTTAGTACGACAAAGAGCAATTACATATATGAATATTGCGCATCGAAAATTCCGTGATAGGATTGATCGATTGGCTAAAGTTCATAAATGTAATGTCTATTAAGAGTAATATGTTTCATGTATCGAATACAAATACCAATCCAATGTGCATGGGATGTAAAAAAGGGGGAAGCAATCACAAATTTTCATCACAAAACCATGTGGATCCAAGATCTCAACCTCAATTCCTTGCAAAGCTCACACAAGTTGAAGAGATGTTGATAGCACGTGCAAGTCCAATTTTACAAGTTATGCATTCAATAGGTGGACAATACAAATATATAGGACATACCATTAGTTTTCCCTAAGAATTTAAAGATGTTGCCAAGGCATTAACTCTACATATCAAAGACTTAGATTTAATGGTTGTGCGAAGAAAAGGGCGACAAGGAACAAATTATATTTCACGGTAAAAAAAAGAAGCTATGGATGCATTATAAGGAGGATCCACATTATCGTGATGTTCAAATTGATTTCAATGCACTAGATGGGTTACTTGAAATTGCAATAGATATATCGCATATGATTTATTATGTTACTTTACCATAGATGGACGATAACACATAATTTGTAATGTTGGAAGAGGTACTAGGGATTGAAGATATGTTAGATGGGTTACAAATATCTTCTTTTGTAGTCAGGCTTCCAAATGCACCAAGAGAGATTGAGCTTATTCGAGCTTAGGAAAACAACCCAAATCTAGAGGAAAATAATGCAAATAGTTGACCCACTAATGTGCTTAATTGACCTAGAATTGGCTCTTCACCCATCAATGAGTATAACACTAAGAGATTATTTGATATGGAATTTCCAACATTGTTTCCTAGAGTTGAGGCTGATTGGTTGTAACCATGAATGTGAAATGTACATCTTCGTGAGTATGCTAGACATCTCATTAGATACCATGGCAATAGGTTTGGAAGGAACCCTCGATTTAGATGCTTCTTACATAACATCATCATGAGACACCGTTCTCAAGCTTCCTCTGTTGTTTTTGTAAAAATAAATATAACAGATCTACCTACAAAAATGGAAGAGTTACGAGAACATTTATAAAAGCTTCCAACTTCACAACTTGCAAAAAGATTGATGAGATTTGGAACAATGTCGAGAGGTACACGTGCATATAGGAGCAAGTGTTGAGTAGTATTATCTGAGCTGATTAAACAAATTGGGTCTCCCGTGAGATTCTTCACACCAAGTGCTGCAAATATGCAGTGGCTAGATTTGCATAAATTAATGTCTGGTACAATTCCTGTAGATCCAAGGGAAGAAAGGAAATGGAGATGTCGGAATATAATTGATAATCCACATATTGTCCCTAATCCTTGAAGTAATAATGGGATCAAACCTTTGGTCGCTTCTAATAATAGATAAGATAAGTGCATGTTTTCCAAAGGCCCTCAATATATCTACTATCAATAACATGTAGGGTTTAGATGGAATAAAAGAACTCGGATAGTTTCCTGTGGATTCTATATGCATTTTTAGTTTAATAGAAATCCTCTAACCCTGGTGTCCGGGCTTTCATAGAAATATATATATTAACGTGATGTTCAACTTTACAACATAAATTTACTTTCACAGTAGAATCGACATGATTGAGTAAAACATACCTAAAGATGCCATGACTGCGGACACGGAATGCCTGCTCTCCTGCCGTTGTGTATTTGAGACAAGTTGGTTTGGTTCAACAATGAATCTGTGTCGGTTATGTGTGTTTCTTTTCCAAATTATAATAAATAGTATTTATCTGGAGTTAATATAAAGTTCAACAAGTATTGTCAAAATACTTGTGTGTTTATCTATATATCACCAAATATTTTAGGGTGGTTAGATGACCACTTGACATGTTGCCATCTTATCTCCACCCCCAACGAAATTTGTGGATATGAAGTAAGTACTTTATTGAGAAGATGATGCTGACTATGATGACTCTCAAATCAAGGATTTAGATGATAACAAGCATAAGTATGTTTAAGTGATGTTGTCATATCAACATTTGGTGTAATATTTGTATGTGTAGAGTTGGAATGTGATACTTCATTTTGTGTTTTCACTTTAAATGATTAAAGAAAACATAAGTATGTTTAAGTGATGTTGTCGTATCAACATTTGGTGTAATATTTGTATGTGTAGAGTTGGAATGTGATACTTCATTTTGTGTTTTCACTTTAAATGATTAAACAAAATAAAAGTAGAGTATGGGGATTATAGATGATTGTATATAAATTAGGATTAAGGATTTAAATGCATGTGTGTTCTCATCATCCATGTCAGTTATAAAACATACAAATCTACGAAAGTGGGTCTCTTAGGTTTGGAAACCTTTATTCATGAGGAAGCTTATATATCTGTGTGCTCGTGCGTATTTATAATGGAATTTTACTCTATCAAGGATGAGGAGTGCATATTCACTATAGGCCTTGGTTTATAGGATATGCAAGCTTCAACATGAAACATTGGCCCCTTTTCTTTAACCTCTCTTTGTACTCATTGCGTCGAAAGGTGCTTCTACAAGCCATAATTGGGGAGATGTTGTCAGGTTAGTTCCCAACCGACATAAAAAATTAATTTAAATGTTAGTTCCCAACAGACATAAAAAAAATTAATTAAAAAACATTTAAAACAAAACTATATGAACAAAATAAAAATAGACATAGCTTGGATATATATATATATATATATATATATATATATATATTGTGGGTTTGAGGAACACAGCCATGAATATATTTCCTTTGCGTGCAGAGTTTTCAAAAGCTTTTCAAGGTACAGATTTCATCCTGAATTTTTCTTTCCTTTTGCGTGACTTTTATGACATAGCTGTAAGTAATTATGCATGATTTATATTACTTATGCATGAGTGGTCGTGTTGGTGATAAGTTAGTTGCAAAATGCTTGGACAGGTTCATGATGGGGGATCATCTAAGGAATTCCTGTGCTCGATATAGATCCTGGGTGGACTATGATCCGATCTCTGACCACCTACCTATATACCTCGAAATTGATTTCGTCTGGGGCAAAAACACATTCCCTTTCAAATTTAATCACTATCAGCTACATTTGGATGGTTTTCATGACCTCATAAAGTCGGTTTGGCTGGCAGAACCTCTTGATCCTAATGCCTCCCCATCATTTAGCTTGGTTAAGAAATTGTCAAATTTGAAGATGCGGGTCCGAACCTGGGAACGTCTGAAGAGGAAATCTGACTCTGCTGCCTTAGATGAGATCACTTCTAAACTGGAAGCTATTCATAAGGCCAATATAGCTGGAAACTCTTCTGCTCAACACCTTATTGACTTTCAAATTCTGGAAAATAGAAGGATTAATTTATTAAAGCAGGATGAGGAGAAATGGAGATTAAAAAGCAGGGGATTTCCTTGGGCGACCAAAATAACAAGTTTTTTCATCGTTATGCTGACTATCGAAGAGTAAACAACTCTATCTGGTCTATTAAAAAGATGGATGGATCCCTCATTGGTTCTCAACAGGAGCTACTCTTGGCTGCAAATTGTCATTTCTAGGCATATTATAATGAAGACTGTATGGTATTTATGCATGAACAATTCCAGGTCATTAGAGAACTCCCTAGGTTCTTTACTGAATCGGAGGGGATGAACACCTTCAAACCGGTCTCTTTGGAGGAAATACACAAAATTCTGCTGGGTTTTGCTCGAGATAAGAGCTCGGGTCCAGATGGCTAGACCACGGAGTTGTTTTTGGCTTTTTTTGACATTATGGGGTCTGAGATTTTGGCTATGGTTGAGGAAACTAGACTTACGGGTTAGGTTTCGGTGGCTATAAATTCTACATTCCTAATGCTTATACCAAAATCCTCACTGCCTGAATCATTTGATGATTTTCGTCCTATTTCTCTATGTAACTTGGTATATAAAATAATTGCAAAAGTACTGGCAAATCGTTTAAATCCCATTCTATCAAGGAGTATTTCAGCAGAACAATCTGGATTTTTGGAGAACAGACAGATTCTTGATGCCATTGGTCTGGCTCAGGAAACTTTTCACAGTATAAAAGTCAAGAATTTACATGGCATTACCCTCCATTTGGACTTGTCGAGAGCTTATGATAAGGTACATTGGGGATTCCTAAGATTAGCCCTCATTCAAATTGGCTTACCATGGGGTACTATGAAGTGGATTATGGGGTGTGTCAGCTCAGTGCATTATGGGGTCATTATTAATGGACAAACGATGGATTTCTTTGAAAGTTCACGAGGTCTTCGGCAAGGATGCCTACTATCACCACTACTGTTTCTGATTGTTATGGATGGCCTTAGCCGGCTGCTAAAGAAGGCATTGGAGAATGATGTGATTAGCGGTATCAGGGTTTCAAAAAATAATCTGATTACCCATCAGCTCTTTGTAGATGATGTCATGCTCTATGGGAATGACTTTGTGGAGGAATGGAAGGCTATCAAAAAACTCCTTGACCTGTTCTGCAGTGCCATTGGGATGGTTATCAACATTTCAAAATCTGTTATACTGCAGCATAACATTGAAAAAAAGATACTTGAGGACATTGTTTGTTGTTTTCCTGTGCAGGTGAAGGATCTGGTCGATGGAACTACTTATTTGGGCTACCATCTAAAACCTAATAACTACAGTACACATGATTGGTTCTGGCTCCTCAGGAGGTTTGAAAAGAGGATACATTTGTGGAGTTGGAAATGGCTATCTATTGGGGGTCGTGTGACTCTGACAAAATTTGTTCTTCAAAACATGGCTGTGTACTGGATTTCTTTATGCAGGGCTCCCAAATCAATTCTAGCAAGTATCAGAAGGAAAATTATAAACTTTATTTGGGCAGGAACGGATAAGACAAAGATCCACTTGTGTAATTGGCAGCATATCTCTACTCCAAAATCGCATGGTGGCTGGTCACTAAAGAATTTATTTGTTTTGTTGTTGCCCTCCGTGCTAAGTCACTCTAGAGAGTCCTCACGACTGATTGTATCTAGCGCTCCATTATTAGAGATAAATATTTCAAAAATAAGTCGACTGTTCAGTGGATGAGATCGGCTCAGGGTCGCTGCACTGGTGGATCTACCATATGGAATGGCTTGGTATCGACACTCCCAATTATTACTCGCTGGATCGCATGCGTGCTTGGAAACGACCGATCCATTATTTTAGGAGCGGATCCCATCATTGTTGGACCAATTATTTACAGGTTATTTCCTTTTTTATTAGCTTTTCTCCGGGCCAGGGGTTTCTTCTCACTGTTCCATATTGCAGTTCATACACCTGCGTTGTTTGGGCCAACTGTATGGTTGAGCGCGGAACAGATGGAGCTCACTGGAGGATTGGCGGTGGAGTGGTCTACATTTGTGGATGGTTTATGTCACGGGGGTCTGAGATTATCGGATCAAGAGGATTCCTTGTTGTGGTCTTGGAATACCCAGGATGGTGGGGTGACAGCCAGACTTGCCTACGACTCTATTATGGCATCTACTCAGGGTGTGTCTTGATGGTGGTACTCTGCCGGCTGGAAATGGCATCTGCCTCCAAAATTGAAGATTTTTATCTGGATGACATTGGAAAATAAGCTGCTTACCTGGGACAACTTGCAAAAGAGGGGGTTTATTGGTCCGAATTGCTGTGTTTTATGTGGCTCGGAAGCTGAGACTATCAACCACATATTATGTCAATGCTCCTTTGCTTCCAACCTGTGGCATGCTGTTCGCGCCATTTTTACTAACCTTGGAGTTTGGAATGGGGACTCTATCCATCTTTGTTTTCAAAATTGGATTAAGTATAACCACAGATATATCTCGCTGGCTGTTTATATTCTTTGGGAGCTATGGCTCACTAGGAACCGGCTTATTTTTTATGGTAAGACGACTTCCCCAATATGGTTGGCGAGAAAGGTGGTTGCAATCTTCGTGGCAACCTCTGATGTTACTCAACCCTACTCTGATATTCAGGTTAAAAAGCGCGACTCTATTTCCTTGAGATCTGATCTTTTAGTTTTTTTTGATGGGGCCTCTCAGAGTGGGGGGGCTATATGTGGTGCCAGCGCGGTCATACACTTAAATCAGAACCAAGTCTTTTATATCTGGATGAATGGTGGCATGGGATCTAATACACACAGTGAACTTCTTGCTCTATGGATGACCCTATTCTTTGCCAAGCGGAAATCCATTCGTCTTATGCAAATTGTTGGGGATTCTTTGACGATTATTGATTGGGCGTGTGGTCGTTGCTCACTACACTCTTTGGCGCTTTCCCCTTGGATGGATATGGTGGTTTCGCTTTTAAAATATTTTAGGAACCTGTCCATCACCCATATATATCGTGAGCACAACTTGCTGGCAGATATACTTTCTAGACGGGCTTTGTCGGCGGTTGGTGGATGCATCCATTTTGAGTACTGGTCCCACTTGTTTCTTTCTTCTAGTGGGAGAGTCCCACTATCAGCGTCCTCTTGCTGGTAGCCTGGGTCTCTTTTTGGTAGCTATCGGCTTATAGCGGCTGTATTTTATGTTGTCGTCCTTTCTTTTTTATTTTTTTGGCATACTATTTTTTGGGGCTTTCTATTCCATAAGATGGGTGGGCTATGCCTCTTGTGGTTTGTCTTTCCCTTGGGTTCAGTTAGATTTTATGGATGTTGTGATCAGTTGTTGGTTTGTGGCACTTCGGCCCTTGTGGTTGGTGGACAGATTTGGCTATCTCCATGTGGAGGATTGTTTTGACACTTACTCATATATTTTTAATATAAAGATATAGCTATTTTGGCATGTTTGAAAAAAAAGAGTGTTACACACACACATGAATTTTACGTCAAACAAGATATGCGTGAGTAATTTTTATGAGGTTTTATGCGTGAGTAAAATTTATGAGGTTTTTTTATGTGTGAATTAAATATTTCTACACCATGATGAAATGATTTACTCCATAAGTCATTTCATTGTTTTATGTCGCCATATATGAATTTACTATCACCTTCGTTGAGTAAAGTTTTATGAGGATTTTTGCATAGTTATGAGTGACAAATACTTTACATTACATGAGTTAAAATATATTTGGTGATTTACTCTATACATGAATTACTTTTAGTTGGTTTTATGCATGAGTTGTATGTATTAGTTATATTACTTAAATATATGTGTGAGTTGTATTACTTATATTATTTTTTTTTCCATTGAAAAATTTAATTTATTATTAATATACAAAATAGTAAATGTGTCCAACTGTCATGTGAATACATAGGAATACTAGTGATACCGATCCATAGTCATCTAAGACATATCCACAAATAAGTAATATTAATTATATTCATATTCATGTGTGTTTTCATCTCTCATGTATTATTTATATGTGAATTTACTTATATTTATATAAGTATATATATATATATATATATGGATATGAATAAGTATATATATAGATATGAATATGAATATGAAAGAGAATTTTATATTAAACCATATATGCGTGACTAAAGTTTTACTAGGTTTCATGCATGATTTAAATATTTTACAACACGATGAAATGCTTTATTCCACAAGACATTTCATTGTTTTGTGTCACCATATATGAATTTACTTTAACCTTCGTTGAGTAAAATTTTATGAGGATTTTTGAGTGACAAATATTTTACATTATGCATGAGTTATATATATTTGGTGATTTATTGCATGCTTGAATTACTTTTAATTGGTTTTATGTGTGAATTGTATGTATTGGTTATATATTTAATTTTATGTATGATTTAAATATTTGGTGATATATTTTTTTTTGGGTATGGATGAATTTTAAGTTAAATAAGAACCATAAGGTGGCAATGTCTTTGACATTGTATCTAGATTGGTTTGTGATTTGTATTTGTTAGAAGCAATGTTAATCAATTTGCTATTAATAATATATAAAAATATAATATAATAAATTAAAATAAATATTTTCATTTTATTTTAAGTAGTTATAATAATAATAAATTGATAAGTTGAATTATAAATTTTTAGATTTAGTTTTAGTTAAAATAATTAAGTTAATATATAAAAACTTTTATAAATTAATAGCATAGATTAATAAATTATCTTAGACATGTCCATTATTGGGTCAAAAAGACTCATTCTAAGCCTAGTAGGGGGATGTGTAACTCCTTCCGTGCTCATCTCGGAATTGACACATGTCCTTTTTAAAATATAATAAAATATTATAAAATAAAGTGTGGGCTCAAATCATATTTAGGACATTTATAACTACATATATATAAAAATACACAAATAATTTAGATAAATTAAAATCCTTCCTCAACATTTACATTCTAAAAAGTTTTTTGCATCTTGAGAGATTTGAACCCTTTCATCTCGATCCCCTTTTAAGATGGATTTATGTATTCATCAAACTATATAAAAACATTAAAAGATATATTTGATATACTATTTAAAAAAATTTATGCCATACAAAATCAATTTCATTATAATCCATATTTAAATTTCTTTCTACCTATAGTGTTTGATTAAGATCACTTTAATCTTAATTTATTTTTACGATGTTCTTAACTATTGCATGATATCATATTGTTTTTCTTAGAAATAATAATGTATTCGAAATTAATAATTTTTTATATGTATATATATAGATTTGACATAGAATGTTACTTTATATATTTATCAATTTTTTAGATGATTCAAGTTAATAATTAAAAATTAAAATTTTAAAAGTAAATGAGTGGAGATTTGAATTTTTCATTTATAATATAGTAGAAACAATTATAAAGGTTATTTCAATTTTTTAATAATAAATATAAAAATATATATTAATGTAATAAATATTATTAATTATTAAATTTAATTTTAATTTATTATGAAACTTAAACATGCATAAAGTTAAGATTATATTTTATTCACAATATTTGCTTATTGATAGATTTTAATTCTTTGTATACATATAAAAAGAAATATTGATTATATTTGTATAAAACTAACCATTAGATATTCTAAAAACATTGGTTATATTTTTATGAAATGAAATTAGCAGTAAAGTTGTTTATACATGTCTCCTAAAACTGTTTTAATGTAATAGGTTTGTTTAACAAATATTTCTCCTTCAAAATTTAATAAAAGTGTAAGTAAAAAAATTATTTAATATTTTCACAAAATAAAACTTCCAATAGAAAATATTAAACATATTTTTAAAATGAAACTAGGCTTTGTCAAAAAGTGAATCCATTGATTCTCTCTACAAACTTATGCCATGTCTAAGGAGAGAATTTTTTTACAAAATGAACTTAAGACAAAAAAAAGAAAAGAAAAAACCACGTCTTTTGATATTTTAACATTTTAATGCTATAACAATCCATCTAAAATTTCTCAATTAACTATTAAATAGCATTAATAAGATAACTAATAACATCATTATAAAATGATAACCTTATTATCTAATAAACTTACTAAACTTACTACATTGTAGAATGTGGAAATCAAACCCTTTTACACATGAATATATATCTTTACTGTAAATAAAGTATCCATTATCAATAACTTTGTAAATAGATAAGCCTTTTTAATAAATTTATTTATTAAATTAAAAAAGTTTTAAAAATAATTTTTATTAATTTTATTTAATATATGTTTAACTTTTAAAAAAGCAAAATTCAAATTTATTTATGTATAATTATGGAGAGTAAATCAAAATATTTTGTAAAATACTTTACTGCCATTAAAAATAAATCTCTAATCAACTTTGACATTAATATATGTCAACTCTTTTATCACATATTCATATATGTCAACTCCATGGTCATCCATAATAGAAAATCAAAATCTTCTTTAAAATACCTTACGATCACACAAAGGATCTAAAAGACATCCTTGGCATTGATATATGAGAACTCCTTTATCAAGTATTTATACAGGTCAATTTCTTTGTTAAGAAGAGTAATGGTCATTGTATTTTAACTTTTTTGTGAAGTGAATCAATAGTGCACATCAATTTTCATAGTGGTTTCTTTATGTGAACCCCTTTGTGATGTAAATTAGTAATAGATGCACATTAGTATCACTTGATATTAATGTCAAATATCATTTGTTATATACTGATCATTAGTATCACTTGATAGACAAACCCTGTATGAAGCCTTTAGGTCAGTTCCGATAGCCGCTACTCCTTGATGTGAGTACTTGCCGGAGTCTTAGCCTATTTCTTTGCCGATAGCCGCTAGTAGCTGGTAGTCCTAAATATTAATGTAAGTATCATTTGTTATATATTTACATGGGCAATTAGTATATAATAACAAGTGACACTAACGAGCATATTTATTAAATATACCAAAAAGTCCATGAATATGTCTGCTGATGATTACATAGTAATTGGATGATCAATATGTATTTTCATTTGATATAATTGTTCTTGAAATATAAATAGTTAAATTAGATTTGATAATTTACAATAGTAATAATATTAAACAATATATATATATATATATATTTTTAATAAATTTAAATTTATTTAGAGTAATTGTTGATAATTAACAATCATACAAATTTTGAATATGTCTGCTGCTGCTGATGATTACATAGTAATTGGATGATCAATATGTAATTTCATTTGATATAATTGTTCTTGAAATATAAATAGTTAAATTAGATTTGATAATTTCCAATAGTAATAATATTAAACAATATATATATATATATATATACTTTTTAATAAATTTAAATTTATTTAGAGTAATTGTTGATAATTAACAATCATACAAATTTTGATAAAATTAATGAAATAGATTTCTGAGTTTTGAATTTTGCCTTTTATCTCATACTCTAATATTTAATTTTCTCAGTTAGTTTTATGACATACCATCACTGCCATTCCATTCAAAATGAAAATACAAAGGCACGTAGATACTTGATTTGGAGAAGATAATAGTCAATTTATATACCTTGTAAAATCTGAAAAGCTGTTTTATGACAGTGAATATACATACACTGATAAATGACCCTAGTTGCTATTTTACATAACAATTTCATAAACTACAGCCGTCTGTTGTCGATGCTCCTATGTATATACCATTTAATCACTTTATTTCTACGTAGTCGAGTAAGCATAAGTACTGTAACACTGCCAACTTACAACTTACATGATTTTTCATAAAGAGACTGGCAGAAGAAATGACTACAGACAAATATCTACCACAATAGGAGAATCGCCTTTGTCAATAGTTTCTGTTTTATCTTTTTTGAATGTGCAGAAACTTCGACTTACGTCGGTCAAGTAATGGCAGCAGTGGAGCTTGAGCATGCCGTACCTATATCTGTTCGTCTCCTAATCCTGGCAGCTGGGCGGAAGACGCCTCTTCTTTAATATAAGGGGAGATAAATAATACGCCCGACTCTTTGCACCTTTTTTAAGCTTGAAAGAAAGGCCAAAAAGACCGTTGTCTTTCGTTTTTAAAGTAGTACATAACAATATACTAGATTTGCAAAACATCAGCCTATCCAACACCACCTTTGATTATACAATCCAACGCTTTAGATTTGCAATCTCATAAACAAAAAAATCAAATTTACAGTGCTGTAAAAGCCACCTATCTAAAAACACATGACGATTGCACCTGGCAGCTACTAATAATGTTTAGGTGCGACGAGTATAGCCTTCCTGTGCACTAGTCGAGCTCTCCAAGTCTATTCGCTAGAACTCCCCAGCGCATGGTCTCTCTTCTTCCCTGGTGCTTTGCTCTTGAGACGCGTACCAACTCAACATACCCATATCCTCCCTTGTTTTGCACATGTACTTCTGCTGGATCGAGAAATAAATGACCTATAAGGATAGATGCAGATTCAATACCTGGGTGGTTTTTATTCTTCGTTTTTACTTGAGGCTTGGTCCGGACTTTCTATTATTTCCTGCTCGGGGGTACAATTCATTCCTAACTCATGTGTTTTGAACTTTGGAGGTTAACATAAAGAGCAGCCTCTTTTTATCCAACAATGTCAACTTATTCGGGATATAGTTGCACGTGAATTATCCCAAAAGGCTCGAGCTGCGGGTAGATTTACCACAAGGTCGACTCCCTCAGCAACATCATTTCAATGTAGCACTCCATGGATAAACAAGGAGCCCAAAGTCGGACCGCCCCAGCAACAATCGCACCTGCTCAACAACAATCGCACAAAAGGCAATAAACACAGGTAAGAGCAACAATCGCACCGCCTCAGCAACAACCACACAAAAGGTAATAAACACAGGTAAGAGCTTCGTAGGTAAACCGTAAGAGTATGTACATGGGCAATTGAATGCACAATATGGACGGGTGAGTTGCTAAGCGGTACACTCACCTTGAATGCAGTATGGACCGGTCAGCTGATAAGCTGTATGCTCGCCTTGAGCTGTATGCTCTCCTTGAATGCAGTATGAACGGGTCGGTACACTCGCTTGGACCTACCTAAGCTCGCCTTCAATGCAGTATGGACAGGTTGGTATGCTCGCCTAGACCTGCCTGGACCCGGATGACGCAAACGCGCCGCCGGGTCCTAGGGCACAAGGCCCCAGGCAGGCGTCACCCCGGCATGGAGCCAATGAGGAGTAACATAAATGAGATTTAAAAAAAAATTAAATTTATAAAACAATGGACTTTAGCTAGACTTTGTCCATTTTCAAAAAAATTGAAACTAAAGGCAAAACTAATACCTCAACACGAAAAATATATGTCATGAACATAATAATTAAAAATAAAGTTCATGGATAACATGATAGATTGATAATATAATAGAGTTAATGTATATCTCACTTGGAATAATAATTAAATAGTTAAATGCCTATAAAGTAAGAACCTCCAAACAATTTTTAAAGAAAGGTAATAAGTAAAATAATGTAAAAACCGAAACAAAGTAAAAACAAGAGCTGCTAGCTTAGTCCCTTCCTTATAATGTAAAAATAAAAATCAATATTAAATATTATTTAATAGTTATTTATCTTTTATAAAAAATAGTAATGCTATTTAATTTTATAAAAAAATATGTTATTAAATTAATAAAATTAATATTTTTTTGAAAAACAATAATATACAATTGACAAAAACAACTAAACTATCTAAAAAATGATTTCAAATACAAAATGATAATATTTTAAAACCACTCTTCATAATTAGCAAATGTTCCACATAACCATATGCTAAATCCACATTTATTTTAACCTATTTAATTGGCCATTGGCCATGTCATTAACTCAACTCTTGGTTAGCTTCATCTTCTTCCTCGTGATAAGCAAACTTGAGACAACAAGTGGTTAATACAATGAATGCTTAGGAAGTCATTCAATTACTTATTTGCACCATTGATGATAAATAGTATCTAGTTGCACGAAAACAATATAAAAAAATAATATAATATAATATAAGTATAGAATATAGATTTATCTTAATTTTCTTAGACTTGTCTTACTTTTCTACTGTAATAAATTTTAGAAAAATAAATTGTATACTTAATATACTAATCAAATCAAAGCTCCGAATTTATGATGTATTTAAAATACCAATATAACTTGAACGTGATTTATAAATAAAAGCATAAACAAATAAACCTTTAAAAAAACAACTAAAATATAAAAAAAAAAATTGTATACTTAATATACTAATCAAATCAAAGCTCTGAATTTGTGATGTACATAAAATGCCAATATAGCTTGAACGTGATTCATAAATGAGAGCATAAACAAATAAGCCTTTTAAAAAACAACTAAATCTATGGGAATATACAAGCGAGAGCCAAAAGGAGCTACAAATATGCCAAAAAGGCAGTGAAATATGCCTATATAACATGGACAGAAACATCAATTACATTTGGTGCCTAATTATGGTAAGGTAGGCCAGTCCCCACACCACGAACCCTTAAATAAAGATGAACTCTTCGTAAACTGTGGAATGAGTTTCTCTCTATAATCATTTATAGTGTTTTTTTCTTTCTGAAAAAATCAAATAGTGTTTTTTTCTTTCTGAAAAAATCAAATAGTGTTTTTTTCTTTCTGAAAAAATCAAATTCAAATATGGCTAGTCATTATACATAAATTATTTGCACTTTTAATTCAAATCATTTATAATGTTTTTTCTTTTTGAAAAAATCAAATTCAAATTTGGTAATTTGGCTAGTGATTATACATATATTATTTGTACTTTTAATTTGTTGTAATCATTGTAATCAAATTAATTTATTGCCATCATTGTAATAAAAGTTAGACAAAGAATTAGTGAATAGTCAATGACAAAATATATGTTAAAAGTATGTTTGAAGCATAAAACACGGACTTGTCTTAAATTTTTTACAATTTCATTACCATTGATGTGTCAATAATCTAATAAACATATATATATTATGATTTCTAAACCTTCTCACAATTTTATCAACATTGATGTGTCAATATTCCAGTAAAACATATTATAAATTATAAATATTCTGATTCATCCTTCTCAAATTTTAGTAAATTTATATGTATTATGAACCTTCTCAAAATATGCCTATCTAAAATTTATATATATTATAAACCTTTTCAAAATATGCCTAAAATTAGCCTTAGCTTGGTAATATATACAATGAATATATATTTTTAGGTTTCTATGAAAAATAACACAAAGTTTAAGAAATCCTTACAAAGCGCATACTAAACTTGCCCACAATAATAACTCGACAACTACACAACCAGCCAGAGTTATTAATTGTAACAATTTCCACATTTCTTCTTAGCTCAGAATTAGCATTCAGTATCTTTGATGCATAACAAAGACACACCGTACACGCAATTAGCACACTCAGTATCGAATTTAAAATTTCAACTGCAGCCATTGTTGGTGACTCAAAAATGTACAATAATCTTGCAACAATTAACTACAGCTTTAGGAAATTGCAGAAAAAAGGATCTTAAACTTTTCAATCTACTTGGAGGGACTTGAGGCTATCCAATTGCTCTTCTTCGACTAAACGCAATCGTTCTCCTTTCATATTAAGACGAGTTAACAGAGTAAAAATTAGTTTTTATCAAAATGATAGTTTGAACCTGTGAAATGCAAATTGAATGCAATATAATAAATCCATTGTATGATATATCAGTCAGAGAGTTCAGTTAAGAGAGTAAAATGTAATTTATAACAAAATAATTGTTTGAATGTCGGAAATTGTTCCCTTTCTTAAGAGTCTCCATCCCGGCAATATTTACATCAAGCGTAAGGTACAATCAGAATGTTTCCAACAGTGATGCATCCAAATAGTGCATCTCTTTGATCTCTTTCGTGTGGGCAACGTCTTGATAGCGGCAACGAGACAGTAGGCGAGAGGAGAGTTTGTCAACTATCTGCTTATTTCATACAATTTTTTACAGAAACAATTATGGTGGAAAATATTAAATGGCCGCCAATAGAATATTTTCTGCCATTTAAGATTAAATTTTACAGCATTGTTATAACCCCATTTTATCAATTGAACAAAAGCCATACCATGAAGCCATACCTGCTAGATAACGAGTCTTTTATTTTAAGATTATATGTAACTCCACATTTTAACTATGGTTGAGAATATTTTCACGTGGGCGACGGTTTGGTAGTGGCAGCAGGCCAGTGGGTGAAAGGAGATAACAATGGCAGTGGACCAAATAATCCATAAACAGAAATGGGACGATCCTCATGGACTGATCGTTGTCTAATAGACATCAACGACCATGAGCAATCGATCCATGACAGTAAAATGTAAAACCGCCTCAAGCTGAGCAATAGATGGAGCGGTTCCCCTCCTTCGAATTCATCGCGTAGTCGTTGCCTTGCCTTTTTGACATCAAAGTCTTAGAAATGTGGGTCTAGTGAGGGCAGCTCCACTACTAGTAAAGGCAAAGAAAAGTCTAGTTTCACTACAGAACGCATCAAGGCTTCTACTACTCCATCATCGGCTCAAAACGGTGTAAGAGAGCGTTTTTTTCAATTGATCAAAGCAGTGGCTTCAGAGCTTTCACTGGGAAAACAAAATTTAGGAAATTGTACTAGTGTTGATAGCATTGATGAAAGCATTAGTGTTCTTGAAACCCAAATATTCAAAAGGAACCTCTTCTTGTTCAACACATGACTAATCCATGATCTACGGTGTTTAGATCTAGTAGCAGAAAAGGGGACAGCCCGATTTGTCATGCTCGAGTGTTGCCAGAGCTTCGAATTTATGGAATTTGAAAGCTAAGAAGGACAAACTGAGTGAAGGGCAAGGGAGAATGGTTTCTCGTTGGCTTTTCCTCTCTGCAGGGTCGGTATCTGACAGTAACACTTTTCCTCTCTGAAGGCCGCCATCACCATCGCCAACATAAGTAGCAAGAATAGCAGCTAGAAGAAGAGGAAGCCCCGAAAATGAGCTATGGGAGTTAATAAATATACCACAATACAATAAGCAAAACCCCCGATAAGGAAAATGAATATCACTACCTGGTTACGAGGATGGAGTCTCACTCTCCTCTCCTCGGCTCTTCAAATGATAACCCTGCACAGCATAAGAAGCAAAAAGGATAAGTACCCGTAGATATCAACAAAATAAAAAGAAAACTAAAAACTTCTTCACGACTGTGAGAATGCATTAGCAACAAAATGAAAAAGAAAACTAAAAACTTCTTCACGACTATGAGAATGCTCCAATGCTCCAGCTTATAATCATCCAAGACAACGATAAGAGGGACTCAATTCAAACCCTAGGTCCCAAACAGAATAACAAAATCTCTCTGCAATGGTAATTAAGCTTACCAGACATACTACTTAGGCTTTAGGCCAAAGGCTTCAGAGATCAAACCCTGAAAGTATATTTCAGACAACCCAAATGACCGATCACACAGACAAGGTCTAGAACTCGACTAGGTGGAGTTGCTGCTGTATACACTGCAAAATGTAGAACAAATACAGTATAAGGACATGTGTAAACTCATTTTCAAAATTGGGCAAGCAGATTATACTGTTTTGGACAGGTGTAAACTCTTTTGTGAAATTCACTACTCATTGCCAAATGACTTGCATGGCAAGCTATTTCAAATTGATAGCACGTAGGTAAGGTTTGTAACTAAAGTAGAAGTATTTTATTTTTATTTTTATTTTTCACTAATCCCCGGCAATGATAAAATTAGTCAAATCAGACCATATTCTCCAATAAAAAGATAACAAGTATGAAAACAATTTATATAAAAAAAACTAATAAATCTTTATTTTGTATAGACTTTATCCATTTACATAGTTGTTTTATGTAACCATACAAATTAATACAATAAGGCGGATATAAAAAAGTAAAACACTCTTAAATACTTAAATTATTTATTTAAGTGGTTGCATGAAAAATTAAAAAGAGAACCAATGTAAAAAAAAAGTAAAAAGTAAAACAATGTGAGATTTGAACTTAAGTGGAGAGTATAACAACATTCCTCTCAACCACCCAATTTACACTCAATTAACAATACTAAATAGTTATAATTATATAGATTGATATAGTTAAATCAATGTCAAATTAATGTTAACTAGATAGAATTATATAAATTAATAAAGTTAAAAATTTAAATTAATGTTAAAGTTATAAAGTAAATTAATAATAAAGTTGATTGGAGATGAGAATGGAGAAACCCTGGGTATGGATGGTTGAAAAATCCAGCTAATGGATAGATGTAGGCCTGCAACAGGTCTTGGAGTCAAGCTAGTTCAATGGACTAGCCCAGTATAAAAAAATGGGAAAAAACAATCCTGATTGTTGTCTATGTTATTTTTTTGCTAGGGTTTTTTCAGTTTATTTTTTCCCTTTGTTTTTTTAATTGGTTATGGTTTATCTATAATATGTTAAGGTTTTTGACCTATTTTCCATATGTGGGTATACTTCTAGGGTAGCTGCAGTTTTTATCCATAGTTTTTACATTTGGGAGAAGAAGGCATTTGTTTTCAAAAAGTGTTTTCGGCGAAAAAGGTATCTTGTGACGGGTGTCAATCTTGTCATTGGTTTGCTTACCGGTACTGGAGGTGTCTTCTATTGTCCTGGGATGGCGCAACAAGTTTTTCCCCGTGAAGTGGAAAGGGAGGGTTTAGTTCATATTGTAGTTTCACCCCGTGAAGTGGAAAGGGAGGGTTTAGGTCATATTGTAGTTTCACCCCGTGAAGTGGAAAGGGAGGGTTTAGGTCATAATGTTTTTCCTTCACCGCAGGGGGAAAACGCAGTTGGGTTCTTTGTGGACAGAAGCAAGGTGAAAGGGAAGAGTTACAGTGGGGAGAAGGCACGGTTGAGAAGAAGATGGAAGGCAATGAAAGAAAGGGAGGGTTTGGATACATATTTTATCGATGCAAACACAAATTTGGATCGAGTTGAGATGTTGGCAAACAGGGCTTTGGTTGGTAGACTGGAGTATGTTGCTGGAAACTGGGAAGAAATTTTGGAATGGGCTAGCAGGAACTGGGCACCCATAGTTGGGTTTATGCCTAGGGTAAATTTTCTGGTTAATCGATGGCTCTTGTTCATTTTCTCGGAGTCAGAGCATGTCAAGGAAATTTTGGAAGGTACCTGGTTGTTTAAGGAAGGCTCTATCGTTTTGAAACGATGGCATACTTTCTTCGATCCGGTAATAGAGAAGCAGTCACAGTGACATTTGTGGATGCTCATTCCGGGTCTGCTGATTCAGCTTTGGACCGAAAATATACGCATTGGACTGGCAAACTCTGTGGGCAAGTTCATTCGCATGGATAAAAAATCCCTTTTCGGTGTTGATAAGCGAACTGTTAGGGTTTTAGTGGAGTTCGATATGGCTAGGGGTTTTCCAGCAGAAGTGGAAATTAATCGGGGCTTACGGGTTTTTAGGCAAAAATTGGACTACTTCAAGATCCCTTTCTGGTGTTATCACTGTCGATTGATGGGTCATAATATGGCTAAATGTCCAATGCTAATTGGGATGCTCGAGTAGTCTCTGATTCTGGATCGGGTTCAATTGGTGCACACTTGGGGTTTGGACCGAATTATTCACACTACTTTTATCTGGGTAAGTATTCTCCAACCTCTATGACTCCATATAAAGATGTCTCAAAAGCATAATTGGATTTTTATCTAGATGCAGAAAAATCATTAGATAAACGTATATCTACTGGAGAGGTGGTTTTAAATTTCGGGGGTTCCACTAAGCCAGTGAGGGACCTAGAAATGGGGGGATCCATTTCCCTGGTTAATACTCTTGAGGGGGTTTCGACTGACCCTACTTTGGCTGAAAACCCTATTGTTTCCACGATGTCAAGGAATGATAGTCTGAATGAGAATTCAAATCATGATCTATGATCTAGTAGGCCGGGGAGAACAGGATTTGGAATTTAATGGGATTGGGTCTACTTCTAAAAATGTGGAGGCTGGGGTTTATACCTTATCGGAATGCAATATTTTGGAGGATAATGGATATGTGCCACAGATTTCCAATGATTATTTTATGCCCCTTAAGGTATATTCTAAGAACCCTTCCTTAAATCCAGACATTGAACCTATTGAAAATCTACGGTTTCAAAATGTCACTATACGAAAAAAAGAAAAGAAAAAAAGAGTGAAAGAACATTCCGATCCTGTAGAAACATATAAATCTATTTCTGCTAGAATTGTAGAGGTTGACAAAATCATTGCTACCTCATTGTCTGAAATTCCCTCGGGGGCACTTAGAGCAAGGAGGCCCATTTTGGTGGGAGATTAATGTCTTTAGTATCCATCAATATCAGGGGTTTGGGAAAGGCTACTAGGGTTAGGGCCTTATCCAAATTAATTCAATCTACTAACCCTGGGATCATTATGTTACAAAAAACTATGTGTGAGGAGTCATTTGCCTTGAACAAATTGGCACATTGTTTACCTAGGTGGGAATTCTCAACCACTAGCTCTGTTGGTCTTTCAGGAGGATTACTTGTGGGTTGGAATCCTCGTTATTACAACTTTTGTTATTTGAAGACTAAATGGGGTATTCTATTTGAGGGTTGGAGTGGTAGTCTTAACAGAAAATTGTCCATTCTGAACTGCTATGGGCCCTATAAAAATAGGGAACCTTTTTGGGATTCTCATATGCTTTCGGGCCTTCTAAATATTGAAAACTTAATTATCGCAAGTGACCTCAATTTTACTACATCTGCCTCAGAGATTTGGGGCTTTGATGCAAGACTGGATTCGATGGTAGAATTTTTTTCTAAGCTTATGCATACTTATGAATTAGTGGATGCTCATGTTACACCTAAATCTTGCCATCATAAGACTCAGCGTAAACATCCCTGAAGTTCCCATGACCAGGAAGTCCAACTAGAGAAGTTGCTGACCTCTTTCCATATGGTCTAGTTGGGTTGGCGCAGTCTGTTCCATACTAGCATGCGCCCAGCTAGGTCAGGCACAGTTTATCACCTGATGGCTTGCGTTGTCAGCTAATGTCACTCTTGTGCAGCATGCGCCGGCACAGGTTGTCCTAATGCCACTTGCGCCGATGTCAGTTAATGTGGATAAAGGGCATCTTCGAGCCATTTCTCGAAGGTGTATGACTTGGATCTCTATCCCTAACCTTTAGGAGAGCTGGCATTTGGTTCCCTAACCCCTTGGGAGGATCCCTTAGTCCTCTCCCACTATTTATCAACCTATCATATCCTCCTAGTCCTATATATATGAAGATCCTCTCCATTCCAAAGAGAGGAAGGCTATAACATCCATATGCTGGTGGAATAATCTTAGGAGATCATCATTCATCCATTGGAGGCACCCATTTCTCCTTAGAGGCATTGGCTTGGCTTGTTGGAGGAAGATTGCGGCGTTAGGGCTTGGTTGTAATCTTATCTCTTCTTTGAATTACCACTTTTATACAGTAATACAAAACTCTTTCCATAAATGTCATGTTGTTTATTGATATTTATAGTTTACTTCCTTAACCGTTTACTTAGATCAGTTATTGTGTAGATGTACTATTACTGCTTGTTTGTCTCTTGCATGTTCTGACAGGTCTTGCAGCTACAGATCTGACGACTGTGGAGCTTGGAGTGACGAGGAGGAAAGGATCTACAGATTTGAAAGGTAAGACGTTTACATCACTTAATATCTAATTTGATTTAGGAAGGTAGATTTGTATTATGTCTGATTTGTTCTAGGTTCGCATTGAACTAGGGAGATCATGCCTTAAGTTTGCTTTCGGTAGATTGTCCGGTAACAAATTTGGCGACCATATTGGGGAAGCTGCGCCGCTAGAAATCATGCATTAATGGTATACACTATGGAGCTTAATGTCGATGATCCAAGCATTTATTAATAAACACGTGGATCATCGACGTTAATGGTGATTTTCCTAGTGCTTGTTAACAGTATACATTAATAACCGGTAATCAAGTGGTTTCTACCATGTTCGACCTCAAAACATTGTAATCACATGGATAGATTCGTATCATTGCGGGTTCGACTTGAAGACCCTGGGGACATCATATTCTACCCAGGTTGCGATGGAGATTGTTTGAGTTATATTACACGGATCCACTTTGTATTGGTCGTGGTTGTGTTATCATCTCATCATGGATCTACGATTGTGTCTAGTAGCCATGATTGTGTTCAGTCGGTCTTTACTATCATGGATCTGCATTGTATTGGTCGGCATCCATGTTGTGAGTCATGCGAGACTGTGTTCTCAGAGTCATTTGTACTACAACAGCATCTTCCATCTGACAAGTCCTTGCCATCCTTCTATCAAAGAATTTCACCTGTCCAGTTTTATCAACTTCATGCTTTGGGGGGCATTCTGTTACACCTAAATCTTGACATCATAAGACTCAGTGTAAACATCCCTGAAGTTCCCATGACTAGGAAGTCCAACTAGAGAAGTTGCTGACCTCTTTCCATATGGTCTAGTTGGGCCGGCGCAGTCTGTTCCATACTATCATTTGCCCAACTAGGTCAGGCGCAGTTTATCACCTGATGGCTTACATCGTCGGCTCATGTCACCCTTATGCAGCATGCGCCGGCGCAGGTTGTCCCAATGCCACTTGCATCGATGCCAATTGATGTGGATAAAGGGCATCTTCAAGCCATTTCTCAAAGGTGTATGACTTGGATCTCTATCCCTAACCTTTAGGAGAGCTGGCATTCGGTTCCCTAACCCCTTGGTAGGATCCCTTAGTCCTCTCCCACTATTTCTCAACCAATCCTATCCTCCTAGTCCCATATATATGAAGCTCCTCTCCATTCCAAAGAGAGGAAGGCTATAGCATCCATATGCTGGTGGAATAAGCTTAGGAGATCATCATTCATCCATTGGAGGCACCCATTTCTCCTTAGAGGCATTGGCTTGGCTTGTTGGAGGAATATTGCGGCGTTAGGGCTTGGTTGTAATCTTATCTCTTCTTTGTATTCCCACTTTTATACAGTAATACAAAACTCTTTCCATAAATGTCTTGTTGTTCATTGATATTTATAGTTTACTCCCTTCACCGTTTACTTAGATTAGTTATTGTGTAGATGTTCTATTACTGCTTGTTTGTGTCTTGCATGTTTTGACAGGTCTTGTAGCTACGGATCTAACGACTATGGAGCTTGGAGTGATGAGGAGGAAAGGATCTATAGATCTAAAAGGTAAGACGTTTACATCACTTAATCTCTAATTTGATCTAGGAAGGTAGATTTGTATTATGTTTGATTTGTTCTAGATTCGCATTGAACTAGGGAGATCATGCCTTAAGTCCGCTTTCGGTAGATTGTCCGGTAACACATTTGGCAACCATACTGGGGAAGCCGCGCCGCTAGCAATCATGCATTAATGGTATACACTATGGAGCTTAATGTCGATGATCCAAGCGTTTTTCTTAATAAACGCGTGGATCATCGACATTAATGGTGATTTTCCTCGCGCTTGTTAACGGTATACATTAATGACCGGTAATCAAGTGGTTTCTACCATGTTCGACCTCAAAACATTGTAATCACATGGATAGATTCGTATCATTGCGGGTTCGACTTGAAGACCCTGGGGACATCATATTCTACCCAGGTTGCAATGGAGATTGTTTGAGTTATATTACACGGATCCACTTTGTATTGGTCATGGTTGTGTTATCATCTCATCATGGATCTACGATTGTGTCTAGTAGCCATGATTGTGTTCAGTCGGTCTTTACTACCATGGATCTGCATTGTATTGGTCGGCAACCATGTTGTGAGTCATAAAAGATTTTTGTGATGCTTCATGGATGTTGGTAAGCTCCAACAGATCCAGTTTCTTTCATTATAGGACAACGAAACTGAGAATTGTTGAATTAAAGGATATATTGCCCTATAGTTTTTTTATCAAATGGAGGATGGTTTCAAATACCTAGGTTTCTTCCTAAACCCTAATTGCTACGAGAGAAAATATTGGGAGTGGCTTCTAACAAAGGTGGAGCGTAGAATCAATCAGTGGACTTATAGACTTCTGTCGGTGGGTGGAAGACTCACATTATTAAAAGCTCTTCTGACTGGAATCCCAGTCTATTGGTTATCTCTCATGAGAGTCCCAGGATCTGTCATCAACTCACTTAGGAAACTCTTATTCAACTTCTTATGGAATGGAGGTAAAGATCAAAGCAATTTGATCATGGCCGGATGGGAAAGACTTGCATTGCCGGAAAGCTGCGGGGGATGGGGCATAAAAAATTTGCATATTTTTAGTAGCGCCCTCAGCCTTAAGAGTATTTGGAGAGGTTTATTCGGATATACTCTCTAGTCAAAAGTCTTGTTGGTTACATATATAAAAGGGGATATCTGTGAATGGATAAGAAATCCCCAAAAAAGGATCAGGGGAACCTCTTATGTTTGGATGGGATTTATCAAGGTTTACAACTGGTTGGCAAAGGATCTTATTTGGCAGGTTGGGAATGGTGAAATGATATCAGTTGGCATTGACCTGATCCTGGGTATGGATGAAAAATACAAACTATCCACGAACATCCTTGATCACCTGAAGGAATATGGTGTGTATACTCTCAACAAATAAAAGAAGACTAGGTTAAAGAATGAGCCGAGTGATTACTGGTTTTTTGTGAAAGATATGGGTTTTGTTGGTCAAGAAGCTATTGAATGGACTTGATATATTTTCAATTTGAATGTTGTTGGATGTAGGATCACAAATAATAAAGATTGTCTTATTTGGAACGATAACCCTTATGTTGGATTGATTACTACAAAATCTGCCTACAAAGCTATAATTCGTAGTAAGTGTATTTTTCCTCACAATTGGTGGTTCAAAAAGCTGTGGAGCTGGAAAATTCCGTCAAAGATTAAATGCTTCATGTGGCACGCATTATTGGACAGCTTTAAAACTTGGGATAATTTTCTAAAAAGGGATGGTGTGGTCCAAGCATTTGTTTATTATGTAGATCTAACTATGAATCTACTAAACATTTACCGGTTGTCTGTGTATTCACTAGAATGGTTTGGAACAAGATTCTAATCAATATGAAGATTGATTGAAAATTCTGATATTTGCTTCCTAGATTGGTACGAAAAATGTAAAACCCATCCTTATCTTCCTGCGATGATTACCTGGGTTATTTGGCACTCACACAACAATGTTGTTTTTGAAAATATTTCTCCTAACCAGCAACATACATGCATTCATATCTTAAAATTGTTAAAGGATTACAGCAAGGTAGAGACTACTCAAAAGAATAAAAAACTTAGCACATTCAGTTTTCAGATAAATGAGGCGACTGCTTTATTTGATGGGGCAACAAAAGATGGTGTGTGTGCTATTGGAGGTATTATTATGCTTAATGATGATCATTATTTTACATTGAAGCTCAATTGTGGAAGGGGCTCAAGCATGAAAGCTGAACTTGTGGCTCTTTGGTCCATTTTGAAAGTAACTAATTATTTTGGTGTGGGAGTACTCAAATTTTTTGGAGACTCGCGGTTACTATCAAATGGGCGAAGGTGGAATACAAGCTAAATGTTATTTCACTACTCCACTAGTGCAACAGGATTAAGATGGAAATAAATTTGTTCAAAAAACTTACCTTTGAACATTTTTATAGACAATACAATTCAAAGGCAGACATTTTATCTAAAGAAGCTTTGGTAGGAGAGGAAGGTATAATTTTTTGGGAAGAATTCCAGGAAAATCATAGTATCGATGAAGGAACTGTGAATATATATGATCTCTGAGTTGTTTTTTGATGATCCTTTTTCATGATACATTTCCTTTGGGCGATAAGTTATTTTGAAAGATTTTTTATATTCAGCATAAACATTTTGAATTTTGTGTCAAGTCTTTTAAGACTTGAATAGCCATGTACGGTTTGATTCGATTTCGAATATCAATAGTATGTTTTTTTTCCGCTGAAAAAAAAATTAATAAAGTTATAAAGTAAATGATTAAAAATTGTTAAAGGTAAATAGATAAGTAAAGTTAAATAGTTCAAAATAAGTAAAAAATAGAAGTAATTTCATTTCACTAAGTTCGAATAGATCATGGTTGCATTGGTTTCAATGATTTATAGTGCATTATAACATTTGTTGCATTGATTTATGTGATTCCATTATGAATTTCATTGTAAGGTACAACGATTTTAGTGAATTTCATTGTTCGTTATATTGATTTATGTTATCCCATAAAACATTTCATTGTCACTTGCATTGATTTCAATGAATTTTACTGTCTACTGCAATGATTTCAGTGACTTCATCCTTGATATTGAATTTAAGATACCGTGAATTTTACTATTGGTTGCATTGATATTAGTGACTCTTCTCTTTATTTCAAGGTTCCAGTGACAACAATGGTATATTAGTTAAAGTGATCATGTCATCTAAAAATGAACCAATGGAATATGCACCCGTCAAGGATCAAAGAGGACAAACACAAAAATGTGTTAGGAAATAACAAGAGAAGCTACAGGATTTGAGTGATGAAAAAAACATAGATAAAAAGAAGCAAAAACTTGAACAACAAAGAGAATATCGAAAAATAAAGTCCGAACAAATGACATATGAGGAACAAGAAGAACAAAGGAAAACAATTATGAAAGACAAAGAGAATATCGACAAAGAATGTCACAACAAATAACATTTGAACACCAATAAGAATGTGGAAACAAAATTTAGAATGACAAAGAAGGTTGCAACAAGTAACACCTGAACAAGAACTACAAAATGGAAGACAAAATTATGAACGACAAAGAGCCTATTGAAAAAGAAGGTCACAACAAATAACACTTGAACAACAAGAAGAACAAAGAATACAGGAATCAGATTGTCAGAGATCACATCGATAGAGAAGGTCACAACAAGTGACACTTGAACAACAACTACAATATGGAAGACACAATTTTGAATGACCGGGAACCTATCAACAAAGAAGGCCACAACAAATAACACTTGCACAACCACAATAACAAAGACAACAAGATTTAGAATGACAAAGAGCAATTACATATATGAATATTACGCATCGAAATTGCGTGATATGATTGATCGATTGGATGAAATTCAACAATGTAATGTTTGTGAAGAGTCATATGCTTTAATCATGTATTGAATACACATATCGGTCCAATGTGCATGAGATGTTAAAGAGAGAGAAGTAATCACAGATTTCCATCAGAAAATCATATGGATCCAAGATCTCAACCTCAAGTCCTTGCAAAGCTTACATAAGTTGAAGAGATGTTGATAGCATGTGTAAGTCCAATTTTACAAGTTATGTATTCAATAGGTGGACAATACAAATACAGAGGACATACCATTATATTTCCCCAAGAAGTTAAATATGTTTCCAAGACACGACCTCGACATATCAAAGACTTTAATTTAATGGTTGTGTAAAGAAAAGGGCGATAAGGAACAAGTTATGATTTCATGGTTAGAAAACAAAAAGTAATGGATGCATTAATATATAAGATTGAGAAGGATCCACATTATCGTGTTGTTTGAATTGATTTCAATGCACTAGATGAGTTACCTGAAATTGCAACATATGTATCACATATGATTAATTATGTTACTTTACCATAGATGGACGATGACATAGAATTTTCAATGTTGGAAGGGGTACCAGGGATTAAAGATATGTTAGATGGCTTACAAACATCTTATTTTGTAGGCATGATTCCAAATGCACTAAGAGAGATTGAGCTTATTCAATCTTGGGCAAACAACTCAAATCTAGGGGAAAATAATGCAAATTGTGGACTCACTGATGTGCTTAATTGGATTGGAATTGGCTCTTCACCCATAAATAAGTATAACACAAAGAGATTGTATGATATAGCATTTCAAACATTGTTTCCTAGAGGTGAGGCTGATTGGTTGCAACCACAAATGTCAAATGCATATCTTTATGAGTATGCCAAACATCTCCTTGGATATCATGACAATACGTTTGGAAGACACCTTCGATTTAGATAGTTCTCACTTAACATCATCACAAGACACCGTGCTCAAGATTCCTCTATTGTTTTCATAAAAACAAATATAACAGATCTACCTACAACAATGGAAGAGTTACGAGAACATTTACAAAAGCTTCTAGCTTCACACCTTACAGAAATATTAATGAGATTTAGAACTGTGCTGAGAGGTACATGTGCATATTGGAGAAAGTGTCATGCAAAGTTATCCGAGTTGATTCAACAAACCATGTCTCTCGCAATATTCTCCACACAAAGTGAAACATATATGTAGTGGCCATATTTGCATAAATTAATGCCTGGTACAAGTCCTGTAGATCCAGAGGAAGAAAGGAAATGGAGACGCCAAAATGTAATTGATAATCCACATATTGCATCACATTACACGCACGTAAGACGTACTATATTTCGAGATGAAATTTTCAATCATTTTCATCAAGCGACGGATTATTGGTGTCGCTATAATGGGAACATCGTGGATCCCCACGTGAAAATGGATTTCTATGGTTAAAAAATGCTCCTAACATGGACACTTTGAATTGGGTGATCCTACAAAAGTTAGATTTGCAAAAGAATATTTTAATAGATGTGTACATGCAAGAATCCACGTGATCGACACAAGAGAAATATTCAAATTAAACAAAATGGAGATGATCATCCTTACTTAAAGGAAACACAACAAATATTAAAATCGGATCCTATGGTTGATTATGAAGAAATTTTAAATTGTTTAGAGCATCACATAACAGGCAATGAGAAATCCTCTCTCCGAAGGAAGAAAGGAAAATTGGTATGTCGATATAAGGCTCCATGGGATCTATGCGAACACTCAAAACATTATGTTGATGAGAATGGAGAAAATAAGTATGAACCCAAACAAAATGATTATAGATTGAATACACACAATTGTGAAACATGACATGGAGGGATAATGTATATTGGCAACCTTTTTCTTTCAAAAGAGGTGGTCATTAATTACATAGAAAAATATGCCTCTAAATCTGAAAAAGGATAAGAAACACTCCATGATATGTCAATTCGTGTCTCTTCTATACAAAATCCAAATGAACAAGTAGCGCATGCATATAGGAGTTTGTTGTGTGAAACCATTGTTGATAAGGACATAGGTGCACAGGAGACATGTCATTTGCTTCTAGAACTTCCTCTTTCAAAATGTAATCATTGATTTCTGATCGAAAAGATGAAAATATTGTAGAATTTTGTTGGTCTGATTTGGTATTGTACAAGCCATTTCATGATTTCCACAAAGATATAGGGCACACAAATAAGGAGATAGTGTAGATTTGGGAAAACTCTCAATATATACCTTGGCATGTTGATCGAAGCCCATTAACTCCAGTCGAACCAGTTGAATCCGACGAAGAGCAAGAAGTTTCAAACCCACATAGATATTTTAGGGAGAATGAGTGGGAGATCATTTGTGGATTGTACAAGAATAAAGTTATAAATTACAATGAGTTTAAGATGCTTGGACATAAGGATCGTGATGTTATGTATAATTGGAACACTAATTTTGTTGATGAAGACACTTCCAATCGTGCCATCCATTTCATATCTCATAAGCAAAAGTTGAATTCCATTCATACTAATGAGCATGCAAACCCTTATTCGTTTGAGAGTCTAGGAGTTCAACAAATAAGAGCTTATGATATTATCCCAGGCCATTATAGAACATGGGTTTGATCCACTGGGTATGATAATCCAAGGAATTGCAAGTACAAGAAAGTCATATTTGATTGGAGCTATAAAAGCTGTTCTTGAAACAGAGTCTCTACCAAATAAGAGTCCATTACTCCTTTTGGCTCTTACCAGTGTAGCAACTTTCAACGTATCAACAACAACAATTCATTCGACACTTCATATACCAATCAAAGAGATTACTCATTTACAAGGATCACATTTAATTACCTTGTAGGAAGAGATGAAACATGTAAAATATGTCCTAATAGATGAAATGAGTTTCATTGGAAGAAATCTATTGATAAAAAATGATTCAAGACTTAGAGAAGCTTACTCCATTATCTTTTAGATTTTACTGCGTAAAGAATTTGAAACCGACATTTTGAGCAAAAATATTGCTTAGCTTTAGGGAAGCAGAACTAGCAACAAATTTATGAAGAAACTATCTCGAGAAAATATATGTCCAAATGCAAACAAAAGAAAGATATTTATAATGTTAAGTAAGGAAATGTAGCCGTTGATTTGTACGGTGACAAAGTCAAAGTCATTAGGTTAAAAACTAAAATACATTTGAATTTATAAAGAGTAAGAAGGAGATAAGAATAAATTAATTAAGATAAAGGAAAGAAATTAAATTGAAAAAGTTGTTATCTTAATTAAAAAGAAATTAAAAGTAACAAGAGAAAGCTGTGTTGCAGCATATCCCTGCAAAAAGAATGTTAGAGCAAAAAAACATAAGGCTCCATGCATCATTGATGATCACGACATTTTATGTTGTATGTTAACCAAGATGAGTGCAATAAAAAAGATCAAAATATTAAAAAATATCAACTTTTCAATATTCAGTAATTATAAAAAAAAAAAGACAAAGCAGCTAGGCTGGGAAAAGTCGGGGTAGTATCAAATAGGTGTCCGACGAAAGCATCGGAGCTTAGATAGATAAGCCGCGCGACCCTATCCAATAACAGCCCGACAGAAGGATCAGAGGTCTATGAGATAATAACTAGTCTGCTATTATCTCATAGGAAAGGTCTCTGAATCCAAATCCAAATCGAAGTTGAACTCAAAGTTGAAAACCGTTTAGTTGAATGCAATTACAGACATTGATCTGACTTACCAGCGAGGGCATGTTTCCAGGGCGGGGATCGACAATGGTTTTTCTTTACGGAGGGGAATAAGAATAAATACTCCAATGGATCGCGAAAGCTAAAAAATAGCATGGGCTAATGGTATTTTTTTTTAACAGAAACAAGGGAAATATGTATATAATTTGAAAAGGCTGTGCACAACCATACATTACAAAATTTGAGACAATTTTCCTGTTACAGAGAGAGGAAAATAGCAGATTATGAAAGTATTCATGTCTCTGGAAGCTCTATGTCTGTGCTTCCTGTAATTTCTTTTAATAACATTGGGATAAACCCTTACAAACTGTTTGCTTAGCAGTTGGCAAAAAAATATTCAGAGAATGTATATAAAAAAGAACCTGTATGAAAGGGAGAGATTATCCAAAGTTCTGTTGCTGAACCAAGGCCACGTCCACCATTTCCTGGTTGACAGTAGGGGCATCCTGCACATGGCTGCATTGAGATTTGTTTGTTAGCACTGAGAGCTCCTCCTTGATAATGTCCACCTTGCCCATCAATTCGAAGAGATTTCGCTCGAGATCATCCATCCTGGAATCCTGGCATGACAACTACGTGGTATTGTATCTAATTTCAGTAGCCAATTCTTCATTCTGCTTAACACTGGTGCAAATGGACGAGTATGTCCTACACAAATAAGTCTTGACCTCTTCGGTGGTTTGGCTCAGGGTTGCAATGGCTGCCTTAACACTGTCCATTATGCAATCAGGCGAGGGATGGAAGGGATGAAAGGTCGTGCAAACGCCAGGGAGCAGCAAAGGATCAAGTTCAGGGTCGAAAGTGGAGAGCCGGCCGAACGCAGAGTTGAGAGCGGGTGAAATGGGAGGTCTAACCATTGTGGAAGATAATGAAAAGGACGGGAGAGGAGAAATAAATGCCGGCTCGAGCGAGCTAACAACCATAGTAGGGGCCATGTGAAGGGCACATGGGGGGTGGCGTGTCGACAGCGGAAGAGCTTCCGTTCCTACGCCCAAGAGAGGGAACGAGCAATAAAATCCTAAGGTGGCAATGCATTAGAAGAACCTTAGGGGATAAATAAGAACCCACAAATGCCATTGTTGTGCTTGACTTGACCCCTTTTCATAGCGACGCCTTCATTTGCCGCAGCATCCGCTAAAGAATTATTCTCTCTCAAAATATGAAAATATTGAGTGTCTTTGGGAAGAGAAAGAGAGCTGTTTCTTCTTTGAATTCTTTGGCTCTTAGAACCTCTTGTTTCGGCTCCGAGCCTCATTATTTGAATGACATGTCTTGAGTCTCCATAAACCTTAAGTTTTCCTATGTTGAGAGTGGAGACAATTTCCAGGGAATGATACAAAGCAAGCCATTCGGCTTCGTTGTTTGTTCTATTGCCTAATCCCCACGCAAAATCTACTATTTTGTTTCCTCCGGGATCGAAAATGAGCCCCCTGCACCTGCCTCTTCAGGAACATGGGCTAATGGTATTTTATCCATATGCTATATATCATTATTTTTATGGCCTTTTCTTTTATAATCTATAAAATGTGCTTTTAAAAATATTATGATATTTTGTAAAAATTCTGGAAAATGTGTTTTTAAAAACATTATGATATGGTGATGCATACAATGTATATGATACGCTTGGTATAAAAAATCGAAAGTGATTAATACCTTGGATTCAAGTTGAAATTGTCATTTGTTTATTTATTTTTAAAAGTATTTATATTAAAGGGTCCTTTAAAACATTTAAAATAAATTGTTCAAACGAAATATTGATTATATATTGATCATAGGAATTGACCCTTTATAATGACATGTGAAAATATCCAAGTTATTATTTATAAATTTATATAATATTGAAGAAAAACAATTGATATTATTAATTTTTTATAAGAATATAAATATCGTTTAAAAAAAAATTATATGTAGATAACTATAAAATGAAATATATCCATATCATAGATTTATCAAAAACATAGATATTGAATAAAGTGGTTAGGTGTCATTATAATATTGAAAATATTAATTCAATATTATAGCTCGTTTAATTGTTCAAACCATACCAGCGTCGGCTTAATGGTTACAACCATCGCTGGATTAATCGTTACAATGTTGAGAAGTGATCATTGGTCTAATTATTAGTCCACCGATAAGAGAGACCAAGGCCCTGAGGCAGTTTACCCGCCAGAATGAGAGAACAATTTTTTCTTGATCGGCATTATTTTGACCAGGCTTACAGTGTCCCTAAAGCAAATTATCGTGTTGAATCTGAAAGGAAAAAACAAAATCTCCTTCAAAGAAATTAATCCAAACGGGTGGCAGGTACCGGGAATTGGATCTCTAAGATTAAATAAATACTTTTAATTATGAAAATTTTGATAAATGCACAAATTGAATAATTTAAAGGTTTTTGTTCTAATAATAATTGGTTATTATCATTGCTTTTTTGAGTTTTTAAAGTTTAATGCAGCTCTAGTCAACACAAGCAAAACAATGCAGAGAATCTAACAGAGCAATGTGTATAGCCTCCCAAGCAGCGTGTATATCCTCCTAGAGACATCGGATGCTTAAGAGTTATGCTAAAGGCATCAACTAAACTACGCAACCTTTCAAAGCTTGCATCCTTGTCAATGATGAGGCTGGAGAGTCTTCTCGCTCCATTAAACTATGCATCCTTGCAAAGCGATGGTTGGCCTGATTAACGCAGATTCCTTTACATACTCAGATATATTTCTTTACATCCTCTCCGTAAAGATGTTGTAAAATCTGATTAGCGCTCTCCATGGAAGTGATACGCTAAAAGAAAACTGCTCATTAGAAGATATGCATGTAAAGATAGCTCACAAGAACATAAATCCAGACAAGATGCAGAAATTCAAACATCATTCCTTGGTTTGATACAATCAAGCACCATTTCAATCAAAAAATAAATAACGACCTATTTAGAGAATTGAGTATGTCTACTGTTACGGCTAGATAAAAAAATGCCATACTGCTCTGGTTTCCCAAATGGTGGAATAATCAATGGTGAAACATCGTACAATAGTACAGAGAATGCTGAGAATGAAACAAGAAAAAAATTACATTATGTTCAGATTGCAGGTCATTCATCAAATACACTAACAAAATTCTTTGAATCTCATATGGAATGATACAAAATTACAGGAGGATTGCAATTAATTTAAACAATTCAAATTATTTACCTAACCATCTAATGTGCCTTTCCTTTAAGAGTTCAGAGGTTAAGACTCTAGAACAGGAACACCACGCAGATGAACAGGTCGAGCTATTTCCCAACGCAATCAATTCGGACAGGAGTGTTACATCGACTCCAAGTGGAGCGTTGCATGCACCTGGATGGAGTGACTGCATGCACCTCGATTTCTACGCAAATCCCTATCACGCGTTAGATCAACCAAGTTCTGGGATAGGGTGGATTACCAACGCCAATTGCTATCATTTTCTCCACGTCTTGAGAGTTTTCCTCCATCGGCCTTCATTAAAAACCATCGTTGTTGTTGCCAGATGTAGCTATCTTCCACACAATTGGAAGCATAAACATCTTCCTGCAATCTTGCCAACAACGAATGTTGAACTCTCTTAAATTAGGCATCCATACATGATATAAGTCACATTGAACGTTTTTCCCTTCTATTTCAATGCCTGCAATGGGCCCACTTAACTTATATAAGCGATCACCATGGCGCACATACTTTATTTAATATCTTAATATGAAGAAACCTATTGGAGGTGGTGGAAGTGTACTAGCAATACCAAGAAAGGGATTCCACAATCACAGACTGGTATGTTTATTGTGAGGCGTGAGTTCTGAGTATTGAAATAGCGATACAGTGAATCCTCTAGAGAAGAGGATTCATTGGCCGATTTTGCAGCAACGAACAAAGAGAATGAGTGTCTGGGTGAATCGATGGTGGTTGGGTCTAAACAAAACAAATTCACGACAAATTCTACCACTATAGGCCCTGCAAAACAATTCACGGGAAAATATACAATGGTTGGGAAACATAAAAATATTTAGGGAAAGTATATAAGTGTTGTGCATGAAAAATTGATTTAGCAAGCATGTAACAAACAAGAATGTATATTTCGGGCTCCCATAGATAACCCAATATGGGGATCATGAAATCGATGCTCAAAGCCTTGATTTGACTCTCTGTTATAGCCACAACGTCTACGTTACAAAACACAAAATCATGGATGAGGTTGCAGCTTTCAAAATTTAATTTGGACCGCCTGGGAGAAAGATTTATAATCTCTGTGGAAAACTTGTGTGATATGATTTTTATATGCAATTTGATGATATTTCTTAAATTATTTTGCAAGCTTTCTTAATGGATTGCAAACTGTATTAGGATTTCTAAACAACCCTTTAATTCATTCTTGTGTTGTGTGTCTCTACCAGCTACATTTGGAGCAATTTGCCACGTTATCTCAACATCTCTGCTTGGTATTACTGCATTAACTATGGCGACTACCATTGCCTGGGAGGAAACAATATATAAACTTGCATCTATGCTTCTAATCATTCTTGGTGCTAGTTATGTTCTATTGTTTATTTTTGGAAAAGGAGGTCACAAACATTCCCACAACCACCCCATGGAGAAGATGGTTGTGGTAGGCCTTATACTCGTATCGTCACTATCGCCTTGTGCTACTACACTTTCAGTCTTCCTCGCTGTAGGAAACTCATGCCCTATCATTGCATTGGCCATGATCGACTCGACAGATTGCATGGCAGCCGGGCGAGGGCCTTGAGCAGAAGCAGCGGGTCGATAAGCAATATCTCCTGTTATCATATCCAATGCCTGCAAATATGAAACTAATGTCGGTGAGCAGGTCTTGGTGGGTGAGCCCTGGATCCATATATGCTTGCACCATCTTTCAGATTTGTGGGTCAAGCTCAGATCTTTCAGATTTGTGGGTCAAGCTCAGATAAGTTAGTAGACTAAACATGCGTCAAATTTGAGTCAAATGGCATTTAATGCCCTTTTGAGTTGCAAAATTCTCAATTTTTTTATTTTTAAATTATTTTTAGTTTAAAAAAATTAAAAGTCTCTTTCATGGATTTATGTCAAATCCTTGTACTTCATCAATAGAAAAAGTCCATTTCAAATTTTAAAAATATTTAATTTAATAAGTTATTTTAAGAAAACATTGTAAAATTTTTTGATTAAAAAAGCCAACTAATACAAGTCAATAGAGTTTGACTTGTCTATCCAAAAGTATATCCTTGCCTTGGTAGGGATAAAAATAAAAATAAGTTTTAAACAGTCTATTAAAGAAAGATGAAAGGTTGAAATAAAGAAATAAGGGAATATTAAATAAAATATTAATAATAAAAATAGTAAATAGTTAATAATAAAATAAATCATAATAATAATGAATAAAGATTAGCAGAGGATAACATAAATGAAAGAAAAAGAAAACGAAGGGAGAGTGATAAATGAAAGAAGAAAAAGAGAAACAAATGGCTATGATAGGAAATTTGAGTTAAAGGAAAATGAAACTAGAGGAAGGTTTATGATGTTTTAGAAATGATTAGGGCATTCTCGTTAGGATTAGAGATTTACAAAAGTGAAAGTTTGTTTAATGTTTTTTAGGGGTTTGAAGATAGTTTTAATGTTTTTTTATTAGCATTTTAACAATTTTGTCTGTGGTGCCATGGATGAAGGGTAAGTAAGCTTGGGAATTTGGTGTAATAGGAGGGCACTTGGGTAAAGGGTGTTCTATTTCGTGAAAGGCCTCGTCAATTTGGTTGGAAGAGTAGCCATTGTTTCTAAGGGTCTGTTTTAGATGTTTTTGTTCTTAGGCGAGATAGATTTGGTCAGATACCCAGAGAGCTCTGACAACTAAGGTGTTGAGAATGCCTAGCTTCTCGGAAGGGTGGTGATGTGAGAGAGCATCGAGGTAGCGATATGTATCGCTACCTCGACGCTCTCTCACATTGTTGTAGTGTTAAGGACTCTTCCAATATCCAAAGAACTATCTCGCAGAAATATTTTTGCAAGTGAAGAATAATTAGTACAAGAAGATTATCATTAAACTTGAATGTATTGTTTTTTTGTAGATTTTAATTGATGGAAATTATTTGTGCACTCATGTTTTTATCAAAATGAATGAATTTTCTATGAAGGCTATATCATATTTGGATTTGAAAATACTTAAATTAAAATAACCTCATTGTTCACAGATATTTATCTTTTGATTCTACAATTTTTTATGGCACGTTTTAAAATAGTGTTTTTTAAGAGCATGGAAAGGTTATATTAAACACAATTACATTAATCATTTGCAAAATGCCTTGTTTTCTCTATATTTATAAAAGAAAAAGTAATATATCATTTATACAAAACAACTTAAATTAAAGAAAATTTGATAGTGTAAGCACCATTTCATCCTAAAGTTGACATTTTTGTTTATTTTTAAAGGAAGGTTTCCCCAAATTCCCTACGTAGTCATTAGGTTTTTTTAACAACCCTAACATTCATAACATGCTCTCTATCTTTGCACTTTTATGAGTTGTTTCTATGATTCTCTTAACTACCTCTTCAAATCGACATTCCTTGTTTATGATAGTTGGCAGGTCCACTCAAGCTTGATGATTTTTTTATAGAGAAAAATATTCCCTCGCTTGCCTACATGCTAAACCTTCCAAGTGAGGATGTTAGTAACTTGCCACCCCCCTTAGATTTCCACCCTCTTCCATGATTTTCTAATGTAGAGTGGTAGTAGCCACCAATTGTAATACCAATTGGTAACTCGAAGGCACTCAATGAGATTTGATAATGAGACATCCATGGACTTCCACACAAGAGAATATTCCAAACGAGCTAAACCTTGTGTTTACCCCAATCTCGACGATATTTACATGTATTATTTCTAAAATTGACTTCTTTAAACACCATAGGATTTCTTCTTACTAGTAATCCTTTTTGAGTTCTGAAATGTTTTGGGTCATGTTCACATGGTGTTTTAAGAAACATTGAAAATCTTGACTTCATTCATTCTCATCCAAAATTTATTGCCTCACACCTGAACCAATTAAACCCAGTTTAACCCTCCAAAACTCAAAGATGAAAGTATCTTTTATAAGAATCTTTTCTTGAAAGGTATTTTAAATGAAATGCTTTATTTAAAAAAAGATGAGGATCTTATGTACAATTTTCATAAGCCTAGTTTGTATTCCCCTTCTCTTCTACCTTTGACTAGAGCATTCATTTGTTTTCACATGTTTGTTTCATTGTTCATCTCCTACATCTGCCTTCCCTTTGCACCTTCTAACTTTTGAATTTCCCACTTATTCCCCTCACATTCTCTTTCCCCCAACTTTATTGACCTCCTTCCTTCCTCCGTATTCTTTGTCTTTTACCAACCTCCCTCCCTTCACATACCGTCTTCATATATTCCCAACATCCTTTGCTTCCTCCATCCTCCCAACCTCCTTCCCTCTCGTGCTTTATTTGTCCCCTACCTACCTCCACCTTAACCTCCTCAACCTACCTTCCTTGTCATTAAGGCAGAGGGTAGAGATTGGACTTACTCTACCTACTAGCATCCCTTATTTCTCTCTGCCTTATTATCCTCCACCTTTCACACTTATGCACCCCAACACCCTTCAACTTATGAGGATCCAACACATGGCACCGATGAATGATCAAGTGTTAAGCCCCTAACAATAACCCTCATTCATTATCACTACATTAATTATAATATGTTGGTTGAATATTATTGTTTTCTAGCCCCATTTGTCTCTTGTATACACATAAAGGAGACTCACTTGAGTAATAATCACATCTTGTGCATTTGATATATTATAATAGGAGTTTGGAACCTTTTGTAAAATTAGTCACAGCAGATCTAATGAACAAGTAAATCAATCACAACAGATGAACATAGAAAATATGGTGCAAAATTGTGCAAAACATGCAGCAGTGCTCTCTATCCCAGAAAGGGTGAATGAATTACAATACAAACTGTCACAATGACTGAGCAATTCGAATTGCCTAAGGAGGTCATTCGAATCACTGAATGGAGTAGCTTGACTCTATCTAGGAGTCCTCATCATCAATCAGTAGTGGTCATCAATGCACAAGAACCAGTCATCCAGGTGTCAATCTGAGTCTAACTGAGTGTAATAAGTGTAACTGAAGTGTGTAGCACTGATTAAGGAGAAGGAGGCTCAGTGGGGGCGCATGGGAGGCTAACTGAAGTCAGAACAAGTCACCTAATCAAACTGGAGGTCCAACGGAAGTGAAACAGTCAGTCGGGAGTGAAACTAGCCTCAAATCAGGGAGAATCGGAGCTAACTGAATGTAACTGAAGTGGAACTGCAGTGGTAGGTGAACAAGTGCGCCCTTCTCTGGCAGTAGGTGAGAAGTGGGCGCCTTTCAGCCTAGGAGGGCTAAAACTCTGTAGTAAGTGGCTCCCGGGTGCTAGAATGAAGTGGATAAGGTGCTGGAGGCATCAAACTGGTGACTGGGATGCATGCCAGTGCATGCAGGTGCATGCAAACCCTAGATTCTGCATGCAAACCCTAATTGCATGCAAGATCCTGAAAAAGATGATGTGGATATCCGAACACCCCCCCTCAAGCTAGACTATGATGTGCCAATAAAAATAATGTGGGGCCCTGGTAACTAAGACCAAAGGTCACCCCAATACAATAATCCAAAAAATGCTAAAAATAAACTAAGTGAGGAAAGAGGGAAAACCCAGTGGGAAGAAAGCCCCCCCTCAAGCTAAAGCATAATAATGAATCAATCTGTCTCCACCATGATGGAACTCACCCCCAACAGTGAACGGAGGTAAGAGAACTTCTTCTCAGTGAAGCTCTTGGTGAAGATGTCTGCAATTTGCTCATCAGTAGGGCAATATTGCAGAATGATGGTGCGGTCATGCACCAACTGTCGAATGTAATGCATATGAATCTCAATGTGTTTGGTCCTCTGCCGCTGAACTGGATCTGTGGAGATCTTGATAGCACTTTGATTGTCACAAAATAGGACAGTCGAAGTAGTGCCACCAAAACCAAACTCGGAAAGAATACCCTGCAACCAAACTGCCTGAATGCAGGCATTGACTGCCCCTCGATACTCTGCCTCTGCTGAAGAAAGTGCAATGGCTGCTTGCTTTTTGATGGACCAGCAAATAGCACCATGACCAATCATGAAAACATAACCGGAAGTGGACTTCCGATCAATGCTATCACCTGCCCAATCTGAATCAGTAAAACCAATGAAATCTAGCTCAAAATCTGCAGCATAATGTATGCCAAACTGTCTCGTACCTTGCACATACTGCAAGATCCGCTTGGCTGCTCGCCAATGAAGCTCATGTGGCTGCTGCATATATCTTGACACGGCACTCACGACATATGAGATATCAGGCCGTGAGTGTGTCAAATAAAGTAGTGAACCAATCAACTGTCGATACATACTGCAATCTGCAAGCGGTGTGGAATCTCCCTCCTCAAGACTGATTCCTGAGAGGAATGGGAATGGGGCTGCCTTACATTCAGCCATATTAAACTTCAATAACAGGTCGGAAGCATATTTTTGCTGAGATATAGTGATCCCATCAAAATTTTGAGCTATCTCCAAGCCCAGAAAGTGACTCAGCAAGCCCAAATCGCTCATGTCAAAAGTTAGATTTAAGGCAGATTTTAGCTTGTTTATTGAAGTAAGTGTGCTACCAGTAATAAGCAGATCATCAACATAAAGTACAATAACCAACAAATTACCTTTAACTTGCTGAAGATACACATTCGGATCAGATTTGCATCTTTGGAAATTCTGAGAAAGAAGGAAGGAGTCCATCTTTGCGTACCAAGCTCTTGGGGCCTGTTTTAACCTGTACAAAGATTTCTTCAATCTACAAACCAATGATGGATCTGATGTATAACCCTCTGGCTGCTGCATATAGACCTCTTCAGCAAGGTCTCCATGTAAAAATGCACTCTTCACATCCATGTGGTGCACTTCCCAGTGCTTGGATGCGGCAATAGCTAAAACAAGGCGGATGGAATCCATCTTTGCAACCGGTGCAAAGGTCTCAGTGTAGTCCACTCCTTGGACTTGGGAGAAACATTTTGCCACCAACCTTGCTTTATATTTGCTAATAGTGCCATCAGCAGCAACTTTAGTACGGTAGACCCATTTACACTTCACTAATTTTCTTCCAGGTGGAAGAGAAACTAGCTCCCATGTGTTGTTCTTTTGAAGAGAACTGTACTCTTCGTCCATGGCACTTTTCCATCTCGGATCTCGATGGGATGAATAGTATGATGTAGGATCTAAACCAGCCATCAAATAACAAATCTCAGGAAGAAATGGATCAGCAATAGAAAGAGCCATACCTGCTCTTTGAAAGTCTCCTCTTGTTCGTCTCGGATCAGCAGGATTTCCAAGATTCGAACCAGCAGAATGTAGAGTGTTTTGGGCCCACTTTGGTAACTAAGGAGGATCATAATGATCGGATTCCGAACCTGATATGTCATGATCATCATATGCTGCTACAATATCAGAAATATCAGAACTCATACCTTCATTATCGCTGCTCGGATCTTCTTCTGGTGAATGCGATGAATCGGCAGTCTTTTCCTCAACTAGTTGCAATTCTTGAAGCGGTTCTTCAAACTGCACACTGCGCTCTATGAATATCTTTTTAGATCTGATATCCATGAGTTTATATGCTTTTGATTCTTCCCCATATCCTATCAATATGCACTCGATACTTTGTGGATCCAAAGCTCGTCTCTTCTCAGAAGGAATTCTAGCCCATGCAGTAGAGCCAAAAACTCTCAAATTTGACACATCCGGTTTGTGACCAAAGAATGCTTCGAAAGGAGTCATACCTTTCACGGATGAATGTGGAACACAGTTCTGTATATATGCAGCAACATTGATTGCTTCATCCCAAATATTTTCAGCCAAACCTTTCGATTCAATCATGCATATAGCCATCTCTTTCAGTGACCGATTTTTCCTTTCCGCTACACCGTTCTGCTGGGGTGTGTAGGGAACTGTATGTTGGATCTTAATTCCGCTTTGGGCACAAAGTTGCAGCAACTCGGACTTGATATATTCCCCACCATTATCAGATCTAAGAGCTTTGATCTTGCTCTCGGTGGTGGTCTCAACAGAAGCCTTAAAATCCTTGAATTTTCCAAGTACTTCTGACTTGTTTTTGAGAAAGAATACCCATGTAAAGCGGGAAAAATCATCAATAAATGTCAAAACATACCTTGAACCATTTAATGACTTATGGGGCAGCGGACCACTGATATCAGAATGGATCAATCCCAAAATAGTAGAAGCTCTGCTAGCTTTGCCGCGGTTGAATCTGTGCTCGGGGTGCTTCCCAATGATGCAACCAGTGCATATTCCCTTCGAGGAACGGAGTTGTGGAAGCCCATCTACCATGGATTTATTTGATAGCAGCAACAAATACTTATAATTTAGATGTCCAAATATTTCATGCCAAAGCCTACTAACCTCATTACCATGTGTGCGAAGAGCAGTGGGCTTTGCAAGCGGAATAAAGTGTGAAAACTCATAGCATTTTGCAGTGTGGTTTGCCTTTCCAACCGCAACTAGTCTTCCACTTTTGATATCAGAAATTTCAACTGTATTAGGGCTGAATGTAACTTGCTTTGGATCACCAGTATGTGTCATTTGATACACAGAAAGGAGATTTGAAGCCAAGGAAGGCACATAGAGAACATTCTGAAAGCTTCCATGTTCTACATGAATCGTACCTTTGCCCTTTGAAGAAATTTTTGATTCATCTCCCAAATGGATGGGAATGGAGCTGTTTGGATCGAATGAGGAAAAAGAATCAATATTTGCAGCCATATGATTTGATGCACCCGAATCTATCAAGAGAGTAGTGGGCTTCGAAACTGTTGCCATGAGTGCTTGTCCTCTTTCATGATCATCATTCCTATGCTTCTTCCTTGCATTGTCAGGAAGGGTTATGTTGTTCTTTTCCAAAAGGAGGGCCATTTGATCTATAGTCTTCTTCATACATGAACTTTCGGGATGAAAGCCACGGTTACAATAAGTACATTTAGATTTTTGGTTACCTTCTTTGCCCTTTTGCTTGGATTTCGAACTGGATGGAGCATCCATTTGCTTGCCTTTGTCTTTTTGCTTGTGAGGCTCGAATTTGGGCTTCTCCTTCTTTTGCTTTCCTTTACCATTCGAGATCTTGGGTCCTTGAACATATAGGGCTGAATCTTTGGAGCTTATGGACCCCATTTGAATCAACTTATCATGCTCTTTTGTGACGGACTCAATGAAGGCATTCAAGGTAGGCATCTTCCAATTCGGGGTAGTTAGCCGACCGGAATTGAAAGTAGAGACAAATACCGAATAATCTTTCCCAAGCTTGCTTAGAATGGAGAGGATCAATTGTTTATCCTCTTTGATAACACCACTGTTCTTCAATTGCAAGTTCAAGTTCTTGAATTTTGTGAAGAATTCATTGATGGTCTCGAAATTCTCAGGATTAAGGCCAATCAATTCATTCTCTAATTGAAAAGCCCTAAGCTCATCCTGCTTGCCGAATAGTGTTTCAAGTTGCTCCCATATGGATTTTGGAGTCTTCAATCCGCTGAGATGGAAGTGAAGATCCTTGGAGATGGAGAGACAAAGAAGACCATAAGCTTCATCAAGATTGTTGTAGTGTTTGGTTCGATCTGACACATTGTTTGGCTCCAATTCAAGACCAAGAGTGACTCGGTAGTAACCTTTTGAACGTAATATGATCTCCATATCATCTTTCCAATCAAAATAATTGAATGGGGTGAGGATAGGCTTTGAAGAAGAGTATTCCATTGCTAGGAGCGAGTCAAACTGATGTAGAATAAGCTTGCATGCACAAGATAGCGAATGCAATTGCTGTAGGGAAGCTTGCATGCACAATGTAGCGAGTGCAATTGAAGGAGACAATAAACCTGCAAATCACAATAAAACAACCACAATAAGGTCGAACAATCCACCCTTTGAGAGTTGCATCACACCTGGGATTGGATTTCAAGCAATGTTGAATAGGTCCAATGTATCAGTTCTAGGAATTATGTGGTAACTCAAGCTTCTGGAGTGGTATTGGAATAGTTTTCAAGCTTTGCATGCACAGGAGCGAATGCCCTTGAGATATCTCATGCCAAACTTTTTGCAATTTTTAGCAATTCAGTCAAATCTTCTTGTAGAAACACCTGTAGAAAAGAGATCTTGTCCCTGCAATGGCTCTGATACCATGTAAAATTAGTCACAGCAGATCTAATGAACAAGTAAATCAATCACAACAGATGAACATAGAAAATATGGTGCAAAATTGTGCAAAACATGCAGCAGTGCTCTCTATCCCAGAAAGGGTGAATGAATTACAATACAAACTGTCACAATGACTGAGCAATTCGAATTGCCTAAGGAGGTCATTCGAATCACTGAATGGAGTAGCTTGACTCTATCTAGGAGTCCTCATCATCAATCAGTAGTGGTCATCAATGCACAAGAACCAGTCATCCAGGTGTCAATCTGAGTCTAACTGAGTGTAATAAGTGTAACTGAAGTGTGTAGCACTGATTAAGGAGAAGGAGGCTCAGTGGGGGCGCATGGGAGGCTAACTGAAGTCAGAACAAGTCACCTAATCAAACTGGAGGTCCAACGGAAGTGAAACAGTCAGTCGGGAGTGAAACTAGCCTCAAATCAGGGAGAATCGGAGCTAACTGAATGTAACTGAAGTGGAACTGCAGTGGTAGGTGAACAAGTGCGCCCTTCTCTGGCAGTAGGTGAGAAGTGGGGGCCTTTCAGCCTAGGAGGGCTAAAACTCTGTAGTAAGTGGCTCCCGGGTGCTAGAATGAAGTGGATAAGGTGCTGGAGGCATCAAACTGGTGACTGGGATGCATGCCAGTGCATGCAGGTGCATGCAAACCCTAGATTCTGCATGCAAACCCTAATTGCATGCAAGATCCTGAAAAAGATGATGTGGATATCCGAACACCTTTAACTAGAGACTTCTTATTCATTTACTCTTTCACTTGATCTATACTTGGTATTTATAAATTTGTTCATTTTAATGCTTATTCACTATTTGGTCCATAACATTTGGTTTCCGAGTAGACGATCCTTGGCTTGTCTCCTTCAAATGAGTCATCATTTTTGCTCTAACATTATTTTGGATCAATTTAGTTGTGTGGGAATTTCAATCTTTGTACAGGACATATCTAAGTGCATTGAGAAATAATTTAGAATATGGTTTGTTATATTTTTGGAATAATGGGATGTACAAGTTAGGTTTTTTTTCAAGTCCTTGGACTAGGCTTAAACAAGTTGTTTTAGAAAAATGGTAATAGTTGAAGATCGCGAGGAACAAATTGAATGTCATCAATGCCATTAAATAGAAGA